>CAWUFW010003117.1:432903-1925658 GCA_963921515.1 Calotriton arnoldi
TGGTGGGGGTGCCCTTCGAAAGGGTAGGGATTGACATTGTTGGTCCCATGGATCCCCAAACAGCCTCTGGGCACAGGTTTATCCTGGTGGTAGTGGATCATGCCACCAGGTACCCAGAAGCTATTCCCCTCAGGACCACTACAGCACCTGTGGTGGCAAGGGCCCTCCTGGGAATCTTCTCAAGAGTGGGCTTTCCTAAGGAGGTAGTATCAGACAGAGGTGCTAACTTCATGTCTGGGTACTTAAAAGCAATGTGGAAGGAGTGTGGAGTGACTTATAAGTTCACCACACCCTATCACCCACAATGCAATGGTTTAGTTGAGAGATTCAACAAAACCTTGAAGGGCATGATTAAAGGGCTCCCAGAAAAGCTTAGGCGAAGATGGGACATACTCTTGCCCTGCCTTTTATTTGCATATAGGGAGGTGCCTCAGAAGGGGTTGGTTACAGCCCTTTTGAACTTCTGTTTGGCCACCCTGTGAGGGGTCCACTGTGCTTGGTGAAGGAAGGATGGGAGTTACCTCTCAAGCCCCCAAAGCAAGACATAGTGGACTATGTACTTGGTCTCCGCTCCCGGATGGCTGAGTATATGAAAAAGGCAACCAAAAACCTTGAGGCTAGCCAGGAACTTCAAAAGGCCTGGCATGACCAAAGAGCTGTTCTGACTGTTTACCAGCCAGGACAGAAGGTGTGGAGTGTTGGAGCCAGTGGCCCCAGCAGCTCTCCAAGACAAATGGAGTGGACCCCACACTATTGTTGAGCAGAAGGGTGAGGTTACCTACTTAGTAGACCTAGGAACACCCAGGAGTCCCCACAGGGTTCTCCATGTCAACAGGTTAAAACCATATGTGGACAGGGCAGACATGGGCTTGCTCATGGCTACTGATGAAGGGCAGGAGGAAGAGAGTGACCCACTCCCTGACCTGCTCTCACAGAACCCTGACGATGGGTCAGTAGATGGTGTAGCCTTGGCAGGCAGCCTCACTACCCAGCAACAAACTGATTGTAGACAGGTTCTCAATCAGTTTAGACATATGTTTTCACTGACACCCAGTCAGACCAGCTGGTGCACTCATGAAGTGGACACTGGGGACAGTCTGCCTATTAAAAATAAGATTTATAGGCAACCTGACCATGTCAGGGACTGTATCAGGACTGAAGTCCAGAAAATGTTGGAATTGGGAGTTATTGAACCCTCAGATAGCCCTTGGGCTAGTCCAGTGGTCCTTGTGCCAAAACCTCACACCAGTGGTGGAAAAAGAGAGATGAGATTTTGTGTGGACTACAGGGGTCTCAATGCAGTCACTAGGACTGATGCCCATCCAATACCAAGGGCAGATGAGCTCATAGATACTTTGGCCTCAGCCAAATATCTCAGCACATTTGACTTGACAGCTGGCTACTGGCAGATCAGACTAGCTGATACTGCAAAGCCCAAAACAGCATTCTCAACCCCTAGTGGGCATTATCAATTTGTGGTGATGCCCTTTGGTCTGAAGAATGCACCTGCCACTTTCCAGAGGTTGGTGAATACAGTTCTCACAGGTCTGGAAGCCTATAGTGCAGCATATCTAGATGATATTGCTGTCTTTAGCTCCACCTGGGAGGATCACCTGGTCCACCTCAGGAATGTTTTACAGGCCCTGCAAAGGCAGGCCTGACTATCAAGGCCACTAAGTGCCAGATAGGGCAGAGTCAGGTTGTGTACCTGGGCCACCTTGTGGGTGGAGGCCAGGTTCAACCTTTGCAGAGCAAGATCCAGACTATCATGGACTGGACTGCTCCCACTACCCAGACTCAGGTGAGAGCCTTCTTAGGCCTGACTGGGTACTATAGGAGATTTGTCAAGGGGTATGGATCAATAGTGACACCCCTGAATGACTTAACTTCTAAGAAAATGCCCAAAAAGGTTCAGTGGACAGTTAGCTGTCAAAAGGCATTTGATGACCTGAAGCAGGCCATGTGCACTGCTCCCATTCTACAGAGTCCTGATTACTCCAAGAAGTTCATTGTTCAAACTGATGCATCTGAATTGGGGGTAGGGGCTGTACTGTCACAATTGAATGAAGAAGGTCAGGATCAGCCAGTAGCTTTCATTAGCAGAAGGCTGACCCCTAGAGAGAAACGTTGGTCAGCCATAGAGAGGGAGGCCTTTGCTGTGGTCTGGGCTCTGAAGAAGTTGAGGCCATACTTGTTTGGTACACACTTCCTGGTTCAGACAGACCATAAGCCCCTCTTATGGCTAAAACAAATGAAGGGTGAAAACCCCAAACTGCTTAGGTGGTCCATTTCCCTACAGGGGATGGACTTTACAGTGGAACATAGACCTGGGAGTAACCATTCCAATGCAGATGGACTCTCTAGGTACTTCCACTTAGAACATGAAGACGTAACTGGGCAAGGTTAGTTTAATGTCCCTACGTTTGGGGGGGGTTGTGTAGGAGAGTAGGATCTGCTTCACATGGGTACCCCCACTTTTTGCTGATGCTTCACTGTTTTTCGACATTAGTCTGGCTGGGGCCCTGCTAATCAGAACCCCTGCCTAGCTGCTTCCTCTCTAAAATGGTTTCCATGTACCTTAGGCACATCACTGATTGGAATCTGGAGTGCACTTATAAGTCCCTAGTATATGGTATACTATGTACCAAGGGCATAGGTACCTCAGAGGCCTACCAGGGGCTGCAGCATGTATTATGCCACCCTTGGAAGGCCATCCAAACTGACACCACAGGTCTGCTACTGCAGCCTGGGTAAGGTGGTGCATGCACCCCTTACTGTGATATAGGTTACCTATATCACTAAATACATACACACATATAAACCTATAAGTCACTCCTAAGGCAGGCCTTATCAATCCTAAAGGCAGAGTGCATGGTTCCTATGTGAGAGGGTGCCCCTGCATGAGCAGTGCCCCTCTGCAGCGTTCGGAGACCCTTCTCTGATGCTGTTTGTAGTGCAGCCTGACCATATACTCTTAAGCGCATTATAACCTCGCGTTAAATGCTAACTTTGGAATGGCTGCACCTAAACATGTCGTGTTTGGTGTCAAACATCTTGGAATACTACCCCCCGCCAATTCTGGCGGCGGGGGTAGCATTCCACCCTTCTAGAGGGAAAGACATGTTAACTCTGGCTAGCCCGGTAACTTCTTTCCAAAGCCCTGGCATCACAAAATGGATGCTGCTGCCACAGACACGAGTCTGGCCTCCTGCTGCTGGACGAAACTCTGGCAGGGGAGGCCTGGACAATAGGTTTCCTGTCCCAGGGAGGTGTGACCACCTCCCCAGACAGGATAATGTGTATTGGGGCTGGGCGGGAGCACTTTCGGGTGCTTTGAAGTCCTGCACTGGGGGCACACTTGGTGTCCCTGTGCATACCCCAGTTCAAACCGGATCAGGGCTTGTAGCCCCTGCTTTGGCGTGAACTGGACAAAGGGAAAGGGTGTAGCCACCCCTCTGCCCTGACCCACCCATAGGTGGGGCCACAGAGTAGTCCAACCCCTAAACTTAGTATAAGTATAGGAACCCAGTCCTTAGGACTTTAGATTATCCCTGGACGAAACTCTGCAACAGAATCCTGGACCTTCGACGCTCTACTCAAGATTAGAGGACAGAAGAATCTCCCTTGGGGTCAAGGAGTGACTACCCTGCTTGGCAGGCACCAAAGAAGCATATGTCCGGTTTGCATTTCTGAAGCTCCCGTCGGACGCCGAAGTCATCGTATCACCAGAGGTGGATTCTCAGACTTCACCGAGGCTACCCTGAGTCCTCAGCAAAGCTGAGGCCCGTAGCTATTGTGGGTGACGTGAGACCGTGACCCCTGGATACCGAGCACATTTGCAAGTGCATCCTCTTCTGGGTCTCCCACGAAGTCATGCTTTGGGCTTCGAGTAGCCCTAGCCTCCAGCACCAACTGCACCATAGATCACTGGCCTCCACTCCACGAGTATCCTGTGAGCCAGATCCACGTGCGACGTCTCGAGGCTCCTTCGCGGTCGCTAGCCCGTTGGCTAGTAGCCCTTAACAAAGGCCAATCTTTTTCTTACTTGGCATCCTGGTTGCTCCAGGCCTGCCCTCACTTACCTTTGCTGGGTGAGTTCCCCAGACCTTGCTGGTCTGCACCATCGACAATCTTCCTCTGCATCAAGACTTGCCGTTGCCAAGGCTTGTTGGGTCCAATCTGGTCGCCGACACCTCAGCACTCGACAGACATCATTTACCAGCCCGAATCCTGCTCCTGGTCGCCGACAACGCCTCCTGGGCCTCGTGGCTGAAGAGTCAAGACAACCGTCAATGCACCTGAAGCACTCGACATCGGTGGGCATCTGTCCATCGCCTTCCTGGTCACTGGCTAGTGACCCAGACTCTGTCCCCTCTGCTTTCAGGTTCTTCAGATCTCCGATCCACTCTTGGATCCACCCGGACACTTTCCACTTGGTCGCCAGCAGCACTTTGCAGCAGATCGCCATTCAAATCGACGACGAAACCCGACCCCGAAAGACACCTATGCACCCGGCTTCCCTGGGTGAGGTAACACGAGTACTCCGGTGCTCCCGTGGGTAGAGACTCTTCAAAGTACTAGATCTCAAAGGGTTTGCTCCAAGTCCTCCTTTAAGTGTCCCTTTTCTTTAATTTCCCGATCACGACTTTCTCCATAGAAGTCAACGGCGTATCGCGGTTGTGTATTTACACTGCACGCGTCCCCCGTGGGTCCCCTGTGTCACTACCTTGGGTGGTTCCTTGTGGTCCAAGCACTTCTAGAGGCTCTAGGCCTAGTGTCTAGTTCAGTCGTGGTTCTTATACCACTTTATTGGTATATGATTTGGTACGCCCCTAGGGCCCAAACGTGTATTTGTGCTATTACTGTGTTTAAATAACTTCTAACTTATGTACTTCGAACTCTAGCCTCATAAAGAGACTAGAGGGGTGTGTTTAGCAATAAATACATATATTTTGAATATATACCTGGTGTGGTGCTCTTTCATTTGATCACTCAAGAGATTATAGACTGGTAAAACAAGCTGCTTTACATTCATTCAAGACTTAGCCTGAAGGCTGCTCTCCATAGCTACCACTAGGATAGCTTTCAATAAGGTTGTCTTTAACCTATCTCCAATAAGGGGTTGTTTGGACTGGTGCAAGGTGCCCACTATAATTAGTGGACAGCATATACCAGGCCAACTTCTCACACACCATGTGGTAAGTCCTGGGGTAAGGGAGAACAATGAGGCAAAATGCCCCAGCAACTGGTGGCAGTCTCTCTGTTGATCTAGGGTCAGTGTAGGGGAGAGGCTGACAACCTCCACTGACCCATCCTGCTCCTTGTAAAAAAGGAATTCGAAGAGACCTTCACTCCCCTCTTCCACCCCATCATCAGTGGCCAGGAGCATGGAAATCTCAGACCTCTCAAAGTGGTGCAGGAGATGATTCACTTGGAGGACCCTCAAAGGGTTCCTAGGAGCCTTGAGGTCCACCAAGTAGGTGACATCACTCTTGTGCTCAATCACTTTATAACGCCTGACCAATGGTCTTGCAGGGCATGGGGCACCACTGGCTCCATTACCCACACTTTTTGATCAGGCTGAAACTCAATCAGACTGGTATTATGCTCATACTAGCATTTCATGTCCTCCTGGCTAACTTCCAGGTTCTAAGTTCTCCACTGTGATTTTCCTGAAGTGGGCTGTCTGGTTGCAGAGCACCAACATTTAGTTAACTACATCCTGGGGTGGGGTCTTGAGAGTTTGCTTCCAGCCTTCCTTAACCAAACTGAGAGGTTCTCTCACAGGGTACCCTTACTGAAGTCAAACCCCCATCTTTGGTACCTCCCTGTAGGTGAACAAAATGCATGGCAGGAGGACGTCCCACTTATGCCTCATGGGTTCAGATAGATCCACAATCATGCCTTTGAGGGTGCAGCTGAACCTTTAAACCAACCCATTGGTTTGGGGGTGGTAAGGAGTAGTGAATTTGTAGGTTAACCCCTCACTCCTTCTACGTGGCCATCATATATTGGACATGAAGTTGGTACCTCAGTCAGATACCACCTCCTTGAGGAATCCCACATGGGTAAAATCCCCATTAGTGCCCTGGCAATGATGGGTGTAGTCACTGTCCTCAGAGGGATAGCTTCCGGATACCTGGTTACATAGACCACCAAGAGCAGAACAAATCTGTTGCCCGTGGCTGTCTTGGAATCCAGAGGCCCCACTATGTCAATGCGAACACGCTCAAAAGGGGTGCTCACAATAGGAAAAGGTTGCAGGGGGGGGCTTGACTTCCCACCTGACTTGCCACTCGCCTGGTTGGTAGGACAGGACCTACAGAAAGCATCTGAGTTATTCTTCATTTGAGGCTAATAAAAGGGGGTGACAAGCCTGTCAAAGGTCTTGTCTTGCCCCAGATTACCTTCCAGTGGCACATCATGAGCTAGACCTAGTAGGAAGGTCCTGAAGTGATGGGATATCATGAACACACGTGTTGCAACAAGCTTAGGAGCCTTACGCTCACTATACAGGAGATCATTCTCCCAGTAAACCAGGTGCTTGCCAGATGCATCACCAGCTGCCTGGGCCTCAGCCTGCTGCTGAAGACCCCCAAGAGTATGATACTTCTTCTGCACCTTGCAGAACTCTTCCCTGGAGGGACCTCCTTCCTGCTGCCAGTTAGTCAGCTCAGGCAGGTTCCCCAGTTCAGCTACATCCTCCCCTGTAGGTGCTGGGGAATCCCTCTCAGGGTCTGCCTTCTCCCAGACTCTGGGAGTTTCAGGAGCGGGTTTCCTGTGCCCCTTGCCCTTCCTCTTTTTGGCAGGTACCTGGGCCATTCTTCCAGGCTCCATGTCCACTTGATCACCCTGTTGGGCTGCCGTGGACTGTGTGGTTAGACACACCCACTCAGGCAACCCCATCATCTCCAAGTGTGACCTGAGCTCCACCTCGTTCCAGATGGCATGCTCCAGGTTATTGCAAAACAGTCAATACACAGGTATAGATGGACTCACAGCTACCTTAAGCAGTCCTGAGACCCTCCCATTCAAAGGGAACCATAGCCACTTTGTAGTGGCTCTCACCGTTCTCAGCAGCAACAACTTTATTAGGGACTACCTGCTTTGAAGACACTCGATGACACCTAATGGTTGTCATGTGGGCTTCTGTGTCTCTCCGAGCCTCCCCCTTAACCCATTGATGGTGACCCATTGACTGTACTTCCTAGTATTGTCAGGCATGTATGTTCTGTGCACCATCTCTCCATCACCCAGGGACTCTAGGGTAACCTCTACACTCTCCTGAAAATTTGCTGGGGCAATCTCCTCCCCAAGTGCTACACTAACCAACCCCAGTGACTTCCACTGATGAGGAGCTGTGCTTGCCTGGGACATTTGGCATCCCCTTTGTAGTGTCCTTCCTTGCACTTCATGGGGGCCTTCCATGCAGACCTACTGCCAGGGAACAATTTATTTTTCTTATCAGTAGGGGGAGGGTAACCCTGATCTACAGAAACTAGTTGGGGGCCATTTAGAGAACTCCTTGCTCTTATTTTTGTCCCCCCTTCTCTTGATAGGGATCCTGTCCACCCTTGTGGTGATCCCCCGCAGGTACCTTCTTGTGGGCCCTGGTGCTGACCCAGCAGTCTGCCTCGTTAGCAAGCTCTCTGGGGTCAGTAAGCTTACTATAAACAAGGTGTTGGCGCAGATTTGGAAAACAAAGACTGAATATTTGCTCTGATGCAAATAAATCATACAGCCCCTGGCAATCTTTTACCCCACTGCCCTTCATCAACCCATCCAGTGCCTCGCAAAAGGAATCTACGCAATCCACCCGGGACTGTTGGGATAGCATCTGACTGTCCCTGAACTTCTGATTGTGCTTCTCTGGGGTCAGACCAAACTTCCAGATTAGGGCATCCTTCATGGGGTGCCAGTAAACTATCACTTCCTTCTAGGGCCAGTATAGTGTCCCTCCCATCACTAGGGATATGCCTCCACAGACCTGCTTCCCAACTCCCTCAGGGACCTTGTGCATCTGTAGTGCAATTTCGTAGGCATCAAACCATCTGTCTATGTAATCTCCCACTATAAATTTTGATAACAGACCCTGGGGTATGTGGACTGTCCTGTCAGAGGGCACTGCAGAAAGGCTACCACCATATTGGCTGGACTCTGCCCTCCTGGCTTGGATGCCCAGCTCTGGCAGGCTCAGCTCCTGAGCCAACATGATTTTCTTTTCCTCCATGGGCAGTCTCTTTCTCTTCACGTCCTCCTGTATGGCCAGCCTTCTCTCCTCTAAGGCTCTCTATTTATCCAATTTAAGCATTGCCAACTTCAATTTAAATTTCCTCTCCTCCCTCCTGTCCTCCAGCTCCTCTGGAGACAAGCCTTTAGAGGCCACACTGCTCCCTGCCCTGTGGGGAACCATCTCCCCTTGCTGGCTATTGGCCCCCTGTCCACAGGAAGTCCAAAATTCTCCACTGAATCCTAGTCCCGCTCCTCATCATCTTCAGTTTTCCTAACCCTCACCCTCCTGTGATCCCATGTGCTACACCCCTAGGTTCCAACAAGGCCCTCAGTGCCTTTTGTAGTTCCACCTTCTAGGTGGAGCCTTTGGTGGAAATCTTAAACCCCTTGCAAAAATCCTTGAGTTGGCTCACAGTATATTTCTCCAGCTTGGCCAATTCAAAATCCAAGTTTGCAGGTGCAATTATGGGACCTCCAATCAGTGGCATGATTTATAGGGGAAAATAATGTTAATCAAGGAGAATAGAAAAATTCAAAATGCCAATTAAAGAGAGTAGGAAAAAAGTGCCAAATTGGGATCAGAGACAATTGATTTGAATTGTTCTAGATGTGGATGGAAGTGTACCTAAGGTACTGCACAAACACAAGTCCTATCGTCACCGCTGATCAACAGTGCTAGAAATTGGGTATCTAGTTGGCAAAAGTTTTCACCCTGTCCAAGTAGGGACCACAATCCTAGTCAGAGTAAGTCAGAAACACAGCCTTAATTAACCTGTGCTCACCCTCTGGTAGCTCAGCACAGAGCAGTCAGGCTTAATTTAAGAGGCAATGTGTAAGGTATCTGTGCAACACTTTAATTATGGAACACAGTGAAAGCACGACAAAAGACTTCACACTAGTTTAGGAAAGTAGAGACTATTTACCTGAGCAAAACAAGACCAAAATGGCAAAAATCCAAAAAGTAGAACTTGAGATATGAATTTTCAAAGAATGAACAACAATAAAGCGCTTAAAAGCCAAGAGCGCTGATGGGTAACTTGAGGATGCGCTGGACCGGGGTAAATCCAAAGTTTAGGCTGTCTGCAATGGAGGGTGGGCCAGTTATAGGAGACATGCATGGCCCGCTGAAAAAGTAGCATGGATGGATCAAGCATCAGCATCGAAGACACAATGGGCCCGATTCACAGAACTAACTTAAGACAAAATCCTAAACTTACTACCATTTTGGTATTCACAGAAGGCACTTACTCATTTTGGTATTCACAGAAGGCACTTACTCATTGATGAGTAAGTGCCTTCTGTGAATACCAAAATGAGTAAGTGCCTTCTGTGACAACCAAAATGAGTAAGTGCCTTCTGTGAATACCAAAATGAGTAAGTGCCTTCTGTGAATACCAAAATATTAGTAAGTTTAGGATTTTGTCTTAAGTTAGTTCTGTGAATCGGGCCCAATGAGTTCTGATCCACTCAGTTGGTTCGAAGTGTCAGTTTCGACCTTCACAGTCGGGTCCTGTGTCGGTGTTGAACCGCTTATGATGCAGGCGATGTCTCATCATTGAGACTCGCAGTCGGTTCATATGTTATTGTCAAGTCATGCAGGGATGTCCTTGAATTGGTGCTGTCTCGGCGTCGAAGGGCACTACATCGGTTAGGATCGGTGCAAAGTTGTCACTGCGTCCATTGGGTAGGAACACAGCTGCAGAACCCACTTTCAAAGCCCAGGACTAGATTATCACCTCTTGTCAGGGCAGGACTCACAGTTGGGGAAGACCAGCAGCTGAAGCAGATTTGAAGGAAGTCTTTGATACACTGAGACTTCAAAACAGGAGGCAAGCCAGCAATCCCTTGGAGAAACTTGGGCCCAAGGATATAAAGAGCAGGTCCAGTCCTTCTCACTCCCAGGCAAGAAGTGGCAGGCCAACACAGCAAAGCAGGTAGCAAAGTGACAGTCCCTCCTGCAACACAACAATCAGCAGGCAGAAGGCCAACACAGCAAAGCAGTTAGCAAAGTGGAAGTCCTTCCTACAACACAGCAGCTCTTCGTCCTGGCAGAATGTCCTTAGTTCCAGCAGTGGTGTCAGATGTCCAGTACTTATACCCAATTTGGCCTTTGAAGTAGGGAGACTTCAAAGGGATGCTTTGAAGTGTACAAGGCCCTGCCTTTTTTTCCCTCGTCCCAGGCTCAATACTGCCCTTTGTGTGGGGACAGGCAAAGCCCTATTCAGGTGCAAGTGTCAGCTCCTCCCTCTCATCCTGCCTCAAGATGATCCATCAACATGTAGATGGCTGCCCAGTCACACCAACACCAACAGCGAGAGTCCATTCTGGATTCCCACTGCACCAGGACCAAGCAGCTGTCAAGGGACATCAGCATCACTGAGACCAACTTCGTGGGAGGCCCATCTGCCTTGATTGTGCCCCTGCCAGCTGTTTGTCCCTAACCACGAGAAGCATATTTGCACACTCAGCCCACCTGACCAAACCACTCTGCATCTGAGCTGCCCAGCCTGAGTCCAGAGGAACCGGCTGTGCTCGTTTGCTTCTAGATCCCTTGTGACCAAAGCCCCCATTTGGGAGGTCTCTGACTTGGCCCCAAGCCCCCCTGTGCAGCCTACTTTTGGGTGGCCCCCTAATCCGTAGCACCAGCTACGAACCTCACCAGCACCCTGCTCCCGGCAGAACCCAGGCAGTTCACGAAGAACTGCTGGTAGTACTTTGGACCTTGGCCCACTACAACCCCAAACCCTGAAGGTGAATCCTGAAACCGAATATACCTACCTTTATGCATCTCTGACTCTTCCTTCCATAGGATTGCATTGTGCGTAAGGTGCACAAATATAAAGCTTTACTTACCTGTACAAATGGCTATTGAAAACAGTACTTACCTTGGAACAAAGTTCTTGGTTTTGAAACATATATAAAAAGAAGAGTTATCTTTTTCAATTGGTCTTGGATTTATTCTGAGTGTGTGTCTCATTTATTGCCTCTGTGAGTACTACAAATGCTTATCACTACCCTCTGATAAGATTAACTGCTCGCCCACACTACCACAAAAGAGAGCGTTAGTATTATCTACTTTAGTCTCTGTAAACCAATTGGGGACCCACTGTACTCTCAGCACAGTGTACCTATTTTTAGCACACTACATAGAGAGCCAGCTTCTTACAGTTGTATTCAGTGTAATTGTAAGTTGTGTGAGAGAGGCACCTGCACAAGCGCTGTAGAAATGTCGGGATAGTCTCTATTTAACTAGGCAGATTTATAGTTACAGATGGATGCGGCCACACCCATACTAAACAGAGGGTTTGAAAGGTGCAATAATACACAACTTTTGAACGATTGCAGGTCTTTGGATGAATTCTGTAAGAGACATTTGTAGTCTTCTGGTGATCGGGGGTTTCTTTTGCTTTGGTGAGAGTGCTAAAAAGAGTTTGCAAAAGTCCGTAAAAAATACGTCTGTGGTCTTTGACTTGCACACTTGGGTCTGGTTGGGATTCTGAAAGTAGTTTTTGCAGAGGTGGAGGGCTGCTGTAAAAGTGGTACACTCATGGCTTGACTGCAGACCTGTTGGATAAGAGCTGTTGTTTGTAGGTTAGTTTAGAAAAACATGCATTCTTATATATCATCCTGAATCAACCTTGGGGTTTCCTCTGCCATTCCTTTTTGGACTTTTACTCTGTTTTTTAATGTTATTTGTGCAATTTTAGTGGGGTTCCGTAGGGTGGACCCAATTGTGGTAACTATTTAGATATTCAATGGTGAATGGTTATTCATGGGTCACCTGGGTTTTTTACTCATGAGTCATCGTCTCTCCCCTCTCACCACAGCAGGAAGGCGCGTTTCAGTAAGAAGGTGATCTCATCTATTTAGCTGTCTGTTATGGGCGTTGTCAGTCTTCTAGCCTCCTACCTTTCTTAATGTGAGTGGAGGTAATTTTATTGTAGCAGGCACTGCCTTTTGACCTATGCTTTCATAAGGCAATGTAGAAGAGAGGACGGATCGCAATTTGGTGTTTGTTAATGTTCGCACCATGCTCTGAGGTTACCTGCCTGACCCTCTAGCACCAGCATGCACCGTGCAGTGTGATTCTCCTTAGTGACTGCAGGTGTCCTGTTCACGCCCTATTTATAGAGACTTCTTTTGGGCTTCTTTTTTTGCAGGTCTTTTGAGCGCTTACCTAGAGCTTAATGTGATTTGCTGTCCCTACTGTTGTGTATCGGAGGGGGCTGGTGAGTTGCTCCGCTGCCCCTGCGATGATGTTGTGCCAATGCCTGAAATCTAGCCTAAGGGTCATTCCCAGATGGTGTATGTTAGTTTTTGTGAGGTGGCTAATCACTAGGATGGATAATGGTACATTATGTTATGTTATGTTATTTTGATTTGTAGCGCGCACAGATACTCAGGAGTGTCCCGGCGCGAAGCAATGAGGGGCAGAAGTCTGGTACTAAACAAAGAGATGTGTTTTCAGGTTCTTCTTGAAAATCAGCGGGTCCTGAATGTTCCGAAGGGCGAGAGGAGAGCGTTCCATGCAACAGCAGCTTTCTGGGCAAGAGAGCTGCCTCCAAGCCTCTGATATTTAAAGCGGGGGACCTGGGCGAGGCACTGGGACATGGAACGCAGGTGTCGCGCTGGAGTATAAAAAGAAAAGCGTTTTTGCAGGTAGATAGGGCCATGACCATAAAGAGCACGATGGGCCATAACTAAAGATTTAAATTTGACCCGTTCGGCTACAGGAAGCCAGTGCAGAGAGCGTAGGTGTGATCTCACGCTAATCCTAGCGGGAATCTCAGGAAGAAGTCTGGCTGCTGCATTTTGGACCACCTGAAGCTTTTTTAACAGATAGCCCGGGATGCCAACGTAAAGGGCGTTAGCGTAGTCCAGCCGAGACAGAAAAAGGGCGCAGATAACAGTTTCTTTCGCCGCCCTAGGCAGGAGAGGGAGAAACTTCCTTAAGGTTTTCAAAAGGCCAAAACAGGTCCCTGCAAGTTTCCTGATCTGAGTAGAAAAGGAAAGGTTCTCCTCAAACAACACTCCCAGATTCTTGGCGGGCTTCCCTGTCGAGGTGGGAAGAGGGAACTCAGGTGGCCAAAGAGTTTCCTTAAAATTAGAAGGAAACTTTCCAAAAAGGAAAATCTCTGACTTCTCTTCATTGCACTTGAGTTGCGCAGCAGCTAGCCAGTTAAAAATAGAAGACAAGCAGTGTTGAGCGGAGGAAACAGAGTCCACATTCTTATCCCAAGTAAAAAGAAGCTGGGTGTCATCAGCGTAAGCCATAACCTTAGCCTCAAGGTCCTCTGCCAAATACACCAAAGGTGTAACATAAATGTTAAAAAGGAGGGGACTAAGGAAGGACCCCTGGGGGACTCCTGTGGTCACTAACTGGGAAGAAGAAGAGGACGGTGGAAGCCAGATCTGCTGAGACCGACCTTCCAAGAAGGACCTGAGCCAGCCCCAAACAGTGCCCAACACACCGATCTCGGTTAGACGCGCGAGGAGGAGAGAGTGAGGGACAGTGTCGAACGCCGCCGAGAGGTCAAGCAAAATTAATGCTGCCCTCCCGCCGGCGTCCAGACACTCCCTAATTGCCTCCGAAACCTCCACCAAGGCAGATTCGGTACTGTGGGTGGCTCTAAACCCTGACTGGGCCAGATGCAACAGGCCCTCTCTCTCAACAAACTCTGTGAGTTGTTTGTTCACCACCTTCTCACACACCTTAGCTAAGGCAGGCAGGAGAGAGATGGGACGGTAGTTCACTGGGCTAAGTGGGTCGAGCGACGGCTTTTTTAAAAGCGGAAAAATCTTGGCCTGCTTCCAGACCTCTGGAACGCAGGCTACCTGAAGAGACAGATTGATGATGCCGTTTACTTCATTATTAATGGTCCCGGCAACTGCTGCCAACAATCTGGCCGGACAAGGGTCCGAAGGCGAGCCTGACTTCAAGCCAAGTTCTCTTGCACCGAGCTGTGATGGATATTTGTGGAGTTCCTCTCTTCCGGTACCACCCTCTCTCCCTCAGATCCAGGATATTTGGACCTGCCACCCCCTGCCCTGGCCAGGGGCTTCTGACCAGCCATATGCTACCCTTGTTGTCTGGAAGGACAGGCAGGTAGGCTTTGAACAATTGGGAAATTTTGAGGCGAGGCGGAGGAGGCAACATTTCATGGATGTTAGGGTCCGGTGAAAGGCAGGACTTCATCGAAAGTCACCCGATGTGGGTAATGGACTGAGAGGTCTGGTGGTTTTGGTGAAACCCATCCCTACTAGCTTGGCACCATGAGGTGCCTTGCAATCTGTTGGACTATGTGCATGGGCTGCGGTGTTTTGGGGAAACTATTATTCCAAGTGGGTGGGAAACCTGGCTCCCATCACTGGAACATCGCCTAATTTTGGAACCAAAAAGGGACCTCCATTGGCCTGGAGGCAGTTGAAGGCAGTCGATACCCCATGCCGAGGGAATTTTGGTCCTGAGTTGGAGGCCTGAGAATGAGGTCCCTTTGATCTCATAATAGGACTTGGATGATGTGACCTGGGTGCCTGTTTTTTATGCACTGGTCGGGGTGGCCTCCCTGCCCCCTCATCAGACTGCCCTCTTCCTGGGGCTTGGCCAGCCTTCCCCTCCCTGGGGTATCACTAGCAGAATAGGGCCTAGGCTCCTGCAGGCACCCGAATGGTGCATTCTAATGCGTATTCCCGGTTGACACAATGTGTGGCCGCCCTGCGCTTTCAAACGCAAGTAAAGACTTGAAATTCCTAATGTTGTCTTACTAGTTTTTATTCTGAAATGTGTATTGAGGTGTGCATGAAGTGTATGTTGTGCATTGGGAGTTTGAATCTACTGCGTACTTGAGTTTTGTATTAGTTCAAAGGTATTACCTCCCCAGACAGTTACCCCTCCCTGCCATGGCTGCGACTCCTGTCTCTGTTGGGCTGGGTTCCCTGTCTGCTGCTGTGGCCATGTATTTGACCAACCACCTGGTCCTTGTTGCAGTGGTGTGGTTGCTAACTGATTTTGCTGTAGCTGAATGTAAGGTGCATTCGGGTTGGTCTGGGCTTGATTTTGTGGACGGCAATTTTGTGGGGACTGGCCTAGGTGTATCGATTGTTGCTTATGATATGCTTTTAACCGGCATCAGTCGGCATGTGGCCCATTCTGTGGCAACAGAAGCATTCTCTGAGGTCTGGCTGCTGCCAGCCTCCCTGACTTCTGCCATTAGGACTGGTTGGAAATGCTCTGGGGATCTGAGGTAGAGCTCCCTTCAAGACTAGTGTCATTTGCACTCTTGTGACCAATGTGGACTCCTTGAGGGTGGTCTTTTTCAATTTGTGCTGGAGCAGCGTAGCAGTGTCTTGTTGGACTTGTTCCTGTTTCTTCCCAGTAGGCTGTTGTGCAAGGGTCTGTGTGGCTGCCTACCCTTCCAAGGATCAGAGTCCCTTCTCAGGTGGTTGGCAGGGGCACTTCCTTGGGGAGGTCTGCTATTCGCTCTACATGCCCAATTTCCTATGGTGGTTACACTCCAGGACACCGCATTCTACAGCAGGAACGGAGTTTCAGGCATGTTGTATGTACCACATAGTGCCTGGCAACCATATCTGTGCCACCCCCTTATGTGTGGAAGTGCTGTGGTGGCGATAGGGGCTAAGCTAAGGGATCTTGGGGGCGCCCTGGCTATTGCCACTGTTGTACCTGTGCTCCTCGGCCCTGCTTCCCACCCAGTCTCAGTGGGTCCAGCAGGCATGCATGTGTGAAGATCCCAACTCCCTTCCTCCCTGCATACCCTATTGTATCATGTGCCAGAGTTAGGCCCGGTAGGAATGAGTATAATTATTGCATATACACAAATCTTTCTTCCTAAAGTTGCCTTCTCTTTGCCAAATTAAAAATTAACGTGTGACACTCATTTTGCATTTGTGAACCTTGGATTGGTTTCACAGAAACACCGACCTTGCTGACTCAGAACAGTTTGCAAGAATCCTATCACACTGCCTTGGCATTTGGTGCAAGGCCTCTCATGCGCGCAATACAAATGTGCTTTAGTATTTCATCAATATGGCGTCACAGCTATCTGTGGAACACAAACAATGGCTGCCCGATTATAATCTAGACGTGAGGCAAGGATGCCATTTTCTATATATAGCCTTTTGTTTCCTAACATAGTCAGAGGAGACACTTCTGATGATGTTGAGGGGTCCCTGCATGCAGAAGCTGTCGCCTAGCAGCTGACTGACATCTCGGTGAGGGGTGTCCAGTTCGTGACCAAGATGGGGTCGTACACTCTTACCCACCAGGTAAAGGGGTTAGATCATCCAGACAGGGTTTTTCTTAGCAAACCAAATATTCACAATCTAGAAATATAGGTTTTGGTTAGCTTTGTTAGGAATACGCTCGGTTGTTACAATCTCCTATATGTATACATATATAACCTGTCTCAACAAGATGGTGGAACTCTTTGTTTTATTTTCTGTTTTGACACTCATTGTAACCTTTATCTGCTTCTGTCTATTAATCAGCGCAACCCACATATTTTATACAAGAATCACTTTGGTTCAATAAATATTGAAAACGCTCCTCTGTATATTCTTTGTATATTGCTCCGAGCAAAACAAAGCACAAGTGGCTGAGCAAAAGTTTGAAGTCTGTCACCAAGGTTCCTGAGGGAGCAGAGTTGTTATGTTCAATGGTTGCCAGAACTGTTTGCTCCCTGTTTAGGATTAGAGGGGCTAACAGTGGCACTACGAGCTAGCTGGTCCAAGGGATAACATATCCTACAGGCGTGCACGGGATCAGTCTGGCACCATCCTAAGTTTATGTCATCCACAAACTTGCAGTTTTTACTGATTGGTGGAAACTACAAGACATGGCGCTGCCAATGTTGGTTGGTTTCTTATTTTGTATAGATCAACTGAGTAGCTCAATCGTGCTTCCTCAGAGATCCCTAAACACCATTTAAACAGGATACGTCCTAAGTGGTAAGGAACAACCCTTCAGCTGAGCAGGTATATCCTATGTATTGGCTATTGGTAAATTCAAGTTTGAAAGGATATAGGGCCATATTAGCAACAAAATGCGATAAATATTTTATCGCCAGCTATCGCTGGAATATATCGCCACGCTAACGCTGTATTAGCAACAATTAGCGCTATGGCGATGATTATTCCAGCGATAGCGGCAAAATGCGAGAATATCGCTGGAAAACCAGCGATATTCTCGCATTAACGCTAAGGTGGATTCAGCATTAGAATCCACCTCCTATACTACAAACAGGTAAGTCATCCTCACTAGCAGGTGTTAAAATCTAGCGATAAACGCACTTTCCGCGATTATTATATCGCTTCGCCTGCCTTGCTAATAGGGGGTAGTGGGATTAGCGACTGTTTTCAGTCGCTTTTAGTAGGGAACGCCTTCCTTGCATGTCATTAGCGATAATTATCGCTGACATGCAAGGCAATGGAAAACGCGGCCTCTAACGCCAAGCGGTGATGGAGTGATTGTGAGTGGGGGGTTTCAGATTCCAGCAGTCTGTCTCTATGTAACAGCCCCGGGTTACTTAGAGGAGTTCTCCCTCCTCCCGACCCAGCCCGCGAGCCGCTCACGTACCTGGCTGAGCCACGCACCTCCAGGAGCATGGCTGGGCGAAGCGTGATACCGTTGGCCTCCTGGCTCTCCTCCGGCGTCTGATGGATTGACTGCACGGCTTCGGTCTGCTCCCTCCTCGTAATCGTTCTCCCTTACTCCTCGCGTCTCCTCCGATCTCCGCTCTCTCCTCTCCGGTGAATGCACACACCCGTGCCGGGGAACTCCACTCTTTTACTGGTCCGGGAGGGATGATGTCATGATGAGGGGCGGAGTGTCTCCTCCGGCCATTCCCAGTTAAAGGGGCCGTAGTATTCCTTCGATAGTGATTCCCCTGAGCGATACGGTGTCGCTGACCATTCCTCCGGCTGTGGGGACACAAGAGGGGAAGAAAGGGGTGTCCACCAGTCTGACATAGTCCTTTCTCTGTCCCCGTCTACCTCCTCCCGCTCACACTCCCCCCCACCAGGATTCTCCCGATCGGGGAGAGGGAACACCCGAGACAGGTAATCAGCGTTCCCGTTGTCCGTCCCCCTTCTATGTAGCATTCGGAACGAAAAGGGTTGTAGGGACAAAAACCAACGGAGGACCCTGGGGTTCTGAGCTCTGTTACGGGCCATCCACTGCAATGGGGCATGGTCGGTGTACAAGGTGAATGGTCGGCCCTCGAGGTAATAGCAGAGTTTCTCTACCGCCCACTTGATGGCCAGGCACTCCCGTTCAATGGTGGGGTACCTGGTCTCTCTCGGGAATAACTTCCTACTTATGTACAATACCGGGTGCTCAACACCGTCGTCTGCCAACTGTGACAACACGGCTCCCAGGCCGTAGTTAGACGCATCTGTGTGTAATATGAAGGGTTTGTCATGGTTGGGAGCGGCCAAAACCGGGCTGGACGTGATTATACCTTTTAGTTTCTGGAATGCCTCTAACAGCTCTGGGACGGGGTTCACTAGACACCGTGGATGTATGTCCTTTCTCAAAGTGTCTGTAAGGGGTGCTGCGATTTCCGAGAACTGAGGGATGAACCAGCGGTAGTATCCTACTAGCCCTAGGAACGCCCTCATGTCTTTTCTGCTGGAGGGAAAGGTGGTTTCCTGGATGGCTCGGATTTTCTCGTTCTGGGGTGCTATAGCTCAGTCCCCTAAGAGGAAACCTAAGTACCTCACTTTGTGCAATGCAGCCCTGGATTTCTTTGAGTTGATATGTAACCCTGCTTGTTTGAGAGCCTGAAGTATGGTTTGAAGATGTTTCAAATGGTCTTCCCACGTCACACTGAAGACCACTATGTCGTCCAAGTAAGCTGAACTAAAAGCCTGATGCTCTTGTAGAACGTTGTTCATTAGCCTTTGGAAGGTGGCCGGTGCTCCGTGCAGCCCGAAAGGGAGCACGTTGAATTCGAATAGGCCGTCCGGTGTGGAAAAGGCAGTTTTGCGACGGTCTTCTTCCCTTAAGGGTACCTGCCAATACCCTTTGGTCAGGTCTAGTGTAGTGATATACTTGGCTTCTCCCAATTTCTCGATCAATTCATCGATTCTAGGGATGGGGTATGCATCAAAGGAGGAGATGTCGTTCAAGGCACGAAAGTCCATGCAAAAACGCGTGGTTCCATCGGGCTTCGGCACCGTCACAATCAGGGATGACCAATTGCTCTTGGAGGGCCAGATGACACCCAATCGTAGCATGTCCCGTACCTCCTTCTGTATCATGGCCCTCTTGGCGGCGGTTATTCTGTACGGGTGTTGCCTTACAACCTTCCCGGGGGTGGTCTCTATACAATGCTCGGCCAGTGTTGTTTTACCTGGAGCATCCGAAAACAGGGAAGCGAAAGGCCTTAACGTTGAAAACAGCTCCATTTGTTCCTTTCCAGTTAATTCTTCGTTGACGACTAGGTGGTCCAACGTGTTCCCTATAGGGTCGGTGTCCGGCAATGTCAGGTGGGCGGTTTTCGGTATGGGACCCAACCATTTTTTTAATATGTTTATGTGGTAGGTTTGTTTCTTGTTCGGAGACATCTGTAACTGGTAGGTCGTCTTTCCTATTACCCGGATGACTTTATATGGACCCAACCACTCGGATTGGAACTTTTTGGTAGACAAGGGTAGGAGGACCAGGGCCCAATCATCAAGGGTGAGCCGTCTCCACTTCTTTCCCTTGTCATAACAGAGCTTCTGTTGCTGCTGGCGGCATTCCAGATGAGAGTAAGCTATCTCTCGGAGTTTCCCGATTCGGTTTTTCAGCTGTTGGGTGTACTCCAACACGGTTCGTGTCTCGTCTGTCTCCTCTTGTTCCCAAGCATCCTTTGTCATTTCCATAAGGGATCGTGGTTTTCTTCCATATAGGAGTTCAAAGGATGAACAGCCCAGGCTGCTTTGGACCTGGGCTCATATGACATACAAGGCCAGCGGTAGTAGGCGGTCCCATTCTCTTCCTTCTACTGATAGCATCTTCTTCAAGGTGGTTTTTAACGTCCTGTTGTACCGTTCTACTAATCCGTCTGTTTGAGGGTGGTAGACGGAAGTTCGGATGTGTCGGAGGTCCAGGAACCAGCAGACTTCCTTCATCAGACGAGACACAAACGGTGTACCCTGATCCGTGAGGATCTCCTTCGGGAAACCCACCCTAGAGAAGAATTCCACCAGTTTGTCAGCGATGTTTCGTGTGGTTGGGGCCCTTAGTGGAAAGGCCTCCGGAAACCGGGTCGCATAGTCTACTACGACGAGGGCGTATTGATTCCCTTTTTGGGTTTTGGGTAGAGGTCCAATAAGATCCATGCTGATCCTCTCAAATGAATTCCCTATGATCGGTAGGGGCTGTAATGGTACGGCCGGGGGTCTCTGTAGGTTCTTTTTTTGACAGATTCCACATTCCTGGCAATGGGTTTGTATATCCTTGTAAATGCCTGGCCAAAAGAAGTTTCTCAATATGGTTTGTGTTGTTTTTTCGGTTCCTGTATGTCCGGCTGTGAGGTGAGAGTGTGCAAAAAACATAATCTGATCCCTGAAAGGTTTGGGGACTAGCAGCTGGGGAGGGTCAGCAACATTACTCTGGCGGTACAAAAGCCCTTCTTTTATGAGGAACCGGGGATATACCGGCGAGGGGTTGTCCTGGTTTTGATGGGCGTTCTCCCAGGCATTGAGCAAGGTAGCATCATTGGCCTGGGCGAACTTAAAGCTCCGATCCATCAACCAGGGCTCTGGGGTAAGGAGGGCAGGTCGGGGTTCAGAGGGGCCCGCCCTGGATAGTGACAAGGTACGTTGGAATAGGGTCAGAAACTCAGGATTGTCGGTACCAATGATTAGGTCTTCTGGCAGCCCCTCTAAAACCCCCACATTCACCCTACAGGGAGGGGTGTGTTTGGTATGCAGGACCACTGAGGCTAGGGGGTATAGACGGACGTCCCCGTGCACACACTTGATGTGCACTAAGGTGTCTGGTATAACCTGAGAGGGTGATATGAGAGTCCGCTGTATAACTGATTGCTTTCACCCTGAATCTAGGAGTGCTTTTACCTCTTTCCCATTCACCTGTACACTCACGTGAAAAGTGCCTCCCATCTCAACAGTATAAAGGATGGCCTTTGGGATGTAACCCACTTCCATGGGCTCTTCCGTTGGCTTCCGTCGGGGACAGAGGCGAGCAATATGGCCCCAGTCCCCGCAGTCAAAACACTGTGGGCCTCGTAACATGGGGACCTCCGGTTTAACAGGCCTAGGTTTGGCAGGTTCGTTCCAGGGCCGTAGTTTCTTTTGAGGACAAGGGCGAGGGTGTTTCTCAGTGTCCCACCCGGGAGTGCACGGTTGGGCTCGCACATAGGTAGCCGCCATCTCTACTGCCTGCTCAGGGGTGAGATTGGTATGTTGTCTTAACCACCTTTGAGTGTTGTACGGGAGGGCCACGAGGAACTGTTCCAAATAAATACGGTCCATAATTTCCTCTTTTGTACTAGTGGCGGGACGCAGCCATTTGTCCGCAGCCATTTTGAGGCGAAAGTACAGAGTTTTGGGGTTTTCCCCAAGCAGTCCTTTTTTTTTCCTGAACCGTACTCGGTATGCCTCCGCATCAAGACCAAGGTGGTCCAGTATAACGTCCTTGATGTCCACGTATGGAGTCCCCCCAGTTGCGTTCGCCACCTGATACGCGGCCTGTGCCTCCCCAGTGAGTAAGGGGGCAAGGAAGAACAGCCACTCATCCTCAGGCCAACCGCAGGCCCTGGCGGCTCGCTCGAAATTCACGAGGAATGCATCAGGGTCCTCTCCGTGTATGTACCTTTGTAATGACACGCCGGAGGGCCCATGGTGGGTAATACGATAGTCTCTAGACATGGGGGTCGGCGTTTCCGTTACAATTTTCTGTAACCCCTCCATCTGTGCGGAGATCGTGTCCTTGAAGACGTCGCGATCCGCTTGGGCCGACGCCATCTGTCGTTCTACAGCCCATTCTAGCTTTTCTTGTCCCTTCACTAGATGTTGGATCAAGGCATCCATCATGGGTTTACTGATGGCAGATGTTATAATCCCCGCATTCTCCACCACTTGTTGCGGGACGGAATAAGGGACGCGCACTCCGGCTCTAGGTAGTGAAGGTTTTATTTTTCCTGTTACACGCTTCTTAACCGAAGCCAGGATTATTGTCCACAATCCTTCTCGTCTTCAAGGATCTCCTTCCAGGTTCTCCCGGTCGTCTGCTTCACCCTAGGCTGGTGGGCGGGGAACAGCTTCTCAGTCGTGTTACCAGAAAAGAAACGAGATAAGGGGACGTAAGTGTAGGGCTATACCGTGTAGTAATGGGAGGGGAGTGAAGGATACACACGTGAGCACTTCTAAGTAGTAGTGACAAGTGTAAACGAAGCGGTGATGGAGTGATTGTGAGTGGGGGGGGTTTCAGATTCCAGCCGTCTGTCTCTATGTAACAGCCCCGGGTTACTTAGAGGAGTTCTCCCTCCTCCCGACCCAGCCCGCGAGCCGCTCACGTACCTGGCTGAGCCACGCACCTCCAGGAGCGTGGCTGGGCGAAGCGTGATACCGTTGACCTCCTGGCTCTCCTCCGGCGTCTGATGGATTGACTGCACGGCTTCGGTCTGCTCCCTCCTCGTAATCATTCTCCTTACTCCTCGTGTCTCCTCCGATCTCCGCTCTCGCCTCTCCGGTGAGTGCACACACCCGTGCCGGGGAACTCCACTCTTTTACTGGTCCGGGAGGGATGACGTCACGATGAGGGGGCGGGAGTGTCTCCTCCGGCCATTCCCAGTTAAAGGGGCCATAGTATTCCTTCGATAGTGATTCCCCTGAGCGATACGGTGTCGCTGACCATTCCTCCGGCTGTGGGGACACAAGAGGGGAAGAAAGGGGTATCCACCAGTCTGACATAGTCCTTTCTCCTTCCCTGTCTACCTCCTCCCGCTCACACGAACATTAACACTTGCTCCTGCTCGGACAGTTCAAGCTGTAGCACCACAGTTAGCTACACCAGGCATTAGCCCTCAAACACTGAATGCAGTAATGGGAAAACTACCCCCCTACAGGGAAGAGATTCGGTTTGGATCACACAAAAAACTAATCCGTTTGAAGCTGTATATCCCCATAAGGGCCCAGAGGAAAAGCATAGGAAGTTAACAATTTGCTTGCCAATGGGGATGGCTCCTCCAGTAGAAGATTGTACCACTTGGGGTATGGTCTTTGATGCAGTATATACCAGACCACATGATACCCCTTCACTGGCAGTGTTACCTGAAGTGTTAAAGCAGGTACAGTATGAGCACAGGCCCTGAAAATAGGGATGAAACTGATGGGCAATTTTGCCGCAGTATCTGCCATAATGTTGATTAACATAAACGGGGAAGCAGTGGTGTTAGATATACGCCAATGCCAGAGGGATTTGTCTCTTGCCCAACAGGAGCACAAATTGACTAATTATCGAAAAAACGTATGCTATGGTGGGTAGAGATAATTTGGGAGCCAGACCAGGGAAACCACAGGTAAAGAATAATTCTGAAAAGGATTACTCTAAACAACACCCGACCCTATCACAAAAAAGTGGGACAACAAGAAAAATTAAGAAAAAACAAAATCATGGGTTGGGTCTCCTACACAGGAATCTACAGAAAAACATTACAATTTACGTAACCATGATAATGTTAGACAGCTATCAGGATACTGATACAGCTTCCTCTCATTCCTTTCAGGATACATCTGACAAATGCTCGGAGAGAGGAGGGCGGTCAGAAAGAAGATAAGAAGAGTATGTGAAACAAAGAAAAGACTCACAGCGCTCGTCTGAATACATAATTAAACAAGAAGATAAACCCAAAATATCAAAACCTCAAATTGAAAAGAAAAAGGTAGCCGGATTAAAAGCCAGGCATGCCCTGGATTTTGAGGACTCTGCTTCTGAAAGGGGAATGGGCATTGACAATGCTGGACAGCATGGCAGAAGTCACAATAGTTCGCTAGATCTTGAAGGAAAGTCTGATGGGAGTAGCGCTGAGTGAGTTTAGCACGGTGGAAACACCTGATACCAGGGTAAGTGTTCCACAGCATTTATATGAAGTCCAGCTATGGGTTGGAAGGGGATGTACCAAGATTTATAAATGTGCTCATTTGGGAAGAACTTACTCAAGGTTATGACATTTTGCTGGCCGAAAAGGATTGGCCACTTGACTTCGTAATGGACTGCAAGTAGGCAGAAACAGTAATGTTACCAACCTTCTACGACTTTGTTCCAGAATCAATAAAACTGTCATATGCCAGGGAGTGGGCATTAGCACTAGCTCCTGTGTTATTATGCAACCATTTGGGGTGGGATGATGGTTCATCCTATCATGACATACCATTAAGAACAACCCCACAACCGCAAAGACAATACCCAATAAAAAACTAAGTGAAACAACAAGTTCTCTTAAAAGAGATCTTAAAACGACTTGAATATCAAGATGTGATTGAAAGTTACACCTTTTCAATGAATAATCCTGTTTCCAGTAATGCTCATATTGTCTAGCATTAGATTTTAGACATTTGAACACAGCTACCCACTCATTTGCTATGCAAAATGCACATTGTGCCGCACTAATGAATAACATCATCCTTAAAAAATACAAAACAACACTTGATATCTCAAATAGATTCTTCTGCCAAAATATAGCGACTAGAAGTAGACATTTGAGAGCCTTCACAGTGCTAGGCTCCCAGAAACAATTCTGTTATTTACTCCAGGGGTATAAGAATAGCCCTGGGCTGTTTTCAGCTAGAGACACAGAATTACACTCCTAATGAGATCCTGTTTGGAGTTAAGATGTGGGTCCCTGACCTCAATAATGCAGAACAGTGGCGGCGGAAACACCATTTGACATCAATGAACGTTTGGCTGTTTTACAGGAATTAAATGATTTCCAGGATGAAAAAAGCAACTCACCGCAACTGGAGAAGCGAAGGTTGTTCCGGCAAGGACCAGCTGCGTCCCAAAGAATGGGGATCTGGTTTGAGTAAAGATTTTGGACAAAAAAAGAGTTTAGGCTCTCTTATCAGGCATCTGTGCCTGTCCTGGCTGTTGAAGGTACACGGACTATACTTCTCCCATCCCTTGCCGGATGCAGAGATAAGAGGTTTGTCTCCATTGATCTGATCATGCCCCACTATGTGGCTGATACTCAACAGTAGGCCGCAGTTGGGTCCTGGGTTGCTACCAATCTCCTCTCGCTACCATTCCGTAAGTTTAGATGGAAGCTTTAATTACAAACAAAGCCTGTTCTCTTAAACATGAGACAACTATGAACAGAAATTAAGTATGCCTTCTACCTGTTTCAAAAACAACGGCTACTGTTCAGTCTACAAGTACAGAAACACAAATTTCGATTTGAAATCCAGAAATGAACAAGACCTGCGACAATAGATCACGGATCGAGTCTACTTCTAATTCAAACCAGACTGCAGAGCTGCCCAAGATAGTCAGGACGGCATCTCGATACTT
Source organism: Calotriton arnoldi (assembly GCA_963921515.1). Classification (NCBI taxonomy): domain Eukaryota; kingdom Metazoa; phylum Chordata; class Amphibia; order Caudata; family Salamandridae; genus Calotriton; species Calotriton arnoldi. The sequence continues at coordinate 458,672 of CAWUFW010003117.1, forward strand.
CATCGACTTTGATGACTTCTCCTCTAACACATCTGAGGATCCACCGCCCCTGCCATTTGATCCAAAGTTGTGTGTCTTCAATCGCTGGCTGAAAAGAACATACCTTGTTTTTCCATGTTTGCATCTTTGGATTACAATTGCATTCCTTTTCACAGATCTTTTGATTGGTTTTGTGACTGTGTTCATCCTTCTCCTAAATGAACAATTTGTCCCTGAACGCACTGCAGTACACACTGTGAATTTGTTTGTAAAGTGACACGTATCATCACACTGTGAACAAAGAGACTTGTCCCTGGCGAACATTTCAGCTGTTCCAGTTCCGGGTTGGATTGTATGGGACAAGGTATAATTTGATGTGTATGGTCCTACTGAACTGTTACAAAATCCACATTTATTTACAATGTCCTGTATATGAAATGCTAGAAGATACCTTGAAAAACAAAAGACCAGATGTGTTTGGCAAAACAGGAACAGTTGGTTTAATTAAATACTTCGGCCAGGAAACAACCATTTGTTCTGAGTGCATTTATATGCAGTCTTTGGAGCATCATAAAACAATTTAGAACTTATTTTAGAGAAAGGAATGCAGGCCTTGTCATGGGGTTATAAATCAGGCTACCCGATAGTGAATGCAGGTGGATCTTGCCCTTTTTTGGACAGAGGAGGGCCAGTGGGTGAAGTGTCCAGATGTCCGGTATGGAGAGAGCGTGATCGCTGCGGGTACTGTGTGTGTTCTTGTTAGACTTGGCTTTTTCAGCGGGTTTACCCCCAGACTTTTTGCTTTTTAGCCTCCTGTTTTTGACCCTGTGTGTGTTGGTTTTAGGACTCTGGGCACTTTACCACTGCTAATCAGTGCTAAAGTGCATATGCTCTCTGTGTAAAATGTGTTATGGATTGGTGTTTCCATGATTGGCCTATTTGATTTATGTGTCAGTCCCTAGTAAAGTGCACTGCGAGTGCCAGGGCCTATAAATCAAATGCTGTTGGTGGGCTGCAGCACTGGATTGTGCCACCCACGCAAACAGCCCGTAAAGTGTAACTTTGGCCTGCCATTGCAGAGCCTGTGTGCAGCCTGGGGCTGCCATGTCGACTTGGCAAGTACACACACTTGCAGGTCCCTAAACCTTCCCTTTTCTACATGTTAGTCACCCCTAAGGTAGGCCCAAGGTACCCCTGTGGGCAGGGTGCATTGTATGTGAAAGGTAGGACATGCCCTGGTGTGTGTGGCATGTCCTGATAGTGAATTACAGCCTATTTCATTTTTCACTATTGCAAGGCTACCTGTTCCCCATAGGCCAGAATGGGCAGTTTTTATTATTACAGCTTATAATCCTAACTGACCCAGGGAACATGGTAGAAATTCGAGTTTAGTATGCCTGGACTCAGAATGATAAAATGCATCTTTTAGTGAAGTTGGTTTTAACATTCTGTGTTTGAAAATACCACTTTTAGAAAGTGGGTATTTTCTTGTCTAACCATCCAAGCCTGCCTCTGCTAGGTTGTGTATTCCTTGTCTGGAGTGTGAGTGACAGGGGCTGGGGGATGACAGGAGACAGGGTGAGTCAGCACAGGGCTGAATAGCAAGATCTACATGTAGATGGGTGGGAGGAGATGCACCTGGGACCTGAATAGGGCTGGGCCTTCCCTCCACAATGCTGGCTCCACCTCCTGTGGTGCGTCTGATGTCCTTGGCCTGCCCTGTGAAAGGAAAGAAGGAGACTGGTCAACAAAGTGCTCCAGGACTGCCCAGAACTGGTTTGGACTAGGCAAAGGCCTCTCTGCCTTCAGAGAACAAAGAGAAAATGAGGATAAAAAGGGGGACCCAAACCCCAGAACTTTAGATTAATTCTGAACTAAGGAACCTGCCAGGAAGAAGGACAGGGAAAGCTGGAGGAGGAGTACTGTCCCTATGCTGCGTGTTGTGGGGTTGGCCTGCCGGGGTTGCTTCTGTCTTGGGTAGGGAAAGGACTGGACTGTGCTTTCATAATCCTGCTGTTAGAGTTTTCTCCAAGGGCTTGAAGTAGAGCTTGCCTCCTGTTGGAAGTCTCAGGGATAGAAAAGACTTCAAAGAACTCTTTTGGATCAAGAAGACTGCCAAGAAGAAGAGCTGGAGAAGCTGTGAGGAGAAACTACCACTTTGCTGTGTGCTTTGCTGTGTTGGCCTGCAGTGGCTGCTTCTGTCTTGGGCAGTGAAAGGACTGGAACTGAACTTTCTGCAATCTATTTTGTGAGTGTCTCCAAGGGCTTGAGGTAGAGCTTGCCCCCTGTTCAAGAAGTCTCAGGAACAGCAAAGACTTCAAGTTCTTCTGCCCTCAGCACTGGGGACTGTGTGTGTTGTGCTGCAACAGAAGAAAAGCAACTCGATGACGTCGACGATGCCTCTGCCGACTCAGTGTCCTGACGGCACCGCAGAGGGCACCGCCGCAACGCCGCACCGCGACCCTGGTCTCACCGACGACGCCTGCTGACGCCACCAGCGAGCCGCTGCTCGCACCGTGACCACTGGGCACCGCACTCCGTAACGCCTTGCTTCACGACGACGCTGTGGCCTTCCCGACGACGCCGCTCCACGCCGGACTCGACGCCGCTGCTTGCACCGTGGTTCGGGGGCACCGCTCGTAAGTTACACGATGCACCGCCCTCATCCCGCATCGCAGCCTTGGCCCACCGACGCCGGTGCCATCGACTCCAGTTCGTCAGCCGACGACAGCGCTTCAGCTACGATGACGCCGCTGCTGCAACGTGACCTGCCAGCACCGTGACGAGCACCGCCTTCATCTCACACCGTGACCCTGGTCTCACCGACGACGCCATCCAACGCCGCCACTGAGCCGCTGCTCGCACCGTGACCTGAGGGCACCGCACTGCTGCAGTTCACACCGCAGCACCCGACGTCGGCCGATGCCAGCGCTCCGGACTTCAACAGAGAGGAGATCGATCTGCAACGCGTGTGACTTCGAGGGCCCCGACGACGCCACACCGACCTCCGGAACTGACGCCTGCAGACGCCGTGTTTTCGGATGCTCACCGCGAGGTCATCGGCGCCCTGCATTTCTGAAAGGTACTGTTTGCGGGTCTTCCCGACACCGTAGCTGACCCGCGACGCCGCGGTCAGCCAGAACTGTTTGGATTTGTTTGTTCACGACGCCGTGATAGCCCCGGACGGAGCTATTGACATCAAGGAACTGTTTTTAAGGACACTGTGATAACTGAAGATTTTTAAAGTACTGTACTGTGGATTTTTATCGTATTTGGTCTTGTTTAAAGTATATAAAAATATTGGATATTTTTCTAAACTGGTGTGGTGTCCGTTTGTAGTGCTTACATTGTATTACTGTTGGTTTTGTGCAAATGCTTTACACACTGCCTCTAGAATAAGCCTGACTGCTCGTGCCAAGCTACCAAGGGGGTGAGCAGGGGTTATTTTAGGAGTGTAACTCCCTTATCCTGACTAGGAAGAAGGGTCCCTACTTGGACAAAGGTGCAAGCCCTTGCCAACTAGAGACCCCCATTTCTAACATTGGTGGCAGCGGTGGGATAGGACTTGTGTTTGCACTTGACTTACAGTGATTGGTGTGCACTACTACCATATCGCAGACCATTACGTACCACTTACAGGTTCTTTTTCTTTTTGGCCTATTTTTGATCTTCCCAGTTTGAACTTGCTACTTCAACATGCCTGAAACCGTAGTATCATCAGTTGCATCAGTAGAAATTGCCTTTGAGGAGGATCGATTGGAAGCCTACAATGTCAAGGAGTTAAAATCGATTTGCAAGAACCTGAAAGTCCAGGTCAGAGGCCTCACCAGGAAGGAGGAGCTACAGAAGGTGCTGAGGGCCAGGGTAGCAGCCAGACATGCCAGTGGGCAATCTGGTGATCTCAATGGAGAGGTGGAGGAGCCTGTTCCTAGGGTGGATGTGCTTTCGGGAGGGGGGAACCCTCCAGGCCAGGCAGCAGTAGTTTGTCCCCAGAGAAGCTGGAGGACAGGCGGGAAGCAAGGAAGTTCGAATTAGAGAAACTCAGGATGGAAAGTGAGAGGGAAGACAAAAGAATAGCCATGGAGGAAAAGAAGATGATCTTGGATCATGAGCTTAAAATGAGAGAGCTGGAGCTGGATTGGGAAGACGGTAGGGCTTTGTCCAGCCCAGATGGTGGCAGCAAAAATGTAGTGTCTAGTACTGAGGGGGAGGTACACGCACACACAGATTTGGGGCCCTGCTTCAAGGAGGGGGTTGACATACACCAGGGGGTTCAGGATTGTGAGGTTACTCCTGTGATGCGTAGTGTCCCTGAGGTGGATTGGGGAACTGGCACAGGGGATCATATTCCTGGTAGTAGGAGGGACACTCTACTGACTCTAGAGGAGAGGTGCAGGGAGAGGGGTTCCCCCATGATAGAAGCCCTGGTAAGTGAGTATGGAGACCAGCCACAAGAGTATGGGTTGAGAGACAGCAACAGTCAGACACTGTCTCACCAGTCTTGTGAGAATGATGTGGGGTACTTTTCTGAAGCACTGGATGGTTGGGTGAAGGGTAGTTTGGTTAACACCTGTGTGGGGCTGTGTGATTCAATTGTTGGAGAGCATATTTTAAATCCCTGTTTTCCAGAGCTATGCCAACACCCAGTGGAGTGTAAGTTTTCTGACCCTAGGGAGCTTGCACTGGAGGCAGACCTTTTGGTGGATTCCAGAGGGTCTGGAGAAGCATATGGGGGTGACCCGGAAGGAAGTGGCTTAGGTATTTCCCAACCAAGGGTGGTGGGAAAGGTTTGTGGTAGCCCAGATAGGTCCCGGTGTCATGGGAAGGGTGTAGGGACTCACGTCCTTTCTCCCCGGAGAAGGAGTGGGAAGGGGCTGTGGCCCAAGGTGCCCGAAACCCGGTCCCAAAGCCTGGGTGGTTCCAGGAGGGAACACCAGGTGGGGAGCCTAGGCTGTACTGATAGGCTGTCCGTTGAGGGTGATCTCCTAGAGTCAGGAGAACCTGGAGCATCAGTATACGGAGCTCCAGTGGTTCTGGTGTCTGGCGGTGCCGCTCCTAAGTGGAGGGTGCAGAAGTCCAGAGTAAGGGTTGAGAGGGGGATGTGTTCCCCAGTGGGAGAACCAGTGGGTCAGGGACCAGCCGGAAGGGGGTGAGCCTCCTAGCAGTGACCATGGTGACACCACTTCTGTCCTGGGGGATCTTCGCACACTGTCAGATGGACAGAGGTCAGGAGATCGGCGCCAGACAGACTGTCATACAACGCATGAGTCATGTGTTACCCTCAGAGGGAGCATGCATGCTCCCAAGGAAGTCCTGGTGTGCCGGGCAGGTGCTCATCTGCAGGGTTTAGTCCCTGGGTTGGGAAGCCAGGTTCAGGTCCTGCCTGACCTGGAGGGAAGGACGACTGTAAGCAGTGTCCTGACCGGTTTGTCTTCTAGGGGTACCACTCCAGGTGGGAGGGTGCAGAACTCTGGAAGGGGGTGCAGAGGGAGGGAGTCCTCGCCTCTGACCCCAGTTCAACTTGAGGGTTTAGACCCTAGGTTGGGAGACCAGTTGCTGGAGGGAGGTCCTGAACTGGTGGGTGAGTTGGGCAGGACACCTGCCACAGGTGCCCTCACAATTTTGGAAGGACCAGTAGGTCAGGGGTTGCAGCTCTGAGGTTAGAGCACCCCAGGACTGACCCTGGTGAGGCCACTTCTGGCCTGGGGGGTCTTCATGCTCTGTCAGGTAGACAGGAGGCTGGAGACCTGCGCTAGGCAGATTCTGGCACAACTCATGAGGGGTGTGTTTCCCTTGGGGGGCGTTGGTGTACTCCCTCGGAAGTCCTGGGTTGCCAGGCACAGGTCCAGCCTAAAGGTACAGGCCCCGGGTTGGAGGACCAGGTTCAGTGTGTCCCCCCTGACCTGGGGGAAGGGGCAACTGCTAACAGTGCCACTACCAGTTTGTCTTCTGGGGGTGTCGCTCCAGGTAGGAGGGTACAGTGCCCCAGGGAGGAGGACCGGGTGTGGGAGAGCCCACCCCAGTCCCTTGTTCAGCCTCAGGGTACAGACCCTGGGCTGGTGTACCAGTTGCAGGATAGCACCCCTGAACTTGTGGGTGAATTGTGCAGAGCGCCTGCCACAGGTGGCCTGACAATTCTGGAGTTGAGGGGGACTGCTCCCGGTGGGGGGATGCAGTGCCCCAGGGAGGAGGACAGGGTGTGGGAGAGGACACCCCAGTCCTGTGTCCAGCCTCAGGGTACATACCCTAGGCTGGTGTACCAGTTGAAGGATAGCACCCCTGAACTGGTGGGTGAATTGTACAAGGCACCTGCCACAGGTGCCCTGACAATTCTGTAAGGGGGTACCACTCCAGGTGGGAGGGTACGGAGCCCCTGGGAGGAAGACCGGGGGTGGGAAAGCCTACCCCAGTCTCCTGTCCAGCCGCCGGGTACAGACCCTAGGCTGGTGAGTCAGTGCCAGGATGTCATCCCTGGCCTGACCAGAGGGAGAGTGGACGAAGTGTGCCAGGCACCTGGGGCTACCGCCCCCCACTCTCTGACGCCACAGAGGTTAGAGAGCCCTGAGAGGCATAAGGCCTGGGTCTCCCCACTGACAACTGTCGGTAGCCACTGTGGCTTACTGTCCTGGTGGACAGAGTTGCCCCTGGGAGGGGGACAGGAGTCACACCCCAGGGGTGGACTGAGCCACACCACTGTGTTGGCCATGTGGGCACTGTCGGCCTGTTGGGACACATCTGTGAGCAAAGTAAGTTTAGGCGCTGCACAGATGGGGTTCACAGGTGAAGAGAAGGGTACCCCATGGGTCAGCTCAGTGGGCCCTGAGAGTATGGATAGCGGGATCCAACTGGGTTTGGAAAGGCATAGAACCAGAACGTGCCCCCGCTGTTGTGGGCCAGGTCTATGTTCTATCGCCCCAAGCAGGGAAGTCCATCCTGGGATTGATTAGTCTACCCTGGCTTTAGGCTGGGAGGGGGTTGTGTTAGACTTGGCTTTTTCAGCGGGTTTACCCCAGACTTTTTGCTTTTTGGCCTCCTGTTTTTGACCCTGTGTGTGTTGGTTTTAGGACTCTGGGCACTTTACCACTGCTAATCAGTGCTAAAGTGCATATGCTCTCTGTGTAAAATGTGTTATGGATTGGTGTTTCCATGATTGGCCTATTTGATTTATGTGTCAGTCCCTAGTAAAGTGCACTGCGAGTTCCAGGGCCTATAAATCAAATGCTGTTGGTGGGCTGCAGCACTGGATTGTGCCACCCACGCAAACAGCCCGTAAAGTGTAACTTTGGCCTGCCATTGCAGAGCCTGTGTGCAGCCTGGGGCTGTCATGTCGACTTGGCAAGTGCACACACTTGCAGGTCCCTAAACCTTCCCTTTTCTACATGTTAGTCACCCCTAAGGTAGGCCCAAGGTACCCCTGTGGGCAGGGTGCATTGTATGTGAAAGGTAGGACATGCCCTGGTGTGTGTGGCATGTCCTGATAGTGAATTACAGCCTATTTCGTTTTTCGCTATTGCAAGGCTACCTGTTCCCCATAGGCCAGAATGGGCAGTTTTTATTATTACAGCTTATAATCCTAACTGACCCAGGGAACATGGTAGAAATTTGAGTTTAGTATGCCTGGACTCAGAATGATAAAATGCATCTTTTAGTGAAGTTGGTTTTAACATTCTGTGTTTGAAAATACCACTTTTAGAAAGTGGGTATTTTCTTGTCTAACCATCCAAGCCTGCCTCTGCTAGGTTGTGTATTCCTTGTCTGGAGTGTGAGTGACAGGGGCTGGGGGATGCCTGGAGACAGGGTGAGTCAGCACAGGGCTGAATAGCAAGATCTACATGTAGATGGGTGGGAGGAGATGCACCTGGGACCTGAATAGGGCTGGGCCTTCCCTCCACAATGCTGGCTCCACCTCTTGTGGTGCGTCTGATGTCCTTGGCCTGCACTGTGAAAGGAAAGAAGGAGACTTGTCAAAAAAGTGCTACTGGACTGACCAGAACTGGTTTGGACTAGGTAAAGGCCTCTATGCCTTCAGAGAACAAAGAGAAATTGAGGATAAAAAGGGGGACCCAAACCCCAGAACTTTAGATTACTTCTGAACTAAGGAACCTGCCAGGAAGAAGGACCGGGAAAGCTGGAGGAGGAGTACTGCCCCTATGCTGCGTGTTGTGGGGTTGGCCTGCCGGGGTTTCTTCTGTCTTGGGTAGGGAAAGGACTGGACTGTGCTTTCATAATCCTGCTGTTAGAGTTTTCTCCAAGGGCTTGAAGTAGAGCTTGCCTCCTGTTGGAAGTCTCAGGGATAGAAAAGACTTCAAAGAACTCTTTTGGATCAAGAAGACTGCCAAGAAGAAGAGCTGGAGAAGCTGTGAGGAGGAACTACCACTTTGCTGTGTGCTTTGCTGTGTTGGCCTGCAGTGGCTGCTTCTGTCTTGGGCAGTGAAAGGACTGGAACTGAACTTTCTGCAATCTACTTTGTGAGTGTCTCCAAGGGCTTGAGGTAGAGCTTGCCCCCTGTTCAAGAAGTCTCAGGAACAGCAAAGACTTCAAGTTCTTCTGCCCTCAGCACAGGGGACTGTGTGTTTTGTACTGCAACAGAAGAAAAGCAACTCGACGACGTCGACGACGCCGCTGCCGAATCCGTGTCCTGACGGCACCGCAGAGGGCACCGCCGCAACGCCGCACCGCGACCCTGGTCTCACCGACGACGACGACGCCTGCTGACGCCGCCACCGAGTCGCTGCTTGCACCGCGACCACTGGGCACCGCACTCCGCACCGCCTTGCTTCACGACGACGCCGTGGCCTTCCCGACGACGCCGCTCCACGCCGGACTCGACGCCGCTGCTTGCACCGTGGTTCGGGGGCACTGCTCGTAAGTTACATGACGCACCGCCCTCATCCCGCACCGCAGCCTTGGCCCACTGACGCCGGTGCCATCGACTCCAGTTCATCAGCCGACGACAGCGCTGCAGCTACGATGACGCCGCTGCTGCACCATGACCTGCCAGCACCGTGACGAGCACCGCCTTCATCTCACACCGCGACCCTGGTCTCACCGACGACGCCATCCAACGCCGCCACTGAGCCGCTGCTCGCACCGTGACCTGAGGGCACCGCACCGCTGCAGTTCACACCGCAGCACCCGACGTCGGCCGACGCCAGCGCTCCGGACTTCAACAGAGAGGAGATCGATCTGCAACGCGTGTGACTTTGAGGGCCCCGACGATGCCACACTGACCTCCGGAACTGACGCCTGCGGACGCCGTGTTTTCGGAAGCTCACCGCGAGGTCATCGGCGCCCTGCATTTCTGAAAGGTACTGTTTGCGGGTCTTCCTGACACCGTAGCTGACCCGCAACGCCGCGGTCAGCCAGAACTGTTTGGATTTGTTTGTTCACGACGCCATGATAGCCCCGGACGGAGCTATTGACATCAAGGAACTGTTTTTAAGGACACTGTGATAACTGAAGATTTTTAAAGTACTGTACTGTGGATTTTTATCGTATTTGGTCTTGTTTAAAGTATATAAAAGTATTGGATATTTTTCTAAACTGGTGTGGTGTCCGTTTGTAGTGCTTACATTGTATTACTGTTGGTTTTGTGCAAATGCTTTACACACTGCCTCTAGAATAAACCTGACTGCTCGTGCCAAGCTACCAAGGGGGTGAGCAGGGGTTATTTTAGGAGTGTAACTCCCTTATCCTGACTAGGAAGAAGGGTCCCTACTTGGCAAAGGTGCAAGCCCTTGCCAACTAGAGACCCCCATTTCTAACATTGGTGGCAGCGGTGGGATAGGACTTGTGTTTGCACTTGACTTACAGTGATTGGTGTGCACTACTACCATATCGCAGACCATTACGTACCACTTACAGGTTCTTTTTCTTTTTGGCCTATTTTTGATCTTCCCAGTTTGAACTTGCTACTTCAACATGCCTAAAACCGTAGTATCATCAGTTGCATCAGTAGAAATTGCCTTTGAAGAGGATCGATTGGAAGCCTACAATGTCAAGGAGTTAAAATCGATTTGCAAGAACCTGAAAGTCCAGGTCAGAGGCCTCACCAGGAAGGAGGAGCTACAGAAGGCGCTGAGGGCCAGGGTAGCAGCCAGACATGCCAGTGGGCAATCTGGTGATCTCAATGGAGAGGTGGAGGAGCCTGTTCCTAGGGTGGATGTGCTTTTGGGAGGGGGGGAACCCTCCAGGCCAGGCAGCAGTAGTTTGTCCCCAGAGGAGCTGGAGGACAGGCGGGAAGCAAGGAAGTTCAAATTAGAGAAACTCAGGATGGAAAGTGAGAGGGAAGACAAAAGAATAGCCATGGAGGAAAAGAAGATGATCTTGGATCATGAGCTTAAAATGAGAGAGCTGGATTGGGAAGACGGTAGGGCTTTGTCCAGCCCAGATGGTGGCAGCAAAAATGTAGTGTCTAGTACTGAGGGGGAGGTACACGCACACACAGATTTGGGGCCCTGCTTCAAGGAGGGGGTTGACATACACCAGGGGGTTCAGGATTGTGAGGTTACTCCAGTGGTGCGTAGTGTCCCTGAGGTGGATTGGGGAACTGGCACAGGGGATCATATTCCTGGTAGTAGGAGGGACACTCTACTGACTCTAGAGGAGTGGTGCAGGGAGAGGGGTTCCCCCATGATAGAAGCCCTGGTAAGTGAGTATGGAGACCAGCCAGAAGAGTATGGGTTGAGAGACAGCAACAGTCAGACACTGTCTCACCAGTCTTGTGAGAATGATGTGGGGTACTTTTCTGAAGCACTGGATGGTTGGGTGAAGGGTAGTTTGGTTAACACCTGTGTGGGGCTGTGTGATTCAATTGTTGGAGAGCATATTTTAAATCCCTGTTTTCCAGAGCTATGCCAACACCCAGTGGAGTGTAAGTTTTCTGACCCTAGGGAGGTTGCACTGGAGGCAGACCTTTTGGTGGATTCCAGAGGGTCTGGAGAAGCATATGGGGGTGACCCGGAAGGAAGTGGCTTAGGTATTTCCCAACCAAGGGTGGTGGGGAAGGTTTGTGGTAGCCCAGATAGGTCCCGGTGTCATGGGAAGGGTGTAGGGACTCACGTCCTGTCTCCGCGGAGAAGGAGTGGGAAGGGGCTGTGGCCCAAGGTGCCCGAAACCCGGTCCCAAAGCCTGGGTGGTTCCAGGAGGGAACACCAGGTGGGGAGCCTAGGCTGTACTGATAGGCTGTCCGTTGAGGGGGATCTCCTAGAGTCAGGAGAACCTGGAGCATCAGTAAACGGAGCTCCAGTGGTTCTGGTGTCTGGCGGTGCCGCTCCTAAGTGGAGGGTGCAGAAGTCCAGAGTAAGGGGTGAGAGGGGGATGTGTTCCCCAGTGGGAGAACCAGTGGGTCAGGGGCCAGCCAGAAGGGCTGAGCCTCCTAGCAGTGACCATGGTGACACCACTTCTGTCCTGGGGGATCTTCGCACACTGTCAGATGGACAGAGGTCAGGAGATCGGCGCCAGACAGACTGTCATACAACGCATGAGTCACGTGTTACCCTCAGAGGGGGCATGCATGCTCCCAAGGAAGTCCTGGTGCGCCGGGCAGGTGCTCATCTGCAGGGTTTAGTCCCTGGGTTGGGAAGCCAGGTTCAGGTCCTGCCTGACCTGGAGGGAAGGATGACTGTAAGCAGTGTCCTGACCGGTTTGTCTTCTAGGGGTACCACTCCAGGTGGGAGGGTGCAGAACTCTGGAAGGGGGTGCAGAGGGAGGGAGTCCTCGCCTCTGACCCCAGTTCAACTTGAGGGTTTAGACCCTAGGTTGGGAGACCAGTTGCTGGAGGGAGGTCCTGAACTGGTGGGTGAGTTGGGCAGGACACCTGCCACAGGTGCTCTGACAATTTTGGAAGGACCAGTAGGTCAGGGGTTGCCAGCTCTGAGGTCAGAGCACCCCCGGACTGACCCTGGGGAGGCCACTTCTGGCCTGGGGGGTCTTCATGCTCTGTCAGGTGGACAGGAGGCTGGAGACCTGCGCCAGGTGGATTCTGGCACAACTCATGAGGGGTGTGTTTCCCTTGGGGGGGGTTGGTGTACTCCCCCAGAAGTCCTGGGTTGCCAGGCACAGGTCCAGCCTAAGGGTACAGGCCCCGGGTTGGAGGACCAGGTTCAGGGTGTCCCCCCTGACCTGAGGGAAGGGGCAACTGCTAACAGTGCCACTACCAGTTTGTCTTCTGGGGGTGCCGCTCCAGGTAGGAGGGTACAGTGCCCCAGGGAGGAGGACCGGGTGTGGGAGAGCACACCCCAGTCCCTTGTTCAGCCTCAGGGTACAGACCCTGGGCTGGTGTACCAGTTGCAGGATAGCACCCCTGAACTGGTGGGTGAATTGTGCAGAGCGCTTGCCACAGGTGGCCTGACAATTCTGGAGTTGAGGGGGACTGCTCCCGGTGGGGGGATGCAGTGCCCCAGGGAGGAGGACAGGGTGTGGGAGAGGCCACCCCAGTCCTGTGTCCAGCCTCAGGGTACATACCCTAGGCTGGTGTACCAGTTGCAGGATAGCACCCCTGAACTGGTGGGCGAATTGTGCAAGGCACCTGCCACAGGTGCCCTGACAATTCTGGAAGGGGGTACCGCTCCAGGTGGGAGGGTACGGAGCCCCTGGGAGGAAGACCGGGGTTGGGATAGCCTAACCCAGTCTCCTGTCCAGCCGCCGGGTAACAGACCCTAGACTGGTGGGTCAGTGCCAGGATGTCATCCCTGGCCTGACCAGAGGGAGAGTGGACGAAGGGTGCCAGGCACCTGGGGCTACCGCCCCCCACACTCTGACGCCACAGAGGTTAGAGAGCCCTGAGAGGCATAAGGCCTGGGTCTCCCCACTGACAACTGTTGGTAGCAACTGTGGCTTACTGTCCTGGTGGACAGAGTTGCCCCTGGGAGGGGGACAGGAGTCACACCCCGGGGGTGGACTGGGCCACACCACTGTTTTGGCCATGTGGGCACTGTTGGCCTGTTGGGACACATCTGTGAGCAAAGTAAGTTTAGGCGCTGCACAGATGGGGTTCACAGGTGAAGAGAAGGGTACCCCATGGGTCAGCTCAGTGGGCCCTGAGAGTATGGATAGCGGGATCCAACTGGGTTTGGAAAGGCGTAGAACCAGAACGTGCCCCCGCTGTTGTGGGCCAGGTCTATGTTCTATCGTCCCAAGCAGGGAAGTCCATCAAGGGATTGATTAGTCTACCCTGGCTTTAAGCTGGGAGGGGGTTGTGTTAGACTTGGCTTTTTCAGCGGGTTTACCCCCAGACTTTTTGCTTTTTGGCCTCCTGTTTTTGACCCTGTGTGTGTTGGTTTTAGGACTCTGGGCACTTTACCACTGCTAATCAGTGCTAAAGTGCATATGCTCTCTGTGTAAAATGTGTTATGGATTGGTGTTTCCATGATTGGCCTATTTGATTTATGTGTCAGTCCCTAGTAAAGTGCACTGCGAGTGCCAGGGCCTATAAATCAAATGCTGTTGGTGGGCTGCAGCACTGGATTGTGCCACCCACGCAAACAGCCCGTAAAGTGTAACTTTGGCCTGCCATTGCAGAGCCTGTGTGCAGCCTTGTCGACTTGGCAAGTGCACACACTTGCAGGTCCCTAAACCTTCCCTTTTCTACATATTAGTCACCCCTAAGGTAGGCCCAAGGTACCCCTGTGGGCAGGGTGCATTGTATGTGAAAGGTAGGACATGCACTGGTGTGTGTGGCATGTCCTGATAGTGAATTACAGCCTATTTCGTTTTTCACTATTGCAAGGCTACCTGTTCCCCATAGGCCAGAATGGGCAGTTTTTATTATTACAGCTTATAATCCTAACTGACCCAGGGAACATGGTAGAAATTCGAGTTTAGTATGCCTGGACTCAGAATGATAAAATGCATCTTTTAGTGAAGTTGGTTTTAACATTCTGTGTTTGAAAATACCACTTTTAGAAAGTGGGTATTTTCTTGTCTAACCATCCAAGCCTGCCTCTGCTAGGTTGTGTATTCCTTGTCTGGAGTGTGAGTGACAGGGGCTGGGGGATGCCAGGAGACAGGGTGAGTCAGCACAGGGCTGAATAGCAAGATCTACATGTATACGGGTGGGAGGAGATGCACCTGGGACCTGAATAGGGCTGGGCCTTCCCTCCACAATGCTGGCTCCACCTCCTGTGGTGCGTCTGATGTCCCTGGCCTGCACTGTGAAAGGAAAGAAGGAGACTTGTCAACAAAGTGCTCCAGTACTGACCAGAACTGGTTTGGACTAGGCAAAGGCCTCTCTGCCTTCAGATAACAAAGAGAAATTGAGGATAAAAAGGGGGACCCAAACCCCAGAACTTTAGATTACTTCTGAACTAAGGAACCTGCCAGGAAGAAGTACAGGGAAAGCTGGAGGAGGAGTACTGCCCCTATGCTGCGTGTTGTGGGGTTGGCCTGCCGGGGTTGCTTCTGATTTGGGTAGGGAAAGGACTGGACTGTGCTTTCATCATCCTGCTGTTAGAGTTTTCTCCAAGGGCTTGAAGTAGAGCTTGCCTCCTGTTGGAAGTCTCAGGGATAGAAAAGACTTCAAAGAACTCTTTTGGATCAAGAAGACTGCCAAGAAGAAGAGCTGGAGAAGCTGTGAGGAGGAACTACCACTTTGCTGTGTGCTTTGCTGTGTTGGCCTGCAGTGGCTGCTTCTGTCTTGGGCAGTGAAAGGACTGGAACTGAACTTTCTGCAATCTACTTTGTGAGTGTCTCCAAGGGCTTGAGGTAGAGCTTGCCCCCTGTTCAAGAAGTCTCAGGAACAGCAAAGACTTCAAGTTCTTCTGGCCTCAGCACTGGGGACTGTGTGTTTTGTGCTGCAACAGAAGAAAAGCAACTCGATGACGTCGACGATGACGCTGCCGACTCCGTGTCCTGACGGCACCGCAGAGGGCACCGCTGCAACGCCGCACCGCGACCCTGGTCTCACCGACGACGCCTGCTGAGGCCGCCACCGAGCTGATGCTCGCACCGCGACCTGTGGGCACCGCACTCCGCACCGCCTCGCTTCACGACGACGCCGTGGCCTTCCCGACGACATCGCTCCACGACGGACTTGATGCCGCTGCTTGCACCGTGGTTCGGGGGCACCGCTCATAAGTTACACGACGTACCGCCCTCATCCCGCACCGCAGCCTTGGCTCACCGATGCCGGTGCCATCGACTCCAGTTTGTCAGCCGACGACAGTGCTGCAGCTACGACGACGCCGCTGCTGCACCGTGACCTGCCAGCACCGTGACGAGCACCGCCTTCATCTCACACCGCGACCCTGGTCTCACCGACGATGCCATCCGACGCCGCCACCGAGCCGCTGCTCGCACCGCGACCTGAGGGCACCGCACGCCACACCGCTGCACTTCACACTGCAGCACCCGACGCCGGCCGACGCCAGCGCTCCGGACTTCAACAGAGAGGAGATCGATCTGCAATGCGTGTGACGTCGAGGGCCCCGTCGACGGCACACCGACCTCCGGAACCGACGCCTGCGGACGCCGTGTGTTCGGAAGCTCACAGCGAGGTCATCGATGCCCTGCATTTCTGAAAGGCACTGTTTGCGGGTCTTCCTGACACCGTAGCTGACCTGCAACGCCGCGGTCAGCCAGAACTGTTTTGATTTGTTTGTTCACGATGCCGTGATAGCCCCGGACGGAGCATTTGACATCAAGGAACTGTTTTTAAGGACACTGTGATAACTGAAGATTTTTAAAGTACTGTACTGTGGATTTTTATCGTATTTGGTCTTGTTTAAAGTATATAAAAATATTGGATATTTTTCTAAACTGGTGTGGTGTCCGTTTGTAGTGCTTACATTGTATTACTGTTGGTTTTGTGCAAATGCTTTACACACTGCCTCTAGAATAAGCCTGACTGCTCATGCCAAGCTACCAAGGGGGTGAGCAGGGGTTATTTTAGGAGTGTAACTCCATTATCCTGACTAGGAAGAAGGGTCCCTACTTGGACAAAGGTGCAAGCCCTTGCCAACTAGAGACCCCCATTTCTAACAGTTCTGCTCTGATTGGCTGAGTGTTCCAAACTTCATGTGGCATCTATCTTTATGGTGTTTTGGGAATGTCTCCGGCCATGTGTGATTTACTGGGGCCAATCTCCTGGGACCATTGTGTTGTTGCTGCCTATCTTTGGGACTAATCTGGCTTTTTCTTGTTTGCTTGTTTATCCGGCTGATTATGTGCCACCCCACCTGTGATCTGTCAATCAGTAGCCTCAGGCCTAGGTGACAAATTAGTGACCTAGTAGCCTCAGGCCTAGGTGACGTATTGGCAGTGCCCAGTTCCCATACTCCTCTATGCATATAATGCAGTCCTCATGGCACGTACCCCAAGATGTCTTCAAACCTCCATAGATATATTTTCTGATTTTATGGCAAAGTTGTATCTCAGGGTCAATCTATTTAAATCGTACATTATGAAACTTGGCCCAAATGTAGACAAAAAGAATCAGTTTAGAGCTGGAGGGGCTAACCTGGCCACCGTTGACTCCTTCTTGTACCTGGGTCTCCTATGTGATGCCCAAGGAAAATGGTCGCATCTGATTACAAAAGGGAAATTACAGTTTGAAAAGTAATTGGTGTGACCAATCCCTTTTCTGATAAGCTTGAAGTAAAACCTTTGAGAGAACTAAGGGGCATATTTATCAAGGTTTTGCGTCGCCTTTGGCCACCCAATGGGGTGCATGGGCGACATAAAACTTCAGTGAGATTTATCAAGCCACACAAGGCCACCTTGCCTAAATCTAGAGTAACACAGGCGTGGGTGTTCCCACACATCCACCCATGGATTTTGGCACATTCCCACATTTACCATTAGTGGTATACCTGGAAATGCAACAAGATTCTAGGCCTCCCCAGGTGAGGCGTAACTAGTAGAAATATCTTGCTTTTTCCTCTTTCTACATGTGCTGCATTCTGCAGCACACATAGAAAGAGGAAAATGACTCTCACAATTGTTTTTATGCAGGAAGTTGTCCCTTCCTGCACAAAACATCCTGCCTAGAATGCAGACACCCTCGCAACTTGATGCAAGGGTGCCTGTGTTGGAGCCAGGCAGACAAAAGTGTGCCAGCGCTAGGAAAGAATGGGAATGCGCATTGTATTGGTATCTGGATTTTCGCGCAGTGCAGGAAGGTGGCCTGCTGAGTTGGCTGCATGAAAGAATTATAAATCTGGCCCTAAGTGTAATATATAAAGTGAAAAGTCTTTCCACAGTGATCTATGGGGCGGGTGTTTGGGGACATGTAAATGTGGCCAAATTGCAGCTGACTAAGAACGTGTGCCTAAGAAACTATCTGACATTACCAGAGAGTACTTCCACCTATTTATGCCAGAGGGAGTTGTTTTTTTTTTTTGGAAGACCTTATCAAGATTAACCCGATCCTAATATGGCATAGGATCTGGACAGAGCCAGAGGCTAATCTGAACAGAAAAGTCATAAAAAATTGCCTAACACTAGACCATTCTGGGAAAGTTCCTTGGATTAGATATATAAATATTTTTTGTTTTAGACGGGGTAAGGATTCATTTTTTAATGACCCTGCTGCTAACGAATAATGGCATCCCATTTTATCTGGAAAATTGGTACAATGTACAACACAGATATTTTTCAAACAAAACGCAAAGGTGCACCACTTAACAGTAAGAAAAGAAATAACGGTCCATATCCATAAAGTAATTCTTTTAGACTCTTCTTTTATTCACATTGATCTTGTTTAAAAAAAACACAGCCGACGCGTTTCGTCCAGTAAAGGACTTCTTCAGGGCATAAGAACAAGAAGCCGGGCACTCCCAACTAGAGTCAACGTCGGAGTATCCACGGTGGGTAGATTTGTAGATAAAAATAACACAAGCTTATTTCAGTAAGAATGAATATCACAAGGAAGGGTACTTCTCTATAAACACGGTAGAAAGTCCAAGGTATGATAACACCTTATTAGACCATATCAGTGGCCACACCTCAGTCTGGTGGGCCTGGAGTAACAGGACAAATACCCGATCAGCCTCATCGTTCCTCGTTCCACAGGAAGTGCTTTTGGATCAGATCGCAGTTGTATTGAGGCTGATCGGGTATTTGTCCTATTACTCCAGGCCCACCAGACTGAGGTGTGGCCACTGATATGGTCTAATAAGGTGTTATCATACCTTGGACTTTCTACCATGTTTATGGAGAAGTACCCTTCCTTGTGATATTCATTCTTACTGAAATAAGCTTGTGTTATTTTTATCTACAAATCTACCCACCGTGGATACTCCGACGTTGACTCTAGTTGGGAGTGCCCGGCTTCTTGTTCTTATGCCCTGAAGAAGTCCTTTACTGGACAAAATGCGTCGGCTGTGTTTTTTATAAACAAGATCAATGTGAATAAAAGAAGAGTCTAAAAGAATTACTTTATGGATATGGACCGTTATTTCTTTTCTTACTGTTAAGTGATGCACCTTTGCGTTTTGTTTGAAAATTGTTATAATCCTGTATTGGATTGCACCGTGGCAGTGGGTGCATTAACAGTGTGCACACATGAGTGATGGGGGATTCCCGTCTTAGAAATAACAACTAGGGATAACGGGTCAGGTGCTAGGTCTCTACAAGGTACACTGTCAACAGTTTGTTCTACTTACAACACAGATATGTTCTAACAAGATTCAGGTGCAATATCATCCATCGATTAGTATATATTCTGAAAATGGATGATTGGTCCTCTAGGCTTCATAGGTGCCCATGTGATATTGTCTCAGAATAGTGAACAGAGCACTTTATTGTTTTCATAAATATTATGATAGTCTGAGGAAGTGCTTGATTTGACCTATTCTGCTTGAGCATAATTTTAGGCACAATAAACCTGCTACGATCTTTCTCCAACAACTTCCTAATCTAAAAAATGTGTCTAGCAATATCATCTCAGATTGTGTACTCTGTGACCCTGTGAAAAAAAGGAATAACAATTAATTGATACCAAAGTTTAGAATTAGGAATTTATGGAAATCTGTTTACATAGTATTATCTTTTTTTATATTTTAATGATCTTTTTCCTATTTTAAGTTTATGACACATGTTATGCTTTCTGGTCATTTTGGCTTATAATTATTTATCTGTATTTTGTAACTTGCGCTTTTATGATTTTGAATGCTAAATAGAATAAAGCTGTTTTTAAACCTTGAAGTTTGAGTATAAAACTGTGTTTAATGACAGAGGGCCTCATTACCAAGGCCGACTGACCGCCACCGACAGGCTGCCGGTGGCGGTCTTTCGGCCATCTTACCAGGGATCTACGTCCGCCATACAACAATGGCATTTTGACGTGTGATGGTCGGAAAAACCAACCGCCAAGGTCCCGACAGGCTGTCCGTATCTGACCACCTGTCAGACCTCCCTGTAATCCCAGAAATGCGTTAGTGCCTGTCAGGCACCGCCATAGGGATTACAATATCCCTTTCCACCGGTCGTTCTGCGGCGATAAACCTGCAGCAAAACTGCAGGCGGAAATGGATTTGGGGGCCTGTAGTGGGCCCCCCTATCACCCGGGCCTGGGACATGGGCCCTGGGGGTCACCTATGGTGCCCCCCGACATGCCCCTACACCACGTGGTAGGCACCACATGGTGCCTGCCACGTAGTGCAGGGATATGGGTGGGGTGTCTGTTTTGTCTTGCAGCGGTTGCTGTAGAGCGCAGGACCCGCCACAATACAAAACATGGGCAATATGACCGCCACGGTGGTGGTCGCATCGTAATTTGCCCTGTGGGACCGCCACCTTGTAGGCGGGTGGTCCTAAATACGATACGATGGTGGACGGACTAAAGTCAGCCTGCCATTGCAATGACCCCCAATGATCACAAAAGGTTATGGAGAAAACATGTTTCATTCCATATTCCACCTATGTTCCTGAAAGCAATTCAGTTCCATTGTAACATATGGTTTCAAGCACAAACAAGGGACAACATCTTAATAACAAATACATTAACTGCAAAAAGGATATTAAAGAGGTGGTTGCTGAGACCTATGTAAATCAATTTCTCTTAGACATGGCATCCTTTGCGTGGTTTTCCCCTAACTTTTTTCATACCTCCTGTTTTTGCTGACTTCATTTTTGCTGGCCTTAGGACTCAGCGCACTTTACCACTGATAACCAATGCTTAAGTACTTGTGTTCTCTCCTTAAAACATGTTAGATTAGCTTATACCCAATTGGCATACTTAAGTAAGCCGCTAGTAAAGTGGCACTACCTGTGCCCAGGGCCTGTAAATGAAATGCTACTAGTGGGCCTGCAGCACTGGTTGTGCCATCCACTTCAGTAGCACTTTAAACATGTCTCAGGCCTGCAATTGCAGTCTGTGTGTGTGCAGTTTTAAACTGCCTTACAACGAGGCAAGGTAAAGCTTTTGCCAGGCCCAAACCTTCCTTTTCAATACATATAACTCACCCCTAGGGTAGGCCCTGAGCAGCCTAGAGGGCAGGACGCAATTTATTAAAAAAATAGGACCCGCCACACAGTAGGGTTGCACCCATCCCGTGAACCATTGGATTAACTGTGCATGCTGTTCCTAGGGCCCTGGCGTGGTTTTCCACTATGCACGTTCAAGCGAAAACGATACATTCATTTTCTGTTATTTGGTTCCGATCAACAAGTTGCACCTGCTCATTCTGTAAGGTCATAGAGAGTGTACTAACACATGTTTTTCCCCAAGGTCCTAGAACCGTCCAGACGGCGATGAGCACCACATGCCATCCGTGATCTAGCAACATTTATTGAGCCTTCAAGACGGTATAAAAACACCACCCAAACCCGAATCACGGCTTGTCCACACTATCTGTAGAACAAGCTTCACCCTTCCTTCTCACCTGAAGAATCCTCTTGGAACCAAAAAACACTCCAGTCTCCTTAAGGAAACGGTGGTTCCCGTGGCACCCACTCCTGCAACGTCTTCCTCCTCACTTCCTCCAGCACAGCTACTCCGGACCCCCGCATCTTCCTGAGTCAAGGCTTTGAGATCTTCTTTGAACTTCCGACAAGTTGAAGAACTAGGCTAACTACTTGATGTCAGGTTAGTGCGCACTAAACCTCCTACAGTAGTAAACAAGACCAAGTATTGCCGTCTTCTAAAAACTATAGACTTTTCCTCCATTTCCTCTCTGTGATTTACTCCAGCACTTCATTTATGTTTATACACTGGACCCTTCCTACAACCTTGGTGCTACAACTATATAGCGCCAGGATTAAAAACTTGCGCTCTGTGTTTCTCTGATGGTCAGTAGTGCCTAGAGAAAGCACTTAAAAGTCTTTGATATATCAATGAAACTTGTACCGAGATCTGTGTTTCAAGTTATTACGAGGAGTGACTCACTCCAATCTAGAGTTTTGTTATACTGCTCTCGTACCGAGCTGCTGACGAAATCTGTAAGTTTGTGCCACTGAATTTAATGCATATTCATTGTATGTAGAGACTTGTTAGCGTACTGATGGTAACTGCCCCCTCTTGTTAGTTACAGTGCATTGCGTCATCGCAAAAACTGTGGTTCTGGCCCTGGGCACAACTATTTCGCTATCGTAGAAGGTCTCAGAATTGGCAGCTCCTGTTAAGCAGTTTGGAACAGCTGCAGAGCAGATCCACTAATGCAAGTCTCTCTTTTCTTATTTTATCCCAAACCCCCTTCCCCCTTGGGGCAGTGTGGGTTGTAGGGTTCGGAATCTGGGCATTTGCTGTCCTCGGGAGGGATAGGAGGTCCATCATCGGCTCCAGTGTTGTCTCCGCGGTTGGGACCAGGTGAGTGCATGACACAAAGGAGCACATGTTCAGTCTTTGTTTTGCAGATCTGCACCAACATCTGATTGATAGTAAGCTCACTGACCCCAGGGGACTTGTTAAGGAGGCAGATGGCTGGGTCAACACCATGGTCCACAAGGTATCTGGAGGTGGTCACCACAAGGGTAGACAGAGTTCCTACTAGAAGAAGGAGGGGGGTGACAAAATATAAATAAGGAGTTCTCTAAAAGCCCCCAAAATAGTTCCACGGGCCAGGAGTCCTATCCCCCCACTGATAAAAAGAAAAAGTGGTTCCCTAAAAAACCCCAAGTGCTATGAGTGTCCACAAGAAGGGCACTTCAAGGTTGATGCCAAATGTCCTGAGTGAGCACAGCCCCCTACTGGTAGCAGTCACTTGGGCTGGCTAGTGTAGCGCTGGAGAGGTTATTGTCCCAGTTAGTGGGGGTGGCAGTGTAGAGGTTACTCTAGTGTCCCTGTGTGACAGAGAAATTGTGCAGAGAACTCACATGCCTTATAACACTAGGAAATACAGGCAATGAGTCACCATCAATGTGCAGAGGTTGGAGGCTCAGAGAAACCCTGGAACCAGCATCACCCAGGTCAGATGTCATCTGATGACCTCAGAGCAGGTAGTCCCTAATGTATTCCACCAAGTTTTTGCAGCCCAGAACCATGTGAGTCACTACCCAGTGGCTCTGGTTCCCTTTGAGTTGGGTGGGGTCTCAAGTTCCTTGAGGGTAATTGTGAATCCATCCATGTCTGTGGATTGTCTACTTGGCAATGACCTGGAGCACACCAGCTGACAAGAGGTAGATCTCAGGTTGCACTTGGAGATTTTAGCGTTGCCTGAATGGGTGTGCCTGATCTACAGTCCATGGCCACTCCAAGGGTGTAGTCAGGAGGACCTGGAGGCTGGAAGATTGGCCCAGGTGCCTGCCAAAAAGATAAAGGCCGCTTCGTCACTTCATTGTGAATATGCCCCTAAGGAGCGCAGCGTTAGCCTTGTTGGATTAACGCTGTGCTCTACCACTTCAGAAAAGCAGGGCTGCACTGTATTTACAAGAATATGGTGCAGCCCTGCATATCACCATGCTCTGGCACTAATTGCAGCTGCCTAGTGCCAATGCTGGCACTCTTGCACCATTGTGCAAGGGTGCCTGCGCTGCAGGAAAAGATTGTTTATGTGCAGGAAGGTGTCCCTTCCTGCTCATAAACAATCACTAATGGCGTTTTGCAACTTCTATGTGTGCTGCGGAATGCATCACACATAAAAGTTGCAATGCGACATTTAAAAAAAAATATTGTTTATTTGCAGGAAGGGACACCTTCCTGCACATAAACAATCAATGGCGTTTTGATGTTTCTGTGTGTGCTGCACAATGCAGCACACATAGAAACAGCAAAAACGAGGAGAAGTAAAGCATTTTTCCTCGTTTTGCCAGGGTAAGACCAGGCTTTTTTGTCTTAATTTTGGCCCTGACCCATAATTACGCCACCCTTGAAATATGGGGCACGGTCAAAATCAATGGGTGTTGGGGTGGAACGCCCACTGCAACACCCATTCGCCTCCCTTTCACGTTGAGTATAGCGTGAAAGGGCGCCTTATTTACAAGGCAACGTTAAGCCACATTAAGTGGCTTAACGCTGCCTTGTAAATAAGGCGAAGCCGGTATCGCCACCACAACGTCACTAAAAGTGGCTTTCTGGTGGTGATAGGGGCTTGTAAAAATGCCCCTATGTCTCTACACATTAAAAAAGATTGTATGAAGTTATGTTTTGAGCAAATATGCACAGTCTTGGAAATATAACATTGTCTCTGCACCTGTAGGTTCCGTGGTAGACCCAAGAAAGTATGTTGTATATTATATGTTGATGCTTAGTTTTACAGCAGGAAAGAATCTTTGTTTTTACGACTATGGTTTGGAAGTTTAGGCATTCAATTATTCAGAGTAGCAATTGAAAATTGTTTCAATAGTTCTGATATGCAATTAACTAGCAGTTTTACAATGGCTAGAAGAAGGATATTAGATGGTGTTTCCATTATGCTAGGTTCACCTGCTTTGATTAATACATTTTACTTTCGCTAAAAGAGGGCAGGCAGGTCTTGACGAAACTACCATTCGGTTACTTTCCCTCGCTGAAGTTGTGCACCAGGGAAAGTGAAAGGAGCTGGAGCTTTACAGCTCTTGCTGTTTTCAGTACTTCCGGTGGCCAAAGCTCAGGAGCATAGCTCATCCATGAGTAATGTTTTGGAAGGGAGAACACTCTTGTAAAGTGAGGACTCTCACATTGCCAGTAGAACCAAGTGATAGCGGATTATTGCTTTGGGAGAATTTTCAGCAGAAATCCACACTACGCGTCCACCAGGGAATGTTTTATGGGGTAGTGGCAACCATTACTAAGGACATGGCTCCCCCTACTACACAGGGGAACATCAGTATTTCTTCTCCCTGGGTGGCATGGATTACGGAGTGTACTCCACTCTGCACCCCATGGGACACCACTTAAACACCAGGGAGGTAATATTTTTGGTAAACGCTGGTGCGGGTCAGCCCCTACTAGCATTGCAGGCAACACACCTACATCCTGTGGAACACGTACACCAGCTGCCTCCTCTACCCCCAATCTGCTCTCTCTATCAAGGAGGAAAGCAAAACTAGACCTCCAGGGACTAGTAGAATGGGATATTGTTCTAGCTCTCCTGCATCGGACTGCACCCTCGCACATATAACACAATCAGTCCTTCTGCCACCTGGTGAGAAATTTGCGGGTCTCCCCCAAACTGCCCTCTCCAAGACAGCGAGAAATTACATAGACACCAATTTACTTGAAATTGGGTTCAAGGCATGACCAACAACCCACACCTTGGGCCTAGACTCTCTTCCTGTGCCCTTGAGGGTCAGATTGGGTGGTGTATCCTCAATCTGCTTGTATCTTGAGGACAGAAAGTCAATAACATGACTGGAATTATGCGTACATATTGTTGCCAGGGGCTGGCCTTTCCTTACATTGAGAAATTGCTTCCCCCTATGCGGGCCAATGAGGCTTTCTGCAACTGCCCCATCCCCATGGGTAGGTACATTGGAGGGTTAGCTCCAATCTGTCTGCCTCAGGAACAGAAATGTAGCTACACAGCAAGGATCTTATATATGAATGGGTTCGTGGCTGGCCTGCCCTGGCATTGAGCCCTATAAATCCACCACTTGGGTCCGGATTGTCTTTTTGTTAGCCTGGGAGGAATATTGGGGGATATTCGCACTATCTGTGGGTTTCAGAGAGGTAGAAAGCCCAGTTGGCAATAGGGATAATAGATATGAATGAATGGGATCCAAAGTGGCCCATCCTGGATTCAGGCTATCGCCCCATACAGTG
The DNA here is from genome assembly GCA_963921515.1 of Calotriton arnoldi. Lineage (NCBI taxonomy): Eukaryota > Metazoa > Chordata > Amphibia > Caudata > Salamandridae > Calotriton > Calotriton arnoldi. The sequence continues at coordinate 483,768 of CAWUFW010003117.1, forward strand.
TTTATCACTCTTTCTCTCCCACTATGTGGCAGACTGAGATAGTTTTCCTTTTTCTGCCCACTTCTAGGGGAAGAAAGAATAATGACAGAACTACATACTTTTATTTAAGCCTGGGGGACTTGCCCTTTCCAGCATCTGTACACAACCCGACCCAAGAGCACAGTCAGTAATGGAAAGGAGTTGATTGGGAAGAATGCACTGTAAACTTCCATTATCCCTAAAAAATAATCCCTGTGCATTACAAAAACTGCAGACCCTAGGAAATCCATAATAAGGAGGCTTGCATATTTTTTTACATCTATTTAGACAGAATGTATGTCTATGTATGAGATATTGGTATAGAGAAAACCTAGCCAAAATGCAGTCGAGCACTATATAGAGTCAAAGACAAGAAGACAGCCAATGAGAGATAGGAAAGGTAGTTACTGCATTGTGATGTAGTGTTCTTTAAAGAGGTACATCTTCACTTATTTCCTAAACTGGAACAGTGTTGAGTGGTCCTGGTGAATATGGGTTGTTGTTGTACAAGATCCTGGGAACATAGATGGAAAGACTTGCTTCCTTATTTTTTCTTCTTTTTTAGTCTCCTTAATCTGCAGTCTGATGGTGTCCTGCCTGCGTGCCGAGAATCACCTTGCACACTAAAACTGCCTGCAAGATAATAGAGGGTGCTGGTCGTGATGGTTTGTAAAAGATGCAGCTGGTTTTGAAGATGGTGTGGACCAACAAGACGAGCAAATGGAGTTCCATCAGAATGCCCTGTAACTTTGTCTACCATAGTACATTTACTCTCCATGGGGGATGGCTGAAGTATTTGAGCCTGTAGTCTACAGGCATCTTGGGAGCCTTAGCAATCTAGGGCATTTGTGAAAAGTAGAGACACGGAATACTCACTGTGGTGTAGCAGGCTCTAATCCGAGCAGGGTTTCTTACCCAGAAGCCCCTCGAACTCTCAAATCATGAGTACAAACATGTAAAATGTCTTCGATTTTCAGTCCAACTGCAAATGTACTACCATCCAGCATTCACAAACGTCTCCTGATTAAATTGGTAACCCACATGTATCGGTTAGACCTATACCAAAAGACAGGAAGGTGCCAATACTGGAAATCATTGACATTGCATATATTTCACAAAATCGGAGTTTAAATCCACTCCTGCCCACAGTTGCAGTATATTTTTTAACAGAAGTTCAGAGATGCCAGCATTGCCCAGAAGTGCCAGAGTTTTCAATCATGGAAATATAAGAGAATTCCAATTTCTAACCAATGTTTGACATGTGCAGTTCATTTTTGACATGAGATACTGGGAGATTCCCGCAAGCCACACCACCATGGACTCACATTTTTTTTGGGTTGGTAGGTATACTTTGCTGCCAGCCAACCTCAGTCCCAAATATTGCAGCTATCCACATCTCAAAAAACAATCAAAAGCAGGGGGATTTTGGGACATTTCCTTTCTTTGGATCATGGGCCAACTCACACATCTAGATTACCGTTCTTATAGGTAGAAGGAAGGGTATATTGAATGGAAGGACTTTCGACATTGTCCTGATGTTCTGGAGATTTTCTTAAAAGAAACATGATCATTTGCAGGGCATTCTGGCTAAGAATAATTTGCTGGATCAATGCAAGTCTTGGACCAGCTTTCAGAAATGTCTGTGGTTGGATTGCTTTCCCTTAATACCAGGTGACTGCACACCTTTCCTGTCTTGTAGGATACAAAAATAATGGGTACAACATTTATGGGGAGATGTGTTAGAATGATGGGGGTCAAACTTTGTTGCTCCTTAGAGTGGTAGGACATTTGGTGTTCCTCGCAAATTCTAGCAATATTACTCACTGAAATGTAAAAAAAATTAACACCAGATAAACATTTGCAGGGCATTCTGAAATTGACACAATGGGGGATCTCAACAATCCACATCACCCTAGATTTCCATTGTTTCTCATTTTTCATAATGTTTGAGTTGGTTTGTTTTTCTGGCTACCTGCTAAGCATACAACTATATACTGCAGCTACCCACATCCCAAAAATCAACCTCATTCCAAGCAGCTTTTCTGCCTTTTCCATGATTGTGTTTTTGTGCATTTCCAGTCCTGGACGATACACCTACCCACACATGTGTAGTGACAGGAGAATAATGCTGGCTAGTAGGGCTTTTGTGGCTGCTGAAAAGTGTAGGAAGCAGGCTCTTTATATAGTATACCAAAAAGAGGTATACTGTGCAAAGAGTCCAAGTATCTCTTATAAGTGGACAGGGGCTTGCCCTAGCAATCCCAAGGTGCTCTCTTAGGGGGTAGTGTGGTTGAGCAGCCTTAGGCTTATCAGAGAGGAGTGTTAGACATCTGCTACATACACACAGTCTCTTATTGATGCACACAACTGAATAAGGAGATCCACACCAATTTATAAAAATAACCCTTATCTTTACATAACTTTAGCCACCAAGATCATCAAAATCAGGTAAGTACATTTTGAGTCATGAATTTTTACAATTTTTAAAATGTTATTCTGTGGAGGAAAGACATACTCCATACAGGTAATTTACAGCGACTTACAGGACGAATCTTCTGGGCTTAAGGTGAGTATGGAGCAGGGTCCAAGGCAGCACCTACAAGTCACCTCGGGCAGCACTGAGGCGGCCGGGTGCAGAGATACTTTTTAGCGTAGGGTGCCCCATGTAAGTCCATGGGGATTGATCTGGTCAAAAAGAGGCTGCAAGTTGGAACTGGGAGACCAGACCAGCTAAACCAACAAGGGGTTAGGTCTCACGATGTTAGGGGACATGGGGACACCTTTGGTCCTCTTCTCCTTGGGACAGTGCGGCCGGATTGCGAGGTTATCACAACCCTAGGCACTTGCGGTAGAGACAGACTTCACAAAGAGGCTGCAGGTGGCATTGGAGAGTCCACTGTGGGCAAGCCCAAGGTGGGCCTCGTCCCTATAGGATCGGGGGACCACACTGATACTGTTGGTCCACTTCAACTCAGGCTAGGGGGTACAGGTGCAGTGGTGCTTTCCGGTGTTGGGTTTGAGGCAGTCCGGAGTCCTCCCAGTTCTTTTGGGTTGGCTGCAGGAGGCAGGGAAGCAGCTCGTCTACTCACTGGAGTTCCTGGGTCTTGGGTGAAGTGCTGGTAGTCCTCCCAGTTTTTTGGAAGCACAACAGCTGCAGAACGAGTCGTCTTTGCCGCAATTGTCATGGACAGCAGGCAGGTCGGTATAGTTGGCGCCAAGTTAGTTGCTGCTCCCCTGTTCTTGCTTTTGCAGCTCTTCAGTGTCCTTATTCTTCTTTCAGGTTGACAGGATCTGATTTCCTGGTGCCAGGGTTTCCCCTAAATAGTAGATTTAGGGGCATAAGGGGAGTGTTGGGTAGGTAGCCAATGGGCTATTTACCCCTGGGGTCACTATGTCCCCTATATGACCACTTCCAGTGGGAGGTGGGCATAACCTTGTCCCAGAGTTCCTAATTTTGCCATCACCAAGATGGCAGACTTTTCATTTTGGTGTCGGCATCAGGTAGCCCAACTTAGGGGTGGAACGAACCTTAGGTAAACACGCCTCTCTGACTACTAATTTTCCTACCTGTCCAGGCACCAAGTGGGTCCTGGTCGGGGGGGGGGGCATCCCTTCATCTCTGAGGGAAGCCAGATTTGCATACCAAAGGTGGTGGGCTCTTTGAAGCTCCCTTCCTTTCAATGATAATTTATTGGTCATCCTGTTGGAGGTGGTGTAAACACCTTCTGCCAGAGCTGGCTTTGTTCCTGACCTCCTGAGAGTGTGGGCTCCCACCCCTGGGGGTCAGAAACTTGTCTATGGTGACAGGCTGGTCAGAACCAGACAGCCAGCACACTAGTAGTTGGTAGGTTTTCAGGGGGCACCTCTAAGGTGCTCTCTTGGTGCATGTATTAATAAATCCATCACTGGAATCAGTGTGGGTTTATTAATACAAGACGTTTGATACCAAACACCTTTGGTTTCAGTGAAGCCATCATGTAGCTGGGGAACTCGTTTTTGACCAGTGTCCAGCACATGTACTTAAAATGGCTTCCCTGGTCTCTTGTGCTGGCAGTAATTGAAATGGCCAGCACGTGGGCATATCTGTTCATGCCGATATGTACACACGTGTAGTAAGGCCTGCTGTAAGGGTAACTTACCTATACTGCATGCACTGTCTGCAAGAATGGGACACAGGGCTGTGTGCCAGGTTGAGTTTTCACTTTTGTCAGCACCAAGACACGCAGCCTGAAATGGCAGCCTCCATGGGCTTGGTGAGGGGCCCCTTAGGGTGGCACAATACATGCTGCAGCCCTTGGGGACCCTCTTTAGCCTCATTTCCCTAGGTACCAGGGGTACCATTTACTAGGGACTTACAGGGGGTGCTAAAGGTATTGCCAACTGGGAAAACAATTGTACTGTTTAGGGAAAGAGATCCGACACTGGGGTCCTGATTAGCAGGAACTCAGTGCAATTTCTATCAAATTGCATTGAATACCAGGCAAAAATTGGATGTGACCATGTCAAAAGGGGCACTCTCCTGCAAAAAGTTCATAACTTTCCCTCAAAGAAATGTTGGGAAATTCTTTGAAATGTCCCAAAGTTTGATGTTTGCAAGGCTATCTGGGAGAGGAAATGTAGTGGAATCCACTCATGCCACATCACTCATGCACTCTAGTTTCCAGAAATCTCTGATCTTGGTAGGTATTCCCGTATTTTCCAGTTTTTGCCTTTCAGAAATGTCTGGGGTTGGAAGGTTTCCCTTGGTGCCCACTGACCAGGGACTCAAATATGGCAGCTATTGACACCCCAAATATATGAACTTTTCTGAAGCAGATTTGGCACCCATTCCATGGTTTTGTTTTGGGGTTTTCCTTTCTTTGACGACAGACCTACTTGCTAATGTGAGGTATGTTGTTTTTTGGCAGAAACGCTTTTGCTAATCTCCACAAATTCTGGTACTTTCTTTTTACATTAATGTTAGGAAAAGTATTTGTTAGGTTTACGTAATTTGTATTAATAGCAGAAAAGCAGGTATTGCACCATGGGACGGTAGTTTGAGATCCTGCAAAAGACAGACACTTTAACTCACAATTCTGGCTCCGGTACAGACTTCTACGGCTAACTACGTCTAGTATAATATTTTGAAAAATGAAAGTAAATAAAGGGATCAGGAAAAAAGTGAAAACACGGGATAGAGAGGAAAGCGAAAAAGTTTGGGAAAGGAAGGCATGGGCTCTCAGGAAGCAGAGAATGCATAATAAATAAATCGGTACCACATTCAGCATACCTGTCAGATCCTCACAGATCCCACAGTAGTTGACAGACCTACGAGTGGGTGATAGTGGAGACAGCATAAGATGTTCAGCACTAAGCCACCAACCCCAGTTTCAGGATTTCCCCCTATTTTCTTTCATGACACCGTCCAAAAATGCACAAGCAAGCAAATTGTGGAAAAAATGTACAGTTGTCTCCCTTGCCCCACCCTCAGGTGAACAAGCAGAGTACCAAAGAGATGACTGGACTCCTAAGCCCAACAGTTAGTGGCACAATACCGGTCGTTTTTGGTGTCTGATCTGGGTTGCAACACCCTAAAGTCGGAAAGGGAACATATGCTCAGTGTCTACCTGCAAGCTACTTTTCAGAGACGTCGCTTTTCTCAAAAAAGGACTGCCAAGGTCTGAGACTCGCAAAATAACTATGATTATTAGGAATTCTCATTCTTTGTCTGTCGATAAATAGGTATGAAAAGCTTTTCTTCATTTCAGAATGCATGTATATTTTTCAGTAACAGAAATGAAAACCCTCCAAAATCTTGTTATATTATTTTTCATTGATTTCATGACCGCTATTATGTCCTTAATGTCTGTTCCCTTCGGGGAGAGGAACACTCAAGCCTTCACATACCCTGCTATTATTACCACTGTTGCATAGGAGCATAAGACGCCTAAAAACACTCTAAAGACATTAGCAGTCTTCAAAGCCAGTCAACGTTACAGCTATAACCCTGGGAAATGCCTGCCAATCAAGAGGCATATTATCAAGGGCCGGCGATAAATATCGCAAAGCGCGCTTAGCGCTTGCATATTTATCGCCGGCTATCTCTGGAATTTATCGCCCGGTTAGCGCGTTATTAACAACGCGCATCGCCGAGGCGATAAAAATGTCAGAGATAGCGTGGATATCGCCGTTTTCCATGGGAAAACAGCGATATCCTAGATGATAGGGCCTGTGGTCTTAGCCACAGAATCCACTCCCCATGTTAAGTATGCCTTAGTCAGGAATTTAACAGACGTTAAATTCCTGCGTTAAAGCATACTTAACGCGATTAAAATAATCGCTTCCTCGCATTGTAAATATCGCGAAGCTGCCTTCGCGATATTTACCCATGTTGTTTCCACAGACACGCCTACTTTGCATCTCATTATCGATGCGAAGTCAGGCGTGCTGGAAACGGGAGCAAAATCAGCAAAACACGCGATAGCGTGTCTTTGCTGTTAAGCGATATAATTATCGCCGCTTTTCGGCCGAACAACGCCGCAAAGCGGCGATAATTGTTTATCGCCGCCTTGTTAATATGCCCCCAAGTTTGTGAATAAACTCTCAATTAAATTAGGTGATTTTTCGGAGAACTTTCTAAAATGGATAACTAATATTACAAAATAAATAACATCCTAGTCGAGCTGGAAAAACAAATACATACAGTCTAGAGGGAAGTCACTCATACATGGTAATCCCACTATAAGTGTTACGTCGGCATGGAGACCAACGGGATGGCATTCATGTTGAAGGGAATTCATTGGCCGATGAAGCCGCAAAGGGGGCAGTACGAACTGCTGCCGTAGCTGCAATCACTCATTCAAAAACGAGAACAGACAGACAGATAATGGTAGCTGTCATTGCTTCACGCAAAAACAGCACAGCCTTGCCAAAAGGTTTTTCACTCAAGTACTCCTACAAGGTAGATGCAAATAACATTCCGTATGCTCAAATTCCAGGAGTGGGGGATAGTGTAATACCAAACATGGATCGCAGATTAGGTTTAATTCTAGCTGCACACGAGGGTCTAGGTTCTGCATACTCAGGAGTTACCGCAACAGTTTCTTCACTGAAGCAACCCTATTGGTGGCCAGGATTAACTAAACAGACAAAGAATTTTGTCCTAAATTGCGACATCTGTCAGCAGATGAAGGGTTCCACCGTAGCACGTCCAGAGCAGACACCATTACTGATATCAGACAGGCCACTTGCTTGTGTTTATTTGGACCACTGCGGCCGCTAATAATCTGATGGGGCTTACAAGTTGTTAGAACTGGGGGTCTCTAGTTGGCAGAGGTAGGTACCTTTGTCCAAATAGGGACCCTTGCTTCTAGTCAGGGTAAGGGGGATACACACTTTAGATAACCCCTGCTCACCCCCTTGGTAGCTTGGCACGAGCAGACAGGCTTATCCCAAAGGCAATGTGTAAAGTATTTGTACCAACACTCACAGTAACATAGTGAAAACACCACAAATGGACTCCACACCAGTTTAGAAAAATAATATATCTTTACTAAACTTAAACAAGACCAAAACGACAAAAATCCAACATACAAAACTCAGTAAAATGTATTTAAAAAGGGTTTTTGCAAAAATAAACTTGTAGATCTCAAATGCGACACTTTCAGTCTCAAAGTACCAGGGATGCGTAACGCAAATCAAGCAAAAGGGGCACAGTGAAGGCGATGCGTCGGTTCTTTCTGCGCACCGGTTCCGGTGCGACAAAATGGTGCCTTGATGCGTTGCGCTGATCCGGTGCGATGCGATGACATGGCGTCTTTGTTGCGATGCGACACTGTAGATGCGATGCATGCACGCCCGACGGCAGTGCGGCGAACTCGGTGATCTTCGGAGCTGCGACAGGCCCTGCGACACGCTTCTCCGGTGTTGCGACGACACCCTTGGTGACGGCGACACGCTTCTCCAGTGATGCGGCGGCGATCAGCGGCGGTGCGCTTCCTCAGCGATGCGACGGCCCTGCGACACGCTTCTCCAGTGATGCGACGACACCCTCGGTGACGGCGACACGCTTCTCCGGTGTTGTGGTGGCGAACAGCGGCAGCGGTGACATGCTTCTCGATGATGCGACAGCGGCTGCTGCGGTGGCGTCACGCTTCTCTCGTTGCGTCGCGCGTCCAGCTCCCAACAGCAAGAGAGGCATCACACACAGTTACAGGCCCTCCTGGCAGACTGGAGCTTCCAGCAAGGAAGTTTAGGGAGGCTGGGGGTGAAGTCCTTTTGTGCCTGGGACTTCAGAAACAGGAGGCCAGCTCTTCTCAGGCCCTTGGAGACTCTTCTTCAGATGGACACAGCACTCAGCAAAGTCCTTTTTCAAGCAGGGGGACACAGCACACAGCAAAGTCCCTTAGATCTCTCCTCAGTAGAAACAGAAAACTGCAGGCCAGCCCTAGACACACTTGGGCAGTACTTCTCCTTCAGTCTCTTCAGCTGATCTTCTTTGGCAGGGATTCTTCTTGATTCCAAAAGTAGTCTAAAATCCCGGGGTTTCAGCTCTAGTATTTATACACCAAAAGTCTTTGTTCTTCATGTGTGAGGGGTCCTGAACCCAGTCCAAACCAGTTCAGGGTGCATTCTGCCAGGGCACCTCTCCTTCCTTTGTGAGTGTGGGCCAGGGTCATCAGACACACCGCAGGAGGTGGAGCTGGCATTGTGGAAGGCAGGCACAGCCCTATTCAGACCCAGGTGCTACTCCTCCCACCACTCTACATGCAGATAGGTCTATTCAGCCTAGTGCTGACTCACCCAGCCTCCTGCAGCCACCCCCAGCCCCTGTCACTCACAAACCAGACAGTCAATTCACAAACAGGCAGAGGCACACAGAAAGGTTGAACAAGAAAATAGCCACTTTCTAAAAGTGCTATTTCCAAACTTAGAATTTAAAAACCATCTTCACTAAAAGATGTGTAATTAAATTCTGAGTTCAGGGGTACCAAATTCCAACTTTCTATCTTGCTGCTATGGGAAGATATGCAGGTAACCATGTTACACAGCATTCCCCATGTTATCCTATGGACAAGATAGCCTTTCAATAGTGAAAAACGAAATTGGCAGTATTTCACTATCAGGACATGTTACCCACACTAGTACATGTCCTACCTTTCACATACACTGCACCCTGCCCAGGGGGGTACCTTGGGCCTACCATAGGGGTGTCTAATGTGTAAGAAAAGGGACGGGTTAGGCCTGGCAAGTGTGTACACTGGCCAGGACAACATGGCAGTTCACAAACTGCGCACAAGCACTGCAGTGGCAGGCCTGAGACACCATCTTAGGGCTACTCCTGTGGGTGGCACAATCAGTGCTGCAGGCCCACTAGTAGCATTTGAATCACCAGCCCTGGCACACTTAGTGCACTTTACTAGGGACTTATTGGTAAAGCAAATATACCAATCATGGATAGCCAATCACAATAACAATTTAAACAGAGAGCATATGCACTTTAGCACTGATCAGCAGTGGTAAAGTGCCCAGAGTCCTATAGCCAACAACCACAGATCAGGAAAAACAAAGGAGGAGGAAGCAAAAAGTTTTGGGATAACCCTGCAAAAAGGGCCATTTCCAACACAACCCCCTTCCAGCCTAAAGCCAGGGTAGACCAAACGATACCTCAATGGGATTCCCTGCTTGGGGCGCTAGAACACGGAAACTGGCTTGAACAGCAGGGGACTATTCCTGTTCTACGCCTTCCTGAACCCAGTTGGATCCCTCTATCTATACTCTCAGGGCCCACTAGGCTAAACCATGGGGGACCCGTCTCCTCACCTGGGGACCCCATCTGTGCAGCGCCTAACCTTACTTTGCTCACAGATGTGTCCACACTGGTAGACAGTATCCACCTGGCCAACACAACGGTGTGGCCCAGTCTACCCCCCGGGTGTGACTCCTGCCCCCCTCCCAGGGGCAACTATGTCCACCAGGACAACCAGCCACAGTGGCCACCAACAGCTGTCAGTGATGAGAGCCAGGCCTCATGCCGGTCAGGCCTCTCTAACCTCTGTGGTGTCAGAAAGTGGGGGGCAGTAGCCCCAGGTGCCTGGCACCTTATCTCCACTCTCCCTCCTGCCAAGTCAGGTAGGGCATCCTGACACTGGCCCGCCAGCCCAGGGTCGGTACCCTCAGGCTGACCAGAGGTCACAGGCAAGGCTCTACTCCCCCTACCTCTCCTTCTGGGGTCCCGCACTCTCCTCCCAGGAGAGGCGCCCTCAGAACACAATTCTCCCACCAGTTGAGGACCTCTCTCCCGCAACTGGTCTCCTAACCTAGGGTCTAAACTCTCAGGTTGAACCGGGGTCAGAGGTGAGGACTCCCTCCCTCTGCACCCCCTTCCAGAGGGCTGCAACCCCCAACTGGGGTGGTCCCCCTGGAAGCCAAACCGGTCAGGACACTGGTTACAGATGTCCTTCCCTCCAGGTCAGGCAGATCCTGAACCTGGCCTCCCAACCTTGGGGCTAAACCCTGCGGTGGAACACTTGCCTGGCACACCAGGACTTCTGAAGATTCACACAGCATCCCCCCGAGGGTAACACATGACTCGTGTGTCATGTGACAGTCTGCCTGGCGCAGATCTCCCGACCCCTGTCCATCTGACAGTGCGTGAAGATCCCCCAGGACAGAAGTGGTGTCACCATGGTCACTCCTGTGAGGCTCAGCCCTTCTGGCTGGCCCCTGACCCACTGGTTCTCCCACTGGGGAACACATCCCCCTCTCACCCCTCAATCTGTACTTCTGCACCCTCCCAACTGGAGCGGCACCGCCAGACACCAGAACCACTGGAGCTCCATTTACAGATGCTCCAGGTTCTCCTGACACTAGGAGATCCCCCTCAAATGGTCTACTAGTACAGCCTAGGCCCCCATCCTGGTGTTCCCTTAGGGAACCCTCCAGGCCCTGAAACTGGGTTTCGGGCTCCTTGGGACACACAGTCCCACACTCACTCCTTCTCCATTGAGACACGACGTGAGCCCCTACACCCCTCCCACTACACCGGGACCTAGCTGGGCTACTCTGAACCTCTTTCACCACACTGGACCGGAAGATACCCGAGCCACTCCTGTTAGTATCACTCCCAAATGCCTCTTCAGACTCTCTGGAATCCACCAAGAGGTCTACCTCCCGTGCAAGCTCCCTGGAATCAGAGAACTCACTCCACCGGGCGTTGGCATAGCTCTGGAAAACAGGGACTTAAAATATGCTCTCCAACAAATGAATCACATATCCCCCACAGTTGTTAACCAAGTTACCCTTTGCCCTACCATCCAGTGCCTCACACAAGTACCTCACACCACTCTTCTGAGATTGGCAAGACAGTGTCTGACTGTCTTTGTCACTCAACCCACACTCTTCTGGGCGGTCTCCACACTCACACATCAGGACTTCTACCATGGGGAACCCCTCTCCCTGTACCTCTCATCTAGAGTCAGTAGAGTGTCCCTCCCACCACTAGGAATATGATCCCCTGTATCAGTTCCCCAATCTATTTCAGGGAAACTGCACACCCCTGGAGTTATCTCATAAACCTGAACCCCTGGTGTATGTCAACCCCCTCCCTCGAGTCAGGTGCCACATCTCTGGGTGTTTGTACTGCTCCCTCAGCACTAGATAACACAAACTGGCTGCCACCATCTGAGCTGGACTCCACCTCCAACTCAGCAAAGCTCACTTCCTGAGCTACACACATTTCCTTTTCAGCTGAGACACTCATGGCCTCAAGCCTCTCGAGCTCCAAATCAAGCTCCCTCATTCTTAACCCATGTGCCAAGGTCAATTTCAATTCCTCCAGGGCACATGCACTCTCCTCTGCCTTGTGCTGGATTTCTTTTTCCATTTCCAATTGCCTCACCTTGAGCCTCATGACTTCCAACTCATGATCTCTAACCCTTTGATTTTCCTCCAACTCCTCTGGGGAAAAACTGCTAGCGGAATGGTTGCTGCCAGCCCTGGAGGCTGCTCTGGACACAGGCAGATCCTGTGATCTGAAACCATCCCCTTGTGCATCCTCATCCACCTCTGCATCCTTTGCCTCCCCAGCCTCTTTGGTCTCCCACCAGGCCCTTAAGGCCTTCTGTAGCGCCTCCTTCCTGGAGCTGCTCTTCATGGGATATCCAAAGTTCCTGCAGAACTGCTTGAGTTGACCTACTTTGTAACTACTCAACATTTCGATATCAAACTCCAGTCCTGCAACACCACTTGCTGGTTTACCCTTCTGAGCCATGATGCGTGGATGACTTTCAGGGTTACTCAAAAATAGAACACAGTATGTGGTTGCGTAGTGGTCTGCACTAACTAGTGATGTACACCAATTACTGTGGGTCAAGTACAAATACAAGTTCAAATCCTCACCTCTGACCACCAGTGTTAGAACTGGGGGTCTCTAGTTGGCAGAGGTAGGTACCTTTGTCCAAATAGGAACCCTTGCTTCTAGTCAGGGTAAGGGGGATACACACTTTAGATAACCCCTGCTCACCCCCTTGGTAGCTTGGCATGAGCAGACAGGCTTATCCCAAAGGCAATGTGTAAAGTATTTGTACCAACACTCACAGTAACATAGTGAAAACACCACAAATGGACTCCACACCAGTTTAGAAAAACAATATATCTTTACTAAACTTAAACAAGACCAAAACGACAACAATCCAACATACAAAACTCAGTAAAATGTCTTTAAAAAGGGTTGTTGCAAAAATAAACTCGTAGATCCCAAATGCGACACTTCCAGTCTCAAAGTACCTGGGATGCGTAACGCAAATCAAGCAAAAGGGGCGCAGTGAAGGCGATGCGTCGGTTCTTCATGCGCGCCGGTTCCGGTGCGACAAAATGGCGCCTTGATGCGTTGCGCTGATCCGGTGCGATGTGATAAAATGGCGTCTTTGTTGCGATGCGACACTGTAGATGCGATGCGTGCACGCCCGACGGCCGTGCGGCGAAGTCGGTGATCTTCGGAGCCGCGACAGGCCCTGTGACACATTTCTCTGGTGTGCTACGACACCCTCGGTGACGGCGACACGCTTCTCCAGTGATGCGGCGGCGATCAGCGGCGGTGCGCTTCCTCAGCGATGCGTCGGCCCTGCGACACGCTTCTCCGGTGATGCGACGACACCCTCGGTGATGGCGACATGCTTCTCCGGTGTTGCGGTGGCAAGCAGTGGCGAGACGCTTCTCGATGATGCGACAGCGGCTGCTGCGGCGGCGTCACGCTTCTCTCGTTCCGTCGCGTGTCCAGCTCCCAACAGCAAGAGAGGCCTCACACACAGTTACAGGCCCTCCTGGCAGACTGGAACTCCCAGCAAGGAAGTTTAGGGAGGCTGGGGGTGAAGTCCTTTTGTGCCTGAGACTTCAGAAACAGGAGGCCAGCTCTTCTCAGGCCCTTGGAGACTCTACTTCAGATGGACACAGCACTCAGCAAAGTCCTTTTTCAAGCAGAGGGACACAGCACACAGCAAAGTCCCTTAGATCTCTCCTCAGTAGAAACAGCAAACTGCAGGCCAGCCCTAGACACACTTGGGCAGTACTTCTCCTTCAGTCTCTTCAGCTGATCTTCTTTGGCAGGGATTCTTCTTGATTCCAAAAGTAGTCTAAAATTCAGGGGTTTCAGCTCTAGTATTTATACCCCAAAAGTCTTTGTTCTTCATGTGTGAGGGTCGTGGACCCAGTCCAAACCAGTTCAGGGTGCATTCTGCCAGGGCACCTCTCCTTCCTTTGTGAGTGTGGGCCAGGGTCATCAGACACACCGCAGGAGGTGGAGCCAGCATTGTGGAAGGCAGGCACAGCCCTATTCAGACCCAGGTGCTACTCCTCTCACCATTCTACATGCAGATAGGTCTATTCAGCCTAGTGCTGACTCACCCAGCCTCCTGCAGCCACCCCCAGCCCCTTTCACTCACAAACCAGACAGTCAATTCACAAACAGGCTGAGGCATACAGAAAGGTTGAACAAGAAAATAGCCACTTTCTAAAAGTGCTATTTCCAAACTTAGGGGCCGATCACGATGGCGGGCGGATCGCCCCCGCCGGGCCGGCGGTGGTCACCGCCGGACCGGTGGGGGCGTTCCACCCGCCATCCCGACAGCAAAGACCCCCCGCCATATCATGATGGCTGGGGGGTCCGCGGCGGACGGAAAGACCCTCCGGCGCTTTTCCGCCGGTCGACTCGTTGACCGGCAGAAAACGTGCTGAATATGGTGGCGGTGTCTGGAAGACACCGCCATCCATATCACGATGGAGGCTGCTACCAGCCTTTCCATGGCTGCATTGCTGCCATGGAAAGGCTGGCGGTTCCTGCTGTTGGGGGCCTGTTGCGGGCCCCCAGGGTGTTGGGGGCATGGGGGGTGCACATGGGGGGTACCTATGGTACCCCCCTGCATTTGCATGTAAAATGTGGCAGGCACCGCGCGGTGCCTGTCACGTTGTGCATGTAAATGTAAATGCACAACATGTATTTTTACATTGCAGCGGGTGCTGCTTGCAGCACCGCCCGCCGCAATGTAAAAATATGGGATGCGCCCGCCAGTGTGGTGCCTAATTTGTATAGCGGGATCGCCGCACCTATGGCGGGCGGTCCCTTTTGCAGCTGCAATGGCGGGCGGACTTTGTCCGCCCGCCATCGTAATCGGCCCCTCAGAATTTAAAAACCATCTTCACTAAAAGATGTGTAATTAAATTCTGAGTTATGGGGTACCAGATTCCAACTTTCTATCTTGCTGCTATGGCAAGATATGCAGGTAACCATGTTACACAGCATTCCCCATATTATCCTATGGGCAAGATAGCCTTTCAATAGTGAAAAATGACCCAGGTGCTACTCCTCCCACCACTCTACATGCAGATAGGTCTATTCAGCCTAGTGCTGACTCACCCAGCCTCCTGCAGCCACCCCCAGCCCCTGTCACTCACAAACCAGACAGTCAATTCACAAACAGGCAGAGGCACACAGAAAGGTTGAACAAGAAAATAGCCACTTTCTAAAAGTGCTATTTCTAAACTTAGAATTTAAAAACCATCTTCACTAAAAGATGTGTAATTAAATTCTGAGTTCAGAGGTACCAAATTCCAACTTTCTATCTTGCTGCTATGGGAAGATATGCAGGTAACCATGTTACACAGCATTCCCCATGTTATCCTATGGACAAGATAGCCTTTCAATAGTGAAAAACGAAATTGGCAGTATTTCACTATCAGGACATGTTACCCACACTAGTACATGTCCTACCTTTCACATACACTGCACCCTGCCCAGGGGGTACCTTGGGCCTATCATAGGGGTGTCTAATGTGTAAGAAAAGGGAAGGGTTAGGCCTGGCAAGTGTGTACACTGGCCAGGACTACATGGCAGTACACAAACTGCACACAGGCACTGCAGTGGCAGGCCTGAGACACCATCTTAGGGCTACTCCTGTGGGTGGCACAATCAGTGCTGCAGGCCCACTAGTAGCATTGGAATCACCAGCCCTGGCACACTTAGTGCACTTTACTAGGGACTTATTGGTAAAGCAAATATACCAATCATGGATAACCAATCACAATAACAATTTAAACAGAGAGCATATGCACTTTAGCACTGATCAGCAGTGGTAAAGTACCCAGAGTCCTTTAGCCAACAACCACAGGTCAGGAAAAACAAAGGAGGAAGAAGCAAAAAGTTTTGGGATAACCCTGCAAAAAGGGCCATTTCCAAGACAAGTATATCTTGGTGGTAGTGGATTCATGCTCTAGATTCCTATGGGTATGGCCTCAGCACTCGGCTGATGCTCGAACTGTTATAAAAGATTTGCGAGTCTTTATAGGGACATACGCAGTTGGCACATTGCATTCTGATAGCGGGCCCTGTGTTTAGCTCTAGGGCTTACAAGGAGGTCATGGGAAGTTTGGGTGTTGCATTGCGGTACTCCTCTCCGTACCATCCCGAGGGAAATTCAGTCGCGGAGAGGAAAAACCAAGACTCAAAGCAATCTTTAACAGCAAGAGTATTAGGTTCGGGTGGTAGTTGGGTCAATCACTTATACGGGGTCCAAGGAGCCCTTAACAATATGTCAAGAAGTTCCCAAGGAAGTGTCACTGCCTACGAGGTCCAATTTGGGATGAGAATGTGGGTACCTGATCTCAATTGTGAAAGCACAGTGGCGGATAAAAACCATTTGACATCAATAAACGTTTGGCTGTTTTACAGGATTTCAATGAATTCCGGGCACTACAAAGCAACGTGCAAGTAAAACGCACTGCCACTGGGGAAGTCAAATCAGTCATGGCAAGAGATGCCTGGACCCCAAAAGTCGGGGATCTGGTCAGTGAAAAGATTGTGGACAAAAAATAATTTGGGCCATCATACAGAAAGCCAGTCCCTGTCTTGGCTGGCGAAGGAACAAGAACAGTACTTTTTCGCCTCTTGCCGGCAAAAATGAAAAGAGATTCGTCTCCATTGATCTGATCAATCCACACTATATGGCTGATACTGAATAGTAGGCCTCGTGGGCTCCTGGGTAGCCGACACTCTCCTCTCACTTCCATACAGAAAGTTCACACAGAAAGACTCATAACATTTGAAGTGTCACCATTACCAAATAATGGAATCTCCAACAATGAAATGGAACTCGTTCCTCTGGAAACTGAGCTTCAAAACACAAATGAAAGACAAATTTCAATTCGGCCTACCACCGATGTCTACATCAATATGCCTCTACAAGAGACGACTGCCAGTTCAACAAAACCTGCTGAGCTACCAAAAATAGATCGAACTGCATCTGACTACTTCACCGATTTTGATACTTTCTCTCTGGATCCCAGTGAATCTGAAACAACGCCAGCTCCAGTTTCCCGTAAGCAACAAATTTGTGATTTCTACACTTTTCTGAAAAAGACTTACCTGGTCTCACCATGGCTACAGCTCTGGATAATAACTGGAATACTGTTTTTCTGTTCAGGATTGGCCTAGTGACTGTCTTTTTCTTACTCATGAATGGAAACTATCTCCCAGAACTCTCTGCAGTATCAAATGTGAACTTGGTCCTGAAACCTCATATGTTATCTCATCGTGAACAAAGAGACCTGTCCTTCGTGTACATTACAGCTGTTCCAATTCCTGATGGTATAGTTTGGGACAAGGTTGATTAAGGTGTGTTTGGTACCACTGAACTTTTGAAAATACCACATGTACTTAAAATATCTCTAAATGATATCATTACCTCCAGTACATTTTCTGACGATTGGTATTTTGAAACTGTAAATAACATGTTGTCTGATTTAGAACAATCCGCTGCATTTTCAAGCATTAAAAGGTTAGAAGACACATCAGACTATAACACTATGTACTGTTACCATCATTATGGTCATCACTTTTACATAAACCCAGTATCCCACGTAATGTTTTCACATACCACCAATGGGAACATTACCCAACACCACCAAAAGGTAGTTTGAAAACGTTTGCACAGAAATTGTCTTATTTTTCAGGGTTTAACACTTCAGACCTGACCTCATATTACTATAAGGTTGCACATACAACTGCACAGAAAAATATGCTAACTAACACCAAACAGATTTATTCTGCATCCTTTATTTCCTAACTGTCTGAACAGAGTTTCGACTATGGAAGGACACTATAGACATTAAATCAGTCTGGGGTTCAAAGGACTGGCAGGTACAGGGAACAGAAGCACTATTTCGAGCATGCCTCATCCCACAGCAGATAATATTTCTGAATGACACTGTGCAACAGACTTCCTGTCTTGAAATAGCCAAGAACAAGAATTTGAACACACCTCGGATTACCACACCATCACACATGAATTTTTCATCACATGGAGGGGATACAATAGATGACATCATACAGTACAATTCATCAGACCCCAACTAGAAGAGATGGTTAGTTTGGCCCACAGACACAAACAGATGTCAATCAAGAATCAGGGGTACAACCGAAGGGTTTAGTATCCATAGGCCGGACCAACGCTACGTGCAAAGAGAACATCTGGGGGTGGTGACATCATACAGTGTTGGGAAGTTATGCCTCGATTGGCTAAAATGTCGACACTGTCCCAGGTGAAGCAGCACTTATCCTTACTGTCAGATGAGGTGGATCTAAGGGATTTTTATTAGGTCCCTGAAAGCCACGTCAGAAACGTTTCTTATACGCTGTCTATAATGAAATCTGGAAAATCTCTCAACAAGAAGCCGCAGAGAGACTCCAGGAAATTGATTGAATTAACTTAGAAAAGGCGTTAGCTGTAGTTGACAATGGTATGACTACATTAACATCCAGGATGTATTCACTGGGCAACATTGTATCTTCTGATATAGATGTACTAGCACAGGACTTGTCCATACTACAACACGGATAATCACAACTACGTTCCGTTATGTTATTAAGCTGGACGCTGCAATCATTGCACGCTGGTTATGTGCCTTGGTAATTTATCAACGGTACATCCCTATTTTCTGCATACAATCTAACTAAGAAGCAGATAACAATGGCACAAAAGGGAGCAAAATATACAATGCTGTGTATTGAAAGACTGGACCAATTACCTTTTACTGTGGCAGAGTCACCATCCACAGAATGGTTAATCCATGGCAATATAACATTACCGGTCACAACTTTCCAGTTTAAGTATTGCCTAGAACAACAACAGGCAGGCAGATATGAAGCGATGGGTATGGAATTCATCAAGGAATCTTGGGAATTGCCATACAGATTTCGATACAGGAGTGTGGACATGGAAGTGTTTCTAAGCGGTACTAACTGCGAGAACGCTTTAAGTGGATCTCTTATATGCCAAGATATCATGCTTCACAGGGCCTGTAATGGTTCAGTTGCTAATTTATCCTGTCAGTTGAAAGAATCACCAGCTGCCGTAATTAATCCGGTGTTCAAGTTGCTTTCAAATGGGAGTTACTTGATGCTAAATGATCAAGGTTGTTGTGTGATGCTCCCGGGCATCACATATCTGGTCACTGTAAGCTCTGGGGTTACTTGCTGTATGCAAGTATTGCTTCCACCGGCCAATACAGTCAGGGAGGTGCCGTTATGGCCTTTGTTGAATGTTTCCTTTATACGGTTTGATACTCTGAGCTGAATGAAAGCCATGCTTTTACAGAAAACCGTGCCCTTAACCTCTGCCGAGAGACTTTTGATCTCCAGGTCGCAAAGTTCTCAGCTGAGATACTGGCACTAGTACGAACAAATTGCCCTTTCCATTTCACAGAAATGGTACAACGTATCTTTAACATGTCTGATACGACGGGTATAGTACACCTATTTAAGACCATAGGTTCTGGACTGTTAAGCACCTTTCAGACAGTCTTCGGAGTTATTCCCAACTTCATACACTCTGTATTCAGAAGCATTTTTGGAGGGCTTCCGCTGATCCTGTTCCTAATAGCAGGTATCCTGATTGTCATTTTTCTGCTACGCAATGGACGTCCCAGTCACCAAGGAGATGGAAAACACTCCTGGAGCACCGTTACTGTGATCACATGGTACTCCATCTGGGCACACCTCGCCTTCGCGAACTGAGCGAATCTTGGTTCCTGTCATTTAGACCAGTCTGGTTCGACTGTGTTCTGCCTGTCCTCCGATGCCTGTTCTGTGGCAAGAATGCGTGTTGGATTTCTGTCTAACACTTCCATCGGTTGCGCCACTGGACGTTGATGCTCTACTGGACCCGATAACGGCTCATGTTCTGCTGTGTCCTAAGTGTTTTCCAATGTTGATGTCTGCATTCTTAGAGCCTCCATAGGATGCTTCAGCTCCTGTCAGAACGGATACAGGCTCCTCAACAAGTACTCAGGCCTTGGATGTCACACAGGTTTCCCCAGCATCAGCTGTGGATAGTGCAGAAGAACATCTATGCTCGATTGACCTGATCTGTGAGGTGTTGCAGGGATCGTCGTCTGCGATGGCAAGCAACAGTTATGTTGAGTCTCCCAGCCACGACACATAAACATTCAGCTCATCGTGTGCTGGGGAAATTTGGCCTTTTTCAAAACAACCAAATTTGGAATTTTTAAACAATAGACATTTTTTCTTGCTGAAATGCATGACTTTCAGACACTCAAAGTTGTTTGAACTATATATATGAACATATTTTAGTGTAACTTCTACGGCTTAAAATATGATTTTAGCATTAATGTTTTGGACTAATTAGTTGTTTGCATATAAATATCTAGAAGTACATTAAAAAGATAGTATGTCGTCTAGTCAGATGAGGAGTGGGTGTTATGTTTCATATAGGTACCCCAATATAGCCTCCGGTAGTCACCTAAACTTTCACTTATATTCTCCCCTACCATTACACTACATAACGGTTCTTGGGACTGACCTTTTATCTAGTTACGGTACTGCTTACAAGACGTGGGGTTTTCCCTGATAACTAGCTTCATCCATTATGTATGAGGATTCTTGGAAACTCTGCAGGACTACCATCTCCTGCATAATAACTATGTATAAGGGTCATTCCTTCCGTCATCCTAAGTCCGACATGACACAGCAAGGTAGAACCCCTGAGGGTACCATTTTGGCTATATATGCACCATATCTTTGCTGAGGCAGGGAGAGGAGAAAAGAACTTCCATGCTGAAACACTGACATGAGAAGCTGAGGTTCCTGCATGCAGTGTTCTGACATCCCTCGCGGGGTCTCGAACTCGAGACCAAGATGGGGTCCCACAGTCTCTATCTTCAGGTAATGGGGTTGACTTTATCCTAGAGGGATTCTTGGCTTTACACCCACATACATGCTAGGTACAGTTAGGTACATCTAGTTAGGGGCGCAACGAAGGAGTATGCATTTTATTGTCATGTATTTTTATACCTGCCTGTAATCACTGTTTTAGAACTATGGTAGAAATCTACCATCATATTACTCTGTTGGTGCTTATAATCATTTATATCAGTTTCTGTCTAATGGTTGTTTCAGCACACCTATTTTACACTAGAATGATGCTGGTTCAATAAATGCTTATTGAAAACGTCCCCACCGTTTATTCTGTGTATCTCTCTGAGACGAAGTGAGCACGAGTGACTGAGAGAAAAGTATCATACTGTTTCCACGATAGCTGATGGGACAGAGTTGTCATGTTCGATAGTTGCCAGGAACTATTCTCTCCTTGGCAAGAGGGGTTTCTAGTGGCACTGTGAGCTAACTGGTATACAGACGAACATACTCTGTGGGGGTGTCTGGAATCAGCCTGAACACCAATCCCACAGTCTATGTTGTCTAAACGCGCAGATCCTATATAGGTTTATAGGAACTACACGACAGCCCCACAGAGGACGGTATGTATACAAAGGCTTCACATAAACAAACATAAAACAACTAACATAACACTGTAATTGTCTTCCCTCCCCGTCAGATGACATTCGAGTACCAAGCCAAACACCCCTAAGCAAAAACCATAAGTTAGAGAAGCTGTATAATGGGCAAAACATGTCCACTTTCGAGTCTCTCAATGGAGCGTGGACATACAAATGTCCACTGTCCCCATGGTTTAAGCACGAGCTTGAGTATTCAGCATTCAGCTCCCAAGCTTGACAGCTTACCTTAGAAATTCCCAGGCACGCCAGCAGTAAAGATGCACAAGTTTGCTCATGCTTGGACCTGTAAATACCTGTATTATAACTCATCTGCAAACCGTTGGGTGATTTTCACTCCTTGGTAGATGCCAGTTGTCGATGACACAGAGCCATCTGTGTCCGAGCCAGACTCCGAGGGGTGCTCACTAAGTAGAAGAGCAAAGGAGTTCATGCTGTGCGGTGAGGCCTCTGTTGCTGCTTAGCGCCTGCTCCGCTGCCACTTGATCCCAGGATGGTTTCATCCTGATGGATCTCCGCTTGCGTCGTTTAGGTCTGGGCACCAACCATTCCCAGGCACTCCAATCTTCAGGTGGACCCAGTATCAGTCCCTTGGCATGCAGCCAAATCCATACGTCTTTCAGGGAGCGAAAAATTTAGGTTGTCTCTCCATTGATCACTCTGAGTTTCACTGGAAACAGAAGCACATACTTAAAGTTCAACTTGAGGAGGTGTTGTTTGACCCTCGTGTAGGAGCAACATAGTTGCTGCACCTCCATCGTGTAGTCAGAGTACGCCGTGAACATTGTGTTCACACACTGCCAGGGCCCCTTTGCTCTGAACTGCTGTGGCAGCAAGTCACGGTCCTGATAATTGAGAAGTCAAGCAATAATAGGGCATTGTGGCGCACTTGGGGGCGTGGGAGGTTTGCCCAGTATCCGATGCGCCCTGCCTATGAAAAAGAATTTAGGCACTTTGTCTGTCAGCACCTTTACAATCAACCAGTTTTCGAGAAACAGATCCGCACCGAGTCCTTCGGCTCATTCAGGGAATCCCAGTAGGTGGATGTAATTGCGCCTAGAGCGGGCCTCTGCACGTTCGTCTCTGTGGTGTAGAGTGATCACCTCGTCCCCCATCGACTTCAGTTGCACATGCAGCTCCTACATTATGGGTCTAATTGCAGTCAGGGCAGACTCTGCTTCATCCACCCGTTCAGCGAGTTTACAATGGTAAGCCCTCAGCAAATTTACATCCAGAGAGACACTGTCAATCTGGGCTTCCAGGGAGAATTTAGTGTCTGGGATAGCCTGCAGCCCTTTGTCAAACTGAGTGGAGTGGGTGCAAAGTGTAGCCTCCAGATGATTCAGATGATTAGGGTCCAGTCCATGGAAGTAGAGTATAGCGTAGGCTCACTGTTACCTTGGGGTAGAGGATTAGTGGTCTTTGGTTTCACCATCATTTTGTCCTTAAAATATAAACCCAGAAGTAGTTGGGAGTGGGTAGGAGAGACAGCAAGACTCTGTGTATTCCTGTGGTTCGCATTCACAATTCTGTGGTAGTAGAGTAGGTAGTGGTGTCTTGTGTCAACTCGCCAATGTCTATCCCCCTATTGTTTCCAGGTAAAGTTAGGGTCAGTGGCCTCTCCCTCACACAAGATCTCAAGTATCCCCAATCAGGGAGTACGGTGTGCAAGACTCTGGGACAGTACCTTTTACTAGGTGCAGCAATCCAGGCATCGGAGGGTAGCCCGAGCCGAAGTTGTCGTGATAGGCACTTTTCCTGTGGTCTGGCACCATGTGGGCAAGATCACAGTGCAATGCGAGCCCCCACAACTGGGAGCAGTCCATTTGTAGGTCTTTATTGCAGCACTACTACTCCAATTGGCAAACTTCAGGGGAGACAGACCGCCGGACATGGGCAAGCCATGTTCAGTAGCAGAGCTACTCAATATACAAATCCAGCATTCAGAGAGATGGAAGTAGGCAACTCTCCCCACAGTACTTATACCCCCAGTGTCACGCGAAGGAGGCTCATGGGTGATCTATGAATACAGGGATCCAGTGGTCACACTGCCCCCAATTGGACCAAGGCCCGGCAGGTATGCTGCAGGATGGGATCAGGGCACCAGGAGGCTTGGGAAGTAGAGTGCTAGAGTCAGAGGGCCGGAGGCAATAAGACCTGGTTGAATGGACTCACCACAGTGTCATCTCCCAATCGCACCTGCAAATCATGGGCCATCTCTCCCTTACCATGGGCCCACATCTCCTCCAAGTGTATGGGCATAGCGTGCATACAGCATCATCCTGTATGCCCCACTGCAGCCCGGGCCCAGTCACGGATTGTCAAGGGTGTGCATCGGCATCCTCCCACAGCGTGTTTTCAGGATCTGGCAGGTGAGCGGTGAGTTGTGCAGGGGTTACTTGGTGGCTGAAGTGCACCACGGTGATGCAGACTCAAGCTTGGGTCATTGCCAGCAAAGGGGGTCCCACTCAGGGAGCGGAAGTCCGCTGGTGGGTTGTTGAGGCAGAGTCTGCCAGAATAAGCCCCTGTGTTTTTTTCGTCCTCCCCAGGGTGTCCGTCGAGTGCAGTGTGACTTCGTAAGACCCCGCAGGTCCTGGACTGTAGCAAGCAGGTACACCCACACCCAGAGGGGAGAAGATAGTGCTTCAGGGCAGCACATAATCAGCGGTGAAGAAGCGTCATCCCCTCCTACCCCAGTAGGAGTGGTCACACGTCGCAGACCTCACAAAGTTCCAGAGCCACATCTTGGAAGGCCTCGCCTTAGACCTCACCTTCGATCTCCATTATGGGCTGCCTATTCATCTGGGCAATGGTGGCACTCGCTTGTCAGCCTCGCAATTGTTAGCCTTCAATAGTAGAGGCAAGCTAGGTATTTGTTAGCAGCAGAAGGCGGCTGGATGGGGAGGATAAAAGAAGGATTTTGTACAGGTTAGCCTAGGAGCTCACTAAAGTGTGTCTGATATGGCCTCCATCTTGGCTGCACCCTCATATCAGAAGCAGTCATTAAATCCCATTCATCAGTAATAGAACCTGGGGAAAAATGTCATCCATAACAACTTTAAAAACATATGGAATTTGCAAGATATCTGTTGGAGCAAAAATGTCAAAGGGAACTTTATCCCAAACAATACCATCATGGACAGGGAATGCGGTAATGTTCACCAGGGACAAGTCTCTTTGGACCGCATGTGATGAAGAATGGGGAGTAAGAACTTCAGCTACTAGTTCTTGTTTAGTACAATCTGCGAGATAGTGTCCATTCAGGAGTAGAAAAAAACTGTAATAAATCCAAGCCAGAGGAAGAGAAAAATAGTGAAAGACAAATCCAACAGTAGGACCATGAAGGAATCAGATAAGTCTGTTTCAGTCAAAGGAACAGTGGAAGCGCACCACACATGGAAGTATGCAAAGAGTCAGAAGAAAAATCATCAATGTTGACAAAACAACTGGAGGCGTTTGTAGTATCCTGTTCATGTGAATGTTCTGCCATTTTCTCCCCCCCTGCTCAGCCAGTGTGAATGTGCTGTGTGCTGCATGGAATGTTGGAGTGATGATGCGTATTGGAATGTTGGGTGCCTGTGAGGTGAAGTGTGACAGTTGGAGAATGGGCTGAGCAGCAGGCAGGCTGATCCTGGTGGGGCTGTTTCATTACAACTCCTCTACATGTAACCTACTTTAATAAATCTAATTAATCTACATCTCACCTGCGTGGACCTTCATTACTACATTATTTTGGCGATGAGGAGGTTCTTAGTAAACATACGGACCTTATCAGGCAGACAGACACCTCCAAAGGTGGCCAATAGTACATAACTTAATTGTACGGAGCAGCAGTGGAAAATGGCAAACTCATGGTAGAAACACATTCTGTGTTATTATCATTAACTGGTGTGATTGAAAGTTCAGCATCTGAAGACCCCAGCCAGGATGTAGAAAGATTTTGACTGCTTAATGCATGAAGAGGGATTTTGTGCAGGGAAGGGAGAGGTGTGTAGGAACTATCCCAGAAACCTTTGTGGCCTACTATGGAGGACTGGCCACATGGTATAGCTTGATCAAATCAATAGAAACTTGTGTTTCTGTTTACAACCAGCATGCAGCTGAAACATCACTGTTCAAGTACCTTGCACAGCCACGACAGGCACCGGGGCACGGTAGGATGGGCCAAACTCTTTTTATCTGCAATCTTCTTTAGAACTAAACTGCCAACTTTAGAAATCCAGCCAGAAACTACTGGTTGTGCCTTTACTTCAACATTAGCAGAACATTTAGAATTCAAATTGGAGTACTCATCTCTGAAGTCGTGTAATTCCTGCAAGACAGTGAAACGTTCATTGATGTCAAAGTGCATCTCCAGTCACTGTGCTAGAGTTATCAAGATCTGGAACACACATTTGGACCCGAAGAGTACTTCGTAGGGAGTTCCATCACCCAAAGGCCTTCTAGGCAGAATATTTAATGCTCTCTGGACCCCATACATGTGATGGATCCAACTACGACCTAAACCTAATACTCTGGCTGTTAAGGAATGCTTTAAGTCACTGTTCTTCCATCCCACTATTGAATTTCCCTCAGGATGATGGGGGGAATAATACACAGCAATACCCAGAGTGCCCATAGTTTCCCGGTAAGCCTTAGAGGTGAAATCCGGTCTCTGGTTCAAGTGGAATGCTGCTACTGTATATTTACCAATAAAGACTTGTAAATCTTTAATAACAGTTTGAGCGTCACCTGATTGCTGTGGCCTGGACACACCCATAGAAATCAGGAGCAAGAATCAGCAGTCATTAGAATACATTTGAAGGCACCATCCAAATGGTGTGGTCCGCAATGATCTAAATAGACACATTGTAATGGCTTATTTTAAACAAAAAGAGGTGGTTACAGTGGGCATGCAGCAGTGGAACTTTTAATTTGTTCACATATGTCGCAACTAAGGACAAAATCTTTAGTCTGTTTAAAAAGACCCTGCCACCAATAAAATTTCTGTATGAAGAAATGGAAGCCACCACACCAGATTAGGCAGATCCATCAGAAGCAGCTATTATTAACTCTAACCTGTGGTCCTGGTTGGGTGTCACTTGATTACCCAACTTGGACATTTTGAGCAAAGGGGATATTTTGAGGACTCAATAGATAGGAGTATTTTGCTGAATAGCCTTTGTGAAGAAACTGTCCCTGTCTGTTCCTGGAGACTACCTCCTCCAACAGGCTTTGGGTCCCAGGAGCCCGCCCTTCAACTACCTGCACCTGCCATGGGCATGCAAAAGGTTTTAAAATCAAGCACCGAGTCCCGCAGTACAGGTGAACGAACCGTCCCTGTTTGTTCCTGGAGAATACCGCATCCACCAGGCTCTGGGTCCCAGGAGGCGGCCCTTCAACTACCTGCACCTGCCATCGGCATGCAAAACTCTTTAAAATCCAATGCCGAATCCTGCAGCGTGGGATGCACCCAGGCGCAGCCCTGACCAAAGGAGGGCCTGTCCTGCTCCTATCAACTCCGGGAAGTGCTGGGGCATGGCCATTCCCTTTGGTCTGCCTTCCCTGGAAGTGTGGCTCAGTGGTAACACTGATCTTGTTCCTATACACCACTTTTTGCCCATTGTTTGCAACGATTGGTCTTTCTGTGTCTTCATAGGCATTCGACGATAGAAGCTTGTCTGTCCCCTGTTCGGCTATTGCTCTGCATGTTTTGGAGTTTTGGTGATGTTTTTCCCTTTCCAACCCAAAAATTACCACCATATACACACGTGCAACTAGGCTAAATAAGGCATAATGGCATGGGCAAGCGCAAAGCAGCGGAGACGATTACAGGGAGAGAAAGCAGAACTAGCAAGCTGGTGATACATTTGGACTCATCTAAACCCTGTTTGCCTTTGAATTCTGACATTATTTACTTCTTAATTGGTGAGATGGAGGCTTTATTGTGGGGGTGATAAAGGTGGAATACAGTTGACAGCATATGCCAAAGTTGCTTGCATGTTTGCTAAATGAAGGGGGAAGGTATTGCTAAGCAGCTCTGACACACAAAGACAAGTGATTCCTGGTTGTTCATCAGCCCCTACTTTCCAGCTGCCTGAGATCAACCCGCCAGCTACTCTTGACATTGATGCCCAGGTAAAGCCAATACTATGTCCTAACAGATTTGCTGTCCTTTTGACTTTACCTTTACCGCAGGAAGAGGAACTGGATCAAGAGAGTTCAAATCATTACACAGGGCTTGAAATAACCCTAGATTCATCTGATGCTGAGCAAATCGCGGTTCCTACCTTTGCGGCTGTAATAACATCAGGTAAGGTGGGACCAACTGCTGAAGCCCGGTGTATGGCTGATTCTGAGACTTTTGATTTGCTTTGAGAAATGCAGGATGAGTTTAATCCCCAAATCCAGGCAGTGGTTGCTCCATGGTCAGCCTGAATCTGTTTAGGAACTTTAGGTAAAACAACAATTTAGTGAGTACCATGGGTGATGGTGTAGATTTCTACAAAAAACAGTGCCCCACGTATTATGTATATACTCAACAGGGGGAACACTGCCAAGTGGAAGACACATAGTGAGAATTCTGAATTTATCATGAGGTCCCTTATGAGGAAACACTGCCTCTAGCTGATTTGCTTTTGTGCAATCCACAACTGAATTTCATTGCGTTTGCTAGGGACTTTACACATAATGGCATTAATAGTAATAGGACTATTTGCAGGCTTAGCTAACTGAGCCTGTCCAGCTTGAGGAGCCCTTGCTTGGACAGTAGTGATTGTACGCAAAGCATACTCTATCAGACATCGATACAGTGTAACCAAATGGTTTAAGATAACAAGAATGTCATGCTGGGGTAAATGCTGTGCATGAGGATAAGGCATATAGCCTGCTAAGCCTGGCCAGGTTGCCCCATCATTACCGAGAGGACCCAGTCTGACATTGTGTACTGTGTTTAGAAGGGTACCTTGGAGCCAATTATGATGTTCCTGGGAAGTTAGAGGAATTTTGAAACAGTCATAAGGTCTATATGTGCTTGAAATGTAGCCTCAGTGTACGTGTGAAATGTGCGTTAATTGGCATTGACTGCAGGAAAGTCAACCCAGGAACAAAAACTTCACTTCTGTATGCTTCGTGTACCTCAACCATGAAGGTAACTTCTCCACCGCCATTGGCGAGCCCAAGTCTCGTTAAGTGTCAGGCTCCTGGTTAAATGCAATTAACAGGAACAACTACTGGTTGCACCATATTTAATAAATGGAATTCAAAGAAAGGAAAACACTATAAGGGGCAATCTTTTTAAAAATCAAGCTTGATTAACCTACAGACATAAATAGGTGCTTCCTATTAAGTTGAAGGAGGCTAAAACCCATATCACCACGAACGTCTCTTTGGGCGCACACAAATAAACTACTCAGGAGACCCATTAAATGAGTATCAAACCTAGAACGTTGGTGGGGCCATGTTCTACGGTTCCTATGAATCTAGTGGGACTGTGTATTTAAAACAACAAAACTTAATAATACAGAGACACAGGGGCCGATTCCGATCTCGGTCGGAGGCGCACCCAATACCATTCGGTCGGGAAAAAGCCATGCGAATGCCTGTTTCCCGACCGATCCGTACATTATTCCGAACGAGTAAGTACGATGCGCACAACAGCATAGAATCCGGCCGAGTCGTACTCACCCAATCCAGGTCCTGTTCTACGACCGAGGCGAATCCGGAAACGCCGAATCGAGTCGCACGGAAGGGAAAATGCAGGCCCGTCCGGCCGGACAAGTACGATGCGCGTTCCGTACGCGCCGAACCCGTCGCTACGTCCGGCACGTCAAAGCTTCCGGAAGAGGCGCACATAAGCTCCGATTCGCGCCACAAGACGATCCACGGCTACGAGGCGAACACGCCAGCGACGAGGACGACGCGAAGCAACGAGAAAGACGAACGAGACGAACCAACCATGAATCCCTTCGTTCCGATCCTACCAATATTCTACATTTACTACTGGAACAGGCATGGACGCGTACGGCGCAGAAGGTAAGTCAGACACCAACCACAAAAACATACAACACGTACACGACACATCACACACACACAGAGGGATGCAGAATTTACTTACACCAGCAACAGCAGCACCATAGGGGCGGGATGCCCATCACCAATGCCACATATGCACACAGGGGCCTGGATGCGCACCACCACTACCACCCCTACCCAGGGGGCTGGATGCCAACCACTACTACCACCCTTAGCCTGTGGGGCTGGATGCCTACCACTACTACCACCCTTAGCCATGGGGGTGCCAGATCCCTACCACTACTACCATCCTTACCCAGGGGGTGCCAGATGCCTACCACTACTACCACCCTTAGCCAGGGGGTGCCAGATGCCTACCACTACTACCACCTCTACCCATGGGGGGCTGGATGCCTGTCACTACTACCACCTCTACCCATGGGGGGCTGGATGCCTACCACCAACACCACCCCCACTCATAGGATGGACAATGCATGACACAACCAGCACACCACAACCTAGGGAATGCAAGAAAAAGACATCCCCCCAACACCATGACAAGCGTGTGTAGACTGTGTCAAATGCCTACAACACTGAACATGACTTTGAACATACAATGTGACCCCCTATCACATGTGCCACACATATATGTGTGTGGCCCCCACAATGCAAGCAGGCCATGACCATTGTGGCAATGGGGTCCAAAACCCCATCATCACAGTGACCAAAATGTAAGTGTGGGGTCCATAGCTGAAGCACATTTTGAACATTGTGGCAATGGGGTCCAAACCCCCATCATCACAGTGACCAAAATGTAAGTGTGGGGTCCATAGCTGAAGCACATTTTGAACATTGTGGCAATGGGGTCCAAACCCCCATCATCACAGTGACCAAAATGTAAGTGTGGGGTCCATAGCTGAAGCACATTTTGAACATTGTGGCAATGGGGTCCAAACCCCGTCATCACAGTGACCAAAATGTAAGTGTGGGGTCCATAGCTGAAGCACATTTTGAACATTGTGGCAATGGGATCCAAATCCCCATCATCACAGTGACCAAAATGTAAGTGTGGGGTCCATAGCTGAAGCACATTTTGAACATTGTGGCAATGGGGTCCAAACCCCCATCATCACAGTGACCAAAAGGTAAGTGTGGGGGCCCATAGCTGAAGCACATTCAGAACATTGTGGCAATGGGGTCTAAACCCCCATCATCACAGTCACCAAAAGGTAAGTGTGGGGCCCATAGCTGAAGCACATTTTGAACATTGTGGCAATGGGGTCCAAACCCCCATCATCACTGTGACCAAAATGCAAGTGTTGACAAAGAAAAAGCTGCAACTGCCAAACTGCATGGATGATTCCTGGTCACAGAACATAAAACACATCAGTGGCAAAGTAGTGCATGTGTCCCATTGCAACATAGATTGGGGGAGGCAAATACTGCAGTGCAAATAAGACATACCTTTGGCCATGTGCAGACAAACAACACCCATGGGGGCTGACACTGTCAACATTCATCAATGACACAATGACAGAAGTGACCATCAGAATGCAGACCCACATATTTGCACCAATGGGCACACAAATGCAGATACCCTGTGGAGACTGTAGATGTGAGGTGAACAGATACCATACCATGGCAGCAATGGGACACACAAACCATGATCATTGTGCTGACCGATGACCTAGGAGTCCCAGGGACAGCAGGGGAAACCCACCAAACAACATACAGCCAATGGCACACCTAAGATATGACAATGCAGTGGTGCAGATGCACAAACACAAACAGGCAGACCCACACTGCACATCAAACACAACAGATGGGGGGGGGTGCCAGTGTCCCCAGGCAACCACACAACACATGAGGAGGCCTGAATACCAATTACACAGATGTGCATACAGTGCCACACAAAGGTAACTCATGGATCCAAATCCCCTATGTGGGCAATCAGGCATTGTCAGATGAGAGGGAGCACAAATCACACATGTCACACAAGCATGTAGGAACAGCAACTGACACAGCAAGACACAGACACACCACAGCACTACCCCGAGGGCCCCCACAATGTGGTGACCCTGGGCTGCATTACAATCCCACTGTGATGACAAAGCTAAATGTCGTTCACACTGTGAACCACAGTCATGTGTCCTGAGCAACAAACTACCATCACACCTACACAAGCACAAATCAATCAGCACTAAGCCCGGGCGTAGTTTGCGTAGTAGCACTTCACGTAGCTACGTGAAGTACAGCTTCAACTACACGTAGCTATGCAAATTGCGTAGCTGTGTGTTTGACTGCACTGTACAATAATTACCAAAAGCAAACTTGTACAGTGCAAGTTAAGATAAAATAAATATCTCTGTCTTTATATGCTAAAAATGCATATAGTCATTTCACTAAAGTGAAAACAAAAAGTTAACAAGCAGTGAGAGAGGTGATGATTTTGGTATCCTCACTAACTTAGGGAGAGAACCAACAACCAAGCAGATGTCTTGAAAACAAAAAGCACATCTTATTGAACGATTCCTCCTAGGACCACCCCAAGCACAGTTATGGGCAAAAATACAATCCCAACCAAGGCCCTGCAAAGCATTATGGGACGAGATTAGCAGTGGGCAGTGAATATTATAGTGTCCAATATCAAAATAATTCTACAAAGAGCTGCAGTTCAACTAGTCGTCACTGGGTGTCGTCCCTCAAGAGTGAAATGCAAAAGTATTGAAAACCTTTCATGAAGCTTTTGCATTTGACTCGTGAGGGACGACACCCAGTGACGACTAGTTGAACTGCAACTCTTTGTAGAATTATTTTGATATTGGACACTATAATATTCACTGCCCACTGCTAATCTCGTCCCATAATGCTTTGCAGGGCCTTTGGTTGGGATTGTATTTTTGCCCATAACTATGCTTGAGGTGGTCCTAGGAGGAAGGGACCACCATTGAATCGTTCACATGATATGCTTTTTGTGTTCAAGGCATCTGCTTGGTCCTCCCCCTAGGTTAGGGGGACTCCAAAATCATCACCTCTCTCATTGCTTGATATGTCAAAATTCATTTTTGTGAATTGGTTATATGCTTTTTAGCATAAAAAATTGCTTTATCAAAGCATTTGAAGGAGTTTGTTATTATTATTAAGCCTGGGCGTAGTGCTAGCTGTGTGCTTGACTCACTGCACTGTACAATAATTACCAAAAGCAAACTTGTACAGTGCAAGTTAAGATAAAATAAATATCTCTGTCTTTATATGCTAAAATTGCATATAGTCATTTCACTAAAGTGAAAACAAAAGCAGTGAGAGAGGTGATGATTTTGGTATCCTCGCTAACTTAGGGAGAGAACCAAGCAGATGTCTTGAAAACAAAAAGCACATCTTATTGAATGATTAGGTGGTGGTCCCATCCTCTTAGGACCACCCCAAGCATAGTTATGGGCAAAAATACAATCCCAACCAAGGCCCTGCAAAGCATTATGGGACGAGATTAGCAGTGGGCAGTGAATATTATAGTGTCCAATATCAAAATAATTCTACAAAGAGCTGCAGTTCAACTAGTCGTCACTGGGTGTCGTCCCTCACGAGTCAAATGCAAAAGCTTCATGAAAGGTTTTCAATACTTTTGCATTTCACTCTTGAGGGACGACACCCAGTGACGACTAGTTGAACTGCAGCTCTTTGTAGAATTATTTTGATATTGGACACTATAATATTCACTGCCCACTGCTAATCTCGTCCCATAATGCTTTGCAGGGCCTTTGGTTGGGATTGTATTTTTGCCCATAACTGTGCTTGGGGTGGTCCTAGGAGGAAGGGACCACCATTGAATCGTTCACATGATATGCTTTTTGTGTTCAAGGCATCTGCTTGGTCCTCCCCTAGGTTAGGGGGACTCCAAAATCATCACCTCTCTCATTGCTTGATATTTTATTGTCAACATTCATTTTTGTGAATTGGTTATATGCTTTTTAGCATAAAAAATTGCTTTATCAAAGCATTTGAAGGAGTTTATTATACTCCTGCTACGCTACGTTTATTAGTACAGTTATTCACTCTGCTACGTGCAATTTGCGTAGTGCGTAGTAGCACAAACTTTGCATGCTTCGTGAGCGTAGCAAAGTATTATGCCCAGGGTTAATCAGCACGGCCAGTAAGCCAAGGCCAACATGGAGGCAGGGGTCTAGCCGGGCAACAACTCTCATCTGCACACACTCAACACCACACACCTCGACCTCCAACAATGTGCAGCAGTGAAGCACACATGCACTGGTGACATTGCACATGCACCCATGACAATCCCAGGGTGGTGGGTGGGAACCAAGGTGCAGAAACACATCACACATGGCCACTCAACAAGACTCCTGAATGTCTGACACACTGCACACTACGCTGTACATGGACATGACGGCAATACCACAACAACCAATGGGATCCCAGCCACAGTCACACACCAATGAAGAAGCCAAGGTCACCCACAAAGAACACACATAGACAACTACCAACATTGCAGCCCGGACCCTGAGGAGTGCCAGCAGTCACACACACAACGTGTCACAATCACTGAAAGATAACACAAACTGGAAATCACATGACAGGTGTAAACAACAAGTGCCAAGGGGAATCCTGACTGTGACCCATCTGCGTCTGCACACAAACTCAGCCCTGACAGCAAACACACCTATGGGTGACACCCTGATGACTAGTAATGTGCCATGCACCCACACCACAGAGAACCCAGGGAGAAGACTTTGGGGGAACATAGGTCAACTCAGCAAGCATCACAAACAGGTACAACACTAGGGATCCCAGCATGCACAGCAAAACGGAAGTGAACACACAGACATGCTCATACAACACACACCTTGGGCGCAGGCAATGTCACAGGAGTACACACTGCCATGAGGGGACTCCACTCCTGTGTGAGGAAAGCTGTGCCATATGTTGCCTCAGTAGGGCCCCATCATGTCAGCTGAGCACTTGGTCACACAATCAACAATTAGCACCAAATTAAGGCTCCCGTCACATCAGCCTGGTCATGGGAGTGCCAACGAAATCATCAGCACAGATCCAACACACTTGTATTGCAATGTTGCACTGACAACACAGATGAGTCCTTCCCCATTGATGCCCAAACCTGCATGTCCAGTGGAGATGGCCACACGGTCAGGGAAGTAGACGAATTGAACAATGGCAGGCACAACAGATGTGCAGGGGTGGAAGCCACAGATGTGAAATTGCTAATGTAAGTAGGAAATCCCATTGCCAAATATTGAACACATGACACCCTCAGATGCTGCTAAGGATGACATGGATACACCACAGGATAGGACACATTCCCCCTGGACCACATGTGTTCCTGCACAGTAACACTTCATTATCATGAGACCAAATATCACCATCACTGCAGCAAGGGCATGGTTAGCATCATCAACAACATGTACATCAGAAGCAAAAGCACTAGAGAACAGAAAGTTGCTTTATTCAGCATATGTGTGTCCAAAAACTCAGAGAACAGTAATGCTCCAACAAAGGCCAATGGCCAGTCCATCAAGTAAGTCAATACAGGGTGACAGTGGCAGATGTCACCCTACGCATGCCTGCACTGCACAAAACCAGGTACAATCCACTAGGAGGGGCAACCGGGGGCAGGCCAGGCACCGCAGGGACAGGATCAGGGCTCACCAGGAGGAGGCAGGGAAGGGGTGGTGGGTGCTGGAGAGCCACTGACAACTGCAGTGGAGGTGTCTGACATGGTGTGTGCCGGCACAACTGGGGGGCATGGCTCGGATGGTGTGTGTGCCGGCACGACTGCAGTGGACCGTGCAGATGGAGTGGACAGGTCCGCCACTGCAGTGCCCAAGTCAGACAGGGTGGTAGTGGACTCCACTGCAGTGCCTACCTCCAGGGGAGGAGAATGGGGAACAGGCAAGGTGGGCTGGACAGAGGGGAGGACACCCTCACCACATCAGTGGCACAGACAAGCGCAGCGGGGGTGTGGTGCCGGGAGAGCAAGTGGCAGGGGGAGAAGGCCGGATCCTCTTGGGGATTGTATATCTGTGGGTGGGGGAACCTGGGGCAGGGTGTGGTGGGGGCACCTGTGGAGTGGGGGTCTGAGGGATGGAGGAAGGAGACCTGGTGCCTGAGCTGCAGGGCGGCGGCGGGGTCTTGCTCTTACGACTCCGGGGGACTTGCGGGTGGGGGCCTCAGTCTGTCTGCGCCTGGGGAGGGTGTCTGGGGGCGAGTGGCACTCTGCTCCGTGTGGGTGGGCTTCCTCTTCCCCCTGGATGCTGGAGCAGCTGGATCGTAAGGGATGAGGCCGAGGTCACAGAGCAAGAGCCGCTGTGACTTTGGGGTTGCAGGTGAGGCAAGGGAGGGTGCTTTGGAGGGAGAGGCAACTGAGGACTGCGCAGTGCTTATGGATGCGTGTGTGTGTTCCAGGGCCCCATCCCCTGTGAGTCTGGTTTCAGTCCCCTGACTGTGCGTGCGTGTGTGTTTTGTTTGTGGCGTGTGTGTCTGTGTGCTGGACGTGTGTGTGCTGGTGTGTGCCTGTGCCGGTGTGTGTGTGCTTGGGACGGGTAAGGTGCTGGGGAGTGTGGATGGAGCAGAGGCAGGAGGGGTGAGGGACTGTCTGAGGAGGGACACTGCTGCCGTCAGGTAGGAGTCCATGGACCTATTGCCCCTCTGTAGGTCAGACATGCCCGATGAGATGCCCTCCATGAACAACACCAGCTGAGTCAACAGAGCGGTGTGCGCATGGAGGACACTCAGCATGGCTGTCTGCCCTACATGGAGCTGGCGAAGGAGGTACACAGACTCCTCACTCAGGGCAGCAGGGGACACAGGGGCAGGGGGTGCGGTGCCTGGCCCGAAGGAGACACGCTCCCGAACATGGGAGCCTCCACGGACCTGGGGAATGGGAGCCGATGGGAGGGCGGTGGTGGTGCTGGTGGTGGCGGGGACAGCAACACTAGCTGGGGTGTGGTGGCTGCTGACACCCCCTCCATAAGGGAGTCATCCTCCGAGCCGCTGTGGTCCTCAGCTGAGGTGGATGCTGCTGAGGACTCCTCGGTGTGGCTCCCCTCGCCCTCCGTGCCACTGGGTCCCTCCGACCACTCCTCGGCTGCTGACCCAGTCTGGCTCTCCGGCTCCTCCTGGTCCGTGGAGCTGTCCCCTTCCGTGGCCGTGGATGTATCTGCAATCAATGGGGAAACAGACAGACATCAGTCACCTGCACCAAACGCACACACCACTGTGAGCACAGCACATTACAGAGCAAGCCCTGGCATAATTAGTTGAACATTGCTAAAAGTGCCCTAACTGAACAGGAGAAGCCAATTGTCAGTCTGATGCCAACCATGGCACTCACATCCCACATGGCCTTGCACCCATCTGTCTGGTGTCTGTTGGATAGCAACACCCCAGTGTGGACACATGCACCACCTACACAGTAGTTGGACAGTGCAGAGGACACGGTGTAGCATGTGGACATGCACACATCACAACTCTTGCCACTGAGTCAGTACAGGTTTCCGGATGAAAGGGATGCCCAGAGTCAAATAGGAAATGCATGTGATGTATACCAGCGACAGACACCATGATGCACCCATGTCCTGATAGCCATCGCCACAATGGTGTGCATGTAGCACATGTCACTCCCCTGCAGGATCACCAATAAGTAGACACATGCCATGGCGGAGGCATGACTGCTAAGTCATACATCACTGTCTCAGTGATGTATGACTTGGCAGCCAGACAACAACACTCTGCACTGTGTCACAATAGTAGGTCATGGGGAATGCAAGTCCTGGAGCTGCACAAGTGCACATGTACATCCCCCACACAACACATCATCTTAACCCTCATCTGTCCAGGTCATACCGATTGGACATATGGGAGACCTGTGACACTACCCTCTGAACCTGAGCCCCTCACAATTTGCTGTGAATGGGAAACAGCTGCCTGAACTTCACATTTGCATACCCCAGTCTGCACGGGCAGCTGATCAAACACCTATGTGACACACAAGTATCGTCTCCTATGGTCACATCTCCAGTGGCATGCTGAGCCCCTACCGAGAAACACCCCAGCAGTCCTGGCAACAAATCCACAGCACACTGACACAGAGGCAGACACCTGAGGGGTCAAATCACTGCGCACAATGTGTCAGCTGATACACGGGAGTGGGAGTACAGGTGTATTGGATGGGCTGGAGTAGGCATGACTGTCCTGCCCCACATGAATGAGGGATGAGCCCTGGACAGTGGATAGCTGGCTATGTATGTGTGACACACGTAATCTGCACACTCCTGGGGCCCAAACATTGTTCCCACCCGCTGCATGGGTGTGTGCCAGATACCCCAGGCACATGTGGTGGCTCAGCTCAGCAAGTGGACCGCATATCAAAGCAACACGCAGATTACATGTCCAAACACAGGCATTGTGTGAACAATGGACCCACCCATGATGCCCACAACAGAGTTAGGGAAACAGATGCTGTCCCCCACCTTGAGTGAAGCAAACTGCAAGGACACAGTCCCAAGTGACACAATTCCCTGAATGTAAGGGCCACACCTGGGTATCAGATGAGGAGTGGGCAGTGCACAATCGAGGGACATGGCTCCTGGACAACATGACTGCTGTACTGTGGCAGTTTAACCAGGCCAGAGGAGGGCACATAGCATGTAATACAGAGTTCACAGTGCAGTCTTTGACTCACCCCCTCCTTGCTGCTGTCTGGCCTTCAGCTGCCCATCCAGGTCTGGAAACACCACCGCCAGGATCTGGAGCATGTGGGGGTCAGGGTCCGTGTTCCGTCCCTCCTGCGAGGAGGCGACAGCTTCAGCTGGACCCATGCAATCCTCCGGGTCCAGCCCCGAAGGTCCTGCCACCTCTTCTGGCAGTTGCGGATCCGGCGCTTGTAGACCCCCACGGACCGGACAGCCCGGACGATGTCCTTCCAGATCTCCTGCTTCCGATGGGCATTAACCTGTGAGGATGACAAAGTGAAAAGGCCATTACTACACATGCAACATATCCGTGCATGACACAGTTGTATATACATGTCTCAATCACAGGGGCACATGATGTACACAGGCAGTGCAACGCTGCCCATGGACAGTTTGCCAGAAGTCACTACATGGTATCATTGCATGGAAAGTAAAACCTTGTTCAAATGCACTGTCACTGCACCATACCTGTCCAGTGCATGTCACTACACACTATGGGGGGTGACAACTACTCAGTGAGACTGCTAGCCAGTGGCGTGCAGATTTTCAGCCTTGCTAGTCAGACAAAATGCACATTCAGAAAGGCAGTGCAAAGAACACTCACCTGCTCCCCTGGTGTCCCATACAGCTTGCTGTACTGTGGAAGTAGGCTGTCCAGCAGGGCCTGGTTCTCCTCAAGGCTGAAGGCTGGGGCTCTCTCCACAGTACGTGCCATTGCAGGGTTCAGAGGGGGCAGAGACAGCAGCAGTGCAGTGGCAGATGTCGTCCTGGAGCATGTAGTGCAGGCAAGTGAGCTCTCAGGGGAACAGCCAGCAATATATATGTGCTGCAGAGGCAGATACTGTCCCATGTGTCCAAAGTGATAGGTCCAAGTCGTTTGCATCTTCTGAATCTGGCCAATCCATGGAATAGCAGCACCAATACACGCCCACAGCATCCTTCAAATCTTCAACTTCATGACATACATGATTTTGCAACATTGTTGTGGGTGACCAACTGAATTTCCAGCAACCGACTCGTTCGAATTTCGAAAACGCGTCCGTTGCCAGGCTAGGCCATTGACAATGGGTGCGCACCGATCGGTCCATTGCGGTTCAATGCGTACAGGGGTACAACGTGTACCCGCACACATTGAATGCAATGGGCCGGCCGGGTGCACCGATCGGTCCATTGCGGTTCAACACGTACAGGGGTACAACGCGTACCCGCGCACATTGAATGCAATGGGCCGGCCGGGTGCACCGATCGGTCCATTGCGGTTCAACGCGTACAGGGGTACAACGCGTACCCGCACACATTGAATGCAATGGGCCGGCCAAGTGCACCGATCGGTCCATTGCGGTTCAACGCGTACAGGGGTACAACGCGTACCCGCACACATTGAATGCAATGGGCCGGCCGGGTGCACCGATCGGTCCATTGTGGTTCAACGCATACAGGGGTACAACGCGTACCCGCACACATTTAATGCAATGGGCCCGGCCGGGTGCACCGATCGGGCCATTGCGGTTCAACGCGTACAGGGGTACAACGCGTACCCGCACCAATTGAATGCAATGGGCCGGCCGGGTGCACCGATCGGTCCATTGCGGTTCAACGCGTACAGGGGTACAATGCGTACCCGTACACATTGAATGCAATGGGCCGGCCGGGTGCACCGATCGGTCCATTGCGGTTCAACGCGTACAGGGGTACAACGCGTACCCGCACACATTGAATGCAATGGGCCGGCCGGGTGCACCGATCGGTCCATTGCGGTTCAACGCGTACAGGGGTACAACGCGTACCCGCACACATTAAATGCAATGGGCCGGCCGGGTGCACCGATCGGTCCATTGCGGTTCAACGCGTACAGGGGTACAACGCGTACCCGCACACATTGAATGCAATGGGCCGGCCGGGTGCACCGATCGGTCCATTG
Source organism: Calotriton arnoldi (assembly GCA_963921515.1). Lineage (NCBI taxonomy): Eukaryota > Metazoa > Chordata > Amphibia > Caudata > Salamandridae > Calotriton > Calotriton arnoldi. Next base: position 523,764 of record CAWUFW010003117.1, read on the forward strand.
CGGTTCAACGTGTACAGGGGTACAACGCGTACCCGCACACATTGAATGCAATGGGCCGGCCGGGTGCACCAATCGGTCCATTGCGGTTCAACGCATCCCTGTACAAGTGACTGGCATATGTCACCATGCCTGTCTCAGATGAACATATGCCAGCCACAAATAGCTCCCAGAGAGTGAGGGGCACACCTACAACACCACAGCCTGTCCAAACTGTATCATACGGCATGTAAGGCTGCATTTCCTATTGTGTGTATGTTGGTGTACATGTTGTCCTGTGGGTGTCACCTGGGGGCAGCCACCCCCAGGCTGTGCACATGTTCATGGGGACAGGATCCTGGGTGTTACGTGTACATGACCACTGTGATGTGCAACTGTTCATATCTGAGCATGTGCCATGGTCACATTTCACGGTGAATATGTGTATGTCATGTCACATACCCCGTGAGTCCCATGTGGGACGGTATGTTTGAGCCAGGGTGACCCAGTGGCACAATAGTGATGGTCCTCCACAGTCTGTGTGCATGTAGTGTTTACAATGTCTCTGATTTCATGTGCACAATGGGAGACAGTCTCCACATCCACGTTGTGTGTGCATGGACTTTGATGTTGTGCGTGTGTGTGTCACAGACGTCCATGTCTGTCCTGCAGAGGCAAGTGGAACCACTACCTGTGGGGGTCATGGTTGTTTTGCTGTGGAGTATACATGATACTCCATGTAATGCCAGTGTCCATGTGGCAATACAGGGTCCCTGGGAATGTACCTGTCATTGAGCTGTGATGCCTGGGGCACATCTGTCCTCACATGTCACTGTGGGGGGTGATTGTGACATGGCAGCAGGAGATGGGAACTGTGACACAGCCTCATGATATCCAATGGGCCAACCTGGGACTTATTGATGCCACTTGTTGAACCGTGATGACAGATGTTGGCCATGTATGTACCATACATGTCCTTACGGAACTGCACACTTCATGTAGTTGTGCCTCATAATGATGTATGATGTGATATTGAGTGTGTTCAATGCCGCATATGTGGGGTGACTGACAATCTTGCTTTCTTCTCCTCTGCACTGCAGGGCTCCTGCTGTCCATAGACCATTCCCAGACCTGGCAACGATGGTGGAACGGGACAGCATCCGACGGTACCGCTTCACCAGGCAGCTGATTGAGGATTTGGCAGTGCAGTTGGCCCCACATTTGCAGCCTGGCCGGCCGTATCCTACAACGCTGACCCCCAAGGTGAAGGTGATGGCAGCCCTACACTTCTTTGCCACCGGTACCTTTCAACATACTGTGGCGACTGCTGGTGGGATGTCACAGACCATGTTCAGCCGTGTGCTCCGCGATGTTTTGGAGGCAATGTTGCTATACCTGGACCGGTACATCTATTTCCCTAGACTGCAATGACTCACTGACGTGAAGAGTGACTTCTATGCCCTGGGGAGGATGCCGCATGTCATTGGCTCCATTGATGGGACACATGTGGCTTTGGTACCACCACAGGCACATGAACAGGCCTACCGTAACCGCAAACACTACCACTCGGTCAATGCACTGGTGGTGTGTCTTGCAGATATGACCATCTCACACGTGTGTGCCCGTTGCCCTGGTTCAGCACACGATGCCTTTGTGATGAGGAGTAGTCGCATCCCCAGGATGATGGCACAGATGCAGAACCAGCGTGCCTGGCTTGTCGGTGTGTACTGACTTTGTGCCATTGTGTGTGATCTGATCTGTAGTATTCCGCCTCTTTTCCAAGTCAGCTAATGTGCACTTGTCTGTCCATAGGTGACTCGGGATACCCCAACATGCCGTGGTTGCTGACACCCCTCAGGAACCCTGTGACACCAGGCCAGATGCGCTACAATGAGGCACATGGTCGGACCAGGAGAGTGATTGAGCGGACATTTTGTCTCCTGAAGAGCCGCTTCCGCTGCCTCAACAAGACAGGAGGGTCCCTCCCATATGCCCCAGCGAAGGTGTGCAAGATTATCATCGTCTGCTGCATGCTCCACAACCTGGCAGTGCGGAAGGAGTTGCCTCTCATCCAGGATGACAATGACCTGTGGAGGATCCTGGCCTGGACCACAATGCCAGTGATGATGATGATGATGGTGATGTCCGCACACAGCTCATCACCAACTTCTTTAGCTGAATGTGAGTATCCTGAGGTGTCATGTCAATGATGTGAGTTGGCATGATATGTGTAGGTGGTGCTCTGGTGCTGTTGGAGTGTGTCCATGGGCTACTTGACTGGATGTGTGTAGCGATGTGTGCTTACAGGTGGTCTGTACTCCCCAACAGTGTTGACATGCTAACTTGGTTCTGGGTGGGTATCTTGTAACATGTATTGTGCATGAGTTTTGCTGTTCTGTCCTGTTCTCCATTGCTTTTGACTGTGTGTCATTTCTGTCCTTCACAGGGTACTTTCAGATTCGTTTGGTCAACTGTGTCCACCAACGACGTCATTGTACTTCCAGGGTGGTAGCTGTTGTGTCCCTACAGGTGATGTGCGCCACACCCATGGACTTCCTTCCTTCTACAGTTGTTGACTGTGTGCCCGCTGCCAGGTGGGATTACCTTGCATCTGTAGTGGTTACGACATGTTGCAACTGTGTAATAAACCTGTGCTTCACTTTGTGATGTTCGTTGTCTGTGGTCACACATTTGACTGCCATTTGCTTACTGCACCTGTGGGCTACTTGACTACAACTGGGAATAGGTGTGGTGTTTGTGCATTGCACCGTCTTTCCTGGAAACATCAGTGTAGGCAATGAGTCAGATGGCCGAGGTGTGTATGTGTTGTGTAGCCCTGGTGGTGTGTCTCCCTCATATGTGTCACATTGCCATTACTCACATGCCTGTGTTGTACTTGCTGTTGCAGTTCGCAAACACAGTGTAATTTTGCAGTTCATCATCCCCATGACAGCACCCACGTTGGAATCACAACAGAGGCAAGTATGGTGTATTAGTGTGTTTATTGTGATACATTTGTGTGAATAGTGCACAGGATGGTTAGTGCTGTACATTTATATTGCAATCAGAAGTTCCTAGATGAATTGAAAGTCCTGGTAGACAAAATCCCCAGTATCGGGGCCACAGTTGTCTGAGACATTGGTCCAACTTGTACTCCCCATGTCATGTGTGGGAGTTGTGTTGCCGTCAACAGTGTGAACAGTTTGCGCACAAAGGTGATCATCCAGAACAGGTTCAGGCTTCCTGGGGGTTGCACTTGGCCATCGGCCTCTCACTTGCCCCTCCTCGGACGACCCCTCTTCTTTGGGGGGCCCCTCAAGTACAGGCTGCTGCGGTGCAGGGGACTCTCCGCCAGAGTCATCCTCCCTCCCTGTGGCAGTTGCAGTTGTTTCAGCACCAGATGTTGTTGGCACACAGGGAGGTGTAGACTGGTTGCTGGTCATCTGGCGGAGGCATTGTAATATGTCCCTATGCACCGCCGTCATCTCTTGCAGTGTGTCCCACTTGGACTCCACGCGGGACATGTGTGAGTCCAAGCGGGCATGATGGGCAGCGTGCTGCTCTTTGATGTCCCTGAGGAGCCCCACTACCTGGCTGAGATCTCCGGTGCTGGACTGGTACGCATCGGCTATGCGTGCCAGTTGTGGGTCATCATGCACACCAGACACCTCTGCAAGCAGCGACCTCTGTCTCCCACCCCTCCCACCACCCCTGCCGACATGTGCAGTGCATGCAGTGGCACGCACAGATGACCCTGGTCCCCCTTGGGTGTTGGTGGTGGTGGTGGTGTCCATGGCCCCACGTTGGTCCAGGGTCCCTGTGCTGGTGGTGCTCCTTGTTCTGTCCATGTCGGCAGGGATGGTATTTGTGGTGACAGTCATTGGAGGGGTGGGTGCAGGGGTGCAGCTGGTTGTCCTGCTGGTGCTGCAGCTGGTGGTCCTGCTGGTGCTGCATGTTGACTTGCACCGGAGGTGCCAGGTTGGTCTTCTTCATCCGAGGAGGGCAGAGGCTGTTCGACACCAGTGAGCTCCGTATCCTCTTGAGCCTGGGACTGGGACTCCTCAGCGTCTGCTGCTGTGTCCCCATCATCACCTGTTTTTGGGAGACACACACAATGTATGTTATGTGTCTGCAGGCATCAATGGTTGACACACCTGACAGTTGTGACTGTGCCTCTGGGTGCAGGCCTGTACATTGCATTGTCCTAAGTTGTCACAGTCAGGGGTTGATATTGGTGTAGCACATTGTCCTGCATTATTTGGGCATTTCTATGTATTTGTTGGGGTGTGAACATGGTCTGCATTGGTTGTATTTGGTTGACAGCCGGCCCTCCTTCCCACCCAGCCAGTCAGTTATCCCACCATGGACTGTGCTTGAATTGCAGGGAGTGAAAGTTGTCTTTCAAGATGTCAGTCAGTGGTGTCCTGCTGTTGGTTGTTGCACAGTTGCCAGCGGGGCCTTGTGCTCCCCACAGCAGTTGCCAGTGTCAGCCATCTTGTCAGTTGTTTTCCACTCCCTGTGATGTGAGCATGGTTCAGGGTGGTGTTGATGGGACAGTTGTGGGGGTGAGCTATGTCTGTGACTATGACTCCCATCATGCTATTGCCTCCACCCCACTTCCCAGCATTCCCATACTTACTTGCTTTTGTGGGGAGTTCAGTGTGTGTGGGTGTGAGAGCAATGGCAAGATGGCTGACAGTGGTGTCCTGCTGTTGGTTGGTGTGCAGTTCACAGCATGCCCTTGTGCTCCCCACAACACAGCACCAGTGTCAGACATCTTTGATGGGCCTTTCCACTCTCTGTGGGATGTGCATGCATGAGTGTGAGCTTGCTGGGCCATGTGGGTGGGGGATGTTGAGCTGTGACTACGACTCCCATCATGCTATTGCCTCCACCCCCCCTTCCCAGCATGCCCATGCTTCCTTCCTTTTGACTCTGCTTCCCTGTGGGGTGGGCTGCCTGTGCTGACAGGATGGCTGGGAGTGTTGTCCTGGCAGTTGTTTGGCTAAAAGTCCCAAGAGTGTCCCTGTGCTTCACACAACATAACCCAGGGTGGTGGTTCTTTGTGGGATCTTGAGTTAGGATGTGAGGCATTGCATTCTCCCAGGTGGGTTATGTGGAGTTTGTGTTGAGGGTGTGTGTGAGGGGAGGTGCTTGTGACTATGGTCAGTGCTGCAAGTCCTCCTTCCCACCCAGCCAGATATCCCACCATGGAACGTGCTTGCATTGCAGGGAGTGGAAGTTGTCTTTCAGGATGTCAGTCAGTGGTGTCCTGCTGTTGGTTGTTGCACAGTTGCCAGCAGGGCCTTGTGCTCCCCACAGCAGTAGCCAGTGTCAGCCATCTTGTGAGTCCTTTTCCACTCCATGTGATGTGAGCACGGTTGTGAGTGGTGTTGATGGGCCAGTTGTGAGGCTGAGCAATATCTGTGCCTACTACTCCCATCATGCTATTGCCTCCACCCCCCTTCCCAGCATGCCCATCCTTCCTTCCTTTTGACTCTGCTTCCCTGTGGGGTGGGCTGCCTGTGCTGACAGGATGGCTGGGAGTGTTGTCCTGGCAGTTGTTTGGCTAAAAGTCCCAAGAGTGTCCCTGTGCTTCACACAACATAACCCAGGGTGGTGGTTCTTTGTGGGATCTTGAGTTAGGATGTGAGGCATTGCATTCTCCCAGGTGGGTTATGTGGAGTTTGTGTTGAGGGTGTGTGTGAGGGGAGGTGCTTGTGACTATGGTCAGTGCTGCAAGTCCTCCTTCCCACCCAGCCAGATATCCCACCATGGAACGTGCTTGCATTGCAGGGAGTGGAAGTTGTCTTTCAGGATGTCAGTCAGTGGTGTCCTGCTATTGGTTGTTGCACAGTTGCCAGCAGGGCCTTGTGCTCCCCACAGCAGTAGCCAGTGTCAGCCATCTTGTGAGTCCTTTTCCACTCCCTGTGATGTGAGCATGGTTGTGAGTGGTGTTGATGGGCCAGTTGTGAGGCTGAGCAATATCTGTGCCTACTACTCCCATCATGCTATTGCCTCCACCCTCCTTCCCAGCATGCCCATGCTTCCTTCCTTTTGACTCTGCTTCCCTGTGGGGTGGGCTGCCTGTGCTGACAGGATGGCTGGGAGTGTTGTCCTGGCAGTTGTTTGGCTAAAAGTCCCAAGAGTGTCCCTGTGCTTCACACAACATAACCCAGGGTGGTGGTTCTTTGTGGGATCTTGAGTTAGGATGTGAGGCATTGCATTCTCCCAGGTGGGTTATGTGGAGTTTGTGTTGAGGGTGTGTGTGAGGGGAGGTGCTTGTGACTATGGTCAGTGCTGCAAGTCCTCCTTCTCACCCAGCCAGATATCCCACCATGGAACGTGCTTGCATTGTAGGGAGTGGAAGTTGTCTTTCAGGATGTCAGTCAGTGGTGTCCTGCTGTTGGTTGTTGCCAGCAGGGCCTTGTGCTCCCCACAGCAGTAGCCAGTGTCAGCCATCTTGTGAGTCCTTTTCCACTCCCTGTGATGTGAGCATGGTTGTGAGTGGTGTTGATGGGCCAGTTGTGAGGCTGAGCAATATCTGTGCCTACAACTCCCATCATGCTATTGCCTCCACCCCCCTTCCCAGCATGCCCTTCCTTCCTTCCTTTTGACTCTGCTTCCCTGTGGGGTGGGCTGCCTGTGCTGACAGGATGGCTGGGAGTGTTGTCCTGGCAGTTGTTTGGCTAAAAGTCCCAAGAGTGTCCCTGTGCTTCACACAGCATAACCCAGGGTGGTGGTTCTTTGTGGGATCTTGAGTTAGGATGTGAGGCATTGCATTCTCCCAGGTGGGTTATGTGGAGTTTGTGTTGAGGGGGTGTGTGAGGGGAGGTGCTTGTGACTATGGTCAGTGCTGTGAGTCCTCCTTCCCACCCAGCCAGATATCCCACCATGGAACGTGCTTCCATTGCAGGGAGTGCAAGTTGTCTCTCAGGATGTCAGTCAGTGGTGTCCCGCTGTTGGTTGTTGCACAGTTGCCAGCAGGGCCTTGTGCTCCCCACAGCAGTACCCAGTGTCAGCCATCTTGTGAGTCCTTTTCGACTCCCTGTGATGTGCGCATGGTTCATGGTGGTGTTGATGGGACAGTTGTGGGGGTGAGCAATATCTGTGACTACGACTCCCATGATGCTATTGGCTACACTGACTTGCCCAGCATACACAGAATTCCTTTCTTTCAGTGGTCTTCACTGTGTGTTGGTGTTGTAGTGGTGGCTACATGTCTGGATGTGTTTGTTAGTTATATTTATGCCACTGCCTAGCTGTAGTTGTAGTTGTGTTTGTACATGTGATGACACGGTTAAATGTAACTTTGAGATGGCATGTGTTGTGTTTATCTGGCTGACATACACATTTTGGGATGATTCTGTTCTGGTTGCTGTGTAATTGCTAAGAGTGCATGGTTTGACTCTCCCCTTGACAGTGATGTGTGTGTGTATTGTGGCAGAATATTGTGTACATTTGTTGTGTACTCACCAGGCTCTGGGATGTTTTCTAGTCCATAGACGCTCACTGGCGGAAGGATGGCCCGCACCTTCTCCTCCCAGGGCCTGAGGTATACTGGCTTGGCAGGAGGGCCACTGCTGGTGTGTTGGCTCAGGAGGTAGTCCTTCTTCAGCAGCTCCCGTACCCTCCTGCGCACGTCATACCACCTGTTCTGGATGTCAGTCTTTGTGCGCAGACATGGTGATTGTGCGTTCACCCTGTTGATGATCCTCTCCCACATCTTTGTTTTCTGGGAGATGGGTGTCTGTTGGACCAGTGCGCCAAACAGCTGTGGCTCTACCCTGAGGATCTCGTCTACCAGGACTTCCAATTCACAATCTAGGAACTTGTGATTCTTCTTTGGGGGCATGGTGATGGGTGGTGATGGTGAGTGATGTGTGTGTTGGTGTGCAGGTGAAGGTGTGTGAGTGTGTGTTTTGCTGGGTGTATGTGAGGTAGCTATTTGTTGGTGTGTTGATGGTGTGTGGCTTGTGTGAGGGATGAGCTGTGGGTGTGTGGTTGCTGTCTGTTGAGTGCTGGCAGGTGAATAGCATTTGCAAAGGATCATGGTTGGGATTTGTGTCCTTTATATGGGTGGAGTTGTGGGTGTGTCTTTGTTCTCTGTCCCCACCCCCCAGTATTTATTGGCTTTGTAATTGCTTGTTTGGCCTTTTTTTGTGTATTTTCCCTTAGTACTTTCTGTGCATGTTGCAAACGTTCTTGTGACCGAGTCGGACCCTGCAGTTGTCTCGTACGGTCTTCTCCGTTTCGTTCACACTGTGTTTGTGCTATTTTCTATGCTGCGTACGCGTCGGTCGCGCTGTTTTGTGTTACTTTGGCTCGCAGTTTTGTATGCGTACGCGTCGTACGGCTTGTCCTCCGTACGACTCGGTCATGGTTTTCGCGCCTTGCATCGTACTTTGCGGTTTGGAGTTCGCGGGTACGTTTCGGTCGGATTTGTTCCGGGTGCGTGTCGGTCGGTTCGATTCGCGTGTTTTTCCGACCGGATTGCTGTTTTCCGTGCGGCTCGGTCGTTCGGCTTGGGTTCCGTACGTGTCGGTCGGATTTTGCACGCTTTGCATCGTACTTGGCGGGTCGGGCGCCACAGGTACGTGTCGGTCGGAATTAATTCCGGCTCCGAGTCGGTCGGTGCTTTTTCCGGCCCGAATCGGAATCGACCCCTTAATCTTCTTATATAATCAGTAAATGTTGGTCTGTTTGGCTAGCTCACAGTATTACATCTAAACTCCAAAGTTACAGAGTTATAGATGCTGTCAGTAACCTAGAACATGACTCTCAGATTCTGAATGAAATGGTGGAAACAGATTTAACCCTTCCGGTTGTCACATTGCATGCCCAAAGTGTTCCAAAGCAAAGTTAAAATATTGCATTTTACAACGTTTAATGAAAAGCTCTAACCTTTTTATATACAACATGAACTGCGATTATTAGAAAGATGAGGCACATCATTATGACAAGCATAATTAGAATGGTGAAAAACAGACAACTCAATCATGTTAATTGCTCATAATGTTACTAAGGTTACTCCAATCTATTACTAATTTCTGCATTCATGAGAGAGCATGTCAGGAGTACCCATCTGCCAAGTCTGTTGGAATGACCTAATGCCATACCTTGGTACTGTATGTTAGGAGGCTGGCCTGAGAGCATTCACAAATGCACCTGTACAGCTATCTTCCTTCTCAGGATGAAGGTCGGGGACAGCGGAACTTCATCTGAGTCACAGCTCACAGCGGTGTTCCATGATGACTCCGACGGGAATGTAACCTCTCACCGACTTCAACATGGACAGTGTTTAAATATTAGAATGGCGATTTTATCACACTGTGCCAAAGGTGCAGTGCAGCATCTTACTTTGTCTGAGGAGAAATAGTCAACTCCAACGAACAAAAAATAAAGAAAAATAATATGAGCCATTGTATTCTTAGTTGTGCGACCCTGAAACTGAATATACAGACTACAGGATGGCAATGACTATCAGAAATAAATGTGTGCATGGCACATTCTCACATTAGGAGAAAAATATGCACACCACCATTAGAAAACAATGCTAAATTAAAATCAAAAGCTAAAATGGAGACTAGGTATAAGCTGCATAATAAGGACGAGATTTACTACTTTGTCACACAGCGCAGTGCGGCAGCCGCAAATGCTGCGCTGCATGAGAAGGTGAGAGCAGGAGAGCGCCAAATCTTACAGAAATATGGTATTCTCTTCTCCTCTCCCGAACACCGGTGCAGAAATGTGTGGCCATGCGCCACAGACTCACCTTTGCACTATAGTGCAAGGGTGTCTATGTGAGTTTAGCACAGGTTTTATATTAGAAGAATACCTTTCCAGTACAAAGTACCATGCCTAGACTAACTTTAAACCTTTCCCACTTTGTATGTGTGCCGTACAGTGCAGCACACAAGCAAAGTCGGAAAAGAAAGAAGAAACAAAAGCATTGCTAAACCTTGACTACTTTTTTATGTAAATAGGGCTCAGCATCAGAAACCTTGACTGGTTGCATGAGAATGCCCATGCACCATTCATGGTACACCCCATTGGCGCTAAGTAATTCAAAGCAGTGGTATGCACTGATTTGCGTTACTTTCATGTGATTTTAGGTTTTACGGTTGAAAGTCAATAGGTGAAAAAAGATTTTGCCTTGCTTTGCATCACTTTTGTGACACACACACACAGTGTAAAATCTTAGTAAATATCCGTAAAAAGGTGGATTGGAATGCATTGTGCCATCCTTCCAGGGTGTTGTTTGTTTTGGCTTTATGTGCCAAGGTGCTGTCATAGACATTCCACCATCATATTTAGAATTTGGGTTGGCGTGTGTGCCCGGAGCGATGCAGTCTGCCAACTCAAATGTCTTTGAAATAGCCAATTAGGCACTAAATTTGTCTTCATCTTGTTGGTAGAAATAGTTTTCTATTAATAAACTGTAGTGGCTGGCTACTTCTGTGATGGGGACATAGGCTAGTGCTATCATTTTTTTAATTTCAAAGGCAAATTGGTTGTTTGTTGCAGATTCTAACCTTGGTACAGATTTTTGGAAGTGTCTCCATATGCTTTGATTGAAATGATAGTAACAGCCTTGTATGGCTGATGGGAGGTAAGCATTTAGAATGGTTTGAATCATGGCTTGCTCAAAGTCTATGATTTTTTTTTGGAGGTAGTAGTTATTTGTTTTATGTTCTACGTTGTTTAAGAGGTAGTAGTAAGTCCTGCTATGTTTATTTGTTAGTAAGACATAAATGTTGTTGTTTTGATATTCACCATGCATGGTGTATATCTGAGTGAATGGTTTGGGACACATTTTGAAGGTCCCATCCATCATCCAGGTTTGACATTGGGTAAGTTTTATTAGGTTGTCTGTTGTAGAGAATATTATGATTAGTTTCTCATTATTTAGGTTGTAATGTAAAAGGGAAGGTTCCTCTTTTTGTGTTATTGTAAAATGTGTATGTGTTGGTACTTTCCAGGGGCAGGTGGGGTATCACTGGTGGCTTTTTAGATCATGCAATTAAACTTTTTAAAGTGGGTATAGGTGGTAGTTGCCCTGTTATGTGTTCGGGGACCATATGTAGTATATCTTTAGGGATTTTGCTTGTTGGTTCCTGGGAGCTAGTGCTTGACTCTCTTATATCCTGCAATATTTCACTTAATTCTATTCTGTAACAGTTGGTGGTGTTTGTGCTCTCCTATATAAACTATAACATTGTAGTTGCCCTCCCATTAAATGCATTAGAATAATATGTAGTACATTTCCAGTTTATATATTCTGATGATGCACTTTCTTGGCTGTAGGTGTAGCCCATGTGATTTGGTAAATTATTTTTCTTTCAGTGAAGTGATAAATTCGGCAGCATCTGAAATTGTACCTGAAAAAAGTGTGATAGTTTCTGTATATATTATATTTTAATCTTTTTCACGTTTGTTATTAACATGCTAAAAATACAAGTACTTCTATTTAGAATACTTACATCTCTTTAGATGTTTCACACGGTTTTGCAGACTTTCCATTGGGGGTGTTCTAATGTGGAGCAACTGCTTTTTTCTGTTGAATGAAAAAAGTGTACGTTTAATATTAAATATTAATTTCTTGGCAGTTTCTAGAGGTTGGGGTTGTTAGGTTTATTTTTACTCGTTAATTAGGTGGGTTTATACTTTTTATGAATTTATGTATACTTACTTTTTTATATCTTTTTGTTGGTTTGCTATAGTTTTTATTTTATAGATTTTTTTTAGAAAGTCTATGTAGAGAGATAGAAGTTGGAGAGTGTGTTAATATTTATTTGCTATTTAAACATTTTAAACTTAATAACAGTTACATTTTAGTTTAAATACAACTTGGTTAGATAGTTGTTGAGATGTATATATTTTTTCTTTATTGGTCTGGTAAGAGAATCCGGCACAGGTTCCTCGCCTTGGGGCATTTGTCATTTTTAAAGTATTGAGTTGTTTAAATTAGTGTGCCTTTTATATTGTTGAATTAGTTGATTGTTTGCTTTCATTGGTTAAAGTTGTTATAGTTTTATTTTCTTGGTTGGTTTAGTTGAGTTTGAATTTTGTTTAATTAGTTGAGTCCCTCAAATGGTAAATGCTCATTTAAGATTTATATTTGATGTATGATATATAGTTTTACATTTTTGGATACACATTGATTTATATATATATATATATTATCTACTGGCGGTCGCCAGTAGATAGTTATAGTTACAACCTATTATCCATAGGAAATCCGCAACATTCTATTTGAAATAACTCTCTTGCCGGTTGACGTATCTTCGCAAAATTTTCAAACTTTATGGCCCACTCCGGTCTGCTCCTACCCTGAAAGTCTCGGGGGATTCGTCAAGCGGGGGCCGAGAAAAAGGGGGTCCCAAAACGCGTTTTCCCCATGCAATTTTCCATAGGAAACTTTAGACACGGCTACAGCCCGAACTGCTGAACGGAATTACACCAAATTTGGCAAAGAGGTAGTTCTTGGTTCAGAAAGAACCCTTTTGTTAAATGGTGTAAATCCGTTCAGTAGTTGCTGAGAAAATCAAAAGTAAAAAGATAGTGATATCTATGGCCGAGTAGGGTCCGCGTACCCTCAGCGCACCCTGCGCGCACCGTCCCGATCACGAGCTGCATGTTAATTGGCTGTCAGCTGGCTGTCAACATTCCGATTCAGGAAATGTTGGCAGCCATTTTGTCCTCGGTAGAACCGAGGGACAGAAACAAGTGCGCAAGCGCACAAAGGGGGCAGGGTAGAAACACCCTGACCCCCTAGGTCTGCTCAGGGGGTCCCACAAGGACCCCCTGGGCAAAAAAAAAAAAAATTTTTTTTAAAAAAATCGGCCCACCTCCCCAAAAAATAAAAAAATAAAAATAAAAAAAAAACGGAAAGGCCGGCCCCGGGGGATGGGGTCCCCGGGGCCATAAATGGCCTGAGGAGGGGGGCCACGCAGCCCCCCTCCAAAGTAAAAAAAAACGAGGCCATGCCCCGGGGATGGGGTCCCCGGGCCAATACAGGCCCAGGGAAGGGGGCCACGCGGCCCCCTTCCCGCTTTTTTTAAAAGTATTTAATTTAAAAAGGGGTAAGGCCCAGGGGGATGGGGTCCCCAGGGCATAAAAACTGGAAAAAGGAAGGGGGCCACAGAGCCCCCTTCAGGGGACAAAATATATATATATTTTTTAAACGATCGGGCCCGCAGGCCCCGCCCCTTCCTTCACCACTCTGCAAACGCGCCCCTGGCGCGTTTGCAGATGGGGAAGTAATTCCCGTTCAATACTGGGGGTCCCTGGGGCCAACTAGCCCACCAGGAACCTCCAGTATGCGCCGGGGCTGCCTTGCATAGAGGTGTACAGAGGCCACGCCCCTTTTACACCTCTCTACAACGCAGCTCTGTGGCGCTTAATGGAGGTAGCTGGTGGGCTAGTTGCACCCCAGGGACCCTCAGGATTTAAGGGGACTTAATCCCCCGACTTAAAACGCGCCACGGGCGCGTTTGCACAGTGGTGAAGGGAGGGGGCAGGGCTTCAGGTGACATGTGTGCAAACAGGCCCCGTGGCGCGTTTTAAGATGGGGAATTAAATCCCCTTCAATCCTGAGGGTCTCTGGGGGCCAACTAGCCCAACAGGTACATCCAGAAAGCGCCACAGAGCTGCGTTGCAGAGAGGTGTAAAAAGGGGTGTAGCCTCTCTACACGTCTCTGCAACGCAGCCCCCTGGCGCATACCGGAGGTTCCTGGTGGGCTAGTTGGCCCGTAGGGACCCACATGATTCAAGGGGACTTAATCCCCCAACTTAAAACGCGCCACAGGGCGGGTTTGCACAGATGTCACCTCAGGCCCCGCCCCTCCCTTCACCATTGTGCAAATATTCTTCTAAAATCATCCGAAATACGAATTCCGATTTACTCACCTGTTATAAGGAGAGACCTCAGTGCTGTATCTTTCAGCCCAGTACTAATCCTGAAAAGTAATTTTAACCGTACTTACCAGTAACTTGAATTTCCTTCCTTAGGATATCATTGACTGGTTTCACTTGGAAATTCTTCTAAGTGTGGAGTTTTGGAACTTTAAAATATTCCTCTAAAATCAGCCGAAATACGAATTCCGATTTACTCACCTGTTATCAGGAGAGACCTCAGTGCTGCATCTTTCAGCCCAGTACTAATCCTGAAAAGTAATTTTAACCGTACTTACCAGTAACTTGAATTTCCTTCCATAGGATATCATTGCCTGCTTTTTGCTGAAAAAGTTTCTAAGTCTTGATTTTTGAAACATACAAATATTCCTCTAAAATCAGCCGTAATCCGAATTCCGATTTACTCACCTGTTATAAGGAGAGACCTCAGTGCTGCATCTTTTAGCCCAGTACTGGTCCTGAAAAGTAATTTTAACCGTACTTACCAGTAACTTGAATTTCCTTCCATAGGCTAACATTGACTGGTTTCACTTGGAAATTCTTCTAAGTGTGGAGTTTTGGAACTTTAAAATATTCATCTAAAATCAGCCAAAATACGAATTCCGATTTACTCACCTGTTATCAGGAGAGAACTCAGTGCTGCATCTTTCAGCCCAGTACTAATCCTGAAAAGTAATTTTAACCGTACTTTACCAATAACTTGAATTTCCTTCATAGGCTAACATTGACTGGTTTCACTTGGAAATTCTTCTAAGTGTGGAGTTTTGGAACTTTATAATATTCCTCTAAAATCAACCAAAGTACGAATTCCAATTTACTCACCTGTTATTAGGAGAGAACCCAGTGCTGCATCTTTTAGCCCAGCACTGACCCTGAAAAGTAATTTTAACCGTACTTACCAGTAACTTATATTTTCTTCCATAGGAATCCATTGTCTGGTTTTCAGCAGAAAAGTTTCAAAGTGTCGATTTTCAGTTTTTAACTTCTAAGTGAATTTCCTTCCATAGGATAACATTGGTGATTCTATGAGAAAAAGTTTCTAAGTGTGAACTTTTAAAGTACAATAATATTCCTTAAAAATCACGACTGTAACCAAAACGCTTTTACTCAACTGTTTACAGGAGATGTCCCAGGACTGAATCTAGGATCCAGTCCTGTGGTTAGAAAAGTAATCCATAAAGTAACTAATTGCATTTAACTAGAAATTCACATTGAGCTGAATGTTGCATTGGGTTTGAAAATGTGTTGCCCATTGCAACAACTGTAACTACTGTACTTAAAAGTCTATTGCCTATGTGCAAAGTATTTAAACTAAAGTAATTCATTCTGAGAAAGTATTTTTTGTAATGTAATGTATAATGTAATTACAATGTAATTTAAAAAATAAAATATGTAAAAAAATTGTTTCTAAAAATGTAGTAAATCAGTATGAAAAAAATGTATATAACAATTAATACATTTAAAAATTGACATTTACAAAACCTTTGAAATTCACTGAAAAACCGTAGGTTTCAGACATGTTATAGTTACAAATTAGCATTTAAAAACCTTTGCAATTCACTGAAAAACCATAGGTTTCATGGATGTTATAGTTACAAATTAGCATTTAAAAACCTTTGAAATTCACTGAAAAAACCATAGGCTTTAGGGACAGTTATAGTTAGTTGGACACTGCACTCGTACAAAACCCGTGAAATTCCCCCGTTATAGTTAGTCCAGCTAACTATAACTCGCGCCCGCAATGCACTGCTGATGACGTCACATATTACATCACTCATGACATGGTCAGTGACATCACTGATGACATCACTGATGACATCTCAAATGACATCACTGATGACATCATCCACGTGATAATCTGATGCACCTCCTCACACCCTAATATAACCTTTGATACACCCACTCTAAATTTCAGACTGCCATTCGCAAAACCATAGACACTCCAACACCAATAACTACATACCCACTCACTGATTCTTAGGTCTACGCACACATCCCCTCACTCACCCGTACAGTCACTCATACTTACGGTCACTCAGTACAGGACTATCATATGCACTCATACTCCTATATAGACACTCAAACACCGCCACTCATCCATAGAGGTACTCACACACCTAGTCAGTCATGCAAATAATTAAACACACTACCATTTACTCACCTATACAGTTATACACACACCAGCTCACTTACTCATACAAATACTAGCACATTCTTACGCTCTTATACAATCACTGATACAAGCACACACTCATCCATACAGCCACTATCACAATCACTCACTCTCGCTTATAGCTATTTATATACTCCAACACACATATATACTGCCTTTCACATATGTAGTTACTCACACATGTACCACTGGGACATACATTCACTCACTAACACACTCTTAGACACACTTACCCACCCATACAGTCTATCACAGATGCACTCTTGAAACCATCCACCCAGTGAATCACCCACTCACACATCTATGCACAGAGTTGCACACACCCTCCCACACAAACACTCAGGCACCCATACAGATACTCAGACAAGCATTCAATAACTCATATAGACACTCATGTAGCTATTCACAAACACATGCAGCCACTTACACAGCAACAGACAGACGGATACAGACATTCACCCAGTTTAGTCACTAACCCATGCATTCAGTAAGATACGTTAAATCACTCACTTATACAGTCAGTCACGCACCTACTAAATCATCCATACATACACTTACACACCCATTCATTCTTCAATACGTCTTTTCCTATATATATTAAAAATATTTAAACTTTACAGAAACACACAGTCACTGGATGATGTCATCAGTGATGTCATCAGTGATGTCATTTGAGATGTCATCAGTGATGTCATCAGTGATGTCACTGACCATGTCATGAGTGATGTAATATGTGACGTCATCAGCAGTGCATTGCGGGGCGCGAGTTATAGTTAGCTGGACTAACTATAACGGGGAAATTTCACGGGTTTTGTACGAGTGCAATGTCCAACTAACTATAACTGTCCCTAAAACCTATGGTTTTTTCAGTGAATTTCAAAGGTTTTTTAAATGCTAATTTGTAACTATAACGTCCATGAAACCTATGGTTTTTTCAGTGAATATATATATATTTATATATATAAATATATATATATATATATACATTTAATAATATTTACGTTGGTGTTTAAATGTTTCTAGTTAATGCTTATTTTTTGGGGTGTTGTATTGTTAATATTTTAGGTAGATAATTTTTTGGGGTGAATGGTAACTATTTTGTTCATGTAATATATTTTTATTTAATTTAAATATGTATATAAAAAGTTTTGGGTTTATTTCAAGTAATTGTTTTATGTACAAAGTGTATTTTTATTCTATTTATTAATGATTATTTAAATATTTTGGCAATAATTTTGTCGTTGACATTGTTTGAATAGATATTTTTGACATGTTGTATGTTTATTTAAGGCAATGATATTTTTGTTTCTGGTATTTTTATTTTCCATATATAGGTCAAAATCGATATTTTTGACAATGATATTTGTGTTCATGATATTTTTGCTTTTTATCGATAAGTATACAAAGTTGATATTTTAGTAATCGATATTTAATTTCTGATATTTTAATGTTTTGATATAATATGCATCAATATGTGTCAGTGATCAGCATCCTGGGCGCAAGTCTGGGTTAACGGAGCACTCCAATGCCCCTTCCTGATCAACAGGGGCACCAGCTAAGGTTTCCTCTTATTTCCACTCCTATTTGCGTTATGAATAGAGTCTCTCGCTGACGTATGATGCTCTGGTGGAAGGCTTTTATTGGGTAGATCAGCCAGAGGACCATATACCTCTGTACAGAGATGATGTACTCCTCTTCCTGCATAATCCTCACATGACTAGGTCCCGAATCATGAATATACTGTGTCTCTACACAGGTGCAGCGTGATCTGTAGTTAACTGGAGCAAACCCCTCTTGGTGCCCATAAGTCCCCTGGGGCCGTATTACAGAACGTGCCACAGGAGCACAAATGAATGTGCTGTCCCAGTGCTGCACAACCTTGCTACTGCCCTGGGGGAGTGCATTCATTATCAATCAATCAGGGAGTTTTAAGCACGCTACTCACCTGTGAGGGTCTCAAGGCGCTGGGGGGGTAAGCAGCTCTGGTCAGTCGAAGAGCCAGGTCTTGAGGGTCTTCCTGAAGATGTGCAGGGTGGGGGCGCGTCTGATGTCGATCAGGAGCTCGTTCCAGATCTTGGCCGCGATGTAGGAGAAGGTTCTTCCACCTGTTCGTGCTCTGCGGATGAGCGGGGGTTCAGCGAGGGTGAGGTCGGCAGATCGGAGGTTTCTTTTGGGTACGTGGAAGGAGATTCTATTGTTGAGATATTGGGGTCCGGTATTGTGGAGGCATTTGTAGGCGTGGGTGAGTATCTTGAAAGTTACTCTCTTCTCAACGGGGAGCCAGTGGAGGTTCCGCAGGTGTTGGGTGATGTGTTTGTGTCGAGGGATGCCGAGGACAAGTCTGGCTGCGGTGTTCTGTATGGTCTGGAGTTTGTGGAGCAGAGACTTTTTGATCCCGGTGCAGAGGGCATTTCCGCAGTCCAGTCTGCTGGTTATGAGTGCGTGGGTGACGGTCTTCCTTGATTCGGGGGTATCCATTTGAAGGTCTTTCGGAGGATGTGGAGGGTGTTGAAGCAGGTGGAGGCGACGGCGTTGACCTGTCGGTTCATGGAGAGGAAGGAGTCGAGTGCGATTCAGAGGTTTCGGGCATGGTCCGTGGGGGTGGGAGGGCTGCCGAGGGCGGTGGGCCACCAGGTGTTGTCCCATGCAGAGGGGGAAGGTCCGAGTACGAGGACCTCAGTCTTCTCTGAGTTGAGCTTCAGGCAGATGCTGCTCATCCAGTATGCGACGTCCTTCATTCCTTCCTGGAAGTTGAGTCTGGTGGTGATGGGGTTCTTGGGGAGGGAGAGGATGAGCTGGGTGTTGTCGGTGTAGGATACTATGCTGAGTCCGTGCTGTTTGACGATGGCGGCGAGGGGGGCCATGTAGATGTTGAAGAGCGTGGGGCTTAGCGACGATCTTTTAGGTACTCCGCAGTTGATTTCCGTGGATTCGGAGAGGAAGGGTGCCAGTCTGATTCTTTGGGTTCTGCCGGTGAGGAAGGAGCAGATCCAGTCGAGGGCGTTGTGGAGTCTGGCAGTGAGTGTGCGGTGGGAGACAGTGTTGAACTCTGCAGAGAGGTCAAGTAGGATCAGGGCCGCGGTGTGTCCTTAGCTGAGGAGGGTGTGGATGACGTCTGTGGCGGCGAGTAGAGTGGTCTTGGTGCTGTATTTGCTGCGGAATCCGGATTGGGAGGGGTCGAGGTTGAAGTTTTCTTAGACGAATTTTGTTAGTTGGGCGTTGACGTTCTTCTCCGTGACTTTGGCTGCGAAGGGGAGGAGGGAGATGGGTCGGTAGTTCTTGAGGTCCATGGGATCTGCTGAGGGCTTCTTGAGTAGGGGTCTTACTTCTGCATATTTCCAGTTGTCGGGAAAGATGCCGGTTTCGAAGGTGGCGTTGATGGTGCGTCGTAGTTCCGGAGCCATGGCGGCGGTGGCTCTGTGGAAGATGTGCGGGGACAGGGATCCGTGGGGGCTCCTGAGTGGATGCTTTTCATGGTCGATGTGGTGTCTTCATGGTGACTGGGGTCCAGGAGGAGATGCTGGGCTGGCTGGCGTTGCTGGAGTAGAGAGTGGTTTCAGAGTCAGGTGTCTGGTCATTGAAGTTGTCGTAGAGTCCCTTGATTTTCAGATGGAAGTAGGAGCTGAGCTTGGTGCAGAGGTCCTGGGAAGGGGTGATGTCCGTGGTTTCACTGGGGGGCTTGGTGAATTCCTGGATGACACTGAAGAGTTCCTTGGAGTTGCTGGAGTTGATGAGGATCTTGTTCTGGATGAAGGTCCTTTTGGTGGATCTGATGCGTTGGTGATATTCCGTCATGGTGTTCTTGTATAAATACGATGCACTCTCCTTGTTAGCACCGAGCGCACCATTTGAAAGATGTGCTCCGCACTAACAAGGGAGTGCACCATATTCTATAATATGGCCCCTGGTGGGTAAAATGCAATAGCAACTGCAACTTCAGATACACACAGGTAATTTTAAATAATTGGGGATCCAAACTGATATGCTCCTCCATCGGGCATTGAGCCTTAACATCTCCCCATTGTTGACACAACAAGAACACAACATACGGAAATAGTCTGCTCTCCCACTGTCAATAACCGGTAGAGTGACACTCTTCAAAATGTTAGCCCTTCCCAAATGATTATATCTCATGCAAAATTATCCATATACCATTACAAAATACTTTTTTGACAATCTGAAAGCCACCCTAAGAACATTCTTGTGGCTAGGTTAAACAGCCAAGGATATCCTGTGCTAAATGCACACAGAACACATATAATAGTGGTCTGGGCATTGCAGATGTACAGCTCTACTACTGGACCTCCCAACGTACAGTTATCAATGAATGGATGTTTGGATACAGGGATGATCCAGCACATAGACTGGAGATGAACCATTTTCAAGAAACTAATCCTGCTCTCCTTTGATACCACTCCACAATCCCTAAAGACCTCCCAGAGTTGACTACGCTTGTACTGATGGTCTGGTGCAAAGCATTATCATACGTTATTTGGTATCAAAGACTCACATTTGAAACCTTACTGTGGCAGGGTGAGGGCTCCCATCCACACAAATGGCGCCCGCATTTAAGACCTGGAAGCTTAAAGGAATTTTTAAGTTGAGCGATATCTGGGAGGGAACTGTCAAGAAGTCTTTTGCTGCTCTATGGAGGGATTTGCAACAAAAATTGGAGTTTTTTTCATTTTTACTATTGAACCACATATTGGACTCATCTTGACTTACTTTGACACAGCTTCCTGACTTCAATCCTTTAAAGCCCAAGGTGACAATGGTATCTTTGGGGAGAGGTAGCATCTCAAGAATATACCATTATTTTATAGTTAATACTCTAGACCCTTTGACACAACTATGAGACAGATGGGAAGTTGAGATTGGCACGGTTGATGATGATGACTGGAGAGAAGCTAGGATGGTCATTCACGCACTGGCAATCTCCTCCTGCCTTTGTCTCATCCAGCTTCACTATTTACATGGAAAATATTATACCCCAGAGAAATTGTCCAAGATGAAACCAGGGATGTCCCCACAATGCACTAGATGCATTAGAGAGAGAGACACCTTGATACACATGATTTGGGAGTACACAGTTATAAAGCCCTACTGGGCAAGTATTCAACAATACCTCACAGACGTTACAGGTCAAACAATAGATTTAACACCACCCAAGTTGCCCTGCAAGGGATTATTGATTAGCAAATACTCTGACCGGTCTTGGATTTCTTATGGCCAATAGAGATATAGCAAAAGCTGGAGGGCAGAATTCTCCACGACCTCCTACTGCATACAGGAGTGGAAACAGGGAAAATATACTTTCTACACATAAGTACATGTGGTTTATAGTGCAAGGGGGTCCACAAAATTTTGACAAAATATAGGTGGCATAGCTGGAAACAGCTTAAGGTTACACTATGTCCAATCTTGAACACAACCACAGTTAACAGCATATGCTACCTGATGATCCAAACATCTGCATAGAAGTTAAAAATAGACAGATCTTCTTTTATTGTAAGCTTAGGGTCATACATTTGTATATTGTCATATTGAAAAGCCTGTATCAATATTTTTTGGTTTATTGTGTTATATGTTTTAAAATAAAAACAAACTTTGAAAAAAAGAAACAGCCACAAACCTACACTCTATTATCTACACACATCCATATATCCACAATCACAAATCCACACAACCACCATTTTATACCTGTATAGTGCCACCCAGCCTCCACGATATGCAACCAGAGGGCCGATCGTGACCCAAAGTTATAAATAAAGGCTGGGTGTTTGCTCATGATCATTGGGCAATACCCAGTATTCAGTGTGTCGTGTCCCTTATTTTATGATCCAGTGTATGGCATACGAGCAGTCAATCACCCTAGTGCGCCAATCTCACATTGGCAACGAGGCTGGTTCTTAATCTGCGTGCACAAAGTGCCTACCTCTCTGTGGAGCAAAGGGAGGACTGTGTGGCACTGTGTTATCAGGCTATGCCCAGGTAGTGGAGGCCCAGCCATGCAGTGTGGTGCTGTGGCCTGCCAGAGTTTGTGACATCCAGATGGAGGTGGGGGTGCATGGCCCTATCCCGAGGCCACACCGTCGCTTTGTGACCCTCCCCACATTGGCTGTCCCAGTGCTGGAGAAAGTGAAGAGGCGATACGTCTCGCACTGGCTGTAGTGGTCCTGTGCGTGTGTGCCTAATACGCAGCCTAGCGGCAGCCCATGGACTGCATTGGTATTACCAGGAGCTGTCAGTGCACATTGCCGAGATGCAGCCTGCACAGGAGAAAATCTTCTCACATCCTGACGTGAGCTACAGGTATCGGCGCTGTTGGTGTTTGCCCAAGGTTGGGGCGTGAGGCTGGTTGTGTGGTCCCTCTGCTTGCCTGTGTACATTGTGCCTGCAAGCCAAACTCTGAGGAAAAAAAGAATAAGAATAGAAAGACACACAGGAAGAACAATAATACTGTATAGAAAAAAGAAGAGGAATGAGAGTTTATGTATGTTGTTGGAGGTGAGAGTCACCAGAGGCATCAGTGTTTGCATGCACCAGAGCAAGGCGGTGTGAAAAGAGAATAAAACATACCCGTGAACTACCCTTGTCTCCCTCTTCAAACCATGAACAGTCCCCATTGCCATGAGGGCTGATTGCAAGCAAGCATTAACAGGGCGACGCACGATGAGAGCGACATCCCAGGTGGGACTTTTATGGTGGAAAGCACTAGAAGCACATCCAAGGTGCCAACATGTCAGACCAACTACAAGACATATTGACCCCAGAGCCACAATGGTATGCACCGACGCCAATCACAGTGCTATCCCCATTCAGCCAGCTGATGGATCCCGCGACAGCTGCCCTGCGCTGGCGCCAGGGGATAGAGCACTTTCAACACGCCACGTCAAAAGGTCCATGATGCTTCATGTGGGTTGCGCAGAACTATATGATCTATTTGAACATTTCCCCAACACTGGGGGAGAGGACAACTACGATGTGGCTGTGGCTGCTCTGAATTGACCCTTCGACCACCAGTTGAGCACCCAGTTTACCCCGATTACGAAAGATTCAAGCTGTGGCAGGCCCGGCAGACTGAAGCCGAATTGATGGATGTGTTCTATGCGTGCTTGCATACACTGGCCAGCACCTGCACAAACATCGTCTGGCCAGATGAAATCAGGGCTCAACTGATCCTAGGTTGGCGTTCATCCACCCTATGAAAACTCACCCTCCGCCAACCAGGCATAACAATGTACAATATACTGATTGTGGCCAGGTCACACATACTAGCTGACAGCAGGGCTGAGGATATGGAGGCAGCCCTCGCTTGTGACACAGGCGTGCCAACCACAAAAAAGACTGTGAAAGTTAAAGAGGAACACGTGGATACTATCGAATGGCGCCCTGCCTGACTGCTCTCTGATGCCACTCCCAAACAGGACAAAAAGGTCTGCTGAAACTGCGGCATGGCACAACACACTCCTAGCATGTGCCCAGCACAAGGTAAACTCTGTCTGAAATGTGGCAACATAAATCATTTTGCTATGGTGTGCTCAAAGGTGGCCCAGGTACAAGCTCAGAATACCGGGGGTTAGGGCGGTCGACTCTCAGACAACTATTCATCGAAGACGAAGTAGAAGCACAGGCCTGGCAGCATGCAAAAGCTGCGAGTCAACCTAAAGATGATAATGAGGTCTTCACAATATCATTGATGGGCAGAGAAAACCATTGCAAGATGCCCCACTGATGTGCAAGGTGGAGATAGGAAGGGTCCAGATCACCGCCCTCACCAACACAGGCGTGTCCGTAAATGTCATGGACACTACTCAGTTCTGCAAACAGGTGCCCTGACCTAATCTGATGCCAACAAAGGCCAGGATCTATACATATGGAGGAACAGAGCTGATACCACTGAGAAAAGACGTGGAGATCATGGTAGAAAATGAAGGAACAAAGACACAAGCCAGGTTCCATGTGATGAAAGGAGACACCGGCACCCTTCTGGGATGTCACAGAGCAGAAGACCTAGGTCTGGTCTTCTTTGCCCGACAGGTGCATCAGTCACTTGCAGAGAACATCCTGGTAGAATTCCCTGAACTATTCAAGGGCCTAGGCTGCCTAAAAGGAGTGGAGATAAAGCTACACATTGATGAGACCATAAGGCCGGTGGCCCTGAGACACAGAAAAGTGGTGTTCCACCTACACCCACTAGCTGAGAAAGAGCTAGAACAGCTCAGAAGTCTTGGGGTAATCGAAAAAGTAATTGGACCGACTCCATGGGTATTACCACTCGTAATAGCCCCTAAGCCCAAACAACCCGGGCCATACGACTCTGTAGAAACATGAGATTGCCAAACAAAGCTATTTACTGGGAACGGCATATCACCCCGACAGCTGATGACATTGTGGCAGATCTAAATAGTGCTCACCGGTTCTCCAAGTTGGATTTATTTAAATGCCAGATACCATCAGCTTCTGCTTGACAAGGCAAGTAGATATATAACAACCTTCTCAAACCAAGCAGATATCAGCACTTCAACTCCGGAATCTCTTCGGATGCCGAAGTCTTCTAAGACGCTATTCAAGAGACTCTGACGGGGATGTTCGGAGTGATCAATGTGAGCGACAACATCTGGATTTTCCCTGACACATTGGAGGAGTACCATGTGAAATTGAGAGCCACTCAGTTCTATGGATACAACTTCTCGAGCTAAGGTCTGCAGGTTGATCTCAAGAAGCTGGAAGCCATACAATCAGCAGTAGTTCCCCCAAATGCATCTGAAGTAAGAAGTTTTCTGGGGATGGCTAATTACTGCGGACATTTTATCCTCAACCTGGCCACCTTGTCGGAACCCCTACGTGCTTTGACTAAATGTGACTGCTGCTGAGAGTGGGACAGCAGGATGGAGCAGGCGTTCAGGAAGGTGAAGGAGGCGCTCCTAGATGGTGCCACAATGACATACTTCAGTTGCAGATGCCGGACCGAGCTGGTAGTAGATGTAAAAAAAAACAATAATGGTTTGGACTGCGCACACCTGCTTATGTGTTGAAAAAAGCCTATTTTTTATTGACAAATAATTTATCAGGGCGTGCCGGGAGGGAAAGAGGTAGCTAACCTCTTGAACTGACTAAACAAATGAACAAAGCAAGTGTAACTAATCACTTGCCCCTGCCCGCACTGCAAAATGCAAATCTCAGTTTGCTTAATTGATCAACGCACTATCATACAATCAATCGTAATTTCATCTTATTTACACAAAAACAAAATTCTGTGTTAAAAATTAAACATTGTAATCATTGCATAATCATTTTATCAGTTACTGAAATGTAATTAACATATACAATCAGCAATTCAAAGTCAATATACATTAAATAAATTATAAACAAAACATATAACATCAGTTTTCTGTTGACTTTCCCAATGCATTTCGGGATAAGCTATCCCTTCGTCAGGGGAACTGTGGAAAAAATCGAATTAACAATGTTCAGTACACAAATGGAGGAACATAACTCACCATAAAAACCATGTACAAGCAAATGACTCCTCAATTTGACTGTGTCGTGATTAAAAAGTGAAAACACGCCTCCACCAGTGAAACAAAACCTCAAAAGCATGTGTGTATGCTGGTAACTCAGCATCTCTTAATGAACATATAAACAGAAACTCTACTCACAAAAAACGTCAACACAGCTAGAAGCCGACTCAAAGAAAATACCAAATGACTGCTGCAAAATAGGCAAAAAGATCTCTATCAGTACACAATGCACTGCAACCTATTCGGTGATGATCATATAATCAACATTGTTTAATTGATTACCTGGCACAGCACTCATCGCCAGCGTTTAAACCGCTTCGAAATAATCCAAGTTCAGACACCAGATCCAAACAGTAGTCCGGACGCTAAAAAAAAATATATATGATTCCAACGTTACTGAACACTCTACGTGTCATCTAATGATGTAAAAACATGAATGATTCCTCTGAGATTAAGCATGAAGCTACCTACCAGTATACCAGGTAGCTGGAGATAAACAGTTGGAAAACAGACACCTGCCACTCTTTTTCTCAAAAATGAAGGTGCAGTGTCGACCCGTGCCGGCGAGTCCCAATCACTGTAGTAGCGTAATTTTTCTGCAAAGAAAGCAAGTGGTCACTGACCCTGAAGAATCCCCACATACTGACTCTTGACTGCTCTATTAAAAAAACTGAAGCTCATCTCTTACCGTCCGAAAAAGACACCACCCCCACTGGGGAAACTGTGCGCTTTAATCTTCATATACCATGAACTGCAAATAGTGACTCATGTCAACAGGACTGAAGCTTCTGCAAAAATAAAACAAGTCAACCAACTAACTTACAGGGCAAAGCTTCCCCTGTGACAATTCTTGCCTGAAAACAAAAACTACCTCTTACCGGCAAAGGTCTGACGTGAACACTCCGTTCTCTGAGCCAGCCTGATCTAAGCGCTGACACCGTCACGCGCACGCGACATTATTGAACTATCACCCCGACACTGAAATTGACGACGGACTAAATCCAACCAAGAAAACGCCGCCTTGTATGCTAATACAGCTGCCATCTTAGCGTGATCTACCGCAGAATAATGTTTATAGAAAAAGCCAAGTTTCAATCAAACTAAGCAGTAAAGCACTACTGTAAAAAAAAACATCCCAATCAATGATAAACGCTTTCTAAGGCTGTACAGTTTTTAATGCCAAACGCTAGCAACCAACTAACAGTCCTGGTGATAGCACACCTCCCTCAAAACACATACAGCCCACTGGCCTTAAAAAATAAAAACCGGTGAAACAAATAAAAAGTGAACTGAGAAAAATAATAAGAATGTGCATAAAAGGAAAAAGTGGTATTAATGAACATTATCATCATCTGATACCTCATATGACTTAATGACAGAAAAAAGTCAGACACAATCCGTACATCATCTTTACATGGCATATTTCACATACTGACAATATGTACTAGTTGACATTAATGAACATTAGAGCACTATTGCAAATAATAACAATCAACACGGTGTTCCAAATAACTATTCAAGTACATGCCAATAATATCCCAAATAATATCATAGTCTAAATGAAAAAACCTAAAAAACTGATCTTGACTGAGTGTAATTGACTGACACAATATGGGTCACCTCTTGAGACACACAAAACTACTCTTTACCATGGGGAAAAAATCATAGTCACCTGGAGAAAACACACCATATCCAGAGTGTCATATTATTACATTTTGAGACAAACAAATCTACTCTATATCATGGAAAAAATAGTGGACGCTTATAAAAAACACACCATGTCCAGTTTGTCATTTAATCCATGTGGTATCATGGTATTCAAGAATTTTATCCACCAAATCTCTCTACGAGACAACCATTTGGCATTATCACGATCTGGCATAATCTTGATCTTCTCCAGTATTTGAAATCTGAGTTGGGGTATCGTGTGATTGCAATCTGCCCAATGTGCAGCAAGACTAGAATTAACAGCTTGATTCCTAATACAACTCTTATGTTCGGTGATTCAAACCTTAACTTTTCTTTCAGTTCATATAGGTAAAACGATACCCCAACTCAGATTTCAAATACTGGAGAAGATCAAGATTATGCCAGATCGTGATAAAGCCAAATGGTTGTCTCGTAGAGAGATTTGGTGGATAAAATTCTTTGGTGTGTTTTTTATAAGCGACCACTATTTTTTCCATGATATAGAGTAGATTTGTTTGTCTCAAAATGTAATAATATGACACTCTGGATATGGTGTGTTTTCTCCAGGTGACTATGATTTTTCCCCATGGTAAAGAGTAGTTTTGTGTGTCTCAAGAGGTGACCCATATTGTGTCAGTCAATTACACTCAGTCAAGATCAGTTTTTAGGTTTTTTCATTTAGACTATGATATTATTTGGGATATTATTGGCATGTACTTGAATAGTTATTTGGAACACCGTGTTGATTGTTATTATTTGCAATAGTGCTCTAATGTTCATTGTCAACTAGTACATATTGTCAGTATGTGAAATATGCCATGTAAAGATGATGTACGGATTGTGTCTGACTTTTTTCTGTCATTAAGTCATATGAGGTATCAGATGATGATAATGTTCATTAATACCACTTTTTCCTTTTATGCACATTCTTATTATTTTTCTCAGTTCACTTTTTATTTGTTTCACCGGTTTTTATTTTTTAAGGCCAGTGGGCTGTATGTGTTTTGAGGAGGTGTGCTATCACCAGGACTGTTAGTTGGTTGCTAGCGTTTGGCATTAAAAACTTTACAGCCTTAGAAAGCGTTTATCTTTGATTGGGATGTTTTTTTTTACAGTAGTGCTGTAGTGCTTAGTTTGATTGAAACTTGGCTTTTTCTATAAACATTATTCTGCGGTAGATCACGCTAAGATGGCAGCTGTATTAGCATACAAGGCGGCGTTTTCTTGGTTGGATTTAGTCCGTCGTCAATTTCAGTGTCGGGGTGATAGTTCAATAATGTCGCGTGCGCGTGACGGTGTCAGCGCTCAGATCAGGCTGGATCAGAGAACGGAGTGTTCACGTCAGAACTTTTGCCGGTAAGAGGTAGTTTTTGTTTTCAGGCAAGAATTGTCACGGGGGAAGCTTTGCCCTGTAAGTTAGTTGGTTGACTTGTTTTCTTTTTGCAGAAGCTTCAGTCCTGTTGACATGAGTCACTATTTGCAGTTCATGGTATATGAAGATTAAAGCGCACAGTTTCCCCAGTGGGGGTGGTGTCTTTTTCGGACGGTAAGAGATGAGCTTCAGTTTTTTTAATAGAGCAGTCAAGAGTCAGTATGTGGGGATTCTTCAGGGTCAGTGACCACTTGCTTTCTTTGCAGAAAAATTACGCTACTACAGTGATCGGGACTCGCCGGCACAGGTCGACACTGCACCTTCATTTTTGAGAATTAGAGTGGCAGGCGTCTGTTTTCCAACTGTTTATCTCCAGCTACCTGGTATACTGGTAGGTAGCTTCATGCTTAATCTCAGAGGAATCATTCATGTTTTTACATCATTAGATGACACGTAGAGTGTTCAGTAACGTTGGAATCATATATATATTTTTTAGCGTCCAGACTACTGTTTGGATCTGGTGTCTGAACTTGGATTATTTCGAAGCGGTTTAAACGCTGGCGATGAGTGCTGTGCCAGGTAATCAATTAAACAATGTTGATTATATGATCATCACCGAATAGGTTGCAGTGCATTGTGTACTGATAGAGATCTTTTTGCCTATTTTGCAGCAGTCATTTGGTATTTTTTTTGAGTCGGCTTCTAGCTGTGTTGACGTTTTTTGTGAGTAGAGTTTCTGTTTATATGTTCATTAAGAGATGCTGAGTTACCAGCATACACACATGCTTTTGAGGTTTTGTTTCACTGGTGGAGGCGTGTTTTCACTTTTTTAATCATGACACAGTCAAATTGAGGAGTCATTTGCTTGTACATGGTTTTTATGGTGAGTTATGTTCCTCCATTTGTATACTGAACATTGTTAATTCGATTTTTTCCACAGTTCCCCTGACGAAGGGATAGCTTATCCCGAAATGCATTGGGAAAGTCAACAGAAAACTGATGTTATATGTTTTGTTTATAATTTATTTCATGTATATTGACTTTGAATTGCTGATTGTATATGTTAATTACATTTCAGTAACTGATAAAACGATTATGCAATGATTACAATGTTTAATTTTTAACACAGAATTTTGTTTTTGTGTAAATAAGATGAAATTACGATTGATTGTATGATAGTGCGTTGATCAATTGAGAAAACTGAGATTTGCATTTTGCAGTGCGGGCAGGGGCAAGTGATTGGTAGTGGACGTAAGCCACATGGGCCTTGGTGCTGCCTCGCTCCAGGAGAAACGTGAAGGGTCATGGGTCCCCATTACCTATGACAGCAGGGCTCTCACTGACCCTGAGTCTCGGCATGCCCCGATTGAGCAGGAGACCCTGGCAATTTAGTGGGCTTGTCTGCACTTCCACCTATATCTCTGTTGGCAGAGATTTTGGTAGTGACAGACGACAAACCATTGGTCCCCGTGTTTGCTAGCACTTCCAGAAATGGGCCACTGCGGATCGAACAATGGGCAGTTCAACTTCAATAGAACTTGATAGAGGTGGTGTATCACCCAGGGGTGAACAACCCTGCAGACTACCTGTCCAGACACCCTGTCACGCCCATTGAGACCTTCAGCAAGGAAGAAGATGAAGGCGAGGAAGGCTTCATAAAGAGGATTGTTCAGGATGCTTGCCCTAGAGCGATGTCTGTAACAGAAATCCTAGAGGCCACCACAAGCAACACTTGTATCTCCAAAACCAAAGTGGCACATCAAAGACGACAGTGGCGCAACTTCCTAGAAGGGGTCCCAGCACTCGCTGTGGAGGAGTAGGTGGCGATCAGCCAAATTTGATGGATTTGTGATGAGCTTAGACTGAGTGATGAAGGGCTGTTGCTGTAAGGTTGTGAAATTGTGGTCCCATGAAGTCTATGGGCCAAAATCATAGAACTGGCTCACCAGTGACACCAGGGCATCGTCAAGACCAAAGCCTGCCTCCAAGACAAGGTGTGGTTCCCTGGTATGGACAAGTGGGTAGAGGAGAAGGTGAGAGACTACCATTCGTATGCCATCACTAGTGGAGACCCACTGACCACACCAGTGATCACAGAAGAAGTGAGCCTCAATCCATGGTCATCTGTCAGCATGGATTTCAGCAGTTTCCCCAATGGCCAACTCACCGCAGTCATCATAGACAGCCACACCAAGTACCCAGCTGTAATTCTAAATGAGCTTGATGGTGTTTGGAAATGTAAAACCTGCACTGGAGAAAATATTTGCACTGTTATGCATTCCAGGTGAAATTAAGACTGACAATGGTCAGCCATTCCAGGGGCAAGAGTTCCAAGCGTATCTCCACAGCCTCAATGTAAAACACCGGAAAGTGACTCTGCAGTGGACCCAGGCCAATGGAGAAATTGAGTGCTTCATACGCACTTTAAACTGAGATCTGAGGTAGTGAGAGAAGAAGACTCAGATTGCTGCCTGCAGCAATTCTTGAGAGCTTATCATCAGACATCCCACAGCACCAAAGGGTGAGCTCCAAATGACCTGTTGATGAGGAGGTGTGCTTGAGACATCACTTAGCAGGGCCTAGCTGGAAACCGGCAGTCATCGATGTTCAGGCTATGCAGGAAAAGCGCCAGGCCACCGATGATCGGGCCAGCAAAGACCGCAAGTCAGTGGTGTCTGACATTGTTGTCAGTGACAAAGTGATAATGAAAGATCGCCCTCCGAGATAGAAGTTCCTCACCCCGTTTGAGAAAGAAGTGTGGGAAGTCACATGAGTCCATGGGATGATGGTCACAGTTCAGAGAGGATCATCCATAATGTTCAGAAATATTACATAGTTCAAGAGAGCCAAATCGGCTGAGTATGAACAACCTGAATACTACAACCCTATGAATGACGTCTCCAGCCTGGACAACACTCACCCCAACACAGGCCAAAAAACTTCCTCAGCGAGGCCTCTACAAGGGGAAGGAGTCCCCACTACAGCCTACAAACGGCTGCCTGCCACCCAGCGAAGTAGCAGTCATGGATGTACCACGAGCCAGGATTCAAGTGGTTGCAGCCAGAGGTATGGACTATAGCCCAATCCGGCACCCAGCCAGAGACTCAGAGACTATGCATGCTGTGTCTCTGCTCCATGATTCTATTATTTTATTTTATTGTTTTTCCTTTATTGTTTTCACGCCAGTAAAAGTTGCGAGGGATGATGAGTGCCACCCCGCCTCTACAATATAATGTCTCGAGCCAGCAGCCAGAGGGCCAGGTGTGGGCCAAAGGTATAACAAAAGGCTAGGTGATCGCTCCTGGTCACTGGGCGATACCCAGTATTCAGTGTGTCTGTGCCTCTTACTTTATGACCCAGTGCGCGGCATGTGAGCAGTCAGTCACCCCAGTGAGCCATTTCTACAATACCCACGCAAGTACTATTATTTGCCCTTACAGCCAGCATTATCCACCGAATCGCCCGCCATCATGCAGCCAGGATAACCATGATAATACACCACCACGTTCATCATCAAACACTCATGAGGTCACCACCATATGGCAACACACCTTGATACATCCAAATACCAACCATCATAAACGTTTGCATGCAACATAATATATCTACAAACCTGCCATCATGCCCCAACACTTTAACCAATGTCACACGCAAACATACACCTTTCACAAATACTTTACATTCTCATAAAAAATGTTAGTCACAACAGCATGCAACCTCTTTCACAGTAATAAAATTAATGACTGTCAAAAACACGGTTCATTTGAAACATTCACAAATATCAATGAGGGTGTAAGTTAGGTATGGTGGGGTGGGAGACATGGTGAAGATTTAACACCTTACCTTTAAAATGTCATGACATTTCACTTTTTACTTCGAAGACACTGTTAGCATATTAATCAATTATAACTTTGTTTCACTTAAGAAGGTTAGGGCAATTAAATTCGAGAACCATTTTTTCAAAACATTGTGAATACGTGTGCATGACTGTACTCTAAATACAAGTCTTACTTACATTACCAATTAAATATATATTATCTAATGCAATTTGAAATTCGTTGTTTACGGTATAATTTAATAGCCCACATCACACCTGTCATAGTACAAGTACCTAGGGGCAGATCTACAAGAAAGTGCCGCAGCGTGGCGCTGCAAGCCCTTTGGCTGCGCCACGCTGCGGCACTTTCAGAGCACAGGAATGCGACATATTTACAAGAATATGTCGCATTCCTGTGCTTCTCCCTGCGCTGGCGCACAAACAGTTGCCAGCGCCGGCGCAGGCACCCTTGCACCATGGTGCAAGGATGCCTGCGCCATGGGGAGATTGTTTCTGTGCAAGAAGGGGCACCTTTCTGCACAAAAACAATCAGTACAGGCTTTTTCCTCTTTCAATGCGTGCTGCAGAATGCAGCACGCATTGAAAGAGGAAAAAACGAGGAGAAATGAAAACATTTCTCCTCGGTGCGCCTCGCTACGCCACCTCTAGGGTGGCGTAGCTTTCAGACGCATCTCCAGAGTTACGATTTCTCGTAATTCTGGAGATGTGTCTTGTTCCATGGGTGTTGCGTGGGAACACCCACAGCAACACCCATGGAACGCCCCTTCACCGCAAAGTGCTGCGTGTGAAGGGACGGTATTTACAAGGAGAGGAAAAGTCACGCATGGTGGCTTTTCCTCTCCTTGTAAATATCGAGGAGCCCCTGCGCCACCAGTACGTCACGAAAAGTGACGTACTGGTGGCGCAGGGGGCTTGTAAATCTGCCCCCTAGTATTTCGAAATTAGATTTCATCTTATAAATAAAACACAATCTTACATAAAATTAGACACTTATGGAAATCTACGTAATATTTTTTTTTAGAAAACCACCGTCCTGAAGACGTGGAATAAATAGGAAAGCACATGTATTCAGTATAAACATTCGTTTAAAAAATGTTGGCAAGCAGATATGAGCAAAAAGCTTCTAAAATATCTATTAGTTCTTCTGGTGCAGGTCTGAGCACAAGGTTTAGGGTTAAAGTGATGTGAGGAATCCAGTAAACCACAGAGAATAATTCGCAACTATTTCAGAAAATGCAGCATTCAGATAAACCACATGCAAAAACCAATGTACACATTTATAGTTGTAATTCAAAATAGACACTGACTACCTATCCGTGTAATATATGTTTACCAGTCTATTTTTTTGGCAATTAAGGCTGGAATTAGTGTTAATGATGGTACCACAGAGAACTTTACTATGGCATTGGAGTTATCTGTGGGACATTGTTTTGCGAGAGCTGTAATACATCGGGACTGCTGAACAAAGTTACTTCTGTTCCCTCAAGGGTTCATTCAAAGATTTTCCCTAGTTTCCAGTGCCCTTATGCTTTCTCATTTCCCGGAGAAGAGAAGTACATGATAATCTTGACATCTTGAAGACCCTAGTGCTTAAAGATGTTTTTTGTACTTTAGGAAAAGCTAGGGGAAGGAGGCATTTCTTTTTGCCATTTGAGAACAGTAGTGCGTGCTGACAATAGCTCAGTGTCCCATTTTGAGCTGAGAGATATGCCTACCACATTTGGCACCTTTAATTCTGCTTAAATGTCTGGCAGTGGCACCTCACCTTTGTTTACGTAGCTTAACCGCTCATTGGTTGACACATTGATTTTTCAAGCATCCTCTGCTTTATTGCTCCAGAAAAACTAAGGGCCTGATTTAGATCTTGACAGGACTGCTGTTGTCACTCCGCTACGGAGTTACCAAGTACTCCTTCAAGCTGACGGAATCTGGCCTGCCCTATTTAGAAGTGTGCTGGCTGAATCTCCGTCCGCGTCGACAGAGTGTCCACCATCACTTAGCGTCTCACTGCTGCTGAAGCGATTGACTCCTATGCTGAATAATAGTACTCCGTCGCTGTCAGGGCAGCGAGGTTGCACCAAACCTATTTTGATTACACAGTTGTACTGGCGGTGTCCTAGAGTCAGTTTCCCCACTGAAGGATTCCGTTGTGGAATGCAGTGAACAGTGTACCATTACTGTGGCCATTGGATAGATGCCAGTATAACACACCTGATGAATCTTGACTAATTACTTTCACCTGTATACCATCCTATGAAACACACTCCATTTCAGACCACAACCCTTTGCCACTCCACTGCACCATGACATTTGAAAGGAGAAATTAGCTCACTGAAGTCAGGCCATTTAATTGCTTTTCCCTGTTTCTTGTCCCTTTCTTCTTCTTTCATTTATTACCTTGTGGTTGTTAAATTTGATTTCCTCATATTTATTTGGATAATGGTACTGAAGAGAAATCCACGTTTTACAGAGGGTGAATTGTCAATCATAATGGATGAATTCATTAGAGTAGAGCCACACTTGTTTGGAGCCCAAGTGCAAAATACAACCATATCTCAGAAAAGGCAAATGTGGGGCAGAATAGTTGCAGAGTGAATGCTGTAGCAAACAACCTGAGCACACAGGAGGAAATTAGGAAGAGGTAGAAGGACCTGCGGGCAGGAGTGCGTTTCCTGGCCTCCAAGTGTCACCTGGAGGCCCAGAGGACTGGTAGTGGTTCTCCCAGCCCACTATTACAACTCTTTTCCTGGGAGGAGAAGGTCTTGCAGATCCTACACCCTGAAGGCTTGACAGGAATCCCTGGTAGAGTGGAGACTGGTAAGTTAAACCTTTCAATGTGTCACTAAACCTTAATGTCCTGGTTCCTTTTAAGTTAGCTGTTGCTAATGTCTTCAGCAATTGTTTTACATAGAAACCTAAATATATCAGTGACATCTTGTTTGGCTTGTTTGTTTGACTGTATTGTGTTGTATTTAAGATAACAGGTTTAAATCTCTATTACGTTTCACATTATGTTATGGTGCGTGTAAGTGTTTGTACACCAAAAACAAATAACATATATGTGATTCATATAGTAAATGTCTGTTCTCTTTTTATTGCAGATTTTCACTAGGTTTGTTCAACTTACAACTCTGCAAGTGTTGTGAATGTTTCATTGAAATAACTACAACTACCATGAGGCCTTGTTTCTGTTTTGTGAAAATAATATTGCAATGTAATTTTGCTCATTCTCCCTTTTCTATCATATTTTCACATATGGTAAAGTGTTGTTTATTGATCAATCTCCATTTAATGCTCTCTTTTGAACGTTTGTGTTGAATTTTTGTATGACCTGCTTTTCTTGTCATGTAATAGAATTGATGTCATTAGTTTCACAAATTAAAGTTTGTTGCACTAAAAATGTTAAGGTGTGTAATTTTATATGATGAATATAAGTGGTATATGTAAAAGAGTTACTCTGCCCTGTTTATATGATGACTAATGGAAGCAAACGAACCTGTGTTGCAGGACTTCACCACCCAGAGGCACCCGTGCCAGGAGGCAAACGTCAGAGGAGGGGGAGGAGCGCTGTCATCACAGCGCTAGAAAGTGCTGCTCTCTCTCTCCCACAACACGGGAAGCAAACAAACCTATGTCGCAGGACTTCACCACCCAGAGGCAAACGCGTGAGGAGGCGAACGCCAGAGGAGGAGGGGGAACGCTTTGTCATCAGGGTGCCAGAAAGTGCTGTGCTCTCTCCCACAACACGGGAAGCAAACAAACCTGTGTTGCAGGACTTCACCACCCAGAGGCACCCGCGTGAGGAGGGGAACGCCAGAGGAGGAGGGGGAATGCTCTGTCATCAGGGCGCCAGAAAGTGCTGCGCTCTCCCGCAATTTGGGAAGCAAACAAACCTGTGTTGCAGGACTTCACCACCCAGAGGCACTCGCGCCAGTGGGAGAATGCCAGAGGAGGGGGAGGAGCACTGTCATCAGGGTGCTAGAAAGTGCTGTGCTCTCTCCCGCAACGTGGGACGTGCACGGGACGCACCCGGGCAAAGCCCGGGCCAAGGACTGGCCCATCCGTGCCAGTAAGTGACCGGAAGAGGCCGGGCTGGGCCACCCCGATTGGTCTGGCCCCTCGAGGCAGCTCTTGGGTCTCAAACTTATTGGCTCATTACTGGATCGTCCAGGTGAGATCAGGTAACCTTAGAGATTATTGCAAAAAGGAAACTTAACATGACAGAGGGTGCCACTACTGGCCCTCTAGAAAAATTTCTAATGGGGGCGATCTGAGTACTAAACAATGAGATAAAGCATACTGAGGCTAAACTCGAAGCAACCTTAAAAGCAGCTGCCATAATTACAGAGTCGATTGTACCTGTGGTATTAGTAGCAACCACACAGGAGGGCACACTACCAGAAAAAGACCCCAGAGCAGCCCAGTCCCCGGGAGGCGTCTTCTACTCTGCCCCAAAAGAAGTATTATGCCCAGGGACCTGCGCCCCAGCCCCCTCCCCCCCCACAAAAAAGAACGAAGCAAAAGGGCCCAGGAATGGATCATTCCAAGCTCCCTTTCCCGTAAATGGGTATCACGCCTGGAAAACGACAGGTTGGGGTAACAGATAAAAAGAGCGTGTCCACTGGGGAAGCACTCGAATCTGTGGTAACAACTTACAGGGATATCAAGGATACATTGGTCGCTATGGAACAGAGGATGCCCACCATGAATTCATTGTTGTCAATTCAACTGACATTGGTTGAGACTCTGCTACAGTCTTGTAGCGGAGCCTTGGACCAGATTATGAAGGGGGCTGAATGTAACAAAGTTGTCCCAAAGCAAAGAGGTCCAGAGGTGAAGAGAGGGGGGCAAAGCAGATGAGGGACCTAAGAGGGGGGATACCAGATTAAGTTCGAGGACTTGGAATCCTAGGCTCGATGTAAACATTATTTCAACCATTAAACATGTACCAGTGTATAAGCAACAGGAGGAAATGGGAAACAGACCACCTCCCCCCAGGACTATGGATCTGCCTCCTGATTGTGTATCGTATGTGGTTGCCCATGTAGGTGTCCCCCTGATTTCCAGAGAAAAGGATGAAACCTGGAATGAGCTAAAAAACAAAGTAGTTCATTGGATAGGGGCAAGGCTAGATTGAAGGGGGTTAGCGGGTTGTTCAATTTTATAATAATGGTTAGATGGGTGAGCTGGGTGGGTAGAGGAGAGAAATCTATCGCAGGTAATTGCATGATTGTGAACTTTCACAACCCTGCTCTAGCTGAGAGGGTATTACATGCATGCAGGCTGTGAGAAGTTGGCCTGGCATATGCTGTCCACTAATTATAGTGGGCACCTTGCACCAGTCCAAACAACCCCTTATTGGAGATAGGTTAAAGACAACCTTTATTGAAAGCTATCCTAGTGGTAGCTATGGAGAGCAGCCTTCAGGCTAAGTCTTGAAGGAATGTAAAGCAGCTTGTTTTACCAGTCTATAATCTCTTGAGTGACCAAATGAAAGAGGACCACACCAGGTATATATTCAAAATATATGTATTTATTACTAAACACACCCCTCTAGTCTCTTTATGAGGCTAGAGTTCGAAGTACATACGTTACGAGTTAGTTATCTACAGTAATAGCACAAATACACGTTTGAGCCCCAGGGGCGTACCAAACCATATACCAATAAAGTGGTATAAGAACCACGACTGAGCTAGACACAAGGCCTAGAGCCTGTAGAAGTGCTTGGACCACAAGGAAACACCCAAGGCAGTGACACAGGGTGTTAAAGATTGCAGGAATCGCTGTTAGCATGAGCTGAAAGCCATTTTGTACTTGGCAGCCATTTTAGTTAGCCATGTGCTCGCCATGTGCTTTCTCCCTCTTCCAGAGTCTTGCACATGCTCAGAAAGGCCTAGCTGGTAGAATGCACCTGCTCCTAGTATAGAACTGTCAGGCTATTCTTACTGATGTAAGCAGTTTAGTCTCCCCTCCCACTTTGTGGAGCAAGCAAATTGTGTATACCCATATTAGTCAATAAGCATGCTTGTATGTGCTAGGACCTCCCCTTGATTTTATGCTGACTATATAACAAATGCATATATAAGGACCCTGTTCTCTGCACTCATTAGAATGCCTCCTACAGTGGCCTGCGGGTACCGTAAGACGCAATCTCCCTCATCTGAGGTTATTAAAACATGTTTTTTGATATTACAGCTTCCGTGCCAATCTTTTCTTTGTTGGTCTTAAGGACCAGATGTATCAGTGAACCCCTAAGAAGGTTTTTATTTCTACAAATGGCGCCCGAAAGTGGACCTCATCGGTGCAGCGGCTATCCAAGGGAGTGGTCTTGAAGGGAGACAGTAATCTACTGAGGAGTACAGGACAGGAATCTACTGAGGAGGTACCCTGCGCACGGAGATTGTTTGTCTTCCAGCCCAGTATATTTCTGGTCTTCCTGATCTGATCCTCCAAGTGTTTGCCGCTCCCGACTGAGAACTTCTTTGGCGTGAGTATTTTAAAACGACCGTTAGGTCACTCAGAACTTGGCAGTTGGAAGCTGGAGACTTTGGTTTGGTAAAGTTGCTGAAGCAACACTTTTGGTTGGAATGACTTGGCCAAGATTTTGGTTTGTTTGTTTGTTTTGCTGCAGCAAATGAAGGCAGGTAATGAGGAGATTTTTCTCTAACTTTGAAAACTTGAACGGCACACATTGTGTTAAGTGTCACTTGGAGTATAATATTATATATGCTATAATATTCTTGACATGCCTGCTTCTAGCACACTTCGTAGAAAGTGTTGCTGTCTTGGAGGTACCGATATGGATTTAGGAAGTACTCAGCTGACTCCCTCAGAGGGGATACCTAAATAGGTTTAGGTATAGTAAAAAGATATTTCTTCCTTGGTGACTAAGTACCCCATGGAAGTAAATATGTACATAAAACGGATCCGGATCTGCGCACTTAGTAACATTCATAAGTGGTGATATGCAGAGCGCTTTTTGAGTGTTCTACCAGCCAAAACTGGCGAATTTGGTGTATTTTGGCTTCTTGACCATGGAACAGTTTTTGGGCTACTTTTGAGAGCTCTTCTTGTAAATATGACTTACAATTAGTATTTACAAATAGTTTGGTCTTGCGAACAATTTGTAAGCTGTCTTAAAGTCCTAAGTGTTTATATGTGGGTTAAATGTGTGTTTCAATGTCTATGTGGTTTGACATTGGTGATACTTGTGTGAGTAAATAGCGATTGCGCTCTTTGTGTAAGAATGGCTAGCTTTAAGCGCGCTGTGTTGTGTGTTCTGAGTGTATGACCCCCTTCTGTAAATGTCTGGAATGAGCTCAATGAGTTTGTTTATGTTTTTTGCTGTCATCATTCTGTTATGCAAATTGTCATTTAGTTATTTACATATTAAATAAAAATCCAGAAATGAATTATATAACATATGCTAAATAGCTGCATGTTACTATTAAATTGACAGAGTAAGACACTATACATGTGTGCAAATTGCCACAATGCTAAAGATAAAATTAGAATTCGTATTCAATAGGATTAAAATAGGTCTCATACAGAGGAAGAAAAACGAAATTGTGTGTTTTGTAATCAATAGACTAAAATACAACATGTTACAGCATTTTCCTTAGATACATTGTATTAGACATTAAAGGCATGCACATCATCTGAGTGAATTTGGTCGTTGCTGAACTAAATACACATTATAGAAAGATAGATTTGACTGCATTGAAATGCCTCAGTTTTTAAATAGACTGTGACATGCTTTTCTTTCAGCAACCGAGGAAAAAAGCTTTCCAACAGCTGTGTTTAAACTGACTAACTGAAAAGAAGCTGTTTGACACAGCAAATGGGGATTTAACTCTGTCAGGGTATATCAAATAATAAAGGTTTTTTTCCTGAGAAAGGCGTGAAAATTCAACGCCTGCTGACAAACAACAGCTGCATAAATAGCATATGGCTATTCCTGATCATGGCTACAGACAGGAATGCTGAGTCAGCGAAATTTTAAGTCAGTGTAAAACTGGTATGAAGGCCTGCATTATTTTAAAAGTTTCAAAAAACCAGTTTCATTATTTTGGATAACAGAGAACAAAATTGAAAGTAGGGATTTCTTTTCTTAATGCCTTTTTTCATAAGTACCTCTGTGGTTCTGATGTTAAATAATAACTGTCCTTTAAAAAGTGGCGCAGACTTTTCATGTTTCAAGTAAGGCTTCTGTGCTTAGGGTTATACATGAATGCGTTTAAATATGATAGGCTACGAATGAAGCTTGCTTTTCAAATGTGGAATCATCAAAATGGTTGGTTTGATAAAAAAATAAAATAAATAATTATATGAAAAAAATATATATTATTAAAAATAAATGCTTTAAATTCGTTTTTTCATCTTTATAAAGCCTAATCATCATACTGTGAGTTCCTAGCATCAAAGTTGAATTTAAGCAGTGCTGTACCGAAAAAAAAAAAGGAAACTTAAATGTGAAATGTCACTTTATCCAGCCGTAGAAAACTCATTTTTATAAGGGTATACCTTATACATTTCTGATTTCCCATTCCTGGGCTATCTAGAGAACACTCTGGGGGTTCCTATTATGCAAAAATATTGTAGGATATTCATTTTTAAGTGCCCCTACCACCAAAGTCGAAATTGAGCTAAATTCACAATTTTACAAGCAGTTCTACCACTCAGGGCAGTTTTTAACCTGCTCTCAGGCTTCAATAAAGTATACATATGCCAGTATAGAACAAACAGCTGACCTCTGTATTACTAGACTGCACACCACACACTGTACACAAATGAAAATAAGTATACAGAAACCAGCAGACGTTATTATCCTACCTTTAAATTGCTGGCAAACGGACCGGACAGGACTGCCTTTTAGCTGTGATTCTCCAGAGTTGCTTTGCATTACAAAAACCGCATGGCAAGCCTTGCACAAAAAAAATGACCAGCTGCTGAACGGGTCAAAGGTCGGAGTTCTGCATTTAGCAACTTAGCAGGGTGAAGGGTAAGGTTTGCTTGGCCACTTCGACCTCTGAAAAGTTTTGAAAGACGAGATGACAGCGCAGAGAGAGGAATGAGAAGCTTTGCTTCTATTTTTAGCAAACACACGTTTTGCGCAGTCTTATGAAACGAAGGAAAAGCAGCCCTCAGTTGAGCATTGATCTGTCATGTATATAAAAATAATGGTTTTAGTTTAAAGAATACTGTGTAGGGGCTAAGATAAGGAGGAAATGGATTTTAGTTTGCATTCATGCGCCCTTATGTTAATCTAGTACAATTGCTGAAGGAATTGGTACATTGGTTATTAACGCTTTCCACAGTACTCAATGTACTTGTGTTAGGCTGAATCAGAGAATAGCCACTTTCTAAGATATCTCCTACAAGTTTGTTTGTGCCCAGTTGCTACAAATAGGGGTTGAAAGTGTTGACAGAAGTGAAACCTGTTTCTGGTTTTCCTACTGTCAAAATGGGGGAAGGAGGGTAGCTCCTCTACAAATTAAGGGTAGGCAAAATTATGTTTTCTCTCTTCTTTTTCTCACTCTTTCTTGAGTCTGTCTAAGCTGTCTAGGAAATAGCCATGAGACATTTCATTGGCTATTCAGTAATACTGTTTTAAAATTGTTAGAATTAATAAAATGATGAAACAGATATACTATGTTACTGCCCATCCTGTATGAAAGAATGAGTAGAACAGATTGATGTTCCCTTATTTGATCTTTAAGGGGAACTGTATAGTGGGGGTTTCTGTTCAAAAATCTCAGGTGGCAACACTATTATTGTTTATGTTATTCTCATGTTCTATACAGTTTTGCAAGGGCATTGCTAGTCTTTTATTAGCTAGTCTCTGTAAATAAGCTGACAGCCCTTATTAGAGCTGGAGATAGGGTTTTTTCCTTTTGAAAATGATGTTGCATAGTCCAGATCGTGAAAAGTAGACTGCAGGAAAGATGCTCATGTGATCCTTAGCAAACATTTTGAAGGAAAATATTGTTTTATAGGAGTTTGTTTGTCATAACATGTTCTGCTGGAGAAAATGTACCCACTATGTTGAAGTTTAGTTCTTTTTGCAATAAGAATCCCTGTTAAATTAGCAGTTTTAGATTTTCCTGCTGCGCCTATAACATGAGAGCATGGTCCTAAGCATAACATGTAAGAGAAATTATTTTACAAGTGTCTGCAGTCCTGTACAAGTAATGTAAAATCTATGAGTACAAGTGTAGAACATTTCCTTTTTCTTGAGGGTTCTTCAGATTAGTAATATAGGAATACACCAATGTAAGTATTTGGAGTATGTCTGTATTGTTTTCTCTTTTCCTCAGAATTTAGTAAATGAACACAGACTTCCTTGGCTGTTTGGGATTGGGTGATGTATTACTCTTGTCAGTTCACCAAAACGTTCCTTTTATACTTGCCAATAGGTCCAGGGTTTTCTACTCTTAGATAGATGAAGTGGTTCTTGGGTGCCTTGCTAATGTATGGGGCGCCCCAAGACTAAGGAAGTATTCTGAGACTATCCTCTCTGTTGTTAGATTATTTCTGTGCCTTGTCTAAAGACCTCTTGTTCTGTCCACCAATAGATATTTGCTTCCTTACAA
Source organism: Calotriton arnoldi (assembly GCA_963921515.1). NCBI lineage: Eukaryota > Metazoa > Chordata > Amphibia > Caudata > Salamandridae > Calotriton > Calotriton arnoldi. Next base: position 566,845 of record CAWUFW010003117.1, read on the forward strand.
CCATTGCCAGAGGGGCCCGGACATCAGATCCAGCCTGGGAGTCAGCACCAGTCCAGCCTACAGTCAAAACAAAAGGAACCAGCACAGGCGTTGCTGGCAACTAGGACCTCAGTGAAGGCAGAAGCACTGGGACGTGAAGTGTGTACCCCTGCCACTGTCTTGGGCGAAAGACGGGGTTACAAATCAGGATGGAGAAATCTTTGTGTGGATCCAGTTTTTGATGCCCAGCTGAGAGAGTCACAGAACGACAAGGACGGCAAGGAGGCTTTTGCTTGAGGTGACCCCCTTTGGAAACAAGGGTTGCTTCACATATCCCAGCATCAGGCCTTTTGAGTCCTGGTCCCAAGTGAATGCAAGTCTATGCCTTTGTTTGTTGATCAAGGGATGCCTGAGCATATTGGCTACAATTTGTGGCCCCAACAAAAGAGCAGTGCGCCAGAGGTGCAATACAGGAGTTAGGGAAGGACTTGAGTTTAGGGTACAGGTGCTATGCCCTTGGTGCCTGTTAGATTAAAGTGAAGAAAACTGGTGCACTGCCTGAGACACTGGACAGGATCATTGAGGGTATTTGCCCTGGGGGGTTATTGCCCTATCCTGAAAGAAAGACTTTTCCTTCTCCGTGATTCTTGAGTTGCGAGTTGTGCAGCTCCACCGTGGGAACAACAAGAGCCTGCCTGTGAGGCTCAAACGGACACAGGGAGAAGACTCCCCTCTGGTTGGTTGTACTACAATTTCCCAAGGACTCTTTTTTTGTTAGTAATGTACCCCTTTGGTCGTCCCATTTTTGAGGAGGAGCAGCCCTTTGCGGCTCCTTGTCCTAATTCCAATGGCCCTGTGTGGTCCTCCTGGTCCCCGGAGCCAGGATTGTTTTGTAATAATATGTCTGACTGCATTAATATATTTTTAAGAGTAATGTTTATTCTGCACGAGAAAAGTTCATCTGAGCATGTTACTTTACTCTTTCCTTAAGTATATTAATTGATACTTTAGCCATCATAAAAAATACTGAGAAAGTCTATTGAAAATGTTTTTATTAGGTATGTGCTGTTGGCTATTCTGAAATTGAAATAGATAGTCAATGAAATACATCAGAGCCCTGAAACTTAGAATTAGACTAGATGGTTTTGGTATTTGCTTTCTGCTTAGGGTTGGAAAAATATTGAGATTTCTGTTTGAGATAATAGTCATTATTCTCTCTTGCTACCTGTATGACCCAATGCTCTGTTCCCTTTGTACTCCTGCTTATACCTTATATATACCCGCTTAATGAAATGTTTAGAATGTAAATGCCCACCTAGCATAGGATATTGATGAATTTATGAGAAGAAAATGTGCAAAATATTTTCTATGTCTCTACTAGATCATGGGAATGTCTTTAGCTCATGCTAAAAGGATCATCTGTTAAAGATTGCAGGAATCGCTGTTAGCATGAGCTGAAAGCCATTTTGTACTTGGCAGCCATTTTAGTTAGCCATGTGCTCGCCATGTGCTTTCTCCCTCTTCCAGAGTCTTGCACATGCTCAGAAAGGCCTAGCTGGTAGAATGCACCTGCTCCTAGTATAGAACTGTCAGGCTATTCTTACTGATGTAAGCAGTTTAGTCTCCCCTCCCACTTTGTGGAGCAAGCAAATTGTGTATACCCATATTAGTCAATAAGCATGCTTGTATGTGCTAGGACCTCCCCTTGATTTTATGCTGACTATATAACAAATGCATATATAAGGACCCTGTTCTCTGCACTCATTAGAATGCCTCCTACAGTGGCCTGCGGGTACCGTAAGACGCAATCTCCCTCATCTGAGGTTATTAAAACATGTTTTTTGATATTACAGCTTCCGTGCCAATCTTTTCTTTGTTGGTCTTAAGGACCAGATGTATCAGTGAACCCCTAAGAAGGTTTTTATTTCTACAAGGGGACCCACGGGGGACGCGTGCAGTGTATGAACACAACCGCGAACCACCGTTAACTTCTATGGGGAAAGTCGCGATTAGAATTTAAAAGAAAAGGGACACTTAGAGGAGGACTTGGAGCAAACCCTTTGAGAACTAGGCTGTTCTAGTGTCAATACCCACGGGAGCACCGGAGTACTTGAGTTACCTCACCCAGGGGAGCCGGGTGCATAGGTGTCTTTCGGGGTCGGGTTTCGTCGTCGCTTTCAATGGCGATCTGCTGCAAAGTGCTGCTGGCGACCAAGTCGAAAGTGTTCGGGTGGATCCAAAGGTGGATCGAAGATCTGAAGAACCTGAAAGCAGAGGGGACAGAGTCTGGGTCACTAGCCAGTGACCAGGAAGGCGATGAGCAGATGCCCACTGATGTTGAGTGCTTCAGGTAGGTTGGCGGTCGTCTTGACTCTTCAGCCACGAGGTCCAGGAGGCGTTGACGACAACCAGGAGCTGGATTCGAGCTGTCCCACAACGTTTGTCGATTGCAGGGGTGTCGGCGACCGGATTGGACCCAACAAGCCTTGGCAACGGCAAGTCTTGGGGAAATAGAAGAAGGACGATGTTGCAGACCAGCAAGGTCTGGGAGACTCACCCAGCAAGGATAAGTCAGGGCACACCTGGAACAACCAGGGAGCCCAAGCAAAAAAAGATTGGCCTTCGTGAGGGCCTACCAGCCAACGGACTAGCAACCGCAAAGGAGCCTCGAGATGGTGCACGTGGAGCTGGCTCACAGGACACTCGTGGAGTGGAGGCCAGTGATCTTCGGTGCAGTTGATGCTGGAGGCTGGGGCTACTCGGAGCCCAAAGCACGACTTCGTGGGATACCCAGAAGAGGATGCACTTGCAAATGCGATCAGTGTCCAGGGGTCACGGTTCCACGTTACCCACGACAGCTACGGGCCTCAGCTTCGCTGGAGACTCAGGGCAGCCTCGGGGAAGTCTGGAAATCCACCTCTGGTGATGCAAAGACTTCGGCGTCCGACGGGAGCTTCAGCGATGCAGACCGGACAATTGCTTCTTTGGTGCATGCCAAGCAGGGGAGTCACTCCTTGACCCCAAGGGAGATTCTTCAGTCCTCTAATCTTAAATAGAGCGTCGAAGGTCCAGGATTCTGTGTCAGAGTTTCGTCCAGGTAAATCTAAAGTCCTAAGGACTGGGTTCCCCAACTTATACTAAGGTAGGGGGTTGGACATACTCTGTGGCCCCACCTATGGGAGGGCCAGGGCAGAGGGGTGGTTACACCCCTTTCCCTTTGTCTAGTTTCGCGCCAGAGCAGGGGCTGGAAGCCCCTGAGCCGGTTTGAACTGGGGTATGCACAGGGACACCAAATGTGCCCCCAGTGCAGGACTTCAAAGCACCAGAGAGTGCTCCCGCCCAGCCCCAATACACACTATCCTGTCTGGGGAGGTGGTCACACCTCCCTGGGACAGGAAACCTATTCTCCAGGCCTCCCCTGCTGGAGTTTCGGTCAGCAGCAGGAGGCCAGACTCGTGTCTGTGGCAGCGGCATCCATTTTGTGATGCCAGGGCTCTGGAAAGTCAGTACCGGACATACCGGTGTGTACATGTCTTTCCCTCTAGAAGGGTGGAATGCTACCCCCGCCGCCAGAACTGGCGGGGGGTAGTATTCCAAGATGTTTGACACCAAACACGACATGTTTCCGTGCAGCCATCCCAAAGTTAGCATTTAACGTGAGGTTATAATGCGCTTAAGAGTATATGGTCAGGCTGCACTACAAACAGCATCAGAGAAGGGTCTCCGAACGCTGCAGAGGGGCCCTGCTCATGCAGGGGCACCCTCTCACATAGGAACCACGCACTCTGCCTTCAGGATTGATAAGGCCTGCCATAGGAGTGACTTATAGGTTTATATGTGTGTATGTATTTAGTGATATAGGTAGCCTATATCACAGTAAGGAGTGCATGCACCACCTTACCCAGGCTGCAGTAGCAGACCTGTGGTGTCAGTTTGGATGGCCTTCCAGGGGTGGCACAATACATGCTGCAGCCCCTGGTAGGCCTCTGAGGTACCTATGCCCTGGGTACATAGTATACCATAAACTAGGGACTTATAAGGGCACTCCAGATTCCAATCAGAGATGTGCCTAAGGCACATGGAAACCATTTTAAAGAGGAAGCAGCTAGGCTGGGGTTCTGATTAGCAGGGCCCCAGCCAGACTAAGGTCGAAAAACAGTGAAGCATCAGCAAAAAGTGGGCCCCCAAACGTAGGGACATTAAACTAACCTTGCCCAGTTAAGTCTTCATGTTCTAAGTGGAAGTACCTAGAGAGTCTATCTGCATTGGCATGGTTACTCCCAGGTCTATGTTCCACTGTGAAGTCCATCCCCTGTAGGGAACTGGACCACCTAAGCAGTTTGGGGTTTTCACCCTTCATTTGTTTTAGCCATAAGAGGGGCTTATGGTCTGTTTGAACAAGGAAGTGAGTACCAAACAAGTATGGCCTCAACTTCTTCAGAGCCCAGACCACAGCAAAGGCCTCCCTCTCAAAGGCTGACCAACGTTTCTCTCTAGGGGTCAGCCTTCTGCTAATGAAAGCTACTGGCTGATCCTGACCTTCATCATTCAATTGTGACAGTACAGCCCCTACCCCCAATTCAGATGCATCAGTTTGAACAATGAACTTCTTGGAGTAATCAGGACTCTGTAGAATGGGAGCAGTGCACATGGCCTGCTTCAGGTCATCAAATGCCTTTTGACAGCTAACTGTCCACTGAACCTTTTGGGCATTTTCTTGGAAGTTAAGTCATTCAGGGGTGTCACTATTGATCCATACCCCTTGACAAATCTCCTATAGTACCCAGTCAGGCCTAAGAAGGCTCTTACTTGAGTCTGGGTAGTTGGAGCAGTCCAGTCCATGATGGTCTGGATCTTGCTCTGCAGTGGTTGAACCTGGCCTCCACCCACAAGGTGGCCCAGGTACACAACCTGACTCTGCCCTATCTGGCACTTGGTGGCCTTGATAGTCAGGCCTGCTTTCTGCAGGGCCTGTAAAACATTTCTGAGGTGGACCAGGTGATCCTCCCAGGTGGAGCTAAAGACAGCAATATCATCTAGATATGCTGCACTATAGGCTTCCACACCTGTAAGGACTGTATTCACCAACCTCTGAAAAGTGGCAGGTGCATTTTTCAGACCAAAGGGCATCACCACAAATTGATAATACCCACTAGGGGTTGAGAATTCAGTCTTTGGCTTTGCATCATCAGCTAGTCTGATCTGCCAGTAGCCAGCTGTCAGGTCAAATGTGCTTAGATACTTGGCTGAGGCCAAAGTGTCTATTAGCTCATCTGCCCTTGGTATTGGATGGGCATCAGTCCTAGTGACTGCATTGAGACCCCTGTAGTCCACACAAAACCTCATCTCTCTTTTCCCACCATTGGTGTGAGGTTTTGGCACAAGGACCACTGGACTAGCCCAAGGGCTATCTGAGGATTCAATATCTCCCAAATCCAACATCTTCTGGACTTCTGTCCTGATACAGTCCCTGACATGGTCAGGTTGCCTATAAATCTTATTTTTAATAGGCAGACTGTCCCCAGTGTCCACTTCATGAGTGCACCAGGTAGTCTGACTGGGTGTCAGTGAGAATATGTGTCTGAACTGATTGAGCACCTGTCTGCAATCAGTCTGCTGCTGGGTAGTGAGGCTGCCTGCCAAGGCTGCACCATCCACTGACCCATCACCAGGGTTCTGTGAGAGCAGGTCAGGGAGTGGGTCACTCTCTTCCTCCTGTCCCTCATCAGTAGCCATGAGCAAGCCCATGTCTGCCATGTCCACATATGGTTTTAACCTGTTGACATGGAGGACCCTGTGGGAACTCCTGGGTGTTCCTAGGTCTACTAAGTAGGTAACCTCACCCTTCTGTTCAACAATGGTATGGGGTCCACTCCATTTGTCTTGGAGAGCTGCTGGGGCCACTGGCTCCAACACCCACACCTTCTGTCCTGGCTGGTAAACAGTCAGTACAGCCTTTGGTCATGCCAGGCCTTTTGAAGTTCCTGGCTAGCCTCAAGGTTTTTAGTTGCCTTTTTCATATACTCAGCCATCCGGGAGCGGAGACCAAGTACGTAGTCCACTATGTCTTGCTTTGGGGGCTTGAGAGGTAACTCCCATCCTTCCTTCACCAAGCACAGTGGACCCCTGACAGGGTGACCAAACAAAAGTTCAAAAGGGCTGTAGCCAACCCCTTTTGAGGCACCTCCCTGTACGCAAACAAAAGGCAGGGCAAGAGTATGTCCCATCTTCGCCTAAGCTTTTCTGGGAGCCCTTTAATCATGCCCTTCAAGGTTTTGTTGAATCTCTCAACTAAACCATTGCATTGTGGGTGATAGGGTGTGGTGAACTTGTAAGTCACTCTACACTCCTTCCACATTGCTTTTAAGTATCCAGACATAAAGTTTGCACCCCTGTCTGATACAACCTCCTTAGGGAAGCCCACTCTTCAGAAAATTCCCAGGAGGGCCCTTGCCACCACAGGTGCTGTAGTGGTCCTAAGGGGAATAGCCTCTGGGTACCTTGTGGCATGATCCACTACCACCAGGATAAAACTGTGCCCAGATGCTGTTTGGGGTCCATGGGACCAACAATGTCAATCCCCACCCTTTCAAAGGGAACCCCCACCACAGGTAGTGGTATGAGGGGGGCCTTTGTAGTGCCACCTGCCTTGCCACTGGCCTGGCAGGTTACACAGGAGCGACAAAACTCCTTGGTGTCTTCAGACATGTGGGGCCAGTGAAAGTGAGGGACAATTCTGTCCCAAGTCTTGTTCTGGCTCAGGTGACCTGCTAAGGGAATATCATGGGCTAGGGTCAATAGGAAGCCCCTGAACTTCAAAGGTATAACCAACCTCCTGGTAGCAACAGGCTTGGGGTCTCTACACTTTGAGTACAAGAGTCCATCATCCCAATACACAGTATGGGGACCACTAGCTTTCCCAGCAGCCTCAGCAGCAGCATGCTGTCTGAGGGGTTCAAGAGAGGGGCAGCTCTGCTGCTCCTGGCTCAGATCTGCCCTGGAAGGTCCCCCTGTCCCCAAGAACTCAACCTGTTCAGGTTCAAGCTCCTCTGGGACAGTTCCTTCCTCAGGACTGAGATCATCCCGCTCAAGGGACTGATCTTCCTTCTGAGCCAAGGGGGAAGGCACTACCTTTACCCTACTACTCCTCTTCTTGGAGGGCACTTGGTCCATTATTCCAGAATCCAAAGCCTGTTCAGTGCTAGACATTTTGGCTTGTGACCTGGTCACAGCAAACACATCTGCAGGGATCCCCAGCATTTCTGCATGGGTCCTGAGCTCCACTTCTGCCCAAGCTGAAGTTTCTAAGTCATTGCCAAGCAAGCATTCAACGGGTAGGTCTGCACTTACCACAACCTTCTTAAGGCCAGTTACCCCTCCCCAGGAGAAGTTAACAACTGCCAGAGTATGGTCTGTTCTGACGTTGCTAGCATTGGTCACTTGGTACATTTCACCAAGTATGATCTGCCCAGGATTCACAAGGTCTTGTGTCACCATGGTGACACTTGCCCCTGTGTCCCTAAATGCCAAAGCCTCTCTACCATTGATTAAAGACTGTTGTCTGTACTTGCCCAGATTACTGGGACTCACAGAGGAGGTCATATCCATGCCTCCATCACAGACTAGGACAGCCTGAGTGAGTTCTCTGACTAGGTCAGAGCTCATCTCTTTACCCAGGGTCAACCCTACTAAACCCTTGGCTTGTGTAGTCCCACCACCAACTGTAACTGCACTAGGGGGAGCAGGTGCCTTAGGGGCATTGGTGGGGGCTGGAGTCGAGTCTTTGGACTTGGTGCAATCACTGGTCCAGTGGGTCTTTTGCTTACAGACCTTGCACCATGGTTTTCTTTGGCCTTTCCCTTTGGTAGACTGTGAATCCCCACCTGAAGAAGATTTTTGGGGGCCTTGTGAAGACTTTTGATATTTACCCTTCTCCCCACCCTTATCAGAGGTTTTCGAATCTTGCTTCTTAGGGTCACCACCTTGGTTCTGTACCTTCTGCTTCACCCTGGTTCTGACCCATTTGTCTGCCTTCTTTCCCAATTCTTGGGGAGAGGTCAGATCAGAGTCTACCAGGTGCTGATGCAACAGCTGATTTTGACAGTTATTAAGAATCTGCTCCCTCATTATCAGATTGTACAATCCTGTGAAGTCACATACCTTACTGCCCAATAACCAACCTTCCAGAGCCTTGGCAGAACAATCAACAAAGTCCACCCAGTCTTGACTCTGTGCTTTTGGGTATCCCTGAACTTTAACCTGTATTGTTCAGTGGTTAGGCTAAACCCATCAATTAGAGCACTCTTCAAGACTTTGTAATTATCAGCATCCTCCTCTCTAACAGTGAGGAGCTTGTCTCTACCTTTGTCTGCAAAGGAGAGCCACAAGATTGCTGCCCATTGCTCCTGAGGGACCCTCTGTACTTTACAGGCCCTCTCTAGAGCAGTTATCCATTTGTGGATGTCATCCCCACTCTGGTAGGGAGGGACAATCTTGCTCAGGTTTCTATGGTCATAAGACCTTTCCCTATCTTTGGGGAAAGTGCTGCCACCATGGGACTCTAGTCCCAACTTTTGTCTCTCTCTATAGAGATCTAGGGACTCCCTGTCTATAGCCAATTGCTGTTTCCTGAGTTCAAGCTGAGTTTGCTCATATTGAATCAGTCTCTTTCTCCTCTCATGAGAGGAGACAGAGGTCCCTATTGAGGTGTCAGAGTGGTTAGACTCCTGAGAAGGAGACCTAGACCTTCTGGGCACACTCAGAACTCTTCCTGGGGGGACAAAGGGGAGGTCAGTCTGATCCTCTTCCTCCTCCTCCTCCACAGGAGGAATTGGGTTTTCCAGGACAAGGTCATTTTCACCTTCCTGGCCAGTTTCAGAGGGGGGCCTGGGTTTCTTCACCCCTGGCCCCTTCCTCATCTTCTGCCCCACCCTCTTTGCCTACCCCTTCAGACCCTAGGGGCCTGCTGAAATCATCAGCTAGTAACACCTCCCTGAGGTGTTGGGTGCTGGCACTTTGCCTGTCTTCAACTTCCTAGTAGTGCATAATGCTCTCAATTCCAAGAATGGGAGTTTATCATACTTGGAGGGAAGAAGCCCACTGGCTTCTGGCAAGGACTCACTGGGTCCTGGCTTTGAAGACATTACTAGTGAGGTGTGGTGTATGCACTACCTACTCTAGTGTGGCCTACTAAACTCTCTTGAGTTGTAGAAAGGGTGTGCTGTCCCTTCAACACACAACTCTAAATTCAGTAGAACTTACTGTATTACTAAGCTTGATTTATATGTACCTTAGGTACCCTTAGTGGTTTTCATTTGATCAATTCAATTGAGATTATCTGGTAAAACAATAGCAAGCTGGAATCCCACACGCTGCACACCAATGTGAGAAGTTGGCCTGGCATATGCTGTCCACTAATTATAGTGGGCACCTTGCACCAGTCCAAACAACCCCTTATTGGAGATAGGTTAAAGACAACCTTTATTGAAAGCTATCCTAGTGGTAGCTATGGAGAGCAGCCTTCAGGCTAAGTCTTGAAGGAATGTAAAGCAGCTTGTTTTACCAGTCTATAATCTCTTGAGTGACCAAATGAAAGAGGACCACACCAGGTATATATTCAAAATATATGTATTTATTACTAAACACACCCCTCTAGTCTCTTTATGAGGCTAGAGTTCGAAGTACATACGTTACGAGTTAGTTATCTACAGTAATAGCACAAATACACGTTTGAGCCCCAGGGGCGAACCAAACCATATACCAATAAAGTGGTATAAGAACCACGACTGAGCTAGACACAAGGCCTAGAGCCTGTAGAAGTGCTTGGACCCCAAGGAACCACCCAAGGCAGTGACACAGGGGACTCACGGGGGATGCGTGCAGTGTATGAACACAACCGCGAACCACCGTTAACTTCTATGGGGAAAGTCACGATTAGAATTTAAAAGAAAAGGGACACTTAGAGGAGGACTTGGAGCAAACCCTTTGAGAACTAGGCTGTTCTAGTGTCAATACCCACGGGAGCACCGGAGTACTCGAGTTACCTCACCCAGGGGAGCCGGGTGCATAGGTGTCTTTTGGGGTCGGGTTTCGTCGTCGCTTTCAATGGCGATCTGCTGCAAAGTGCTGCTGGCGACCAAGTCGAAAGTGTTCGGGTGGATCCAAAGGTGGATCGAAGATCTGAAGAACCTGAAAGCAGAGGGGACAGAGTCTGGGTCACTAGCCAGTGACCAGGAAGGCGATGAGCAGATGCCCACCGATGTCGAGTGCTTCAGGTAGGTTGACAGTTGTCTTGACTCTTCAGCCACGAGGTCCAGGAGGTGTTAACGACAACCAGGAGCTGGATTCGAGCTGTTCCACGACGTTTGTCGATTGCAGGGGTGTCGGCGACCGGATTGGACCCAACAAGCCTTGGCAACGGCAAGTCTCGGGGAAATAGAAGAAGGACGATGTTGCAGACCAGCAAGGTCTGGGAGACTCACCCAGCGAGGATAAGTCAGGGCACACCTGGAGCAACCAGGAAGCCCAAGCAGAAAAAGATTGGCCTTCGTGAGGGCCTACTAGCCAACAGACTAGCAACTGCAAAGGAGCCTCGAGACGGTGCACGTGGAGCTGGCTCACAGGACACTCGTGGAGTGGAGGCCAGTGATCTTCGGTGCAGTTGGTGCTGGAGGCTGGGGCTACACGAAGCCCAAAGCACGACTTCGTGGGAGACCCAGAAGAGGATGCACTTGCAAATGCGATTGGTGTCCAGGGGTCATGGTTCCACATTACCCACGACAGCTACGGGCCTCAGGTTCGCTGGGGACTCAGGGCAGCCTTGGGGAAGTCTGGAAATCTACCTCTAGTGATGCAAAGTCTTCGGCGTCCGACGGGAGCTTCAGCGATGCAGACCAGACAATTGCTTCTTTGGTGCCTGCCAAGCAGGGGAGTCACTCCTTGACCCCAAGGGAGATTCATCAGTCCTCTAATCTTAAAGTAGAGCGTCGAAGGTCCAGGATTCTGTGTCAGAGTTTCGTCCAGGTAAATCTAAAGTCCTAAGGACTGGGTTCCCCTACTTATACTAAGGTAGGGGGTTGGACATACTCTGTGGCCCCACCTATGGGAGGGCCAGGGCAAAGAGGTGGTTACACCCCTTTCCCTTTGTCCAGTTTCACGCCAGAGCAGGGGCTGGAAGCCCCTGAGCCGGTTTGAACTGGGGTATGCACAGGGACACCAAATGTGCCCCCAGTGCAGGACTTCAAAGCACCAGAGAGTGCTCCCGCCCAGCCCCAATACACACTATCCTGTCTGGGGAGGTGGTCACACCTCCCTGGGACAGGAAACCTATTGTCCAGGCCTCCCCTGCCGGAGTTTCGGTCAGCAGTTGGAGGCCAGACTCGTGTCTGTGGCAGCGGCATCCATTTTGTGATGCCAGGGCTCTGGAAAGTCAGTACCGGACATACCGGTGTGTACATGTCTTTCCCTCTAGAAGGGTGGAATGCTACCCCCGCCGCCAGAACTGGTGTGGGGGTAGTATTCCAAGATGTTTGACACCAAACACGACATGTTTCCCTGCAGCCATCCCAAAGTTAGCATTTAACGCGAGGTTATAATGCGCTTAAGAGTATATGGTCAGGCTGCACTACAAACAGCATCAGAGAAGGGTCTCCGAACGCTGCAGAGGGGCCCTGCTCATGCAGGGGCACCCTCTCTCATAGGAACCACGCACTCTGCCTTCAGGATTGATAAGGCCTGCCATAGGAGTGACTTATAGGTTTATATGTGTGTATGTATTTAGTGATATAGGTAGCCTATATCACAGTAAGAGGTGCATGCACCACCTTACCCAGGCTGCAGTAGCAGACCTGTGGTGTCAGTTTGGATGGCCTTCCAGGGGTGGCACAATACATGCTGCAGCCCCTGGTAGGCCTCTGAGGTACCTATGCCCTGGGTACATAGTATACCATATACTAGGGACTTATAAGGGCACTCCAGATTCTAATCAGAGATGTGCCTAAGGCACATGGAAACCATTTTAAAGAGGAAGCAGCTAGGCTGGGGTTCTGATTAGCAGGGCCCCAGCCAGACTAAGGTCGAAAAACAGTGAAGCATCAGCAAAAAGTGGGGGTACCCATGTGAAGCAGATCCTACTCTCCTACACAGGCCAACTGAATTAGTGTCAAACAATATCTCTGCTGTCCCCCTTGGATTTTTTTATAGACCTAAAGAGTCATCCCCAGCCCCCCTGAAACCCTGGATGTTAGTTATGAACAAGAGAGCGACTCAGGGGGAGCACAGCTAGAGACCCTTAGCACCCCAAAGTAACCATAGAGAGTGGGAAACAGGTTTGAATGCTTATCAGAGATGAATGGACAGGATTGACTTGACCCTGAACTAGGCAGCTCTATACACATGCGAAATCAGGATAGTAGTTAAACGCCTGTGCCAATGACCCCTAAGGAACACTATGTGACTACTATCAGAACTCCCAAGCTTGTTGCCCACCCTGAGGCGAAGGAAATCGCAGCTTTAGCGAAGGCCCACATTCATCTACACACCCAGGAGTGGGGCTCATATCATGGAATGTGAAAGGGCTCAAAAACAAGATTGATGTACCCGATTGGCACAGATTGATGTCTGGTGCCCACATCCTTCGCTTAGAGTAATCATGGGAGTCGATAGCTCACCCTATCGATGGATTTATGGGTTTCTTTACCCCGGCTAAACCCTCAGTCATGGAGAGGGCGAAGGGGTGTCGAGTGACCTATTTTTTTATACAATTTTTATTTGCCTTTTTCAGAAGAGACACAAAAGGAGAAACATTTCTTAACAGGAGCTGTAAATTCCATTGTGGTACCATGACACTGTTGGTATCTTCCCACCAAGGATAATTTATCTTCAATTGCAAGCTTGTACTACAGTACATTGCATCAAGTCTCTTAACAAACATTCTGCTAACCAATAAGTATAAAAACTTTAATAATGTACGCAATCCCCCCTCTCCCTCCCGGGTTATGTTAGTCTGCAAACAATCTCAATGCCTGAGAACTCAATCTCTATTTATGCAATCTACGTGTTCTGGTCACTTGTAGGTGGCGGGAAAGCCTCTTGCACCCCCTCTGTCACCAGTCCGTCCGTGTCTGCCGACAGCTCATCTGTTTCTACTAAAGGTGGATCGTTCGTCTGTGTTAAGTCAGCGATCATGTTGTACCATGCCCTCGCATCCTCCTCCAGCTTATCATCCCGCCTGACTCTCTTCATTCTCATTAACTCTGCCGTGGCCCATTCGTGCATGTCTTTAACCCAATCCTTTACTGCTGGGGGGGTTGGACTCATCCATCTAATGGCTATCCGTCGTTTGGCTAACACTAGTCCCAGTTGATGGAACTTCCTAGTAAGTTTCTTAGCTTTGGGTGCAGGGAGAAACCCAAGCAGCACCCCTTTAACATCATGCGGCACCGTTTAACCTGTGACCCTCTGTAAGCACTGTATTACCTGCCCCCAGAATGATGTCAATTCAGGACAGTCCCAGATCATATGTAGAAAATGGGCTTCTACCAGTCAACATCTAGGGCAACATGAGGAGCATTCTGGGAATATTTTATGAAGCACTCGTGGGGTCAAGTATGTTTGGTGCACTATGTTGTATTGTGTCAATTTAAATCTAGCGTTGGAGCTAATCTGTTCGACCCCCTGTGTACTCGCCTCCACTCCACCTCCGTCAAAGGTTCCTCCAGTATAGCGCCCCATTTAGCCTGAACAGGGAGGGGGGCAGCGGGGAGGTCCTCCCCGAGAGCCCCATAGATATGAGAGACCAGTCTACGTCCCCCCGCCAAGGTGGTCAGCACCTGCAAAGTTGCCATAACCTGCGGTTCCTGAGGGAATGTCGGCCATAACTCACTAGCCACCGCAGAAATTTTTGCATACTGCAAATATTGCCCCCTACTCAGCTCGAACATGTCTTCCGCCTCTTCCTTCATCAGGAACTGTTGGGCTGTGTATAAATCCCCCATCGTTTGACATCCGCCCTCCGTACATTTAACAATGGACATAGTCTGTCCTATTTTTTTGAAGGGCTGTACCGCCCACAACTGAGCCTCTGGGGCATACTGGGCCTTCTGTACTACCGTTTTTATTGCTGTTTCCCATACCGCGACCACATGTCAAAAAATATACGGGAAATGCTCCGGTACTCCGGCCCCCATCCTGAGGAGCTCAGGAAGCGTCGCTCCACAGTGCGTGCCCGCCAGCAACCTCTTCTCCCAGTAATCCTGGTCGTCCAACCAGTGCACCGCATGCTGAAGTTGCGATGCCATATAGTAAAACCCCAATCTATGGACCTCCAGTCCCCCCACTCCCATTGCCTCTGTAATGTATCCAGTTTGACCCGCTTCCTCTTAGATTCCCACAAAAGTTCCACCATTAGGTGTTCCAACCGTTGAAAATAAGTGCGTGGGATTCTGTAAAGGGAATTTTGCACTGCATATAGGCAGCGTGGTAGGATCACCATCTTGGAGAGCACCACCCTCCCCATCAGCGATAGGGGGAGTTCTCTCCAGAAAGCCACAGACCTCTGGATGCCTGCCACACACCTCCCAATATTACTCTACAGAAAGGTCAAGGGCATGTGCGCTAACTTGAACCCAAGGTATCTCACCTCGTCGCACATCCATCGCATCCCCAGCTGCGGCAGCTCTCACTCCCCTTTTCCAGCCAGAAGTCCCGTGGGGAAGAGTTTAGATTTCCCTGGGTTGAGTCGCAGTCCTGACACCTCTCCGAACTTTGTTAGCTCCCCAGTAAGCACCGGTACAGATTCTGCAGGGCGCCGGAGATATACTAATGTATCGTCTGCATACATAGACACCACATGATTGGTGTCCCTCAATTGGATGCCTCAAGGAGGTGTGTAGCTATTTGTGGGCAAATTATTTATAAAATTCCGCCGGTAGGTCGTCGCTCCCAGGGCACTTCTCCGACCTCAGCTTTTTAATGAATGCGAGCACTTCCTCCCTCAAGATCGGCACCCCCAGAGCCTCCGCGTCTTCCTCCCCTAGGGTGGGTAGCGTCAAGCCCCCAAGGAACTCCCTTAAGGAGTGCTCACTTATCTGAGAGTCAGCAGCGCACACATTTTTTAAGTGAGCCGCAAACTCTCTCAGGATCGCACCCTGGGTGTGTACATCATTTCCGTCTCTGCCACTCAGCTGTAGAATGGGTGCGTGCTCTGTTTCTATTCACAGTAAGCGCGCCAGTAGCGCCCTCGATCTGTCCCCCTCCATGTGCAGTTTTTGCCTGTATGTGGTGTACACAAATTTTTCCAGCCTTGTCCA
This sequence comes from Calotriton arnoldi, assembly GCA_963921515.1. Taxonomy (NCBI): domain Eukaryota; kingdom Metazoa; phylum Chordata; class Amphibia; order Caudata; family Salamandridae; genus Calotriton; species Calotriton arnoldi. The sequence goes on from CAWUFW010003117.1 coordinate 582,132, forward strand.
GGCCTCCAGTAATTCCCCCTGAATTCGTCTCCAGTCGGCTAGTTGAGCGGGCGTCTTATTTATAGTGTCATTTAGTCTCTTGATTTGTTTCTCCAGAGTCTCGATATCATCACTCAACTGTCTTCTCACCCCATATGTGGTTCTCATGCCCCCCGCAAAACAACCTTCATGGCCTCCCACTCCCTAGATCTATGAGTCGTTGACCCCCAATTGTCCGTGAAGTAATGGCGTCTTCGATAGTGTGTGCGTATGTGGGGTCAGTAAGTGCCTCCGCTCTGAGTCACCAGAGTGGGATGGCTGGACGACCCGGCCCACTTTTAAGAGTAAGTAGCAGCGGCGCATGATCTGAAAGATAACGGGGCAAATACGATATTCCCTCATTATTGGCAGACAAGTCAGCTGTTAGGCAGCAATGATCTATGTGTAAATACGTGCGGGCCACCGGGGTATAACAGGAGAATTCTCTCTTTGTGGGGTAACGGGCCCTCCACTCATCCCTGAGCTGCATACCCTGCATTATCGTAACTAATGACCTCAGCATGCGAGGCTTGGTGTTGTCTCTGGGGGGCTCTCTATCAAGCGTAGCATCGAAGATGCAGTTAAAGTCCCCAAAAAGAATAACTTCGGCACCCATGTATGGAGTCGCAGCTTTAAAAAGCGTTGAGAAAAAGTCTGGGCAATCCAAGTTGGGGGCATATACCTTAAGCAGACAGATTTTCTTGCCCTCCCATCTCCCATGCACGATAACATACCTCCCCTCTGCATCCAAGACGTGGTGTAAATGCTGAAAGGGGACCCCTGATGCCACCCACACCAGAGCCCCCTGTGCAAAGCCCGAGTACGAGGTGGCATATAGTTGGCCCCTCCACCTTTTCCGTATACTCGAAATAGTGTTTCCCCAGACATGCGTTTCCTGTAGCCCGGCTATCGCTATCTTATATCTCCTAAGAAATGCATACACTCTACGGTGTTTCTCTAGCCCAGCCATCCCTCTAACGTTCCAATTAAGTATCTTCAGTGTTTGTATTGACATGGTTGTATTGACGTGTACGATTCATTTTCACCTGCCTTCCCCAAGAATGATCATTACTTCTTCTCAGTTTCCTATTTGACATATATACAATTTCACATGACCCAAAGCTTCCCGCAACAACTAAAAGAATGTTGAAAATTGAACAGTCCCTCCCCCTCCCCCTGGGCAGTAGCATTACCTTTGATGTATACATTGTAACCCATACAAATAGCAGCGCATACCGCCCCAAACCTCCCCCCCTCACCCACTAGAAACATTAGTTCCCCCCCAAAAGTTCAAAGGCAGAGAGTTATTTTATCCCCACCTATTACACGGGTAAGGTTGTCGTATCAGTTGCTGTGCTAGAGAAACGACTTCACCCGGGTGCGAGATTACTCTCTAGCGTCCCGGACATGCCTGAACTCTGTTGGGGGACGTCATAGCCCTGCGAGGCCTTTGCTCCCACTGTGATAATTTCTAAACATATATAATTCTGAATACAAACATTATTCCTCTGCTCCTGTACTCTCTGAGTGTAATCTGGATACACTGATATAGAATGTCCTTCAAAAAGAAGTGCCTTCCACTCCCGGACAACTGCAAAGAAGGTCTCGGTCTCGAAAATTAAATAGCTTCGCTATGATCGCCCTGGGGGGCGCGCCAGGTCGAGGCGGTGCCACCAGCGCCTTATGCGCTCTTTCAATACTGAAGAATTTAGATATTCGCGCTGGGGTCATTTCCTTCATTACCCACTCCTCAAGGAACAGTTCGACTGATGGACCCTCCACCTTTTCAGGAAATCCCACAAAACGAAGGTTCCCCCTTCTTGAGTGCCCTTCAGAATCTTCTGCCCGGTCGTCCAGCATCATAACTTGCCACTTGAGTTCCACCACCGTGGCACTAAGATTCTTAACTTCCATCTTGAGAGTGTCCATGTCCTGCTCAGTGACTGACACTCTGTCCGAAACCTTTTGTAGGTCACATCTCAGAAGGTTTACGTTGATGGCCACTGCATCTATTTTTTGAATCATGTCGTTCCTGGTCGTCTGAATTGCCTGGATGACGTCCGTTAATGTAGGAGCATCCGCCGCCCCTGCTCAGCAGCCCCCTTACCGCCAGCAGGATCCTCTTCTTCAGCCCCGGCTCCTTGGGGGAGGGGCTGGGCATAGTTCAGGATTTTATTTGCCTGGGACTTGGGTGTTTTATCTTTCCCCATATTTGTAGACCTGTCAGGGTACTAATGAGAGTACTTCCGGGCGTTCAATGCGGATCCCAACAGCTTAGTACCCAACCTTCAGCTGAGTCGCTCCAGAACCAGTGAAAATATCTCCTCAGATTGGAACAACCTCTAGCCACCACTGTATGATTAATATGCGTTTAGTTCCAGGGGCTGTTATATTAAAGCAAACAGCGCAGATCCAACCCGGTCGCCAGGCCTCTCCCCAGCTTGTACCATCCAAGTGTCTGCGTGGGGAGGATCACCCAGCCACCAGCCTTTCTACAATAACATCCCTCAGAGCTCAGGGGTCCGCTTCAATCATGTGCCTATAAGTCTCCAGCGGAGAGCGCCCGCCCCAAGACCAGAACCCCGGGCCTCAGGACATCATGACCAGTCCGTCTTCTGCGCTGGTTCGATGTAGCCCAATTAAGTCCTCGGCACGTTCGCCGAGTGCGGGGGGGAGAGCGCGCCCACCGATCTTAAAACTGTAGGCGCGGGCTCCCCATTGTAGTAGTCCAGCAAGGTACCTGTATCGGCCGCAGCTCAGTTCCTTCAGGTCTCGGAAGCTGTGGCTTCCCTTCTACTCATCCATCCCAGAGTCTCTCCACCCAGGATGTGCCGGCACAATCCAATGGCGTCGTCTGATTCCGGCCACCAGCTCTGGCCCAGGCGCTCCAGCTCCGCTCCTCAAACTGCGCTTGCTCGCCGTGCAGGGGGGAGCACAGTCAGTCCGCGGCTCACTTTGCACATCTCCAGCCCCCAGAAGGAGGCCTCCCTCCACAGCGCCGACCTGGCCTGGGCCCGGCACCGCGGACTCCTCCAAGCGCCCCCCGGCACACACGCTGCTACTCTCGGTCCTCCAGTGGGGGAATCCGTATGTTCTGGACTGCGTCGCAGCCCCGGGACAGGTCCGGGAGCCCGTCTCCTTTCAGCGATTATCCCCCGGGCAATACAAAATGGCGCCGCCTCCCCTCCAAGGCCGCAGCACTCCTCCAGCGGCCCGTGGGACAAATCCCCACTTCTGCAGCAATCCACTGCCGGGCGGGCCCCGCGGCACTATGGCGATCCAATTCTGCACACAGTGGGGGCAGGATTTTCAAGGATATTTCCAAAAGTAAGGCTGCCACACAGAGCTCCGTAGAAACACGTCTACTCGGCCATGTTGGCTAGCCATGCTCCTTGTCTAGTGACCTTTATTCTGAACACCATACCCTGGAAAATCTTAAAATGAATGAATGAATCTCTGAACTTTCATCTATTGGTATGTGAGGTTGGAGAGCAATTGGATATTCTCCTAATTAATTTTTATAACAATTGATTTGACAGCTCGAGAACCCAAGCAGTGATGGACCAGGAGCTAGCCATCCAGACAGCTACATCCTCACATTATAAACCTGTGAGCATTATTTGGGTAGGAGATTTTAATATACATTATTTTTCATTTTTAGATATACCAATTTGTGGAATTATAGATGCACAAGGTGAGGCCTTTGCTCATTTTAAACATGATACTTATGGAACAACTCTGAATAGTTAAATGGTGAAATTAAGCCTTAGGATCCAAAATAGTAAGCTGAATGAGAGCAAAAGTCTAGCAGCTACATTCTTTAGAAATAACTATGAGTCAACCATTGATTATATCATGGCCTCTGAAGCCTTAGACCCAGTTATCAAAGGCTTTGAAACCACCATTTCGGGGTATAGCGATTATGCAATGTTAGAGGTCAGGTGACCCTAGCCAAGAAAAGTAACATCACACTAAAGCTGGGAATTGATCAAATCCTGGTAACGACTAATGGGTACTCTATCAAATGGGAGAAAGTAGACCATTCAGCTTTTCTCCCATCTATTTTGCAGCATACTATGCCTGAGATGAAGATATGCCTAGATTCATGGTCTGACCATATACAGATAATTTTAAGCAGACAATCGCCTGGAGAAAGAAATGCATTATAGAAGCAGCATGGGAGGATTTGTTACAGGCCAGTGCCCTTCAGGATAGTAGATTCTTCTGGAAGGTTATTAATAATAACTATTTCAGGGGTCCCCTAAACCCTTAACTGAGGTGCAAATTGCAGAGGAGGCTTGGGTAGATCATTTTACTGTCATCTATGATAACTAACCTGCCACTAGCATGGAACAAGTGACACAAAAAAGTGCAGGAAACCAAGACACCCAAAGGACAAACATCTTACAGCACCCTCTCCAGCCTGTTAGTTTGCATGAGGTCAAAAGGGCCCTAGATGAAAGCAGTAAAGGGAAGGCCCCAGGCCCAGACAGGACTCCTCTGGACATGTATCGGGAGCATCAAGACCTGTGGGCCCTGCTACTCACAAATGTCTGTAATAACAGTGTAGCGACAGGCTCCCCCACATCATAGAAATCCTCGATTATAATCCCGAACTATAAAAAAAGGCAATAAATCCCTACCACAAAATAACCGGCCCATATCACTGCTGGATGCCACTGCAAAAGTTATGAGGCATATATTACTCAATAGATTGGAAAACTGGGCATCCACTAGCCATATATTAGTTGACGCTCAATTTGGATTAAAAAATGGGATGAGTACAGCCAACCAATGTTTGAATCTAAGTATCATCATTGGGAAATGTACATTGGCTTGTGGCTAAGAAGGTATCGCTATATCTATCCTTCATGGATCTGTCAGCAGCTTTTTTGACTGCGTCTCACACTCAAAACTATGGAAAATTATAATGGATTTAGGGGTTGAGGCAGGAATTATTTCCTATGTTAGGCAATTGTATTTAGAAGCTAATGCCTGTGTGCACTTTGAAAGGGATGGCGAATGTTTGGGCAGCTTTAACATCAGAAGAGGGGTTAGGCGGGGGTGTGTCATGGCCCCTTCCATTTTTCCCTATAAACGAACTGGGTAGGATCAGTACTAAGCATAGCTGCTAGTGATACAGCGATGATTGGTCCGCTCTCCCTTCCAATTTTACTTTATGCAGATGATGCTGTATTAATTGCCAGAACCAAGAGGGGGTTGCCGGGTCTAATTGATGACTATATTGCTTTTATGTCAGATTTGGACCTGAAAGTAAATGGCACTAAGACATATACCATGACTTACGTGGCCAAAACCAGAGTAAAACCTGCTTTTTATGTGGAAGGACACAAATTGAGCGAATCACCTATCTTTTGCTACTCAGGGATATTTTTTGATAGTAAAAATTCTTGGTCCCCCATGATAGCGAATAGGTGTGCGCAAATGGAAAAATCCATTAATGGGATATTTTCTTTTGTAAAGAAGCTGGGTTTTAAGCCAATAAGGGAACTCCTCACTATATATGCAAGCAAGACTGTGGTGGTGGCCTCATATGGCATGGGGGTCTGGGGAATGGCCAATATACGGATCATCCAAAGGGTCAAAGATTCCTTCTTTAAACATATCCTAGCTCTTCCTCCAAGTTGCTCGAATTATATAGTCCATTCTGAATTAGGAGTCCCGTACGTATCGGACACGATCAAGGTAGCTCCGATCATGCTTTGGAACTCAATTTGGTCGCGAGAGGAAATGGGGCTTAACAAATGAATCCTTAGGGACACCATGAACTAAAGCCATGCAATAGAGATTCCAGGCTGAGACACGTAAAATCCCTATTTGAGGAGATTGGCTTAGCAGATCTTTATAATAAACCAGATTTGTGTAGATCGCAAGCCAAAGGTAATCTGAAATACTGTGTCCAGAACAAGACTATGGGGGAGAGATGGGTGGGAGAAAAAGCAAAACAATACATTCTCACTTATAGTATGATGGCCCACCAGGAGGGCTTGAAATCTCACCTGACCCTGGTAAAAAACGCCCAGCAAAAGTTTATATTGACCGGATTTAGGGCAAATGTGTTGCCTTTGATGGTAGGGTTCCCGATTAATTGTTACTCCCTGTCAGAACGTGCCCTCTGCCCGTGTGACGGAGAGTTGCCTATAACAAATTTGCACATTGTATTTTTTACCAATATTATGAAATTCCCAGGAAAATTTTTTTATTTTATATTTAAAGCGCATAATTTTAGACTGTGCAGACCAGCTCTTGTATTTTTACAGCAATTAAATACTCGACTTGTGTGTTGTGCAATGACCTCATATTTATGGCAGGTATTAAAATTAAGGAAAAACCTGCAGTTGGAAATTCCCTAAGTAAAGCATATTCCTGTATGATTATTGTATGATTTTATTGTTATATAGAATTTTACATTGAATAATTTTAGAGAATTTTAAGAGGATTTTAATAACCAAAACGGTTAGTGACTTAATGAGTCCCTTTTGTATATATAAAAAAATGATCTCTTAAAGTGGATAAAATGTGATGATGATTGGTCACTTTTTCCACTCTTTTAATTGAAACGTTTATATATATATATTTTGGATCAATGGCGGCTGAATGAAGTGTCCAGGGTTGCCTCATCCCATCCACGATAACATCCAGGCAGGTGAGGTGAAGCTGCAGGCATCGCCCACTGGGGTTAGTACTTACATCAACGTGCCTGCAGCGCGCGAACTCGGAGCCCCGAGTTCGGGAGACTCTCCCTGCCTTCTAGAGTGTCTGCACCAATCGAAGCGGGGCACTCTATATTTAAAGTGGACAGCATCAATAGAACAGTGATGGAGGCATTTGAGAAAGGCAATGAAGCCGAAACCGATCATGCCGTATTTGCTGTGCTGGATTAAAGAGGAAAATCCCTGTGAACCTGTGTGGGCTTGTTCCTTTCGTGAAGGGAAGGTTTCTGGTCTTGGATATTAGTGTGTGGCCACGCGCACTTAAACCCCCCATTCTGAAGCAGTTCGGCGGCAGCAGTGGCAATCTTTGGTGTAATCTCAACGTTCTTGGGGAACGCCGAACCGCCGCTAGCCATCAAAGGACTAAGCCGATCTTAATTGGTTTGTGACTTCACGAACAACGCACACACTTACTTAAGGAGTATGCGTTTTGGCACTCTTTTGGATCAATGGTGGCTGAATGAAGTGTCCAGGGTTGCCTCATCCCATCCACGATAACATCCAGGCAGGTGAGGTGAAGCTGCAGGCACCCCCCACTGGGGATAGTACTTACGTCAACGTGCCTTCAGCGCGCGAACTCGGAGCCCCGAGTTCGGGAGACTCTCCCTGCCTCCTAGAGTGTCTGCACCAATCGAAGCGGGGCACTCTATATTTAAAGTGGACAGCATCAATAGAACAGTGATGGAGGCATTTGAGAAAGGCAATGAAGCCGAAACCGGTCATGCCGTATTTGCTGTGCTGGATTAAAGAGGAAAATCCCTGTGAACCTGTGTGGGCTTGTTCCTTTCGTGAAGGGAAGGTTTCTGGTCTTGGATATATATATATATATATATATATATATATATTATCTACTGGCGGTCGCCAGTAGATAGTTATAGTTACAACCTATTATCCATAGGAAATCCGCAACATTCTATTTGAAATAACTCTCTTGCCGGTTGACGTATCTTCGCAAAATTTTCAAACTTTGTGGGGCGCTCCGGTCCGCTCCTACCCTGAAAGTCTCGGGCGGATTCGTCAAGCGGGGCCGAGAAAAGGGGGTCCCAAAACGCGTTTTCCCCATGCAATTTTCCATAGGAAATTTTAGACACGGCTACAGCCCGAACTGCTGAACGGAATTACACCAAATTTGGCAAAGATGTAGTTCTTGGTTCAGAAAGAACCCTTTTTGTTAAATGGTGTAAATCCGTTCAGTAGTTGCTGAGAAAATCAAAAGTAAAAGTACATATATATCTATGGCCGAGTAGGGTCCGCGTACCCTCAGCGCACCCTGCGCGCACCGTCCCGATCACGAGCTGCATGTTAATTGGCTGTCAGCTGGCTGTCAACATTCCGATTCAGGAAATGTTGGCAGCCATTTTGTCCCTCGGTAGAACCGAGGGACAGAAACAAGTGCGCAAAGCGCACAAAGGGGGCAGGATAGAAACACCCTGACCCCCTAGGTTTGCTCAGGGGGTCCCACAAGGGTGCGCGAATCCTGCCGAAAAAAAAAAAAATTAGATTGCATTTTGCCCCCGGGTGGCCCAAGTCCCGGGGGCATGGTGGGTGGGTATATTGTTATGTGTGGGGGCCTCAAAGGCCCCCAAGCCCGAGGACCGCCACCCCCTGGGGCTTTATAAAAAAATGGTGCGGGAGGGCTCTCCTGCCCTCCCGCAGCCCCGGGACCGCCACCCCCGGGGCTTCTTTTTATGTTAAATAAGGTGTGGGGGCTCCAGCCCCCACACGCCCGAGACCACCACCTCCCGGGGCACTTACAAAATAAATGTGGGGGTCCATTACGGACCCCCAGAGCCCGGGGACCACCACCTCCCGGGGCTGTGCAATTTAAGGGAGGGGGCCGCGCGGCCCCTCCTGGAGCCCTTGATGGCCCTGGGGACCGCCACCCCCCAGGGCCGGCTCCTGCAGTGTCCCGGATGCCTACCCCGGGACACTGCTGTTTGCTATGACAGGACGGGAGCCTCGCGGCTCCCGTCCTGCCATTGCAAACTTGCTTTGCATATTGGAAGAGAGCAGGAAACCTGCTCTCTTTCAATATGCAAAGCTGATTGCTTTCCACATGGGGAGCAGCATGTTAGCTGCTCCCCATGTGGAAAAGCAATGCCGGCTTCCGCAGGAGGCGGGGAGCCGGCTGGGACTGTGGGGGATTGGGGACCCCCACAGTCTCCCAACGTGAAGGCCAGGCCCGGGGGATGGGGTCCCCGGGGCCAGTAAGTGGCCCGGGAGGGGGGCCACGCAGCCCCCTCCCCAAAGTTTAAAAAAAAAAAATAAAAAAAAAATGGTCAAGGCCGGCCCCGGGGATGTGGTCCCCGGGGCCTTAAATGGCCTGAGGAGGGGGCCACGCAGCCCCCTCCAAATAAAAATATAAAAATCGAGGCCATGCCCCGGGGATGGGGTCCCCGGGGCCAATACAGGCCCAGGGAAGGGGGCCACGCGGCCCCCTTCCCGTTTTTTTAAATTTTAATTACAAAAAAGGGGTAAGGCCCTGGGGGATGGGGTCCCCAGGGCCTAAAGATAGGAAAAAGGAAGGGGGCCACACAGCCCCCAATCAGAGACAAAAAAAAAAACGATCGGGCCCGCAGGCCCCGCCCTTCCTTCACCACTCTGCAAACGCGCCCCCTGGCGCGTTTGCAGATGAAGTAATTCTCCATTGAATACTGGGGGTCCCTGGGGGCCAACTAGCCCACCAGGAACCTCCAGTATGCGCCAGGAGGCTGCCTTGCAGAGAGGTGTACAGAGGCCACGCCCCTTTTACACCTCTCTGCAACGCAGCTCTGTGGCGCTTAATGGAGGTAGCATGGTGGGCTAGTTGGACTCCAGGGACCCTCAGGATTCAAGGGGAGTTAATCCCCCGACTTAAAATGCGCCACGGGGCGTGTTTGCACAGTGGTGAAGGGAGGGCGGGGCTTCAGGTGACATGTGTGCAAACAGGCCCCGTGGCGCGTTTTAAGATGGGGAATTAAATCCCCTTCAATCCTGAGGGTCCCTGTGGGCCAACTAGCCCAACAGGTACATCCAGAGAGCGCCACGGAGCTGCGTTGCAGAGTGTTGTAAAGGGGTGTGGCCTCTCTACACATCTCTGCAACGCAGCCCCTAGCGCATACTGGAGGTTCCTGATGGGCTAGTTGGCCCGTAGGGACCCTCATGATTCAAGGGGACTTAATCCCCCAACTTAAAACGCGCCACGGGCGCGTTTGCACAGATGTCACCTCAGGCCCCGCCCCCTCCCTTCACCATTGTGCAAATATTCCTCTAAAATCTGCCGAAATACGAATTCCGATTTACTCACCTGTTATCAGGAGAGACCTCAGTGCTGCATCTTTCAGCCCAGTACTGATCCTCAAAAGTAATTTTAACCGTACTTACCAGTAACTTGAATTTCCTTCCATAGGATATCATTGACTGCGTTTTGCTTGAAAATGTCTTCTAAGTGTTGAGTTTTAAAACATTCAAATATTCCTCTAAAATCAGCCGAAATCCTATTTCTGATTTACTCACCTGTTATCAGGAGAGACCTCAGTGCTGCATCTTTCAGCCCAGTACTGGTCCTCAAAAGTAATTTTAACCGTACTTACCAGTAACTTGAATTTCCTTCCATAGGCTATACATTGACTGCGTTTCACTTGGAAATTCTTCTAAGTGTGGAGTTTTGGAACTTTACAAATATTCCTCTAAAATCAGCCGAAATACGAATTCCGATTTACTCACCTGTTATCAGGAGAGACCTCAGTGCTGCATCTTTCAGCCCAGTACTGATCCTCAAAAGTAATTTTAACCGTACTTACCAGTAACTTGAATTTCCTTCCATAGGATATCATTGCCTGCTTTTGCTGAAAAGTCTTCTAAGTGTTGAGTTTTGAAACATACAAATATTCCTCTAAAATCAGCCGAAATACGAATTCCGATTTACTCACCTGTTATCAGGAGAGACCTCAGTGCTGCATCTTTCAGCCCAGTACTGGTCCTGAAAAGTAATTTTAACCGTACTTACCAGTAACTTGAATTTCCTTCCATAGGCTAACATTGACTGGTTTCACTTGGAAATTCTTCTAAGTGTGGAGTTTTGGAACTTTATAATATTCCTCTAAAATCAGCCGAAATACGAATTCCAATTTACTCACCTGTTATCAGGAGAGAACCCAGTGCTGCATCTTTTAGCCCAGCACTGACCCTGAAAAGTAATTTTAACCGTACTTACCAGTAACTTATATTTTCTTCCATAGGAATCCATTGTCTGGTTTTCAGCAGAAAAGTTTCAAAGTGTCGATTTTCACAAACTACAAATATTCCTTAAAAATCGCCTGTATGACTTAAACGCATTCTTTCAACTGTTTACAGGAGATGCACCAGTGCTGGATCCAGGATCCAACACTGAGTAAGAAAAAGTAACGATAACAGTTTTTACCTGCTAAGTGAATTTCCTTCCATAGGATAATATTGGTGATTCTATGAGAAAAAGTTTCTGTGTCAACTTTTAAAATACAATAATATTCCTTAAAAATCACGACTGTAACCAAAACGCTTTTACTCAACTGTTTACAGGAGATGTACCAGGACTGAATCTAGGATCCAGTCCTGTGGTTAGAAAAGTAATCCATAAAGTAACTAATTGCATTTAACTAGAAATTCACATTGAGCTGAATGTTGCATTGTGTTTGAAAATGTGTTGCCCATTGCAACAACTGTAACTACTGTACTTAAAAGTCTATTGCCTATGTGCAAAGTATTTAAACTAAAGTAATTCATTCTGAGAAAGTATTTTTTGTAATGTAATGTATAATGTAATTACAATGTAATTTAAAAAATAAAATATGTAAAAAAAATAGTTTCTAAAAATGTAGTAAATCAGTATGAAAAAAATTAATATAACAATTAATACATTTAAAAATTGGCATTTACAAAACCTTTGAAATTCACTGAAAAAACCGTAGGTTTCAGACATGTTATAGTTAGGAATTAGCATTTAAAAAACCTTTGAAATTCACTGAAAAAACCATAGGTTTCAGATATGTTATAGTTAGAAATTAGCATTTAAAAAACCTTTGAAATTCACTGAAAAAACCATAGGTTTTAGGGACAGTTATAGTTAGTTGGACATTGCACTCGTACAAAACCCGTGAAATTCCCCGTTATAGTTAGTTCAGCTAACTATAACTCGCGCCCACGATGCACTGCTGATGACGTCACATATTACATCACTCATGACATGGTCAATGAGATCATGATGACATCACTGATGACATCTCAAATGACATCACTGATGACATCATCCACGTGATAATCTGATGCAGCTCTTCACACCCTAATATAACCTTTGATACACCCAATCTAAATTACAGACTGCCATTCGTAAAACCATAGACACTCCAACACCAATAACTACATACCCACTCACTGATTCTTAGGTCTACACACACACATCCACTCACTCACCCGTACAGTCACTCATACTTACGGTCACTCAGTACAGGACTATCATATGCACTCATACTCCTATATAGACACTCAAACACCGCCACTCATCCATAGAGGTACTCACACACCTAGTCAGTCATGCAAATAATTAAACACACTGCCATTTACTCACCTATACAGTTATACACACACCAGCTCACTTAATCATACAAATACTAGCACATTCTTACGCTCTTATACAATCACTGATACAAGCACACACTCATCCATACAGCCACTATCACAATCACTCACTCTCGCTTATAGCTATTTATATACTCCAACACACATATATACTGCCTTTCACATATGTAGTTACTCACACATGTACCACTGGGACATACATTCACTCACTAACACACTCTTACACACACTTACCCACCCATACAGTCTATCACAGATGCACTCTTGAAACCATCCACCCAGTGAATCACCCACTCACACATCTATGCACGAGTCGCACACACCCCATCCACACAAACACTCAGGCACCCATACAGATACTCAGACAACCAATCAATAACTCTTATAGACACTCATGTAGCTATTCACAAACCCATGCAGCCACTTACACAGCAACAGACAGACGGATACAGACATTCACCCAGTTTAGTCACTAACCCATGCATTCAGTAAGATACGTTTAATCACTCACTTATAGAGTTAGTCACGCACCTACTAAATCATCCATACAGACACTTATACACCCACTCATTCTTCAATACGCCTTTCCCTATATATATTAAAAATATTTAAACTTTACAGAAACACACAGTCACTGGATGATGTCATCAGTGATGTCATTTGAGATGTCATCAGTGATGTCATCAGTGATGTCACTGACCATGTCATGAGTGATGTAATATGTGACGTCATCAGCAGTGCATTGCGGGCGCGAGTTATAGTTAGCTGAACTAACTATAACGGGGAATTTCACGGGTTTTGTACGAGTGCAATGTCCAACTAACTATAACTGTCCCTAAAACCTATGGTTTTTTCAGTGAATATTTATATATATATATATATATATTATCTACTGGCGGTCGCCAGTAGATAGTTATAGTTAGGACCTATTATCCATAGGAAATCCGTAACATTCTATTCCCAATAACTTTGGCGTCGTTTGACGAATCATCGCGAAATTTTCAAAACTAGTGGGGCGCTCCGGTCCGCTCCTGTCTTGAAAGTTTCGGGGTGATTCATCAAGCGGGGGCCGAGAAAAAAGGGGGGTCCCAAAACGTGTTTTCTCCATGTTAATTCCCATAGGAAATTTTAGCCACGGCTACAGCCCGAACTGCTGAACGGAATTACACCAAATTTGGCAAAAAGGTAGCGCTTGGTTCAGAAAGCGACCTTTTTTTAAATGGTGTAAATCCGTTCAGTAGTTGTGGAGAAATTCAAAAAATAAGAGTGAAAAAATCAATTTCCCATAGGAAACTTTATGCAAGGCTACAGCAAAAACTGCTGAACGGAATTACACCAAATTTGGCAAAAAGGTAGTGCTTGGTTCAGAAAGCACCCTTTTTAAAAATGGTGTAAATCCGTTCAGTAGTTGCTGAGAAAATCCAAAATAAAAGTTTCGATATCTATGGCCGCGGTGGATCCGCGCACCCTCCCGACCACGAGCTGCATGCTAATTGGCTGTCAACACTGCAAACCAGGAAGTGTTGGCAGCCATCTAGTTCCTCGGTAGAACCGAGGAACAAGAAAGCAGTAAAACAAGTGCGCAAAACGCAAAAAGGGGCAGGGTAGAAACACCCTGACCCCCTAGGTCTGCTCAGGGGTCCCACAAGGACCCCCTGGGCAGAAAAAGCATTTTTTTTTTTTAAATCGGCGGGATGCGCTTAGGGTGCGCGGATCCCGCTGATTAAAAAAAACACAAGAAACAAGTGCGCAAAACGCACAAAGGGGGCAGGGTAGAAACACCCTGACCCCCTAGGTCTGATCAGGGGGTCCTTGTGGAAAAAAGCAAAAAAAATAAAAAATACTGGCATCGTGCCGGAGGCCCCGCCCCCTCCCTGCAGCAGTCTGCAAACGCGCCCCCTGGCGCGTTTTAAGAAGGGGAAGTAATTCCCCTTGAATACTGGGGGTCCCTGGGGGCCAACTAGCCCACCAGGAACCTCCGGTATGCGCCAGGGGGCTGCGTTGCAGAGAGGTGTACAGAGGCCACGCCCCTTTTTACACCTCTCTGCAACGCAGCTCTGTGGCGCTTTTTGGAGGTACATGGTGGGCTAGTTGGACTCCAGGGACCCTCAGTATTCAAGGGGACTTAATCCCCCAACTTAAAACGCGCCACGGGGCGCGTTTGCACAGTGGTGAAGGGAGGGGGCGTGGCTTCAGGTGACATGTGTGCAAACAGGCCCCGTGGCGCGTTTTAAGATGGGGAATTAAATCCTCTTCAATCCTGAGGGTCCCTGGGGGCCAACTAGCCCACCAGGTACCTCCAGTAAGCGCCACGGAGCTGCGTTGCAGAGTGTTGTAAAAGGGGCGTGGCCTCTGAACACCTCTCTGCAACGCAGCTCTCTGCGCGCATACTGGAGGTATCTGGTGGGCCAGTTGGCCCCTAGGGACCCTCGGGATTGAGGAGGAATTAATTCTCCAACTTAAAACGCGCCACAGGGCGTGTTTGCAGACATGTCACTTCAGGCCCCACCCCCTTCCTTCACCATTGTGCAAATATTCCTCTAAAATCAGCCGAACTACGAATTCCGATTTACTCACCTGTTATCAGGAGAGACCTCAGTGCTGCATCTTTGAGCCCAGTACTGATCCTGAAAAGTAATTTTAACCGTACTTACCAGTAACTTGAATTTCCTTCCATAGGCTAACATTGACTGGTTTCACTTGGAAATTCTTCTAAGTGTCGATTTTTGAAACATACAAATATTCCTCTAAAATCAGCACAAACTACGAATTCCGATTTACTCACCGGTTATCAGGAGAGACCTCAGTGCTGCATCTTTGAGCCCAGTACTGATCCTGAAAAGTAATTTTAACCGTACTTACCAGTAACTTGAATTTCCTTCCATAGGCTAACATTGACTGGTTTCACTTGGAAATTCTTCTGTGTGGGAGTTTTGGAACTTTATAATATTCCTCTAAAATCAGCCGAACTACGAATTCCGATTTACTCACCTGTTATCAGGAGAGAACCAAGTGCTGCATCTTTTAGCCCAGCACTGACCCTGAAAAGTAATTCTAACCGTACTTACCAGTAACTTGTATTTCCTTCCATTGGAATCCATTGTCTGGTTTTCAGCAGAAAAGTTTCAAAGTGTCGATTTTCACAAACTACAAATATTCCTTAAAAATCGCCTGTATGACTTAAACGCATTCTTTCAACTGTTTACAGGAGATGCACCAGTGCTGGATCCAGGATCCACCACTGAGTAAGAAAAAGTAACGATAACACTACTTACCTGCTAAGTGAATTTCCTCCCATAGGATAACATTGGTGATTCTATGTGAAAAAGTTTCTAAGTGTCAACTTTTAAAATACAATAATATTCCTTAAAAATCACTACTGTAACCAAAACGCTTTTACTCAACTGTTTACAGGAGATGTCCCAGGACTGAATCTAGGATCCAGTCCTGTGGTTAGAAAAGTAATCCATAAAGTAACTAATTGCATTTAACTAGAAATTCACATTGAGCTCAATGTTGCATTGTGTTTGAAATTGTGTTGCCCATTGCAACAACTGTAACTACTGTACTTAAAAGTCTATTGCCTATTTGCAAAGTATTTAAACTAAAGTAATTCATTCTGAGAAAGTATATTTTGTAATGTAATGTATAATGTAATTACAATGTAATTTAAAAAATAAAATATGTAAAAATAAATAGTTTAAAAAAATGTAGTAAATCAGTATCAAAAAAATAAATATAACAATTAATACATTTAAAAATTGTCCTTTACAAAACCTTTGAAATTCACTGAAAAAAACCATAGGTTTCAGACATGTTATAGTTAGGAATTAGCATTTAAAAAACCTTTGAAATTCACTGAAAAAACCATAGGTTTCAGGCACGTTATAGTTAGAAATTAGCATTTAAAAAACCTTACAAATTCACTGAAAAAACCATAGGTGTTAGGGACAGTTATAGTTAGTTGGACATTGCACTCGTACAAAACCCGTGAAATTCCCCCGTTATAGTTAGTTCAGCTAACTATAACTCGCGCCCGCAATGCACTGCTGATGACGTCACATATTACATCACTCATGACATGGTCAGTGACATCACTGATGACATCACTGATGACATCACTGATGACATCATCCACGTGATAATCTGATGCACCTCCTCACACCCTAATATAACCTTTGATACACTCACTCTAAATTACAGACTGCCATTCGCAAAACCATAGACACTCCAACACCAATAACTACATACCCACTCACTGATTCTTAGGTCTACACACACATCCACTCACTCACCCGTACAGTCACTCATACTTACGGTCACTCAGTACAGGACTATCATATGCACTCATACTCCTATATAGACACTCAAACACCGCCACTCATCCATAGAGGTACTCACACACCTAGTCAGTCATGCAAATAATTAAACACACTGCCATTTACTCACCTATACAGTTATACACACACCAGCTCACTTACTCATACAAATACTAGCACATTCTTACGCTCTTATACAATCACTGATACAAGCACACACTCATCCATACAGTCACTCTCACAATCACACACTCTCAGCTTATAGCTATTTATATACTCCAACACACATATATACTGCCTTTCACATATGTAGTTACTCACACATGTACCACTGGGACATACATTCACTCACTAACACACCCATACACACACTCACCCACCCATAGCAGTCCATCACAGATGCACTCTTGAAACCATGCACCCAGTGAATCACCCACTCACACATCTATGCACAGAGTCGCACACACCCCACCCACACAAACACTCAGGCACCCATACAGATACTCAGACAACCAATCAATAACTCATATAGACACTCGTGTAGCTATTCACAAACCCATGCAGCCACTTACACAGCAATAGACAGACGGATACAGACATTCACCCAGTTTAGTCACTAACCCATGCATTCAGTAAGATACGTTTAATCACTCACTTATAGAGTTAGTCACGCACCTACTAAATCATCCATACAGACACTTATACACCCACTCATTCTTCAATACGCCTTTCCCTATATATATTAAAAATATTTAAACTTTACAGAAACACACAGTCACTGGATGATGTCATCAGTGATGTCATTTGAGATGTCATCAGTGATGTCATCAGTGATGTCACTGACCATGTCATGAGTGATGTAATATGTGACGTCATCAGCAGTGCATTGCGGGGCGCGAGTTATAGTTAGCTGAACTAACTATAACGGGGGAATTTCACGGGTTTTGTACGAGTGCAATGTCCAACTAACTATAACTGTCCCTAAAACCTATGGTTTTTTCAGTGAATATATATATATATATATATATATTGTGTAAATGCCTGTTTTTTAGCCAGCTAGGCCTTGAATGGTTAATTTCATATCCCTCCTCTCTACTGTGTTGTGTTGAATGGTTGGCACATTTCATCTATACTTACTAATTTTTGTTTTCATCTACAGGACATCTTCTTACCTGTTTCCCTTCTAGGTTGTTCCATTTTTTGCTTAATACTTATTGGATGTGCAATCCACACTTTTACAATGTATTCATTTTTTCACATTCATAATAGGCCCAACAGCCAGAGCACGTTGTCAAACATCTGTCATTGAGGAAACCTCCACTCCAGCCCAGGATCAAGCATTCAGGGAGGACACCACTCCTGAAAATCCAGATGAAGAGGAGCGGCCTGGTCTATCTGGTCTACCTGGGCTGAACGGCTCCAGTGAGCCTCACTCGGCCCACACCTACACCTCACACCCCAGCTGTTACAACACCTCAGCTTATGGATACCTCCACTTCCTGTGTCCAAACCAACATCACACCGATCTTCTGCCCCCCAATCCTGGTTGCTATTGAGACAACTCCACCACCACCTCCAGTTCAGACAGGAACCAGTGGGATGGGGCACACTGGGTAAAGAGCACAGGTAATGGGAGTAGGGGTCATGTGAGGGAATCTGTGGGCCAGCATAGTGAGGCTCACTGAGTTCACTGTCACACAGGCCACCATCAACCAAATCTTGGGATCCATGCGTCAGTCCCAAGATATGATGGGCCAGGTCCTTGCAGAGCTCCCGGACATGAAGCAGTTGCAGAGGGAGCTCAATGTTCAGATGGAACATCACAACTCCAATATGGGTTCTCTGACTGGGGTGCTGCATGACATTTACACCCAAATGTGCAGGGCTTTTCAAGCTCCAACTTTCCCTTTCTGTGGTCCAACAAAACCTGGGCCAACTACATTTGCCACAGCCACAGAAAGGGAGGCCCTGACACAAAGGCAACACCATCCCCCACCTCAATCCCTGCAACTGTGGATACACTAGACCCCCGCAGGAGCACACATTCTTCCGGAAAACCAGGAGAGGATGGCAAGACCACCACCACCAAGAGACGCAGAACCTAATTTCCTCCAGTGTGTGACTACCATTCAGTCTGTGGACTTATTTCTGGACACATTTACCTTTCTGATGCCAGTTGTATTATGGACATTGGCCTTCAAACAATTGTGCCTCCTCAATGATGGTTTCAGTCACCTGAATTTTGTTTGCTCCATGGTCTTCATCCTATTTTTGTTTATTTGGTTTTGTTTAATAAAAGCAAAAATAAAGTCAAAGACTGGTGTTGTATTTCTTTGCTCTATTCATTATTTTCCTTACATCATACATTTTAGAAAGTAAAAAAGCAAATGTTTATTAAACAATAAATGCATTGTAAGTAGGTAATGTTTCTTTCAATTTAAAATCATGACAACAAAATACAGATCCCAAAAAATCATCGACTAGTATCCTATTAAATTTGAAAAAGATTTGTCTGTCAATTTTTTCTTAACCATAACAAACCATACCTACTCAGTGGCATTTGTACATTTCCTGTTCCAGGCCTTGCCACCATGGAAGAACAGGATATAATCAAAACATTCAGAGTCAATATTCAACATATTATTGAGTTATGTTATCAGGAGGGGCCAGATCTTCTGCTTCACAATAGGAATTGCACAACAATAACACCAAGAGTCAAATATTCTGGCAGTCCTCAATTTGGTGGCCCCAGGAGCTTTCCAATACATTGTTGCAGTAGCTGGGGGAATGTCACAGCCAACTTTAAGTGGTGTGCTACAAGAGGTTCTTTCTACAAAGATGAAACACATCAATAACTTCATACACTTAACACAAAATGAGCATTTTGCCAACGTGAAGACAGATTAGTATGCTTTGTGTTGACTACCACATGAGGTTAGAGCAATTCAAGCAGCACATATTGGCTTTGTGCCAACATTCAACAGAAAACAAGTCCATGGCCACTTTCAAAACGTCCATTCACTCTATGTGCACGTTGTCTCAGTGCAATATATATACAACCAAAGTCTGTGTGTGTCTTCCACAGGATCAACCCATGTTCCCTTTGAACTCTGCAACAGAAGCATATAACTGCAAATGTCACAATGTTGAAATGTCCAAATGAAGATGACATGGTGAAGGATCCTAAAACAGATCAAAATAAAACATTCATTAAATTACATTACAAATTAAACACATTACAAATGAGTACTTTTGAGGACACATTTTCTAAGAACAATCAAAGATAAGCATTGTAAAAGAACCCAGTTGTCAATGTGTCAACACTTTGATCAACAAACATCTTTGGCCTGGATTTCACTTGTCCTTTCTGAAAAATGTCCAGCACAGACTGTTCTCCTCATCAGATTAAAAATTGGTTTAACCTTAATGTCATAACATGTAAATGTATACTTACACTCAGGTGAAGAAGTTGTCTATAACATCTTGACTTAAGTCAATAATTTCCTCTTTAACACTATCATCTTCATTTGGCATTTCAACATCCTCACCGGTGGCTCATCATGGTCTCCATTCTCTGCGATGTGCAGGATGTTCTGTCGCAGGGCTATGTTGTGCTCACCTTATCGGGTGAGGAGAGGAGGGCTACACCAGTCTTATCCAGAGAGTGAATTCTGGCCTTTAGAAGCCCAAAAGCCATACAGTAATTTTTCGTACACGACCATCACATATATGAGACCAATTCAAGTTTTAAATTCTCCCTGATTGGACTATTTTCTTTTTCTAAATACTCTCTCTGACTGGTGCCTGACTCCACCTCTACAAGTATGGAGTTTGAGCTGACTAACAGCAAAGAGCATCATTAGGAAGATGGAGCTCCAAATGGAGCTGAGGGCCTTGGTGGAAGTCAATCAGTTGAAGCCACAGGAGAGGATAATGAGATGGAAGGGCCTGGAGAGGACCTTCCTGTGGTACCACCTGCAGTTGAGGGGGATGACTTGACCCCTGAAGTCGAGCTCCCTGCCAGGGAAGGAAGGAAAACTGGCTGTGGAGGTGAAGAAGACTTGGCGGGCCTTAAAGGAGAAAAAGTTGGTGCTGGCTCATGAACTGACTCCGAAGGAAATGGATATCAAAGCCAGTAAGGCAGAGTATTGCAGTGATGATGGTGATATTTCTACAGTGCCTTCTGGAGGCAAGAGGCTCCATATTCACAAAGGTTTGGTGCCTGACTTTGTTGTGGGGGACGGCATTGACAAGTGGTTCAAAACGTATGAGATTAAGCTACAGATGCACAGGATCACTGAGGAGGATTCAGGGGCTAGTCTGTGGAAGCACATCCCTAGCAAAGGGAGGGACGCCCCACTGGCCCTAAAGAAGGGGGATAGGTTGAGGAGTTCCCCCATGAAGAAATCCTCTGTCAGGACGTATGGCCTTAACCCAGAGAAGCATAGGCAGAAGTTCAAGAAGAGTAAAAAACTGGCCCATCAGACCTGGGTGAATTGTGTGGATTCCTTTTGCAAGCCACTGGATGGTTGGTTGACGTGCAGAGAAGTAAAGGATTATCAGGGGCTGTACAATTCTATTGCAAGAGAGCACATGTTCATCTTTAGTTTCCTAGATCAGAGCCAGCACCTTATTGATATTAAGCTCACTGGTCCCAGGGAGCTTGCTAAGGAGGAGAACGAATGACTCAGCACCAGGGGCCACAAGAAGGAACCTAGGAGTGGCACTAAGAAGGGTGGTTCAGGTTCCCCCCAGAAGAATGAGGGAAAGGTGAAGGGAGACACAGACAGGTCCCAGAGTAAGGGGGATGAAAGGGTTCCCATGCCCCTTCTGAGAAACAGGGAGGAGGTTCTGGTGGGCAGTGGCCTAGGGCACCCCATTTCCAACCCAGCTGCTTTGATAGTTCTCAGCTAGGACACAAGCAGGGGGGCTCTGTCTATCCTAAGAAACGCCTCACAGATGGGACCTTTACAGGGGTGTCCAATGTGGTCTTAGGGGTAAGTAATCCTCAGGGGCAGGTAATAGACAATGCCATGATCTCCTCTAGCTGGGGGATAGATGCAGAGAGTGAGCTGTTGATCCCTTTGGGTGAGAGTCATCACCTTCACCAGGTGAAAGTGAATGGGGACCCAGTCACTGCTCGGAGGGACAACAGGGCTAGCCAGACCAAGATAGTGAAACGTATAGTTCTCCAGAGCAGTACACCACACAGGTGTGTAGGGTAACCCAGGCCCATGGGCAGGACTTTTTCTGACCTTTGGCCCTAATATCCATGGAGAGGGGTGGCGAGGTGCCAGAGGAGGGTCATATTAGTCCCCGGATGCCCATAGACTACATTCCGGGCAATGATTTGCCCCAGGTGTCAGGAGAAATGAAAGTGGGGGCCACCCAGGGTGCCCTGACTGTTCAGATGTCTGGGGGTACAATTCCCCAGCAGAGCATACAGGACCCAGATGGAGGGACAGGGTGAGGAAGGACTCACTCCTACCCCCTTCTTAGCCTCAGGGTACAGACCTTGAGCTGATTGTCCAGTGTCAGTATACCACCCATAAACTGGTGGGAGGTGGAGCGGAAGTAGAGTGCAAAACACCCAGGGCTACTGCCCCCCACTCTGAGAAACCTCAGAGGCTAGAGAACCCAGAATGCCTGGGGCCTTGCTCTTGACACCGACAGCTGTCAGTGGCCTTTGTTAGTTACTGTCCTTATGGGCAGAACTTTCCTTGGGTTGGGGATAGACATCTGGCCCAAGGAGTGGAAAGGGCCACATCACTTTTTTGGCCATGTTGGTACTGTCTGCCTTCTAGGATGCATCTGTGAACATAGAAAGGTTTGGAGTTTTACGGGTGGGTTCCACAAGTGAGGACAAGGGTTCTCCATGGGAGAATCCAGTGGCCTCGGAGAGTATAGACAGAGGGATTCAACTGAGTTCAGAGAGTCTTGGAACTGACAAGTGCCCCTGCATATCAGGGCCTTCGTCCATCTTCTATCACCTAAGCAGGGAAGCCCATCAATATTTTGATAAGTCAAACCTGGCTTTTGGCTGGAGGAGGTCGTGTTGGACTTGGCCCTTTCTGTAGCGTCATCCCCAGACTTTTGCCTTCCTCCTCCTATTTTTTGCAGAATATATTTCTGTTGGCCCCAGGACTCTGTGCACTTTACCATTGCTAACCAGGCAAAACATATGATTGCGAATACCAGCATAACAACTGTAGATCAAATTGCAAACTGGACAAATTTCGTAAGGAAGTTGTCAGCCAAACACGCAAAACCAATAAAGCATGTAAAAGTGATCGGGACCCAACAGTCGACCTCTTGGGATCCTGTGATACGATCGGCGAAAAGAAATATGAACCAGCTATGGCGGGAACTAAAAATAAAACCAATGGGCCAATTAACTATAACCAAACTGAAAGAAGTTCGAAGACATTTAAAGACAGTAAAAAGAAAACATAGAAGGGCCCATTGGAACTCTTTTTGGGCCAAATTATACAATGACATAAGGTCAAACAACTCTGCGAGGTTCTGGCGTACTATAAATAGTCTTGGAGGCTGTGTCCCGAAAGTTGCCTCGTCAAACATACTGGAGTCCGAGTGGTACTTCTTTCTGTATAGTCATTTTAACGATCGACAAGAGCACACCCTCAATCAGGTCATTGGCATAGAGGGCAGCAACGAAGCAACAGTGGCGAAATCACCTCCGGAGCACTTTTGCAAAGCACTAATCAGGGAAGAGCATCTCCATAAAGGCCCAATAACTGAAAAGCATGCAGACAGACAAAACCAAGTCAACAGCATTGAGCACAGGACAGTCCCGGAGGATCAAATTGAAAAGGGTCGGAAAGATGGGGCCCCAGAACCAGGAGGCATTCCTCCAGCCTTGTTTAAGGAGGACCCGGCCTTCTGGGCCTCCAAGCTAGCTCCACTTTTCACTTGTATCTTAGAAAAGAAGACCATCCCACCCTCTTGGCAAGGATCGATTCTCGCTCCAATCTTTAAAGGAGGGGACAAAAAATCTCCAGAAAATTATCGGCTAGTCGCCTTAATAGATAACGAGGCGAAGTACTTTGCAGGGATACTGCTCAATTCACTACAGGCATGGGCCGAGGAACGCTCAGTAATCCCTCCAAACCAAACTGGATTCACAAGAGACACTGGCACTATGGTTAATCTTTTGGCTCTCTCTTGCTTGATAGATCAGGCAGAGTCTAGTACCAGACCATTCTACATGGGATTTATAGACTACAAATCAGAGTTCGATAAGGTAAATAGGGCCAAGCTATGGCAGAAGCTCTCCTTACTGAACATACCCAATGGACTACTAAGAGCAGTACAGCTACTGCATCAGGACACATGGGTAAGGATTAAAATTGGTGATGGCTCTAGACTGTCTCGACCAATTTTAACAACGCAAGGTCTCAAACAAGGATGCGTCTTGGCCCCTACACTTTTTAATTTATTTTTATCGGGCTTTCCGGAAGCCCTAAACACAGTCAACTCGCACGCTCCCAAATTAGGCAGCCTGCAGCTGTCAAACCTATTATATGCCGACGACGTGGTCCTCCTAAGTAATACAAAGATAGGTCTACAAAGGCTCATGGATGCTACTGCCGCATACTCAAACAAGAACGAGCTCCAGATAAACAATAAGAAAACCAAAGTCTTGGCGGTTCGTCCGGGAAGGCCCAAGAAGTTGGCATGGGTCTTAAACTTGGAAAGCATCAAGGAAACTAACTGCCAAAAGTACTTAGGAGTACTCTTCACCAACAACGGAAGATACAAAAGTCATTTGGGAGAGCAAAAAAAGAAAGGAACAGCGCTAGCATTTGCACTCAGCTCTATCCACAGGAAATTATTCGGTCCAACATTCGCTCCAAAACTTCAGGTGGCGCAGGCAAAAATCATCCCAACTTTGACATACGGAAGCAAGGTGCTAAAAGGACTGGACAGCGGCCAACTAGATAAAATCATCGCAAAAATCTTTAGAACAGTCTTTCAGCTACCTCCAAATACGTCCCCGGCACAAATCAGGCTGGAATTGGGAATCTGCAAACAATCACTGGGCAGAATGATGACTTTTCTAGTGAGCTGCCACAAACTGAGGATGTCAAAGGAAGGTAGCCTAGCGTATCATCTTTGGACCAACCTGAACACAAAACGATGGCTAGCGGGGCATGTCTACTTGACAAACGGGTTAAAAACCTTAGGCCTGAGCGATGTATGGGATCTACACGTCAGCGAAAACGAGTTCAAAAGGCTAGCAAAAATAAGCGCAAAAAAGCTCTCCTCTATGGAAGACAAGGCAAGTCTTGCTAGAAGAAGCCACGGTTGGATGACCCTTATCTCATATGATCAGTTGACACCTCAGATCTACTTAACTTCACCATTCAGTGCACGCACTAAACTCTGCTTTTTAAAATTAAGATTAGGGGTGATCCCCTTGTCTTGCCACCTTCCCAAATGGAAAAGAGAACATGCCCAGGAACCATGTCGGCTTTGTGGCCATCATAGAGAAGACATAATTCATGTTTTATGCCTGTGTCAAGCCTCTTGAAGGAAAGAAGGTCCCTTCTACGGAAGGGCTGGAACAATAAGGAGGTCAGATCGTGTAGAGCTGCAGTATTGGCATGTTTTGATCCACGGAATACAAATTTAAACTGTGCACTGGTAAGGTTAATGGACCATGCAGCAAAAAAACAGGGGGAGGGGATAAGTTGACCGCCACCTCAGGCAGCGACACAGACTTCAGGATCTTTACAATAGCAGGACAAGTTTTCTTGCGGGCATTTAGACATACGGAAATCTGTTGGAAAGCTTTAAACAAAACTGCTACCAAAAAAAGGGATTGGCGTATAGGCTGGCTAAATCTGGGACTTCATATATAATCTCACAACCACAAATGCCCCCAAGGGATTGACATCATTAGCATTTGAGGGCAATGTACCTATAAGAGAGCTCGGACATGTGGGGGGCCGGGCGTTTTTAATCAATCAATCAATCACGGCATTTATAGAGCGCGCTACTCACCCGGGAGGGTCTCAAGGCGCTGGGGGAGGGGGTAAGTTACTGCTCGAACAGCCAGGTCTTGAGCTGCTTCCTGAAGGAGAGATGGTCCTGGGTTCGCCGAAGGTGAGTGGGGAGGGAGTTCCAGGTCTTGGCTGCCAGGTAGGAGAAGGATCTTCCTCCGGCGGTGGCTCTGCGGATGCGTGGTACGGTGGCGAGGGCGTGGCTGGTTGATCGTAGCTGGCGGGTGGGCGTGTAGAAGGTCATGCGGTCGTTGAGGTACTTGGGGCCCAGGTCGTGGAGGGCCTTGTGTGCGTGGGTGAGGAGTCTGAACGTGATTCTCTTGCTGACGGGGAGCCAGTGCAGGTCTTTCAGGTGTCCGGTGATGTGGCTGTGTCGGGGGATGTCCAGGATGAGTCGTGCGGAGGCGTTCTGGATGCGCTGGAGTCTTTTTTGAAGTTTGGCTGTGGTTCCGGCGTAGAGGGTGTTCCCATAGTCCAGTCGGCTGGTGACGAGTGCCTGGGTGACGGTCTTCCTGGTTTCAGTGGGGATCCATCTGAAGATCTTGCGGAGCATGCGCAGGGTGTTGAAGCACGAAGATGAGACGGCGTTGACTTGTCTGGTCATCGACAGGGAGGAGTCCAGGATGAAGCCCAGGTTGCGTGCGTGGTCCGTTGGCTTGGGCGCGGTGCCCAGGGCCGGGGGCCACCAAGAGTCGTCCCAGGCGGAGGGTGATGAGCCCAGGATGAGGACTTCCGTCTTGTCTGAGTTCAGTTTAAGGTGGCTGTTCCTCATCCAGTCGGCGACGTCTCTCATCCCGTCGTGTAGGTTGGCTCTGGCGGTGGTGGGGTCGTTGGTGAGGGAGAGGATCAGCTGGGTGTCGTCGGCGTAGGAGATGATGTTGAGGTTGTGTTGGCGTGCGATGGCTGCGAGGGGGCTCATGTAGACGTTGAAGAGGGTTGGACTGAGTGAAGATCCTTGTGGAACGCCGCAGATGACTTCGGTGGCCTCGGATCTGAACGGGGGAGGCGGACTCTCTGGGTTCTTCCAGCGAGGAACGAGATGATCCATTCCAGTGCTTTCTCTCGGATTCCGATGTTGCTGAGGCGCTTCACTAGGGTGCGGTGGCAGACGGTGTCGAACGCCGCGGAGAGGTCCAAGAGGATGAGGGCTGCTGTTTCCCCGTTGTCGGTTAGGGTTCTGATGTCGTCGGTGGCTGCGATAAGGGCGGTCTCGGTGCTGTGGTTGGCCCGAAACCCGGACTGCGAGGGGTCGAGGGATCCATTCGTCTCGAGGAAGGCGGCAAGCTGTCTGTTGACGGTCTTCTCGATGACTTTGGCCGGAAACGGAAGGAGCGAGATGGGACGGTAGTTCTTGAGGTCGGTGGGGTCCGCCGTTGGTTTCTTCAGGAGGGCGGTAAGCTCGGCGTGCTTCCAGCTCTCCGGGAAGGTGGCGGTGTGGAAGGAGGAGTTGATGATGTCCCGGAGATGGGGTGCGATGGTGGCGTCGGCTTTGTTGAAGACGTGGTGTGGGCAGGGGTCGGTTGGTGATCCGGAGTGGATGGAGTTCATCGTGCGGGTGGTGTCTTCGGTGCTGATCGGGGTCCAGTTGCAGAGGGTGGTGGTGGCGGGCGTTGGTTCGGCGGTAGGGTGCGTGGTCTGTGCGTCGAAGCTGTTATGTATGTCGGTGATCTTGCGGTGGAAGAACGCGGCGAGTGAGTTGCAGAGGTCTTGCGAGGGGGTGATGTCGTTGTTTCCGGCGCTGGGGTTGGAGAACTCTTTGACGATGCTGAAAAGTTCCTTGCTGTCGTGGGCGTTGTTGTCCAGTCGTTCTTTGAGTGCCGACTTCTTGGTGGCACGGATCAGCTGGTAGTGTTTGCGGGTGGCGTGCTTGAGGGCGGTCCTGTTGTCTGTGGTCTGGTCGAGTCGCCAGGCTTTCTCGAGAGTGCGGCAGTTCTTCTTGGATTCCTTGAGTTCGTTGGTGAACCAAGGGGTTTTCTTGCTTCCGGGTCTGCTGGGAGGGTTTTTTAGTGGTGCGAGGTCGTCGGCGCAGGCGGTCAGCCACTTGGCGAGGTTGCTGGCTGCTTCGTTTGGGTCCGTTGTGTTGGTGGGTGTGTTCTGGCTGAGGGAGGCGGTGAGCTGCTCGGCGGTGATCTTGCTCCAGCTCCGGAGGGGAGCCTGTTGCGGGTGGTGGTGGGTCGCAGTCTTTCTGAAGCTGAAGTGGACGCAGCTGTGGTCGGTCCAGTGGAGTCCGGTGGCGTGGCTGAAGGAGATGTGCTTGCTGGAAGAGAAGACGGGGTAAAGCGTGTGGCCGGCGTAGTGGGTGGGCGTGTTCACCAGTTGCTTGAGTCCGAGGTTGGCGAGGTTGTCCAGCAGGGCGGTGGTGTTTCTGTCGTTGTTGTTCTCCAGGTGGAAGTTGAGGTCCCCTAGGAGGATGTAGTCGGCGGAGGGCATGGCGTGGCGGGCTGATGAAGTCTGCGATGTCTTCGCTGAATAGTGTGCGTGGTCCCGGGGTCTGTAGATGAGGGTGCCTCGGAGGGTGGTCTTGGGGTCAGTGTGTATCTGGAAGTGTAGGTGTTCGGCGGTGGTGAAGGTCTCGTCGGAGTTAGTCGAGATGCGGATGGTGTTCTTGTGTACGATGGCGATGCCTCCTCCCGTCTGGTTGACGCGGTCCTTCCGGGTGATCTTGTATCCGTCCGGGATGGCTATGGCGATGTCGGGCGCTGAGGAGGCGTTCATCCAGGTTTCGGTGAGGAAGGCGACGTCCGGTGCTGTTGCGTCGAGCAGGTCCCAGAGTTCCACGGCGTGCCTGTGGACGGAGCGGGTGTTCAACAGGATGCATTTCAGGTGGTTGCTGCTGGTGCTCGACTTGGCGGAGGTGGTGCACGTCCGGGGGCAGGTGAATCGGCAGGCTTGGCAGGTGAAGGGTCCGTGGGTGCGTCTCGGTGAGGCTCGGTAGCAGGCAGGGTTCCGGCCGGCATTGAGTGCGGTGAGGGTGGCGGCGTCGTAGGTCCGTCGAGTAGTGTTGCATCGGTGGGATCCAGGGGTCCTGGCGCTGGGCGCGGGCCAGGCGCGGACGGGCGCAGACGGGCTTACCTTTGGCGCACCTTCGGCGCTCCGTCGGTGCTCCCGCTGCGCGGGCCGCTGCGCGGTCGCTCAGGGGGCGTCATAAGTAAGGAGCCTGGAGGGAGGAGCAGCTGGGTGGCGGGAGCGGGGCGGCGAATGGAATCACGGGGGGCGGGGCCGCAGGGAGGCAGTGGCGGGAAGTCCCAGGAGCAGCGGGCAGCGGGAAAGTCCCAGGAGCAGCTGGAAAGTCCCAGGAGCAGCGGGCAGCGAGCGAAGGAATCTCCAGGCAGGAGGCGGCAAGGCAGGCAGGAGCGGCAGCAGTGAGTGGGGCGACCAAGCCCTGTGGAGGGCTGAGCGGTCACACTCTGTGGTCCCCTACGGTCCCCTTAAGTAAGGAGCCGGGAGGGAGGAGCAGCTGGGTGGCGGGAGCGGGGCGGCGAATGGAATCACGGGGGCGGGCCGCAGGGAGGCAGTGGCGGGAAGTCCCAGGAGCAGCGGGCAGCGGGAAAGTCCCAGGAGCAGCGGGAAAGTCCCAGGAGCAGCGGGCAGCGGGAAAGTCCCAGGAGCAGCGGGAAAGTCCCAGGAGCAGCGGGAAAGTCCCAGGAGCAGCTGGCAGCGAGCGAAGGAATCTCCAGGCAGGAGGCGGCAAGGCAGGCAGGAGCGGCAGCAGTGAGTGGGGCGACCAAGCCCTGTGGAGGGCTGAGCGGTCACAGGAATCGGGGTTCAATTTTATAAAACTGAACAAGTGTTTTATTCTATTTTTTTATTTTTTGTACTTGCAAAGGTTTTTTAAATCATGCAATAAAGTTATATACTCATTGCTAACCAGTACTAAAGTGCATGTGCTCTTTCCTCTAAACATGGCAACATTTGGCTTATACCCAATTGGCATATTTTATTTAGTTATACATCCCTAGTAAAGTGGTACTACACATACCCAAGGCCTGTAAATTAAATTCTACTAGTGGGCCTGCAGCACTGATTGTGCCACGCACTAAAGTAGCCCTTTAAACATGCCTCAGAGTTGCCATTGAAGCCTAAATCTGCAATTTAATTTGCCATGTCGAGCTTGCAAAATAAACCTTTTTCCAGGACCAAACCTTCCTTTTTAAAACATATTAGTCACTCCTAGGGTAGACCCTGGACAGCCCATAGGGCAAAGGTGCATTGTATTTAACAAGTTGGACATGCACTTTTAAGTTTTACATATTCTGGGGGCGAAAAATTCTTATATTTGTTTTAACTACTGCAAGGCCTACCTCTCCTATAGGATAACATTAGAGTTACCTTATTACATTTTAACGTTAGAAATGGGATCTCTAGTTGGCAAGGGCTTGCACCTTTGTCCAAGTAGGGACCCTTCTTCCTAGTCAGGGTAAGGGTTGTTACACTCGTGAAGTAACCCCTGCTCACCCTCGTGGTAGCTTGGCACGAGCAGTCAGGCTTAATTCAGAGGCAGTGTGTAAAGCATTTGCACATAACCAACAGTAATACAGTGTAAGCACTACAAACGGACACCACACCAGTTTAGAAAAATAACCAATATTTTATATACTCAAGACAAGACCAATTACGACAAAAATCCACAATACTGTACTTTAAAAATGAATGCTTGATACGGTAACTTCTTCTTTGCAGGAATAGCACAAAAGCAAAGTTCGTACGAGTCGGTAGCTCCGTCCGAGCCTACCGTGATGCTGAAAACCACAGAGTCTAACAGTTCCAGCCGACCGCGTCGATACGGGCCAGCAGAGTCATGAACAGACTTGGTTACAGTACCTTTCTCGTTGTGGCTGGTACGGAGTGTACGAGCCGGTCGGCATTCGTCGCGGTTGCGGTGCAAGACGGAGCGATGCAAGGTGCGGTGTCCCTCGATGTGGTGCAGGCAGCGGCTCGATGAGCGTCGTGCAGACGGAGTCGGTGAGTCCAAGGCGTGCGATGCCGGGTGAGACGATGCTCGATGCGGTGCTGACAGGTTGCGATGCAGGCGACCAAGCCGGAGTGCGGGAGCTGGCGTCGGACAGCGGTGCGAGTCGGAGCGGTGCGTCGCAGACGTGAGAGCGGTGCCCCAAATGCGGTGCGGTCTCGACTCTTGAGCCAGTTGCAGCAACAGCGTCGGTCTGGTCCGGCTGGCCCAGTGAAGCGATGCGATGCGAACTGCGGTGCCCACAGGTCACGGTGCAAGCAGCGGCTCGATGTTGGCGGCGTCGGACGTCGCCCACGGTGAGACCAGGGTTGCGATGCGAGCGGGGCGATGCGGTCTGCGGTGCAAACAGGTCACCGGCCAGGGATGGATTCGGTTGACGGAGTCGGTTGCAGTTCCCTTCCTCTGTGGCAACTGAAACAGCGTTCCAGAAGCGGTACCCAGAGGGTTGTGAAGTCTTTGTAGTCCCTGAGACTTCTTAACAGGAGGCCAGCTCGGTTTCAGGCCCTTGGAGATACTCAGCACAAGTTCGTAGAAAGTTCAGTCTAGTCCTTTCACTGCCCAAGGCAGAAGCAGCAGCTGCAGGCCAACCCAACAAAGCAACAACACAGCAAAGGGGCAGTACTCCTCCTGGCAGCTCTTCCAGCTCTTCGTCTTGGCAGGTTCCTTGATTCCAGCGAGATCTAAATTCATGGGGTCAGGGCCCCAATATTTATATCCCAAATTCCTTTGTTCTCTGAAGGCAGAGAGGCCTTTGCCTAGTCCAAACCAGTTCTGGAGCACTTTGTTGACAAGTCTCCGTCCCTTCTTTCAGTGAGTAGGCCAGGGACATCAGAGCGCACCACAGGAGGTGGAGCCAGCATTGTGGAGGGAAGGCACTGTCTCTATTCAGGGCCCAGGTGCGACCCCTCCCACCCATCTACATGTAGATCTTGCTATTCAGCCCTGTGCTGACTCACCCTGTCTCCTGGCATCCCCCAGCCCCTGTCACTCACATTCCAGACAAGGAATACACAACCTCGCAGAGGCAGGCTTGGATGGTTAGACAAGAAAATACCCACTTTCTAAAAGTGGTATTTTCAAACACAGAATGTTAAAACCAACTTTACTAAAAGCTGCATTTTATCATTCTGAGTCCAGGCATACTAAACTCGAATTTCTACCATGTTCCCGGGGTCAGTTAGGATTATAAGCTGTAATAATCAAAACTGCCCGTTCTGGCCTAGGGGAACAGGTAGCCTTTTCAATAGTGAAAAACGAACTAGGCTGTAATTCACTATCAGGACATGCCGCACGCACCCGGGCATGTCCTACCTTTCGCATACACCGCACCCTGCCCACAGGGGTACCTTGGGCCTACCTTAGGGGTGACTAACATGTAGCAAAGGGAAGGTTTAGGGACTTGCAAGTGTGTGCACTTGCCAAGTCGACATGGCAGCCCCAGGCTGCGCACAGGCTCTGCGGTGGCAGGCCCGAGTTACATTTACGGGCCGTTTGCGTGGGTGGCACAATCCAGGGCTGCAGCCCACCAACAGCATTTGGTCTATAGGCCCTGGCACTCGCAGTGCACTTTACAAGGGACTGACAGATAAACCAAATAGGCCAATCATGGAAACACCAATCCATAACACATTTTATACAGGAGCACTTGCACTTTCCCACTGGACCGCAGTGAGGAAAGTGCGCAGAATCATTACACCAGCAAAAACAGAGTCAAAACCGGGAGGTCAGAAAGCAAAACGTCAGGGGAAACACGCCAAAAGATGCCAAGTCTAACACATGTCCCCTCCAGCTGAAAGTAGGGAGAACTACCCAACCCCATTGGAGTTCTCTTCACTAAGGCGGAAGAACCTGGACAGACCATCTGCGTTGGCGTGTTCTGTACCAGGACGGTGTTCCACCGTAAAGTCCATTCCCTGTAGGGAGATGGACCACCTCAGCAGTTTTGGATTCTCACCCCTCATTTGCATCAACCATCGGAGGGGCCTGTGGTCTGTCTGAACCCGGAAGTGAGTCCCAAACAGGTATGGTCTCAACTTCTTCAGCGCCCAGACCACATCAAAAGCTTCCCTTTCTATGGCACTCCACCTCTGTTCCCTGGGAAGTAGTCTCCTGCTAAGGAAGACTACAGGCTGATCCAGGCCCTCTTCGTTCAGTTGTGAGAGCACCGCTCCCACACCATGCTCTGAAGCGTCAGTCTGCACGACAAATTCTTTGGAGAAGTCAGGTGCCTTGAGCACGGGCGCCGTGCACATGGCTGCCTTCAGGGCATCAAAAGCTTTCTGGCAGGACTCAGTCCAGATCACTTTCCTGGGCTGCCTCTTAGAGGTCAGCTCTGTTAAGGGGGCAACGATGGTGCCATAGCCCTTAACAAATCTCCTATAGTAACCGGTGAGACCTAAGAAGGCTCTCACCTCCGTCTGGGTCTTGGGGGTTCCCAAGCCAGAATGGTGTCAATCTTGGGTTGTAGGGGCGCCACCTGCCCGCTTCCTACCTGGTGTCCCAAGTACACCACAGAACCCTGCCCGATCTGGCACTTACTGGCCTTGATCGTGAGGCCTGCACCTTGCAGAGCCCTCAACACTTTCTCAAGGTGCTGTAAATGTTCTTCCCAGCTGGAACTGAACACAGCAATGTCATCCAGGTAGGCGGCACTGAAATCCTCCAGCCCGGCCAACACCTGATTGACCAACCTCTGAAAGGTGGCAGGGGCATTCTTCAACCCAAAGGGCATCACCCGGAATTGGTAATGACCTTCTGGGGTTGAGAATGCTGATCTCTCCTTGGCCCCATCGGTTAAGGCAATCTGCCAGTACCCAGACGTCAAATCAAACGTGCTGAGGAACCGGGCAGCTCCCAACCGATCAATGAGCTCATCAGCTCTGGGGATGGGGTGCGCGTCAGTCCTGGTGATGGCATTGAGCCCACGGTAGTCCACACAAAACCGGAGTTCTGGAGTGGCACCGGGCGCCGCAGCCTTTGGGACCAAGACCACTGGGCTGGCCCAAGGACTGTGGGAGGGCTCAATCACCCCTAACGCCAACATCTTAGAGACCTCCTCCTTGATGCTGGCTCTGACCCGGTCAGTCAACCTGTAAATCTTGTGCTTCACAGGATGGCTGTCACCGGTGTCCACGTCATGGGTACACCAGTGAGTAACACCGGGGTCAGAGAGAACAGTGGGGCGAACTGTCCCAACAACTGGCGACAGTCCCCCTGCTGCTCCTGAGTCAGAGTAGGGGAGAGGATCACACCCTCTACTGACCCATCATGCTCCTTGGTAGACAGGAGGTCAGGGAGAGGCTCGCTCTCCTCTTCCACCCCATCATCTGTCGCCAAGAGCATACTCACTTCGGACCTCTCGAAGTGGGGCTTGAGGCGGTTCACGTGAAGGACCCTCAAAGGGTTCCTTGGAGCCTGCAAATCCACCAGGTAGGTGACGTCACTTTTGCGCTCCTTTACCTCATATGGCCCAGTCCACTTGTCCTGCAAGGCACAAGGTGCCACTGGGGCCATTACTACACTTTTTGCCCAGGTTGAAATTCGACCAGAGTGGCGTTCTGGTCATACCATCTCTTCATTTCTTCCTGGCTTGCTTCTAGGTTCGCCTGAGCGAGTTTCCTGAAGCGGGCAGTTTGGTTTCTAAAGGCCAGCATGTAGCTAAATACATCCTGGGGAGTTTTCCTGGGAGCTGCCTCCCAGCCTTCCTTTACCAAACTCAGAGGTCCTCTGACAGGGTGGCCATACAGGAGCTCAAAGGGGCTGTACCCAAGAGACTTCTGAGGCACCTCCTGTATGCAAAGAGTAGGCATGGCAAGAGGACGTCCCACTTACGCCTCATGGGCTCTGTTAGACCCTTGATCATGCCTTTCACGGTCTGGTTGAATCTCTCCACCAGACCGCTTTCCTTGTGGGTGGTAAGGAGTGGTGAACTTGTAGGTTACACCACACTCCTTCCACAGGGATGTCATATACTTCGATATGAAATTGGTCCCCCTATCGGAAACCACCTCTCTGGGGAATCCCACACGGGAAAAGATCCCCATTAACGCCCGGCCCACCACTGGCGCCGTCGTTGTCCTGAGAGGGATTGCCTCCGGGTACCGGGTGGCATGGTCCACCAAGACCAGGATGTACCTGTTGCCCATGGCTGTCTTGGGGTCCAGTGGCCCCACAATATCCATCCCTACCCTTTCAAAGGGTGTTCCAACAACAGGAAAAGGTTGGAGAGGAGCTTTGACCTTCCTCCCACTCTTACCACTTGCCTGACAAGTTTGGCAAGACCTACAGTGTGCATCTGACTGCCTTCGCATTTGGGGCCAAAAGAAGTGGGTGACAAGCCTGTCAAAGGTCTTGTCCTGCCCCAAATGTCCTGCCAAAGGCACGTCATGAGCCAGACCCAGTAGGAAGGTCCTGAAGCGCTGGGGTACCACCAGCACACGGGCTGACCCAGGCTCAGCAACCTTAGGCTCACTGTATAGGAGACCACTCTCCCAGTAGATCAGATGTGACCCGGACGGATTACCAGCTGCCTGGTCTACAGCCTGCCGCCACAGACCCTCCAGAGTAGGGCACTCGTTCTGCTCCTTGCAGAACTCCTCCCTGGTGGGACCCCCTTCTTGCTGCCAATGGGTCAGCTCAGAGATGTCTCCCAGTTCGGCTACCTGCTCCCCTGTAGACACCGGGGCGTCCCCCTCGAGGTCCGCCTCCTCCCGGTCCGTGGGAACTTCGGGGGCCGGTTTCCCGCGCCCCCTGCCCTTTCTCTTGGCAGGGACTTGGGCCACTGTTTCAGGCTCCAAGTCCTCTTGATCACCCTTTTTGGCCGCCATTGACCGAGTAGACACGCATGCCCACTCTGGCAACCCAAGCATCTACAAGTGAGACCTGAGCTCAACCTCCTTCCATGAGGACTGCTCCAGGTCGTTTCCTAGCAGACAATCTACAGGCATGGTAGGGCTCACAACCACCCTCAAGGGACCTGAGACCCCCCCATTCAAAGGGAACCTGCGCCACCATACATTGGCACTCTGAGTTGTCTACAGCAACTACTTGGTGGAATGCCCCGGGGACTACTTGCTTCTCAGACACCAGGTGACACCGGACTGAGGTCACACTGGCTCCAGTGTCTCTGAGAGCCCTCTACCCTGTTCCCATTAATGGTCACCCAGGTGCTATATTTCTTTGTGTTGGGGGCACCTTGTTTCCTGGGACCATCTCACTGTCCCCTAGTGAGACAAGGGTCATTTCTGCGGGATCCCCACCCTCCTGTGGGCACCCCTCCTCCCCAAGCGCTACACTAGCCAATACTTTGGACTGTCCACCGGTGGGTGGCTGTGTTCCCTTCGGACACTTGGGGTCCCCCTTAAAGTGACCTACCTGGTCACATGCATAACACTTGCGGGGGCCGGTCTCCAACAGGCTTCCCTGTAGAGACCCCTTTCTTCTTATCACCGGGGGCTGGGAACCTTTACCCTGGGTACTAGTTTGGGGCCCTTTAGAGAACTCCTGTGCTTTACCCTTGTCCCCCCCACCTTTCTGCTGAGGACCCTGCTCACCTTTGGCTGAGTCTCCCCAAATGCTTTCTTGTGGACCCTGGTACTCACCCAGCGGTCCGCTTCCATAGCAAGCTTCCTGGGGTCAGTTAGCTTACTATCCACTAGGTGCTGGCGCAGATCTGCAAAACATAGACTAGACAAGTGCTCCCATGCAATCAAGTTGTAGAGCCCCTGAAAATCTGTTACGCTACTGCCCTTCACCCAACCATCCAGAGACCTGCAGAACACATCCACACATTCCAACCAAGTGTTGGCATCAGACTTCTTACTGGACCTGAACTGATCCCTGTACTTTTCAGGAGTAAGACCATACTTCGTGAGAAGGGTATCCTTCATGTCAGCATAGGTGAGGTGATACCCCTTACCCAAAGCTATCAGAGCATCCCTTGCTTCTTCAGGGAAAAGTGGCCACAATCCTGCTCCCCAATTCTCCTCAGGGACCCCATTCATGTGTATGGCTGCCTCATAACCCTGAAAACCACCTTTGTATGTCATCCCCCTTCTTGAACTCCTTGCCTACGTTCTTGGGAATGTGCACAATCCTGTCTGCCTTTCTGGACGAATTGCTGCCACCATCTGAGCCTGACTTACTCCTAAGTTCTAGCTCCTTCAGTTCTCTCTCATGCTCTAAGAGCATCTTCCTCTCCTCTATGGCCAATCTCTTCTCCTCCCGCTCACTCTCCAGCCTGAGCTTCTGCAGCACAAACTGCCTTGCCTCCCGCCTGTCCTCCAGCTCCTCTGGGGACAGACTGCTGCTGCCTGACCTGGCGGGTTCCCCCTACCCAAAAGCACATCCACCCTGGAAATAGGCTCCTCCACCTCCTCACTGAGATCACCAGGCTGCCCATTGGCATGTCTGGCTGCTACCCAGGCCCTCAGCGCCTTCTGTAGCTCCTCCTTCCTTGTGAGGCCTTTAATTTGGACTTTCAGGTTTTTACAAATCGCTCGTAACTCCTTTACGGCGTAGGATTCCAACCTATCCTCCTCAAAGATAACTTCCAGAGATGCAACGGATGATGCAATTGATTCAGGCATGACAAAAGTAGTGAGTTGAAAACTGGCAAGATCAAAAATAGGCCAAAAGAAAAAGAACCAGTATGTGGTACGTAATGGTCTGCGATATGGTAGTAGTGCACACCAATCACTGTAAGTCAAGTGCAAACACAAGTCCTATCCTCACCGCTGACAACCAACGTTAGAAATGGGATCTCTAGTTGGCAAGGGCTTGCACCTTTGTCCAAGTAGGGACCCTTCTTCCTAGTCAGGGTAAGGGTTGTTACACTCGTGAAGTAACCCCTGCTCACCCTCGTGGTAGCTTGGCACGAGCAGTCAGGCTTAATTCAGAGGCAGTGTGTAAAGCATTTGCACATAACCAACAGTAATACAGTGTAAGCACTACAAACGGACACCACACCAGTTTAGAAAAATAACCAATATTTTATATACTCAAGACAAGACCAATTACGACAAAAATCCACAATACTGTACTTTAAAAATGAATGCTTGATACGGTAACTTCTTCTTTGCAGGAATAGCACAAAAGCAAAGTTCGTACGAGTCGGTAGCTCCGTCCGAGCCTACCGTGATGCTGAAAACCACAGAGTCTAACAGTTCCAGCCGACCACGTCGATACGGGCCAGCAGAGTCATGAACAGACTCGGTTACAGTACCTTTCTCGTTGTGGCTGGTATGGAGTGTACGAGCCGGTCGGCATTCGTCGCGGTTGCGGTGCAAGACGGAGCGATGCAAGGTGCGGTGTCCCTCGATGCGGTGCAGGCAGCGGCTCGATGAGCGTCGTGCAGACGGAGTCGGTGAGTCCAAGGCGTGCGATGCCGGGTGAGACGATGCTCGATGCGGTGCTGACAGGTTGCGATGCAGGCGACCAAGCCGGAGTGCGGGAGCTGGCGTCGGACAGCGGTGCGAGTCGGAGCGGTGCGTCGCAGACGTGCGAGCGGTGCCCCAAATGCGGTGCGGTCTCGACTCTTGAGCCAGTTGCAGCGACAGCGTCGGTCTGGTCCGGCTGGCCCAGTGAAGCGATGCGATGCGAACTGCGGTGCCCACAGGTCACGGTGCAAGCAGTGGCTCGATGTTGGCGGCGTCGGACGTCGCCCACGGTGAGACCAGGGTTGCGATGCGAAGCGGGGCGATGCGGTCTGCGGTGCAAACAGGTCACCGGCCAGGGATGGATTAGGTTGACGGAGTCGGTTGCAGTTCCCTTCCTCTGTGGCAACTGAAACAGCGTTCCAGAAGCGGTACCCAGAGGGTTGTGAAGTCTTTGTAGTCCCTGAGACTTCTTAACAGGAGGCCAGCTCGGTTTCAGGCCCTTGGAGATACTCAGCACAAGTTCGTAGAAAGTTCAGTCTAGTCCTTTCACTGCCCAAGGCAGAAGCAGCAGCTGCAGGCCAACCCAACAAAGCAACAACACAGCAAAGGGGCAGTACTCCTCCTGGCAGCTCTTCCAGCTCTTCGTCTTGGCAGGTTCCTTGATTCCAGCGAGATCTAAATTCATGGGGTCAGGGCCCCAATATTTATATCCCAAATTCCTTTGTTCTCTGAAGGCAGAGAGGCCTTTGCCTAGTCCAAACCAGTTCTGGAGCACTTTGTTGACAAGTCTCCGTCCCTTCTTTCAGTGAGTAGGCCAGGGACATCAGACGCACCACAGGAGGTGGAGCCAGCATTGTGGAGGGAAGGCACTGTCCTATTCAGGGCCCAGGTGCGACCCCTCCCACCCATCTACATGTAGATCTTGCTATTCAGCCCTGTGCTGACTCACCCTGTCTCCTGGCATCCCCCAGCCCCTGTCACTCACATTCCAGACAAGGAATACACAACCTCGCAGAGGCAGGCTTGGATGGTTAGACAAGAAAATACCCACTTTCTAAAAGTGGTATTTTCAAACACAGAATGTTAAAACCAACTTTACTAAAAGCTGCATTTTATCATTCTGAGTCCAGGCATACTAAACTCGAATTTCTACCATGTTCCCGGGGTCAGTTAGGATTATAAGCTGTAATAATCAAAACTGCCCGTTCTGGCCTAGGGGGAACAGGTAGCCTTGCAATAGTGAAAAACGAACTAGGCTGTAATTCACTATCAGGACATGCCGCACGCACCCGGGCATGTCCTACCTTTCGCATACACCGCATCCAGCCCACAGGGGTACCTTGGGCCTACCTTAGGGGTGACTAACATGTAGCAAAGGGAAGGTTTAGGGACTTGCAAGTGTGTGCACTTGCCAAGTCGACATGGCAGCCCCAGGCTGCGCACAGGCTCTGCGGTGGCAGGCCTGAGTTACATTTTACGGGCCGTTTGCGTGGGTGGCACAATCCAGTGCTGCAGCCCACCAACAGCATTTGGTCTATAGGCCCTGGCACTCGCAGTGCACTTTACAAGGGACTGACAGATAAACCAAATAGGCCAATCATGGAAACACCAATCCATAACACATTTTATACAGGAGCACTTGCACTTTCCCACTGGACCGCAGTGAGGAAAGTGCGCAGAATCATTACACCAGCAAAAACAGAGTCAAAACCGGGAGGTCAGAAAGCAAAAAGTCAGGGGAAACACGCCAAAAGATGCCAAGTCTAACACATTTTATAAGTGTAATTTCCAAATGGAACCAGGTAAACAATTATTAGTGTCTCTGTAAATGTAATGAAAAATCCTAACTCATGGTGAAGATGGATTTTAAATAAAAAAATTGAAAATGTCATTTTTAGAAAGTTGGCATTTTCTTGCCTTAGCCATTTAGTGCCCGCAGCCTGTCTATGGGTCACATATCTGGCTGTGGGTGACAGTTGGGCTTTGTGTATTAATCCTAGACAGCCAAACAGAATGGGACGCTTAGGTGTGACTGGACTGGCCATCATTGGCAGGATGGGAAGGAGGAGCTTGTGCCAGCCCACTTACACTTGAACAGGGTGTGTCCTGTCTCTACACAATGTGCTGCATATCCTGTGTAGTTAGTCTGGAGCCAGGGCCAGGAAGGCAGGTCACATATGAACTTTGATGGCATGCCTCTAGAAGCTTCTCACCAATGCAAAGGCACTACTGGGCAT
Source organism: Calotriton arnoldi (assembly GCA_963921515.1). Classification (NCBI taxonomy): domain Eukaryota; kingdom Metazoa; phylum Chordata; class Amphibia; order Caudata; family Salamandridae; genus Calotriton; species Calotriton arnoldi. The sequence continues at coordinate 622,403 of CAWUFW010003117.1, forward strand.
ATATACTGGACCGCAGACACCACCACTTCAGTACATTTCCAGACTTGTGGATACTCTTCCAGAAAGAAGAACTGCTGTGCTGCTACAAGGACCACCACTCTGCTGGACTGCTGATCTGAAAAAAATGATACCTGACCTACTACCTGCTGCCCTCTTGCCTGGGGGAGAAGAACTGGACCTGCAACTTCATCTTGAACCTAGGGCCCCAGAGTGATTCAAAGGGCTAGTCTGCTGGCCTCCTGATTTGATCCTTAGGGACATAAAAGGCTCCTTAACAGCTCCTGGACCCCTCTGCAGTGAGTTCATGACCCCAAGTGGAACCTCTCAGGTCCTGGACCCTTAATGTTGGTCACAGGCTCTTGAAATCAACAAACTGGCTTGTTCACACCAGAACTGCACTGCTCACACCGAAATTCAGTGCAAACCGCCGCCAGCCCATCTCTTCACTCAGCTAGCATCGATCACCTGTGGAGGACTGCAACCACGAAGCTCCAGCCAGCCCACCCGCAAAGCCCAGCCTGCTCTTTGCGCCACGCCGGCCCTCGTCCATGATGCACTTCCTGCGGCCCTCTCCAATGTGAACGGGACTCTTGGCACAAAACTTGAGAAGGCAAAACTTCAACGGGATTAATCTGGGACTGTATCTAACCCACGCTCCATTGTAGTCAACCTGAATTTTTGACTTTGACCCAGTGCAGCCAACCAGACATCCCCGGTTGGCACCTTATGCTTTTAGAAGCTATTTTTCACCCTATTCTTTAAAAATTATTGACTTTGGTTCTACTGATTGGATTTTTGTTGTGTTGTATTTATTAAATTGAGCTCTAGTTTTCTAACCTGGTTGGGACCTTTTTATGTGGTGTTTTCACTGTGTTACTGTTTGAAGTGTTGCACAAATACTTTACACATTGCCTCTAAGTTAAGCCTGACTGCTCTGTGCCAAGCACCGGTTTATTTGAGGCCAACCAGTTACCCAATTTCAAACAGCCTGTATCATACATAGGGCGCACTACCCAGGTGCACTTTTAATTGGATGTGCCATGTGCAAACCAGGTTGCTGCATCCTATTTTGGTTAATGAGCTGTCCGAGCATTGCAGTTCACATGTATTTTCCCTAGGGGAAGCACATTAATGAAAAGCAGACCAACTGTTTGATGCAGACAGTCTGTCCTTTCATTTGCTTGCAGCAATGCAGCCTACCTGTCAAAGGGGGCAGAGATGGCCTGACGGGCGGGATGTCAAAGGGACTCGGGGACCCCATTTCACCACTTTGATGAGATGCCCTCAGAGGGTGCACTGATTGTGTGCCACTTCAAATGTGGTGTACAATCAGTGCACCTCATAGGAGCTCCTTTGCCTCAGCACCCACATCTATAATACAGTGCAGGAGCAGCTGTAAAGTGTCCCCTCATTTGCATGGGCTTATACACCATACAAATGAAGGAATGCCCCATTTGGGGTTGCACTGGTGCAACATATGCACTGGCCCAATCTGTATTAAAAAAAGTGACTGTGCAAGCCTTTACAGCCCATTGTGTATATCTCAATGTACCATGGGAGTGCAGAAATCATGCTCACAGACCACCAGCACCCACAGAACACTTTCCTTTACAAAGCCCCATTCACCTTTTTTCTGCAATTTATCCAAAAGAAACATATGCGTATATCTCCATTTACAGATTAGATGAACAAGCCTAATCTTTCTGCCCAAAATTGTACTGGCTCTAATATGGGCAAACATACAAGGAAAAGGTTTGAACACCTGTACAAAGAACAGTCTTGATTGAAAGGTAGTCTTTGATCACTGTTCCTTCCCTACCTTTGCAGAGCGTGCATGCAGCCACTCCTCATCTGAGGCTGAATTATAGTAAAGGCTCAAAGCCACAGTGCACTTGTAACAAGTTGTGCCAAACACAGATAGGGCAGTGCGCATTTTATAATCAATGCGCTTCTCCCAGAGCAAGTTGCCCTGGGGTCAGCACATTAGTGAAAGGTGGAGTGGCTGTTTGAAGAAGCTGCTCTGTCTTTCATAGTGCAGATGGTACCAGGCCTGCACTTCTAAAGGGGACAGAGATCCCCTTGCTGGTGGGTGCATTGATTGCACCCATCTGGAGGGGCGCGACTGCACCCATCTGGACGGGCGTGCCTGGGTGGTACATGGGGCCATATTTACTCCTTCTAAAGGGCTGCAGTAAAGGGAGTACTGATTGTGTGCCACTTGTTTGTCTTGCACAGTCAGTGCGCCTCCGGCAGCCGTATGGTCCCTGTGTCTGTATCAAAAATACAATGTGGGCACAGAGGCCAAGTATTTGCCTCATTTACGTATGACCACACCCCAAACAAATGAGGGAATGCCCTTAAGATAGCACCAGCACTACATTTGAGAAAGTGGTGTCAGTATTACAGAAGAGGCAGCACAAGCATCTTCAGTCCCTTCGGTATTACCAAAGTGTCCCAGGTAAGCAGAAAGCGGGTGCACAGATGCCTATTGCCGTTTGGGGACTTTAGGTATTATGGATCCTGGAGTCTTCAGGCCCTGCCTCACACATACCCAGACTACCCGTAAATATGTTGCAAATATAGCTTTATATTGAAAATTAATTCATTGTTTAGGGCACACCATGGTTCAGATGTATCACTAGCTTTCACGCTGCAGATCTTTTTTTCCTAATGAATGTCACTCATTTTACCAGTCTACAGCGTAAGCATTCTCTGCGGCGATTGAAACATGTGACGTACAGTTTAAAAGCCCTATTTAATCAAAACATAATTAATTGAACGTCACGAGATTAATACAATGCGCTGGCAGGACAGCTTTTTTTCCCCTGAAGAGCCATAAGCAACCCATCTCTCATCTTTAGACTCATTAAATGGCCTTATGATATCGGCGAAAAGATCATGCAAGTACAAACATTGGGACAGTTAAATATCTAAATGAACTCTTGTGTCGCCAATAAAGTTTTGCACTCGTCATTTTTAGTACATAATTTAAAACGTAAAAAATAAAACATGCATTACAATATTTTAAAAGTGGATTGTCTATTTTGAGAAAGGAAGGTCCAGCTAAAAAAAAGCTGAAACCCATGCACAAATGTGTTAAACAGAATTGTTGTTTCAAAACAAATGCCACAGAACCATGAACAGACGCATAAAAAACTTTGAATCTTGCTGAAGCATATCAAGTTGATGGGATTACTTGCTAAACAGGACTAAAGACACAGCTGGAGCTCACAATTATCCTTTAACAGAGCTGTTCTTCTGTGGATAGGAGTTATTAAAATGCGATCACGCCTTCGGAGTAATTGTCAAACTCACCAGACTAAAGCGTTATAATCTTATCAATGCATAACTTCAGATAGTCACAGCGGCATCTTCTGCTCATGGGTCTGAGATTAGCATCAAGCTACTATTATTTCTTTTGCGTGTGCTGCAAAGTGGTTCTGTGCCGACGAGAGAACGTCACTCATGCAAATCGCATTGGTGCCAGCAATTTACATTTTATTTATTGTTTGCTTTTGTGTATTGTTGACCAGTTCAACGGTCATTACAGTGTACTTAAAAGAAAGAGCTTCCCGGGATCAAGTGGGAGGGTACTGTGGTAAAAATAAAATGACCAAAATCACTTTGTAAGCTGTAGAGGGCATGAAAACATTACAGAACCCTTATCAAAATCCTCACAGAAACTGCCTTAACAGTACCAGGAGAAACATTCATCCATCAAACTCAAGAGGAAAAGGAAAGAGAGGGGAGAGAATGCAATAAAACATAGTATATCTCCCTCCTACAAAACAACAGAAGGGACAAAAAAGAGAAAGGGAATTTATTCTTGAAGAATACCCTCAGGGCGAGATTACGAGTGGTTCGGTTAATTCCGACCCGTGGGCAAACCCATATTTACGCACAGATCAGAATTACAAGTCAAAATGTATTTCAAGTACCCAGTAATTATCGGATGAGTTAAATACCTCTAGCTTTGTTAAATTTTGGCAGGTCAAAATTTAACAAGGGAAATGTGTACAGTATTTACAGTGCCATGCGGAGTTAAACACTAAGGGGCATATTAGCAAGACCCACGTTAAAATTATCGCCGTTTTAGCGGCAGGAAACTGCTGCTAAAACGGCGATAATGGAGCTTGCTAATATGCGTTATAAATTCCAATAGAAGCCCAGGTTAGATGTGCAGGACATCTAACCTGGGCTTCTATTGGAATTCTATACTGCATATTAGCAAGCCCATTATCGCCGTTTTAGCGGCAGTTTCCTGCCGCTAAACGGCGATAATTTTATCGCCGGTCTTGCTAATATGCCCCTAAAATCCTTATGTTATTCCCCACAAACTCGTAATAGGTGTTATTGATCGTACCCAATAAATATCACAACCCATGGTACCATTATTTATCAGGTGGGTTAACTAGCAGCTATACTCGTAATCCGGGCCTAAAATGGAGTTCTCACTGTAGCAGAGCTTTTAACAATTATCAGCAACAGAACCGTTATATCCTTGTTAATCCCTGTTCCAGGAAGAAAATCATACTCAACACGTAAGGAATATACTCATCTCAACAATCATGCTCAGATCTGGTTATAGAAGCATCCGTTTGACTCAAATTGCTAGGACGAACACCCTGTAGCTCAATATAAGGCTTCAAAGAGGAGCTTGCGTCCTTACTTTCACTCACTCCTGGTATTCCATAATCTACCATCTTGTGAAATGACTTTTACCTTGTAAATCTTGCAAAACTTTGAGGAGTCTAGAAAACTTTGGGGGATATTCACAAGGACTTATCTCCGAGTTATCGCCAACTTAACGCAACAAAAGTGGTGACAGATTTAACACCCCATTCACAAGTGGGTGAAAACTGCAGACAACGCAAGTATTCCCGCGATAACTGCCTCAACATTTACCTCCACGGGTGACACCACCAACTAACCCTAATGAGATGCAGAGTAGGCGTTCCCGTGCAAAAACACACCAAAACACCACTACACCACTTTCACAAACAACTGCCAGATCTGCGATGTGAACCAAAAACAGGACGGTAGCAGCAGGGATTTAACACCTGCCTTCTGCTAGTGTTAAGCAGGACGACTACCTGCAGTACGAAAGGGAGCCCAGCACAGAGCCACATCGGAAGACCCACAGATGCCATGGAGACAATGATTATGCAGCTCCGAGCTCCATGAGGTACACAACACCCACCGCCACCACCCCCAGGCCCGCCACCACCCCCAGGACCCGTCCTGACCCCCCGCGGGAACACCACAGAGGCAGCGTACACAAAGACAGCGGACCCACCTGAAACGCACCTGCCGCCCAGACCCAACGCCAGAGGAGGACATTGCCCACTACAGGCCCAAAAGGACAACCAACCCCCGCATTCTGACCCACATCCCCCACCTGCTGACGGTACCAACCCAGCGGACAACCAACATCCCTCGGCAGACAAAGCTGCCAGCTGTGCAGCACATGTCGGCCTCTGGTACCATCCAACACACAACTGCCAGAGTCGGAGGAGTCACACAGCCAGCCCCATCCAAGGTCATCACACCTGTCCTGGATGCCAACATCAGCCTGGTACCTCAGCCCCTCCACTTCACCCACACTGCGCAGGGGCAGCTGGAGACCAAGCAAGGCCCCTACGCCATAGCTGGATTCCCTCACGTGTCAGAGCCAACTGCACACATGTACTCCTCGTGCCCCCTGCCGACACTGCACACAACTACCACAACAGAAAGCACACGCATCACATGAATGTGCAGGCAATCGTGGACCGCCTGGGACCCCCCAACAATGTCGTGGCCAACTCCCCAGGCAGAGTGCAAGATTCTCACATCTCCCGACAGTCCATCATCACCCAGCGCTCCCAGGATGGCACCCATGGCAATGCAGTGCTCGTTGGTAAGTACCAAATGAACACACCACACACCTCCAGCCCACAGTCATGCAACTCACGACACTGGCAATGGGCACGCAGCACAACCACATTCAACATGCCACACAACATGCCAAACGACCAGACACGACAACACGACTCCATTAGGAACATGGCCTTGCCATGCCCACAACCCAGCCACGGCATGGCACCACAGAGACACAATAGCAGGATGTGAGGAGAGGCATGGAGCAGGCATGTGCGAGAGCGGCAAGTGACTAAGGATTGTGAACCTACCCAATGACAGATGTGGCGTGGAGATGCCGGACAGACCACAGCGTGCAAATCACGGAAATGGCCATGTGGAGATCAACTGCTGGTGTATGGAGTGTAGTGGCCAGTGGACTCTACCATGTCCCCACAGGCTGTGGGGCAGAATGCGGAAATGTCGCACGTTACGTCCCCCCTGCATGCGTGGGCGGAGTGGGTTGGACCTGCGTACGCCAGGCCTGCCTAGGGGTGTGAACAAAAAGCCCGTCGCACTGGGCGTGGTTCTCATTCGGAATGGACAACGAGTCTGTCAGGGCGGCACCTCTCAGCCCGCCACGAGTCCTGCGCCGAGCGCGGCAGGGCCTGAGTCCCTGTGCGCCAGCTGCACCCTGGGCCGCTGGTCCCCAGACCCGTCATGCCTGCCCCAGCGCACCAACGAGGCTCCGCTCACCTGCCGACACCGGCGTGCGTTAAAGAGGGCCCACCACGTGCCGGTGCAAGCTCCAGGCCCGCGACCTTTGCAGCCTCCGCAGACCAGCGCTGGCCTCCACGGCGCAGGCCACAGTACTCCTTTTACACTTACATACTCCACCGGCGTACTCCTTGGCCCAGTGGGTCCCACATGTGGAACTGTGTCCTGAGTCATGAATGGCAGTGACCCCAAGTCCGTGGCAGCTCCCTTCAATCAGTGAGGCATAATTCCATAGCGCAGGCCGGCGACACGTGGTGCCACTAACCCTGTTCAAAGAAAGCCAGCGACACGTGGTGCCACTAACCCTGTTCAACGCAAGCCGGCGACACGTGGTGCCACTAACCCTGTTCAACGCAAGCCGGCGACATGTGGATGAGGGCACAGGCCTACACAGCGGTCCAGTGGGTCCCACATGTGGAACTGTGTCCTGAGTCATGAATGGCAGTGACCAGATGTCTACTGCAGGGGTGATATCACTAAACTCCCTGCTATCAGTGAAGCAAACGAATGCATCACAAGCACACGACACGTGTCTGTGGGCCCGTGCTGACCGCTGCCCCTGGCCTACACTGTGGTCCAATAGGCCCCACATCCAGCACCCTGTCGTGATTCATGAATGGCAGAGTCCATACCAGTGAACGCACGGAGAGGAGTAAGAGGAAGATGCGATTCAGTCCAGATGAAAGCCGGATCCTCGTTACGGAGGTGACCGAACACTAGCAACAACTGACCTGGTGCCACTATCCCTGTGCAACACAAGTCCGCATCCTGTGGTGCCACTGAACCTGAACTACGCAGGCCGGTGGGACCATCCAACCTAAGCCGGCGACACTCGGTGAATGGCCCCTGCTGGCCGCTGCCTCAGGCCTACACTTTGGTCCAGTAGGCCACACATGTGGAACTGTGTCCTGGGTAAGATATGGAGTAGTCCACACCATTGGACACGCCTCATCGCAGGCGGCATCCCCTATCAGCACTGATGCCACTAACTCTGTGCGCAATGACTCATGGGCACTCTCTGGTTGAACTTTGGTGGCGTCTGAGTCCATGGCCTGGGGGTTGTCTGCATCATCATCTGGCTGGGACGGACTTGTTGTCCGACTTGTGTTTGCTCTACTCATCTCCACCATGGTGACTGTTTCAGCGTGGTTCACCCTCGGCATCATGCCCTGGGGGTACACCTTCCACTGTCCACCGAGACACTCCGCGACAACCCCCCTAGTCATCTGCGGGAACCTGCTCTGCTCTCGTGACCCTGCCCCAGTGCACCGCAAGTCAGCGGCCCGTGGCGGTAGGCCCGTGCAGGACGCTGAGCATCTGGGGCCACTAACTCTGTGCAGTTCAAGTCATGGGTCCTTTACAGTTGAATGGTTATGTCCTTTACGATGTACACTGTTGTCGTTTGTTGACTGCACCAGGCACTCCATGACGGCTGGTGTACACACACCCCACACACATCCAACACAGGTGTCACTCGACATGTGAGCCTGCTAATAAAAGTGGCCGGGCACACGTGCCTGTGACCATTCCCAACATCTAAGCAAGTGTGTACGTGTGGTCATTATGTCAGCTTGATGGGCCAGTGCCCTGCAACATCACTGTGCTGTCTACAGCGGAGGATACCATGTCACCTCAGCAGTGGCTGAGACCTTGGACATGTAGCTTCGCCCGCCCCCCCTGCATGCACAAGCGGCGTATGCTGGTCCGGCGTACGTCAGGTCAGTGCAGGGGTGTGCTGATTCGGCAGGGGGATCAGGGTGTGGCTCTGGTCTGGCCTTGTACAGGAAGTGAGGTAAGTGTGTCCTTGTGTTGGGGTGTTGTCGCCACCAGGGCCACAGTAGTCGTTGTTGCAATGTAGCATGCACCCGGAGGGCGGGCCCGCACGTACGGTGAAATGAAGGAGCGCAAGCTCGCTCGGGGTCTTGGCACATGCATGCCAAGTGTTATGTGTATCAGTCCTGCGGCTGCATGAGTCAGGTGTCTGGCCCCAATCGCGGCGCGGTCACAGCCAGCCATGGACTGTACACCTGTGTCCGTCCTGTCCAGACCATTGGCCTACACTCACGTGGCCGCACACCCTCAACGGCCAGCTTACAGGTGTTGTTGGCATGCCACTGGACATGCGCGGGCAGGCATGACAATGTTGTGCCGTAGGAGTGCACGTGATACAACCGCAAAGCGCACACATGTGTGGAGGTTCGTGGGAGGGAGGAGCAGCTGTGAGGCAACGTGACACACAGTGATGCCGCTCATGTGCCACGTGCTCGGCATGTCATCCATGATTCCCTCGGTCGCAGACATCCCACCCCACCCACGATAGGCCTCTGTGCATCTCCTGTATGCATGCAGATGGTGAAGTTACTGTAGGGATGAATGGTCCTTTGTCTGCATCATCGGGCAGTAGCATATCTGCAGCTCCTAGATGTGACTTGCATGTGCCCAGCACCCCTGACTGATAGGATAGCATTTCCAGGCGACTCCCACACTACGCACTGCCAGACGTGAGTCCAACGTGTACACATCCCACACGCAGAAGTCCTTGGTCGTAGTTTGCGTGCGTGAAATGGCCTTCACTCGTACTCCCACCACACCCCAGGCCTGCACCCGTTGCACACAGACACTGCTCATTGCTCCGAGCTGTGGCGTTTCATCCACAGGACTGGCGCAGGTCCTCACAGTGCCGCTTCAACCAGAGCCACTGACGCAATGGCAGACCATCCCGGACACATGCTCAACTCCAGTCACATGGACCTGTACCGTGCACGTCTGCTGCATGTACTGGGGGCACTGCCATTGGCAGTGCTGCGGATCAGTTACAGGCTGAGCTTCCGCCTTGCCAACGTCACCTGCGTTCAGCCTGTGTTGCACTGTCGCTCGTGCATATTCCAGTGGTCCATGGATGTCTGCCTCTCCAACGTTACGGTAGCTGACCTGGATTTTGACGTGTGTGTGTGCCCCCTGTTGGACCACGACCAGGAGTGTCACCGTGATGCCCGTTTATGGCATGCCTGGATGTTTGGCATGCATGCTGGGAACTGGACCTGGGAGATTGCAGCAGTCGTCGTGTGCAGTGACCACATTGAGCCGCTCCCCGATTGGGCTTTCGTGCATATTGGGGCCAGGGGTTGGAGTGAGCACATCTGTCTGGGACAGCTGATGGGTTACGTCGCCGACATGTCAGATGTGGTGGACAATGATCTCGCATTGGAAATGTTGGCCTACGCTGCTGCACTCGCGTTCATGGACGAGTGACAAGGTACCTGCAGCCAGGACTGCATGTGACCCATTGCACGTGTCCCGACGCCTGGTTGCATGTTGGGGATCTGGTCACATGTCCCTAGGAGACAGTGGACATGGCTGCATTGGCCTGGACTCCTGACCCATGCGCGGACAACATACGCGGGTTGGCAATGACTTGTGTTGGTGATAGACTCCCCCGGGGTGGACATGGGTGCTTTCCAACGATCCTCATTCAGATATGCTGCTGCATTGGTCTGCATGTCGTGGCACTTCCCTTGGCCGTACTGACACGCAATTGTTGATAAAGTTTCCGCACGTTCACTTGTCTCCAACTGTGTTGAGTGTTTATTAGTATGCCAATGTGTGTGTCACGGCCTATCTGGGTCCCTGCCTTACATGCATTGCTGCCCCATCAGGGCTGTGGGTTGGTACTTGTGCATTATCATGTCCCTGTTTCGTGCTTTGCTAGATGCATATGGCCATTTCCAGGCCACAAGCGGGTGCACTTGTGTCCTGTGTTGGGTTGTGCATATGTTGGTGTTTTACCACATTGTGTTGGATGTTGGGGTGCTCTGCTTCCTATGTGTGTGTGCTGCATTGTGTGTGAGATGTCCCTTCTGCTCTGATTTGGCTCACCCTTCTCCCTTTCAGGCAGTGTGGTTTTCACTTCTGTGCTTGTTCAGTGGTGTGGTATTGCCGACTTGTGTGACTTGTGCTCTTGGTTGGTGTTGTTCCTCTTGGGCATGGTTTGTCTGCAGTTGTGCTGTGCTTAATTGTGCATGTGTGCCATTGTGCCCATCTCCCCCCGTCCCCCCAGTCCCTGGTCGTTCCTCTCCCTGTTGCTGTTGTGTCTGTTGATTTTGAGGAGTTTCCGGCCCCCGACTCCTGCCACCATCTCCAGACTGATGTGGTGGACACCATTTCCTCCATGTCATCCAGCTCCTGGTGTGGCGCTGGACTCCTACCTCCGGTGTGCATTGCTGCCTTCTGGTTGTTGGCGTGTTTGTGCTTGTTTGTGTGTTTCGCATCATTCCAGCTGTTCTGGTGTTCTGCCATTGTCCTCCTCCGCTCTCCGGCTGCATTCACCTTGTCCGCGATGGCCTGCCATGTCTAATGCTTTGTTGCCAATGGTGCTGTGGGGTTGTGTGCTAGCTCCGACTGCCTCCATTGTGCTTGGCTGTTTTCTGTTTGGTTTGTCTTTCTTTTTCCTGCTTTTGTTGTGCTTATTCCCGCATGCCGTATTTGTGTTGCGGGCCTTGCCCTGCTTATCGCTGATTTCCTCCTCGCGAATGGGCTCATCGCATGTTTTTTGGTGTTGTGGTTTGTGTTTTTATCTCTGTCGAGGTGGTTGTACTGCGGACATTGACCGCGGTTTCGGGAGACTATCACATGGTACCGCCGTGTTGTGAATTCCACGTTCACACAGGGTTATTTTCCCGCGATGGACTGCGATGTGTAAAGTTGCGTTAACATTTTTTGGAGGTGTTTAGCACACGTTCTTGTGGATATACCCCTTTGAGTATCCCTTATCCACATGACCATGGAGTAGAATCTTGACTAGATCACCCATTGAAAGATCTGTTAGGTCAGGCTTGTGAGTGGTGTTATATCACTCTCTGCTCTTAGTCAGACATGCTTCTATGGTGGCCCAGCTTTCTAGAGGTCTTTTCTATCATTAACAGACTCTCCTCAGGGTAGCTTTAATTTAACTGACCAAGTACACACAGATGAGGCGAGAATTTTCCCTTTCAACCACTGAAACCCTAGACCCCTTTTGACACAGTTTGAATAAAATGTTTATGCCCATAAGATCTCCCTGACAGATAAAGACACAGGGATTCGATTCTGACATGCAAGGCTTACGATATTCCTGAGGTAATGGTTAAACAGTTCTACCTGCCTGTTGCATTGTGGGCCATAGACAGACATTCTAACGTTTTATGTTTTGCCTTCTGAGAAGTTCAATCATCTCAGTTATAGTGAGTTGCACCCCATTGTATGTGATGAGGGCTTTAGGGAATTGCTCCTTGCTAAAGACTTCCAAGAGAAACTCAAGCACCTCCTGTATAATAACCCTCTCAATGAACTTGACTTTCGACTATTTCAAATGATAATCAAATAAAACGTAAGTAGATACCATGCGTGATGGAAACCTCTTTAAAGGTCTGGTAATGTCCAAACCCACCTTCTTCCAAGCAAAGTGAGGTCAAGAAACAGACTGCATGGGAGTTTTGAAATACAAATTACACAAATTACAGACCTCACACTCTTATGTGCGTGGATTAGGCCCATGTAGCAAAGCGGCTAATTTCTTACATTGTCCTATTTTTCACAATAACATTCCTGCTGTGACCTTTTGCACATATTTGCGTGCACAACAATGTTGGATTAGCTTCTTTGAAAATACTCAGTTTACACATCTCATTATCACGATGCCTCGAACATCATGTACCAGGCCCTTCTACGCACTATGTAAACATTTTGATCTATCTTCATCCACAGGGCACAGAGCTTTTTACAGATCCATAACATTGTTAATCTATACGCACATTGTACAGCTGCTTTCTATTACAAATAAAGAGAATCCTAAAAGATTGACAGAGGAGGCACTTCAGCTGACACCGAGGGTCCCTGCATGCTGAGACTTCACCATGCTGTGGTCTGACATCTCCGTGAGGGGGTATCCAGTTCATGACCAAGACGGGCTCCTACATTCCCTCCTGCCAGGTAATGGGGTTGGATTGTCCCTTGGGGGGATTCTTGGCTTCACACCTACACACACACTAGGTACACTCAGAGTAGGGTTTGAATAGTAGGAGTACGCCTGATTACTGCTTTGTTTATGTGCTTGCACATATACACTGTTTTAGCACCATGGTAGAACTGTATCTTCTATTTACACTTTTGGTGCTCGTAATCACTTTCATCTGCTTCTGCCTACTGAATATCGCAGCACATGTATTCTATACAAGAATAACGTTGGTTCAATAAATACATTGAAACACCCCATTTGGTATTTTGTGTATGCTTCTCTGAGAACAAGTAAGCATGAGTGACTGAGCAAAAGTTTCTGATCTGTTTCCATGATCCCTGAGGGGTCAGGGTTGTCATGCTCAGTGGTTGCCAGAAACCATTCTCTCCATGGTAAGGTTAGGGGGGCTTACGGTGGCACTGTGAGCTAGCTGGTGTCTAGGCCAACAAATCCTGCGGGGTTGCCCAAAATCAGTCTAAGCACCTCACCCAAAGGTTATGTTGTACAACAAACACGCAGGTCCTACAGATTAGTGGGAACAACACGACATGGCTCCACCAACCTTGGTTGGGTTCTTATTTAACAGTCTATCTGAGTAGTACAGTTGTGCTTTCTCAGAGACCCCTACTCACCTCCAAACCGGAGACATTTGTGGTGGGAAGGGAAATTCGCCTCAGCTGAGTAGGTATACCCTAGTGTTGGCTGAAGTTTTTTCAAGCCTGTAGGATAAAAATTTTCCCACATTGTGCTAACCCTATCTCCATAAATTCACTTACAAAAATTCTACTCTCTTCACACAATGTCCATAAATGGAGAAGCAGGTGGAAAGGACGCAATTGTCCTAAATATTACAGAAAATTGCAGACATGCAGTTACAATGAAATTATTACATTTTGGCCTCCCGGCAACGGATGGAGACGTACCCCTTGTGGTTGAGGCACACAAAGCATCCAGAACAGAGGTATTCCATTCTTGGGTTAAATTCCCAGTAGCTGATGCACGCACACAATTGTTTCACTCTTACATTTAAGATGAAACAGCAGAGGCATATGTTGCATCCTGGCCAATGATGGTCGGTGGAATCTGGGAACAGAATCTTGTATTAACCCAGATTCCAGCGAGGGTCAGTTGGCCCAGGCTTTTCCCGTTAGAGAGCTGTTTTCTCTCTCTCTCCAAATAAACCCTTCTTAAATATCATCACGTCTTGCTGTCATTCCTAAAGAAGAAGATTACACTGGCGAGGAGCGGGTTCGTGTTGTGGGAAGGCCTGGAGCACTGTCGATGTGAAGAGAAGACATCGTGACAGATCAGGAAGTTGTTTAACGTACACAATATTCTCAGAGTGTACAAAGAAGTGAGTCTCCGCTGCCGAGAGACTATTTTAAGGTGGACTTGATCTTCGGTACTGGTCGTGAGTACCATACAGGCATATATATATATTTTTTTTAAATTTAAACCAGCAAAGCTTCGGCATTTGAATGGCGCGTGTGACTCTTTAGCATTACTTCATGAGCATTCCTTCGTGTACATCCCCGCGCGCCCAACGTAGCATATGTGTGCCTGACATAGCTCCTCTATTGTTGTGCATCATATGAATGCCTTGCGCGCTCAACAAGATATCTGCGTGTGCATGCTGAGGCTCGAGCGCATACCTGTGTTTGTTCCCGCGCCACTTCTCTGAGGCATTCCAACGTGTGTCTGCTCCATTACTGCCCGCGCACGTCATTGCCATCGTGATACGCTGTACGCGCGCCCAGCTGCATCTGCCTTACGACGTATGACTATTTAAAGTGGTGCTCACTTTGCGCATGCTCTGCGTACATCTACGTGATTGGCTAGAGTGTTTTGGATTCTCGACCGGCTGAACAAGATCAACCTGACACGGAAACAAGACAATAGCTATTGAAAACCATTTTAAATTAATTTTGCGATGATTTCTGCATCCAACTTATTATAAAGCGTACCATTTGTGAATATCCACTTCTGGAAATGGAATAATTTTTGCCGTGATCTGCACACAAATTCTAGTCATCATATTTTTTTTTATATATATATATTTTTCATAGTTCACTTGTTCTTCTGACTAGATCTCTGTATTGCAGACACCCAACATCGTGGATTCATATGAATGAGTGAACGCCAGACGGTGATTCCCACACCTTGTACAACATACTATATAGTATAAGTATTTAAGATAAAATGGAAGGCATTGTTGCACCATTATCTTTCTTATCCAATCCAGGTGATCCTGTTTTAGAATGGAGACAATGGAAAGATGGTTTTGAAGCGTATTTAGAAGCTATTGGAGGAGAAGTGTACACTGATAAGCGTAAACTGGCTATTCTCAAACATTGCTTAGGTGCAGAAGGGAGACGTGTTTTAAGTCGTTTACCACCTATTTTGCTTGATGAAGATGATGAGGATGATGTTGATGTATATGACATGGCAATTTCGCAATTAGATACATTATATATCAAAAAAGTTAATGAAGTGGTTGTTAGGCATACATTTTTGAGTAGAGCCCAATTGCCTAATGAATCTATCGATTCATTTGTCAATGGTTTAAGAGTCCTTGCTGCAAAATGTAAGTATGGAGAATTTCATGATCAGATGTTGCGTGATCAAATGGTACACAAAATTGGTGACACAAAATTACAAGAGAAATTATTAGCTGCGGAAGACCTTACTTTAGAGAAAGCTATTGACATTAGTCATAGATTCGAAGATATGAAGTTAGGTATGAAAGAATTAGCCACAAAACCTACTTCTGAAGTTCAAGTGGTAAAAAAAAAATGTGAGTGATGATAAATCATCAAAAGATAGTTCTAAGGAAAAAACAAAAATTAGTACTCAAACTGTAAAAAGAAGCAATTATGTTTGTTTCAAATGTGGGATACCTGGTCATTTAGCAAATGACAGATCATGCCCAGCTATTGGACAGGTGTGTAGGTATTGTAAAAATAAAGGTCATTACTCCAGAATGTGTAGGATTAAAAACAAATTTGTGAACAAACCTGCTCATATCAAGGAATTATGTCAAGAGTCAGATGATTTAGTTGAGGAATTTATGCTTTGCATTGATGAAGTCAACGATAGGAAAAAAGATTCTCCATTCTGTGTGGTTAACATTGATGGTAAAGATATTGAAGTTATGGCTGACTCTGGAGCCCACCATACTTTAATTGGTGATCAGTTTCTAAAAAAAATTCCCAACACACAATTGTTACCATCTGACATAAAATTGGTTGGTTATGGCAATAGACCCATTGATGTTTTAGGATATTTTGTTGCAAATATCAGTTTTAAAGGTAAGACCATAACTGCCAACGTGTATGTAGGTAAAGAAGGATCTTGCTTATTAGGATGGCCACAACAAAGGGATTTGCTCATTACTCTCAATCCTAATCATCCTGAACAAGTACTAGGATACAGTGATTTCGTAGCTCAAGTAGATGAAGATAAAACAACTGAATGGGAGAAATTATTTCCCAATGTGTTTTCATCAAAACTAGGATTCTTGAAGAATTTTGTTCATAAAATAATTTTAAAACAGAATACCATTCCTAAAGTACACAAAGTTAGGAACGTTCCTTTATCTATGAGGCAAGCTTTAAGAGAAGAATTAGACAGATTATGTAAGCAAGACATAATTGAAGAAATCGAGTCGTCTGAGTGGTTGTCACCTGTGGTAGTGGTCCACAAGCCTAATGGGAAAATTAGACTCTGTGTCGATTTGAGAGACCTAAACGAATGTGTGTGGGTAGATCGGCATCCATTGCCAAATATAAATGAAATGTTTTCGGCTTTAAAAGGGGCAGCTATGTTTTCAACATTGGATCTATCCAATGCATATCATCAAATTGCTTTGCATGAGGATAGCAAACCTTACACCTCCTTCATAACTCCTGAAGGGGCTTTTAGATACAAGAGGATGCCTTTTGGTTTGATATCAGCCTCTGCGGTATTTCAGAGAGTCATGCATAAACTGTTTAAAGATGTTAAAAATACTTTATATTTTCAGGATGATATACTAGTGTTTGGGAACAATAAGCAAGAGCATACAGAAACGTTGTGTAAAGTTTTTAACATTTTGCAAAACTATGGAATGACATTGACCAAAGAAAAATGCAAATTTGAAATGGAATCTGTGGACTATTTAGGTCACAATATCAATTGTAAAGGAATATCACCAAAGCAGAATTTGGTAAAGGCAATTGAAGAAGCTCCAGAACCCCAATCTAAAGATCAGCTTAGATCTTTCCTAGGTTTGGCTGAATATTATGCAAAATGTATTCCTTTGTTTGCTGATAAGACCAATCATATGAGAAATGTAATGAAAAAAAATCAACAATGTATTTGATGTAAGGAATGTGCTACAGAGTTTATAAATCTTAAGAAAGAATTATCTTCCACTTCTGCTTAGGCAACGTTTGACACGCGTTGTAATTCTGTCATGGTTACTGATGCCAGTAATGTTGGTATTGGTACTGTTTTGATGCAGAATCAGGATGGAAAACTTGTCACCATTGCTTTTGCATCAAGACCACTTAGAGATGCTGAAGTTAAGTATTCAACTCTGGAAAAAGAAACACTGGCATGTTGGTGGGGCATAGAATACTTTCGTAAATATGTGTATGGTACCCCATTTAAAGTAAGATCAGACCACCGTCCATTGGTAGAGCTATTTACTACTAAAGGATGTGGTAAAGCAACACCAAGGATTGCTAGATGGCAGTACAAATTGCAAGATTTCCATTTCAGTGTAGAATACATTCCAGGTGCCAGGAACATTTTAGCAGATTGCCTATCTCGTTTACCTGTTAAAGAGGAATGTGACCAGTCTGTTATTGATGAGGACATTGAGAGAGTTATATCCATTTGTGAAGTATCGAATAGATGCATTAAACAAGATGAATGGAAGAATGCCTGTAATAATGATGAGGAAATCCAAGAGGTTATTAAATATAACCATTCACAATGGCCAGATAAGAAAAATTTGGATAAGGAATTATTATCTTATTTGTATGTTGCAAACGAGTTATCAGTCATAGATGATATGTTATTTCACGGTGTACAGCTGGTGGTACCTAAAGATATGAGGCAACAAGTGTTAGACATGGCTCATGTAGGTCACCTCGGCATGTCTAGTATGAAAAACAGACTACGTTCTGAGTTTTGGTGGCCGGCCATTGACAGATGTATTGAAACAAAGGTTAGATCTTGTGTTGAGTGTGCCATCAGCGACAAATCACAAAAAGTTATCAACTATGAGAAAGCTCCCGTTTCTAGACCTGAAAGGTATGGGAGAGAATCTCTCTTGACATTGCTGGTCCCATGTGTTTGTCCAACAGTCAGGTCTATGTCATTGTTCTCATTGATCAATTATCCCAGTGGCCAGAAATTAAATTAGTTCATCAAGTTGATTCACACACAGTAATTCAATTTTTAAATGGAGTGTTTGAAAAGGAAGGATTTCCAAATGTTTGGTTACTGACAATGGTGTGCAGTTACGGTCAACTGAGATGAAGGATTATTTGGATAAACATGGCATTAGTCATTTACGAACATCTGTATATTATCCACAGAGCAACGGAATTGTGCAAAGATGGATAAGAGTTTTGAAGGAAGGTATACAGTTGACTTTAACTAGTGGAAAGAATTGTTCTCAAGCACTCAAAGATCTATTATGGAATTATAGAGTTACTCCTAGAACAGTAGGAGATATATCTCCGTTTGAGAAAATGAGGGGAAGAAAAGCTGTGTGTGATTTAAGCCAGATGTGGATGATGGAAATGAGAAATAGAGTTGAACGTTCCAAAGTAACAGGTAATTCCAAAGTGTCAAAGTTTGATCGTCATTGGCGATCAAGTGATAAACAAGAATCTTCTCTGATGCATAGGAGTCCCGTGCTTCAATTTGATATTGGCGAATGGGTTCGTGTGAAGAAGGGAAGATTGATTAAATCTGGAGAATCCAAGTTTTCTGTTCCCATGAAAATAGTCAGAGTGGGACATCAAGTTGTAGAGTTATCTGATGGAAATGTGTGGAGCATAAGTAAGGTTGTTAAAGTGCCTAAATGTTTATGGCCTATCGAAGACACGTTTTCTGGACCAAGAGATATTGTGGTTAAACAACAAAATGGTGATGTGTCAAATAAGGAATCAGCTTCAAGGTTGAAATTTAAACCAGCTTGGTGCAAAGATTACGTCATGTCATAGTTTGTTGAGTACAAGCTCCACTGCTTCTGTTTGTTTCACTCTATTGTGACACTGTACATATGTTATTATTTTGAACTGTATTTCACATATGTCAATTGATTGTTTTGCAAATTTTATTATCTCTTCACTTGTACAATGTTTGTGCAATTTCATACTATTTATCTTAATTGTTAATGTGCTAACGATAGGGGATGTGTTGCATCCTGGCCAATGATGGTCGGTGGAATCTGGAAACAGAATCTTGTATTAACCCAGATTCCAGCGAGGGTCAGTTGGCCCAGGCTTTTCCTGTTAGAGAGCTGTTTTCTCTCTCTCTCAAAATAAACCCTTCTTAAATATCATCACGTCTTGCTGTCATTCCTAAAGAAGAATATTACAGCATACTTTCCATATGTGGATATAGAAATTCCATTAACTTACCAAGAACACATAAATTGGTTTAAAGGCGCCCTCCCCTATACCTTAGAAAATGTGATACTCGATCCACTCAGTAAAGAAGGAGCGGCTTGGCAAGTCCTAGCTGCATATACACCACATCCTAATGTTGCTAATTTAGATGCCGCAGAAATAACGACACTATGCAAAGATCTAGTAAAAATTTACAGAAATCTAATGCAGTACATCATGCGAACACTAGCAGTTAACCCTGCGCGAACGGCTCACAATTGGCAACTACGGGTATCAGCCCTCAAACACTGAATGCTGTTATGGGAAAGGTTCTCACCAGTCGGGAGCAAATTCCATTCTGGATAGCACAGAAAACAAATCAGCTTGAAGCATTTTTTTTTTATATGGGCCAGCAGGAAAAACACAAAATATTAACAATTTGCTTGCCAATGGGGATGGCTCCCCGATGGAAGATTGTGCCACATGGGTACAGTCTTCACTGCTGTTTACTCCAGAACTCATGGTACCCCTTTAATAGCAGTTTCACCTGAATTACTGAAACAAGTACATAATGTGTACAGGTCAGCACCCATCCTGGACTTGGGGATGAAACTGATGGGAAATTTTGCAGCGGTATCAAACAATTATGTTAAGTTACATAAAGGGGGAAGCATCAGCATTGGCTATACACCAATGGCTGAGGGAGTTCACACCTGCGCAGCAGGAGCGAGAATCACCTAAAATATTTGAAGAAACCTATGCTATGCTAGGTAGAGATAATTTGGGAGCCAGACCTGGGAAACCACAGGTTAAGTGTAATTCTGAAAAGGATAAATATAAGCAAGCACCTGATTCTTCCAAGAAGAAATGGGACAATAAATAAAAAAATAAACAAAACAAAACATAATCACGGGATGGTTCTACTCAGCAGGAACCCACTGACAAAAAATACAATCTGAGAAACCGTGACAATGTTAGAAAGCCTGACGTTCCTCTCGTTCCTTTCAGGATTCAGCCGATACACATTCAGAGAGAGGTGGACGGTCAGACCGCAGATCAGAAGAGCATGTGAAGCCGAAAAGGGAAACACATCGCACTTCAGACTACATCCTTAAAGAGGACAAACCAAAGACTCAAAAACCTCAATTCTAAAAGAAGAAAGTAGCAGGGATTAAAATAAGACATGCCCAGACTACTGGGGGCTTCTAAACGGGGAATGGACAGTGATGATGCTGAACAGAGCGGCAGAAGTCACAATAGCTCGCTGATACCTGATGGATTATCTGGTGGTAGTAGTAGCGCTGAATGAGCATATCAGGGTGGAAACACCTGATACAAGAGTAAGTGTCCCACATTGTTTATACGAAATAATGCTCCAAATGGAGGGAACATACCAAGGAGCATCAAGGCACTCTTTTGGGATAACCTGACATATGGCTATGTTATTATTTTGGCTGAAAAGGATGGCCACTTGAGGTCGTAATAGAATGCCCACTAGGAGAAACAATGATTTTACCTGCTTTCTCTGACCTCGTTCCAGAATCAGTTAAACATTCATATGCCAAGGAGTGAACGTTAGCACTTGCTCCTGCACTTTACCGCAATCATGTTGGGTGGGATGATGAGTATCCTCATCACAAAATACCAATAAAATCAGTCCCTCAACCTCAGAGACAATATCCAATAAAACATTAAGTTAAGAAACAGGTTAGAGAAATCCTAGAACAACTTGAATACCAGGGTGTAATAGAAAATTGCACTTCATCCATGAATAATCCCTTGTTTCTCGTAATGAAACCAAACAATTCATACTGTCTAGTTTTAGACTACAAACATCTGAACACTTCCACATGCAAATTTGCAGCACAAAATGCACATAGCGTGGCACTAATGAATAACATTGTGCAGAAGAAATACAAAACAACATTAGATATCTCAAATGGATTTTTCTGCCAGAATTTAGCACCTGGAAGCAGATATTTGACAGCCTTCTCAGTGCTAGGTTCACAGCGTCAATTTTGCCATTAACCTTAAGGGTATAAGAACAGCCCAGGGCTGTTCTCAGCCAGGGTTACAGAGTTACTTCAAAATTTTGATGAGGAGGAATTGTCAAACATTTGATATTTATCTGATGGACGATGAGTTATTGGAACACTTGGCTAGAGTGAACCACATAATTCTTGGGTTCGCTCACCTGGGTTACGAATTCAGTTTCAGAAAATCTAAAATTGCCCATCTCAATGTCCTGTTTCTGGGATAAGAGTTGTCAAGTGTAGGCAAAAGCCTGGCAGCACATTTTTTAGAAAAATGTGCACTGCTCCAACCTCCAATAACTCTGAAAAGACTACAATCCATTTTAGGATTCCTGAATTTTGGCAGAACATACATTTTGGATTATGCAGAACGAGTAAAACAGTTCTATGATTTAATCAGACCTGATTTTTCAATCAACCATTGGACACAGGAACATACAAACATTTTGGGGCATATGTACAAGCCCCTATCACCACCACAAAGTCACTTTTATCAACGTTGTGGTGGTGATAGGGGCTGTGCCTTATTTACAAGGCAGTGTTAAGCCACTTAACGTGGTTTAACACTGCCTTATAAATAAGGCCCCCTTTCTTGCTATGGTTTGTGTAAAAGGGGTCGGCAGTGGGTGTTGCTGTGGGTGTTCCACCGCAACACGCATTGATTTTGACGCCGCCCCCTATGTACAAGGGTGGCGTAATTAGGAGTCAGAACCAAAATTAAGACCAGGTACAACTTGGTCTTAAGTTGATGAAATGAGGAGAAATGTATTATTTCTCCTCGTTTTTGTTTTTTCCATGTGTGCTGCCTTGTGCAGCACACATGTAAAAAGCAAAATGCCATAGATTGTTTATGTACAGGAAGGTCCTCCTTCCTGTACATAAACAGTCCGTAAAAAAAATGCCATTTTGTGACTTTCATGTGTGCTGCAAAAAGCAGCACACATGACAGTGACAGAATGGCATTTTATGATTGTTTATGTGCAGGAAGGGACACCTTCCTACACATAAACAATCCTCCCCTGCACGCAGACACTCTTGCACTATGGTGCAAGGGTGCCTGCATTGGCGCTAAGTTGCTAAACTTAGCTCCATCGCGGGGGAAACTCAAAGCTGCACCACATTCTTGTAAATATGGTGCAGCCTTGCGTTTCAGAAGTGGAGGAGAGAGGCTTTAAGGCAGGAAGGCTAATGCCTCTCTCCGCCCCTTCCTTGTAAATATCCCCCTTTGTGTTCCGTACAAGCTGATATGATAGCTTCCAAACATTTGCACACTCATGTGTAAACACAACTAACCTGGTGATCCACATAGTTGCTGGAGCCATTGGGTACACCTATATCACCTACAATGAAGGTGATACAGTGCCCATTTGTGAGAAAGTGCCCTCTTTCTGCATGATATGCCCCCACTTTTTGCTGAATTGCTGATGTTCTTTGACTGAGTGTGCCCTGGGTTTTTGCTAATCTGGTGCCCAGGGCCTATGTTCCTTCCCTAAAACTGCATTGAAGCCTAAACCCAATTGTCATCTCTGGCCACATGTCAGCCCCTGGTAAATGGTACCACAGGTACCCAGGGCACTGTGACCAGAGAAGGCCTCTAAGGGCTGCAGCACTTATTGTGCCACCCTTAGAGGCCCTGTACCCTGTCACTCACACACTGCCTTTGCCGGCTGCGTGTCTTGGTGCAGAACAAAGTGAAGAGTCGACATGGCACACATCCCTGTGTGCCATGCCCACAAACCACTGCCCTGGCATACATCAGTAACACCTCTATCTGGGTGCCCTATGCCAGTGGTGAGGGTACAGGTGCATGAGCCCTGTACCCCTACAGTGCCCAAGTCCATTCCTGGGCACTGTAAGTGCAGTGCTGCCATTAAGAGTATATGGTGCTGGGAGTTTGTCATTACGAACTCCATAGCACCATGATGGCTACACTGAAGACTGGGAAGTTTGGTATCAAACTTCTAAGCACATTAAACCCACACTGATGCCAATGTGGGATTGAATGTAAAATGCACCACAGAGGGCATCTTAGAGATGCCCCCTGAAACTCGACCAACTTCTAGTGACCTGACTGAGTGGCTGCTTAGGCTGCCACCACCAGACATGTTTCTGGACCCTTGGGTCGAGAGCCTGCTGCTCTCAGGGGCCTGAAACAATGCACGTCCTGGGACGAGGTGCCAAGCCTCCTCCCCCAGGATGGGCAGGGTTCACGAAGGAAAAGCTTCAAAGGCATGCCGCCTTTGTGAGCCTCTCCAGACCATTTGCTGCTTTCAGCAACTGGTCCCCACTGGTTCTACCCCCCACTTTGGGCGGGAGAACCGGTGGGAAAAACAATTGAGGAAGGGAGGTGTGCCCATCTCTGCCAACTCCACCCCTCAGGTGGGGGAGGCGATGCAAAGCACAACCTCGAGTCCCCGCCATCTTGAGGATGGGGGACCCAGCCAACCAGGGACAGGCTCCTGCCCCCTCCCACTGGAGAGTGGCAGAATAAGGGGTGTACCCACCCCAGGAAGGGACCCATTGGTCCCTGCCCTTTACCTACCTGTAACGCCCCTAAATTTAGTATTTAGGGGCACCCTGAACCTTACTTCCTCAGATCCAGCTTACCTACAAGAAGAAAAGAAGAAGAAGGATGAAGAGCCGTGCAGAGCTAACAAGAGGACGACGCCCACTGACTTGGCCCCAGCCCTACAGGCCTGTCTCCCCTCGAACCTGCTCCTGCGAAAACCCGGCGTGTCCAGCAGCCAGCAACCTCACAAACCCCGGAGGACCTGCCTGCCTTCACTTCCAAGACTGTTTCTCCCGTGAACACCGGACGTGTTTAAACTGCAGCTTCTTGCTCCGGCCGGACACCGCGAAACCAGCCCACTTTGCACCCGCCGAACCCGGCACGAGCTCGAGTGGAAAAACACCACATGGAGGTCACCCCGGCGATCTTGACCCGATATCTGGCGACTCCTGACCTGCCTCAAGCCTCCAGACGACGCCTGCAGCCTCAATCCAGAGGATCCCCTCTACCGCGACCAGAGTGGGTAAGAAAATCCGACCCTAAAAGGCACCCCTGCACCCGGAACCCACGGCCTTGTGAGCCCAAACCAACGGTGCCTAACCAACCCAAGACATCCCAACTTACCCTCGAAGTGGTGGTCGCACCCAGAAAATCCTCGTCCCTGAGCCTGCAGTGCTTCTTCAAACCGGAGGTTCTCCATAGAAAACAACAGGGTGTCCGACGCTGAAACAGCACTCTGCACCCGGCCGCCCCAGTGCCGCTGAGGGTGCACTTTTTGTGCCAACTTGTTTCCCCAATTGCCCTGACCTAAACCCGAGGAGCTTTGCTCCCACAACCTAGTGGCCTGCTTGCCAGCAGCCACCAACTGGAGACCCCCTATCCTCCATAGGATAACATTGGGCCTCAACACTCTGCACCCGGCCGCCCTTGTGCCGCTGAGGGTACAACAACAGTGCATCACTGACCCTGGGGGAACCCTTGTTCTAACCCCAGAACCTTAACTCCCACAGTCGTTTACTTACCTGCAAACCGATAACCTGTTTTTCCTCCATAGGATAACATTGACAATTTTTCTTCCAAAAAACGACTGTGTGGAGTTTTGAAAACTAAAGATATTCTTTAAAAATCGTACAATTAACCAAAACGTGTTTTTTCTCACCAGTTTCCAGGAAATGTCCCAGTGCTGAATCTAGGCATCCAGCACTGAGTTAGAAAAGTAACGTAAAAGTAACTTACCTGCAATTTATTGAAAAAGCCTATTCATTTCAATGTACTGTATTTGCTAAGTGTTGCATACTACTGCTCCCTGTAAATCAAACAAAGTACAATTTCTATTGCATTTTCAAACTGTTCGACATTCAGTAACTTATTACTGTAAAGTATTTAATGCTTACCTGTGCCAGGCTTGCTTGGTTCTAAAATTAAACAACAGTATATTTTTATACAAAAACAATTGGCCTAGAGTTCAGTTCTTGAGTGTGTGAATTCATTTGCTGACTGAGTGTGTACATCAAATGCTTAACACTGTCCTCTGATACTGCCTTACTGCTCGACCAAGCTACCACTATTAGAGAGTAAGGTTCTATCTAACTTTAACCTCTGCCTACCTTTGGGGACTCTTGGACTCTATACACACTGTACCTCACTTTGGTGCAGTATATATAGAGCCAGTTTCTTACACCATTGCATACAAATCACATTTGTACACAAACGCTGAAATGTGTTTTGTACCCACTGAAAAAATGTTCACAGCGGTACAGACTGCTGTAGCGAGAGAGAGAGCACTAGCTCAGGGTAAGCGCATAATAGTCGGTACCCCGGTACCGACTTTAGAGGCCGTTACTAAAGCAAGCATTTCAAATGCCAAAGCACTACATTTCAATGGATTCAATGGGCTAACTCTCTTACTGCAACTGATGTAGATTACAGATTTGATTCTACATTACAAACACAAGCATTCCTGCAGTACGAACAAGAATATTCTCTGCCGGATGAAATAATGCTTCTAGATCGATATGACTATTTGACTGTTTAGGAAACGCCTGGGGACAATTGAACAATGTCTTAATTTGGAGCTACTCATCGGCAAATACACTAGGGCAAAGACGGGTACCTTATATTTATGTTTTGCCTATTTGAGTAGTGCTTTTGACTTAGTTGACCATAATTTACTTTGGCAAACTTTGATCGACCTGGGTGCCCTTGGACGATTATCAGTTTGTTTTCCCGCCTATATGAAAAATTAACTAGTGCAGTTCGTTTTGGTCCCCAGGCCGAATGTACACCTAAATTAAAAGTGGGATGGGGTATACGACAAGGATGCGTGTTAGCTCCAATTTTATTCTCCCTTTTTATTAATGAGGTTGATATTTATTTACAAAAAATACAGGCTGATGCACCGAGGGTGCCTGGTCGTCCGATACCCGTATTACTATATGCGGACTACGCAGTACTATTGGCACGGACCCCAGAAGGCCTCCAAAGATTGATGGATGGTTTTTCAGGTTTTATGAAACAACGGAGGATGGTAATTAACAAACTGAAAACATTCACCATGATATGTGGGTCCAAAAAGAAACCCTGTAAAACCTTTTTTATAGACAGTACCCCAATATATACAGTAAATTCTTTTTCTTATCTTGGTATACTATTCTCAGGCAATGGTACATGGTCCCAACACATCGTAAATACAAGAGAAAAAATGAGTAGGGCCAACCAAGGGATTTTTACATTTGCAGCTAAATTGGGTAACTAACCAATCAAGGAAATGGTAACTATCTATAAAGCTAAAGGAGTAAGTACTGCTACATATGGGGCAGGACTTTGGGGCTACACAAATGGTGTGGACCTGCAAACAGAAGAAAATCGTTTCTTAAGACGATTGTTATCTCTGCCATCATCTATATCAAATACCATCGTACACCACAAGGTGGGGTTGCAATTTTTGGGGGACATCTTGATGGTAGGGCCTTTGTTATTATGGGCATCAATCTGGAGACGTGAAGAGACTGTTTTTACTAGGTCTATTATTTGAGATTGTTTAAACTTGGATGATGCTCTGAAAATTCCTTGGTTGTTTTATATTAATACCACATTGGGGAATCTGTTTAATATGTCTGTATGGCCGAATCCTGGAAAAATATTAACTATTACCAAGAAAGAGATCAAGTTTTCCTTCATTTCATTAAGACAGAATCTCCGAGCAAAATCAGACCTGTTTAAACCGACTGTGGTTTTATATAAATCTTTTATGCTAGAAGAGGAAATTAATAGTTATCTGCTGCACGTGTGTCAAGAGTCTTACTTGAAGTTTCCCAGGTACTTCATAGGAGCAGAATGTTGCTGGTTCCCAATGCCTCTCTGAGTTTCCCCCACACTCCCGAAGAATCTTTCTAGGGAGTATGTAGGGACTCTCGGGGGGGAAAGGGGTAAGGGACAGAGAAGAGACAGCCTCATCTTCAATTACTGGTGTCGTCTATCAGCAGCTACTCTATCTTGCTTCTTGCGCTGTTTCTGTAGTTTGACACTGTAAAACAAATGACACAATTACAAGGTTCTTCTCTAAGGTTCTACTACTCCTAAATATTTTCTTATTCCAATAGTAACATACCCTCTTGAGACTGGGCTATTGCCTCTCTTCTATAATAGGAGTCTTAGGTAAGGGCTCCAAAACGATGTTCAAAATATGTTACTTTCCTGTAGGAATACAATACAATTTTATGTAACTAATATACTGTCTATTAACTAATGTATTTCTTAAACAAATTCTATTGGTAGAGCTATTAACCTTTATTTTCTTTTAATGCAGGTAGAATTCACGAAGCCTTTTCACTCTACTGGATTAACAACTCTCTGGTAAGTATTATCTCTAAGTTCTACATAATTAAACCTAATATTCTTTATATTTGCCTTTTTGAGAGAACTAAACTGTTTGCTAAGGCTGAAAGCAAAAGGGGGCTGAGGTAAGATACAGGGTTTTCAAATATAAACTACTGTGAACTGAGTCTTTCTCAGCTTCCAGAGCTGTACTTGCGTGACAGGAACTGAGTTGACAAAACCTTCTGTCTGGAACGACGCCGGTAATGAGCTGCTGGTACTTTGACAGCTCGTAAATCTTCTGCCTCTAACTTCTTGGAAAACCCGTCGCGTAGCTTTCCTGAAGACTACCGACGGTAGAAATGAAACGAATTCTCTCCTACACTACCTCTAGAAACACGGACGAAGCACCAAGCGCTGCTGCACCAGCAAAGGACTCAGTGAAGTGCGCACAGCTGAGGGCAAGCGCGAGCCTCAGCTGTCCTGGGAATTTCACGCACTCATTGTTGGAAGGCTGGAGCGCTGACCTTAGCGCTTCCAGCCATCTTTAGGGACCGCACTTTAATCAGTTCGGTCCAGGCCTTGTCGGGTGGCCTACCAGGGGGGCATGAGGCTTTAGTAACCCTCCTTCTGCAAAATGCAGAAATGGCGCCCACAAGCTGGGATCTATCTACCCAAAGTCTTAGGTTCCTGACAACGTGACCTATGCACAGCATCGATTTGTTTTACTGAGGCTAAGATGTGGTATTGTAAATTATTGTGTTGCATTTCCAAAAATGAAGACACGTCCTCCAGACACGACACCATGTCCGTGTGACAATAAGAGTAAACAAAGCACGCTGCACTTTCTATTATTTTGTAAATTCTATTGTAATTTTAGATGTTTTTATCTGAAGCCCCTGTTTGTTACGCATGGAATTAGGTCTCATAAAATTGCAATGAAACTTCTTGTAACTCTAGAGGACCCACTGACGTGCTATAATACTGCCCTGTTTATTTTGAAATCGATCAACGCAAGGAAAAGCATTGTGCTAAAAATTAGAAACAAATGAATTTAATGTTGGTATCGTTTAAAATGTCCAAATTTTTTATTGTATTATATTGTGTGTGCTTTTATGGCTGTTTGTTTTTAATAGCCGAATAAAGATTTTGATGATGATGACTATATCAACTATACTGATGGATCTGCTCAGCCTGCCGTAGGGACTCAACACCAATATTCTGCAGCATGCGCAATCGTGAAGGACGATATGCATGATGGAAAGTTCTGTCCCGAAAAAACACACACATAGTCCCTAGGGGATTTTACAGTGCAGCTGGCAGATCTCAAAGCCCTAATACTGGCACTACAAAGTACGGATCCCAAATTCCCCACACTTATAGTGTGTGATTCATACTACTGTGTCCAGTCCTATAATGAATCTTCACTATTGGGGCCAGAATGGATTTTGAGATTCCAAGGGTTGCACAATTAGGCACAAGCTGCTTTGGGAACAGATGGCGAAGCTGAAAGAATGCTTGCCACGGGCTCATGTTATCCATACATTGAGACATCAGCAGGTTGGCGTTCACGTTGAAGGGAATTCCATGGCTGATGAAGCTACTAAGGCGCCAGTTCACACTGATGCCATTGCTGCAATCACTCATTCAAGCACGAGGTTAGACAGACACATCATGGTGGTCGTCAATGCTGCTCGCAACGACACCCACCTGCCGAGAGGCTTTCCACTCAAGTACTCCTACAAGTTAGATGCACAAAACATTCTGTATGCTCAGATTTCAGGAGTGGGGGATAGAGTAATATCAAACGTTGAACGCAGATTGGGATTAATACAAGCCGCACATGAGGGTCTGGGTTCAGCACACATAGGGGTAACTGCTACAGTCTCATTACCGAAGCAGCACTATTGGTGGCCAGGTCTAACAAAGCAGACCAAGGACTTTGTCCTTAAATGTGACATCTGTCAACAGATGAAAGGCTCAACCTTAGCACATACACCTCTATTGATCTCAGACAAGCCTCTGGTGGTTGTTTAATTGGATCACTGCGGCCCCTTACACTCAGATAGGACTTACAAGTAAACCTTGGTTGCAGTGGATTCATGCTACAGAATCCTGTGGGTTTGGCATCAGCACTCGGCTGACGCTCAAACTGTTACAAAGGATTTGCGAGTCTTCATTGGAACATACGCAGTTGGCAAACTACATTTAGACCAGGGCCCGGCGTTTAGCTCTTGGGCTTACAAAGAAGCCATGGGGAGTTTGGATGTGGCCTTGCGGTACTCCTTCCCCTACCATCCTGTGGGAAATTCAGTAGTTGAGATGAAAAACTGTGACTTAAAGCAGTCCTTAACAAGATGGGTATTAGGCTCGAATGGCAGTTGGGTCAATCATCTATATGGGGTCCAGAGGGTGCTCAATAACATGCCAAGAAAATCCTGCGGGGTCGTTCTCCTTATAAACTCCTGTTTGGTGTGAGAATGTGGGTGCTAGACCTCGATAATGTCAGTGCAGTGGCGGCGGAAAAACAATTTGACATCATTGAACATTTGGCTGTTTACAGGAACTCAATGAATTCTGGGGCGCTAAAAGCAACATCCAAGTAGAAACGCACCGCCACCGGAGACCTGTCTGGGTCCCGAAGATTGGGAACCTGGCCAGAGATAAAATTGTGGACAAGAAAGAATTTGGGCCATCTTACAGAGCACTTGTCCCTGTCCTAGCTGTTGTAGGTACTAGTACTGTACTTCTGCCCCTTGCTGGTGGTAGAGACAAAAGGTTTGTCTCCATTGAGCTGATCACCCCACACTATGTTGTCGATTCTCAACAGTAGGCCACATGGGCTCCTGGGTAGCTGCCGCACTCCTCCAGATACCGTTCAGGAAGTTCAGATGGAAGCTTTAATAACTACAGCTGATTCCCCTCTCCAAAGAGAAGCTGTGAACAGCCATGAAGTATTACTTCTTCCTGTTGAAACAACTACAACTGTACAGTCAATGAGTACAGAAATCTCAATTCGAAAAATTGACGCCGTCTATGTGAATATAAGCAAAAGGAACAATTGATGGACAGTATGCTGAACAATGCAAACATTCACCCCCAGTCACAAAGATCTGGTTTAATCCATTGTTATTATGCTCACCACGCCACCCCAGTTTGTACACAGCCATATGCAAATCAGTCTTGACCCTGTTCCTCATGGGAATAGTCCATACCGAACTGCCAAGCCAGGTCCTCCTTGGATCGGAAACAACCATCCTGGGACTGGTTTCGGGGCATCATCCCTCATCAGCCAGGCTATCTTGAATCCAGTGGTGCAGTGAGCACGGGACAAATAGAGTCATCTCCCAGTTTAACAAAACCTGCTGAGCTGCCAAAAATAGACCAGACAGCGTCCGGCTACTTCGTGCATTATGACAACTTCTCACCGGATTCAAGTGAACCTGAGCTGCCACCACAGCCTCTCCCTTTCAAGCTACGAGTGTATGCTCTCTATCTTTGGCTGAAAAAGACATACTTTGTTACTCCTTAGTTTCATCTCTGGATTACAATTGGATTACTTTTCCTGGACCTTTGAATTGGTTTGGTAACTGTCTTTTTCCTGCTTCTGAATGGGCACTATCTCCCAGAATGTTCTACAGTACAACTTGTGAACTTGGTTCTGAAACCGCATGCATCATCGCATCGTGAACTAAGGGATGTGTCCCTGGTGAACATTAAAGCAGTTCCAGTTCCGGAGGGAGAAGGAATAGTGTGGGACAGGGTATCGTATGAAGTGTATGTTCCAAATGATCTTTTACAAATACCATATTTGTTTAAAATGTCCTTAAATTATATCATCACCTCTAGTACTTTATCTGATTATTTGGACATTGAAACTGTGCACAATTTGCTTGCAGCTCTAAAGCAATCAGCTGCATTTTCTAATGATGAATTGTATGATGATACATCTAATTTTGGCAGCATGTTCTGTAATCAACATTATGGTCACCATTTCCTACCCAAAGGTAGTATCCCACATGTTGTTTATAATTATTCCCAATGGGAACATTGCTCAACACCACCAAAACGTAGTTCAAAAACATTTGCACAAAAGTTTGCTTCTTTTTCTGGTTTTGACACGTCACACCCAGCCTCTTATTATTATAGCCTTGCACCTACACCTTTAAAGAAGAATATGTTAACCAACACCAAGCTGTTATACTCTGCTTCCTTTAATTCCCAACTGTCTGTACAGGGTTTGAACTTCTGAAAAGACACCATAGACACAAAATCTGTGTGGGGGACAAAGGATTGGCAGGTTCAGGGAACTGAGGTCTTATTGAGAGCGTGCCTCGTACCACATCAAATGAGTTTCCTGAATAAAACAGTGCAACAAACTTCCTGTCTTGGAATAGCCAAGATGAAGGACTTGAACACACTTCATATTCCCGCATTCTCATGTTTGCAAAACTGGCAGCACTAAACATACTCCAGTGAGGATACACTAGATAAAATGATACGTAATGGTTCTTTTAATTCATCAGACTCCAATTGGAAGGGATGGATGATTTGGGATGTGTGCACACAAATGTGTATCAATTTAGATTCCTCAGCAACACTGAAGGGTTTAGGATTTATAGGTCAGATGAGCAATATGTACAATAAGAACACTCGGGGTGGTGACTTCACATAGTGTTGGGAAGTTGTGCATTGATTGGCTAAAAACCTCAACACTTTCTCAGGTGAAGCAACACTTGTCCTTTCTTTCTGATGACACGGATCTCAGGGATTTTCTATTAGGTCCCCGGAAGCCACGTCAAAAGCGCTTCTTGCACAATAAGCAGTGGTACATTTCTCAACTATAAGCTGCTGAGAGACTGCGCAAGATCAACAGGATTAATTTAGAAAAGGCTTTGGCTGTGGTTGACAATGGTATGACCACATTATTATTTAGAATGTATTCACTGAGCAACATAGTGTCTTCTGCAATTGACATAATACAGCAAGACATGTCTATCTTACAGCTTGGACAGTCATAGCTATGGTCCATTGTAATACTAAGCTGGACGTTGCAAACATTATGTTCTGGCCATGTGCCATGGCGTTACATCAATAGTACAAATCTGTTTTTTGCATATGATCTAACAGAAAGGCAGATAGTAATGGCACAAAGAGATGCAAGATATTCCATGTTGCACATTGAAAAATTAGACCAATTACCTTCCCTGTGGCTGAAACCCCATCCACAGACTGGATAATCCATGGTTATATCACCCTATCTGTCACGACTTTCCAATTCCAATATTGTCTACAATACCAACAGGTATGCAGATATGAAGCACTAGGGGAAGGTTATGTGCATGAATACTGGGAATTACCATTCAGGTTTAGATGCAGGAATAGGGACATATAAGTTTTCCTTAGTGGTTCCGACTGTGAGGATGCTTTGAGCGGGTCCTTAGTTTGCAAGGACATTTCTCTTCATGGAGAATGCAATGCTTCAGTTGTGAACTTGTCCTGTTATCTGAAGGGTTCTGCAGCTGCTGTGATTCATTCGGTTTTCAAGTGCTCTCGAATGGGAGCTATTTGATGCTGAATGATCAAGGTTGCTGTGGAATGGAACCGGGCATCACTTATCGAGTAATTCCATAGTCACTTGTTGCACACAAGTACTGTTTCCACCTGCCCACACAGTTAGGGAGGCAACGCTATGGCCTTCGATAAATGTTTCCAACATACACTTTGATTCTCTGAGCAAACTGAAAGCCATGCTTTTTCAAAAAGATGTGGCCTTAACTTCAGCCAGAGAGACGTTTGATCTCCAGGTTGCAAGGTCCTCGTCTGATATACAGACACTACCCCACACTAACTTCCCACTGTATTTTGGGGAGCTGGTCCACTGTATCTTTAATATGTCTGATTCGAAGAGAATAGTACACTTTTTTAAATGTATTGGCTCTGGACTGCTTAGCACCTTTCAGAGGATTTTCGGAGTTATACCATCTTTCATACACTCCATGTTGGAAAGCGTTTCTGGGGGGCTCCCGCTTGTCCTGCTTCTTGTGGCGGGAATCCTGATTTAAATTTGTATGCTCCACATTGGACGTCCCAGTTCAACCCCGAATGGTGACAGCACTGCTTGTGCTGCGATGCCGTCAGTGCATAATACACTGCTTCGACAAACCTAGACTTCGCGAACTGAATGAGCACTGGTTCTTGTCTTTCAGGCCTCTTTGGCCTCACTATGTTAACCCTGTATTCCACTGTCTGCTTTGCAGTCACGAATGTGTATTGAATCTATGCCTAGGTTCACAATCGGTTGCGCCACTGGACATTGAAGTACTGATGGACCTCTTCAAGGACCATGGGTATTGTTGTCCCCAGCGTATTCCATTGCTGATGAATGCATTCTTTGAGCCACTCTGGGATGCTTTGGCTCCAACTGAAATGGACACCGGCTCTACGATACTCCTACAGGATGCAGTCTCTCCCTCAGCGGTTGCAGTGGGAACTGGATGGAATCACCTTCGCTCTATAAACCTGCTTCCAGGTATGTGTCTGGGAACGTCGTCTGCGGTTGTGGGCAACAGCAATGTTGCGTCCACCACTCGTAATTCATAAACAATTCGCTTGTCCGTATGGTGGGAACGATTTGGCTTGTTTTTTTGAAACAGAAAGAATCAAAACTGTTTTGCTTTCCTTTTCTAGGCACCATGGCTTTCTGAGTGCTTGGGATTTCAAATGGTATAATGACTTTTAAAGGCTTTTATGAATATTTTAAAAGGAAGCTTGCTTTTAGATGATTTTAAAAGTGGTTTTAAATCTTTATTCTTTTAATTTCATTACAACATGCTGGCTTTTATATAGCTTTTATATATCAACCCTTAGTATTAGGAGAGGATGTTATGTGCTGGGGTTAGGCCCATGTAGCGTAGCGGCTCATTTCTTACATTGTCCTATTTTTCACATTAACATTTCTGCTGTGACCTTTTGCACATATTTGCGTGCACGACAATGTTGGATTTGTTTCTCTGAAACTACTTTGTTGACACATCTAGCTTTGCTTAACATTATAATGATGCCTCAAACATCATATACAAGGCTCTTCTATGCACTATGTACAAATGTCATTCTACCTTTATCCACAGGGCAATAGGGCTATCTACATATCCATAGCATAGCTAATCTATTCGCACATTGCAAAACTGCTTTCTATTATAAATAAAGAATATCCCAAAAGATTAGCAAAGGAGGCACTTCTGCTGACACTGAGGGTCCCTGCATGCTGAGACTTCACCACGCAGTGGTCTGACATCTCAGTGAGGGGGTGTCCAGTTCGTGACCAAAGCAGGGTCCTACATTCTCTCCTGCCAGGTAATGGGGTTGGATAGTCCCTGGGGGGGATTCTTGGCTTCACACCTACACACACTCTAGGTACACTCAGAGTAGGATTTGCATAGTAGGAGCATTTCTGATTACTGCTTTGTTTATATGCCTGCTTATACACTGTTTTAGCACCATGGTAGAACTGTTTGCATTATTTAAGTTTTTGGTGCTCGTAATCACTTTCATCTGCGTCTGTCTACTGATTATCATAGCACAAGTATTCTATAGTAGAATAACGTTGGTTCAACAAATACATTGAAAACGTCCCACTGTGTATTCTCTGTATACTTCTCTGAGAACAAGTCAGCATGAGTGACTTAGCAGAAGGTTCTGATCTGTTTCCACAATCCCTGAGGGATTAGTGTTGTCATGTTCAGTGGTTGCCAGAAACCATTCGCTCCCTGGCAAGGTTGGGGGGAACTCATGGTGGCACTGTGAGCTAGCTGGTCTCTAGGCCAAAATATTCTGCGGGGGTGCATGGAATCAGTCTAGGCACCTCACCCAAAGTTTATGTTGTCCAGAAAACGCACAAGTCCTACACATTAGTGGGAACTACACAACAGCACTCTCTGGCAAAGCATCCAGCTTCTGCGTGCATTTTAGGCTACTGGAGCTGAGTCCTAAGTAGGCTCTTCAAAGGTGACACATACATGTGCCCTTTCTGATGAGCATGAAGGGTGTTATTGCGCAAGCCATGAGGAGGAGGACACACGTAATTTTGGAAGACAAAATAATCAAAAACACTCAACTCAGCACACACTTGACGGAAGTAATGTACCAGGCTGGTAAGGATGTTATTGAAGGCTATTCTTCATGTACATATTTCTGACTAAAGTCAATATTCCATCCTTGTAATCCTCTGACATCCACAATTCCTCAGTCAGTACAATATTCTGTTGGGAACATATGTCACTTACAATAGCAACAATTTCATCCTTCAGTGTCTCCTTAAAACTATTATCTTGGCATAGTAAGCATGATAAGAAATCTACAGATTGCTTCTTTTTTCCTGGAACATATTGAACCTCAAAACAATACTCTTGCAGTTTAAAACACAATACTGCTATGCAAGCTGTGGATGGTAAACCCCTACCTGTGGACAGGATGTGAATCAAGGCTTAACGGTCTTTCTGCAAGCTCGAACAAATAACATTCCTGAAATAGTTGATGGCTCACACAGATGCCAAAACAATAGCTTGCACTTCTCAGGAATCACATCCTTTTCTGTTAGAACCTTGAACAAACTTTATGCAAGAATATCATCTTGCGAGCACTTTATGTGCTCATCCAGGACCTTGAATGGATTAACATGGCATTCTGTAGGACTGATGTTGCTAACACAAAGATAGACAGCATACTACTATACTGTAATAATCTAAAAGGCATCAAGACTGCTATGAGTGGCTTAGATTACTGAGCCTGTTCTATCTGATGGCATGCATGTTTCAAATCCACAATAGAGAAGACTGTGGTACCATCCAGAAAAGCAGAATATCACTTATGTTATGTAGAGTTTGTCAATACTGATAGAAGAATTCAATGCTCTCAAATCCACGTACAAATGGAATGTGGCATTACTCATCTTTGCTAGAACAGTGAGTTAAATATTCTCAGGTGACCCCGCCTCCTCTATGATTTCTTCCCTTTGAAGTTTTTCTAATAGAACTTGTAAGTCCTTACAGGTGGAGCAGAAAGTGGCATATACCTAAACATTTTTCCTGTCTGGAGTGGTCCCTTTTCTGTGTGCAAAAATCTTTCTAGCTTGCCCAGGACTCTTTTGAACACTTTGGGAAAACACTCAAAGCTCTGAAGGCTTACTTCTATTTCCATAATAACTAACACAGAGTCTGGTGCACATGGATTGAGTGTGATCTTCTTCTGGGGGTGAGTCCTTCATATCAAAGTGTCCCTATCAAGTTCTGAAAGGAGGGAGTGTCTTTGGGAAGAGAAGGGTCCTGTCAAAGTTTAGTATCAATCTGGCGTGCAGAATGGGGGGTGAAAGGCTGGCAACTAGTAGGAGGGGAAGTATAAAACATGGCAGAAGGCAGAAGGTGCGTGGAGTGACATCTCCTAGGCAACCTCTTGAGTTGCCCACAGATGTAGCACACCCTGCGAAGGGCAAACAATTAGTCCCCTGGGAAAGGCCATTGTAAGGCAGGCATAGAAAGGCCAAGGTAAATTCTAAGGGGAAGGAAAAACTCAGGAGTAGAAATTAAGGACTAAAGTGGGAGAAAAGGTAGTACAGAGAGACCCTCCTCCTTAAACCCATAACCTGTCATAGTAAATCTAGTAAGAAAGAGCCAAGGATGTTCCAAAAAGACCACTATCAGTGCAGGTAAGGGATGATCCCAGCTCCAGAACTCCGCTGCAGCTACCTTTTAAACTCCAATCCAAAGGGAAGGTGTAGATCTCTGCTAGCCGTCCCCTAAATCAGTCTAGGCTTTGAAGTATTTTCACAAATATAAACAGATTAAAGAACTTTTCCTCAAGGGACTTGGTACTGGTGGACTTCAAGATTGCAGCAGGTGGGGAGCTAACGTGTACACTGTTTGACTCTGAGGAGGCTAAGGGTTTAGTTGAAACCTCAGCACGGGCACTGGTAGCAAATGACATCTGCCTATACAAAGGTGCTGAGGTAAAGTGGGAGAGGGTCAGTCAGCTGGGGGATGGTGGTTGTCCCCTGAAAACCGCATTTTTTGCTAAACATAGTGGGTTAAAATGCAACTAGGAAATCTAAATTAGGTCCCTGGGCATAGGACAGAGAACAGGTGCCAGAAGGAGCTGGTGGGAATGGGTCGCAAGAAGACTAGTGATCATTACGTTTCAAAATGATAAAGCCCAAACCATCTTGATGTGATTAAACATCCCCACAATTCCTGGAGAAATGAGGGCCCCAGCTGCCAGTGGTATAGTTCATGGGGAGGGGAGAGTCCCTTTCCCAAAGTCATACATGGTCGTCATACTTCATCCCAAGTGATAAAGGAGATGATGAGATCGATTATTAGGCAGCAGGGCGTCTACTGCTGGGACATGTCTTTGTATGGAACATTCATGGGTTCAAATCTTTCATGAAAACGGGAAACTATAGAGAGGTCCTGAGTAATTGCCCCGTATTGTTCCTCCAGGAGACCTGGCTGTTAGAGTGCCCAGGTGTCCCCATGGCACTAAATGCCAAGGCCCCAACTAGAGGAAGAGCTTTAGGTGGATTACTACTCCTGACATCTGTCCTTTGTGGGAGGAAAGTAACGAAGATGCAAACTGCTTGGGTACTTGCCTGCTTAATTGACATGCTTAATGATGTTGCAGAGTTAAATCAAATGGTCTGTCTAAACATATATGTTCCGCCAGCTTGCTCCATGTCTGAGTGTCAACTGTTGAACTTGGTTAATGATGCGCAAAAATTGTCACTGGAATATGCTGATGAGGGGGGAGGGCTTCAATGAGAAATCAGCATTTAAAGTGTTTGATGACTCCTTGAAGAAGCAGCTGTTGGCATTAAATATCCCCGACTGCACTTTCCCGGCAAGTTACACCAAAGGGACGTGAAGTTTCTGCCTTGCTCAGTTCAGCAGAACTTGATTAATGTTAATGGACAGTGGAATGATGATATCCTTGCCGCCAGAACCTTTAGAAATGGCAACAGTTTTATGCCCATTGATTACATGTTTGTGCCAACTTACCAGTTTCATCGGGTAAAATAATTTGAGTTCTTGATTTAGAGCCTAGTGATCACTATGCACTTAGCCTGGAGTTTAAAGATTCCTTTGTGCCTTGAGTAAACATAACCCTGCCTCCCTAAGGAAGTTTACCATCAAAGAATCCGGGTTTTGATCATGGATGACTCACTTCAGGCTCTATCTCCAATTGAATTTGATCTCCTAGACATAGAAGTAGGAGATAATGGGATTGGTTGGTACAACAGATTGAAGAAGCAATTATTAGCCCACTTCAGACTGTCAAAGGTTGGTACAAAGCCTGTTTGTGGTAGTAGAGAAAAAGGGAATGACTGGCTTGGAGATGATTGTTGGGAGAGAAGAAGAACAATGAATAAGTGTTGTTGATGCTGTAATTCAAATCAAAATATTGCAAGTATAAGAGAAGCAAAGGAGGCTTCAAAAATTGCATATCACAACTTATGTGCCCACAAAAAAAGGGAATTTAATAAATCAAATTGGGACTTAGTGTTAGCAACTATTGTTGGGAAGAATGGTAAGCATTTTTGGTGCCTGGTGAATTTGCTTACACTTATTTCACTATCTTCCCTCAAGGCACAGATAAGTGAGGATGATTGGTTTTCTTCTATCTATTCCCACTGCAGGGGTGAAAATTCTAAAAATTTGCCGGTGTACTCAGCTACTTCCAAATCTGTTATATAGAGGCTATCTCAAAATCCCAGTCATCAGTGGTACTGTCCAAAATTATCTGTAATCATCTTCTAGGGCTGGTGGTCCAGATGGCCTTTCATCTGTTATCTTTAAAGGAACCCAGGGGTTGGGGCCTAAACTTGAATGGGTTCTTCAAGTGGGTAACATCTACAGGTATCCTTCCAGAGTCATGGAAGGGAGCCATAGTGAAGCCTATTCATAAAAAATTTAAAACTGTGCAACCTGCCACCTATCACCTGATATCTTTAATAGATAACACTTCTCAGCTGTTTGCCCAAACCCTATTGAAGCACCTAGCCACCTGTGCTTTTGACACAGGACTGATTCCCTTGTAGCAGGGAGGATTCAGGCCAAAATATTCAACAACGTACCACCATTTCACCCTGTGGTGTGTTGCAAGAAGGTCAATGGAGTTGGTAGGTGGTCTTTGCTGCTGCTTCATTGACGTCTGGGCGATATTCGACAGGGTGGACAGAGCCCCGCTATGGCATAAGCTCCATCAGTGGAACATATCTGAGGCTCTGTTGAATCCCCTTGTAAAACTGCATAGTAATAACTGGGTGCAGGTCGATCTTGACATGGCAGGTAGCCTGTCGTGGACAATTCGGGTAGAAAATAGCTTATGCCAGGGATGCATTTTAGCTCCCCTTTTGATCAGTGCATTCACAGCGGACCTCCTCCAGGTATTAAGTGCTACCCATAGTTTCTCTCCCATGTTTGGGGGTAGGCACACTAGTTGCCGTATGTAAGCAGATGACCTGGTGGTGATGGATCCTAAGCCCATTGGGCTCCAATGCAAATTAAATGCATTAAGCTCCTATTGCCTAGAAAATAAATTGATGATCAATATTGATAAGACAAAAAATTAAACTTTCCACAAAGCGTAAAAAGAGTTTTTCCCGGCTTCTAGGCAATATGTGGTTGGAGCAGGTCCGGAGTAAAATATTTGGGGATGATTTTTTCAGACAAATTAAGATGGGAAAAACCATCTTGCCAGTTGGAGGATTACACTGATGACCGAAGTGAGCAACTTGAAATGATTTGACCATAAATATGGCAGTTATACCATTGAGCTACCAAGTAAAGTCATACTGGGTAAAATAATTCCTCAGGCTCTGTACGGAGCGGAGTTGCTGGCAATCAACAGATGGGTTACATGAGAGGGGCTAGAAGGTAGTATCCTGAAATCAGTGCTTGATCTACCCAAAAATGCAATGATTCAAGCTATAAGGAGGCAGTTGAAAACTGTAGCTTGGAGTGCTCTGGCGGATGCAAAGGCCCTGCGATTTTATTTCTTCATTAAAAATGGATTCCTCTGTGATAAATTATCTGTACTAATTCTTCCACAGGTAATGTCAATCTTCCCTGGTAAGGGGAATCCAGTTAAAGTTATTATGGAGGGCCTAGGTGTCCCAGATATGCACCTTGAAGGGGGCAAAGTGAAACAAATGAGTGAAATAAAGAGCACTCTTAGGAGCTGTGCTGTGGAAACTTTATGGAGTTAGGATCTTCAGCACTTGAGGAACAAGAGATCTTTTGTGCCCTTTCTATTATCCCAGGAGGCCACAGACGTCTTCCCGTATTTATACAGAATACCAGATAGGGCTTTGCACAAGGGTGAGAATTGATCCAGAGTGGTGGATGCCAGCATTGAAAGCACAGATAGTTGAGAACCATGGTCAGTTTCCATGTAAGTGGGGTTAAAGGTATTCAGTGAGTCACCTACTCGTGGACTGTGTACTTTTCTTAGAGGAAAGGAGGAAGATCCTGCAACAAGTATTAACAAAATATGGGATACGGTTGAGAGACATGGGGTTAAGCCTGGCATGTGGTTTGAGACATCAAGATGTAGCCATTGCCATCGGCCAGTATTTTCACCACATTGTACCATGTTATGCCAGGATTTTCCCCCTTGTGCTGTCCTAGATTAGAAGTCATGTCTTGTCTTAGAATACAGGGACACATTTTTGAAATAATGAGGAAGATGCAGAATAAATTAAGAGGATGTCATGGTTATTAAATTGACCTTGAAACTGAATAAATTGGGCCTTTTAGTAAAGCCAAACAGGTTTAAGTCTTTGGTAACTTTGTAATTGCACAATGCACTTTACTAGTTATAACTGAGACTTTATGCTGCTTATACTCCAATTGGGCCAATTGTGCTTACTTGAATACAATATGTGTGCTTATGAAAGTGTTAAGCAGTAGATTTATCTAAGATGTATTTTAGAAGGTACTTTAAATATGGATTGTCCCTTTGACGGTCTATGCAATGTGACGTTGCACAATGCACTTTTGTTACCTAAGTAATTGAAACTAGTTTTGTATCTTAATAGGCTAAACCATTGCACTCCTGAATAATTTGATGCGTATGGTATAAATGGGTTGCTGACACCCCTTAGATGCACTTTAGTTGTGAAGGTATTTTATATACCGATTTATATTGTTTTTAGATCTGTGTTATATGCCTGTTGTATAAATGTGCCTTAGTCCCATTTATTAGAGATTTTATGATATTTCTAAATTTATTATATTTATGAATTTGAAAATGTGTTATTTTTCTGCAAGAATTTCTTTCTTGGAAATAAAATAATTTGATTTGACTTGAGTGTGATCTTCAAGATTCTTTGACTCTTGAATCCAAGGAACCACACTTCTTCAGTGCCACAAAAATCTTAATCCATATGGATCTTCCCTTGAATCCAACATTAAAAATATGCTAAGAAGTTGATCCTGTGTCCACTGAATGTGACAGCCCTCAAACCAGGTTCCAAGAGTCTGTCAGCTTTGTGCCCCACCAGAGAAGAAATCTTTCTTTGGTGTAATGGCGAAGGGAGGAGTGAGCCATAATTTACAAGTCTTCACCTCACATTTGTAAGTCAAACCTGAGTGGTTTGTTAGTTCCATCCTCTTCACGCTACTCACGCTCTGAACCACCAGGATCCATACTTCTGGTATCTAATCTATGATCCACATTGTAATCATTGAAATGAGGTGTTTTTTCAGAAATTACGGCTACTCTTGGCTCAGTAGTGCGCTTGTTTTCACAACAAGTCCTGGCACAATATCCAATCATGCACTCCATGTTGTTTGCTGGTAATCCCTTGAACCATTGTATGTGTAGGCATACATAAATGTCTCTTTATGTGAAAGTGGTCTGTAAATTAGTAGGAATGTGGTGGTGATGGCCTGGAGCCTTGAACAATGTATAGGTAATGATTCAATTCAATTCAATAAAATCATTATTCGATCTCTTTAAAAACAGATCATAAAAGCACAAATTCATCAGACACCCCATACAGTAGGCAAGTACAAGCAGTATTTTAAAAAACATGTAAAATCATTTCAAATCTTGAGGAGCTTTAAATGCCTCTTAGACCGGGACCAGTTAATATATTTACAGTAAATTCATGCTTACGGCATTTAGACCATCAAGCAGCCTCGCACTTTTCTTTTTCTCATGCAGGCCCACAAAAAGGTGACTACTGAAAAACAGATAAAGGGATCGGAAAGTGACTTTAAAAAATACAGTGCCACCCTACACTGGTTAAAATTGTAGCACTTTAAAAGTGGGAGAATACACTCTTCTCTTTCTACCTGGTAAAACTTGCAGAACAGTACTAAGTGTAGGTCCGATTGGGGCGAATGGCTATCGCAGGGGCAAGGGATCAGGTCTGAATGTTTAAATTTCCTCTCTGGATACCCTAACATCAAAGAGATAAGGTTCAGGCGAAATCACAGTAAGATGTATCTGTGCTGCGCTATTGTCGTGCGAGCTAGATAGGAGTGTCCTTCCTCTAGTCTAGGGGCAATAAGATCATAGGCCAGGGATGCCTTTTGTCGATGATTCTTTTCCCTACGGAAAAGGTTAGCCCTCTGCATATATGACTCAATTAGTTTCTGTTTAGAGAGCCTCCTGCAGGCTGTTTGATCCCGAAATAGTTCTCCCAGCCCAATTGCACTTAGTTCTGCCTCTACATATCTAAGCCATCCAATCTTATTGTAATGATCCAGCTCCAGACAGTCTTTAATTATACATTGTATAAGATTGACCGTGGACCTACGCCGTATGGAGAACCATAAAAGAATTGGCGCTAATCTAATGGTGTCTACCAAGTAAGGTAGCCCTAATTCAAGGTGTAAGATAAAATTGAAGAAAGGGGGGGGT
This sequence comes from Calotriton arnoldi, assembly GCA_963921515.1. NCBI lineage: Eukaryota > Metazoa > Chordata > Amphibia > Caudata > Salamandridae > Calotriton > Calotriton arnoldi. Next base: position 665,894 of record CAWUFW010003117.1, read on the forward strand.
AACGACACCCGGGATTTATAAAAGCTGTCTTCCAATATTTGGAGTTGGTCAATGTGCACAATGCCCCAGATTCCCGCCCCGTTGCAGCTGCCTTTGTTTTTGCGTTGTAGATGTTTTTAATTGGATCCAGGGGGCTGGAGCCTAGCTTCTTGGCAAAGCCCTTAATGACTTGGAGACTTCTTTCCTTGTGGGAAGGACTCTACCACTTCTATTTTCTTTGAGTCCAGGTGGGAGTGAGGTGATTTTCAACCTTTACCGGTTCCTGCTATGATGATGAAGGATTTGGTTTCATTCACTTTGAGATCAAGCAGGGCCATGAATAGTTATGAGACTTTGCAGAGCTACCCCCATCCTAGCAATCAGGACTACATCATCAGCATACGCTAATATTGGTAGGGGGGTGTTATCAAACGTCGGCACATCCAGAGGAGAGCCAGTCAGGGCTGCCTCGACCCCGTTTGTATAGATGGAGAAGAGAAATGGGGCGAGGACGCATCCCTGCCTGACTCCTCTTTCAATCTTAAATGTGCGTGTACGTTCCCCATTAATGCCATTCCGAACACAAGCAGTGGCATTAGCATATAGTTGAAGCAATTTATAAGGGGGTCGATTCCCATCCCCTCCATTATGAGCCACAACTTCTGATGGGACACGCAGTCGAATGCCACTGACAGGTCCATAAATGCCATATAGATTTTCCTGCCTTTTGCTTTCGTGTATTTGTCTATACAGAGTGAGAGATTAAGGCATTGGTCCACGGTACCCTTCCCCCTCTGGAAACCATATTGTGCCTGCATCAAAATGTTGTTTTCTTGGGCCCATTCCTCTAATGTGGATTATAGGAGCCGACCTATAGGCTTGCCTTGGTGTCCAGTAGGGAGATAGGCCTGCAGTACTTTGGGCTGCCCCTGTCCCCTTTCTTGTATATTGGGACTATGACGCTATGCTTCCAGGATGGTGGAGGCCCTTCTAACGCTATGCTGTTAAAAACGTTAGTTAGTAGGGGGGCCCACAGGTGATAATCATCCTGAAAGAGGTCGATCGGCACCCCGTCAGGACCCGGGGCCTTCCCGTGGACACAGGCCGCCAGCCCTCTTCTAACTTCAGAGAGTGAAAAATGTAGGCTGCCTGGTAGTGGGGGGTCTATCTCAGGTGGAGGCATAGTGTGAGCGGTGTTGGATCCGAAGATACTTTCAAAGTGTCCTACCCATAGGTCTTCACCTACATGTACATCCAGGGACGGATCCTTAGGAACTTTAAAATAAGGTGCATTTATTACTTTCCAAAACTCGCTACTGTTACCTGACCTAGCTGCTTGCTCGACACCGTCTCAAGCTTTCTCCCTGATGTCCTTCTCTCTTCTCCTTCTAGTGGCCTTATAATCGCTGCGTAGTGATCTTATTTGTGATGGATTTCTGGAATGGATTTTTAGAGGATTGATGAGGGCTCTTCTCGATTTAGAGCATAGAGAATCAAACCATCGTTTGGCGGATGAACTGTTTGCCGGCTTATAGCGGGTAAGAGCCAAATTTATTTTTTGCTATAAGGTCTCTGAACTGGGATACTAAAATTGGTGTGGAGGTCTCCTTGGCTAAACAGTATAGAATATCATCCTGTATATGTACTTTGCTGGAACCAGGTTCCGTTTCCCAGCTTGTGCCCATTTTAGTTGATACCTGTTTTTCCTAGATAGGGAGATGTTTGCTACTTCCTGTTGCTGGTTCGCTACCTTACAGGGAATACTTAAATGAATAAGTAGAATGGCGTGGTCACTATAGCATGTGAATAGATTATCTATGTGGGACACTTTTTCCATAAATGGGGTGGTAACTAGAATAAAATCGATGATAGACTCATAGTTAATCCGCCTAAATGTTTTCCCTACGTGGCCTGCTTTCGTATTGTTAATTATTTCCATATTCTTTGTATATAGGAGTCTGTTGAGGCTATCTCCATATTCATTATGAGTGACGTGGCAGAGGGGGTTGCCCTGGGGGGTCTTCCAGCCCACACACCATAACCTCTTTATGCTTACATAGGTAAATGTTGAAATCGCCCACCCAAATGATGTTAAGTGGGGCCTTTTTTGTGAGGGAGTTAACTTTATCTATCTCGCTGTTTAATTCCTCTACCACTAACTTCATATTTCCACCAAATTCATTGGTATAATAATTAATTAAAAGCCAGAATCCTTCGTTGGTAGTCTCTAGCAGGAGTAAATGGAAATGGGTCTTCGGGGAGTCAATCATCCTTACATGTAATGGTAGAGTGTTGGAGATTAGAGTTAAAAGTCCCCCCTTCACTCTACCTGACACTGAGGGCACTGCTGGTGTGTGTAAGGAGCGATACCAAGAGACAAAAATGGGTTCCTTGGGCCATGGTTACTGAAACAGATAATCTCCTGGGATTGCCAGAGTTTGTGCCACTGTTCGTTGCCCATCTTTGGTGCAATGCCAGCCACATTCCAAGATGCTAAGCTAATCTTATTCTTGTCAACTATGCTCCGGGAGGGAGAAATCTCAGGGCTCCCCTGTATTACAGGCACTGGGTTGGCTGGTATGATTACTCTCCCATCAGCTGAAGGGACAGCTGATGTTAGTCAATCACAGGTTTTCAGGTCTGACAGGGCAGCATATTGGTTGTGCAGCCTTACCCCCGGGATACTACTAGTTCCCTCCACGTGACTTAGTGGCTGACCTTTCCTTGTCATGCCCCTCTGTTCAACTCCAAACATGATGCCCTGATTATAAAAGTGCTCTAGCGATAAAGGGACGATCTGGGTACTTTTAGGGGGAATTCTATGGAGATGGCTTAAGAGTGAATTAACCACATGTACATTGTTAAAATTTATCACCACACAGTCTCCAGCAATAGATTTAGTAGAGATGCTCAGCCACCCCACTCTCCTGGCCATAATAATTTGGTTAGACAGCGAACAGCCCCTCATCCCTGTGACAGTTAGATGGCGTGATAGCCAGTGCAAGCATTTGTCCATTAGCTGCGTTGTTGATTCAAACTGATTTTTCCGCAGAGGGGGGACATTTGCCAAGACCAGAAATAATGGGGAGGCTGCTGGTGGGAGGTGAAGGACTTGCTGTGAGCAGTGATCTGAACCCGCCATGGGACTATCTGGTCTTCCTGGTGGCCAAAGATCAGTTCTTGAAGCGCCCAACACTGGTGGTGCCTGGTGAGTCAAGTCCCTTGCGCCTGATAATAATGAGATTGGATCCTCCGGGAACATGTTGGAAAGACCGGTAACTACAGATTGCTACTCGCAAGTCTGTGTGGCAGAGCTTGATGTAGTGCATGGGATGGGATGCGCGGTCAAACTCCGCTCAATGCGCGCTGGCGATTGATCTTTTTCCACAGCTAGTTGTCGAGGCCCGCCGCACAGGGGGTCCAGAGGGTGCTGTGTGAGTGCATACTGAGCCTCTATACAAGACAGTTGCTCTTCAATCTGTGTTAATTTGGCTAAGATGGGGTCCAATAAGGTAGCCATCATTTTGCTTACTCCTGCCTTTAGTACATCATCGAGTACTAGTGACGGGGGCGGCATACTTGGGGTGGTCAGTATTGGGGAGCGCATTGTGCCGGAGCCCATAGCCACCTTGATGTGTGCGCCCTTTTATTTTGGGACTCAAGTAGTTTTAGTTGGCTTCAGCTTTGAGATCCTGCCACCCCTGTGTCGCTTAGCTTGTGGATCATTCGAGGCGTCGGGGTGGGGTGAAAGCTCCAGTTCCCTGAGAGATGTTGCGGGTGAGGCTGGGGCAACATGCAAAAATCCTGGATCACTATGTGAAGGATTGACTAATGGTGACAATTGCGAGGGCTGAGTAGAGGTATTATCATCAGATAAGCCCCCTAAGGAAGTCCTCAGTGGATAAGGAAGAGGTTCCATCTATAGAAACCTCTCAGTTAACTCGATCTCATGAGTGAGTACACTTGCTGCTCTGGACAGGAATGCGTTGAGCGTTGCTATGGTCCCTCCCCCCCTTTCTCACTAGGCCCTTTACGCTTCACCATTTTTTCAAACAAGATATAATGACAGTACCTTTGGCCGAGTGTTGGATGTTAGATTGGGGCCCAGCCCAGCCTCCGCGGGCTCCGATGGGCCAGTGTCACTGTTTTGAGCGTGTTTCCAAGTGCAAAGGAGGCTGGGAATTGTAGTCCCCCAGCGGCGTGTTGCGCAGCTTCTCCCCGGCAGCAGCAGCGGCAGAAAGGTTCAAGGAAATGCCCAGCGTCTCAATCAGCACAGAAGTGTGGTGAGAATGCGGCTACACTAGCCGCGGGCCAGCGGCGCTGTTTTGAGCACGTTTCCAAGCACAAGGGAGGCTGGGAATTTTAGTCCCCCAGCGGCGTGTTGTGCGGCTTCTCCCCGGCAGCAGCAGTGACGGAAAGGTTCAAGGAACTGCCCTGCATCCCGATCAGCACAGAGGTGTGGTGAGAATGCGGGTGATTCAAATTGATTCAATGATTCAATTTCTGGTGTTATATGATTGTAAATCATGGTACTTGCCTGGGAAATTTTATAGACTGCAGCTAGTCCTCCACTGTGCCTATTATTTTTTCAGTTTTAGTAGATGGCCAAGTATCTATTACGAGTGGTACCATGTAGAACAGCTGAAGCACCATCTTCCATCCTCATTTCTGTGATAAAGAGCAATCCACCCTGGAATCTCTTGGTATGTTCCATGTACGGGTAGCATTCTTTCCTAAAGATTTAGGTGCTTATTACAAGTTTGGCGGACAGTGGACTATGGTACCGGTGGTGTAGGTCTGAGCATGGTGAGCTTGACGGTCCAACCGCCATATTATGAGTTGTGCGGATTGGTTTTCTAAAGACTGCTGCCAAACCGCTGACACTGCCAGCTCACTCCGAGTGTGACAGCCGTGGAGCGGGCCTATGAGGCTGTGGGAGGCTCAGATCACCAGTGAAACCACCTGCACCAATTAAGTAGCTTTACAACTGGCGTGACCATTGCTGTCCAACCACCATATCTGAGATGGCAAAAAGGGAGGAATATTATGCCAAAACTCACCTCTACTCGTCTTCTGCCATCATGGAGCCCATCATGCATGTCCTGCCTACGCTCTACGTCCTTGACCACATTCAAAACCCAGTCCGTCGCAGCCAAAATCGGCAGTAAGTCATACAACTACCTGTTGCCATAGACTCCTCTGCAAAACGATTCCCCGCCATGGACCAAGCAAGGGAGGCTGGGCCCTCAAGTAATTTACACAGATACAGGGACCCTGTCTGGAATTGTTTCTTATCAGTCATCAAAAATATATCTGTTAGATGCCCTCCTAAGCCAAAACACTGGTACTGCACAGGCACACTGTACACAATTGGGCATGTGTTTGCAAATTATATACACTGATAGTGACGTGTGCATTATTTGGTGTTCCACAGCACCACCTCCTCAACAATATTGCACCTTCTAATCTCTGTCACACATAACTTTTGTCCTTTCCCACTTGTCCACCATGTTACTACTGATCTTCAGTAGTCATACAGCTTAGCATTTAAGTGTTGCTAAAGTGACATTGAAGTGACCACAACTACTATGAGGTCTTGTGACTGCAACACCAAGATGTTACACTCTTTTTTGACCCTTTTCACTTGTCCTCCATGTCACTACTGAAGTTCATTTATAATGCCGGTTTTGTTTGTCAAGTGTTGCTAAAGTGACATTAAAGTGACTACAACTACCATGAGGCCTTGTCACTCAAGCTCTAACCAAGTTGCTACACTCCTTTTGCCCCTTCTCACTTGTCTCCCATGACACTACTGAAGTTCTCTTATAATGCAGGTTATCGTTTGTCTAGTTTTGCTACAGTGACATAGAAGTCGCTACAACTACCATGAAGCCTTGTCACTCCAACTCTAACTAAGATGCTACAGTCCTTTTGCCCTTTCTCACTTGTCTCCCATGTTTCTACTTATCTTCGCGAGTCATACAGCTTACCATTTCTTAAGTGTTGCTAAAGTGACATTGAAGTGACTACAACTACCACGACGTGTGTGAAAAAACAAGGGACACCCTACTCACACGAACCAGGATACTTTACAGTTTAACAGAAAGCAACGGTTCCTGTGGAAAATCAGTCAAAGATACTTAATACATATTAGCACAATCACAATAATTGAAGGCAAGGAGATGTCGGAAAGAGAAAAGGCATATAGCACGAATTTGGTATGAAAATACATTGCTTTATATAATGTAAACACATTATTTTAAATCCAGTGCATGGTGTCCCAAGTGATTGTGAAACCTATATTTCAAGGTTGTGACTCATTGTGACATAAAAACAAGGTTTCATCAAAAATGTACAAAAGCGACCATTAAATCAATACATAATGAGTGCTCGCAGCCTACTAATACAATAATAGTAGCTGACAAATGGTTCGCTTTACTTAGTCGACGACATTTCGACCCACTTGACAATGTGGGGTCTCATCAGGACCTAGCAATGAAGGGGCACCTAAAAAAAAATAATAACCAAGGTTTCAGTAATGGGGTATGGTGGAGAAAACTAGAGAATTGCCTCAAAAAGGTAGATTGTCAATTGGTAATCATACCTGGTGATGACTGTCAGATAACGTGGTGTGCACCGTGTGGAGGTGAAAAAGGAAAGAGGGTACTCACATAGGGCCCAGCCGGGCACTGTGGAGATGAGAAATATTTAAAATAAATAAGGGCACACGGGGTAAAATTGTGTGGCATGTGCCTTGACATTTAATACAGATACCTTTGAACATAGGCAAGTGAAACATTATCTCAACTTTTTTTCAAACTGCAATACAAGGAATGTGGTATATTGTATTGTATTGTATTGTAAACAATCATACATTGGGCAAACCTCCCAACCTATAAAAGCTCGAATAAGCCAACATTGAAGCAGAATACGGTGTTCCATTTTAAATGGGCCTTTGGTGGCTCATTTTATCGAAAAGAAACACACAGCAGATGAACTCAAGTGGCAAGTGGTTAAAAATGCCGTCATCCCTGAAAGAGGTGGCGATCTGATTCATATACTACAGAGGTTGGAGTGCCAATGGATAGATCGTATCAACTCTATTGAGCAAGGACTAAACACGGCTGAATAATGGTGTGGTTTTGTCTCCACTCTGATAAATTGAACTCTTAAAGAACGTTTGAGACACACTACAGACTATAAAGCAGACATGAAGGGTTCCCACCCAGCTATAATGTATTGGCTATGACTTGTACCTAAAAATATGTATTTGACGTTCATATGTGACCATTGTTGTTTCCAGGACAGATGGATATATTTTACATACTCACCACTAATTGCATGATGAATATCCCCATATTGCACAATTTTCATAGACATAGAAAAAATTCTCTTTAGGAACCACGTGGTAAATTTATGCTTAATTCCAGTTTATCCTGTTTTTATTCCAGTTCCTCTCGTATTGTTTTTGTGGTAATTCTCCTCCATTCATTTCTTTTTTCCACCCAATTTATCACATTTTATCTTAAGGACACGGAACAGTTTGTGCCTCGTCTTTTCTATTAGTTTAGTCTGCTCGCATAATCTTGGACAGCAGAGTGCGCCGTGTGCACATAAAACAAGACCAATTCCTTGCATTCGGTCTTGTCATTGTACCAGGAGCGACAGACAGGTGCAGTTCTCTCCTCGAGGCGAGAGTGATTCATCTCCGCAACTGAACTTGGAGGCCCAGCATATTCAATTATCATCTCCACACCGGGTAAGAGCATTTCTGTGCCTGAGTGTGTGGTAGTAGGCTAGAAATTGAGTGAATGCTTATTCACTCGTTTCTCATTCTAATTTTAGGTAACTAACAGACGGATTGGCGTCATGTTCTTGTGAGGCTTACTTAGAAACCAGACCCTTTACCACGGGTAAGAGATCTCCGAATTAGTCACCTCAGAAATTGACTTATTGTGCAATATGTGTATTTACCGGGTTTCTCAACCCTTCTTTTTCAGAAATTCATGACAACAACTTATCACCCTTCTGAGCTTATTAAGGCTTTCTATCTTACACCATCCTGACTGCCACTACCCTCCCCACTATAGGGTAAGTTCTATTCTTAATAGAGCTGGTGAAATCGAGTATGTACTCCGTGTGCCCTTATTTATTTTAAGTATTTCTCATTTCTCATCCCCACAGTGCCCGGCTGGGCCCTATGTGAGTACCCTCTTTCCTTTTTCACCTCCACACGGTGCACACCACTTTATCTGACAGTCAACTCCAGGTATGATTACCGATTGACAATCTACCTTTTTGAGGCAATTCTCTAGTTTTCTCCACCATACCCCATTACTGAAACCTTGGTTATTATTATTTTTAGGTGCCCGTTCATTGCTAGGTCCTGATGAGACCCCACATTGTCAAGTGGGTCGAAACGCCGTCGACTAAGTGAAGCGAACCATTTGTCAGCTACTGTTATTGTATTAGTAGGCTGCGAGCACTCATTATGTATTGATTTAATGGCAGCTTTTGTAAATTTTTGATGAAACCTTGTTTTTATGTCACAATGAGTCACAACCTTGAAATATAGGTTTCACAATCACTTGGGGCACCATGCACTGGATTTAAAATAATGTGTTTACATTATATAAAGCAACGTATTTTAATTTGTGCTATATGCCTTTTCTCTTTCCGACATCTCCTTGCCTTCAATTATTGTGATTGTGCTAATATGTATTAAGTATCTTTGACTGATTGTCCACAGGAACCGTTGTTTTCTGTTAAACTACAACTACCACGAGGCTTTGTCACTTCAACTATAACCAAGATGCTACACTACTTTTGCCCCCGCCTCACTTTTCTCCCCTGTCACAACTGATCTTCACTTATAATGCAGGTTATCATAAGTGTTGCTAAAGTGCCATTGAAGTTACTACAACAACCAGGAGGCCTTGTCATTGCAACTCCAACCAAGATGCTATAGTGAATGTAACAGACTCACATCATTTGACCACTCCCTGAAAAGTCAATTGAAATTTCGAACACAAGTAGTTTAGCTATGTAACACATTAAACAGATAAAGTTATTAAAAAACAATAAGGTACTAACATGTGGGAGATAGATACTCTGGATTCACACAGCAAAACACTCCATATAGCCAAATGAACATCCCCAATCCTGATCGGTACAGGTGATGACCTCCAGTCAGAAATTATATATCCACAAGCCAATACACCTTTGAAGGTTTTGGGTGTCCCTGAACATCTATGACATGAAGATGTGGGATCACTAGAGTCCCAATGGGCAGGCACATCACACCACTCTTTGGTACTGCATACTCAGATTTCCTTGCGAGAATCAGTGTAGACACTCATATAAAATCCACGCAGTTCTACATCTCACTCACTCGTGCATTTCACCAGTCAGTGAATGAGTGTTTAGGAACATTATTGCAGATGAACCATCAAGTGGCAAATGCACACTGGACAACATGTAGGCACTAATGCTGATGGCACCAGTGATATTTGCACTCTCATTTCACTGTATAATCAGTACTTACCAATGAGAACTGTTGTACAGTCACTGCATGTACTGTGAACTCTATGTCATGCAATAGGGCCACCATAAAATGAGAGACAGTAGGGAGGGAACATCACTCCACACACAAGCAAGACCAGCTGCCTGTGTAATATATTTCTCACCCTGATTTACTGAGAACATGAGATGATTACTCATTTCACTCAGCCAAGTGTCTGCTCAAAAGGAGAGGATTGGATGTGGACAGGATTCTGCAGTGTACCAGGCCAGGAAGACAATATCCACACCACTGAAGGATGCACCTAATCCAACACTAACAGTAACAATGATTCAATTCGTGTGTGGCACATGGGCCACCACTAATCTTGGATTGGACATGCCTGCTTGTAAAACACAAAGTTGGCAGAGTAACATATATGACTCTGGCCAGGACTCACCCTCTTGGTGCTGCTGTTGGGCCCTCAACTTCCCATCATGGTCTGGGTAGGCCACTGCCAGTATGCAGACAATCAGGGGGCAGGGTCCGGCGCCCACCCCTTCCATGTTGGAAGGACTTCCCCATCTGGACGTCCTCGATCTTACGGTCCAGCACCGCTTGTCCTCCTACCTCTTCCTGCAGTGTACACTACGCCGGTTGTAGACCCCTAGGCTCCACATCTTTTGGGCAACAGCTTTCCAAATGGCCTTGTCTTGATGGGCATTGACCTGTATGGATGCAATAGATGCAGAACCAGATTGCAACTAGACATTTGAGGAGAACTGTCAGCTCGATACACGTCATGTTGACGTGTAGCACAAGCCTTCATCAAGAGTCAGCATATTGCATGTATCCATGTCACAGGTTAAGCACAACTAAAGCATGGATACACACTTTCGTGTTCATCTGATGACTAGCCTCAACCCTGGTCATGACCTACATTGACTAAGCCACCCCACTAACATCCTGTAGGCAAGGCCCATCCTGCATGGAATGTGATGTGAGTTACCATGACAGTCAACACACCATTTGAACCTTCTGAAGGGAAAACTACCTGTGCATGACTGTTCAGATGCCTTTCCTGCCAGGCCCATTTTATTGATTCATATGGTCCTTAGTGGCAAGAACCATAGTATATACAACATCCTAAGACTACGGTCACAGGGTAAGGGCTGGAATGTGTGACACTGAGAGCTACTTCTCCGGTGGTTGTGTGGACATGTGAACTACTTATTTCAGGATCCAGGGGGCATATTATCAAGGCGGCGCTATGAAATTATCGCCGCTTTTGCGTCCGTTTTCGGGCGTAAAGCGGCGATAATTTCATCGCCTTATCAGCAAAGACACGCTATTGCGTGTTTTGCTGACTTAGCGCCCGTTTCCAGCACGCCTAACTTTGCATCGCTAATGAGATGCAAAGTAGGCGTGGCTGTGAAACCAACCAGGGAAAATATCGCGAAGGCAGCTTCGCGATATTAACAAGGAAGGGTAGCGATTTTTTAAATCGCGTTAAGTATGACTTAACGCAGGAATTTAACGGCTGTTAAATTCCTGACTAAGGCATACTTAACATGGGGGGTGGATTCTGTGGCTAAGACCACAGGCCCTATCATCTAGGATATCGCCGTTTTCCACCATGGAAAACGGCGATATCCACACTATCTCTGGAATTTTTATCGCCTCGGCGATCCGCGTTGTTGATAACGCGCTAACCGGGCGATAAATTCCAGAGATAGCCGGCGATAAATATGCAAGCACTAAGCGCGCTTTGCGATATTTATCGCCGGCCCTTGTTAATATGCCCCATAGTGAGTCAACATAAGTTTGTGTGGTATGTACTGCCATCACAGGACACCCCTTTTGCCACATGAGGCACAGTGATGACAATGAACATATCATTGTATGTGTTGTGTGATAGGAAATATTGTAGCCAAGCAGATGAATCACATTTCAAAATCTCTTCAAAAGTAACATACTATCTGCACTTTTCATGTCTCAGATGTGCAATAGGCATGGACAGTAGAAGCAACACTATTAGAAAAGTGTCAACAGACCTGTGTGAGTAAAGGGACAGTCATTGTTGACAGGTACATAGTGACACTGTGTTTTAATGTAAAGACGTATCAGGTCAGGGAAATCACCTCAGTCACCATGCCTCATATTATCCATAGAACAGTTATCAGGGCTCCTAGTGGGACAAATCACTCTTTCTGGGAACATCAATGGAACAGCAGGAGTCTACAGGGTCACTACTCGGTGCATCAGTTCTCCTGCCACTGTAACTCTGACCAGGCTGGGCCATGATGCCCAGACTGCCCACATATCAATGGCAGGCCTTGATATCTGCAGGCTGAGGCTACTTCTCCCACATAAACCTCACACTTAAATCCAATTCAATACAGAAAAGACAAACCTCTGGCCATTCCATTTGTGAACATATGGTTAATTGGCCCTCTGAAGGGGTCTGTGAGGTAAAGTACCTCCGAGACAAATGTTTTACACCGTCTAAAATGTGATAAGTGAGATGGTAAACTTGGCAAACATCATCATCAACTGCTTCTAATAGTTTACAGGCATGGCTCATGCTTTGAACCCATATATAACAATTCACATATACCATGATGTTCCTTCAGAACTCATTGTAGCTACTGTACTCAGAAACACATTGTAGCCTTGGAGATCAGAAAGGAAGAAGTTGAACAGATTTAATAAGTGTCCTTGAAAAAGTTACCTGTCCCTCTGGTGAGCCATAAAGCTGTGAATACAGTGGAAGGACCTCATCTACTAGGGTCTCCAGCTCCTCTGTAGTAAAGGAAAGGGACTTATTCCCTGCAGTGTGTGCCATGATTGCTCCCAGAGGTGAAAAACAGCAGCTACAATGGAGGAGGTCTTAATATCAGCAGTGTCTGGAAGCAAGTGATCTATTTTCCAACCGCCGCATACCTGTACGACATGTACGCAGTCATCAGCGTCGGCGCACACAGCGATTGGCCAGCGACCATCACTATGCCCAACCTTAGCCTATGGCTATGGCCAACATTTGACATGTCCTATTAGCGAGGTCAGGCAGTCGCCATGTAAGCGGTTTGGAAAACTGTGCATAGGCCAAATGTGCTTCACATGCTGTACACCGCGGTTGGCTGTAGTTTCACATTACATGTTCTGCTACCCTTACTATAGTGGAAATTTAAAACAATTTTCTGATTAGATGATGTGCACAGTTCAGTTATAAACCTGTGAAGGCCACCTTGGTGATGACAGGTGGATTTCAAGATTTGACAATGATAATGTAAAATGTGTACTACTTCATGAAGCATTGATGTTCAGACACATCGCTTTTGCCTTTCAATTCACATTTTACTCTGCACACTGTGACCAAAATACATTTTTGTGTTAATCCTTACATAGGTAACCTGGGAGAGGGCAGGGATGCTAGGCACCTGTGTACAGACCATTTCCAGACATACACACCATGGAAGAAAAACACATCATCACAAAGTTCCGTTTTAAAAGGCAAACAATTGTGGATCTATGTCATCAATTGGAGCTTGACCTCCTACCTCACCTAAATAATTCTACATCAATATCACCACTAGTGAAACTCACGTCAGTTTTCAATTGTTTGGTCACAGGCTCATTCAATTCACTGCTGCTATTTCTGGTGGAATGTCACAACCAATATTCAGTCGGGTCCTCACAGATGTGCTTACAGCAATGTTGAGACACGTGGGCTGCTACATCCAGTTCCCCAGACGAGGATTTAGCCACTGGGAATGCGAATTTCTATGGATTTGGACACATCCCACATGGGATTGGATCTACAGATGGCACCCATATTGGCTTAGTACCACCACACAACAGGAAGCAAGTCTACTGGAATAGGAAGCACTACCATTCTATCAATATTCAAGTTGTCTGCCTAGCGGATTAGTACATCTCAAACATAAGTGCCCAGTTCCCAGGATCTGCCCATGATGCCTACATACTGCGGAACAGCACCATGCCCCAGCTGATATCACAGCTACTACTGGAGAGGGCCTGTCTTGTAGATAAGTGTGATTTGTCCTAACTTTGTGTGGGAAACGTTAAGTAGTATGATCTGAACGTGTGTGATCTTAAATGTTGCCTTTTTGTCTGTTTTCCATCTAGGAGACTCAGCTTATCCCAACCAGCCATGGTTGTTGGCACCACTGAGGAATCCTACAATGCCTGGGAAAGTCCAATTCGATGAGGCCCATTGAAGAACATGGCGGCCAGTGGAGTGGACTTTTGGGCTCCTGAAATCCAGATTCAGATGTCTGGACCAGACTGGGGGAGCCCTCCTTTACTCACCCAGGAAGGTTTGTAAGATCACCCTGGCCTGCTGCATACTCCACAACATTGCCCTGCGACTGAATATCCCTTACATCGCAGAGGATGCAGACTATGAAGACCCACCTGGTGGGGACCCTGGAAAGCCAAATGAAGATGATGATAGCGGTGAAGAAGAAGGAGTGGACACCAGGATATCATCCAGAACTACGTCTCCTGAGTGTATGGTGTGAAATGTGATGACTTTGGCTACTCTTGCAACTCCTGTAGTGATTTGTGAGGAGGATGTTAATGCTGCAAATTAGGATACATGGCTCTGGAAAGATCTGTGGAAAGGTGTGGTATTGTAAGTGTAGCTTTGTTCAGCTGTAAATGTTGTTTTGGACTGCAATCTCTAGAAGTTGACAATGTGATGTGTGTCATATGTAGCTAATCTCTCTTTTTTGGATTGATTTAGGTAGCTTCACCATGTCATCTTAATTTGGACATTTCAGAGTTGTGACTGTAGCAGGTATATGATGCTGTTCCGATGTACGAAATGGACATGGATTCTTCCTGGGAATCTGTTTCACAGAGTTTGGGTGTACAAAGCTGGTACCAAGACAGCTTGCACAGCGATAGGTTGGAAGTTACCTGGCTTCCAATGGACTTGTTTCTTATGGTGCTTTGGTCCTAATGCAATATCAATGCCTTCACATTGGCTAATTCCTCATTGTCCATGAACTGGATGTAGCTCTTGCTGTGTCTCCTCATTGTAGTGCAAAGTGTTTGCAGCACATCACTGATATTTGTTTTGTGACATTCTACCGGATGCAATCAACAGTGGATTGGAAAGACCCTGTGGTCAGAAACTGTTGTACTGACACGTGTCTATTTTTTTGTTACTTTGATATAAAATTCCTTTTGTGAGGTGGTCAAAATGACTCCAGTTGATGACGTAGATCTAATTCTTTGCTGACTATTGTGTGGGATATTGTCAGATGTATACCCTCCTTCCATGTTGCGAGAGTCTGCAAGTGATTATGTGATCACCAACCCAGTATAATTGAAACATGTCTTATTTGCTATGCATCTGACAACATGTCAACCTATCACTTAAACTATGAAATAAAGATGTTGTAAGCCTGGGCACTTGTATGTATGTGTTGTTGTGACATGGTAGCGATCCTTATTTTTTACATTTTTTACAGACAACATATCCATGCTTCCAGACGTCCTTAATTTTGACAGTGCAAAGTTCACATGGTAGTACATTCACAATGTTATGTGGGCAAATTACAACAGGAGACAATTATTTGGTGATGTGATTTTAATTGAGTGAACAAGCACAAGAATTCAAGTAAAAAATTAAACAGTGACAACAAAGATATGAAGTGCTCAGTCACGGTGGATGAAACCATTGTAGTAGAGTCCATTTGTTCTGGAGTCCAAAGTCCAACATACTCCTCCCATCAGATACGGAAACGTGGGCAGGATTAGTCAACAAAGTGAATGTATAGCACACACAGAACGACATTAGTGTAGATGTTTCTTACTGGCAATGGTAGGTGTCTTGCATCCTGAGCTCCTGTCTGTTTCTGTGGACGTACCCTTGGTCGGACAGACAGAGGGATCTGGAGCTGCTGAGACAGGGGTGCTATCCTGTCAGGGCCTCCCTTCCTTTGGCAGATGTTGATGGGTCAGATGTACTTGAGCCACAGGAAGGGAAAGTTGCAGGGGGAAAATCCCTGCAAAGAGTGGTGTTTATGTCCCTCAGCATCCTATCTAGGGAAACCACCTCGGCGCAGAGGCTGGCCACCTCGGTGCAGATACCAGCCACCTCCATGTGGATGCTGACCACCTCAGTGTGGATGCCATCAACCGCAGTGTGGATGTCAGTAACCTCCTGGTATGTGTCTCGCTGCAGCTCCTTCATTTCCCAAATTTAGGTCAAAAGCTGGCCCATTACACTTTGGGAGTCCTGGTAGAGACCCAGGACTTGGGTGATGGCAGCCTGGGTGTTTGCGTCCTCGTGGGCGCACTCTGGGGGCCCAAATTTACCCTCCCACGATGCCTACCCTCCTGGCCCTGTACCCTTGGCACAGACTGCACCCTTCCACTGGGACCTGGTTCCTCCATGACTGGGGTGGTGCTAGCCGGATCAGAAACCAGGACTGGTTTGCACAAGATGGTAGTCCCTGTGCTAGCTGCACAGCTGGAGGGGCAGTGGTAGGCGGTGTTGTCGTAGCTGTGGTGGGAGGTGTGGTTGTAGGCACAGTGAGCTGCACTGTTGGCGTCTGCCTAGGCTGACCAGATGGGCCAGTCAATCAATCAATCAATCAATCAATCAATCAATCATGTCACTTATAAAGCGCACTACATACCCGCGAGGGTCTCAAGGCGCTGGGGGAAGAAGGGGGTGGTGCTGCTACTGATCGAAGAGCCAGGTCTTGAGGAGTCTTCTGAAGGCCAGTAGGTCTTGGGTCTGTCGGAGGTTGGTGGGGAGGGTGTTCCAGGTCTTGGCGGCGAGGTGGGAGAAGGATCTGCCACCGGCGGTCGTTTTCCGGATGCGGGGGACTGTGGCGAGGGCGAGGCTGGTCGAGCGGAGCTGGCGGGTGGGGGTGTAGAAGCTGAGTCGTCTGTTGAGGTAGGCTGGTCCGGAGTTGTGGAGTGCTTTGTGTGCGTGGGTGAGGAGCTTGAAGGTTATCCTCTTGTTGACAGGGCGCCAGTGCAGGTCTCTCAGGTGGGGTGTGATGTGGCTGCGTCGGGGGATGTCAAGGATAAGACGTGCAGAGGCGTTCTGGATGCGTTGCAGCCGTCTCAGGAGCTTAGCCGTCGTTCCTGCGTAGAGGGCGTTTCCGTAGTCCAGCCTGCTGGTGACGAGGGCCTGGGTGACTGTTTTTCTTGTTTCGGTGGGGATCCACTTGAAGATCCTGCGGAGCATTCGGAGGATGTTGAAGCAGGATGAGGAAACGGCGTTGACCTGCTTAGTCATGGAGAGGGTGGGGTCGAGGATGACCCCTAGGTTGCGTACGTGGTCGGTGGGTGGCGGGGCTGTTCCCAGTGATGTTGGCCACCAGGAGTCGTCCCAGGCTGAAGGGTTGGAACCAAGGATGAGGACCTCCGTCTTGTCCGAGTTCAGCTTCAGGCGGCTGGTCCTCATCCATTCGGCGACGGCCTTCATTCCTTCGTGGAGGTGGGCTTTGGCGGTGTGAGGGTCTTTGGTGTGGGAGAGGATCAGCTGGGTGTCGTCGGCGTAGGAGATGATGTTGAGGTTGAGCTGTCGGGCGACGTGGGCGAGGGGTGCCATGTAGATGTTGAACAGCGTTGGGCTGAGGGAGGAGCCTTGGGGTACGCCGCAGATGATCTTGGTGGCCTTGGATCGGAAGGGGCGAGGCGGACGCTTTGTGTTCTGCCGGAAAGGAAGGATGTGGTCCAGTCCAGGGCCTTCTCTTGGATCCCGGCGTCGTGAAGGCGTGTTCGTAGTGTGTGGTGGCAGACCGTGTCGAAGGCGGCTGATCGGTCCAGGAGGATGAGGGCTGCTGTTTCTCCGTTGTCTAGCAGGGTCCTGATGTCATCGGTGGCGGCGATGAGGGCGGTTTCGGTGCTGTGGTTGCTGCGGAAGCCGTACTGGGAAGGGTCCAGGATGTTGTTCTCCTCGAGGTAGCGGGTCAGTTGTTTGTTGACGATTTTCTCGGTGACCTTCGCGGGGAACGGGAGCAGAGAGATGGGTCGGAAGTTCTTGAGGTCCTTGGGGTCTGCCTTGGGTTTCTTGAGTAAGGCTGTGATCTCGGCGTGCTTCCAGCTTTCCGGGAAGGTTGCTGTCTCGAAGGAGATGTTGATTATTTTCCGGAGATGGGGTGCGATGGCTGTACTGGCTTTGTTGAAGATGTGGTGAGGGCACGGGTCTAGCGGTGAACCGGAGTGGATGCTGTTCATGATCTCGCTGGTGTCCTCGTCGTTGATGTTGGTCCAGGAGAGCAGGCGGTTGGTGGTTGTGGGGGCAGTGGTCTCGGTGGTTGCCGGGGCGGTCGTGGTGTTGAAGCTGTCGTGGATGTCGGCGATTTTGCGGTGGAAGAAGGTGGCCAGTGAGTCGCACAGGTCTCGCGACGGCTGGATGTCGTTGGTGTTGGAGCTGGGGTTGGAGAGTTCCTTCACGATGTTGAAGAGCTCTTTGCTGTTGTGTGCGTTGTTGTCTAGGCGGTCTTTGAGTACACCTCTTCAGGAATGTTGTCATCGCTGAGGGAGTCTTGCTGGGGAGAAGAGGAACTCTGTTGGGTTTCCAACCACAGTTCCAGTGCAGTGGTGGATCGAACATTTATGTTCTTTGTGTCAAAGTTGATGGGTTGTCAGCTATTAGCGTGGAGTTGAATTTGGTTACTAGACATTTTTAGACATACAATCAAAGTATTAGATTTCATCAGCTCCTTAGATGTGAGGCTCTGTGGCATTTTGGCTTTAGGGACAGGCATGACAACTCCAAACTCAACTACCAACGCAGTGTAGTCATACCATACCCAGACTGACTTCCTGGTTCCCTGGTTTCCTGTTCCTGTTTCCTGCCACGACCGCACGGCTCACGGCTCCGCATTGGCTCCATACTCGGATTGATCCCGGGAGCCGCAGGAGCTTGAGCTTGAGTAAAAGCCATCCAAGCCGCCTGCCGAAAACCAACGGGTGCGGTGAGACGACCACCGCCTGACACCCCTTGCCAGCCTGGACGTGGAGGCCGAGCTGTGAGGGAGGCATCCGCAGGGGGCCCGGTCAGCTTCACTGAAAATATCCTGCTGCAACGTGGCAGGTTACTGTTGAGGCAACTGCAGCGGAGGGGGAGAAAGACAGCCAAACTGTCTCCACAATCAAGTAAACACAAAGCAGTTTAGCAATCTGTAACTTCGCCCACCTTGCCCCCCCCCCACTAGCCAGCCTATTTACTTTATCCTTGTGCCAGGCCACTCAACTCCCCCAAATCGCCCAACACAGCCCCAGGGACATTTAGACAAAGGGCAGTGGCAAGCAGTGGAGGAGGGAGGATTGCTCATTGCATCAACCAGCCCTCCATCTGGAGGGACTATTTAGCACTCTGAGGCAAAGAGCCAGTAGTGGCAAGGAGTGGCGAGGGAGCAAGCTGTGGGGGGCTTAGCAGGTGCAGGGGTGTCACACTCAGCCTGCAAAGTGTGAGCCCCATCATCAGCAGAAGCGACCCAGCCAGATCTGTGTGCAGCTTGCTGGTGGGCATAGCACGCTCCATACTGCTCTGCCTCACCCAGCCCACTCAACTCACACTGACCAGGCACCGACCAGGCAGGATAAAACAGTAATCCTCAGTCAACACCTAGCAAATACAGACCAAGTACCCAGGTCGGACTGAAGACCTACAAGCTTACGAGCCTACAAGCCCGCAAGCCCGCAAGCCCAGTGCTAGAGACAACCGGAGAAGACACCCCTCCACAGGGCCTCCCTGCGCATCCTTGCTGCATTTCCCCCTCAGGGAAAAAAAAAGCGGGAGCGTGGCGGCTTCCTTCCCCTAAGCAGGGGGGCCGAGAAGTACGCCAGAAAATCACTGCAAGATTGGATGCCTTCGCCTGGAGCCCGGCTCACCCTGGGGTGTTTCTCCCACTACTAGGCTGTAAAGGCCCCAAAGCGGGACACAATTTGAAGAGCAAATCAGGGGTGGAAACTACCACACAGACTATTCCATCAGCAACGTGCTAACACCATGGCAAAAAGGAGTCAAAATTCACATACTCAAGGCCGAGGGAAAAAATTGCTCAAAACAACTGATGCCTTCATGACTATCAAAAAGGTTGCACAAACACTCCAATCCCAAAGCGGCAAAAACAAAAACAACTCTAACGAGACAGCAATGCCACCTTTGGCAGCTCCTGATGCAGTTCCTGATGTAAGTCAACCCATGAAAGAAACAGCATGCGTGCATGACTGTTGTCTCCCAACGACGGTGCCAACATCAGCACTCACAGCACCCACACCAAAGGACGGTAAGGCCATAATGAAGGGCAGCTTCAGTAATAATGGTGGCTTTTTAGTTTCAGAGAAGAGAATAACAATAGCTGACTATTTCTACAGACAAACTCCTCAGCTGACCCATTCACATACAACTTCTTCAACTACAAATTGGCGAGCCAATGGAAGCCCAAGGGCAACACCAATTTCCAAGAAGGATATAATATCTCTCATAACTCCTTCTCCAGGAACCAAATGCAGAACTAGCCAGGCATCGCAGCAGTCAGGAAACTGCTCCATGATAGAAATTCCATCAGGAAGCCCTCCTGACATTATGCTTGCAGAAATTGATCTGTCTCCTAATGATCTGGAAAATGACCAAAGAAGCGCGATCATAACTCAGTCCACAACTGATCTCCCACCCTCAAACCCCATGGATAGCCCACTGCAGACACAAACTCCACCGAAAGCAAGTTGCAGAAAAAGTAGCATCATCACGATAGCCCAGATACATAACCTAAGGGAAAAAAAAGGCACCGGCCTCACACCAGAACAAGGCAACTCAGCAAGTGACGAATGGGACCAATGGAGCCTACATCTAGGACAGAGCCTAGATGGGGTCTCCCCCGGTAGTGGGGAAAAAAGGAAAATTCCAACAACAGAGGAAATTGTGGCACTAGATAACACCCCCATGCAGAGTAAAAGCTTTTTCGAAAACCAAACCTTTTCTGTCATTACTGATACCAATCCTGACAGAGAACAGGACAAACTACTAGCTTCCATAAGCACCACATTAGCTTCCACAGTAAGAGCTCTGACATGGCAGTCAGACAAATTAGAACTCCAACTTAACCTAATCCAAGCCCTGGCTATTTCAATACTAAAAATAGAGGGAAAAGTCGATTCTCTGGCAGAAAGGACAAAGAATGTCGGATATACCTCGTATCCCTGGTGCTCCACCTGCACCTGCCAACAGATTGCAGAAAAACTGTGCACTCTGTTAGAGGCATTAAATTCAATAATCATGGACATAAAATCGACCCTACAACTACAATTAAGAAGTAGCCCAAAGTGGTCCATCACAAAACCCACAGAGAATGGACCCAGTCAAACTGAGCAAAAAGCTGCCCACATACAGGAGTCTGCTGAGAAGAGAACCACATCAACACCATTACTGCTGGGCAAGACACCAACAACGAAAGCCACACTAAATAACCTTTGGCCCACTGTATCGGGAAACTCAAACAAGGGGGCTGCCCAACTCTCCGTAGGACAAGAATCTGCCTCAGAAGAAAAGGATAAAACCTTCCATGGGCACCCTAAGGACAGGACAATTTCTGGTGAAAACCAATGGTCTGTCGCCTTATCAAAAAGAGCAAAAAAAAAGATTTTAAAAAGGCCAGAAACAAGGTTTAGAAAGAACAACTCTTAAATATATTTCGACTCAACCAAAAAACAACAGGCAAAATTTTCCCTGGCGTCTACCCAATGTTCAGAAGTAGCGGTAAGGTGAAAAGTGAACTAAAATCAGCACTAATGACTTAACCTGCAAACTTAGAAAATCTGACTTCTGTATCTACTTCATCTAAGCACATAACCGAACCTGGCATAGTACAAACGTCTGTAATGCATCCTCAGGAAACGCTGCATCAAGGTATTCAAGAACAGATAGAAGCCCTGCCCAAAAACAGCGGCAATGTAAAAAAAAGACTCAAAATTAGATCAATCACCAACTTGCCCACCACACGGTATTGACTCACCAGTCTTCTCAGCAATCATACAAAAGACAGGTCCTACAATAAGTCAAAGCTCATCGGCCCCAATCACAGCATCCAGTAGCCACATACAGAGGATGCAGCATCCGCCAGTCTTGGCCTTGACATCAGACCCACAGGAAGCTACACGCTCTGTAAATAACTACGATTTTCTACAAGGAGCACCAACCCCGCTTGCCAGAATTAGATCAACCTCTTCCGACCATTTCGCTCATGCCCAAGATTTCAACAAAGGCCACACCGGCTCATGCTCAAGTGGGGATGAACCAACAAAGCTGGTACTTACTCCATACTATCCATCGAAAGGGAGCCACGATGTTTTGAACTGCTCGAATATACTAAGGTTGTTCCACGCTAGCCCAAGCCAATCCATAATCAACTCTGAAGATATCCTGAGCGTTGAGTTTATAACAACATCGGAGTGTAGAACTGGGAGGGAAGCAAGAGTCATAACCCTAAAAACAAACCAGTTGGCAGAAGCAATATTAGAGCAAAAGTGACCCTTGAGGATTGGGGCATTGGAATCTCAAAAATTCAAGCTCCAAAATACCCAGCGCCAGTAAAAAAGACAAAAGATCCATCTAAACAAAATGTTTATCCCCATAGCATTTTACGAGGGACCAGGCACTCCTACAACTACTCCCAGCAAGAAAACATACACATAGCTCGCTCCTACTCTCTAACAAGGGGAGCCATCAAGCAAGTTGTCACAGGAAAAACTCTGGGAGAACATACACCAGATTGGAGCTGGGTTCCATTCACCCTTTTCAGGGAGAAAAAGAGTTGCTTCTAACATCAAGACAAGCACAGTCAGGACACAACAATATATAAAGTTCCCAACATGGAATGTCGCCAGACTAGCAGGATTACTAAACTGTGAACCTGCAAAAAAATTGCTGATGGCAACCGATGTCCTCTGTTTACAAGAAACATGGTCACTCACCCCACAAACAATTACTGGCTTTCAAGGGGTGCACCAAATAGCAAGAAAGAATAACATCTTCAGGAGGCCATCGGGGGGATTTTCAACCTATCTGAATCTCAACTTGAAATTAATAGTAACAGAAATAATGATTCAAGATGAGATTCTCCAAGTGATAGCATTGGAAAGACCTATCACAACACCTCTCCTGATTAACATCTATTTCAACAGCTCCGGCATAATATGAGCGAAAAAGCTGCACCAGCGAACTGAAAACTTGGATCAAATCCTCTCTGATCATGTTAACTATGATATAATGCTCTGTGGGGAATTTAACTTGTGAGAACTGGGACGGGATCATACTGGATGCTCAACTAAAAATCGTCTAAGTAAACAACTGGACAAAACACTAGAAAAACATGGACTGAAGTCCATGCAGACTATAATTGAAACCTCTAACCCGTCTCTCCAGGTTCCGAAAACTTACAGGGACATAAGCACCATTGATCATGTTCGCTTCAGGAAAACTTGTGGAACACCTCGAGATCTTTAATGTACTCCCCTTACAAGCAAGTGACCACCTACCACCTACCACTTCTCACAACACTCAACCTTAGTTTGGATAAATGGGAAAGACACAAGATGCTGGGCCACTCTCTTAAAAACAAAACTACTTTACTAATCCGGAGAATAAAGTGGGGCCCTGTCTGCTTGCAGAAAATAAACTATGGAAATCCACTATAGGGCAGTCTCTTCAGGCCCAATGTGGCGAACATTTATTAGCCCACTGGGAACCAATAATCAGGGGCATTCATAAATCAATAGCCAACTTTTCAAGGCATAGATGCCCCTGGCAAAAAACCTTCAACTATAACCAAACTATCCTGATCAGTGCACGACAAATTCACAAATTGACAAAAGTAAGGCATAAGACCCAAAACCATAACATCAAAGCCGCTCTATAACAAACGCTGAGGGTTCAAGAAACCAACACAAGCAACTGGTATGGTCAGTAAAAAACCAGCAGAGGGAAAAGGAGTGGCAGTATGTATACTCACTTATGAACAAATGCAATCAGGCTGACCTATGGTGGCATATCAAAAACAAAACATGCCGGGATACCATCAGAACTAACGTCATTGACGAACCCACATGGACTCAGCACGTAAAAAAAACTGTATACAACTGAGCACTCGAGTGCTCTCTTATTCTTATCAGAAAACTTAAACCCCATGGATGATCGAAAAGAAGGTGACAAAATGCCCATGATCAATACGATCAAAGAAGTCATACGTAAAATGAGGGCATCAGGTGCAACAGGCCCAAACGGGCTCCCAGCGCAGTTGTTTAAAGATGACCAAATATTGTGGTTAGCGACACTCTCCCCACTGTTTTGCTCATGCTTTGCACTCTACCAAGTCCCCAACAGCTGGAGAGGGTCAATATTGAACCCAATTATCGCAAAGAGCAATAAACAAAATCCCTCCAACTATTGCCTGATCACTCTTTTGGACATATAGGCCAAGATATATGCCTCAGTCATCTTAAAAGATCTGGAGTCATGTGCAACAACAAATGCAATAATCTCATTTTGCCAAACGGGATTTAGAGCAAACTCTTCCACACTGGACAATATAATTACCCTTTCCTACCTCATCCACCAGGCAGACACTGTCATACAAATATGCACTCTTACCTTGTCTTGTGCGTAGTTAGGTTCGCAGAGACGCAAGGGACCAACTTCCCAGTCCCCTATGCAGTAACCTGTGATTTAGACCCACTTAGGTTAAAAAATAGGGATCAGGGAGGAGGGCCGGATACTGGATGTTGGTGAGCTCTTGTTGTCAACCTGCGAGGCAACAAGACAAACGTTGTATAAGAACTTCCTGTAAATTCAGGCAAGAGATATTCTGCGTATATACTCCTTTTATTAGTTATCTTAATGTCCTACCTGCGATCTGAAGCTGATAGGGGAAACGTCCTAGTATGTCTTGTGGAGGTCTTGTGGAGGTCTGTGTTGTGCCGCTGAGCTTGTAGAGATGAATGGATGTGTCTTGTAGAAGTTACTTCAAGAGGTGCATCATCTTTTGAAAGAAAACATACAGATATTGAAAGTGTTGAAGTGTTATGTAAAATACACCAACAAATTATCTTTCTTAGTAAAAGAAGAGCTCAGCTTACTTTCTTCATCTTTTCAGCTGCTTCTCCAATCAGACCTGTGCACTAAAACAAAATTGTGGAGAACAATTTCCCAATAACAATAACATATACTTTGCCCCTTTTACTTGTCTATACGCAAAAGGTCCAAATGTCCAACAGAGTTTTTACTGTAACTATGCGCCAAATGTTCAAATGTCCAACAAAATTCTAACAGGTTCTTAAGATTTCCAATGTACAATAACGCTTGTTTATCTTTCCTATGCTTTTAGAAAAGTGTGTCCAAAAATTGTCTTTTTTGTTTCATGAAGAAACTAGTTCTGTCTTGCGATGGGCGCCAAATGAAAGAACAAAGTACTTAACTTTCTTCTGTTTCCTTTCCTTTCAGGTTCCGTTGCTGTTGAGGGCTTCTGGAAGGTTTCAGGATGGATGAATACCAAAAATTTGGAACTCCGCCGGTGTGCCAGGTAAGCAGGCCTCTAAGCAGGTGCCCACATGAAGAAAGGCAGAAGGCTAAGCACCTTCTGGAAGTTGGGTGTGGTCTTAAATAGTCAGACCACACCCAAGATGGCTGCCACGTTGTTTACGTTCAACGTGAATGTCTCTAACGTCTCTAGCGGCAAAGCCGGTTTTCATTACCGGTCCTTGCCAAGAAGCATCTTGTCCCGCAAACCTAGTTTTCCATCCAATGCGTTTGCCGTTTAAAACGTCCCTGAGCGCAGTTGCAAATGCGCTTTGTTTTTCAAACGTTCCCAGGGCATTTCCGACCTGGCAATAGTATGCTTTTACAAATAGATCATCCCACAGAACTATAATGATTTCCTAAATATTACAACAACGAATATTATCATACATAGTTTACAATAACAAATAAGATCACAAATATGTATCATCAAAGCACATGATTCTCATACACATGTATTGGCATTCATAAACAGTAAGGCTTTCTACATTAAGGTAGTGCTGGATGCACGGGAAAGGGGTGGCCTTTTTGGTACTGAATTGCTCTGCACATTATTTGGGAAAACCGTGCTTTGCAAATCATGACAGACACTCAGAAATCACTAGCTCTTTATGCATGTTTTGTTGACTACTCGTCGGCATTTGACCTGGTGGATAGGGGTATTCTATAGAGAAAACTCCAGGCATGGGGCATTCCAAGTGATCTGCTTAATGCTATTATTGCACTTTATTCTTCAACTTGGGTGATGGCCAAGTTGTCGGCCACTGCTCTATCAAAAAAGATCAACACCAACCAAGGTCTAAAAAAAGGATGTGTTCTAGCCCCAATGCTCTTTAACCTATACATGGCAGATATATCCACATCAATGAACCATGCAAACCTATTTCCCCAAAAAATATGAACCACCAAGATTACGATATTACTGTATGCGGACGATATAGTTCTCCTTGATAACTCAAAAATAGGGATTCAGAGAGCCCTCAACGCCCTCCACACCTATAGCATGACAAACAAGATAGTAGTTAACACTTCAAAAACAAAGGTGCTCTCATTTGGAAGGACACATAAGCAAACTAATCATTACTGGTCACTTGGTCCCTTAAAAGTAACAGGAGCAAAATCGTATAATTATCTGGGCACTTGGTTGTCGGCAAATGGGGGATCTAAAACGCATCTGAATCACCTTAAAGATAAGGTTTCACTAATTACCACCAGACTGTGCCAATTGAATGCTTCCCTTGAAAGCCCTTCCTCAGCACCAATTCGAAAAGTGTTCAGGGCCACATTACCATACGCCATCTCTTATGGCAGTGAGGCTTTTCTGGGACTTTTCATCAAAAGCATGGAAAAACTACATCTAAAAGCCTGCAAAAGAGTGTAAGGGCTGCCATACTATACCAGGGGATCATTGGTGTGATTAGAATGTGGCCTAAAGGCCCTAAATTTGACCAGCATGGGGACTACCATGAAATACTATCATAGATGTAACTCGGCCACGTCCGGCACCCTGAAGTTTATCCTTCAAAATATATTTAAAACCAAAAATAGCCCCTGGAGAACATATTTAATGGCATCTGCAGATGCCCTCCAAATTGAGTCAAGCGTATTGAATTGTCCATCGCTTCCTCAAACAGCAGTGAAAAACATACTGAAGAATCAGATAAGATCTCTTTCGAAACTTGCTGATGTGGAAAACATCAAGACTATCTCATTCTCACAAGTCTTGGCAGCCTCGTACGACAATGAACACCAGGTCAGCCTAATGCCACAGCCATACCTTGCTTGTTCAATTTGGAAAGCTTGCGTCACTCAAATTTTGGCTGCTAGGATGATGACACTACAAATTAAAAACTTTAATCCAAACTGGTCACTCCTTCCTCTCCAATATTGTGAAGTGCAGGCTGTGTGGCTACAAACTCGAATCTTTCCCACACTTACTCTGCTGCTGCCCGTCCCTACTCCACTCCAGGCGGATGATACTAAAGCCACTTTTTCTAACCTATGGCTTAAAGACCTGCAGTGACATCACGACCTGGATATTTGCTACGATGGTCCCCTTAGAACTGGCTCGAATCAGCAAATACTTCAAGGCGGTGCAGGACCTGCTCAAAACAACCCACTTAAGTGCAGCGATGATCACTGATCGATTAAAATGCACATGGCACCGGGTTTATTTTCTAACAGATCCTAATCATATGATCCTTTATGTAATGACTGCTGATTGCAAAACACACATTTTATTTTTCCGATACCACAAGTTCTTGATGGAAATATTTTACACAAAGACCTATTAATCTCAATGCACTGTGCACTTTGACCTAATGGCAATTGATTTTAAATAATTGTATTGATAATAAGTTAACTATAATCGTTTTAAATCCCTTGTCCCTCTGAACTAATTATTATTATTATTAATATTATTTTCTTTTAATGCCTGTTCGATGTTCTATATTGTAAAGATTTTAATTAATCGTACAATAAATATATTTCTACTTCTACTTCTAGTCATATCATGTGTTTCTGTCCATTCCAAGGCATAGTTGTGTCTAATTTAGGCAAGCACCCAGCTTGTTTGTATATGTAGCATTGTTCATCGTGTGGGAAGTGCAGAGTCAAGGGGTCACCTGGCAGTGCTAATAGGCTGAGTTTCCAACATGGCTGACATATATATGGGGTACACATTTGTTATGGTGTCACTCACGCCATCAATAGTTTCAGTTGATGGGCCCAGGACACCATCAAGGAAAGTATACATGTGTATATCTGAGTGGAGCATTGTCTGTACATTGTACAGTATATGATGAGTGAAGATCAGTTGTTAAATGGGAGACAAGTGAGAAGGGGCAATAGGAGTCTAGCATCTTGATTATAGTTGCAGTGAGAAGGTCTCATGGTAGTTGTAGTCACTTCAATGTCACTTTAGCAACACTTGAGTAATGGTAACCTGCATGAGTAGTGCACTTCAGCAGTGACATAGGAGAAAAGTGAGAAGGGGCAAAAGCAGTGTAGCTTCTTGGTTAGAGTTCAGGTCACAGGGACTCATGGTAGGAGTGGTAGCTTTTCAATGTCACTTTACCAAGACTTGAGAAACAGTAACCTGCATGAACAGTGAGCAAAGAGTTAGAGTTGGATTGACAGGGCCTCGTGGTAGTTGTAGTCAATTTAGTCTCATTTTAACAACACTTGTGTAATGGTAACCTGCATGAGTAGTGAACTTCAGAAGTGACATAGGAGACAAGTGAGAAGGGGCAATTGGAGTCTAGCATCTTGGTTAGAGTTGGGATGACAAAGCCCCATGGTAGTTGTAGTCACTTCAATGTCACTTTAGCAACATTTGAAAAATAATCAGTATACCATAGCTGTTGGCTACATGCATTTGGGATAGACCATACAGTTACATTTTCACACATATCGTGGGTCCTGGATAGATATTTAAATGGAAATGCACTTATAGACAGCATTGCAACATTTGACATGTCATGGAGTTGGATACATGTGGTCGTATATGCAACAATACACATTGCTACACACACACCAACAGCTCAGATACTTTGAGTATTACATGTTAGGAAAGTAGTTAGATACCAGAATAGGAAAAGCAGAGTTGAGAGCAAACAGGACATTGTGATATAGTGGCAGTTATTGAAGTGTAACTTACCAGAGTCCACTCCCCCCTCTATTCCAGACAAGCTCTCAGTAAGCAGGATGGCCAAGTCCATTTCCTCCCAGGATAAGAGTTGTAATGTAAGCTGAGAGGACCACCACCAGTCCTCAAAGTGTCCAAATGGTGGCTGTTGTTCTTATTATGGACCTTCAGCCTGAGGTCGGTTAACCTCTTCCTTATGTCTCCCTGTGTGCCCAGG
The DNA here is from genome assembly GCA_963921515.1 of Calotriton arnoldi. Lineage (NCBI taxonomy): Eukaryota > Metazoa > Chordata > Amphibia > Caudata > Salamandridae > Calotriton > Calotriton arnoldi. Next base: position 694,806 of record CAWUFW010003117.1, read on the forward strand.
GTGTTACCAACAGCATTCACTCTGTTGGCTATCTTGTCCCACATTTCTATTTTCGTATGCTATACTTGGGAGCCAAAGATGTGTGGCTCTACTCTAATGATTTTATCCACCATGACTGTCAACTCTTGCTCAGTGTAGCTAGGTTTTGTTTGCAGGCATGGTGAAAAAAACACAAATGTGAGTGAGTATGTGAATGAAGAACAAACAAGTGATAGATGTAAAAAGGTGCAAAAAAATTACAGTTGGTGGAGAGTGTTAAATGTGGAGATGAAAAAAGGGGTGCCTTCCCTACAAAGTGCAGTAAATGGCTGTCTTGCTATGCTGTAGTTTAGAAGCAAAGGGTGCTGTTCAGGGATGGGGTGTGTCTTATAGTGTAATTTGCAGGTGTGTCCACTTGTGCAAGAAAGAGGAATACAGGTGGGAAAACATGGAAAAATGAGAGGGATCATTCTCTATCAGCTCTCTGAAGTATTGTTTCAGGTATCCAATCCTTTTATTGATGCCAATATTTTGACACTGAATGGTAACTTTCCAAGGGTCTCCTCAGGGTAAAAAGGATTGTCTGTCTGCATCATACGTGAGGCTTCCTCTTGAAGGAGACGAAGCAAGAATAAACGACTCAGGTGTTGCAGCAGGGAAAATGTACTTTCCATGCCGGGAAAACTGAAGGTGAGCCTATGGCTCTAGTCCTTCTAAACCTTGTCAGTCATTTTTTAGCAACGTACCATTTTAAAGAGCGCTGGGCATGCCTTCAGTATTTCCCACATGATTATCTTGAGAGAGGCAGAGTTCTGGCCCTGGGACGGACTTTTCCTGGCCCTAAAAGTCCCAAACAGGAAAGACGCCACAGCAAGATGACCTTAACCTTGCCACCCTTTACATAGATGCCCAGACTAGCTACACAATTAGAGGAAGGGTTATTAGCTGAGTTATATGGAGGTGGAAATGCACCAGTGCACATGCTTGTAATGTTGATATTGACTAGCCGATATAAATTATCATTGACCTTGACACTCAGAGGGAGGAGGGAGGGAAGGTCTATTTTAAAGCCTTTTGCTGGCTTCATGGGAGCTGAAAATACAGAAAAACTCAAACGAGAAACAAATGCACAGAAAATCTCACTAGTATTTATATCCACCCACCATGCATAAACAACTATGCACCATGCTCTATACAAACAATAATGAAACTGATTGCTTCGCAGTTATCACATGCATATTCACCACTATATGGTTAAATGGATCTGTATTATCAGCAGCAATTAGGATCAGAAATGAGTAGACGATATATCTGTTCCAATTGATAGAGCATCGTTGTACATTCCACTCCATTAATAAAAGTCTTAAAAAAAACCTAGTAATCTCAGTTCAAATTGTCAAAGACCATGTCAGCATCAATCAAGATTAGTATCCTCTCATTAGTACTACTACTGTAGTGCCCACATTTCCAGAAAGCAGTCTGTTGTTAGCATGGGCAAAACATGTTTCAGCAAATCCTACTTGTTCGTAGTGTATAACGCCTTTTATTACTCCCTACAGCACTTTTGCCCAAAATATGTTTACATTTTTCACAGCCACATTTAGCAAAGAGATTGGTCTATAATTCACGTAAATCATAGGGTACTTACTTGCTTATGTTATACATAAATAAACACATTTTTCAGTCTTTTTGTAAGTCACCCTTAGTTATGCTCTAACTTAAAGCTTTAATCAACATTAGAAGCACTTGAATAAGGAACAGTTTGCGAAATACATTTGAAAAGCTGTTTGGGCCAGATGATTATCACATTTTAAGTCAACTGGGACTGCTCTGTTTATATGACACATTTTTTTGCAGATTTACATAGCGTGAACTCGACCCGAAGGTATTGGAGCGCTTTCCATGAGCACCAGTTACGTTACACAAGGACACATTCATTTTTTTGGTAGGCACGGGCAGATTAAGTGATTTGACCAGAGTCACAGGATGTGGAGTCGACCCCGAGGCTCGAACCTTGGATTCCCAACTCCAAAGTGAGACCACATCCTCTCTCCTGATTGGCCTGATTAGTGCACCCTATTACAGTTAATACAAGTGCTGCTGAAAAGTCGCACCTGCACGGGGGAGCAGCACATTAGTAGAAGACTGACTGGCTGTTTGAAGTTCCCAGTCCTCCTTTCACTCTTCAGGTGGCCACTGCCTGCTTTTAAAAAGGAAACAGAGATCCCCCTGCAGGCAGGTGCAGTGAGTGACAGCACCTGAAAGAAGTAGGATGTCTTGGGGAGGTCTATCCCCTTTTCCCCTCTTTAAGGAAGCGCTCTCAGGGGGTGCACTGACCAGGTGCCAGTTCATATCTAACGCACAATCAGTACACCCTCTGACAGTTTCAATGCCTTCGCATAAAATGGCATGACTGCAAAAGCAAATCTTTCCCTCATTTGCATGGGACCACACCCCCATGCAAAACAGAGAATTCACACTGGAGTTCACACTGGTGCTAGTGTGTGCCCTTATGACCCAGTGGCGTAACAAAACGTGAAGGGGCTCCCCTGCAATATATGATGAAGGGGCTGCTCACACTTACATCAGTAGTGGCTGAGGGGGCCCCCTCCGGTATGGATAAGCCTCCCCTCCCCTCCCACCCGCACCGAGGGGGCTGCGGGAGCCTTTGTTATGCCCGTGGTGTGATCTATATAACAGAGGGGCTGCACAAGTATATTCTGTCACTTCTGCCAATACCAAAGTGCCCAGAAAACGGGCGCACATTCCACTAACAGGTACATGCCACTTTCCCTAATACAACCCCTAATTACTTCTTTAACTTTGCTAGATTCAGTTAAGTGCATACAATGCTCTGTATTCCTTCTGACCAGTATTTATTCCAAGGCCTTTCTCTCTTTTTCCTAAAACGCATTTCTTTAGCACTGCGTGTTCCCAAGTTTCAACTTTAGTAATACAGGGTTTCCTTAGCTGTGTTAATGCAAAGAATTATTGAATATTAAGCTTATGTTAGTGCCAGTGCACCCTGAAATCAATTATTTGTTCAATAAAGAGGTCCTTAATTCGTCCGTTCATTCATTCATTCATGAGATCCAATATCTTTATTATTAGTGATTGGTGACTTGTAATGTTCTCATTACATACATTTGATATTTTTTTAAATAACTCATTACCCATCATGATGGTTTTACTTGAACTTACATCTTAAAATAATATATTTCAAACTCCGTATGCACATCTTGTAATTTCAAAATGATGTGTTCTAGAAGAATGGATGGAATTGAGGTTTACAGCCAAGCATTTCTGCAAAGCTGTTTTAGAGGTCATAAATCAGAACCTCTGTTTTGCTGGTAACGTGTAACCGTTCATTTTTTATATTTACCTACCAGGCACAAGAAAAACATTTCAGTCAAGCCCTAGTGCAATAGCTTGGAAGCAGAGGTGTCAATTGGAAACGCATTTCTTCAGGGTACACATGGAGTGTAATTGGCTGTCGGCGCTGTACAGTGTCGCGTCAGAGGTTTCCACAGATGAAACAGTATGATCAATTAAATTGCTATCACGTTCTTCTTTTTATCTAGTAAAGGTAATTCAACTGGAACTATTGCTGAGACTCCCAGCATGAAAATGAATGAAAATAGACTTTCACAAGATGAACGTATTTTGAGAGCAAAACAGTCATCTGCTTTGCGCTCTATTAAATAGAGCGCAAAGCAGATGACTGTTTTGCTCTCAAAATACGTTCATCTTGTGAAGGCAGACAGGAGTGGGGAGCTCAATTCCCGCTGGTGCGCTATTAGGACATAAGTCACATGGAAGAGGCTAATGCAAAAGACTACGTGGTGCTTTCTGACATCGACTCTCCCTTGTAAAAAAGCAAAATAACAGGCATTTATAGGAAGATCCCACTATTTCATGTTATGGATAGGGGACCAAGTAACTGCATGTTATATGGATATTGCAGGTGACAGGAATACATTGTTTGGCAAATCGCAATTAGGAAATCGCTACCACTGCCTGCTCTTAAAAAATTATTTTGGACCACTTCAAAAATTGTTTTGCCAGCCATTCTCAAAGGGGAAAGGGTCCCTTGGGGACCCCTTCCCATTTGCGAATGGGTTACCACCATTTTTCAAATGGTGGTAAACTGGGAATGATTTGAGACCACATTTCGGTCACAAAACATTCATACATACCATTTTAATTTGGTACTAGGAAGGGACCCCTCAACATGCCCCTTCCAAATATAGAATGACAAAACCCAAATTGCGATTCAGTAACAAGTTACTAAATCTCAATTTGGGCTTTGTACATCCCAAGAAACATTTTTGCGGCTGCAAACGGCCCAATTCTGTGAATCGGGCCATTTGCAACCTCAAAAATGCATCGTACAACTAGACCTAAATTTCTTACAGGTTTCATAGGGATGGTAGCAATTGCAATACAGGCATTGCATCACAAATGATGCATGTCTAAGCAGGTTTTTAGATTTTAGAATGGTATTTAAATTTAAGACATCATGTTCTTCTTTTGCATAACTTCACAAAATGTCAGCAAATTTATGCAGAATACCAATCTAACTATATTTTAATGTGAAATGCATCCTCTAGTCAATTTTAAACACAGGAATGCACTTCATGCCTAAAAAAGGGCAAAAAACACTCAGGTGCCGAGAACAAGAGCAGCTCATGCTTAATCCATTTGCGTTGTTCCAGTGCCCCTGCAATAGGATTCTTACATAAGTGAACTCCAATTATGACAAGTGGCATAATTTCAAAATTTCACATAAAAAGCATAACTCAAAATGCCGGAATTTTGTGAATTACACTAGCGGAATTAAAATTTTATCTGGGCCTAACACAAACATTGATAGGCTAGAAACAACTGACCAGTATTATATAGTACAGACTGTGCTCTAAAAATGAAAAAAATAGACATCATATCAAAAACAGTGCCTTGAATCTACATGAGTGTTTGCATATAATAAGGAGACTAAAATTTAGGTTCTGGTCTAATCGCCCCTGATTGAGACATCTTTAAATTGATAATTGATAAATTGTGTTTTCCGATATAGGGCAAGATGTACAAACATTAGGAATACCGATTCCCTAATTGCGATTCTCTCAATGAATCGCAATTAGAAAATCGGTTTTCCTAATGTATAAAAATCATTGAGTTTCATTTAGAGATTCCTTGGGGGTCGCAAATTGACCTACCTCATGAATATTAATGAGGTAGGTTGCATTTGGCAACCTGTTGGGAATCACAGCCATCACAGGGATGGTGGCCTGCTGAGGTGAGCAGACCATCATGTCTGTGAATGCTTTTTAATAAAGCATTTTTTTTTTTAAAGCAGCCTGTTTTCCTTAAAGGAAAATGGGATGCGTTTAAAAAGAAACAAAAAATGAAACCTTGCAGTTTCATTTTTTAAGAGTTGGCCGTGGGCCTTAGATCACGCAAGGCCCAAGGGGGCAAGGGGAGTTGGGATAAAATAAGAAAAGAGAGACCTGCGGTGTTGGATCTGCTTAGCGGATGTGCGACACTGTGTAACAGGATTTGTCACTTCTGAGACCTACGTTTGCTAGGGAGATATGCACTGAACCAAAACCTCTGGTTTTGTGATGATGCAATGGACTGGAAAAACAAGAGGAAGCAGTTACCAGCAGTATACCAGCAGGTCTCTACATACAAGCTTGTTCCAGAGGGAACAAGGCCAAGCCACGACTCGGGGTTGGGCGGGGTGTATATTCCCTCTCAAAGGCTCAACGGATGTAGCTAGAACACATGTCGCAAGTGGGGCACACGGCCATATGGAAGGTTCTCGAACCTTAGCAGAAAACATGTTAGTGCACTCACTTTGACCTTACAGAATGGGCAGGTGCAACTTGATGAACGGAACCAAATTACAGGAAACAAATGTATAATTTTTTCTCAAATGTGCATAATGGAAAATAACACCAAAGCCCCAGTAACAGCAGTAAAAAAGGCTTGCGATTGGCTCATGGGATTGTAGGGGGGATTGTAGGGGAATATTTCAAGGATTCAATGGAAAACCACACCAAGGCCCTAGTAACAGCGAGAGCAAGGCTTCCTATTGGCTCACAGGATTCTAGGGGAAGCTTGCAGGAAATCAAATGAATTGGAATTATGGGTCTTGGGGAATATCAGTCATGGTATCATAGCATGCCATAAAGTACCTCTGAGGTAATACAACATGAGCCCTGCATGCTAGACCACTACCCAGGGGGTGCAGGAAGGGATCATGCACAAGAGGGTGCAGGAGGGGTTGTGACAGATTCCCCCAGCAAGGAACCACCTACAGGGCATGGTTTATCTGATGAGGGGCATGTAAGGAACAAATAAGGTGAAGGGTATTAACACTGCTGGCTGGTTCTCAAGACTGTTCTTCGGGACTATACCCACTCCAACAATCAAGTAAAACAAGCATCTATTTTCACGCTTTGAATCAAGGATTCCCTGCACCGCTGATTTCAAATGACCATCCAGTGTTATAAGTGGGGGAGGGGGATCAGGATGGGTCTGGGCAAAATAGGGCTTCAATAGAGACACGTGAAACACTGGATGAATGGGTAAATCTTCTGCAAACTGTAATGCCACAGCTACTGGGCTAATGATTTGTTCAATAGAAAAGGGACCCACATATCTGGGTTGTAGCTTATGTGGCCCCTGTAATCGCAAGTGTTTAGTGGACAGCCAAACTTGATCTTCAAGATTATAGTCTGGCTGTTGTTGATGTCTGTTAGCCTTTTTTTTCCACTATACTCAACTTAGCCTGATGTAAGTGTGATAACACCTGCTGTTGTGAATCAGCCAGATGTTTTACAAAGCCTTGTATGATAGGCACATTTTCGGAATGCATTACAACATTTGTGGTTAATACTCAATAGACATCCCAGTGTCTGTTCCAAAACCTGATTTGCCCGCTCCGTCAGTTTGTGCATGATAGGCAGATGAGAGTTAAGCATCAATGTCCAATGATGTGCAACGACTGCGCCAAAATTACGAAATGAATAGGGGTGGGAGTAGAGTTCTGCTCCGCCAGCGGAGTTCGCAGAGTTTTGCCCACTCCACGCTCTGTGTGGAGAGCGGAGTTCCAAAAAACTCTGTGAAGTGACATGGAGCAGATTTTTTTCTCTCTGGCAGCTGCCTAGCTTAGGTTGGAGAGTACTCATGAGAAAAAATTGTGTGCTAGACCTCCTCCTGGTGAGATTTCTCAACATGGGTGGTCTTGACAAGTCGCTATCGCTCGCGTTGACAAATCTGCCGCTTGCGTTGAGAACGCTGCCACTCAAGTAGACTGCCTCCTTGAGTGGCAGAAAGTAGCAGCACCCTCTGGCGTTGCACGTAGTGATGATTGCGCTGATTTTACAGCGAGGACAAACTCCTGGCGCTAAAAATCAATGTGATCATCACGACTTAACAGACTCTGCAGCTAGCGGAACTCTGCGGAGCGCAGCAGAGTTTTTCCTGCACTTTGCGAAGTTCTGCAGAGTAAAACTCCAGGCCCCCATCGGAAATGATCAGCGAGGGGAGTCCATGCAACCGCATGTTTTGTTGAATAAACAGCATTGGGAGGGTTGTGGTAGCGGGTATTTCTTTTAGGTCAATAAAATTTACCATCTTGGAAAAAAGATCTACTACCACCCAATTGGTTAAATAGCCCTTGAAGTTGGGGAGGTCAGTAACAAAGTTCATGCTTATGATATGCCAAGGATGTGAGGGCACTGGCAAGGTTCATATAAAGCCTGATGGGGCGGAATGGGATGCCTTGTCTTGAGAACATATTGGGCAGGTCTGAACATAGTCATGCGCTTCCTTGGACAATGTGGGCCACCAACCCCATTGCTGACAGTTTCATGATGTCTTTTTCTATTTCTCGATGACCTGCTAAGGTTCACTGACAAAATATCGATGTCAAAAATATAGATGTAAAAAATATAGATGAAAAAATATAGAATGCAAAAATATCGACTACCTATACTTAAACAGGTAAGTACAAAAATATCGAGAGAAAAAATATCGATGTTAAAAATATAGGGGCATATTAGCAAGACTGGCGATAAAATTATCGCCGTTTTAGCGGCAGGAAACTGCCGCTAAAACGGCGATAATGGGCTTGCTAATATGCGTTATGGAATTCCAATAGAAGCCCAGGTTAGATGTCCTGCACATCTAACCTTGGCTTCTATTGAATTCTATAACGCATATTAGCAAGCCCATTATCGCCGTTTTAGCGGCTATTTCCTGCCGCTAAAACGGCGATAATTTTATCGCCAGTCTTGCTAATATGCCCCATAGTTGTACAAAATATCGATTTTTAAATATAGAGAAAATAAAATAAATATTAAATAATATTTTTTTTTTTAAATAAAGTAGATTAAATATACATTTTAACAAATATAACAAATAGACTTAATTAAAAAAGTTAAACACACATACATAATAAGAAATATCCTTGAAGCAAACCACCATCAGCGCGCTCTCAGAGTGAAGACAGTCCAGTCCAAAGTAAATATACCAGAAGTTGTTTAATCCACAACGCGTTTCGGCTGCCCTGCATTATTGATCATAATAAGAAATATATATATATATATATATATATATAAATATATATATATATATATATAAATAATTTAAAACAATTATTAAACTATTCATTTTAATTTATTTTATAATTTTAAAATGAAATAAAATTTTACATATATATATATATATGTAAATTTGTATTTCATTTTAAAATTATAAAATAAATTAAAATGAATAGTTTAATATATATATATATATATCCCTCCAAAAAGCCCCAGAGCTTCAAGGACGCCACTCCTGCAGAGGAAAGTTCAAACGAGCTTTTATTAATGGAACCGGCATCAGCATTTCCAATCAATCACAAGTCCCTAACGCGTTTCGGTGCACTGCACCTTAATCATAGGGCGGGGGAAGAGGCGGGACCGGAAAGCGCTACAACCTATTTTCCCTTTTAGTAGCATGCACACTCCAGTGCGTTGCATGCTGGGCGCTGTAGTGTTAATAATTCCCCATTGGTGGGGTCAGTGTCGTTGCCAAAAATGTATTGCCCCCAATGTCTCATACAATGTTTTAGAGCCCTCCAGTGGGCCTCAGAAATGTTGTCCGGTTCCTAATCATGATTCCTCTGTGCCGCGATTAGGCTGTCATTTCCTTTACAGCCCCGCAGACCTGTCACACAATCTCCCAGGCGGTGCAATCCTTAACGGCCGGAGCCGCCGTGTCCATATTCCTCCAAAAAGCCCCAGAGCTTCAAGGACACCACTCATATATCTATGATAAAAGCTTTCACTTCCCAACAGTTCACAGGGAAAAGAACGGCACTCAGCAGGGTTTGAAGTTAGCTGGAAGTAGTTTATTCCACCAGTATCGGTAAAAGCGTCTACGCATTTCGGCACAGAGCCTCTGTCACGACGCTAGACATAGGTTTCCAGGCAACAGATATACACCCTATTCATGCTAAACATAGAAGAGGGGTGACAAATACATTCCAAATATCTTGCCTCAAATGGCGGCCATCTTATAGTGTCAAGAAATTAGTGCATAAGGTTGTAAATTAAAGCATCAAACAGCATTGGTTTCCCTATTTCGTAATATATATATACAAATATACAATAAACTGAAATATCAATTCTGAAATACAAAATAAATAAAATTCATCCGATATTAATATTGTCATATCAATGAGCATTGTGTAAAAAAAGAGAAATCTACATGCAGTATAGACCACTGTACATTGGAACACATCAATGTAAAATTTCTCATGACTCTTTGAAACTGGGTAGATTTAAATAAAGAGTATAACCAAATTAATGCCCCATTGGGCATAGGATTGACCATAATTTACCCTATTGGGTATGCAAGTTGAGATTCAGCCCCATTGGGCAATGTCTCCCAGTGTCTTATGTGCTAGTCATATTTTCTAATGACATATTACCAAACACCATGTGGTTTTAGCATACTGCCCAAATTCCAATTCAATAAACATAATAAAATAAAATACATTGCAAACTGACAACAACTGACTAGAGCAATTATCCACATTGCTCTTAACACCTCAAAAAAGAGAATCAAGTAAAATAAAAAGCTCTTTTGCTTTTCACGTAATGGACTGGAACCCAGATACCCATATAACAGGAACGTCTGACCAGGCCCTGAAAAATAAGCACAAAAATATGATGAATGTTGTGAAATCGCGTCACCCGATAATATTTGTTATAGCATTTATTCTGCAATCAAGGTCTGCCCCTGTAACCATAACACATTAAAAACAATTAAAATCAGAGGAAAAATAGAAACAAGGCACAATATTTCTGTCCTTACAAGTAGGTATAGATCTCCTCATCAACATTGAGGCCCACAGGTTCCTTGGTGTTTAACCTGAGTATGTATCTGCACTCCAGCTGTCTTAGTGCCCTCTCCCTGTCTCCACCTCTTTTGGCTATCTCTACTTGTTCAATCACTGTGTAGCGTAGATGTATGGGATTACAGTTATGGTGTTGTCTGAAGTGCCGTGCTATGGGGTAGGTCTCATCAACGTTCTTAATGGCTCGTAGATGTTGTAGGACCCTTTTGTGTACTTGTAGTATAGTACTGCCCACGTACCTCTTCTCACAGGGACATGTCAGCACATACACTACAAATTCAGATCTGCAGTTTAGGGACCTTGTAAAAGGAATTCTCTCTCCTAGATCTGTGTACACATTAGTAGCGTTTTGCCCTTGTGTACAGGCCTTGCACTTGTTACATTTCTTAAAACCCCTTGCTGGTTTGAGCCAGATGTTTTTATCTGGCATCTGATTTTTAACTATTTTATCTCGGATAGATATAGTTCTCCTGTACGTTATGGATGGTCTGGTACCCATTTCTACTCCTATTACAGGGTCTTTTCTCAGCAAGTGCCAATGCATATTCAGAATCTTCCTCACTTGATTATGTGCTTTGGTAAAGGTGGTGATGAATCTGCAAGGCTCTATCTGTTTATTGGCTGTTTCAACAGTAGATCTTCCTACCTTCACTGACCTGGGAGTGGATTGAGATTGAAATAACAGATCAGTCCTGGATTTGGTTTTGACTTTATTCTTTGCCTGTTTTAGGGTGAGATCATCATAACCCCTTGCTCTCAGTCTCATGGTCATCTCCCTCTCAGTTGTATTGTATGCCTCTTGGGTACTGCAAATGCGCTTGGCTCTGAGTAATTCCCCGTAGGGAATACTCCTTTTCAAAGCACCTGGGTGTGAGTTGGTGGCATGCAATGTTGAGTTCCCTGAGGTGGATTTCCTAAATACTCTGGTTGTGATCTTATCCCCCTGAACTTCCAACTTTACATCTAAAAAGTCAATGCATTTATTGCTAATGCGACAAGTAATGGACAGGTTGAGATCATTTACATTGATTACCTTCACAAACTCTTCAACAGATGTTACATCCCCTCGCCACAGAATAAACAGGTCATCAATGTAACGCAACCATAATACAATGTTAGCTGACCAATCATATGTTTCTGAGTTTTTGAGCACCTGCTCCTCCCACCAGCCCATGTGAAGATTCGCATAGCTGGGGGCGAAGCAGGTGCCCATCGTTGTCCCTTTGTACTTGCCGAAAGATCTCATTGTTGAATAGAAATTCATTACTGTTGAGGCACCACTCAATCATACTCACAATCATCTTATTATGCTTGAGGTATTGTATAAGTCTTGTCTTTAGGAAATGACGTATCGCATTGATGCCATCTTTGTGATGTATACTAGTGTATAATGAGTTGACAAGCAGACAGACCATCTGGAAGTCTGGTTCCCACTGTACATCAAAGACACATCTTAAGAAGTCAGTACTGTCTTGTATGTATGATGGTAGAGCACATACATACAGCTGTAAAAATTAGTTCACAAATTTGGACACATTTTTAAGGAAGCTACCGATAGCCGATATTATCGGTCTGCCAGGTGGATGGGCGGGATCTTTATGTACCTTCGGTAGGAGGTACAAGATTGGCAATCTAGGGTGTTTCACATGTAGGAATTCAAATTCCTCTTTACTAATCAAATTGCTTTCTCGCCAGCCTTTTAGGTCTTTGAAAAAGGCTGTTTTCCACCTCTCATATTCGCTCTTGCCAATCTTGCAGTAACACTGTTGGTTATTCAATTGGCTATAAGCTTCCGTTAAATACATTTCATTGGGCCAAATTACAATATTCCCTCCCTTGTCGGAGGCACGTACCTGGCATTTCTCATTAGAGGACCATTTTGTCATGACTTTGTCTAGTTTTTGTCTAAAATCAGTTTTATGTCTAGGTCCTTGAGTATTGTCTCAATTTCTTCATATCATGCATCACGCTTTCATTAAAAGCATCCAGATTATCATGTGGCATTGGGGGTTAGAAGCGGGATTTAGGTCTAAAGGGAGTGACATTCCTGTCAATATTGTGGCTATCAGTACCTGACATAATTCCCTCAGCTCCTGACTGCTCACTCATACCTTCTTGGGCTAAATCCGTCAAAACATTCAAAAGGTCTGCATCGTCAACTGATAACACATTCTGAGCAGACTGTAGTGTCGGTTCTGAGCTAGGTCTATGTTTACCTTTAAATATTTTTCGTAATTTTAACTTTCTAGTAAACATGTATAAATCAATACGACTTTGCACATAATTAAAAGGGGTACATAAGCAGTATGATAGGCCAAGTTATAATATCTGCTTATCTTCATCACTCAGAGTCTCAGTGAATAAGTTAATTACGGTTTTTGGGTCCACTATTTCTTGTTGTGACTCCTCGTAAAGTATCCTGAGGTGCTTTCGTTGTCTTTTTCCTTGGCCTCCCCGCCTCTTCCTCCTCTTCCTCTTCCTCTTTTTGCGCCTCTCTGACTATGTGGTTTGTGGTTTGTGAGTCTGTCCAGTCTTAAAAAATGGAACTCATCGTAAACTGATGTAGTAGGACCACTTGAGACTACAGCAATTTCGCGGTCAGATTCTGAACCTGTATCCCAACTCAGGTCACTGATGGTGTTTTCTTGTCTCGCCCGGTTGCTCCCTTCTAGTCTTTCTCATCTGATGTTGTCGAACTTTCTTGAGAAAGTATATATCCTTCCCTGCTTGTAATCAATGCGGTCGCGCTGAAATTTGTGCGCTTTTCTGTCTGTGACGATCTTCTCATAGTTCTTCAACCTTGTTTTTAAGTCTTTCTCAAATTTTGATATTTTGTCTTTGTCATCCAACTTATATAACTGATCTTTAAGTTCCTTGATATTTTTCATAATGTTCTCTCTGTCAATTTCTGTATATTTCACAAGCAGACCAATCATCCTCTAAGAACTTTCCACGTTTAACTCTGCCCATTGTTTGATTAGGTCTGGATGGGGGTTTTCATAAGTTGGCGTGATTATGATCCTGAGTCCCCTTGGTACTCTGCCAACTTCCAGATATTTCTTCAGTGATTGAACTTCCCACCATTTTGCTATTTCCGTCTTGGTGAGTCTTTCTAATTTGGTAGATATTGATGGGAAGGACGTGATGTCTGTACTGCTCTTTGGTGCTGACGTTGAAGTTGCAGCTCCACTCGTACCAGACTCACTGAACAGCCCCTCAGCTATTTTTAGCCTTGTTTCTATTTCCTCATCTGCCATGGTATAAGATTTAGTCTTCTGACTACAGTACCCAGAATGCAATTGTATTAACAGCAACCCATACAGCACTTCAATTGCACCAAAGCTCCTTGCAAAGAGATGCCGCCGGCTCCCGCCTCCGTAATAAACAGGTAAGTTTAGCGTCTGGTAGGGACCCCTCCGGATCCCTCACAGCGCGCTTACCTTGGTATCCAAAAGTCTCCGTAAGGCGGGGTGCACGCCGGGTTGTGGCTACACCATTCACAGAGTTTGCGTATGGCGGCGTGCATCCACATCACCGGAGGTGCCGGAGAACGCCCGCGCCCGGGCGTGTATAAATGAAAACAGTTTTCACTTCCCAACAGTTCACAGGGAAAAGAACGGCACTCAGCAGTGTTTGAAGTTAGCTGGAAGTAGTTTATTCCACCAGTATCGGTAAAAGCGTCTACGCGTTTCGGCACAGAGCCTTTGTCACGACGCTAGACATAGGTTACCAGGCAACAGATATACACCATATTCATGCTAAACATAGAAGAGGGGTGACAAATACATTCCAAATATCTTGCCTCAAATGGCGGCCATCTTATAGTGTCAAGAAATTAGTGCATAAGGTTGTAAATTAAAGCATCAAACAGCATTGGTTTCCCTATTTCGTAATATATATATACAAGTATACAATAAACTGAAATATCAATTCTGAAATACAAAATAAATAAAATTCATCCGATATTAATATTGTTATATCAATGAGCATTGTGTAAAAAGAGAGAAATCTACATGCAGTATAGACCACTGTACATTGGAACACATCAATGTAAAATTTCTCATGACTCTTTGAAACTGGGTAGATTTAAATAAAGAGTATAACCAAATTATATATATATCCAATGAGTGCAACAGTTGGGAAAGTGTTGGATAGCGGAGGAGTAAAAATTACTATTCCCACTCCAGTGAGTGCAAAAGTAGGGAAAGAGTTGGATAGTGGAGGGGTAAAATTTACTATTCCATTCCAATCAGTATCAGTGCAACAGTCGGGAAATTGTTGGATTGCGGAGGGGTAACAATTAATATTCTCACTACAGTCAGTTCAAAATTAAAAACAAACAAAATATTAACAACAAAAATTTTTTTTTTTAAATATATAAATATGCTAAAAAATTAAATACAAATATATTTAATATTACAAATTTAAAAAAACATATTATAATGTTAAATGCATATGGCACATACCTAGAACATATTATATTAAATAAAATACAAAATAATTTTCAAACAAATTAATATTTTTAATTAGAAATTATTTAGAAACAAAAACATTAATTTTTATATAAATTTACTTTTTTTTATTTCCTACCCTATAACACCACACAATTCACAACTCACATCTAAATTAAAAAAATGTACTTACATAATTAATTACCAATTAAAGAAATATTAATGAAAACATAAATTAAAACTCATAAAAATTAATAAAATTCCCACACTTTACCCCTAAAACCCCCACAAACCACAGCTAAAATTAAACTGTAAAACAAATAATTAAACAATTAAAACTTATTTTCAATTAAAAAAGTAATAGTATTTAACAACTAATTATAAAGTAAGTAAAATTCATTTCCGCCCACCCTTTACCCTTATAAAAGTAAAAGCCACACACAAAAACATATAAACAATTACCCTAATTAAATATCAAAGAATTAATTAATAATAATGATCAACTAATTATTAGTTAATTAAACATAAATTACTTCCCACCCTCTACCCCTATAAACCCCACAACCCACACCTAAAATTAATTACAAAATTTCCATTTTTAATTTTCAATTAATTAATTAATATTTATTAACAACTAATTATTAATTAATGAAACATAAATTACTTCCCACCCTTTACCCCTATAAACCCCCAACCTGCACCTAAATGTAATTACACAATTTCCATAATTAATTTTCAATAAATTAATAATTTAAATTAACAACTAATTATTAATTAATCAAAAATATATTACTTCCCACCCATTACTCCTATAAACCCCACAACCCACACCTAAATTTAATTATACAATTTCCACAATTCATTTTCAATAAATTAATTAGTATTAATTAACAACTTATTATTATTAATTACAAATAAATTACTTCCCACCCTTTACCCCTATAAACCCCACAACCCACACCTAAAAAAAAACACAATTACCATAATTAATTAGCAATTAATTAATTAATATTGATTAACAACCAATTAATAACTAAGGGGCCGATTACGATGGCGTTCGGAAAACCTCCCCGACCGCCATGGTAGCGGGAAAAGACCGCCCGCATGGACCGCGACATCACCGCCGGTCGAATTAAGATGACCCGCGCTCGAAATCCAACCGCGGCGGTCTGATCGTGGGCCTTAACATTACGGCAGTTGCTGCTGCCCGTAGCACCGCCGCGATGCCGAAAGGAGCATGTCCTGCATTTCCCTGCACTGCGTGGCAGGCACTGCTCAGTGCCTGCCACCTGGTACAGGGAAATGTAGGGGGGACCATGGGTACCCCCCCAGTGCACCCCTCCAACACATTGGGGGCCCGCAACGGGCCCCCGGAAGACAATCTCCGCATGCCTTTCCATGGCGGTTTGACCTCTGAGGAAAGGCTGGCTACCGCCGGCATCATAATCCTGCCGGCGGAGCCTGCTCTGCACCGCCACCATTATCCCAGTCCTGCTCCGTCCACCAGGTAGAAGTGCGGATGGCAACCGGCGGAAAAGCGGAGTTTGGAATTTCCCACCGGCGCGGTCACCACCGCCATCCTAATTTGACCGGCGGTTTTCTTGGTTGCGATCGCGGGCGGATGTCCACTGCCGGTCCGGCGGGCGCCACCGCCGGCCCGGCAGTGGACATCCGACCGCCATCGTAATAGACCCCTAAGTAATAATAATTACTTCCCTCAAGTAACACTATAAAATCTCAATTAAATAAATATTAATAAATAAAAATAATCATTAATTTATTATAATTGAATTACTCCCCAACCTGTTCCCCTATAAACCCACAACTCCCTACGGAACTAAAAAATGCTAAATATAATTAAAATTTAATTGATAATTACTAAAAATGTAACACATATATTAAAAAACATAAACAATTCTTATACAAAAAAATACATCACATACATTTAAAATATATACTAAAATACATAACACTAATTAAAAAATCGATATTTTTTATCAACTATATTTTTGTAAACGATATTAATGACTTCTATATTTTTAAAAACAATATTTCTTACCTCAAAATCGATATTCTTGACCACAATATTCTTACTGTCGATATTTCAGATCCACGATATTTAGGACTCGATATTTCTGTAGTTCAACATTTCCAACTCGATATTCTGTCTACACACCCTTGCTAATGAAGTGTCATGACACCAGGTTAAGACTTCCTCTCTCAATTCTTTCGTGGGGACATATAAGGTGGTGCCATGGTAAGGAAGCTCATTGTACACATGATTATCCTCTCCAGTTACCCAAGAGTCCATTTATTTTTGACTCATACTGTGCCTAACTCTAGTCAAGAAGGGCTCTGGATCGCAGAGACATATGATTTGTTTTGAGCTTACGATATTCTGTGGTGTCTGTCCCAATGCATCCTGATTTGTGTAACCCCATCTAGATAGGAAATTGGCCTTAATCTGTTGTGTGTCTGGCCGAAGAAAGTGTTGTCATTCTTGAAAGCATAATTTAATGACCAATAACTCTCATTTAGCAACTGTGTAATTCTGTTCTGCTTGCAATAATCTTTTGACAAAAAAGACAACTGGATGCATGTGTCCTGTTGTGCTGTCATGTTGTGATAACATACCTCTCACAGCTATCTGGGAGGCATCCGACTCCGCAAGGGAAGACTGCGTGGGGTATGCATGTGAGACAGCTGGGGCTGTGGTGAATCGCTCCTTGAATAAGTGAAAGGTATCATTGGTCTCCTGTTACCACTCAAAAGGTACCTTCTTTCTACCCAGTTTGGTAAAAAGAGAATTTTCTGACTCAGGCTCTGAGGGAGCGTAATAATGATAGCAGGGTAGTGTTGTGCCCAAAACTGAGTCTATGCGGCAACTAATTTCCCTGTTAGAAGGTATTAGTGTAGCATTTTGTTTGTTAAACATCGCTTGAAAGTCCTGGTACTCTACTGGAAGCAGGGTGAAAGGGACTGGTTTAGGGGCTGCACAAGTCAGGAGAGATAGAACATTCTGAGTGTTATTATAGCAATGTGTTAGACCGTAATGGGATCCCAAGATGACAAGATGGAGGGACCAGTAAATAGCATGATTGTGCAGTTGAAGCCAAGGGATTCCTAAAATAGCTCCAAAGGAAGGTGTGTCAATGAGATCAAAGGTCGAGGTCTCAGTATGCCCTTTCTCATATATTAAAGATATCAGAGTAGTTTGGTATACAATCATCCCAGAAGAGAGCTTGGAGCCATCTGCAGCTCTAACAGGCTCTGGTTCACATTTTCTAACCCATGGGATATGTAAGGAACTGGCCAAGGCTAGATTCAAGAAGTTTCCTGTGGCCCTGTAATCTACGAGCATGAATAAAACCTGCCTTTGTTGGGATGCAATGACAAGGGTAACTGTTATTGTTACATTTTGTGGAACCCTATGGGAGGTATTAGCCAGGAAACTGGGTGTCGGTTCAAGAATCACACCTGACTGAGTGATCCCTATGTTAGCTGGGCACTCTAACTTTTTCACAATGTGTCAGAATTCAGGGCACTGGCCTTCCAAGTTCCCTTCAGTTTTGTACAGCATTCCCATGCAAAATGCCCTGTTTTAACATAAAACAAACACAGGTTTAATTTCTTTCTACTTTCTTTTTCTTTGGCTGTCAGAGGTCTGTGCAAGCCCCCAATCTGCATATGTTCTGTATTGTCCTGATTTTTAGACTCTGTCTCTTTCCGCTCAGATCGACAACTAGCAGTCTGGGACCCCCTCAAGGGCGTTCCGTTAAACTATGGTCAGGCCTGACAACTATGTCAATGAACTTTGAACAATCTGAAGGTAAATCTTTAAGGTGTGCCATGGAATCCTTGAAATCATCCTGTAACCCTCTGTAAAAGAGGGAAGTCGTATTTTCCTCTGGCTAATCTGTTTCCGTAACTAACTCACAGAATGTAGTAATGTAATTAAGGAGGTCCTTACTTTCCTGACGGAGCTTAACCAACTCATTATCACTGGCCCGGACAAAAGGGTGCATAGTAAAGATGATGCATTGCCTCTTTAAACCTTCCAAAATCATGTAAAACCATGTAATTATTTTCAATGAGTGGAATAGCCCAACTAGCAGCTATACTCCCAAGGTAGGAGATGATGAAGGCTATTCTAGGAGTATCAGAGGGAAAGGCTCCTGGTCTAAAAAGAAATTGCTACTGGGCTGGCTCCAGACTGCTTCAAAATTGTGACTATACCCAAAGAATCATTCAGGCTGGGCCAAGGACTCTAGGACTGGAGCGTTGACTGAGACACATGAACAGGATTAGCAATTCGGGTAGAGGGGATGCATGATAGATTTCCCAAATTGCTAAAGTGAGCGTGTTGTAGAACGGGACATGTGCTTTTGTGAACCGTCCCAGGCCCCACCTCAAATCACCATGGTGAGGGGCGAGGATGACATAATACCAGTTCGTCCCCAAGCAACTGATTTTCTCTTCGCAAGGACTGAACTTCATGCTGTACATCCCCTAAAGCTCTTGCTAAATCTAAAATACTTGCGGTGCCCACGGGCAGGGTCTGGGCTAGGTCCTGAACGAGTATCTGGTCATCCATGTCATCTGAGCAGTGAAAGCATGTAAGGTGTGGCCTTCTGTCATACATTCACCTGGTCCCAACCGTGGAGATGACACTGGAACCCATGCTGGACCGCCAATCCCTCTCTGAGCCGCACAAGATCAAGGGACCAAACTTCTTAGATCACACACGGCCCCAAGGGGTAAGAGGGTTGGGATGAAATAAGAAAGGAGAGACCAGGAAGGGGTTGTGCCAGAGAGGGCACAGTAGGGGATCATGACAATGCCTATGAAATGCCTTCCCAGGACCGAGTAAAGCAATGCAGAAACTCTGAGCCACGCAAAGTGGTCATGCATGGCTTTATAAATCACTTGTAAGGTTTGTGTTGTGCTTACACCACAATTCAAGGTTTGAGAGTGTCGCAAACTGGCTCATAAATAGGGGCCCAAGTTCTACAGAAATGGTACTCTTTAAGGGACCATTTTGGTAGAGCTTAAACATTATTGCATTCAT
The DNA here is from genome assembly GCA_963921515.1 of Calotriton arnoldi. NCBI lineage: Eukaryota > Metazoa > Chordata > Amphibia > Caudata > Salamandridae > Calotriton > Calotriton arnoldi. The sequence goes on from CAWUFW010003117.1 coordinate 714,715, forward strand.
CTCATTCAAGCACTACCACAACATTCTCTCTTTCTAATCACTGCTCTAAAACCGCAGGTCTGTCTTAAACTTTTCAGAATTCCCAGTGCAGGTAGGCCTTTACAGTGACAAGTAGTGACAACCCGAGTCGTTTCCCACTAGTCTCCTTGGTCTTAACTTTTTACTACTGAGCCCAGACACGGAGCCCCAAGTACATCTCATTGGCACTTTACCTTTCCAGCAGTGAAGTAGATCTGTCCGATTCTTTCTGAGGGAAGTAGTGCGGGGTTAATGATGCAGACATCAATAAACATGTAATAGAAATTACTAACTTGGTTTCTAGTCGTTGCTTTGTCTTAAAAGAGCAAGTATTTTTCTATTCACACAAACTTAATATTGTATTTATATATTAGAGAGCATCAGTTATCATTCTGCACACAAGGAATACTCTAGTGTTTCTTTGGAGGATAGCTTTTGCTTTTCTCGTGGAACAGTTCTCAATGGTATTCTTACTAGAAAGCAAAAGTAGTTCCTGGTACTCTCCCGAAGAGTCTGATTTGCATGGGAAGGCAAAATTTCCTTGGTCGATGCAGATCAATGCTCTTTCCTCTGAGGAGTGAGTTTCTCAACATCCACACTGTGGTATATATCCCTTTGTGCAGTATATTTTGTACATTTTAGTCTCAATAGCGCAATCAGTGCCTGCAGTATGTGTTGGTTAAGAGGGAAGTGCAGCTTTGGATGCAGTAGCAATGGGCATGTCCTACTGAGCAGGGATTGCACTGTCCCTGCATGGCCCAGCCACATTGTCTATGGCTGGTGCTCTTGCACAGACTGATTTAGGTATACACCGGCAGAAATAACAGGTGAAACGGAGGTTGTTCCTGAATAACAGTCCTCATTGCCCAGGATATTTTGCCTTTTGGGAACTTCCTCGAATCCAATCACCATCCCCACCACCCAAACCGGACATATGCCCACTACCCATTGAGGCAGTATTTCAAAATGGTTGAAGTCCACTTTGTGAGCCTAGTACCTTCTTTACACATTCTGTTTCTTTCATGTAAAAAACACAGGATAAGATCAGGGTTCCCCAGCACTCTGATGCTTCTCAGATCCTGATCATTTTGGAGGAACTCATGCTGTGTCAAGTTCCACAGCACCCTCTGGTTGAAGGTCCATATACTCTAACACATGCTGCAGGGACACTTTAGGGCTTCCAGGCCTCATTTTTGGCAGAACAGAGCAGGTCCTTCCTAGATTTACAGTAGACAGCTTTGGTTTCTTTTTCCTCAGCTCCTTTGCAGCCCCTTGTCTTCTTAGCAGCATTTTCTTTGTGAAAGGTACCTTGAATGCCCCTCCTGAGCACTCAGTCAGCTCTCTGCTTTGAAGTAAGCCAAAGCATCATCTGCAGGCAGGCCGGTAAAAATCAAAATTTCTGTTTCCAAGCCTGGCAAGGGGAATTGACGGTAGTTATACCAACCTGGGAGAACAGAGAGTTTCACAGTCACCACTGGTGTGGATTCCCGAGATTCTTGTAGAGAAATCTTGTCATCTTGGCTGGAATTTTCTGCCCCATCATTATGCCAATGTTGCAGACAATCTATTTGTATTAGAACAGTCAGCTCTTAGACCAGTTGTTGGTGGTTCCTGCCTGAATTCAATCAGACTGGTTCAGTCATAGTTTCTGCTGTCAGACAATACGAGAGAGGTGGGGTGGAGCACAGAATCTCCTGTCTGGGGAGACTAAAAACATGGGTACAAAAGAAAGGAGAGTGCCCTTCTTAACTGCCTGTTAACATATGGGGTGGCCCTTCCAGTGAACAATGGGCCAAACAATGTCAGATGAAACTTCATGAAGTGCAAATGGGGCCTCTGTTTCATTTCCTCCACACCCGAAATTTTGACCAACTACAAATGATCTCTGGTATGTCCCGAAGCAGCCCAGCAGTTATTCACATTGCTGTCAGGTGCAGGGAACACTTCTCCACACACACGTTCTATGCACAGAGGTAATGTATACACATGAGACATCCATGTTCCACATGGAGGGGAGAAGGATTTAGTTGAAGGGGTCTGGAAGGCCACTTTAAAAGCCAGTAATTGACCCACATCTGGAAGAGACAATAAAAAAGGCCTGTCTTGTCACTACAGTCTTGTTGCTACCACCACTGTGAGTCCACTACAGCCAATCTAACTTCGGTAATTGTGCTCCTTCAGGACAGTGCCTATGGTGTGCACCTCCAGATGACATGACACTTTTCTGGGTCATATCGTAGAATGGATCTCCAGGAACTTGCATGAATGCCATGGATATGTATCAAATTAACTTGAGGTGCAGGGGATCTATCTTCATCTCATAAGAGTCCCATATCTATGAACTTAGTATCATGATGGCAAATGAAGTCCCAACACAAACCTCTCAATGTCTTTGGAATTGCATTGAAAATAACGCAGAATTGGAGGAGTGTGGCCTGGTGGGATTGAAGATGATCATGTAGGCAAGAGACTTCAAGCACAAGTTTTCCCTGATCAATGTAGTTGACACAGCTGCGTTTTAGTCTATCATCAGAGTGTGCTTTATTCAGTGGCTCTTGAGGAACCCTTCAATACCGAGTACATAAGCACTAAGGAATAAGAACCAGGAAATGGGATGAGAGCCGGATTGCAATCATACCGCATCAACCTCGTCCTAGACTGATGCAGAAAAGGCTGACAATCTAAGCAGGGAAGCAACCCCAATTGACTTCCAAACCACAAGTATTGATCTCAGGCATTCACTGGCTAATCTTTTAATGTAGGTGGCATGGAAAATGTACATGTTGATTTCGAACGTGACATGAGGCTACACCTTGACCTTTACTAAGATGGTGGCCATGCAGTAACATCTATCTTCATATTGCTCATTGGATCTTTGCATTGTGAGATGAATTCTGCTTGATGGATCTTTCATCCCCATCTGATTGACGATTATCTCAATGCTTCCTAGGTATAGGGTCAGAATTTTACCCATTTAAAGCTCAGGATGTTACACATGGGGATGTTTACAACATTTACCATCATGGCGGACATATACTAAACATGGCTACTAAGCTAAGCCCGCTCTCCGACTAAATCACCTTTATCTTAAATCAGTGATTCTCGATTACATATTTTTCAACTTTGTCACACAAGCTGCCTATTAAAGCACAAGTACGAATTGTGATCACACCAACACAGGTGCTGTGCTCTCGGATGACTGTTAGAGAAATTTAATTTGCTGTGCTATCCCTTGCTTGCAATCTCTATGTCCAAAATGGTGGGGCTCAAAGAATTGAATGATTTTTCTGTATGCAAATTTCATTTCCCCAGTACGTGCTTCAATTAATTAATTATTTTTTGTCTTGAATGGACCCATACTAAATAAAGGCATGCCCTTGGAGAGCAGGCTTTCCTACACATATTATGATAATATACTGTTGCAAATGTTTCATTGATATTCCATCTGTAAGGAGCTTCCTCTTTATATAGTATACCATAAGAAGTATGCTGTCAAGGTATCCCTTATGAGTGGACAGGGGCTTGTTCTACCAATCCCAAGGTGCTCTATCTAGGGTAGTGTGTTCAAGCAGCTGTAGGCTTATCAGAGAGGAGTGCTAGACATTTGTTACACACATAGAGTCAATAAATGATGCACACACTCAAAAAGAAGATCCTCACCAATTTAGAAACATAACAGGTATTTTTATATATAGTTTGAACCCAGGAACTTCCTAAAGAGGTAAGTACTTTTTCAGAATAGAATTTTTACAGATTTAGCAATGTTAACCAACAGTGCATTTTTACGCGTAATGCTTTCCTATGGAAGAAAGAACATTCACTGCATACATATGCTTACGAAACCTTTCCGTTGGACCCCTTTCGGTCATGGGGTGGTAGAGGGACAAGGTGTTGAGGATGGGGGGGCTCTTGGAAATAGGTTGCAAAGGGGGACAAGTCCAAGAGCTCCCAACGGGGCCACTCTCAGTGCTGGCCTCTGCGGTGCTGACATCTCTTATCAGCTGGTTGTCATTGATGTCATTAGGGTCCAGGCTGTACATTCAACAAGCTTTGATCGCAGCAAGGGGTCTGCTAACCTGGGCATTGGTGCAGGAAGGGAGGTCCTGGCATCTTCAGACTAGGCAGGAAGACAGATATGACCTCCTTGAGTGTGCTGACCTTCTTCTGGGTAGCTACTGCTCGGTGGACCTGATGGACAACAGCTTCTTTAAACTGGTTGTCACTGTTGGTGCCTGCAGGCTGCAGGGGAGTAGCTCTTCTGCTCCAAGGGAGATGCTGGCTGCTTGGCAAGGTGCTGGAAACCCTCCAGGGCTTGTGGAGGATGCACAGCTGCAGGACGAGTCGGGTCTTTGCAACTGTCGAGTTTCTGAATGGCAAGCAGGGTTTGGAGTCAAAAGTCCACAGCAGTCTTCAGTTCTTGCGGGGATCAGCTCCTCAGTGTCCTTATCTTCTTTGTAGTCAGTGGAAACTCAAGTTCTGGATTCAGTGGGCCACCAAATACTAAATTGTGTACTTCATTTACCACAACGCAAAGGGGTGAACTGCTGGGATATGAAGCAGTATGCTCCCAAATCCCTTTCTGTTTAAAAGTTTCCCTTGAGCCAGGAAGCTGACAAGCTTTGGAGATGCACCTCTGTCCACAGGCAGTGGTTCACATTCCTAACCAAAACAGGATCAACAGAACTGTCTATGGCACTCAATGAACTGTATAAAATCCCATTTCCGATCGATTATAAGCTGGGACAGTACTCAGGCCCTATGCCTGTAACTGTTCTCCTGACCACACCCTTTTAATTAAATGAACTGTTTCTGTTTTGCCAAACGCCTCTTGTTTTTTTCAAGGCATTTCATGTTCAAGCAACATTTTGACAAGCCACCATCGGAGACGATTGGTACCTCGAACCCGACTGCAGCCAAAGGAAGGAGACCCTGCCTTGATGGATTCACATTTACGCATCAAGGAAGGTGAGCAGCCACAGTAATTGATCCGAACTTCTGCTGAATCTGTGGGGCAGAGGTCCATCATAAAGCAGCCATCACAGAGGGTAAGAGTCTCCATCAGAACCTTAGTAAAACATTTGATGTATGGCAAACTAGGAAGAAGCATAAAAAGATAACCTGAGCACTCTGCCACCGACAGAAATCTGGCATATTACCTACTTTATATGTCTTAACTGACTAGTTGTAAGGCGGCCTCTGAGGCAATCTTGTGGATGTCTTCTTTTTTCGATAGTGAGCACGCTAGGAAAGGTGAATATTTATTGTACTCCCAGGATGCTATTTTTGTGACAAAGCTATCCTGAATTGGCACTTCAATCTTATTTTTTAGTCTAAAAAGGTTTTCTCAGTGCCACCGAATCCTTAACACCATTGGTATCTGAAAGGAGTGAGAGGTGTTGGTCGCTTGGACCACTGGGCGTGACACAGATGGAATGCTTGACCCCTGGTGTGATACAGGGTGTGATTAGGACATTTAGGGAAAAACATTTGAACCTGGGAATCTAGATGTAACTTGTGTATGGATGAGAGGGGCCTGTGGTTCTCAAGTTATCCCCTTTTTCCGTGAACTATTGTTATTAGCTTTGTTCCCGAGGTGATATTGGCAGACTATCAGTCTATCTTAGTTCTGTGTACCATACAGAATCTTCCCCTGGTCACAGGATAGCATGGGCTAGGAGTGGGCTAACAAATGTTTAACAAAGTCATAATTTTTTCTCTGTCAGTTTTGTTGAAATGTATGTAATGTATATGTGATGTTATGGTGCGGTTAATTATTGCAAATTGTATTTTGTACTAAGTATTGTGTTTTATGTCGATGACTCAATGTTTTTTATATGAGGGTGCTGCTCTTTCTCACAAACTGTATTTGAGGCCAAAAGTCAACATTGTTCAGACACTGTTTTTATTAACAACTTAACTTTTTACCTATGTTGCAACCCTTCACATGCATTGTTATTTGTATTGATGCAATGTTCATATTGGATTTCTGATGCATCTGTAGATAGTACTGAGCTCATAGTAACATAATTACAGGAAGTACACCACGTACATTTTCCTCATGATTTGATCAAAACCAAAGATTCCCCAAGAAGAAGCTAAGGTGTGCTTTGTCCACAAAAACTACAAGATTTATCATGGAGCCACCATTAAAGCACATACAAACCAGGTTCCCCAACAGGCTAAAAAACGTAATAGGTTTTGACAAAAAAAATGGCATGTACACACGAAGGCACACATACTTCCCAGGCCAAAAAAGGGAACTTTTGACACCAGTGCAATTGAACATATGAGAACACACATACAAACCGAATACATAGGTCAAAAGACACACAGGAGAGAGGCATTACTAGAACTACGTCAATTTTTGAGGAGGCCCAGATTGACACAGTTAGCAAACAAAGCGTCAGCACCTCTCTCCACTGCAAAACCCCAAAGGGTTTCAACCTAGTTATGGAGGCAGAGGTCAGGGATGTTGGCAGCAACCAGATCCTGGGGAATGTTGCTATTGCCACAGGATGGGGCACCTGGCAGACAGATGCCAGTTAAAAGAATACCATTCGCAGAGAGCCACAGGCCTGGACCAACCACCACAAAACCCCATGAACGTTCACCTACAAAGCCAAGCACAGGAAAACTCGAATGTACCTTACATTCAGCCACAGGGAGGTCAGTTAGCCTCACACCCCCGCAGCAGGGAGCAGGTAGTTGGACAAACACATGGCAGTAGCAACTACAGGCAGGGAACTCAGCCCAACAGGGACCGGGGCAACACACTGGGCAGGGAGGAGTGACTGTCAGGAGAGGTAATGCCTTCACACAAACACAGAGTCCAACTATGCAGCAAGATAAACCTCCAGAATAAATATCACCCATTCACCCACATATCCCACCCAAAAATATATATATGACCTACTGGAGGTCGCCAGTAGGTAATTATAGTTAGGACCGTGTTTCTATAGGAAAAGCGTTTTTTCTTTTCCCAATATCTTTGGCGTCGTTTGACAAATTTTCGCAAAATTTTCAAAACTAATGGGGTGGTCAGGTAATCTGCTGTGTTGAAAGTTTTGGGGTGAATCATCAAGCGGGGCCCAAGAAATAGGAGGGGTACCAAAACGCGTTTTCTCCATGTTAATTTCCGTAGGAAAATTTAGACATGACTTCAGCCTGAACTGCTGAACGAAATTTCACCAAATTTGGCAAAAGATAGCTCTTGGTTCAGAAAGCACTCTTTTTGTTAAATGGTGTAAATCCGTTCTGTTTCATGAGAAATTTAAAGATTTCTCAGATATACAACTGTGGCAGCGGAGGATTCGCGAACCCTCACAATCTTGTGCCTGAGATCGAATTGGCTACCAATACACAAGGAAGTGTTGGCAGCCATCAAAAAAATGAAAGAAAGAAACTTTATTGCATGATTTGTTAAAACCCTTGCAAACCACTACAAATAAAAATTGTTGCAATATATAACATTTATAATAAGTCCCAGGTTCCTGTGGATAAAAGCACCCAACATCATAACATATAAAACTCTATTGTAAGTGCACTATCCATAACTCCTATAGCAGTGTTCCCATGAGGAGATGGCAGTCCTAGTTTAAAATAACATTTGAGAACTGCGTCAGCTAGCCTGTGTGCTACTCCCCTTCTGATGACAATTTTGTTTTATTTTTTGACCAAAACTGTCCGTGTGCCAGTCCGCTCCGCAAATGGAGTTAGTTCAGCAACTGATACAGGTAAGCAAGGGGTCTAGGTCAGGTCTCACCTCTTCAAGTTTTTTTGCAAATTGATCCATGAACCTAACCAAGGCGCAGTTTAAGATGGTATTGCGGGGATCAAAGCAGACCAACACTGCGCCTCTACATGATCTGTCCTCCTTATCGATCCAACCCCTTCGTAGTAGAGCCCTTCTTTCCTTCAAGAGGTTAGGGCACAAACACAGTACGTGCAAAAGATCTTCCCTATGTTGGCCGCAAAGCCGGCATGTTTCCAGGGCACAGTCTCTTTTCCATTTGGGAAGATGGCAAATCGTTGGAATCCCCCCCATTCTCTGTTTTAAGAAGCGGAGCTTAGTGCGTGCACTGAGGGTGAGAGTTAGATAACTCTGAGGTTTCAGCTGTGCGTAAGTGCTGAGAGTCATCCAGCCATGACTTCTAGCAGAGAGGCTAGCCCTGTCTTCTACCGAGGAAAGTCTTTTCGCGCTGAGTTTTGCTAGCCTCTTGAATTCGTTTTGGCTTGCATGTAAGTCCCAGAGCTCGCTCAGGCCGAGAGTACTAAGCCCACAGGACAGGTAGCGGTGCCCCGCTGGCCATCGTGTTGTGGCAGCCATCAAGTTACTCAGTTGAACCGAGTTACAAGAAAATAGGTTAAAAAATGTTAAAAAACAAGAAAAAGGGGGCAGGGTAGAAACACCCTGACCCCCTAGGCCTGCTAAAAAAAAGCATTTAAAAAAAAAAAAGCATTTTTTAAAACAAAAAACAACTGGAGTAGGGGTGGATTCGTGAACCCACTGAAAAATAAAAATGAAGCGTGGGCCCCTGAACTTCGTTTCCTTTAAGACACCATATGGGTCAGAGGGCAATAATAAATAGAGATGCAGCGGCCCACGCGGGCCCCCGCAGCCCTTGAGGACTACCACCTCCCTGGGGCTACAAAGTAGATGAATGGCACTGGGGGCCACCGCCCCCCAGGAAAGGCTCCAGCAATTTCGGGACATTGCAGTTTGCAATGGCTTGGAGGGAGCACTGCTGCCGTCAAGCCACAGCAAACTCTTATTCACTTCATGGAAGCAAGAGCATGAAAAATTCTCTCGCTTCCATGAAGCGGAGCAGAATTGCTTTTGGGCAGAGGGAGCTGCATGTTTGCAGCTCCCTCTGCACAAAAGCAATGCTGGCCCCTGCAGTAGCTGGGAAGCCGGCAGGGTCCACGAGGACCTTGAGGCTCTCCCTGTGGTTCCCAAGGACGTGGCCATGCCCCGGGGGATGGGGTCCCCAGGGCAATTTTGGCCTGGGTAGGGGGGCCACACAGGCCCGCCTACCCATTTTTATAATGAAAAGGTCAAGGCCTTGCCCCGGGGGATGGGGTCCCTGGGGCTGAAAATGGCCCAGGGGTGGGTGACATTAAACAATATATTTTAAAAATATATTTAAAAAACAATATTGCCGGGTCTTGGGGGATGGGGTCTCCGGGTCCGAAAACGGCCCAGAGAAGGGGGAGGGGGGGCGATAAGCAATCATTTTTTTTTCTCACGTGGTAGGAGTCGCGACCCCATCGCGGCACTCAGCGCAGCCCCCCAGTGTAACATTGCGGTGGATTCGCAGATCTACCTTAAATAATAATGAAATATTATACAATTCCAGAGGTAGTCTTACAGTTGTGACATTTTTTATAGAGCTAGTGAGAGTGAACTTCATAATCACATAAAAATTGACAGAGTTAGAAATTATATTAAAAGATAAAAATCAAAAGTTATAGTTGAAAAGTCAAATGTGTTGTAGTACATTGAATTTGTGCTTTGGTTTTGCGGATTCGCGACGGGTTCGCAAATCCAGGAAATATTTATAAAGAGTATATATGTTTAAAAATATATATCTTTCACTGTTGTGTTATAGGGTTGCCCTAAGAAGAGCCGTTGTGTTCATTATGACTTTGTTGCAGCTACATGTAAGTGCGGATGCACAGCTTTAGGTTGTTGACAAATACTCTGTTCCTTTCATCTGTGAAGTGAACTCCATCACTTCTGTAGATGTCATGCATGTCAAAACGTAGATTGTTGTTATAGATAAAGCCCATGTTATGGTCTCTTGGGTAAGCAGAAACAGTTTTATTAACATGCTTTCTAGTGGACAGAATTGATTTGACCTCTTCCATTTCTGTCTTTGGCATATATTTGAGTATACAAAGACAGTGTGAGGGAAAAGCAACATCAGTTGTGCAAAGGTATCCTTCATTAGGATTTCCAATCCTATCCCAGTCAATGTGCCTAGGTCATTTCCATCACAGTGCACAATCATGAGATCAGGGGGTTGGAGATGCAAAGAGGTTTTATCCAAAGGCATCAATTGGTGCCACTTTATTCGTCTCTGCGCAAACCATTTAATATCCACATTTTGCAAACCTAGGCCTTTGTCAATACCTCTGTGTTCACCATACCTTTAACCCCAGAAAACATAGCTATGCCCTGCAATCCATACTGTAAGCATTAAGGGCCCGATTCCTATCTCACTAGGAAAGCCCTCCGTACGACTCAGATCCGAAGGGTTTTCCGAGCGAGACGTGCTCCTGGAGTCCAAGAGAGCGAGTACGATGCTGCTGTATGCTTACAGACTCGGTTCGCTCAGACTCCCATTGAACTCTATAGGAGCCTGTGTACAGACGCGTACACAGGCTCCCATGGCAGAAAAGGGGTGGGTGGGGAAAAGCGTACACACTGTGGCGGGCACCCCATGTTGCCCGTCACACTGTGCATGCCTGGATCGGGGGGACCCATGGGCACACCCCGTGACAGATTTGGAGGGCCCCGGGTGCAGGGGGGCCTGCTACGGCCCCCCGAAGTATGCTTCCGACAGCCATTTCGTTTCAATGAGACCGAGGCGAAGCGGCTGTCCGAATCGTGCATCGTACTCGCTCGGTCGGAATTTCGGCTCCATTGCGCTGTACGATTTGGCTGCGAATGAGTCGTACGGAGCGGTTCGGGTCCAGAAACGATTCGGTCAGAGCTTACGCGATCTTCACTTTGTACGTGGTCGTTCGGACCTGTGTATGATTCGATCGTAAACAAGGGCTACAAATCGGATCCAGCAAAGCCAAATCCAATTCGGAGGCCTTCCGAACAACATCGGAATCGAGCCCTTAGAAGGAATGTGTGGAAGGAATCAAAAGACGTCTGTAGCTGAGTAAGTCAGTTGGTACAAAGAGAAGTATCCAAAATGGTGGAGAAGATGTTGTTTAAGAAAAACAGATAAGTGATTGGCTGTTCATAAACATTGTGGTGCTCATTTATGAGCCCTTGCAACACTTTTGGGCCGATGGTGCATTACATTTTGTGACGCACCAGCAGCGTAAAAATGGCTCAATGTTGCACCCTACTTACAAAGCGACACATTTAGGCAGATGTGTCACATTGTAAACCCATGCGCTACATTATACCTGCGTCAGGTATAATGTATGCTGGGTTGGCGTTCCCCCGCGTCCAAGCCTCGTGGAAGTGGCGCATTGAAATCTATAAGATTTCTGTGCGCCACTTCTAGGACGCTATTGCATCAAATCCTTATGCCTGCCTCATAGCAGGCATAAGGGTGACGTAGTGCTATATTCATAGCCCTCCCCCCTGCATTGCTGGAGTTGAGTCATGCTTCTGACACAACTCCAGCAATGCGTCAGTTTTGTGCCAACAGATATGTCAGTAATACTGACGTATCTGTTGTTCCTTGCGACATGATGCGTCATATTTACATGATGCGTCATACAGTAAATATTAAGGGTGGGCGGAATTTGCGTAGTCGCGTTACGCAAATCTCCGCAAAATTGCAAAAAATTTCCGCGAGCACGGGGAGATTCCGCGAAATCGCGGAATTGCTGGTCCCGTCCGTTCGCGATGTGTTTTTGCGTGCTCGCGGGGAAATATATCGCTAACTTGCCCATGCGGTCACTAACAGGCGCGGCCATCTTGTTTTCACTTGTCCCGCCCGCCCGCGATGGTATTTCCTGTTCCGGGTCGCGTATTGCATGCTCCTGCCCGCTCGCGATGCTTATTTCCAGTTCCGGGTCACGTATTGCATGCTACCGCCCGTTCGCGATAAGGGTTTCCTGTTCGGGAACGCGCATTACATGTTCGCGACGCTTTTTGCGTGCTCGGGGGGGAAATATCGCGCGAACTTGCCCATGCGGTTGCAATGGGCGCGGCCATCTTGTTTTTCAGTCTATTGCTATGGTTCTGGGCCTGCTTTTCAATACTCCCTCTATCTTTTCAATCCTTTGTTTCTGTAAACTTTTTTGGGGTCTTTTTTATTTATTATCTATCTCTCTATTTTCCTGATTCTATATTTTCAGTTTTTTTCTACTTTTTATGTGTTTTTAACTACTTTTTCACACTTTTTCTATTACCTGCTTTTTCATTTCTTTTACTTACTTTTTTTTAATTCCTACCTTTTCTTTTCCGTCCCCCGCCTACCCAGAACCATGGCAAAGGGCCACAGCCACAGGGCTCATAGTCGGAGCCAGAGCCGCGACCGCCTTCCTTGCAGAAGGCGGCACCAAAGAGGGGTGCAGGCACGGGCCTTATTTAATGAGTCGGAGGTGGCCGCTCTGTTTTTTTTTGTTCAGCGCCACCTCCCCTTAACCCTGGCAGCAGGCGGCAGGCCTGGGTCCGGGTACGGGCTCCGGGAGCGTCGGCAGCGGTGGGGCAAGGTGCGTCGAGCAGTGTTTCGCTGCTCTGGTGTCCGGCGCACCAATAATCAGCAGACGCACCGGTGGTCCGATATTCTGGACCGGGAGCAGGACCTGCTGGACCTGCTAGGAGTGGAGGTCCCGGGGCTTGGTGAGTAGCTATTTAATATTACTACTTTGTGTTCTGCTCTGTGTTATATATTGCGAATATATATTTTTTTCTGACCAGCAAGAATGCTGCTGCTTACATTGCAGGTAAATTACGTTTACAAATCTGTGATTGTTATGACACAGGCGCTCGGCGCTACTAATCTTACTTGTTTGCAACTTTGCGCTCGCTTGGCCTGATTATTATGTAAGAGTTTACTTTAGAGAACTTAAGTGATGTAATGCTAGAGAGAATAGTCCTTCCTTTGTCCTCCTGCCACTAAGAAGGGATAGTGGTGGATTGATAGGTTTAGTTACTTATTAGTTGGTAATTTGTAAGTGGTGTGCGTGATGCATCCTCTGTCATGTCACGTGCTGCTGAGTGCAGCTTACCCCAGTCCTTCGCAGAACCTTTTGTAGTTTGTTTTCTGAGTGTTAATAGGCTTATATCATCACTAGCAGAACATCAGCAGCAACCAGCCAACAATTTGGTGTATGCAAAAATGTATGCATGTGTCCTCCATCTATGCATTTTTGAGGACTAAAATAAATGGAAATGCAGACTTACTGAACAATTGGCCCGTCTGGATTGGAATAGGTGGGCTAGGTCAGGTGGTAGTTAGGCTTGCTAGACGGTCCGTGAATCTCGCAATACTACCAGTCGATCAGATAGGTCAATTTTATTGCAATTATTGTTACCAAAAAAGTTTTTGGTGCGTATTTTAACATATTTTATTTATTTCACACCAAACTTTAATTTTTGTCTCAAGAAGACGGGGTCGCAGGAGGTGGGCGACGAACATCAACAAGATGCCTCCCAGGCACAGGATCGCTCCTCTATCGAGGGCTCTGCTGCTGGCCCCAGTAAGTCCTCCAGTGGTTAATATTATTAATTAGATTTCCCAAACTTTTCCTGCACCTTATTTTTTCCGAACTATTATTTAGGTATCCTCCTAATTCGAATTTTGACAAAATCTTCTTTGCTCTATACTATCTGTTTCTAAATTCTTGTTATCCCTGCCTCTAACTGCGTCTGCTATGACTCTCTGTACTACTACTATTAGTCTGTCTGTAGCTAAGCTTGCCCAGTTGCCCACTCTTTATTTAAAAGATTTTAAATAAAACTCATATTCACCAATAGCTATAGCCATTGAGTCCAGTCCTTTGGGTTGTCCTCTTCTACTACTTCTAGTCTTCTTATTCTTGATGCTTTTCGACAATTCCCACCAAGAAAATGCCCAACCACATTTTAGAATTTTAGATAGGATAGGACATACTACTACTGTTGTAGGGATTCTGCACATACAGAACTTTGCACAAGAAAATAGGACGTTGGTGATGGGAGGTTGGACCTTCCTCACACCTCAATCACAAGCCACCACAATCCCCTGACCAACTAGTTATAGTGTCTCATTACTCCGAAACGCCCCCCAAAAATACCCAATGAGTAGACAACCCAGACAACATAACACTCCCAACCTCTGTCGCGGAAGCAATGCACACCCTTTTGCTCACTCTCTCGTGTAAGTCCACACCAAATACCACCGAGTCTATGTAAGTTCAAAAGGTTTATTTTTATTTCCAACCGACAAGCTCTGTACATTGTATAATGCAGCAGCAACAGCAAAATGCACAAGATTAAAACAATAAACATTGTTACACTTAGTTAGACTTACACGTTACTTACAACTACAAGTCCATAGAAGCCAAAAGGCGAGATCATGATAACTGAACAGTGGTGGAAGAACCACCCTCCCCTTGGTAGGAATCTAGTTTATATAAAATTATAAATGGAGATGTGAGAATTCTGGGGAGCCCTCACCTTAGAAGAACCTAGTACTGGTTACATCATAAGGTCTGCAAAGCTCTGGTTCTTCGTATAAGGGAATCTTCCGTCTGTAATAAGAAAAATGGTGCGCGTTAGTATAGTGCAAGCATTTCTCAGTCGTGCCAAAAAGTGCAGTTTTTTTATGGATAATCAATATGGACTAACACCAGAACTCCATAACAAAGTCGGTTGTTTTTCGACCTTGTACGCAGCGCTCAGACAGTAGCAGTATGAGCTCATGTGGGCTCAAAGGCGTCTTTCACAACAAGCTGCGAGGTAACTTGCGCAAAAATAAAAGACAGAGCTAAAATGGTTGCATGGCTCGGGGTAACTTAGCAAAGACTAAAATGACCCTAGGGACCATATAACACTACCAGTGTCTACTCTACTACCTGATTTATACTAGTGATGTATGTTGTATATGTATTATGTATGTATTAACTTTTTTTCATTCTTGCTAGTCAAAAATAGGGGGAGGTGTATATGGCATCTGAAAAATGTGTAATGTTTTTTCTAGGCGTACTACCGACCACCAGTACCGGGGCCAGCGGCGAAGGTGACGCGGCCATTGAGGGTGCAGGCGATGCGGCAGTTGGAGGAGCTGCACGGGGTGAGCCAGCAGCAGTGGCGGCCGATGGTAAGTTATATTCCTAATCCTTACTTATTGACATTACACTAGCTGCAAGGGTGTAATGTGTACTGTACTGTTGAGACTTAAGTAAGAAGTTGTTGTGAACGGTTGAAGAAGACACCCTTTACTTAGCATTAGCAATAGCATTAGCGACGGGAGTGTACTCAGAGTAACCAATGGCCTCTTCTATCGGACTTCAACTCAGCTGTGAAATTTTTATGGAGAAGACAAAGTCTGATCAGATGACCTTGATGGATGGGTTGAACGAAAAGGGAAAGAAGGGTGGAAGGAGGAAGGACGGGCGAGATTTTATATTTATGACTGGCAGAGAAGGATACGTGGGATGCATGCATAGGTGTGTGATATGAATCAGATGCATGGGTGGTGGAATGCCTGAAACTACCACAAATGTTCGAGGCCGAGGTACTGGGAGGATAGATACATACCACAAATGTTACGTACTGTGCTTGCTAGTGCTACTGTGCCACTATGTGTAGAATGAATTTGTCTGACTGCTTTGCTAAGAGTATATTTTACAATAGTCTTGTTTTTTCTTCTTGATATAGCGAGTGCGACTCCTTCCAAAGGGAAAGTGGACAGGAAGGAGTTGGCGGCCAAGGCCCTGCGCCAGAAGCTGGAGGCCATACAGGCCGAATACCAGCGGCTGGTTCTTCTGGAGGAGGCGGAGGAGGAGGCGGCGGTAGTAGAACGAAGTACAGTACGGAACTTACTGCCAAACAATAATATGCCAAAATACAAGGAAACATAATGGTTGCGGGGATAGCCTAGTACATAGAGTTACAAACTATAGCTGTGTCGAGTCACTCGACTAGGCCTACAGTACACCGTGACTCGACACAAGCATAACCGTTAGTGCTGTTTCGGAGGATGACAACAAATCCAATCTATGCCGGCAATTAATGTTGATGGATTAGGTTCCTTTGGTAAAAAAAAAAAAAAAAAAAATCGCAAATATACTGCTCATAGGAGGGTGGGCAAGCAGAAGATCCGCGCCCTGCCTTGAAAATGCATTTATGTTGCTTTGGCCACATCCACCCCAGCAAGCGTGTGATAAATTATTGGTGTACATTTAATTTAGTCACACCTCAATAAGTCACACAGCCCGGGGGAAGAGGGTTAGGGTTTGATGAATGGTTGGGAAGGGGGTTTTGGGAAAGGTTTGACAAAGAAAAACAGTACGCATGGACAACAACAAAACACAATCTTGGCAGACAACCATATCCATAAATCAGTTAAGGGAGAAAAAGGAAATGCATGCATGATGATGATAACTTGATGGTTAATGATAGTACTTACTAACTACTACTACTAGACAATTAGACAGTACAGGGCAGCAGTATATTATGCAATTTGCCTTGTCTGTCTGCCCTCAGAGAGACCCGAATTACATTCAGTTTCAGTTGTGTTGTACCGGCCCGGGCTTAAAGATAGCAAAGAAAAGCCAAAAATTGCTGTAGGGATGAATTGAATTATAAGCAGAGAGCAAACATAACAACAACAACACACAGTAGTAATGATTGAAGACCAAAAATGAATCAAATTTAAAAGATGATTAAAGTTGATACTGTTACTGTATGTTATCCTGGTTAAAATGTGGAGTTGCATCTCGGCATTCGTCTTGGTCCTCCCTTCCATGGACGCTCCGGCCATCAATCTTGGGTGACGCCACTGCCTGCCTGATGTAGATTCATTGGTAAGGTAAGTGAGAGTAGTTTTTGCCAGTGTAGCACAGGGTAAGGGCCGGCCTGTAATTGCAGATGGGAAAACAAAAGGGATATTGAAAAATCAAGTAGAAAATAAATGCCTAAATTACGGGGGAGTGCAACAAGAACAATTTCAGAGGCGGCATGGATTTGGATACATCATGTCTACTCTAGTCTGTTTCCTGCATTAACCTCCAACAACAACAGGACAGAGCAGGCCCACGGCACCCGTGACACATCCTCCATTTAGCGTACATTTTTTGACAGAGGCAGACAAAGCAGATATACAGCAACATAGCAGTTTACAAATTAAGTGACTAAATCAATGCCCCGCTGTCAGTCATACCACCACACTAGACTCCACCACTACACAGACATGTAGGTCTGCAGTGGTTGTTGTTGACTTGGTTACCTTTTAATGCACTCATGAAAAGCACTGAGTTATTCCATCAATCATCTCTGATCGTACTGAGTGACTGCGAAGAGATAATGTCACTGTGGTCATCATCATGGTGTGTTGTCCAACTCAGTGTGCAGTAGTGTACAGATTGAGTCCCCTTTCCATATTCAAAATGCAATGGATCGGCCTGCAGTAGAATTAGAAAATAGGTATTCAAAAACAAGAATGGAAACAAATATTGCATTGAGTTACTTTTAGTGTGTAGATTAGATAATAGTACACAATGAATTACCTTCATGCACTACAAACAACAACAACACAAATCACTCAGTCAGCGTCCAATGCATGTCATCATTCATTACCTGTTCCTTCTCATCTTCAGTTAATGGGCAGTCTGTATCGGCTCGGAAAGGAGGATAGCTATAGTAGTCATCATCATGTTCCACTTCTTTTGGAGAGACTCAACGAGGCAAGATTTTAGTTTTTCTTCGATTATGCTACAACCAATTATCATCTGGCTTGAGGGCAATAGATTTAGGTCAATTCAGGAGGAGCAGGACTCGGAGGAGTGGACTAAATGCAGAGAGCTGAAACTCATATAAGGCAATAAAATACGAAGACGGTGGTGATGGATTTGTTGTGATTTGAAGTTTCGAAACAGAAAGACAGACACACAAATAGAAGTAAATAAGGGAGAACCACAGTAAGAAGTGGAAGCCTAGTTGTCAGGGAAGTATAGCTCGTCCTTAAACTCTGGAGGTTCAACCAGAAGTAGGTAATCAGCATCCAACACGCTACTTCCGTCACCTGAGCCGCTGTCCTCATCTTCCGGAGTTGATTCATGTATTGTGTAATTGGGTGGTATAAATTGCTGATTCATTTTGATCATGGTTAACCTCTCAACGTTTTGGGTGAGAGACTGGTCCTTTTCACTGTTACAATGGAACCAGCAGCACTGAAAACACGTTCAGAAGAGACACTTGCAACAGGGCAAGCCAGATAGTTTATCGCCAGCCTGCTGAGCACTGGCCATTGGCCCCTTTTGCCATACCAATACCGCAATGGGTTTTGATCAATGTAGACCTCCGTTGGGTCATCCAGGTAGGCCTGGACCATTCGGTCAATGTTCAGGGGTGCTAAACTTAGTGCGGCCTCTTTTGTCTTTGCATCAGCACTGGACCTAGCAAGTCCTTGCTGTAAATACCAATCCTGTGCCGTTTGTACTGGGGCTGATGAGCCGGTTATTGCTGTTGTCGATAGTGTTGGTGACAGCTGTGAACCAAATGCACTGCCCACAGGCTCTGAAGTTGAACTTGATGCCGGATGCTCGGCTGCAGTACTTGACGTGGGTTTGAGGCCTTTAATTACCAGCCGTTCATTTTCCAATGTACTGGCTGCCTCAGATATCCAAGTTTTGTACCGGGCAACATCCACTTCTGAAAAAGGGAGTAATGTCTTACTGTGCAGTGCCGATTTGTACCGTGGATCCAGAATTGTGGCACAAATGTAATGTTGTTGTGACACAATCTATTTTGCACCCTTGCATTTTCACTTAAGCGACATGATAAGCTCTCCACCAACTCATATGCTTCTTTTTTTCCCTCCACACCTTTGTACCCTTCTCACACCCGCATCAGCTGTTGCTCTAGCATGTGCAACAATGGGATAGCTTGGCCCATAGTACAGTCCTCCTTGCTGACTTCACGTGTGAAGACCTCGAAAGGAAGAAGCATCTCTGTAAGAGATTTAACTAGGCACCATTGGTCCATCTGAAGGGTCATGCCTTTCACAGTAGCATCCGCCCTTTGCATGACATATTCATTGATTGGTCTGTACTGCTCAAACAGACGGTCAAGCATGTAATACGTTGAGTTCCAACGTGTTGCCACCTCCTGGATGAGTGCTTTGACTGTCATTCTATAGTCACGTTGAATGATCCTCAGCTGCTTCCGGGCTTTAAAAGAATGGCTGAAATGCGTGCATATTCTGCGGCAGGTGGTCAGTAAGTTGCTGACTATGGGTTCTTTTTTCAGAAAGTCTTGAACTATAATGTTAATGCAGTGCGCCAAACACGGGACCCTGAAATACCCACCAAGCGTCATGGCCTTAAGTATATTACTGCCATTATCCATGGCAACAAAACCAATGTCAAGCCCTCTGGGGCGCAGCCATTCAAAGACCTTGCTGTTAAACTCTTCCAAAAGGTTTTCAGCAGTATGAGATTTCTCCATGGCGAACATGGCTACAGTTGCATGTTTCCGAGAAGCATTAAAAATTGCAGCTGTGTCAACAGCACCTACTTCAGATAGCTTGTCTCAAACCCCCACAAAAGAGACCCAGTGTGCAGTGATGCACATGTAATCAGTGGCTTGGCAACTGGTCCACATGTCTGTTGTCAGGTGGATTTTGTGAACAGCACTCTGCTGCAAAGCTTGTCCAACCAATTCCAGCACATCGTGATGTAGTGCTGGAACAGCAACTCGGGCGAAATAGGATCGGCTGGGAACCTTCCATTTAGGGCAGATGGCTGACACAAATTCAAGGAAACCCACCCCTTCCACAAATGAAAAAGGGAGAAGGTCCAGCGCTAACATTTTTGCCAGCTTCGCATTGTACAACCGTGCTGTTGGGTGGTTGCGTTGGTACTGCCCCTCCGACCTAAGCATGCTGTCAATGGTAGGCTGGAATATTTTCCTTTGTGGTGCACCTTTCTTCTTGAACCCAGCTAGGCTCAACGACGCTGCACTTTTGCTCATTGCAGTGCCCCGTTGCCTTTGTGTCTCATGTTGACTCTTACTACGGTGCCACTCAGATGTTGCTGAGGATGTGTGCATTACCAGTACACTGCTGGGGGTAGGGCTAGAAATGTCTCCCTCTTGTTGACCTTCCACCGCGATCATATCTTCCCCTAATTCTTCATCCCCAACAACAGCAATGGGTCCAGTTTTCCTTTTTCTAAGTGAAGTAGGTGAGCCTCCCACTTGATAGTGTGGTGTTTTTTAGATGACTTGTTTGTCCTCCGGTACCATAGTTTGTACCAAGCTTACCCCGCTTAACATGCTGCCGACAAATTGAGCATATAGCAATGTTCTCCTCCTTACTGCTAACCGAAAAGAAGTCCCAAACTGGGGAGGAGAACTTTCTGCCGCTGCTGAAGGTGCCACTTTCAATACCAGATGAAATGGAGGGTGTGCATGGAATTTGACTCTGTGCACTTACATTACCACCACCTACTGAGGTGGTGGTTGAGCTGGATGTAGGTCCCTGCCGGACCTTTGCAAAGGCAAATATGGAAGCTGGAGGTCGTGTTGGCGTTACCTGTGTTGGTGGTATCCGTGCTACATCCCTCGCAGTGATTTGGGATAGTCTAATAATGTTGGTCTCCATCTCCGCAGGCCCAGGAGTGATGTTCGTGATGACTGGCTCTTCATCATCATCATCATCATTAACCCCCTCGTCTACATCTACCTCCATAACTGTAAGGCTTTCTGGAACCTTCCTTTTCACTAGCCTTGTCTTGTGGCGTGCATCACTCTCAGGCTGAGCTGGTGGCTTCCAAGTGGCATCTAGATCATCAGAAGCGGGGCTTGAAGAAGAAGTTGATGGACTAACCCTCCTTTTCTTTGCTGGGGGTATGGAAGACAATGGATCTTCTGGAACAGTGGCTTGCTCCTCTTCATCTGCAAAAAGCTCGATTTCCTGAACTGCCCTTACTTCAGGTGGAACAACTACTATTGTGGGCTGTGGTTCCGGCTGTGGTTCCGGCTGCGGCTGTGGTTGTGGCTGTGGTTGCGGCTGTGGTTGCGGTTCCGGCTGCGGCTCTGGCTGCGCCTGGGGTTGCGGCTGGGGTTGCGGCTGGGGTTGCCCACTTATCTGCTGAGTTTCCGCCTGCGTGTGCGTGGGGTACTACTTTGCGATAATGACATTTCAACATCACTGGTCGTTAGTAGACTGGCTACCTCTGCCACAGTCATGGGCTTAGGCCTAGGTTGCTGGGGTGGGCCCACTGATGCAGAGGTGCTGCTCCCAGCTTGGTCCCCGCTGGACACCGCTGCTGCAGGCGTAAGTTTTTTTTACCAAAAAACACATCGGCCGGCACACCAGTCTTGGCAAGTGCCACTTCCTTCTTCTGTCCCTTCTTCTCACTGGCAACTTTCTTGGTACTGGAGGACCTGGTACCTTTCTTTGGGGCCATCTTCTTCAGATGTCAGCAGGACGCAGGTGCACAAGTTGCAGAGATGTCTGTGGTCACACGTGGACGTGACGCGCAGCAGGACTTCTGCCTGGCAGTACAACGGGTGATGATGACACCTCCTCCTCTGTCTTTTTGTGCACCTAAAAGCAAAGAAGCCAGGAGAAGAACATCAGTGAAATGTTGCATTTGTTGTTGTGGTTCAATTACTAGCAGTACAAACAAACAAATAAAAGATATAAATTAGTGTAGCCATTTCTTTTGTGGGACTGTCAACAAGGGCTTTCATGGTATACTGTGTACACTGTCAGGAAGGATAGGAAAGAAGAGGAACAACCAAAATACAAATGTAATAGAAGTGGACCCTGTTTGGCATTAAATTATTTGCTCAGTCATCACATCATTCAGGGAGCTGCAGCTGGCAAAGGGGATGGATGCAAGCAGTAAGCCAAAAGGAAAACCATGCAGGCCTAAATGGCAAAAGCAGCACACTTAGTTAACTCCCACCAGAAATGGCCACCAGCCACATGGACACTCACAAATCACAAGCAACAAGCATGAGGCCTGGAAAACAATGTACTGAAAACAGGCCTACGATATCCAGTCAAAGGCTGCATGGTAAACCACACTGCTTTGCCTGTAATGCAATAAAATGCAAAAACGAAAATACACAGGGCTAAACAAGGCCTGCAACACACCACACAAACTAAGGCATGTATTTAACACACCCCAAAAAACTGAAATACACCCAAAAATCCACATTTTGCAATTCAATCCAATGCCATCCATGTACCCTAAATGATGTTTAAATTGAACAGAACACACAGAAACAGTTGTTTCATGCACCCCTGACTACCTCTGGGCCCACTGGATGAAAGGCCTGTTGGCAGACTAGGCTACAAGCTTGCAGGCCTATGGATAAAGCACACTACCGGCCTTCAAAATGGCCGCCAGCCTCATGGCCAGGCACACAACAACAAGAAACTGAAGACAGACAATGCAGGCATATGGCAAAAAGCACACTGCCTGGCTTCAAAATGGCCGCCAGCCTCATGGCCAGGCCCACAACAACAAGAAACTAAAGACAGACAATGCAGGCCTATGGCAAAAAGCACACTGCCTGGCTTCAAAATGGCCACCAGCCTCATGGCCAGGCCCACAACAACAAGAAACTGAAGACAGACAATGCAGGCCTATGGCAAAAAGCACACTGCCTGGCTTCAAAATGGCCACCAGCCTCATGGCCAGGCCCACAACAACAAGAAACTGAAGACAGACAATGCAGGCCTATGGCAAAAAGCACACTGCCTGGCTTCAAAATGGCCACCAGCCTCATGGCCAGGCCCACAACAACAAGAAACTGAAGACAGACAATGCAGGCCTATGGCAAAAGCACACTGCCTGGCTTCAAAATGGCCGCCAGCCTCATGTGCAGGCCCACAACAACAAGAAACTAAAGACAGACAATGGAGGCATATGGCAAAAAGCACACTGCCTGGCTTCAAAATGGCCGCCAGCCTCATGGCCAGGCCCACAACAACAAGAAACTAAAGACAGACAATGCAGGCCTATTGCAAAAGCACAATGCCTGGCTTCAAAATGGCCACCAGCCTCATGGCCAGGCCCACAACAACAAGAAACTGAAGACAGACAATGCAGGCCTATGGCAAAAAGCACACTGCCTGGCTTCAAAATGGCCACCAGCCTCATGGCCAGGCCCACAACAACAAGAAACTAAAGTCAGACAATGCAGGCCTATGGCAAAAAGCACACTGCCTGGCTTCAAAATGGCCACCAGCCTCATGGCCAGGCCCACAACAACAAGAAACTGAAGACAGACAATGCAGGCCTATGGCAAAAAGCACACTGCCTGGCTTCAAAATGGCCACCAGCCTCATGGCCAGGCCCACAACAACAAGAAACTAAAGACAGACAATGCAGGCCTATGGCAAAAGCACACTGCCTGGCTTCAAAATGGCCGCCAGCCTCATGGCCAGGCCCACAACAAGAAGCCTAGGCCACAAAGGGAAACACATGCAGACCTTAGTATATGGCTAAAGCAGCACACTTGTAACTCCCACCAGAAATGGCTACCAGCCACATGGACACTCACAAATCACAAGCAACAAGCAGGAGGCCTGGAAAACAATGTACTGAAAACAGGCCTATAATAGCCAGGCAAAGGCTGCATGGTAAACCACCCTGCTTTTGCTTTGCCTGTAATGCAATAAAATGCAAAAACGAAAATACACAGGGCTAAACAAGGCCTGCAGCACACCACACACAACTAAAGCATGTATTTAACACACAGCCCAAAAAACTGAAATACACCCCAAAAAACACATTTTCCAATTCAATCCAATGCCATCCATGCCCCCTAAATGATGTTTGAAATTAATAAATACATCACACAGCAATCCATGACCCATGACTAGCTCTGGACCTACTGGCTACCCACAACGATTTATTTTTAAAAATGATGAAAAGTACCAAAAATGAAGTTGCAGCAACTGCAATGCCCCAATCAAACAACACCAACTTACTTGTAAAATCTCAAATTCCAAAATCCTCAAATCCAATGATAATGATGCAGCAGACACAAAGAGTGATCCTTCCAGCTCAAATCCAAGTGAAAAATGAACAGGAGATGGACAAAGCACTGGGAGGAGCCTGCTGGACAGGAACAGGAAGTAGGAGACTCTGTGGCACTTCCTCCCTCTCCCCCCCAAAAAATTTGACCAAAAAGGACAGCCAAATATCAATCTGAGGTTTATTTTCCAGCCAAATCATCAATTTATAGAAGGTTTGATGCTGCTTGTGATGTTATTGTTCTCCAGATTGAAAATTTTGCGTGTTCGGGATCGCAAGCTGTACAAAAATATCGCCGGATGTCCGATGGCGCGCCCGAATGATGTGTTCGCGGTCGCAAATCTCTCTCGCGGTGCACGATGGCGCGGCGAATGACGTGTTCGCGATCGCACACTCTCGCGTTGTCCGATGGCGCGGCGAATGACGTGTTCGCGATCGCAAACTCTCGCGGGATAACGCGGCCGGCTACCGAAATCTCGTGGCGCACGCGAACGGATAGGAAAACCCATCGGCGAACGCAGGAATCCCGGTAAGTCGCTATCGCACGCGCTAGAACGCATTTTTAAAGCGCGACAAGAAAATAATTCTGCTACGCCGCGGATCGCGGAATTGTTGGCAATTCCGCGTTCTCCGCAGAACGCGAAATTGCCTAAATTCCGCAAATTCCGCGAGCGGAGCGGAATTGGATGCCCAGGGTTAGTAAATATGACGCATCAATCATGTCACAAGGAGGGAGCACTAAGAAGTGACACATCGCTGTTTTCTAGTAGCAATGCTTCACTTCTCATAAATAAGGCCCCCCGTACTCAAAAATACGTTGCATGCTACTTTGCAGAACAAGTATCTTTCTGATTGGTTATAGAAAAAAGTTTGAAGGGTACAGTAGACTGGATGAGCTAATATTTTCCCAAAGACAACCACACCTGCTATTAGCATTTGTAAGCTAGTGTGCTGAATTTAAAAATATGGTGAACTTGTGGCCTTATGGTACAGTTGAATGTTGCAGAAACTGTTACTATGGAAACTATGATTAAGCAGAATGGGGGAAGGGTTGAAAGTTAACTGTGCTTGTAAAATATGGAATGGTAAGTTATATATATGTGATGTGATTGTAAAATAAGTTTTCTCAAATCAGTACTATGTTTAGAAGTGGCATGTTCTTAAAAAATAATACTAGTATTATTGGAAATAGGTTTTTGAGCTCCCGTAAGGATTTGCGACTCCTTCGTGACGTTACACTGTGGCACCGCGGTGGAGACCCAACTCCAGTAAGTTGCAGAACCAGAGTGGGTACTTTTAGAAGAGAGTAATAATGGGTTAATATGTGTATATGATAGAAAAGGGTTTCAGAATTTGAAGAAATGAAGGGAGTATTTTGATTTGTTACTTACATTCATTTCTGTGCAAAATGAGAGGGAAAGTTTACCATTACTTGTTTTACCTTGTTGAGAGTGTACATCACATTTATTGTGTAGGAAAGAAAACTTTTTAGGAGTTTCTGTTATTTTCATATTCTGCAATAGTATTTCAGAGGTGAGTTACAAATGTGTAAGGTGTGTTATGTATTGTGTAGGAGTGTTTCACTTTGTAATGACATTTTTTACTTTGAGATGCACTGTTTATAAAGCTTGAGATGCATTAGACAAATGTAATGTTTAAAATATGTTACCAAATGTAGGAAATTGTAATGTCTGTATAATTGTACCAAAATGAAGATTGAAATAGGTTGTGCATACTAATATGTGTGCTTCCTGAGTCTGTAATGAAAGTAGTAGAGAACACTGAGGTTTAAAATATGTTGGCAGATGTATCAACCTGTATCCCAGTAAATATAACTCTCTGTTTTCGAAACATCCATTACAACACATGCATTACAATGGTACATGTGTTGTAATGGCTTGTATTGTAATAGCATGCACTGTACTTGAAGTTCTGTTGTAAAAATCAGGTTGTAAAAGTATGCTTTGTAATAGTTTGCATTGTAACATCATATATACATGAAATATTGAGGTATGTATCCTGACACGTGTTGTGCATCTGAGGACCCTAACTTAAAAACTATTTTGAAGCTTATCATACAGGTGCACAAATCTTGTCAGTCCTACTACAGCATTCAGTCGCAGAAGCAGAGATCTGTTACCTATGTATGTGTCACAGAGCCCTTAAATACAGAGTTCAATACCCACCTGCCCTGTATAATGAGGAGAAAGTAATACATACATCTTCTTCTACACAAATGTAGAGAGCATGTGGCATGAAACAGAGGTATTCTAGTATTTGTAGGCTTCTTTTGATGTATCATGCAACCACTACAAGGCACAGACACACACATTGACGCCTTGAGAAACATGGTGAGACTTACAACAGTGACATGAGAAGAGTTGGCCTTTCATATTTGCCTCGGCCTAACATTGTGAGCTGTCAGTGAATAATGAAGCTGCAAGAGAAAATTGAGGCTTAAAACATGTTGGCAGATGGATTATTGTTTATGCTAGTTCATATGAGTCTCTGGAAAGGTGCTCTTGAAGTAGTCCATATAAATGTAGATGTCTGCTTTAAATGGAAAGTGCACTCTGTCAAGTTTGAATATCTGCGTGCTATCATGACTGAGGTATGTGTCTACTTCTGCATGCATTCTGACATGTGTTGTGCAGCTGATGACCCTAACTTAAAAACTATGGGCCAGATGTATTAAGGGTTTTACCGTTGACAAACAGGCCGATTCACAGAATCGGCCCGTTTGCCAATGGTAAAAAGACTTTTGGGATGTATCAACCCAAAAGGCATTCGCAAAATAGGTAATCGCAATTTTTGCGATTACCTATTTTGCAAATACAGTTAGGGAATCACAATTTGCATTCCCTAAGTGCAATGCATGAAGCAATTGCTAAATGCGAATTTGCATTAAGGAATCGCAAATTACCTTCAACTTCAAGTTGATGGTAATTTGCGATTCCTTTGAAAAATGAACAAAAGTGCATTTTTCTAAGTGCCATGTGGTGCATACACATGCCCTTAGTGCATGTGTGTGTGCCACATGTGCACATATACCTTTTTTGGGGGTGCATTGGGGGGCCTTATGTCCCCCTGGCACCCTTGCAATTGCATTCGCAATTTGAGATTACCTATTTGGTAATCGCAAATTGCAAATGCCTTCCCATTCATTCCTATGGGCCTCTAGGCCCATAGGAATAAATGGTAAAGCATTCCCTAATAGCGAATCGCAATTTGCGATTCGCTCATAGAGAATGTTAAGGATTCGCAAAAAAATTTGCAAATCCTACATACATTGCATTTTGCGATTCTAAAATAGCGAATCGGTAAAATTCGCTATTTAAGTATCGCAAAAGCAACTCTTGATACATCTGGCCCTATGTAGCTTATTATACAGGTGCACAAATCTTGTCAGTCCTACTACAGCATTCAGTCGCAGAAGTCTAGATCATTTACCTAGGTAGGGATCACAGAAGCACTGGAATATAAAGTTAAAAATCTGACTGCCCTGTATAATGAGCACAAAGTAATGCATACATCTTGTTGTACACAAATTTAGAAATTAAAAGTTTACAGTAATTTATAAAAGTTTTCTCCCGGAGTTTCAACCATTTACAGCTTTGTTAATGTGCATAGTTTGATATCCTACATATTTATTTGTTATGGTGAGAATACCAATGTAATTGTAAGCAACTGCTTATCTTATTGATTATTATGAATATAGATATATAATTAATTTAAAATTATTAATTGATGTAACAAACTATTGAAACTGTTGATTGTTTTTTAGATATTTACATTATTTGGAAAAAAGTTAAGATGGCAAGAAAACATGAGAAGAGAAGAGAACAAAAAAAACAGTACTACTTAAAGAAAAGTGAAATGAGGAAATTAGATGAACTCTTCTGGTAAGAGAACTAAACAGTTTCTTAAAACACTTTTACTGAGATTGAAAAATGTGGAAAATGTTGAAAAGAAAAAGAAAGGTTTTACAACAAATCTGAAACAAAACAAAAATTGCCATGCTGAAAGAACTTCAAATTATAGAAAACCAACTCATTTCACAAAAAGGCAGAAAGAGTATAAGGATATAAGAAGAAGAATGTTTAGAAGTAGAGTAATTCAAAATGTATTAAAACATTTTAAAATAAGCAACAGATTGAAAGTATAGTAGATAGAGCTTTTGAATTGAAATGAAAATTATTTATATTAATATTGAAGAGAATGAGAACATTGGATAAATCAATGGTGTTTATGAAGGAGAAAAGCAAAAGAAAAAAACTTGTTAATAGAAGTAACTTTTGTAAAATTTTTACTGGTGAATGGAAGCACACTTCCAGTAATGAGCCTTTCTTTAATGAAGAAAGCTATATTCAAGAGAACACATTAGTACATGCAGTTGATACTAGTGGTCGATGCTATGAGGTGATAGATGGTTCTCCCAGTCCAAAGGAAATAATGGTTCCTAGGAATGTGGAAGAAGTAATAGATGATGAAGTTCAAGGGAGGTGTACACAAGCTCCTGTATATAACTGGGATTGTAGCAGTATTTGCAGTATTTCGACAGGAATCTATTGATAAAAATATTTTTTTTATGAGAATATGCCAAAGAAAGTGTTAAACAGAAGATTAAGATGTTACAAGGACTATATTCATGTAAAATAAGAAAATATACTAAGTTGCAGGTTCATTCTCTAGCTTGTCTTTCAAGAAAAGTGTGCCAAAGTACTTTTCATTATTTACGAATGTTAGCTGTACAAAACTTTGAAATGTGGAAGTTAGTAAGGAGACTTTACTATGTAAAAACTCCTGCATTATGTTTAAGTGAAATGAATAGAACTTTAACATAATTGCATCAACCTCCAAACACGGACGCCCATCTGGTGGACTCTCAATTTGGGTTAATATCTCCTTGGGCGGTAGTGTTAAAACCCTTGCCACAAACAACGATAATTTCCAAGCGGTGATTTATACACGAGGGGTTTCAATTTGCCTGATAAACTTCTATAATAACGACTTTGCGACTGCTTCAAATATGAATTATATTAATTTGTTTAATTTTGTCTCTGAATTACAAAGTAAAATGGGGCTTGACAAATTGGTAGGAATTTGCCTGGGTGGCGATTTTAATGCCAGGCTGCCAAAGGCAAGCAAGCCATTTAATGTTCTGTCTTCAGATGCCCAGTCTTGTAGAAAAGGGAAGGAATTGTTTGATCATCTGTTACAACTGAACTTATGTGATGGATATTGTAGACGTACATCATAATGCTAGACGTCCCATCCCAACCTTTAGAGGGCGTGGATGTGCATCGACAATAGATTTTGTTTTTATCTCTGCTTCACTATAGGACTTTTTATTAAAAGCTGAGGTCATAGCAACTGTGTATGGGGACCATAACCCCATCTCGATTATAATGAGATTTGCTACTAGACCCACTTTCACTAGAGAGCCTGGTGCAAGTAACTTAACGCCCTCAACTGACAGTTTGAGAGTTATCTGGAAGGGCATCGACTATGGCTCATTATTTTCTAAGATGGTATTAGTCCACCCTTCGCTTATTGAGACATGTTTATCATCCGATGACCCTAACCCAGAGGTGATTCATGTCTTCTGCCATTTATGTGCTGGCATCAAACAACTGATCTCACGGCCCACGTTTAACAACAATCAGAACCCTAAATGGTTCAATACTGCTTGTAAAAGAGCTAACAAAGAGCTTCGAACAGCACTTGTGGCGACACCTAGGGATGCAACACTTGTTAGATCCTTGAGACAACTCTACAAACAAGAATTGAGGCTGCGTAAAGATGAGATTTTAAAAGAACGATGGGATAAGCTTGCTTGCGCCGCAAGCCTCAACAAGGGCAACGGTTTCTGGGATGTAGTCAAAGATATAAGGTCTATGAGTTTGACATTTACTTCCCTGAATTGTAATATAAGCAGCGCAGCTTGGGAAGCCCATTTTACTTCAATTTATACATCCCCTGTTGAGGGAGAGGACCTTTTTAATTCCCATGTTTGTCCCCGGATTCAGATATCTGTATCAGAAGTAGAGGATGCAATTAACCAAAGTTTGGGTAACAAGGCCCCAGGCCCGGATGGGCTCCCTATCGATCTTATTAAGTATAAACAGGAATTCTGGGCCCCGGTTTTACTTAACATTTTTAACAACCTTACAAACACTTTTTTACCTAGTACGTGGTCTACCAGCATTATAGTCCCGATTTTTAAAAAAGGCGACCGATCCAACCCTAGCTGCTACAGACCAATCTCCCTGATCGACAACACACTCAAGATACTCAGGAGGATCCTGTTTAACAAGATCAGACTCTGGGCTGAGGAGGAGCACATTCTAAATAAATGCCAATTAGGATTCAGAAGTAAACTGGGTACGGTTGAACAATGTCTAAATCTCAACCTGATCATCGGCAAATACACCGTGGCGCGAAAGTCCCCAATTTACATGGCATTTATGGACCTCTCCTCAGCCTTTGATTTTGTAAACAGGTCACGTCTGTTGTTAGCTCTTTTAAAGTACGTGTTGGATGAGGTCTTAGTTCAGTTTTTAGCTTATTTGCATAGGGACTTGAAGGTCCGGGTGAGGATAGGTAAGGACGGGGAGGTTTCGGGAAGCATTAATATCAATAGAGGGGTCAGGCAGGGGTGCGTACTGGCCCCATTACTGTTTATTCTATATATTAATGAGATACATAATGCTCTGTCTGTACTCACCAATGACGTCCCGAAAATTAATGGTAGTGTACTCCCCGTCTTACTGTACGCGGATGACGCGGTTTTAATGGGCCTCACCCCGAATGCATTACGTATTTTAGTTGGGGGTTTTGTTGATTTTATGGCTGGATTAGACCTCTGTACTAATTTTAAGAAATCTTTTATAATGTGTTGCGGACCCAAAAAGCACTATATCAATTCAATTTCCTCAGGGTCTGAACGTCTTCAATGCACTCGCACTTTTCCATATCTAGGCCTAATGGTTTCAGATAATGGCTCTTGGGCAGCTCACCTAGCGCATGGTAGGAGTAAACTCCTAAAGTCCACTAATTCAATTGTGTCTCTCCCTCAGCCAAAAGAACAGAGGTTGTGCTATCCTTGATTAAAATCTATAAAACACAATGTATACCGACGGCGACATATGGTGCAGAAATTTGGGGTTTTACTAAATGTAGTAGCATTCAGGGCGAAGAGAATAGATTCCTCAGAAAACTCCTGGGGGCCCCCATCTCATCATCTAATTTTATTTGCCATAGCGAACTAAGAATGCCTTACATCAAAGATTATATTAGGTCCCGCCCTGCCATATTTTGGTTAAAAGTTTGGCAAAACCCTGCAGCAACGTTAACCAGGGATATTATTCTAGACTGCCTAAATTGCGACAAGGGCATGGATATACCGTGGCTTGAAGCAGTCAACCAAAGTTTGACCAGCGTGAACCTAAATCACATTTTTACAAACCCAAGTGATGCAGAGGGCATAACTAAGAAGACTTTACAGGAGGCCCTGTACGAACGATACAGTGGCCTACGAAACAAATCCGAGGCTCAGAAAACAACAGTCTCCAGGTATATTTCCTCGGTGACCGTTAATTGCCCTTTATCACATTTGCCATCTAGGTACCTTCTAATGAGTTTAAGCCGTTGGGAGAGAAGCCTGCTCTTCCGCCTTAGGGCTGATACTTTAAAATATTTGTTGTGCTTCCCCATTGGCTTTAACAAAAACCTTGAGCAGACGATCTGTCCTTGTGGCAACCAGGGTAATCAAATGATGTTACATTTTTTATTCTTTTGTGGTTTTTATAAAAGATATACCAAACAATTTCTGATCCCGTGTTTTAGGGCATCCATCATTGTTGATTATAGGACAGCTTACAATGAAATTTTAAATTTAGCAATGACAGATTTGATTTTTAGTGTAAGCTCTTTTGTAAAGGCGGCAGTTCACTCACGCGCCTCTATGAGTGTCTGATTAACTTATTATTTATCACTTCTAAGAACCCTGACACTGATCCACTGTTAATATTATGTTTACATGTTGGACGGTGTTGTGATATCATGTGCTGTAACTGTCCAAATTTGAGAGTAATTTGATGCACCCTGTTTTATAGAAATGTTTAGCTGAATCATGAGTTTATAACATTGTTTACATTATTTGCACTGAAACAAATCATGCTGCTATATATGTCTGCACTTGAATGCACTTTGATACACTATGCTGCTGTATGTTTAGATCCGATTGTGTGTGTATTTATTCATCAGATGCTTATTGCTAACTTGTATTTTTATTGTGTCATTTTAAATGTTGGGATTTTAACTGCACTTTTATGGATATCTCATATCCGAATAAAGATTTGTTGTTGAATTGAATGAATAGAACTCTTTTGGACAGCTATGTATCAGATGTACAAAAAGTTTGTGATGATATACAGTTTCGTTGTTTTGGTTCTGATGAGGAGTGTAGAGAACCTGAGAGTTTGTAGGTCTTGAAGAACAGGAGAAAGAGATTAGTATTGATGATTTTGCAGAAGAAATTAAAAAGATTAACACAGTTTCGTCGGAAAAACCAAACTATATTTGTATTTGTTGTTGATGTACTCACTATAGAAGTCAAACTAGGAATGTTGATTTATATTAAAAAGTGATAAAGAAAACAATGATAACTGGCAGCATTTTGGTCTTTATTTATTTGTAGAAGGACAGTTTGAGTTGGCCAGTGATCAAGTTATTTGTAAGTACTGTTACAACAAATTAGAAGAAAACAAAATGCCAGATAGAGCAGTACATAACAACTTAGAGTTGGTACCTACTCATCAGAAACTGGCAGATTTAAATGTATATGAGTCTATTCTTTTTCAATCTGTACACCCATTCAAGGCCAAAGTTCTTATGGAGCCTAAAACAGATATGCTTCCACCAACAGATTTACAAAATGGTCTCACAGAAATAGTTGTGTACTTACCTTTAGATTTTAAGAAAAACATTGAAACTGTTGGTGTGGAGGGATAGGAAAATGAGGCAGTAGTTATTCTAGTAAATGGTGTACCAACAAAGAGTAGAACAATCTGGTAAGAGTTTGTAGATATTAATAAACTTCGAAAGGCTACATTATACCTGGTACAGAATAATATTTATTATAAGAATGTAAATGTTGATGAACAAGTAATATGCTTACAAGATGAAACACTATTCTCAAGTGGCCAAATTGAAAAAGTGGACAAATCCAGGAGTGAAGAGATTTATTAACATTATAATATACATCCTCTGCATTCGAAAGAAATCATAGGAAACACTATTAAATTATTTCAAATGAAAGAAGCAGAGGGAGCTCCCATGAGTATATGAGAAAAAAGTTTAGAAGCTTGTTGTTTTCCCCAGCTATTCCCCACTGGAGAAGGTGGACGATTTGATGAGCAAGTTGTACGAATTCCAGCTTCAGAATACCGATCAACAAGAATGTATTGTGAAGATCCAAGATTTTGGCTGTGCATTCCATATATATTTCATCCTCTGTATGAAAATCATTTGTCTGCACTTTCATATGCTGTAAACCATATATTAAAAACAGGAGTTCATCTTCAACATTTTTCTGCAAAAGAGTTCATGGACAAAGTTCAAGAAAGAGATGCAAATTTAGAATCTCAGTTAATTAATTTGATGGTGTACCAACGTGGCACTAATGAATATTGGTATTGATGTCATGGTGAACTGAAATGCATTTTAAGAAGCCTAGGTACACCTACATGGTTTCTAACACTTAGCTGAGCTGAATATGCATGGGATGATTTGCTTGAATTCCTTCGAGAAGCAAATTCAAATGTAAAAACCATTGAACTGCAGACAGCTGGAGAACTCTGTTGTTTTGATCCTGTAAATGTTTGCAGATATTTTAACCATAGGTTTCAAGGTATGATGTCATTTATCTGCAATAAAATTGTTCCTCCGCTTAGAGAGGTAACTGATTTCTTTTGGCGAAAAGGGTACCAAGCCAGAGGTGCTCCTCATATACACATGCTATTATGGATAAAGAATGCATCAAAATTTGGAACAGATAGTGATGAAGCTGTTTTGTCTTTCATTGAACAGTATGTTACATGTGCTATTCCAAGAGAAGGAGAAAAGAGCTTGAGACAACAAGTTTTACGCTTTCAAAGTCATTGATGTGGGAAATACTGCAGACGGAAATATAAATGTAAAGGGAATGTTTATACAAAATGTCGTTTTGGATTCCCATGTCCTGTAATTTCTAAAGGAAGAGTAGAGAGTTTTTTCTCAGAAGTAAGACTATAACTCAAAAATCTCCCAAGAATATATACAACTTAAGAAGAACACAAGCTTCAAAGTACATTAATGACTATAAACCAGTTATTTTAAAAACGTGGAATGCAAATATGGATATTCAGTTTGTTTCAGACATTTCAATTGCAGTTGCTCGTTATGTCACATCATATATTACAAAATCTGAAAAGTCAGAGACTAAAGAAATGTGGGAAGAAATTTCAACAGAAAAGAGTCTTAGCAAGAAATTGTACATCTTCAGCTTGAAAATGCTTTCCCATAGAAAGATAGGATCCTACAAATGTTTGGATTGCTTGAGCTCAGCCAGTTTGTATTCAAAGTAAAGAGGAATCATTTAGATAAGTCTAGGTCTAACGTCCACACGAAATGGTGTATTGAAATCTTTACAAGAAATCCAATACTACAGTATGAGTCAGAAAGTTCAGATATTGTCAAAACTAATATGTTGGATATATACTATCCCAAAAGGAGTCCACATCTTGAAAACCTATGTCTGTATAAAATGCTTCAACATGATAGGTTTAAAAAGAAATTTAGACAAAATATAAAAGAAACATATGCAGTAATTAGATGTGATGGATATTTAGTGAAACATGTCAAAGGGAATCTTATTAACCACAGAAAACTGTGTTGTGAAGCTGCAGATAAGAGAGAATGTTTCTATTTAGCACTTCTGCAACAGTTCAAGCCTTGGCGTTGTGAAACAGAATTACTTGGAGATTTTGACTGCTATGAAGATTCTTTTAATGCAACTAAAGACAGCATTCAGTGTACCATTTTTTCAATTTACTTACAAATTTAGATGATGAGATTGAACAAGAAGGAACTATTACAGCTGAAATAGCTAGAGAAAGTTCACAAAGCAGTCAATCTTCAGGTCCAATGACTGAAGATCCACTGGGACAACCAATTATTGAAAATGAAGCAGCAATAGCCATGAATGAGGTAGAAACTGCACTACAGCAAGCACAACAGGATATTATTCATTTTGAAAAGTTAGAGGAACAACTAAATATTGAACAAAAAGAAATGTATCTACAAGTCAAAGAACAGGTAGATCATGGTTTCCTCCATGAAAAAAAAGAATGCCAATGTTCATCATTTCAATCTATTCTATTGTACATTAGTGGTCAATCTGGAACAGGAAAAGGTTTCTTAATTAAAGTTTTGACCAGTTATCTACACAAAACTACAGAATCACATGTATCTTGTGTCGTAACAGCTCCAACTGGATTAGCAGCACACAACATTAAAGGTATTACTTAACATTGATTACTTATGCTATCTTTTGAACATATTAATACATTGGAGAAGCTTGTAATGAAGTCTCAAGAGTACTGAAGAAACTAAAACTTTTAATCATTGATGAGCAAAGCATGGTCTCAAACTTAAGGCTTGCATTTGTACACTTGGGAATGTAACAGATTTTTAAAACAGATTACGATGTTCTGTTTGGAGGAAAACATTTAATTGTATTTGGAGACCTACGACAACTTACTCCCGTTAAAGGACGACCTGTTTTTAAAACACTTCTCCATGATGACACAAGTAAATCTTTGGGAAGTATTAGGAATGTAATTATTTGGTTAAACTTTGAATATAAAGAACTTGTTAAGAGTATGCGACAAGCAGGTGATGAAGATTATGGAAATATTCTTAAAGACATAAGAATTGGTATGTTGGCGGAACATGGTAAACAAGCTTTAGAAATTTGGGGGCATATCTACAAGGCCCGGCGTTAAAATTATCGCCGCTTTAGCGTCCGTTTCCGGGCGAAAAGCGGCGATAATTTTATCGCCCTATCAGCATGGACACGCTAACGCGTGAATCCATGCCTTAGTGCCTCGCCTCGCATCGCTAATGAGATGCGAGGTAGGCGTTCCCGACTGAAATGCAGCGAAAATAATCGCTAACACAGCTTCTCCCTATCAACAAGGAAATCGCTAACCCGCCTAGTAACATAGAGAGTAGCGCTAACCGGGTATATCGCCGGTCCCTAACACCTGCTAATTTTCTGACTAACCTATATGTGTCATGAGAGGTGGATTGTAAAGCTAAGTCCACATCTCCCTATCAACTATTATTTCCCTATCGCTGTTCCTTATCGCTGGTAATCAAGCGATATTCCCGCTTTTCGCCGCTATTGCCTGGATTTCTATCGCCTCGGCGATGCGCGTTGTTAATAGCGCGCTAACCGGGCGATAGAATCCGGCGATAGACGGCGATAGGAATGTTCACACTAAACGCGGCCAGCGATAATTATCGCTGCCGCTTGATGATATGCCCCTTGGCTACTAAGGAATTTGTTTACATCTAAGGCAAAAGTAATATACGATATGCATGTAGAAAACAAATCTATAGTTTCCTAATGTCTACACTGCAAGAGTGTTCTACATTTAATGAACAACTACTCAAACTGGAAAAACAACAAATTCTGGAAATTAAAGCTATTGACAAGATCGAACACCAGGGAGTAACAATTCTTCTTACTGAGAAACTACAGGCTAAATTGGATTCTTTGGAAAACTCTGTATCTAAAACTGCAGGATTAGAAAACAGTTTACATAAATGTAAAACTGTTGAGTAATTCTGTGTTGTAATTTGAATGTAGAAGAAGGATTAGTAAATGGACCAATGGGAAAAGTTGTTGATTTTGTAAATTTTCAAAATAGAGATGGAATAGAATTTTTGATTATAAAATTTGACCAGATTAATGAGGTAAGACAGATTGGGTGTTGTGTTGTACGTTTTTTGATTGTAAAGGACTTGTATGTTCGTAGACAACAGTTTCTTCTGTCTCTAGCATATGCAGTAACTATTCATAAATCTTCAGGTTCAAGTATAGACAGAGCTTTTGTAAATATTGGATGTACTGTGTTCAAAGAGGGAGTGGCATACATTGCATTGTCTGGTTTGTATTTGATAGATTTTTATAAGAAAAATCTTGGTGCTGATGTAAATTGTGTACAACTACAATCATTTAAGAAGAGTTTATGCTCCTCTTTTAAGTGAATACCCAATATATGAAAAATGTGTAATATGCCCAAAACAGAAATATATCAAACATTCAACTGAGGTTGAAAATAGGGGTGGGCGGAATTTGCGTAGTCGCGCTACAAAAAGCTCAGCGAAATGGTAAAAAATCTCTGCGAGCACGCAAAAGTTCCGCGAACACGCGGAATTGCTTGTTCCGCCCGTTCGAGATGCTTTTTTCCTGTTTGCGAACACTGTTTGCGTGCTCGGGGAGAAATATCTCGTGAACACGCATTTTGAAAGCGCGAACAAGCAAAAAATTCCGCAAAGCCGCGGATCGCAGAATTTTTGGTAATTCCGCGTTCTCCGCGGAACGCGAAATTACCCAAATTCCGCAAATTCCGCGAGCGGAACGGAATTTACAGCCCAGGCCTAGTTGAAAATAAGAAAACAATTGAAGAGAAAGTTGAAGTTGTAAAGAAAGAAATACGTGAAAAGTGATGATGACCTTATAAGATACCAGTTAGAAAACAGTTCAGGTATCAACTATTATGTTACTGTGATTCTCAATGTTGTGTTTCATTTACCACATCTTCATCATGAAATCACAGAAAATCGTGAAAAAAGATTCTGTTCTGCACTACATCATTTATTTCAATAGTTGGTAACTGACAGAAGTAAAATACATATGCTTCTGACATTCTGCATCTTTTAGATATAGTTACTGGTTCATTGACATTTACTCTAAACATAGAACAAGATGCACTAGAATTTCTAATGCTCATGCTTGGAGTATTAGAAGATGAAGGAATACACATTGATAACTTATTTGGACTAAGTTATAAATTGGACCATAAGTGTGAAGAATGCTTATTTACTTCTGCCACTGAAATCTGTAGAGAACGATTCCTATACTTTACAATACCAGAATGCAAATCAGTACCTTTTAACAAATTGATTAAAACAGCAAATCAGGATATGACATGTTCACATTGTAGATGAGAGATGTCGTCTAAATTATATTTAGAAAGATTTGGAAAATATGTCATTTTAATGTTACAACGTTGTAGAGCAAATGGAAGAAACTTGGAAACAAAAATTACACATTTTAAAGGAAGTCAAATATCTATATTCAGGAAGAACTTCTACAACAGTGGGTATTATTTTCCATGATGGACCTACTACAGCATCTGGACACTATACTGTTTATTTAAAGTGTAATAAAGAATGGACAGATTGCAATGATGCTCGCCTGGAATTCAAACCTAGATTGCCTTCTCAATTACCAAATTCTTATATGTTATTTCTCCAGCCAAAGTTCTGAGAACATCATTCGACCTATTGGGGAAGATGTCAACAGAAAATAGAAAGCACTGCAATCTATTAGTGTTTATAACTAGTGTTTTGATTATTATTTTGCCTAATAGATATAACATTTTGAAAATTGTGTGTAAAAGCAAATAGTTTATATATTTGTTGTCAATATTGTACCAGATGTAAATGAAATTGTAAATTTTTTCAAATGTATTTGTGATAAATAATAAAGTTAATGAAGATGACAGAAGTGATTAACAAAGTGTAGATAGGAAAATGCATAGTTACACATATTGATAATGATGTACTATGCTGATTTAGGGTTTTTTGGTACAATCAATTTGATTGTTTTTTCCCCACTGTTCAATGATGATGCTACATTCAAGTCACTGTGACTGGTGAAGTTATGTACAATCTGAGAACAGAAAAAGAGGGAAACTGAAAATGTTATCTAATTATAAAATAATGTTATGTTCTCAAAAATGTAATATTATAATTTCTCTAATAAATTATGATTAAATAATAGTTATTTTTTTCCTCTTAATAGTAGGTACTGTTCAACATTGAAAACAGTTTTAATACTGTTTAAGATAATACTACTCTAAATCAGATTGACTGAATGATGTATCTAAATTACTTCAAAGGTAAGAATACATAATACAAAATTCATGATAAACTGGAGAACTGCTTAAGATGTACGAATATGTTATTTGTGTCTCATATGAATAATCTACGACTTTTAGACTATTTGAAAAGTATCATCCTGCTCCTGAGAAGCAGTAACACACTCACTTTCTGAGAAAATGCACACACCAAATAGAAAGTGGTATAATAATAGTTGGTCTTTTGTTTTGAGTTACACCTTCTATTGCAAACTGCTTCTGCTTCAAAAAACTAGTATTGTTATGTGACTTTTAAAACATGTTGAAAACTGTATTTACCTCTATGCTAGCTTATATTATTTTCCACAAAGGTATACTTGAAGTAGTACATAGATAGTGATATCTATGCTTGGCTCTGAAAGAGCATTTTGTTACATTTGAAAATTTGACAGTTTTCAAGTCTGATGTATCTTCTCATTTGAACAAGTATTTTAACATATATCATGGAGCTAATAGGCCTACGTTTAGAACTATAGAATCTACTATATATGGCATAACCCATGCACTCATCTATTCATCCAGACACTCATGAATCACAGAGACACTAGCAGTACACACAAAGAATCACACACAAAGTAGTCATGCAGTTATCCAATCCTGAAAGCACTACTCATGGACTCATACAATCACTCAAGTACTACTCATATACTCATCCATTCACTCATGAACTACCACTGCAGTCATCTATTCAGCCAGGCACTGGCCGTGCAGTCTTCTACTCATTCAGTCACTTTCCTTCTACTCATTCATTCACTCAGAAACTTACGATGTACTCATGCAATCACGTTGTCATTACCTGTTCACTCAACTATTCACACAAGTACTACTCCTGAGTAATACATTCAGTCAGACATGACTCATGCACTCATCCATTTACTCGGCTACTATCCTTGCCGTAATGCATTTACCCAGGCACTGCCCATCCACGCATCCAATTACCTAATCACTACCTCTGAACCCATGCATTTACTCATGCAGTACTTATGCACTCATCCATTGACTCAGGCACTACCCATGCACTCATACATTCACCCAGGGACTACCTCTGCACTTATCCAAACAACCAGACACTATACTTGCACATATCTATTCACTCATGCACTACCCATGCACTCATCCATTCACTTACATACTACCCTTGCACTCATCCAATCACTCAGGCACTATCCATGCACTCATGCATTCACTCAGCACTACCCATGCACTAATACAATCCCTTGGACTCATTCATTCAATAGGACGCTATCCAAGCACTCATCCAATCACCCAGGTGCTACTCTTGCACTTCTCCAGTCACCCAGGCACTAGCTATACACTCATTCAATGACCCAGCTACTATCAATGTAGTCACCTAACTACCAAGGCAGTATCCATGCACTCATTCTTTTAATGAGGTGCTACCCATACTCTCATCCATTCACTAATCTGCTACCCATGTACAAACCATTCACGTAGGCACTACCCATGCGCTCATGCATTCACTCAGCCACTAACCTTGCAGTCATCCATTCACTCAGCTACTAGCTATGCTCTCATCCGTTCAGCCAGACACTACCATTACACTCATTCATTCACCAAGACACTGCCCATGCACACATGCAATCAGTTAGTCAATACCCTTGCACTCATCCATTCACCCAGGCACTGCTCTTGCACACATTCAATCACCCAGTCACTAGCTTTGCACTCATCCATACACTCAGTCAATACCCATGCACTCATCCATTCACCCAGGTACTGCTTATGCACTCATCCATTCACTCACATACTAAACTTGCACTCATCTATTCACTCATGCATTACCCATGCACTCATCCATTCACTTACATACTACCCATACACTCCCACACTAACTCAGGCACTATCCATGCACTTATCCATTCATTCAGTCACTACACATGCACTCATCTATTCACTCATGCACTACCCTTGTGCTCATCCATTCTTTTAGTTACTACACATTCACTCACCCAATCACCCAGGCACTATCCATGCACTTATCAATTCACTCAGGCACTACCCATGCAATCATCCATTCACTCAGACACTACCCTTGGACTCATCCATTCAATGAGATGCTACCCATGCACACATCCAATCACCCAGGTGCTATTCTTGCACTTATCTAGTCACTCAGGCACTCCCCATGCACTCATCCATTCATTCAGACCCTAACCTTTCACTCATCTATTCACTCAGGCACTACCCATGCAGTCATCCAATCAGCCAAGCACTATCCATGCACTGATCCATTCACTCAGGCACTACCTATGCACTGATCCAATCACCTAGCCGGTACCCTTGCACTCATTCTTTCAATCAGTGATACCATTTGAGATGTCATCAATGATGTCATGAGTGATATCACTGACCATGTTATGAGTGATGTAATATGTGAGGTCATAAGCAGTGCATTGGGGCATGAGTTATAGTTAGCTCAGCTAACTATAACGGTTGAATTTCTCTGGTTTTGTACAAGTGAAATGTCAGCCTAACTATAACGTCCCCATAACCTTAGTTTTTTTCCATGAATTTCTAAAGGTTTTTTAACTGCTAATTCCTAACTATAACATCCTTTCAGTGACTTTCTAAGGTTTTTTAAATGCTAATTCCTAACTATAACGTCCCTGAAACCTTTGTTTTTTTCAGTGAATATATATATATAAAGCATTACTAGAAAGACCAGCTATAACATACAGAAAAGGGGTGTCCCTTAAGGACATGCTGCTGAACAGCCATTTCAGAGAAAAACCGCAGAAAAAAACTGAACTAAGAGGCTTTTTTCCTTGCACTAAACGCAAGGCGTGCAAGCATAGCACTAAAGCAAAGGAGTACGAAGTCCCAGGCAAGGTAGGAAAGTCAAGAATTAAAAAAAGTTCTGAACTGTAACTCAGACTTCATGATATATTGCTTAATCTGCCCTTGTGGCAAGTTCTACGTGGGAAGCACAGTGCATGAAGCTAAAAAACATGTCCTGGAACATTTGAAGGCAATAACTAACTGGGACAACACCTACCCAGTGGTGAGACACTTTGCCGAGTTTCATCAAGGCAGAAGTGACAGACTAAGATTTTTCTGTCTAGAACAGATACCGCACAAGGAACGTGGCGGTGATCGAGTAAGATCTCTAAGGCAATTCAAGTCCAAATATGTAATCATGTTGGGACCGACAGGGCTTAACACCGAAGAAGAATTGTGGGTGCATGTAGGATGATATCCCCTTTAGATGATATGAGATCTGGGGCCCCTTTGGGGCTGAGAGAAGGAGGATAGGACATTAGAATGGGATGATGAGAGACATCTATATGGGTAGCTCGTTGTTTTACTGTTACCATTTCCAGAGAGGATCTTTGAGGCATTAATGCAGGCCCATTTGGGGTGGAATTTAGTGGAACCCTGTATAGAGATCATGTGAGTTGGGGATCACCTGCTAGATGGAGCATGCAGGTAGGAATCAGCTGTATAACAATAGATCTAGAAGGGGAGGTAAGGTCCACATCGCCAGCTAGGATTACAATGATTACCCCCACTCAGGCTACCACATGCGAGAGAGGATATTTGGGACATAAATAGTAGGGCCATTCAGGGTGGAATTTAGTTGAACCATACATACATTTGCTGAACGGCGGCCCCATGATGGGATGAGTATGTTATGAGTTCCCCGATAGACTATTAGCATGGATAGTCTGCTATGGCCTTATTTTGGAGATAATTCTGGAGAACTAGTAGCAGGCCCATTCAGGGTGGTATGTAGCTGAACCCCATGTAAAGATCCTGTGAGTAGGGAGTTACCTGCTGCATTGGACATACAGGGACAAGATAACTGTGAGATTGCACTTTTAACTTAATATCTTCCCGTTTTGAGAAATCAGTGGCTGAGAATTGCCTCCATCCCCAGTATGAACTGCTGCTATTTTCAGCAGTAAGGCAATATCATATGTGATATGTAAGATCTCTCTCTAATATTACATATACCCATTTTAAGAATTATTTGAGAAACGCATTTAGTACTAGTAATAATGCAATACCACATGTGGATGTATGAATTGTGGCATATTGGGCAGTATAATCATACAATTACTAGCCGGCTCTTCCAGACAAATTTGGGTATTGTCATGCCAATACAATGATTTAGTGATTATTTTATGCACCTTCAAAAATGGCTGTCATATCTGTTAGAATTAGAACTGGAACAAGCAAGTCCCTTTTTAATGTTTCTCAAAATGTGCTGCTAACCGATGGGGTGTTGACATATAAGGGGGTCGTTCACAATTATAAACTGACATTGACAAAAGGCCATTAGGCCGAAACGCGTCTGTCAGCTTTTTCTTGCATGATGGGTTGCTCGTCAAATAAAATATTGAAAAAATCATTAGCCTTGAGTGCTCGACGTCTTTTTTGGGATATTTATATATATATATATATATGTATGTATGTATGTATGTATGTATGTATGTATGTATTACCTACTGGCGGTCGCCAGTAGGTAGTTATAGTTAGGACCTATTTTCCATAGGAAATTCACAACATTCTATTCCCAATAACTTTGGCGCCGGTTGACGAATCTTCGCGAAATTTTCAAAACTCGTGGGGCGCTCCAGTCTGCTCCTATCTTGAAAGTTTTGGGGTGATTCGGCAAGCGGGGGCTGAGAAAAAAGGGGGGTCCCAAAACGTGTTTTCTCCATGTTATTTTCCATAGGAAACTTTAGACAAAGCTACAGCCCGAACTGCTGAACGGAATTACACCACATTTTGCAAAAAGGTAGCCCTTGGTTCAGAAAGAGCCCTTTTTGTTAAATGGTGTAAATCCGTTCAGTAGTTGCTGAGAAATTAAAAAAATAAGAGTCAAAAAATCAATTTCCCATAGGGAACTTTGTGCAAGGCTACAGTGGAAACTACTGAACGGATTTACCCCAAATTTGGCATAAAGGTACTGCTTGGCTCAGAAAGCGACCTTTTCAAAAATGCTGTAAATCCATTCAGTAGATTTTTAAATATTAAAGGAAAAAGAACTATATATATCTGGGCGGAGCCTAACCACACATGTCATCGTGAGATCGGATTGGCTGTCAGCACTTCATCCAAGAAGTGTTGGCAGCCATCTTGGGACTAATATACATGATAGCACCCCAATGAAATGCATTGTAGTGAATAGAAGATTTTGAGGGTCACCAAAAGGAGAACTATAAAGGGTGATAACAGACTTTAGTTACATTAGAATTCATTTGTTGATGGTACCATACT
The DNA here is from genome assembly GCA_963921515.1 of Calotriton arnoldi. NCBI lineage: Eukaryota > Metazoa > Chordata > Amphibia > Caudata > Salamandridae > Calotriton > Calotriton arnoldi. The sequence goes on from CAWUFW010003117.1 coordinate 759,126, forward strand.
AATTTTAGGAATTGTGGTGTGTTCTAGGGTGATTTTACGCTGTGAAAAACCTTCTGCTGGGATTTCATGAATCATGTCTGAGAGAAAACAATTTTCTCATGCTTGTCCCACAGAGTGTTTGGAAGGTGCTCCAGAAGCTAAAATGAGAGCATATTTTCTGTAAATTCACATTATCTTTCTCAGTCATGTGAGAATGAAGTCTGACATTCTCAGTAAAACATGTAAATCCAACAAGGGCAGAGACTGTCAGTTGATTCCTTTGTGTTCTACTGCAGCTTCCCAGAGTGTTCTTAAGAACAACTAGAGCGCTAACAACCTTACCTATGACAAAAGTATGGCACACCTGAAGCCATCTTGATTGGAATAAACTGGTAACACTTAAAACATTTAATTTAAAAAGGAACAAAATGATGGGGTTCATTTTGTCTTAGAAATTATGGTTAGTGCTGTAGAAAGAAAAATTAGGACATGTTTTAAGTGAGATCTCAAATATCTTCCTGTTATATTTCAACAGGAGCAGCCTGCCATTTGATTCCTTTGTGTTCTACTGTAGCTTCCCAGAGTGTTCTAAAGAACAACTAGAGCGCTAACAGCCTTACCTATGACAAACGTATGGCACACCTGAAGCCATCTTGATTGGAATAAACTGGTAACACTTAAAACATTTAATTTAAAAAGGAACAAAATGATGGGGTTCATTTTGTCATATAAATTATGGTTAGTGCTGTAGAAAGAAAAATTAGGACATGTTTATTAGTGAGATCTCAAATATCTTCCTGTTATATTTCAAAAGGAGCAGCCTGCCAGTTGATTCCTTTGTGTTCTACTGCAGCTTCCCAGAGTGTTCTAAAGAGCAACTAGAGCGCTAACAGTCTTACTTATAAAAAAATTATGGCACACCTGAAGCCATCTTGATTGGAATAAACCGGTAACACTTAAAACATTTAATTTAAAAAGGAACAAAATGAGGGGGTTCATTTTATCATAGAAATTATGGTTAGTGCTGTAGAAAGAAAAATTAGGACATGTTTTAAGTGAGATTACAAATATCTTCCTGTTATATTTCAATAGGAGCAGCCTGCCAGTTGATTCCTTTGTGTTCTACTGCAGCTTCCCAGAGTGTTCTAAAGAACAACTAGAGTGCTAACAGTCTTACTTATGACAAAATTATGGCACACCTGAAGCCATCTTGATTGGAATAAACCAGTAACACTTAAAACATTTAATTTAAAAGGAAACAAATGAGGGGTTCATTTTGCCATAGAAATTATGGTTAGTTCTGCAGAAAGAAAAATTAGGGCATGTTTTATGTGAGATCTCAAATCCTCTTCTATTTCATTAGAAAATTCTGACATGCAGACTGAAACAATCACTTTCAATACCAGCAGTAGACTTCCAGTTAACTCCCTAGTGAGCAGTAGCTTTACTACAGTGATCTAATGAGCAACTAGAGTGCTAACATTCTGAATTTATGGCAAATGTGTGACACATCTGAATGCCTTCTTGATGGAATCAAAGTAAAAACTGAAAGCATTTCCTTCTGAGGAGACTACAGTAAATGAGGAAATTAGGAAACTTCATAACAAATAAGTATCCCAAGATGGCCACCAGACAAAAAAAGAGCCCAAATGTAGCACAAATATCACCCACATGTAGCCCACATATAGCCCAATGACAGAAGTGTGGAAAACACTTTTTATTTTTAGTTTTTTTGCAGTTTTATATAGTGCAGACTGGTCAGGTATTGGAGCGTTGCATCTTACTTGGACCCCTTATGGCGTATTTTGCACGAAGTACATGAGATTGATCTTGCGAAACATTGAACTTTACTATTCTGTTAACCTGAAGTTGCTCTGAACCGGGCTTTGTAACACCCGTTTTTACCTACTGGTTTTAATTAATTCTCACTGTATTGTATTAAGAAAGAGGATTTACTGTTTTTATGTACACTTTTATGATCTATGTTTCTAAATCAGATCGAATAAAGTTTAATGAATGTAATTGAAGTCTCCCAAGATGGCCACCAGAGAAAAATGAGCCCAAATGTAGCACAAATATAACCTAGATGTAGCCCACGTATAGCCCAATGACAGAAGTGTGGAAAACACGTTTTATCCTTTGTTTTTTTGCAGTTTTATATAGTGCAGGCTGGTCAGATATTGGAGTGCTTTACATGAGCATTGGTTACATCATACAAGGACAAACTCATTTTGGTTGTAGGCATGGGGAGATTAAGTGATTTGACCAGAATCACAGAATGACGAGCTGAAGCAGAAACTCCAACTTGGTAACACCACATTTTCTCCCCTAAGCGTAACATTTAATCAAGTGGTCAACTGGATAAAAAAACATAGAGATAACAAATAATTCAAAAGTGCTTTGTCGCTATTTGAGAACTGCTTGGCTCAGAAAGCGACCTTTTTAAAAATGGTGTAAATCCGTTCGGTAGTTGCTGAGAAATTGTAAAAAAACAAATATCGATATCTAGAGGCGCGGTGGATCCGCGAACCCTCTCGACCACGAGCTTCATTTTAATTGGCTGCCAACACTCCAAACCAGGAAGTATTGGCAGCCATCTTGTGACTCGGTAGAACCGAGTCACAAGAAAACAGGGAAACAAAGGTGAAAAAGAAGAAAAGGGGGCAGGGTAGAAACACCCTGACCCCCTAGGCCTGCTCAGGGGGACCCACAAGGACCCCCAGGGACAAAAAAAGCATTTTTCTAAAAAAAATTGGCGAAATTCGCGCTGGGGTCGCAAATCCCGTTGAAATGTAAAAAAAAATGAAGCGCGGGATACCGCGCTTCATTTAATTGAGACTCTCAGGTGGGCCAGGTCCCAGGGGCATTGCCAACAAATATATGCAGGGCCCGCGGGGGCCCCCGCAGCCCTGGGGACCGCCACCTCCCGGGGCTTGTTTTTTTAATGTTTGGGGGGCCTCCAAGGCCCCCCCAAGCCCCGGGGACCGCCACCGCCAGGGCTTTTATCAAATAGGGACCCTCAGGAATCAAGGGGAATTAATCCTCCAACTTACCCTGAGCACTACTGATGCAGTCCAGCCATCGCCCTGTCACTACCCATGCACTCCTCCAATCAACCAGCGAGCACCATGTACTTATCCAATCACTCCGCCAAAACCCAAGCACTTATAAATTCACCATCCACTCTCCTTGCAGTACTCTAATCATCCAGTCAGTACCCTTGTACTCATCCAATGACCCAGGTACTAACTCATGGCAAATAGAGAGGAGGTCATGCTAATCACAGGGGTACCCCGACGCATAGTGTTCCCTAGTGTATGTAGGTGTTTTCACTGTATTCTAAGTGTCTTTTACCACCAGAGACAGAGTCAGTTACCACCAGTACACATCAGCAAAAAGTTGGGGGCACAGGAGTACTTTCTACTCCTCTGTTGGTTCTTTCTGCACATCTCTTCCTTCTTCTTGCACTTTTCTTCGTCTTTCTGGACTTCTGTTGCCTCTTTCTGCATTTGTCTTCCTTCTTTCTGCGCTTTTCTTCTTCTTTCTTCACATGTCCTACCTCTGTAGGCATAGTTAGAAACTAGCATTTAAAAAACCTTTGAAATACACTGAAAAAACCATAGGTTTCAGGCACGTTATAGTTAGAAATTAGCATTTAAAAAGCCTTAGAAATTCACTGAAAAAACCATAGGTTTTAGGGAAAGTTATAGTTAGTTGGACATTTCACTCGTACAAAACCAGAGAAATTCCCCCGTTATAGTTAGTTCAGCTAACTATAACTCGCGCCCCCGCAATGCACTGCTGATGACGTCACATATTACATCACTCATGACTAAGCCTGGGCGTAGTTCGCGAAGTAGCGCTACGCAAAGCTACGCAAAGTGCAGTTCGCACTACGCGAGCTACGCGTAGCACTACGCGAACTGCGTAGTGCCCTGTTCGCAATGATTGCACAGTGCCGGATGCTTGTCCGCACTGTGCAATCATTGAAAACGGCATCTTGCACAGTGCGAGCTGTCTTTACTGCCGCTCGAGTAGATTTTTACTCGAGCGGCAGCTTCTCAACGCGGACTGGTAGTTTCTCATCGCGAGCGGTCGCGAGCATACGCGACCACTCGCAATGAGAAACCTGACCTCCCGCGTTGAGAATCTCGCCGGGAGGTTTATTTTCCACGCTCGCGATCGGCAACTTGATGTTGCTGATCGCGAACGAGGAAAAAGTCTCGCCGGGATGTCATTTTGCTTGCTCGCGGTCGCCAACTTGGCGTTGAGGACCGCGAGCAAGCTAAAATGACCGCTGCACTACGCTACGCTACGGCGTGTTTGCACTGTGCTACGTGCAATTCGCGTTGTCGCGAAGTAGCGCAAACTTCGCAAACTACGCGAGCGTAGTGTAGTGCTTTGCCCAGGGTTACTCATGACATGGTCAGTGACATCACTGATGACATCACTGATGACATCTCAAATGACATCACTGATGACATCAGAGCAGCTGGGGCAGTCCTGGTTCATCATTATCACTAGGCAGACTTTGGTGAGTGTTCGTTGTCCTTAGCCTTGGACTCTCCACATTCTAATGATCCCAGAAATGTTTTCAAATCATCCAAATCTTCAGAGTCTGGCCACAGAATCATATCCCTCCAAAATAGTGACAAAAGCATGCCCTCTCATCAGAAGACCCTTGCCACAAGCCAGAAACAGCAGGTCCACCTGCCCTTAAAAAAGGAAGCATGATGTGGTCCGAGGGAGAGGGGGTGCCTGCAAATCTCCAGTGTCCATCACGGCTCCAGGTTAGAGTAGAACACTGAATGCGCTCATCCCCATATCAGGCCTTGCAGCTAACGAACGCACCAAGCCTAACATGCACAATCCATTAAAAGCAGTAGGCTGCAACCTCAAACACCACAACACTGCATAATCAGGGTTACATTCCGACCCCCGCTGCCACAGGATAAATAAGGTAGCAGATTGCATGAGACCTAGGGAAACACCCAAAAACCCAACCAAAAAAGCCCAAAGTTAGCCCAAAAGAAGTCTCTAGAGAAAGGGGAGAGTTACCTGGCACCACAACAGAGGGTCACGTTGCACACAGCATGCCTGGAAACTCATGCGATCTCGGACAAGGTACGACTGTCAATAACACTAAGGGGCCGAATCCGATTCAGGCCGGAAAACCACCCGACCGACTCGGTACAGGAATATAGTCCGACCAACACGTACCGGCGTTGCCCGACCTGGGAAGTACGATGAAATGCATGTGAATCACGACCGACTCGTACGGAACTCAAGCCGAACGACCGACCCGGACGGAAACAAGCTATCCGGCCGGGAAACCACGCGAATAGAACCGACCGACACGCACCAGGAATCAACCCGAACGAAACGTACCCGCGAACTCCGACCCGTGCAGTACGATGCAATGGGTGCAAAATCAGACCGATTCGCATGGAGCCCAAGCCGTACGACCGACACGCATACAAAAGCCAGCCGAACAAACACAATACTCCGCGACCGACGCGTACGCCGCATATGAAACTTAGCTGAAACACAGCGGGAACGACTCGGAGAGGCGCGCACGAGACAACTGCAACATCCTACTCGGTCAGAAGAATGTCTCCTACATGCACAACAATTACAAATGAAAAAATACAAAAAAAGAGGGCCAAACAAGCAATGACAAAGCTAATAAATACAGGGGGGGGGAAAAATGGAACAAGGACACACCCCCAACTCCACCTACATAAAGGCCACAAATCCCTACCATGATCCTATGCAAATTCCACTGACCTGCCAGCACAGAACACCATCAGACAGCAAACACAGACACACACACAGCTCATCTAACACAAAAGCCACACACCATTAGCACCTCAACAAATAGCACCCTCACACACACCCAGCAAAACCTACACTCACACACCCTCACTTGCACACACACACACACATCAATCACCACCACCACCCATCACCATGCCCCTAAAGAAGAATCCAAAGTTCCTAGATAGTGAATTGGAAGTCATGGTAGACGAGATCCTGAGGGTAGAGCCACAGTTGTTTGGCACATTGGTCCAACAGACCCCCATGGCGCAGAAAACCAAGATGTGGGCGAGGATCGTCGACAGGGTCAACGCACAATCACCATGTTTGCGCACAAAGGAAGACATCCAGAACAGGTGGTATGATGTGCGCAGGAGGGTCAGGGACCTACTGAAGAAGGATTACCTCCTGAGCCAGCACACCGGCAGTGGCCCTCCTGCCAAACCAGTATACCTCAGGCCCTGGGAGGAGAAGGTGCGGGCCATCCTACCACCAGTGAGCGTATATGGACTATCAAACATCCCAGAGCCTGGTGAGTACACAACTAATATACACAATATTGTGTGACAATACACACACATCACTGTCAAGGGGATAGTCAAACCATGCACCCCTAGCAAATCCACAGCAACCGAAAGATAATCATCCCAAGATGTGTATGTTAGTCAGATAAACACAATACATGCCATGTCATAGTGATATGTAACTGTGTCATGACATGTACAAACCCAATAACAAATAGAGCTAGGCAGTGGCACAAATCTAACCAACAAGCACTGTCAGATATTTAGCCACCACTAGAACACCACCTCACAGGGAAGCTCACTGAAAGGAAGGAATCCTGTGTATGCTGGTGAAGTCAGTGTAGCCAAGAGCATGATGGGACTCGTAGTAACAGATAATGGGCAGCCTCACATTTGGACCATCAACACCACTCTGAACCATGCTCACAACACAGGGAGTGGAAAAGGACTGACAATATGGCTGACACTGGGTACTGCTGTGGGGAGCACAAGGCCCTGCTGGGAACTGTGCACCAACAAACAACAGGACCACACTGTCAGCCATCTTGCCATTGCTGTCACACTCACACACAGTGAAGTCCACTCAAAAGGAAGGAAGTACGGGCATGCTGGGAAGGGGGGTGTAGGCAATAGCATGATGGGAGTTGTAGTCACAGAAATTGCTCACCCTCACAATTGGCCCATCAACACCACTCTGAACCATGCTCACATCACAGGGAGTGGATAATTGGGAATTGTGCAACAACAAACAGCAGAACACCACTGCCTGACATCCTGAAAGCCAACTTGCACTCCCTGCAATGCAAGCACGTTGCATGGTGGGACATCTGGCTGGGTGGGAAGGAGGACTGACAGCACTGACCATAGTTACAAGCAGCTCTCCTCACACACCCCCTCAACACAAACTCCACATAACCCACCTGGGAGAATGCAATGCCTCACACTCCAAATGAAGATCCCACAAAGAACCACCACCCTGGGTAATGCTGTGTGAAGCACAGGGACACTCTTGGGACTTGTAGCCAAACAAACGCCAGGAGAACACTGTCAGCCTTCCTGTCAGCACAGGCACACTACCCCACAGGGAAGCAGAGTCAAAAGGAAGGAAGTATGGGCATGCTGGGAAGGGGGGGTGTAGGCAATAGCATGATGGGAGTGGCAGTCACAGCTCAACATCCCCCACCCACATGGCCCAGCAAGCTCACACTGAAGCATGCACACCTCACAGGGAGTGAAAAGCCACCTCAAAGATGTCTGACACTGGCCTCAGCTGTGGGGAGCACAAGGCCCTGCTGGGAACTGTGCACCAACAAACAGCAGAACACCACTGCCTGACATCCTGAAAGCCAACTTGCACTCCCTGCAATGCAAGCACGTTACATGGTGGGATATCTGGCTGGGTGGGAAGGAGGACTGACAGCACCGACCATAGTTACAAGCAGCTCTCCTCACACACCCCCTCAACACAAACTCCACATAACCCACCTGGGAGAATGCAATGCCTCACACACCAAATGAAGATCCCACAAAGAACCACCACCCTGGGTAATGCTGTGTGAAGCACAGGGACACTCTTGGGACTTGTAGCCAAACAAACGCCAGGACAACACTGTCAGCCTTCCTGTCAGCACAGGCACACTACCCCTCAGGGAAGCAGAGTTAAAAGGAAGGAAGTACGGGCATGCTGGGAAGGGGGGTGTAGGCAATAGCATGATGGGCGTTGTAGTCACAGATATTGCTCACCCTCACAATTGGCCCATCAACACCACTCTGAACCATGCTCACATCACAGGGAGTGGATAAGGACTGTCGAGATGGCTGACACTGGGTACTGCTGTGGGGAGCACAAGGCCCTGCTGGGAACTGGGCACCAACAAACAACAGGACCACACTGTCAGCCATCTTGCCATTGCTGTCACACTCACACACAGTGAAGTCCACTCAAAAGGAAGGAAGTACGGGCATGCTGGGAAGGGGGGTGTAGGCAATAGCATGATGGGAGTTGTAGTCACAGAAATTGCTCACCCTCACAATTGGCCCATCAACACCACTCTGAACCATGCTCACATCACAGGGAGTGGATAAGGACTGACAAGATGGCTGACACTGGGTACTGCTGTGGGGAGCACAAGGCCCTGCTCAGAACTGTGCAACAACGAACAGGAAGACACCACTGAATGACATCCTGAGAGTCAACCTGAACCCACTGCAAGGGTGGCATGCTTCATGGTGGGATAACTGGGCTAGGTGGAGAAGGATGGCCGGATGTCCACCAAATACAACCAATGCTGGCCATGCACACACCTCAACATTCACATTGAAATGCCCCAGGTATGCAGGACAATGTGCTACACCAATATCAACCTCTTACTTTGACAACTTAGGACAATGCAATGTACATGCCCGCATCCAGAAGTACAGTCACAACTGTCAGGTGTGTGAACCATTGATGCCTGTAGAAACATAACATACAATGTGTGTCTCTTTCAAATACAGGTGATGATGATGGGGACACAGCAGCAGGCGAGGAGGAGTCCCTGTCCCAGGCTCCGGGGGACACTGAGCTCACTGGTGTGGAACAGCCTCTGCCCTCCTCGGATGGCGAAGACCTACCTGGCACCTCCGGTGTGAGTCATCATGCAGCACCAGCAGGACCAACATCTGCATCCCCTGCACCCACCCCTCCAACAACTGCCAACACACAGACCACCCCCGCCGACACGGACAGACCAAGGACCACCGTTGACAACAGCACAGGGCCCCAAGCCCACCGTGGAGCAACGGACAACAACCCCACTAACAACCCCTAAGGGGGCCTCGAGTCACCTGTGCGTGCCACCGCAGGTCCTGCACGTGTCGCCAGGGGTGGTGGGAGGGGTGGTAGACATAGGTCGCTGCTTGCAGAGGGGTCTGGACTGCATGATGACCCACAACTGGCACGCATCGCTGATGCGTACCAGAATAGCACCGGAGCGGTCAGACAGGTAGTGGGGATCCTCAAGGACATACAACAGCAGCAGGCTGCCCATCATGCCCGCTTGGACTCCCACATGTCCCGTGTGGAGACACACATGTCTCGCATGGAGTCCAAGTGGGACACATTGCAAGAACTCACAGCGGTGCATAGGGACATATTGACATGCCTCCGCCAGATTAGCACCAACATGGCCACACCTCCCTGTGTGCCCACAACATCTGGTGCTGCAACAACTGACACTGCCACAGGGAGGGAGGAGGACTCTGGCGGAGAGTCCCCTGCACCGCAGAAGCCTGCACATGAGGGTCCCCCCCCAAAGAAGAGAGGTCGTCCGAGGAAGGAAAACTGAGAGGTTGATGGCCACGTACATCCCCCAGGAAGCCAACACCTGTTCCGGAAATTCTCCTTTGTGTGCAAACTTTTCACCCTGTCGAATGCAACACAACTCTCCCACATGACATGGGGAGTCCAAGTTGGACTAATGTATCATATGACTGTGGACTTCACTCAGGACATTTCTGCTACCAAGACTTGCAACTCATCTGGGAACTTTGGATCACAATCCCAATGTACAGCACCCACCATCCTGTGCACTATACACACACACATTTGTGTAAATAAAATCACTAGTACACCATACTTGCCTCTGTTGTTATTCAAATGTGGATACTGTTATGGTGATGATGATCTGCTAAATTACACTGTGTATGATAACTGCTACAGCAAGTACAACACCGTCATGTGAGTCATGGTGACGTGACACATATGAGGGAGACACACCACTAGGGCTACACAACACAGAGACACCAGGGCCATCGGACTCATCGCCTACAGTGATGTTGCCAGGAAATACTGTGGAATGCACAGACACCACACCTATTCAGAGTCTGTGTCAACTAGCCCACAGGTGCAGTAAGCAAATGTCAGTCAGATGTGTGACCACAGACAACGCACATCCCAAAGTGAAGCACAGGTTTATTACACATTTGCAACATGTTGTTTCCACTACAAATGCAAGGTAATCCCACATGGCAGTGGCCACACAGTCAACAAGTGCAGAAGATATGAAGTCCAGGGGTGTGTGGCACATCACCTGTAGGGAAACTACTGCTGCCACCCTGAAAGCTGAATCATGGTGTCGGGGGATCCAAGTTGACCAAAGTACTCAGTAAGCACCCTGTGAAGGACAGACATGACACACAGTTAAAACCACTGAAGAACAGGACAGAACTGCAATACTCATGCCCAATACATGTCACAAGACAACTACACAAAACCAAATTAGCATGTCAACACTGTTGGGGAGTACAGACTACCTGTAAGGACACATTGCTGCACGCATCCAGTCAAGTAGCACATGGCCACACTCAAACAGCACCAGAGCACCACCCACACATATCATGCAAACTCACATCATTCACATTACATCTCCCTGGATACTCACATTCAGCTGAAGAAGTTGGTGATGAGCTGTGTGCGGACATCACCATCATCATCATCATCATCACTGGCATCGTGGTCCAGGCCAGGATCCTCCACAGGTGGCGGACGTTGGTCATCGTCATCCAGGATGAGAGGCAACTCCTTCCGCACTGCCAGGTTGTGTAGCATGCAGCAGACGATGACAATCTTGCACACCTTTGCTGGGGCATATGGGAGGGCCCCTCCTGTCTTGTCCAGGCAGCGGAAGCGGCTCTTCAGGAGACCAAATGTCCGCTCGATCACTCTCCTGGTCCGACCATGTGCCTCATTGTAGCGCATCTGGGCTGGTGTCACAGGGTTCCTGAGGGGTGTCAGCAACCACGGCATGTTGGGGTATCCGGAGTCACCTACGGACAGACAAGTGCACATTAGCTGAGTTGGAAAAGTGGGCGGAATACTACAGAGCAGAACACACACAATGGTACAAAGTCAGTACACACCGACAAGCCAGGCACGCTGGTTCTGCATCTGTGCCATCATCCTCGGGATGCGACTACTCCTCATCACGTAGGCATCGTGTGCTGAACCAGGGAAACGGGCACACACATGTGTGATGCTCATATCTGCAAGACATACCACCAGAGCATTGATTGAATGGTAATGTTTCCGGTTCCGGTATGCCTGCTCATATGCCTGTGGTGGTACCAAAGCCGCATGTGTCCCATCAATGGAGCCAATGACATGTGGCATCCTCCCCAGGGCATAGAAGTCACTCTTGACGTCAGTGAGTTGTTGACGTGTAGGGAAATAGATGTACTGGTTCAGGCATCTCAACATTGCCTCCAAAACATCGCGTAGCACACGGCTGAACATAGTCTGTGACATCCCACCGGCAGTCGCCACAGTGTGTTGAAAGGTACCGGTGGCAAAGAAGTGTAGGGCTGCCATCACCTTCACCTTGGGGGTCAGCGCTGTATGATACGGACGGCCAGGCTGCAAATGTGGTGCCAAGCGCACTGCCAAATCCTCAATCAGCTGCCTGGTGAAGCGGTACCGTTGGATGCTGTCACGTTCCACCATCGTTGCCAGGTCAGGGAATGGTCTATGGACAACTGGAGCCCTGCAGTGCATAGGTTGGAGAAAGAAAGATTGTCAGTCACCCCACATATGTGCCATTCACCATACTCAATTTCACATGATACATCATTACGAGACACAAGTACTTGATGTGTGTGCCGTTCTGTTCGGACATAACTCGCACCTACATGGCCATCATCTAACTTCTCAGTACAACATGTGTGGACAACAGGTTCCAGGTTGTGCTATGGGAAACCATTAGGCTATGTCACAGTACCCATTTACTGCTGTCACGTTCCACACACAGACCACAGTGACATGTCTGGACAGATGCGCCACAGGCATCACAGCTCATTGACAGGTAGATTCCCAGTGACCCTGTCTTGCCACATGGACACTGGCATGACATGGAGTATCATGTACACATCAGAAAAACAAACATGACTCCCACAGGTAGTGGCCCCTGTCACCTCCGCAGGACAGACATGGACGCCAGTGACGCACAACATCAAAGTCCATGCACAAACAACGTTGATGTGGAGACTGTCTCCCATCGTGCACATGGAATCAGAGACATCGGAAACACAACATGCACACAGACTGTGGAGGGACATCACTATTGTGGCAATGGGTCACCCTGTGATGTACATGCCTTCCCCCATGGGACCCTGGGGGTATGTCACATGTCATACACATACACAATCTGGAAATGTGACCATGCCATATGCTCCGAAATGAACTGTTGCACATCACAGTGGTCATGTGCACAACACACAAAGGACCCTGTCCCCATGAACACATGCACAGCCTGGGTGTGGCTGCCCACAAGTGCCACCACAGAAACCACATGTTAACCCCCATACACAGAAAAGGTAATGCAGCCTTACATGCCTTAGGAAACAGTGTGGACTGGGTGTGGTGTTGTAGGTGTGCCCCTGAGTCTCTGGCAGGTATATGTGGCTGGCAAACGTTCACCAGTGACAAGCATGGTGACATATGCGACTGACCTGTACAGGTACGCGTTGTACAGCAATGGACCGATCGGTGTGCCCGGCCGGCCCATTGCATCTGTTGTGAGCGGGTTCGTGTTGTACAGCAATGGACCGATCGGTGTGCCCGGCCGGCCCATTGCATCTGTTGTGAGCGGGTACGCGTTGTACAGCAATGGACCGATCGGTGTGCCCGGCCGGCCCATTGCATCTGTTGTGAGCGGGTATGCGTTGTACAGCAATGGACCGAGCGGTGTGCCCGGCCGGCCCATTGCATCTGTTGGGAGAGGGTACGCGTTGTACAGCAATGGACCGATCGGTGTGCCCGGCCGGCCCATTGCATCTGTTGTGAACGGGTACGCGTTGTACAGCAATGGACCGATCGGTGTGCCCGGCCGGCCCATTGCATCTGTTGGGAGCGGGTACGCGTTGTATCCCGACATACGAGTTGTACAGCAATGGACCGAACGGTGCGCACGCGTTGGCTGGGGCCTGGCATGGCAACGGACGCGTATTCGAGCTTCAACGAGTCTGATGCAGTGAATTCAGTTGGCCAGCCACAACAATGTTGCAAAATCATGGGTGTCATGAACTTGGATTTTTGAAGGATGCTGTGGGCGTGTATTAGTGCTGCTATTCCATGGATTGGTCAGATTCAGAAGATGCAAACGACTTGGACCTATCACTTTGAACACATGGGACAGTATCTGCCTCTGCAGCACACATATAATGCTGGCTGTTCCCCTGAGATCTCACTTGCCTGCACTACATGCTCCAGGACGACATCTGCCACCAACACTGCTGCTGTCTCTGCATCCTCTGGCTACTGCAATGGCACGTACTGTGGAGAGAGCCCCAGCCTTCAGCCTTGAGGAGAACGAGGCCCTGCTGGACAGCCTCCTTCCACAGTACAGCAAGCTGTATGGAAACCAGGGGAGCAGGTGAGTGTGCTGTCCACTGCCTTACTAATTTTGCATGTTGTCTGACTAGCAGGACTTACAGTGTGCACACCACTGGCTAGCATGCTCACTGAGTAGTTCTGACCCCCAAAGTGTGTAGTTACATGCACTGAACAGGTACAGTGCAGTAACAGTGCATTCCAACAAGGTTTACTTCCCATGCAATGATACCATGCAGTAACTGCTGGCAAACTGTTCATAGCCATCGTTGCACTGCCTGTGTACATCATGTGCCCCAGTGATTGAGACATGTATATCCAACTGTGTGATGCACGTATATGTTGCATGTGTAGTAATGGCATTTTCACTTTGTCATCCTTACAGGTTGATGCCCACCAGAAGCAGGAAATCTGGCTGACCATCGCCCGGGCAGTAAGATCCGTGGGGGACTACAAGCGCCGGATCCGCAACTGCCAGAAGAGGTGGCAGGACCTTCGAGGCTGGACCCGGAGGTTCGCAAGGGTCCAGCTGTAGCTGTCGCCTCCTCGCAGGAGGGGCGGACACCGGACCCTGACCCCCCACATGCTCAGGATCCTGGCGGTGGTCTTCCCTGACCTGGATGGGCAGCTGAAGGCCAGACAGCAGCAAGGGGGTGAGTCCATGACAGCACTGTGCACTTTGTCTGACATGCTATGTGCCCTCCTCTGGCCTGGTTAAACTTCCACAGTACATCAGTCTTGTGGTCCAGGACCCATGTCCCTCTATTGTGACATGCCCACTCCTCATCTGATACGCATATGTGTGGCCCTTACAGTCAGGAAATTGTGTCACTTGGGGACTGTGTCATTGCATTTTGCTTTGCTCAAGGTGGGTGACAGCATTTGTTCCGGTGACTATGTTGTGGGATTCATGGGTGGGTCAATTGCTTACACAATGCCCAAGTTCTGACATGTAATCTGGGTGTAACTTTGATATGTGGTCCACTTGCTGATCTGATTCACCACATGTCCCTGGGGTATTTGGCACACCCCCATGCTGCGGGTTGGAAGAATGTTTGGGCCTCAGGAGTATGTATATCAAGTGTGTCACACATGCTTAGACACCTGTCTACTGTCCAGGACTCATCCCTCTTACAGGTGGAGCTGGACAGTCATGCCTACTCCAGGGCATACAATAGACTCTGTACTCCCACTCCCGTGGATCATCTGACATGTTGTGATCAGTGACATGTTCCCTCAGGTGTCTGCCTCTGTGTCATTGTGCTGTGGCTTCGTTGTCAGGACTACTGGTATGTTTGTCGGTTAGGGTTCAGCATGCCATCTGAGATGTGACCATGAGAGACGATACTTCTGTGACTTATAGATGTTTGATCACTTGACTGTGCACACAGGTGTATGCGACTGTGACTTTCAGGCAGCTGTTATTCATTCACAGCACACTGTGAGGTGCTCAGGTTCTGAGAGTTGTGTTTCATGTCCCCCATATGTCCAATTGGCATGACGTGGACAAATACTAGTTCAGATGATGTGGTGTGTGGGGGATGGACATGTGCACTTGTCAGTTACATAACTTGCATTCCCCATGTCCTAGGATTGTGACACAGTGCAGACTGTTGTTGGCTGGCTGCCATGGCCATGTGACTGGAGACAGTGATGTATGACTTTGCACGCATGCCTGTGTCATGGCATTAAACTTCCTAAGAGTGATCCTGCAGGGGAGTGACATGTGCAACATGCACCCCATTGTGGCATGGACTATCCGGACATGGGTGCATCATGGTGTCTGGTGCTGGTATGCATCACATGCATTTCTATTTAGACTCTGGCCATCCCTTTCTCCGGACACCTGCACTGACTCAGTGGCAAGAGATGTGATGTGTGCATGTTCACATACTTCACCGTGTTCCCTGCAATGTCCAACAACTGTGTAGGTGGTGCATGTGTCCACACTGGGGTCTTACCATCAGACAGGCACCAGACAGATGGGTGCAAGGGCAGGAGGGGTGTGAGTCCCATGGTTGACCATCAGACTGACAATTGGCTTCTCCAAATCTGTGTGAGGAGTTTTGGCAATGTTCAACTAAGGATGCCAGGGCTGGCTCTGTAAGTGCTGTACTTACTGTGGTGTGTGCGGTCAGTGCAGGTGACTGATGTTTGTCTGTTTCCCTAATTGTTTGCAGATACATCCACGGCCACAGGAGGGGACAGCTCCACGGACCAGGACGAGCAGCTGAGCCAGACTGGGTCAGCATCCGACGAGTGGTCAGAGGGACCCAGTGGCACGGAGGGCGAGGGGAGCCACACCGAGGAGTCCTCAGCACCATCCACCTCAGCTGAGGACCACAGCAGCTCGGAGGATGACTCCCTTGTGGAGGCGGGTGTCAGCAGCCACCACACCCCCGCTAGTCTGTCTGGCCCCGCCACCACCACCACCAGCACCGCCCTCCCATTGGCTCCAATTCCAGAGGTCCGTGGAGGCTCCCGTGTTCGGGAGCGTGTCTCCTTCGTGCCAGGCACCGCACCCCCTGCCCCTGTGTCCCCTGCTGCCCTGAGTGAGGAGTCTGTGTACCTACTTCGGCAGCTCCATGTAGGGCAGACAGCAATGCTGAGTGTCCTCCATGCACACACCACTCTGTTGACACAGCTGGTGTCGTTCATGGAGGGCATCTCGACGGGTATGTCTGCCCTACAGAGGAGCAATAAGTCCATGGACTCCTCCCTGACGGCAGCAGTGTCCCTCCTCCAACAGTCCCTCCCACCTCCTACCTCTGCCCCATCCACACTTCCTGGCACCCTACCTGTCCAAAGCACATGCACACCTGCACAATCACCCAAACACACAGACACGAGCAGCACAGACACACCCAAAAGAAAGGCAAGACGTGCACACAAGCATCCTCAGGGGACAGATACCACACACACAGGGGATGGGGAACAGACACACACACAGGCATCCACAGTCACTCCGCAGTCCTCCAAATCCTCTCCCTCCAAGACCCCTTCACTTGCCTCACCTGCAACCCCACCTACACAGCAGGTCTTCCTCTGTGACCTCGGCCTCTTCCCCTCCGATCCTGCAGATCCGGCATACCGGGGGAAGAGGAAGTCCACCCACACAGAGGGGAGTGCCCCTCGCCCCCGGACACCCTCCCCCAGGCGCAGGCAGGCTGAGGACCCCATTCGGAAGTTCCCCTGGACCAGGAAGGGCAAGACCCCACCACCACCACCACGCAGCTCCACCACCCAGTCTCTCTCCTCCATCCCCCAGGCCACCACTCCACAGATTCCACCGCCACACCGTGCCCCAGGTTCCCCCACACACCAATACCGCATCCCCAAACTGCTTAGGCCCTCCCCCTGCCACTTGCTCTTCCACCCCCAACCCAGATGCTCAGCCTGTTTGTGCCACTGGTGTGGAGACTGGGTCCCCCCTCTGTCCTGCCCACCTCATCTGCCCCCCTTCCACTCCCTTGGAGGCATGCACTGCAGTGGAGTCCACAACCACCCCGTCTGACTCGGGCACTGCAGTGGGGACCCAGTCCACTCCATCAGACCAGCCCACTGCAGTGGTTGCAGCACCAACACCATCTGACTTGTGCCCTACAGTGGTGCCGGCCCCCCCTGAGTCAGACACCTCCACTGCAGTTGCCGGTGACACTCCTGCACCCACCACCCCTTCACTGCCTCACTCTGGCATCCCCTGATCCTGTCCCTGCGGTGCCTGGCCTGCCCCTTGTATGCCCCTCCAAGGGGGATGTCCCCTGTCCCTACCAGTGCAGGCAAGCAATGGGTGACAAGCTGTCACATATCACCCTGTTGGGACTGTGTATTTGGTCTGACCATTGGCCTTAGTTTAATTTGGACTTCTGATTTTTTATTGACATTTGCTGAATAAAGCCTATTTTTGTTTACTTGTGGTTTTTCTTTTGATGTACATGATGTAGATGAGTATCATCATGCATTTGCAGTTGTAATAGTGTTCAGATCAGGAAAATGAAGTGTTGCAGTGATGGACTCCATGTGGTCCATGGGATATGTGTCCTGTTGTAGTCTGGATCTATGGCATCCTCTGCTGCAGTCTGAGGGTGTGATGTTCAGCATATGACACAGGGATGTACGTTTTGCATTTGTAAATTAACATCTTTGTCTTACAGTGATGCACATCTGGTGGGCTTACCACTGTTCAATGTTTCTATTTCCCTGACTGTGTGCCCATCTCCACTGGACATGCAGTTTAGCACACCAATGTTGAAGGACTCATCAGTGTATACAGTGCACCTTGCTTGACACGTGTTTTGGGTGTATGCAGATGACTGACGTGACACTCCCATACCCAGGCTGATGTGAGCAGAGCCTTCATTGTGTTGTAGTTGTTGACTCACTGACCGAGTGTTCTGCCGACATGTTTGAGTCGTGCACAGACAAGGTTTGGCACAGCGGACCTTCCACAGCAGTGGAGTGCCCTCATGGCAGTGTGTAATCCCGTGACATTGCCTGGGCCCATGTTTTGTGTTGTGTAAGCATGTCTGTGCGTGTACCCTTCCCTTTTCCTACACAGGCTGTGTCCCTACGGATGTTCCTGTTTCTGATTCTTGCTGAGTTGTTCTGTGTTCATCCAGCATCTTGGACCTGGTTACTCCGGGATGTGGGTGCATGGCAAACTAAGGTTCATCAGGTTGTCATCCCAGGTTGTCTTTGTTGTCAGGGCTGGGGATGTGGGCAAACGCAGATGGGACACATTCAGTATTCCCCTTGGCACTTGTTGGTTACACATGTCATGTAATTTACAGTCTGTGGTAGCTTTCAGTGATTGTGACACGTTGTGTGTGTGACTGCTGCCACTCCTCAGGGTCAGAGCTGCAATGTTGGAAGTTGTGTACGTGTGTTCTTTGTGTGTCACCTTGTCTTCTTCATTGGTGTGTGACTATGGCCGGGATACCATTGATTGTGGTGGATTTCACGTCATGCCCATGTACCGCATAGTGTGCAGTGTGTCAGACATTCACGAGTCTTGTTGACTGGCCATGTGTGATGGGTTTCTGCACCTTAGTTCCCACCACCACCCCTGGGATTGTCATGGGTGCATGTGCAATGTCACCAGTCCATGTGAGCTTCACTGCTGCACATTGGTGGAGATCAAGGTGTGTGGTGTTGAGTGTGTGCAAATGTGAGTTGTTGCACGGCTAGACCCCTACCTCCATATTGGCCATGGCTGGCAGGCCGTGCTGATTGATTTTTGCTTGTGTAGGTGTGATGGTAGTTTGTTGCTCAGGACACATGGCTGTGGTTCACAGTGTGAATGACATCTACCTTTGTCATCACAGTGGGATTATCATGCAAGCTAGTGTCACCACAATGTGGGGTCCCTGGGGGTAGTGCTGTGGTGGGTCTGTCTCTTGCTGTGTTAGTTGCTGTTCCTACAAGCTTGTGTGACATGTGTAATTTGGGCTCCCTCTCATCTAACAATGCCTCTTTGCCCACATAGGGGAATCCGATCCATGAGTAACTTTTGTATGGCACTGTATACACATCTGTGTAATTGGAATTCAGGCCTCCTCATGTGTTGTGTGGTTGCCTGGGGACACTGGCACACACCCCCATCACCTGTTGTGTTTGATATGCAGTGTGAGTCTGCCTGTTTGTGTTTGTGCATTTGCACCACTGCATTGGCATATCTTGAGTGTGCCATTGGCTGTATGTTGTTTGGTGGCTTTCCCCTGCTGTCCCTGGGACTCCTAGGTCATCAGTCAGCACAATAATCATGGTTTGTATGTCCCATTGCTGCCATGGTATGGTATTTGTTCACCTGACATCTACAGTCTCCACAGGATATCTACATTTGTGTGTCCATTGGTGCAGATATGTGGGTCTGCATTATGATGGTCACTTCTGTCATTGTGTTATTTGTGAATGTTGACAATGTGAGCCCCCATGGGTGATGTTTGTATGCACATGGCCAAAACGATGTTTTATTGCCACTGCACTGTTTGCCTCACCCAATCTATGTTGCTATGGGACACAAGCACTAATATGCCACTGATGTGTTTGTTGTTGTGTGACCAGGAATCATCCATGCAGTTTGGCTTTGGCAGCTTTTACCCTGACTACACTTCCCTTTTGGTCACTGTGGTGATGGGGCTTTGGGCCCCATTGCCACACTGTTCAAAAGGTGCATCAGCTATGGATCCCACACTTCCCTTTTGGTCACTGTGGTGATGGGGCTTTGGGCCCCATTGCCACACTGTTCAAAATGTGCATCAGCTATGGACCCCACACCTACCTTGTGGTCACTGTGGTGATGGGGCTTTGGGCCCCATTGCCACACTGTTCAAAATGTGCATCAGCTATGGACCCCACACCTACCTTGTGGTCACTGTGGTGATGGGGCTTTGGGCCCCATTGCCACACTGTTCAAAATGTGCATCAGCTATGGACCCCACACTTACCTTTTGGTCGCTGTGGTAATGGGGTGTTCAACCCCATTGCCACACTGGCCATGGTCGGCTTGCATTGTGGAGGCCACACACATTTATGTGTGACACATGTGCTAGGGGGTCACATTGTATGTTCAATGTCATGTTCAGTGTTGTAGGCATTTGACACAGACTACACACGCTTGTCATGGTGTTGGGGGGGTTGTAATTTTCAGACATTCCTTATGTGGGAGTATGCTGGTTGTGTCATGCATTACCCGTCCTATGAGTAGGGGTGGAGGTAGTGGCAGGCATCCATCCCCTTAAGGGTGGGGATGGTAGTAGTGACAGGCATCCAGGCCCCCCTGAGTAGGGGTGGTGGTAGTGGCAGGCATCCAGCCCCCCCTGAGTAGGGGTGGTGGTAGTGACAGGCATCCAGGCCCCCTGAGTAGGGGTGGTGGTAGTGGTAGGCATCCAGGCCCCCATGAGTAGGGGTGGTGGTAGTGGTAGGCATCCATCCCCTAAGGGTGGGGATGGTAGTAGTGACAGGCATCCAGGCCCCCATGAGTAGGGGTGGTGGTAGTGGCAGGCATCCAGCCCCCTGAGTAGGGGTGGTGGTAGTGACAGGCATCCAGGCCCCCTGAGTAGGGGTGGTGGTAGTGGTAGTCATCCAGGCCCCCCTGAGTAGGGGTGGTGGTAGTGGTAGGCATCCATCCCCCTAAGGGTGGGATGGTAGTAGTGACAGGCATCCAGGCCCCCATGAGTAGGGGTGGTGGTAGTGGTAGGCATCCAGGCCCCCCTGAGTAGGGGGAGGGGTAGTGGTAGTGGTAGGCATCCATCCCCCTAAGGGTGGGGATGGTAGTAGTGACAGGCATCCAGGCCCCCATGAGTATGGGTGGTGGTAGTGGCAGGCATCCAGCCCCCCCTGAGTAGGGGTGGTGGTAGTGGCAGGCATTCAGCCCCCCCCTGAGTAGGGGTGGTGGTAGTGACAGGCATCCAGGCCACCCTGAGTAGGGGTGGTGGTAGTGGTAGGCATCCAGGCCCCCCTGAGTAGGGGTGGTGGTAGTGGTAGGCATCCAACCCCTAAGGGTGGGGATGGTAGTAGTGACAGGCATCCAGGCCCCCATGAGTAGGGGTGGTGGTAGTGGTAGGCATCCAGGCCCCCTGAGTAGGGGTGGTGGTAGTGGTAGGCATCCATCCCCCTAAGGGTGGGGATGGTAGTAGTGACAGGCATCCAGGCCCCCATGAGTAGGGGTGGTGGTAGTGGCAGGCATCCAGCCCCCCTGAGTAGGGGTGGTGGTAGTGGTAGGCATCCATCCCCCTAAGGGTGGGGATGGTAGTAGTGACAGGCATCCAGGCCCCCATGAGTAGGGGTGGTGGTAGTGGCAGGCATACAGCCCCCCCTGAGTAGGGGTGGTGGTAGTGGCAGGCATCCAGCCCCCTAAGGGTGGGGATGGTAGTAGTGACAGGCATCCAGCCCCCCCTGAGTAGGGGTGGTGGTAGTGGCAGGCATCCATTCCCCCCTGAGTGGGGTGGTGGTAGTGGCAGGCATCCAGCCCCCCCTGAGTAGGGGTGGTGGTAGTGGCAGGCATCCAGCCCCCCCTGAGTAGGGGTGGTGGTAGTGGTAGGCATCCATCCCCCTAAGGGTGGGGATGGTAGTAGTGACAGGCATCCAGCCCCCTATGAGTGGGGATGGTAGTAGTGATGGGCATCCAGCCCCCTATGAGTGGGGATGGTAGTAGTGATGGGCATCCAGCCCCTATGAGTAGGGGTACTGGTAGTGATGGGCATCCAGCCCCCTATGAGTAGGTGGTACTGTTAGTGATGGGCATCCAGCCCCTTATGAGTAGGGGGTACTGGTAGTGGTAGGCATCCATCCCCCTAAGGGTGGGGATGGTAGTAGTGACAGGCATCCAGACCCCCTGAGTAGGGGTGGTGGTAGTGGCAGGCATCCAGCCCCTCCTGAGTAGGGGTGGTGGTAGTGGTAGGCATCCAGCCCCCCCTGAGTGGGGGTGGTGGTAGTGGCAGGCATCCAGCCCCCCCTGAGTAGGGGTGGTGGTAGTGGTAGGCATCCATCCCCCTAAGGGTGGGGATGGTAGTAGTGGCAGGCATCCAGCCCCCCCTGAGTAGGGGTGGTGGTAGTGACAGGCATCCAGGACCCCCTGAGTAGGGGTGGTGGTAGTGGTAGGCAACCAGCCCCCCCTGAGTAGGGGTGGTGGTAGGGTGGTGTTGGTGGTAGGCATCCATCCCCCTATGGGTGTGTATGGCATTGGTGATGGCCATCCCACCCCTATGGTTCTGCTGTTGCTAGTGTGCGTCATTTGTGCATCCCTATGTGTGTGTGACATATTTTGGGTACGTGTCGTTTGTTTGTGTTGTTGGTGTTTGACTTACCGTCTGCGCCGTACACGTCCGTGCCGGTCCCGGTAATAGATGTAGACTATAGGTAGGACCTGCGCAATGGGATTCATGCTTGGATCGTCTCGTTCGGGTTTCTCATGTCTTCGACTCGTACTCGTAGCAGGCTTGTTCGTCTCGTAGCAGTGGATCGTCTTGTGGCACGAAACGGAGCTTATGTACAGCTCGCCCGGATGCTCAAACGTCCCGGACGTAGCAACGGGTTCGGCGCGTACGGAGTGCGCATCGTACTCGTCCGGCCGGAAGGTGCTGTGTATTTGCTTCCGTACGACTCGATTCGGCGTTTACGGATCCGGCTCGGGCGGGGAACAGGAGCTGGATTGGGTAAGTACGGCTCGCTCGGAATCTGGGTTGTTATACGCATCGTACTTGTTCATCCGGACGAGTGTTCGAATCGGTTGGGAAACACGCACTCGGCTGGTTTTTTTTCCGGACGAATACTGTTAGGTGAGTTTCCGGCCGAGATCGGAATCGACCCCTTAATAGTGACACATCTTCTCCTTGGAGGTTGGAAGATGCAGCCCACACCAATGGCGCCCTCATGTACACACCAGGAGAGACATGTTCTTGGAAAAACTGACAGCAGCCGTTAAACCCTGGCTAAAAACTGATGCAGCCCATCTCTAGGATCACCAGACCACTCCTGAAGCATTTTCACACTAATCCAAGCACCCAGTTAGGTATGAAGAAAAAGGACGAGGGCTCAACAGCTCAACAAAGAGAATAATTTGTCTGATTATCAATAAGCTACCTTTAAGTTTTTAACTATCAAAATGATACCATGACCGGGGCCACCGTCCGGAACCTCACTAAAAATTGCATAAATGGAGTGTGGAGGACACCCCCCTAGGGAAGCAGAGGAACCCAAAAAGAACTCATTAACAATAGAGAACATGCAATGTTTTCTGAATTAACAAAATGAACCAAGTTCTTATACAACATGTCTGCAATCGAACCTTCAAGTGCACCACCTGTCAGCTGCCACATAAACACCCCAATACGAATCTAAAGTGTTCAAATAAAGATTGCAAACTGCACCGTGAACTTTTTGTTTGAACTGTTAAGTGAGAAACTCTAATCAACAGAGGACCTCAGACACCTCCCCATGACCCATACCGAGGCCTGTAATGTTCAATAACAAGTTATGTATTATTGCATTCCATTTACCCTATATCTCTGTTGGGTGCTGCCGCACCTATTCACCGCTAAAAGCTGCCTGGCCAAATGGAGTCTGTTCAAAAACTATCACAGTGCTTGCACAGGGATCTCTCCATGTCACTTACAATTACACCAACCCAAACACTAGCATCCCATCTGCACTACATAGTGCCTGCTTGCACAACATGTGGTATGAGCACATGACCGCTGTGGGCATTCAGAACATCAGCCAGGTCATGTTACACTGTTCACTGACATTGCATGCAGTAGGCACAGACAGACTTTACTTGTACCAAGAGGTAGCCCCTGAAAGAGTAAAATGCCTTCTCCACTTATACCTATGCATAATCAGGGCCAGAATCCAGCCCAACAAGGTAGAACCACACATATTAGTAGTAAATCTAATATGAAACTAACCCAATGGCTCTATACCTCTTCACAAAGCCTAACAAAATCCAAACTGAGCTAGACACGATGTGCAGAAAGTGCACCATAGGGGAGGATACTATTTGGCTTCGAGACTTCCCAGAGAAGAGATTCCTGGAGGTAGTGAAACCCCCAACTCAATGCACAAACACATCTGCTCCTGCCTCCATTTCTGGTCCAAGCATGGCCCTTAGCGTATCTGGGGCAGTTTTCTTTAGCAACAAGTGGACCCCTGCATGGAGTTCCTGTGTAGGGCTGTCCAGCTCAACAATACAAAGGGAAATGAGTCACACAGGGGAGGGTTGAACTAAAGCCCCACATGTCAGGAAATCTGGTATGCTGATGTGGATGGATACACTTGACTAGTAGGGAAGGGACAACCCCTAATTGTACAGAAATGTATACTGTATTCCTTGTGTTTCAGAGGTAAAGGAACAATTCCAATGGGCACAAATGGGAACTGCTGGATGATCGGGCATATTCCAGATATGCTATCGAGCACCTCCACGCTAATGGATATCTACTGGCAGTGATGTGAGTTTGCATATACTCAGCTCATCTCTGGATGGCACAGACTCTGTTCCCTGGTCACCATACACATCCCAACCCTGGTCATTCCAAGAGAAGAACAGTCAGACTTGTACCAGCACACTCCAAGGACGAATAAAACCTTGCTGCATCAGGCTTGTGAAAAAGAACTGCAGATTATTTTGACTTGGTTCAGTACAAGGATATTCCAGAGGAATTCAGGCTGTTCACGGACACACACATATCAGCAAGAGGGTCCATACCCTTATTTGCCTTGCATACAAAAGCTAATACCTGCTGGGTCCAAATATTCAGGTGGGAAATTCTTAAAATGATGAACAGCACTGACCTTGACGTTAATTCATCCTCATCATAATAACTTTATTTCGATCTCCAGGATCATAAAAGTACAACAAACATAAAACCATGAAAACATTCTAATAATGTCGGAGTGGATTTCACTAGAAATCAGGACATATGTACATTGGTAAATCATTCATTCTCATAAGATCCAAAGTCGAAATATACATAATACTACAAGATTAAGAACATGATAACAACGTACCTAATTCCAGTTTAAAGTGCAACATTTTTTACCTCAAAAAAGTGCAAATGCTCATATAGTACATTGTAATAATAAGCAAGAATAATCAAAGCAGGAAGCCAAGGGTTTAGTGCCGGACAGTAAGTCAACATAGAGTTACACATCATCCAGTGACTTCAAAATTAGAATCACATGTTACGAACATGTCAATCCTAAACTTTATTTACTTTTTGGCACAAGGACTAACTTTTACCTATGGGTTACTTCCCCAAATTGCTGTTGGTGCAATTTGGCATTAAAGTGTTATATCAAATCAAACTTTATTTCGACAAAACATGTTATAAAAGGAATTAGATAACAAAATCCATAAAAATAGCATAAAATCATAATTATACAAATCATTATTTGACATACAACAGTAATAGGTTTACTTCTTTACTCTATTGACTAATCTGCATCATGAATGCTTAGAAAAGTACTATCTAGAATAGCCCCGGGTGGGTTTTGCATCTTAGAGCGTATTACCCACATCCATCCCAGGAACTTAGCAACAGAAGTTGCACACTGCTCCGATGATTTTGTACACAATATTCTCAACGCAGTATTTTTAACGTGGGGCCTCCTAAGCTGGACAACAAAAAAAACATGGGAGTAAGTTTCCATTTGATCTACACATATCTGGCATTTACTATCATCCGAAACTGAAAATATAATCTTCTATCTGAAGTCTTGGCTACAAAATCCCAAAAAGTCTCATAAGAAGGTGTAGGTTTAAATTTCAAAAATCTTCCTGTCAATGATGTGCTCTCAGTGGATCTTATATTATCGGTCATGATCATAGACCAATATTGCTCTTTCATTTCCCTTTTTATGGGGAACCGTTGATCCATGGGATCCTTCCATAAATGCCTCAAGCCATTGCTATCAAAATATTCTTAACCTTTTGAAGCTAGCCTATCTAGAGTGCAGTATCAGACTCCAAAACATCCTTGAGAGTGTGCCAACTCAGGAGTAGTCCATAGTCTGTGCCAATATGCTATTGGACAATATCTAGCTACCTCTTCCAGGGGTTTGTGACCTAGATCATAAAGCAAAGGCTTGAGTGGAGTACTTTGTGGGAGATTTGTAATGCTTCGTAAAAACTTTTTTTCAGCTAATACAAATGAGGTCAGGTTTTCAAAACCCCAAAGTTCAGAGCCATAAAAGACTGAACCCACAACTATCGGTGTCATAAATCTGTAGGGCAGGGCTAATTGGCTTTGTTAATGAGGTTTTATGTTCTTTTACTAATGCAACTGCCAATTGGCAGTGTTTAAAGCAATGATTTCAAACATCGGCTTCCAATTCAATTTCTTAGCTAAAGTGACTCCTAAGTAATTAAAAACTTCTGTCTGTTCAAGGGGCTCATCATTTAGTCTCACATTACCCTTTACTAACCGATACTGGTAAGAACCATACATTTTGTTTTACTTCCGTTAATCACTAGCCCTCACAATCTGCAGAATTCTTCAAATCGCGAAAGTGCTCGTTGCAATCCGCTCTATGTTTTGGAAATGATGAGTGTATCGTCTGCGAACATTACAATAGGTATTTTTGTCCTTGCGAGGACCGGGGCGTCTGTTGGATGGGTAGCAAAAAATTGTGCTATTCCATTCAAGAATAGAGAGAACAATGTTGGGGCCATAGCGCACGCTTGCCGAACCCCCTTGGATACTGGAAATCGATCTGTGGTGTTGCCCAGTGCGGCCCATCGTACTTGTGAAAAATTGTCCTCATGTAGTCTAGCAATTAGGGATAGTAGGTCTAGAGGCATTCCTAGATTCAGAAGGACCATCCAAAGTTTCTTCCGTATGACCAAGTCAAATGCAGACTTAAGATCTACAAAGGCAGCATAAATGCTACCATTTGTGATCACTACAGAACGCCAATATATTGATATAAAACGAAATACCTGGTCAATGGTGCTGACTTGAGCTTGAAAGCCTGCCTGTAGAGGTGTAAGAATGTCATTTACTGCTATCCAATCCTGATTTTTTGCCAGAACTAATATAGCCACCTCCTACTGTATGGAATCAATTAAGCTTATTGGCCTATAATTACTTGGGATAGATCTATCAAGATTTTTAAAAAATAGGTATAATCTCGGCACCTCGCCAGGATTCTGGAAAAGGAGCACCACAGACTATTGCATTGGCTAACACTAATATGTATCTTGAACAGATGTCCTTGTCATACAAAAATAGATCAGCCGGAATGCTATCTAGACCTGGGGCTCTTCCCCGTAATTGTGCTTAAGGCTGCACCTACGTCAGAAAGGTCAAAGGACAAGACTGGCCTATGTGGGGGAATTAAAAAAGGCTTGTTCTGTTGGTCTTCCTCCTCTGCATATTGTTTTGGGAAGTGCTCAATTCATGCTTCTGGTGCTACGTGGTTGTGTCGGGCCAATGAGACTACAATGTGACCGCCTCCAAGGCGGTCGTAATGTCTATATTTTGTATTGTGGCGGGTGCTGCATCATACGTCGTAGTACAAAATATAGACATAACACATATCTCTGCACTACGTGGCAGGCACCATGCAGTGCCTGCACATGTTGCAGGGATATGTAGGGGGGCACCATAGATGCCCCCTAACACTCAAAACAGAGGGCCAGAGGGAAAGGGGGGCCTGCTAGGGGCCCCCAATGTCCCTTCCTCCAGCCTTTTCATGGCAGATTAACCGTCATGAAACGGCCATCGGGGAGGGACATCATAGCCTCTATGGCAGTGCCTGGCAGGCACCGACACCATTGTAGGGATTTCGGCTCCCTCCGACACACTGGTGGGCACAAGGAGCCCGTCGGATGCGTGTCAGTCGGTCTTTCTGACCGCCAACCATCCGCCCACCATTGTAATATGGCGGGCGGTAAACATGCTTGCGATGTCGGTGGGACCGCCACCAACAGGCTGTCGGTGGCGATCTCACCGTCATCATAATCAGGCCCTTACTTCATATTTTGTCAACTAATGTATTATGGGACCCAATTATGGTTTCATGTATGTCTTCATACGTTTGCGCTATCTGTAGCTCTACCAAAACTATGGTCACATCTATCATTATTGATGGCAGTGCATCTGGCTTTTCGACAACCTTGTCCCATTCAACCCATCTCATGTCATTGGAGAGCAACACGTCTCTGATCATGCTCTGTCCTAGTGATGTTAAACCTCTTTTATTATTCGATAGTTTGAGTGCAAATATCAAAGGGTTATGGTCACGTTCTACTCTCTCCTTTTCTTCCATGTCGATAAGAGCGTGCCACAAGTCCACATTTTTTAATAAATAATCAATACGACTAGTGCGATGACCAATGTTATACGTGATTGACCCTTGCCTGTCAGAATTGATTCTCCAATTTACTGCCCTAATCCTCTTTCCATACAAAACGCTTTTAATTGTATAGCTGCTTCTGTCCATTTTTTAATTGGTGCAATTTCTAGGCTGGGGATGTCCCATTGAGCATCTTCCTCTTCTGTTAGTTTATAGTCTTCCTGTTCGAGGGGCTCAAAAGTTGGGTTAAAGTCCCCTGCTACAACTAAGTGAGAAATATCTGAATTGTTTTACAGAATTTCCTCCAAATTTGCTATGGTGTTGGACTTTCTTCCACCTTTAATTCCTCTAGCATATACATTATCAATTGTAATATGCGTCTGATGGCTAGTCTGCATATGAATAGCAAGGATGTCTAGACTATCTGTACAAAGAACCTGGATCTTATATCCTATATCTTGCTTTACCCATATAGTCAACCCTCCCGATGATCTGCCTAACTGACCTCGAATTGCCGGTAAGTGATAATTCAGGTACCCAGGATGGAATATTGGGTCTATAGACAATGTTTCCTGAAATAAACAAATGTCATGGATGTCAATGAAACTATTCCAGTCCAAAGAAGCTCCCCTTGATCTCAGTCCTGCGAAATTCCACGATAGGAATGAGATCTGAGTTGCTGCCATAGACTGAAGTGAAACTACCTGGTCATTTATACCCCATGAGCTATGTTTATCATTTCCTTGTTTCGAGTAGGTAGGGAGACCCGGGCTTCAAGTAGAATATGTGAAATTCAATCAAGAAAGCTGCAATGGAGGGAGGAGTGTGTGCTAAGATTGGTGTGTCTTGCTGCGCGTTTATCCAAGGGAACGACAAAGCTAACGGGATATTGACTCTTGCCATCCAAGCACTTCATTATATACAAAGAGGCATGCGGGAGAAGGGAGGCGCCCTTGAGCAGCGGTGGTTCTCAAATTGGTTCTCCTATCTCCCCCGGTGGATCTCCGGTCTGTGCACGTCATTGTTGTCGGTTTTCTTTGTGTTCTTGTTTTTGTGTAGACGCAGTCCTCAAATTGGGCCAAATGCAAGTAACTAGTGAAATTGTAATTGGCAAATGTGAACTTAAAGAACAACAGGCCCCCAATAGGGTAACTGTCATGAAGTCTGGGTTAGATAGTGTGGTTGAAAATTCAACTAGAGGGGAGAATGTTAATATTGAGAAAGTCGATGTCAATATAAATAACAATTTATTCTTGTATGAAAATGAAATCGCAACTTTATTAACAAATTCGCCCGTTATGAACTCCATGTCAACCCCGACTCAGAAATAAATAGTTAGGCAGGCTCTGAGACCAAGGCCTGAGGTCACTGATTGACAGGTCGCAAGTGGGGTGGCACGTTGATGGCAGAAAAAAGCACGTACAGGAAATCCCAGATCAATCCCACAGATAAGCACAGTGACACCACAATGGTCCAGAGAGATTGGCCTCAATAAAGCCCACATGACCCGAGGGGTATGCACGCTCCCAAAACATCATAAAATCAGATGCCACACAAAATTAGGAACATATAGCCAATCAGGATACAGCACACACAGTACATACAGTGATCACATGCTCCCCATGCTGGACATGTTTCCCACTGGCTGCATTGTGTCCACGCAAGGTCGAGGCCCACCTGGATTTCCCATTAGATACATTAATTTACGACTCCACAGACAGCGGTTCACATTCCTTACCAAAAAAGGATCAACAGAACTGTTTATGACATTCAATTAATTGTAAAAACCCATTTCAGATTGATTGTAAGTTGAAACAGTCCTCATACCCCATTCCTTTTAACTGTTCTCCCGGTCGCACTGTTTAGTTAAGCAAACATTTCCTGTTTTGCCAAATGCCTCTTATCTCTTATTTATTTCAAGGTATTTCATGTTCAAGCAACAAAAGCAAACCAGATACCAATACCACAATGGACACAATTTTTAAACAACTCTCTGTGTCTTAGAATTATCTCAAAGTACTAAGATCAATACAGACATTTTGCAGCAAGATCTTGCTAGCCTTTGGTCTGATTTGCAACAGATGTTGGAGAGAATAGCACAAACTCAACATTAATTCAGCAGTTTAGAAGATGAAGCCTTATAAAACACTGAAAGACTTGAGCATAAGCAGAGTCTACTAATATGTAGAAAGAAATTGCCAAATTGAGGACAGAAACAGGAAATCGGCGTATTTTGGGCATGCCTGAAGGAGCAGAAGACCAAGCAGGTTCCTGTGTAAACTTCTTGGAGGATAGGATCCCTTAACAAACTGGCCTTTCACTCTCTCACTTCTTTCAACTGGGCAAGGCTCATCGCTATGCTACATCTACTTTTCTCCTGATACTGATTGTTTTCAAACCTTTTACATTATCAACATATTGAAGTGATGAGGCGCGCGGCTGCGGCGGAGCAAGATGGCCGCTCCGTGAGACGCTCGGCGGCACCGAGCTCTTTTTGGCACAGGGGGAGACGATTGCAGGATGCGGTGCTGAAATTAAGGCACTGTTCCAGGCGTCGGAAGCTATCGGGCAGGTCGAGGCCAAATAACAGACCGAAGTAAGGTCTCTACGATGCTCTTTTCTAGCCCAAGCTGATTCCCCGTCACAGCGCCCGTTTCGAGCGGCCGCCATTTTGAGTCGCCTTTCAGCGCGGAGCCTGTCAGACGGTGGTGACTGATTGTGTGTCAGTCCATCGCACCTCAGCGTTGATGCTACGGAAGGGAGCAGCGCGCTGCTGGACACCAAATCCTTTTACACGAGGAGGTTGGCGGATTGGTGCGACGAGCGCTTGGCTGTGAAGCACTATGATGGTGGATTCCTGAGGTGATGTACAGCCCCTAATTCCATCGCAGCTTTGGTCTTCGGGCTCCTGTTTCTTGGGTCGCAGGCTACAGGGTATGATGAGGCCAATGTTTGAGAGTCTTTTTGGCGATTTCTCTCTACTCTGGCTGCCCCTCTCACAGCACTCGTCTTAATGGCCGCCATTTTGCGAATACATGGCCGTCAAATGGTGAAAGAGATTTTTTTTTTCTTTTTTTCTTTCTCTTCTTCTGTGGCCCATTTCAGCAAAGGCGCGTTGTGAGCTCCCTCCGGGCCTCTCTACACGGTGCCTTCTCTTCTGTTACTGCTTGTGTGGAGGTCATTAGAAGAACTTTAATTTCACTTTGGTTTCTGTTTTAACATTTTGCAGCTGTGTTCCTTCCAAGACTGGTCTGGTATCTAGGTTCAGGTTTTTCTCCTCAGAGGCTATGCCTTTGGCTACAACCATTTTGAGTGACTTTGGCTATTTAAAGTAAACAAGGAGCACTTCAGATCATAGTTTATGACTGTCTTATTTAACATCACTCTGATACGTGGCTACCCTACGCATTCTGGTGGGCTCATTTCTCCTAACCAATGGTCTGGCGTGGGGCACCTCTTCATCCTTCCTCCTGGAAAACGGCGGCTACTTAACTTTCATTGATATTTTTCTATATGCGCAATATACTCTACCATGGATACTCCACACTCGAATAAGTTGACCGGCGCCTCCGGGTCTGGTGTTGGAGGTCGTAAGGAGCCCGCTGCTTCCACAAACAAGCGCGTCAAGAAGGACCCATCTTCTCCTTCGAAATCACCTCTACCTCTGACACTGGAGGATATTATGGAGGAGCTGCGCCATATCAGACCTTTCATGTCAGACACTACTGCTACCCTTCAGAGAATAGAGGAGAAGTGGTCTGGACTTGATTCGAGACTTTCGGATGTGGAACAAAAAATAAGCGATGCTCAGGATGTTGTTGCTAGAGTCGAGTCCCTTAATAAAGAAGTTACTCAATTAAAGAAGACTACAGAGGATTTAGAAAATCGCAATAGGCGCAACAACCTTCGTATTTATGGTATTCCGGAAGGATCTGAAGGCTCAGACATGATCTCCTTTTTGAAGTCCCAAGTTCTGCAGATAGTTGGCCTTCCGAAGTCCATGGACTTCAATATTCAAAGGGCACACAGATTGGGTTCTCAGAATGCTTCTTCCTCATCTAGACCTAGAGGCATTATCGGTTTCTTCCTCCTTTATTCGGATCTCATTGCCATTCTTAATGCTGCCAGGCGACACAAGCAGATGCTCTGGTCCGGTCATAAAGTCTTTTTTTCCCAAGATGTCTCTAAGCCAACTGCAAGTCGACACAAGGAATTTCTCGACCTCAGACCGTCTTTGAGGTCCATGAATGCCAGATACGGTCTAATACATCCCTGCTTCTTTAAGGTGACTTACAAGGACAAAACTTTCTCTTTTGACGATCCAGCTGACCTGCGGAAGTTTATTCATGCCCACAAGGGAGAAGATATGGAACTAAGCAAACCTTAAAAGGGAGAGAAAGATTTCTCTGGTTACTCTCTGGTTTCTCCCTCGTTGTTTCAGATGCAGGTGTATTTATCTGGTGCCATATAAGTTCCTTGCCGTTGGTTGTTCTCCTTGGTGATCTCCTCGGTTGGTTGGTTTATTTCTAATATTTTAGGTCCTCCTTGCGCTATTCCTGATGCAAGTTTTTCCTTTCCCTCATTCTTTCTGCGTCCTGTTGTGTTTGAAATACTACATAAGTCTCCCTCCACTCTGTTTCATATGTTTGCCAATTTTGTCTTATCTCTTTACTGTCCTCTGGTTGTTCCTATGGTAATCTTTTCCTATCTCGGTGCCCCTCCCCCGTTTCGTATGGTGGTCGTCTGTTCCCGCCCCCGCCCCCTCTCCCACATTATTGTTCTTCTTGTCCTGTCTTGTTTATCATGACTAAAGCCCGCTGGCTTTTTGTCATCTTCAATGTGCTAATATTGTTTGGGGTGCTATGCTCCCTTTTCTCTCTTTCCTCCTTTTTCACTCTTCCTCCTTCTCTCCCTCCTTCTATACTTTGTCTCTTGGTTCAATTGTATTTCATATTTCCATATTGTTATTCCTCTTCTATGGTACTTAATTGCTCGTGTACTCTCTTTCTTACAAGCCCAACTCACATGATTAATGATATTCCACCTCTTCTATGCCTTCTCTTAATTTTAATGCCTTCCACAAGTACATATTTTCCTTTTCTCTGTGTCCTTAAATTTCTTTCACTCATATGTATGTCATTTTCTAATTTTTGTTGATGACGGGGTTCCGTGTAATTTCATGGAATGTTAAAGGTATTCGAAACCCTGTTAAAAAACAGCGTGTGCTATCTCATCTCGCAAGATTGAAATGTCATATTGCACTGTTACAAGAAACGCACCTCAAACTACAAGATATATCTTCACTGCGTAAACAGTGGGTAGGAGCAATCTCTTGCTCCCCTGATGTGAACAATAAGAATGGTGTGATCATTCTGTTTCACAAATCTTTAAATGTTCAGTTACAAAACGAAATTCACGATGCTAATGGTAGATGGTTGCTTTCAATTGTTAAAGTTAATAATATTCAATTTTCCTTTTGTAATGTTTATGGCCCAAATGGCATTGATTTAACTTTTTGGAAGGAATTTTCCACTCTATTATCCTCCCAGGCTGCAGACAATTTGATTGTGGGGGTGACTGTAATCAACTTATGGATCCCTTCCTTGACCGACGATCCCAAACTAATTACATCCCTAATAAGATGCAGAAAACCTTCCACAAAACCATCACCTCGAGAGGTTTGGTTGACTCATGGAGAATTTCTCATCCTGACACGTTGGAATTTTCTTTCTTTTCCCCTGTACATAAATCTCACTCTCGTATAGATTACATTTTCATTACTACACACGCTCTTCAATTCATGAATAATTCAGAAATTGGCTCCATTCTTATTTCAGATCACGCCCCCATCATTCTAGACATGGACTATCCCACTCCTTCCCCTACTTCTCGTCGCTGGCGTTTTAACAACTCTCTACTCCTGGACCCCCAATTTGTTGAACAATTCACACTTTTCATTCAGGAATTTTACCAGAATAATCTCTCCTCTGATTCTGAAGTTCACTATATTTGGGACGCCTTTAAAGCTTACTGCCAGAGGCTTTATTATTGAATTTGTTTCTCGGAGGGAAAAAAGGCCCTTACGGAATCCTCTCTTGTTTTAAAACAAATAAAAGCTCTTGAACATCAATACTTCACCTCTAACTGCCCTGATGTTTTGTCCTCTCTTATTAAAGCCAAACTGCAATATAACAAACATTCTTGGGATTCCGCCTGCAATAATCTTCTTAAATTTAATGCAAAAATGTATGGTGGACGGAATAAAGCAGGCAAATCACTGGCTAATTATCTTAAAATCAAAAAGCAGAAATCTAAAATCGTTGCTATCACAGATAGTGCCGGAACACGTCGTACTACAGATGCGGAGATTCTTGAGTGTTTTACTCAATATTATGTTACTTTATACACTCCAGAATCCGTCCCTTCGCCTGAACAAATTGACCTCTTCTTTCAATCGATCCCTAAATCCCTTGATAACTCCATAGATTTTTCGTCCTTAGACTCACCTATCTTGGATAGTGAAATTTCTAGTGCCATGAATCTACTACCCAAGGATAAGACGCCTGGCCCGGATGGTTTCACTGTTAGATTTTTTTTACACTTCAAACAGTTCCTAGTCCCCCAATTAATCTCATTGATTAATCACTTCCTAACTATTGGAGAGTCGACAGGATCATTTACTCAAGCTATGCTGTGTCTGATTCCTAAAAAGGATAAAGATCCCTCCCTATGTAAGAACTACAGGCCCATTTTCCTCATCAACACAGACTGTAAAATATTTGCTAAATTACTAGCCATTCGTCTTAATAAGGTAATCCCTGATCTCATCAACGTTCATCAATCTGGGTTTGTTAAAGGCAGATCTATCACGGACAACTCCAGAACGTTCCTCAATATTATTCACCTTGCTTCCAAGATGGACTCTCCAGTCGCTGCCATCACATTAGATGCTGAGAAAGCATTTGATAGGGTCAACTGGGACTTTATTTTTGGTGCGTTGAGATGGCATGGCTTTAGCCCCTCTATTACTAAGTATATCCAACTCTTATATTCTGCTCCCTCTACTTCTATATGGATTAATGGTTGTCAGTCTAAATATTTTCCACTTCTAAGGGGCACTAGACAAGGATGTCCCCTTTCCCCACTTCTATTTATCCTTGCACTGGAACCCTTTTTGGAGAAGATTAGACGATCTTCACAGTACACTGGCTTTCAATTTAAAAATATTGATATCAAATTTACCGCCTATGCGGATGACATTTTATTATATATTTCCAATCCGTCTACCTCTTTGCCTGCTCTTTTTTCTTTACTACAGGAATATTCTACAGTGTCCGGGTATAGATTGAACATCGAAAAGTCTGAAGTCTTGCCCTTAAACAAGTTCTGCTTTTCTCATATGTTCCATGGATCTGGTTTTGAATGGAATCCCAAGAGCATCAAATGCTTGGGTATTTTATATGCTAACAACATCAAAGAGACTATTAAAATTAATCTTGAGGAAATACTCAAAAACTTTCTAACCTTATTGAAAGCTGGTCTCCTCTTTTCATATCCTGGTGGGGTAGACTGGCTTCAATTAAAATGATGCTCCTACCCATTATAAATTTCTATCTCTCAATGCTCCCGGTTTCTCTTCCGCTCTCCTTTTTTAGCAAGATCAATCGCTCCTTAACCAATTTTCTTTGGAACAATCGTAAAGCCAGAATCTCACTTTCTCGCCTTCAACAACCCAAGGCCTGTGGCGGAGTTAACTTCCCTAACCTCAGATGCTATCACTCCTCATTTACCTTGAAGCAAATCTGGACTTTTTAAGGGACTCGCCTCTCACTCCTATAACGGCTTGGAGCTCATTAGAACAAGCTCAAGTCAAGCCTTTTACACTCTGTTCGGCTTTTTGCTTATCTCAACCTCCGAAGCGCTTTTCCACTCCTATTTTTTCCCACTCTAAAGCCCTTGCATCTTCTCTGTTTCGAAATCACTTACCCTCGAAGATCAAATTTCTCACACTCCTATTTGGTATAATAAATTTTTGAAGATCAATAACAGAGCGTTGTTCTGGAAGGAATGGATTGACAAAGGTATTACCACTTTGGACCAGTTGTTGAAGGACGGATCCCCTAGGGATTTCACTGATATCTGCACATCGTTTGACACCACTTTCACGCATGCCTCTCAGTATCCCCTACTGAAGGCTTCACTGACTCACTTCCTCTCTCAGATCACTTCCCTGGGATACCTGAACAAGTTTCCTCCTCCCCACCTGACTTTTTGGTCCCGTCCAAAGCAGCGGCTATATACAAACTATTATCCCGCTCTATGGAGGTTAGAACAAAATCTAAACTGGAACTTATATGGGAGAAAGACTTGGCCCAGGATTTTTCCTTTCAAACTTGGGACTCTATTTGGTCAAAAATACATAATTCTTCTCGCTCGGCCAGTACTACACAAACTCTATTTTTTTTCTATAACAGACTTTTCTTCACTCCCTCTGATATGTACAAATTTAATCTGTTAGACTCCAAGAAATGTTGGTCCTGCCCGTGTGAGAATAGTGATTTTATCCATATGTTTTTCCAATGTCCTTTAGTTAAATCCTTTTGGTCCCGTATCTGGTTAAAGCTTAATGAAATTTTATCTACAAATTTTCCTTTTGATATTGTTCATGTGTTTTTGGGCAGTTTTTCGCCCCTATGGGAAGTGCAATGCAATGTTGGTAAATTTATAGACTGGTACTTAGCTATTTCCTTTCAGATCATTACCACCAACTGGAAAGATACCTCACAAATTTCCTATCAGGCCTGGTGGAACTTGCTATGTCATCACCACAGGTTGGACCGTGCCTTTGCAAATTCAGTACCTCTGTTAATCAAAAAAGACTTGTTGTGGTCACCACTAACCTCTTTTCTCTCTAGAATTAACTCCTAATTGTACTCAGATTTAAAGTACCACAGTTGTTACTGTCATCTTATACAGAGTCAGTTGTTTTTTAGACTTTTCTCTAATTAATGTTTTTCACTCTGCATTTTCCTACATCTTACTTTTTCCCCTCCTCTCTTTCTTCTCCTTCTTCCCCCTCTTTTTTTTCTCAAAATACGAAAAATGCATTTTTCTTTTAGGTATATACAGTCCCTTTCGGGGGTTAAGGATTTTATTTTGTCATGCGTACTTCTAATGCGAATTTTTCCTTCTCTGTACCCACAACATGACCTTGTATTGATGTTTTACTTTGTTGTATTATCTTAATAAAAGCATTATAAACTTAAAAAAAACATATTGAAGTGATTCTGGCTGATATGCTCAAAAATATGTTTATTTCATGTGAGAACAAGAAAATTACCATGCTACAAGATTACCCTAGCGATGGTGTCCAAACTCAGAAGTGATTCCCAGTGCCTTGACCTAAACTATATAGCATGAACATTCCCTTTTTGCTCGCCCGGCACTGCTCATTTTAGAATTAGTCACTCATCTTCCATAACTGTAAAGACCTAATGTCATTTCTGGAACATTTTCAAGAGTCGAATATTGACGCCTCTGACCCAAAAATGTCATAATGTGTGTAATGTGCGA
Source organism: Calotriton arnoldi (assembly GCA_963921515.1). Lineage (NCBI taxonomy): Eukaryota > Metazoa > Chordata > Amphibia > Caudata > Salamandridae > Calotriton > Calotriton arnoldi. The sequence continues at coordinate 797,178 of CAWUFW010003117.1, forward strand.
GAAGAAATGCTAGGTCTCAAATGTATAGTTAACAGCTAAGTTGATGCTAATACTTCCATACTGCACCAATAGCTTATTTCTAGATATAGATTCATATGTTTAAGGAATCATTGCACCAACCTCATTTTACCTTAGGGGGCTATGTTCTTAAGTTGTTGTTGTACAGAGCGTACTATGAGGTTCATTTCAGAATGTCAGTTTGTTATGCACTTTACAACAGTTTCTTATTCCAACACATTCTGGGTGAACCTGATGTTTTATGCATCACGTCAGGTTCTCTTTAAGAATAATTGTGTTAGATAGCACTAATATAGCACCTGTAGACTCTTTCCCTTAAAAGAATGACTGATTTATGTATTTTTTTGCCCTATAGGATACTGATGGTTAGGTCTGGTTACTCAGGTTAGACTACAGCTTGGACACAAAGGGGATGTTCGAAGGGAGGGAGAATTTCTTTCTTCTTCTTCTTAGCTACCATGCAATTCCTATTTCATGTTGGGGGCGATGAAAGATAGGGTGGTAATAGGGGAATTTTTGTTGTTTGTTTTGTTTTTACTACTTCGATTTTTTTACACTTGTACATCACTCTTCACACCTCTTGCATTTCTTCAGGTGTAACATGTGCTGATCTATACACAAACCTGAATCGTGGAATAGGGAAAGATTATCTACCTTGTAAGACAACCATTCTTTCTTACTTACACCCATCGGTCAATCAATTTTTCTGTTTATTATCTAGCTACTCAAACTAAGGAAACAGTAAAACTGATGTTGTTCAATTTTTAAGGGCATTAATCATCTGGTAAAGAGAACGACGATATCAAAATATTTATGCAAACTAAAAGGAGATATCATATGCCTAAAGAAGAGATAATTACACAATTTGTATTGAAGTTGGGTAAGTGAGATACTTTGATCTTCTGCTTTGAACAAAAAAAAAGAGTGGGATAAACATTTTAGCAAGGCATGCACATATTTTATTATTAAAAACTCTCAAGGATAAAGAAGGGAGATGGATATTCAATAAATTATTTAAAGCAGGAAAGAATTCAACACACTAAGGGGGATATTCTCAAGAACGTGCGATAATCATCGCCAAAAAAGGCTAACGCACGTTTCCATATCGCCGTCTATCGAGGGAAAATAACTCTGTGTTAACGTCGTATTCGCAACACGGCGGTAACATGCGATAGCCTCCCGATATTGTGTAAAATGTCCGCGATAACATCACCAGGACGGTGATAAAAATCCAAACCCGAACACGGCAAAAGTCGCGATGTGCCCAACCGCGATACCAAACCAGCGCTAAGCTGCGCCAGCCTGCAAGTCCCACAAGTCAGGCGCCCAAAATCACCATAAAAGCGGCAACCAAAAACACAAAGACCCAAACAACTGCGAAGCACCATGGAGGTAGCCGGAGCAAGAACAGAGGACAACCAGAACCCCACAAGCCACACGGAGGACCAGCCTGGGACCATCATTGGGGAGATGGTGGCAGGAGTAGGGGGACCGGACACTGCACAACATGACCTGACCCAACAGCAACAGGGTGAGTAACGACCAGGGACTGGGGGGACGGGGGAGATGGGCACAATGGCACACAGGCACAAGTAAGTATAGCACATCTGCGGACAAACCATGCCCAAGAGTCACAACTCCGACCAAGGGCCCAATTTACCCAAGTCTGCAACAGCTCAGCACTGCACAAGAACAGAAGTGAAAGGCACACCGCCTGAAAGGGATAAGGGCCAGCAAAATCAGACCCGAAGGGGCAAATCACCCACAATGCAGCACACACACAAGATGCAGAGCACCCCAACATTGACAACAATGTGGTACAAACTGCAACACAGTCACAACAGAACAGAGGACACAACTGCTGCCGCCTGTGTTTAGAAAGTGGCCATTCGCATTTGGCATAGCAGGAAACTGTGAGATGACAATGTACAAGTACAACCTCACATCCCTGATGGTGTAGAAATGCCAAGTGTCCCGCTTCAAATATGCGTCTCCTCATACACAGTCACAATGTACATTGCCATGCAGTCTGACAGTAAACTTGCACAATGCGTGAACATACATGTGAACACAATGTAAATCTGCATTTCCCTTCACATTGCAGAGGGAGAATCAACACCTCCTGCAGAGCAGACCCAACAACAGAGCACTGATGATGAAGAGGACCTCCCCAACAGCTACACTAACGCACTCCAACAGCTCAGGGCCCTGCTCCGGCACACCACCTCCAGGAGCAGGGCAGCCCAGCTGCATCCATGAGACCCCACCCCCTGCACAGGCCACACATCAGGAAGCACCCACCACCACGGCTGTCTCCCAGGACCCCCACGACCAACATATGGCCTCCCAACGCCGTGTGTTAGGGTGCCAGGAGGAGATGTCTGACCAGCTGCGGGTGGGGTTCGACCTCATGGCAGCCAAACTGGATGCCATACGTGGGTGTCTAAGTCCCATCAGGGACCACTCACAGTCCCTAACGGACACCCACTGTCCGCTCCTTGCTCCACAACAAGCCATGGCTGACATCGCTGGAGTCATGACTCTGAGACAAGAACAACTGTCCAGACAGAGTGGCTCCAGCGATGTCATCCGTGAGTTGGGACACATAAGGAGAATGATGGAGAGCCTGGAGCGGATGCAGGCGGAAAGAATGTGTGCCACGGCTGAACACCAGCGAGATGTAGCTGTGATCTTCCATGCCCTGCAGATCCTCATCATGGCATTGCCACCACAAGGCCTGGTGCGGATGGATGCTGGTGCCACTACTACATCCACATCTCCTCCCCCTGAAGTGTCAGTGCCACACAGTGCAGCAGATTTCCCACCTCCGTCCCCTGAAGTGTCAGTGCCACACAGTGATGCAGACAAAACACCACCACCCGCATGTGAGGCACCTGATACATCAGAGGACGAAGATGATGATGAATCTGGCTTTGTGGCTAGAATCAAGTGTTAGCATTCATCTCTGCCATATGGCCGTGTTCAGCTTGGTTCTGCCCTCTGCATCATGCCCTGGAATAACACCTTCCCACTGTCCCCCCATACACCGAGCAACACTCACCTTGGACCTCGACATGGACTGCCATATGTGGTGTGGTTACCAATGACACAGCAATCACACTGCGGACTGTAGTCTTCCACTCCCTATGAACTTGTCAATCCCTAAAGGACTCTGGCTGGCCCTCCACGGGGCAACAATGTAAAGTGGGGTTTGCATGGCCCTGTACTGGCCCAGCTTCAACACTCCACTGAATGTGAATAAAACATCCCAATTCACACTGATGTGTCATGGCCATGACCATTTAAGAATGAAAGTATGGATGAATGTAGGGACAGTGGTTCCACAAAAGAGGCACTCCCTGGGTAATGCTATCAATGCACATGTATGGCCATGACTCAGATAGGCATTGAGACACACATTGTCATTCAAATCAACACTCATCACAGTTGAATACAAGTGAAGCTGCGTAGACTTTATTAGCATATGCGTGTCAGTACGGGCAAGAGAAGTGCCACAACATGCAGACCAATGCAGCAGTATGTCATAATGAGGAACCTTGCCAAGCGCCGCTGTCTACTCCTGGGGAGTGCCTCACCTTTCACAGGTGTGTGTTAACACGCGTTGTTGTCCGCTCATGTTTCCGGAGTCCAGGCGAGTGCAGCCATGTCCACTGTTGTCGTGGGATATGTGACCAGATCTCCAAGATGCAACAAGGTGTCGGGACATGTGCAATGTGTTCCAATCAGTTGTGGCTGCAGGTACGTAGTTAGTCGTCCATGAAAGCCATTGCAGCTTCGTAGGCTAACATTTCCAACATGAGGTCGGTGTCGACTTCATCAAACAGGACGGCGAGGCGATCCATTAGCAGGTCCGGACAGATGTGCTGCATCCACTCCCTTTCACCAATTAGCACTACAGCCCAATATGGGAGCGGTTCAATGTGGTCACTGCACACGAGGATTTGTGCACTCTCCCAGGTCCAGCTGCCAGCATGTATGCCAAGTATCAAGGTATCCCATAAACGGGTATCACGGTGACACTCCTGGTCATGGGCCAACAGAGGGCGCACACACATGTCAAAATCCAGTGCAGCTACCGTCCTGTTGGATAGGCAGACATCCATGGACCACTCGAACATGCACGATCGACAATACAACACAGGCTGAACGCAGGTGACATTGGCAAGGCGGAAGCTTAACCGGTAACTGATCTGCAGCAGTGCCAATGGCAGTGCCCCCAGTGAATGCAGCATTCGTGCACGGTACAGTTCCACGTGACAGGGGTTGTGCATGTGTCCGGGATGTTCGGCCATTGCGTAAGTGGCTCTTGTGGAAGCGGCACTGTTCTGACCTGCGCCAGTTCTGTGGATGAAATGCCTCATCTCGTATAAATGAGTTGTTATAGTGTGCACCGGTTGTACGCCTGTGATGTTGTGGGAGTAAGTGTGAAGACCATTCCATGCAAGATAACTTCGAGCAAGGACTTCTGTGTGTGGGGTGTATATACGTTGGTCTTTCATCTGGCTGTGCGTAGTGTGGGAGTCATCATCAGCTGCTATAGTATCTGTCAGGGGGTGCCGGGCACATGCAATTCCGAGGTCGGAGGTGCAGATGTGCTTCCGCCTGATAGTTCAGACAAAGGAGCTTTCATCCCTAGTGTAAGTTTGTAATCTGCTTGCATTCATGGGATGTGAAGTGGCTTGTTGGGGGTGGGGTGGGATGAGTGGGACTTTGTGATTCATTATTTACATGACTTGCATGTGGCATATGAGCAGCATCACTGTGTGTTACGTTGCCTCACAGCTGCTCCTCCCTCCCCGTACCCATTTACATATGTGCGCTGCGCGATTGCATCACTTGCACTCCTACAGCACAGTATTGTCATGCCTGTCTGCGCATGTCCACAAGCCTGACAACGACACTGTGATGTTGGCCGTTGAAGGGGGTGTGCCACGTGAGTGTAGGCCTATGTAAAGGATAGGGCGGACACAGATATAGAGTACATGCCTGGCTGAACTGGCGCTGCTAATGTGGCTGGGCATTTTGCTCATGCTGCGGTAATACAGTTACACACAACACTTGGCATGTATGACCCTGGACCCCGAGCGGTCGTGCGCTCCTTCATTACTCCGTTCGTGCGAGCCTGCCCTCCGGGTGCATGCTACATTGCAACATTCTCGCGTACGGGGGGACGACTTAGCTACATGTCCAAGCTATTACCCACTGCCTGAGGTGACATGGTTGCTTCCGCTGTCCACAGCACAATGTAATGTGGTAGGGCCCGGGGCCATCATTCATGCATAATGACCACACGGACACACTTGGATAGATAGTGGAACTGGCTACGGGCACGGGCGTCCGGCCCCTTTTTATTACCAGGATCACATATCCAGTGACGCCTGTGCTGGATGGGTGTGGGGTGAGTGTGAGCCAGCCCTCAGTGAGTGGTTGGTGCTGGCAACAACTTGTACAGTGATCACTATTAAAGCGGAAACAGAAAACACCAACATAACACTGACAACTGCAAAGCACCATGGAGGTAGCTGGAGCAAGTACAGAGGTCACCCAATATTCAATCAGAAGGGGCCATGACTTGTGGTGCACTGAGATAGTGGCACCAGAGCTGGGCGTGCTCATGTGAAGAAATTGTCAATGATTGTGTCCCTTCGGGATATTCCTGCCACAGCTGCAGTGGGGTGTGTTACACCTGCCTCATCTTCATCATCATCGTCCCAGGTCTTCCACACTGCCTGAGGTGACATTGTTGCGTCCGCAGTCCACAGCACGTGACTCAATCATAAAGGGTCCATGAGCTGTGGTGCACAGTTAGTGGCACCTGTGGCGCTCAGGGGGTGCGCAGCCGGTGATGATGCGTGGTCCGGGCGGGCTGCACTGGGGTCAATGTCTGTTGCCTACTGGACTGCGTCATCTGCAATCGCGACTCGACCTGAATTGTGAGCCCTGCTGTCCTCAGTGTAGGCCGGAGGCAGAGGTCAGCAAGGGCCCGCAGCCACGTGGTGTTGACTTGTGGTGCACAGAGTTAGTGGCACCTCTGGCGCTCAGGGGGTGCGCAGCCAGCGATGATGCGTGGTCCGGGCGGCCGGCACTGGCAGCAATGCCTTTTGCCTATTGAATTCTGCCTCAATGTGACCACGTGGTGTTGACTTGTGGTGCACAGAGTTAGTGGCACCTGTGGCGCTCAGGGGGTGCGCAGCCAGCGATGATTCGTGGTCCGGGCGGGCCGCACTGGGGTCAATGTCTGTTGCCTACTGGACTGCGTCATCTGCAATCGCGACTCGATCTGAATTGTGAGCCCTGCTGACCGCAGTGTAGGCCAGGGGCAGTATCCAGCACACACATCACTCCGTGGTGCTGTGCGGCTGGGTGCGCTGGGGGCCTGTGTCGCGGAAGCCAGCGTTCGGCTGAGGAGGCTGGCGGTCACGGCGGCGGCCTCGTGGCAGGGTGAGGGGCGCCGCCCTGGCAGATGCGTTAGCCATCCTGGAAGTGAACCACGCCCAGAGCCCAGGCCTATTTATTCGCACTCCTATGCTTGGCAGGCGTACGCCGGACAAGCCCACTCTGCTTACGCTTACAGGGGGGGACGGCACAGCTACATGACCGAGGTCTTCCCCACTGCCTGAGGTAACATGGTTGCGTCCACTGTCCATGACACTGCAAACACCTGCAGTATAAGTCCATATGGATAGGTCTCTGCTCTGCATACTGAGGTCTGTCCAGCACATCACCGCCACACTTGGCATTGTGTGCATTCTTATTCATGGGTGACTTGCCTCCTTCACACATACTTGGTTCCCACCTCTCCCCACATTCTGCTATTGTGTGGCTGAGGGGCCATGCCGTTTTCGGAACGTCCGTTGTCCTGTTCTGCGCTACCTCGGAGGTGGTAGGAGGGGGTTCGGGGGGGGCTGGGGGTGGTGGCGGTGGGTGTTGTGGCCCTCTTGGGTCTCCGAGCTGCATGATCAGTGTCTCCATGGCATCTGTTGGTCTTCAGATGTGGCTCTGGGCTGGGCTCCCTTTCTACTGCAGTTGGTCGTCCTGCTTACCACCAGTAAAAGGCAGGTGTTAAATCCCTGCTGCTAACGCGCCTTATCGCCTGTTTTTGGTTCGCATCGCAGATCTGGCTGGTCGTTGAGAATATCGCAAAGTGGTGTATTCGTGTGTTTTTGCACGGGAACGCCTACTCTGCATATCATTAGCGTTAGTTGTCTCTCTCATCCGTGGCGATGTTTTTTGCGGCAGCTATCGCTGGTAAACTGGCGATGTGGGCAGTTTGCACCAGCTTGGGAATGGGCAATAATTTTTTTGCCACTTTTGCTGCGCTAAAGTGCCGATAACTCGGCGATAAGTCCTTGAGAATATGCCCCTAAATATTTATTCCCCTATTGTCAATTATACCAAGTTTTGGAACTCGCATACAAACTATTGGCTAATTTACCCAACAACACACCTTTTATGTTTGGGGGAGATTTCAATCTCCCATTAGATTTATCTTTAGATCATTTATCTACAGTCACTCCCAACACCAGTGCAAAAAATTAATACAAATATTTGTAATAAATACAATCTTCAAGATGCCTGGAGACTTTAACACCCTGATGAAAAAGACTGCACATTTTTCTCCCATCCCCATCAAACCTATTCTAGGATTGATTACTTCCAGATCTCTAATAACCTTGTCCATATAATGATCAACCATTGAACCCATGACAGTTTCTGACCACAAAGCCATTACATTATCACTAGTTTAGAATGTAATGAAAAAAGGATATCTGGAGTTTAAATCTGAAAATTCTGAAAGACCCATCACATTGTCAACTGATAACAGATACCATTGAGCATTTCTTTAAAAAAAATCCAAATTAAGTTTATAACCCTCAGTTACGCTGGGATGCATTTAAAGCAACAAACCGGTGGACACTCATAGCTATAAGAGCACAAATGGATAAAGTGGCAAATGACAAACTACGGGGCATATTATCAAGGGCCGGCGATAAATATCGCAAAGCGCGCTTTGCGCTTGCATATTTATCGCCGGCTATCTCTGGAATTTATCGCCCGGTTAGCGCGTAATTAACAACGCGCATCGCCGAGGCGATAAAAATGTCAGAGATAGCGTGGATATCGCCGTTTTCCATGGGAAAACGGCGATATCCTAGATGATAGGGCCTGTGGTCTTAGCCACAGAATCCACCCCCCATGTTAAGTATGCCTTAGTCAGGAATTTAACAGACGTTAAATTCCTGCGTTAAGGCATACTTAACGCGATTAAAATAATCGCTTCCTCGCATTGTAAATATCGCGAAGCTGCCTTCGCGATATTTACCCATGTTGTTTCCACAGACACGCCTACTTTGCATCTCATTATCGATGCGAAGTCAGGCGTGCTGAAACGGGAGCAAAATCAGCAAAACACGCGATAGCGTGTCTTTGCTGATAAGGCGATATAATTATCGCCGCTTTTCGGCCGAAAACGGCCGCAAAAGCGGCGATAATTGTTTATCGCCGCCTTGTTAATATGCCCCTACATTCTTTAGAACTTGACATTACATAATTAGAATTATGATATCAATCAGAAGAAATTGTTGCTAAATAGTAGAAAGTATGAATAACAAGATTTTAAGTACAAGGGCCAGACAATGGCTAACTAAACACAATTCCATTAAGCTATGTGAATGTAATGAAATAGGCAAGCTGATAGTGAGGTATCTGGTTTTTTAAAGTTGGGGTAAAGATGGTGCAGTTTATTCAATTCAGATCCCAAGAAAAATTCATTTTAAGGCTTTTTTATGAGGAAAATAAAGGCCTTAATGTGGAGGAAGGGATACATTGATTAAAATTAAATTGATTTGCCTAAACTCAATAATGATCAGAAAACCATTCTAAACAAAATAATTACAATGGAAGAAATATATCCAACAATTAAAGAGCTCAATGAAGGGAAAACACCAACCAAGATGGGCTAACAATTTAATTTTACAAATCCTTCTGGTTAGTCATGAAAATTCACCATGTTTGATCTGTTCTAACAATATGAAGAAACCGGGGACATCACTGGCACATCAGCGAAAGCATAAATAACACTTATCCCTAAAGAGAGAAAGATATCAACATTCCTAAGAACTATAGACCGATATTCCTGATCAACCTGGATTGCAAGATCTATGCAAAAGTGTTAGCCAAGAGACTAGAAGTAATTTTATCATCTTTAATTGGCCGTTACGAAGTAGAATTCATGAAAGGCCGATTAGCGAGCAACAATTTAACAGTATTCTGTCATGCACTAACAAAGGCAGCAGACAAGACCTCTCCAGTAGTAGCCATACCTCTAGATCAGGGTTCCCCAATGTTGGTCCCGGAAGGCGAATCCTTGCTAGATTTTTAAGATATCTACATTTATCTAAATGTGGATATGCTAAAAATCTTGCATGGATCCGGCCCTCCACATCCAACATTGGAGAACCCTGCTCTATATCCCGAAAAGGCTTCTGACAAAGTAGTGTGGCCTTATCTCAAGAATGTTTTCAATAAGTTTGAAAAAGAGGCAATTTTGTGAGAATGGCTTTGGCATTCTGTTCACGTCCTTATGATAAAGTTTGCATGGAAGGTACACTTTCTGATTAATGATTCATTTTATTTACAACAAGGAAACAGCCATGAATGGCCGCTATCACCAGCTCTGTTTTTATTTGCATTCAAAGCACTTCTAGCTACTTATAATCACATTCAAGATATTGCAGGTATACAGACAGGTAATACTTGTTTTAAGATCACTGCATATGCAGATGATATTTTAGTTCTTTCTCCAGCAGAGGCCAGCAGGACTCAGGCAGGTCCAGTTGCAGGTCCAGGCAGGTCCAGTGCAGCATGTCAGCTGGGCAGTGGCAAAGAGGCCTCCGGAGCTTGTTCTGTCCCTGTAGCTCAGAACAGGAGGTCAGCCACATGGCCCTTGGAGTCACTCTATCAGTCCTGGGATCAAGCGGCAAGGTGGGCCTCAAGAAACAGAGCAGTCCTCTGAGGGTACCAGGAAAGCTTCAAGCAGCAGAGCAGTGCTCTGACAGCAGCAGTACAGTCCTCTGAGGTACAAATCAGACCTCAAGCAGCAGGACAGTTCTCTGAGGTGCAAGGCAATCCTTCTGGGGGACTTCGCCAGGTTCAGGAGTGAACTGATGAGTGGCTTAGGAGGTCCAATAATTATACCTGGTGCCATCCTTTGAAGTGGGAGAAACTTCTAGACTTCCCTCCACAACTGGCTCTGGATGTTTCCTTCCTCCCCTGCCTAGCCTCCAAATCGTTTAGGGTGACAAAGCACTGGTGTCAATTTCTTTGTGAGTGTGCTGAGGTATTCCCTTTGAAATGTAAGTGGGGCAGGGAACAGCTCCGCCTTCTCATCCTGGCAAGATGGCCCCTCCTGCCAACACCTCTTCCCCTTTTGTCTCATTGTCGGAAAGGAATACACAAAGGCCAACTGCCAGCTAGTTACAGTCATGTGGCCCAGGACAAAGGCTGCAGGCACCAAATAGGATAAGAAAATGCCAAATTTCTAAAAGTGACATTTTTTGAATTGTGACTTAAAATCTTTCTTTATCCAGCAAAGAGTATTTTAAATTACTATTCTTCTGAGACAAATCATCACATTCCTACGTGTTCCCAAATAAAAGTTATCACTTATTAAACCCAATGTTATTCTATGGGAAAGGTAGGCTTCACCACAGTGAAAAATTAATTTAGGCGTTTTTCACTACCAGGACATGTAAAACTTAAAAATACATATCCAACATTTTAAATTCACTTCACCTCGCTCTATGGGTTATTTAGGGTCTACCTTAGCGGTGATTTATATGTATTTGAAAGGGAGGTTTAGGCGTGGCAAATTGTTTTTTTTGTTAGGTCAAATTGGCAGTTTTAAACTGCACACAGGCTGCAATGGCAGGCCTGAGATTTGTTGTAAAGGGCTACTTAAGTGGGTGGTACAATAAATGCTGAAGGCCACTGGCAGCATTTAATTTACAGAACCTGGGTACATGTTGCACCACTTTACTTGGGACTTATAAGTAAGTTAAGTGTGCCATTGAGGTGCAGGCCAATTTTACCATGTTTTAGGAAGTGAGCACAAGCATTTTACCACTGGTTAGAAGTGGTAAAGTGCACAGAGTCTTAAAGCCAACAAAAATAAATTTCAGCAACAGCAGGAGGTTAGGCAAAACATTTCAGGGGAGACCACCCTAAGAGCTGTCAGATCTAAAAATAGTCAAACAATTATTGTGGAATGGGAAAAAAATAATGCATTTCAATAAAGAAAACTGAGATGTCCCAAAGACATGGGTGATATAAATCTTGCAGCCTTTTGTAGATTTCAGTAGACCTTTTTAATCAAGGTATTAATTGGTTTCTTGATTACAAGACCTGTAGGCCTCTCTCTCTTAAATATGGGTTGAAGGCTGGCAACGGGAGTTCTACCTCCGATCAAGAGTCCAGCCACACATACAAAAGAGCCAACTGTAAAACAAGGATTGACTCTATCCTGCTTGATGTACTCCCCTGGTGAAAGCTAGTGGACATGTGGGTAACTGAGAGATTTGATAGTGACCATGATGCCTTCACTCTAGAATTATTTGATGTGTTCACTTTCTACCGGATCAGTGACATAATATCGACAGACACAATATCGATCTACCAAAATAGCAGGACAAAAATATCGATTACACTAAAATCGACATCCTATACTTAATTAAAAAAACACACAAATATCGACTACAAAATATCGTAAAACATTTTCATCGTTTTCAACATTATCGAAGTAAAAAATATCATGATAAGTAATATCGAACACATTAAATAAACATACTAAATAACCAAAATATCGATCACAAAAATATGGACAACAAAATTATCGTTAAAAAAAAATATAGACATGTTAAATATTTTATAATAACTCAATACATACCCCCAAAAATATAAAAATAGCAATAACACACATAACATACATTATAAATCACTTAACACATATTTTATAAAAATAACAAAACAATATAATAAACATTTATAAATACACAAATATTATTTACTACTCCAAACATAATATGTAAAATTAAATGTAACTCTTTAACATTTAAAAAGTTATAAATATCAAATAATTAAGTACTCCATTTTTTTTTTATTAACTGAAACTTAATTAGCATTTTCCATATATAGAAAACAACTGACAAATTAATTAAAACAAAGAGTAACAACCAATGAAATACACATACAATTGAAATAACCCAATAAGATTGAAAAAGTAATTATTAACACACTATATAAACACACGCAAATTGAACATTATTTTACCTTGCAACCAAAAAAGAAACATTAAGGAGAAACTCTGCCGGATTGCTGACACAACACTGAACTGCATTACAGAAAACTCCGATTACATCTCCACAAAGTAAGTAAAATACCATTTTAAAACTACTGCGACTAAAAATGCTCTCAAAAAAGTTTTGTATGAACAAAATAATGAATATGTATTTTTTAAATTAAATCTCCTCTACTGATAATTCTGAACAAACTCAAGGAACTGCAGAACAGTGTGAAAAGTCCATTTGCAAATAAGGCAAGTATTACTCTGAGATTAACTGAAACAATTTTTTTAAATACCAAACAGCAGAACTAGCTAACCACAACTCCCCCCCCAGCTAAGAAAGCAATTAAACACATTAATTAATATTACTCTTTTTTTAACAGGAATCTCTACAGAAATACCAAAACCAAACAGCAGAGAAAAAGAATCAACATTTAAAAAAGTCTTCACATTCAACAGTGTAAGTATAAAATTGACAATGTTCATTTTCAGAAAATAAAACATAACAGGAATTATTTTATTAATTTGTATATACATTTCTCTTAGCATTTCAAGCACCACCATGACTGAAGGGGCCCAATGTACTACTTCCCAAAAAGGCAAATTATTATTATGTTATATGGGGTATGTGTACACCCAAGAAAGAAAACAGGGGACAAAGTCAACTGGAAATGTAGCAAATATTATTCTAACAAATATTATGGAAGGGCTGCTACAAAGGAAACAACTGTATTATATGTTAGAGAGCATAACCACCCCCCTAACATAGCTGAAATTGAAGTTAGAAATGCTATTGAAAATATAAAAGAAATTAGTACTGCATCTCAAAAGCCCACAACAGAAATCCTTAAACATATGCTTCCCAGAGTTCCAGAGCATGCAACTGGCCAAATGCCCTCAATATCCTCATTAAAAAGAACTATATCTAGAACTAAAAAAGCTACTGCTACCACCACACCTATCCCCAAAACCTTTGCTGAAGTAGAAATACCACCTGAACTCACAGTTACACATACTGAAGAACAATTTCTTCTGTATGACAATAAATCAGCTGACAAAAGAATAATAATATTTGGGACTCACACAAATTTACTAAAGTTACAAAACTGTGAGATATGGATGATGGATGGGACTTCTAAAATATGTCCCAAACCATTTTACCAGTTATATACAATACATGGACTATTTCAACATACAAACATCCCCTTCATATATGCTCTACTGCCAAACAAGCAAACAACAACCTATGTTGAACTTTTAAGCAAAGTAAAGCAAGAAACTAACAATTATTTTCCCCAAAAAATAATAGTAGACTTTGAGCAGTCAATGATACAAGCAATACTAAAAACTACCCTCACACAGCAATTCAAGATTGCTACTATCACTTTAACTAATGCATTTGGAGGCACCTCCAAAAATCTACATTAAGGGCCCGATTCCGATCTCGCTCGGAAGGCCTCCGAATCGAATTTGGCTTTACCGGATCTGATTCGTAGCCCTTGTTTACGACCGAATCTTACACAAGTCCGAACAACCAAAGGGCTGATTACGTTGGCAGACAGAAAAGCACTCCGACCGCCGTGGTTGAGGAAAAAAACGTCCGGATGTACCATGGCAAAACCGCTGGTCAGATTAGGATGCACTGCTCGAAAAATCCGACCGCGGCGGACGGATTCCACAAAACTCTGCCGGGAACGTCCGGAAAATCTGTAAATCTGACCGCAACGGACGGAAATTCCGCGGAAATAACCAATAAGGCCGATCAACCAGCGGAATGACCGCAAGTGAAATTATGATACGATGGCGGAGCCAGCGGACTGATCAGTTGTTCCCGACAGCCGCGGTCGTGCAAAATGGTGAATGGTAGAGCCGGCGGAAGGACCATTACATTCAGACCGCTGCCGTCGCGCGGAAAGAGGAATGGCGGTCGAAAGCAACCACACAACAAGGCCACCAAGTGTGGGTGTTCTTGTGGCTCAGCCTCCAAAAACATCTGACACACCCCAATGACAAATCCCCATGGCAAGAAAAAAATACAAATCCCAGGTCAACCCAGATAACACACCTGACATGAATACTCCATTTGGACCCACACACATAGCTGAGTATAAAACCAACCCCTTCCCTGCCCAGCATCCTTTGCACAACTCCAGAAGTGAAGGGCCAAACACCACAGTACAAAGGAGAGGCAAATCAGCACACATCACACCATCACAACCACCCACACAACACACACCTCACACATCTGCAGCACAACCTTCCCACCTGCACTTTTCACCCATTTGCACATCACACACCATGGCACAGAAAAAAATGCCAACATTCACAGACAATGAGTTGTCAGTCATGGTAGATGAGATAATCAGAGTAGAACCACATTTGTTTGGAAGCATGGTCCAACAGACACCAGTAGCCAGAAAAAATCAAATGTGGGAAAGGATAGTCAACAAAGTCAATGCAGTAGGGACCACCCTGCGCAGCCTGCGTGACATCAAGAGGAGGTGGCATGACCTCAAGAGCAGGGTGAAAGAGCTTGCCAACAAGAACCATGAGCTGGCTCAGAAGACTGGCGGTGGCCCTCCCATTCCACCACTAACATTCACCGAATGGGAGGAGAAGGTGCTAGCCATACTGCATCCAGAGAGTTTCACAGGAATACCTGGGGGAGTGGAGGCTGGTAAGTACCAACAAATGTCTCCCATCTCCCTGCTATGTACTGTCTTGCACAACTAGAAAGCTACAGTTCTTAGACACAAATGCACCTATGTACAACACACTCTTCCCAACACATGTCTCACATATCTAACATTTCCTTCCTCTGAATCACCTCAAAGTTAGCTAGCTATATTTCCATGGGGGCATGTGTACAGGCAGCCAGCACTACAACTCCCACCAGGCCCCCTTGTCCCACAGCAGAGCAAGATGGAGCACTCCCCACACCCAGAACCATGTGGCAGCCATTTCATTCTTCTCATCAAACTTACAGGTAGGTAGCCATCTCAACAGGGAGGGGGGTATGTGGATAGGCAGCCATCACTATAACTCCCACCAGGCACCCATGTCCCACAGCAGAGCATGATGGAGCACTCCCCACACCCAGAACCATGTGGCAGCCATTTCATTCTTCTCATCAAACTTATAGGTAGGTAGCCTTCTAATGCTCTCTTGTCTCACCCCTGAGCAGGATGGAACACTCCCCCCACCCAAGAGCCATGTGTAACCTATTCCCTTCGCCTGCTCCACTTCACAGGGAGGTAGTCATCTTAACAGGGAGGGGGGTATGTGTACAGGCAGCCAGCACTACAACTCCCACCAGGCCCCCTTGTCCCACAGCAGAGCAAGATGGTGCACTTCCCACACCCAGAACCATGTGGCAGTCATTTCATTCTTCTCATCAAACTTACAGGTAGGTAGCCATCTCAACTGGGAGGGGGTATGTGGATAGGCAGCCAGCACTACAACTCCCACCAGGTACCCTTGTCCCACAGCAGAGCAAGATGGAGCACTCCCCGCACCCAGAACCATGTGACAGCCATTTCATTCTTCTCATCAAACTTACAGGTAGGTAGCCATCTCAACAGGCAGGGGGTTAGGTGGATAGGCAGCCAGCACTACAACTCCCACCAGGCACCCTTGTCCCACTGCAGAGCATGATGGAGCACTCCCCACACCCAGAACCATGTGGCATCCATTTAATTCTTCTCATCAAACTTACAGGTAGGTAGCCTTCTCATGCTCTCTTGTCTCACCCCTGAGCAGAATGGAACACTCCCCCCACCCAAGAGCCATGTGTAACCTATTCCCTTCTTCTGCTCCACTTCACAGGGAGGTCGCCATCTTAACAGGGAGGGGGGGTATGTGTACATGCAGCCAGCACTACACCTCCCACCAGGCCCCCTTGTCCCACAGCAGAGCAATATGGAGCACTCCCCATACCCAGAAACATGTGGCAGCCATTTCATTCTTCTCATCAAACTTACAGGTAGGTAGCCATACTCAACAGGGAGGGGGTATGTGGATAGGCAACCAGCACTACAACTCCCACCAGGCACCCTTGTCCCACAGCAGAGCCGGATGGAGCACTCCCCCCATCCAGAACCATGTGGCAGCAATTTCCCTCCACTGTGTCACCTAACAGGTAGGCAGTCAGTGCATGCACCCTGCCCTCCTTCTCAAAATGCATGGAGCCATATGAACACACCTGCCCTCACATGTCAGCCAACTTGGCATAGATCCAAAAGTTACATCCAGTGTGCAGCCAGCAAAGCGCATGTAACTGTCACAGAAATTACACTTTGACTCACCAAGTCACATGTGAAAAGAATTCAGGGTCCAATCATGCAATGCAATGTGTAATTGCCATGGTGTCAGAGCATGAAGGCCCATATGAACACAAAACATGCATGGCCAATTTGAAAAACAAACAAAAGTACATGATATGAAAGAACATTAATAACATTCCAATGGCTAGTTCTTGCTTAGCTGAAACTGATTCCAAGAACAGTAAACAAAAATGACGCATAATCAAAAGTTGATGTGCCGCAAGTTGGTAGATAATGACATATCCTTGTAATCACACAATCTGTACGTGGCACATGGTTTCAATTTACATGTCACACTATGGACAAGTAATGTATGTACCTCAACATCATGTCATGATGCTCATTATCTTTCAGCCATACCAAGTGATTGCAATGTAAAATGTTTGGTGTATCAAATGTTACATCCAAAAGTCTAACACCAAGCTTGTGGAGTGCACTTAACTGACAATTTAACCTCTGTCCAACAGGAGATCCACAAACAACTGCAGCTGAAAACACCACCAACCAGCAGAGCCTGTCTCCCCCCCGGAACGTGAACTCTCTGATGCAGATTCCCTATGTTTCTCGGATGAGGAGCAACAACCTGGTCCCCCAGGACTGCCAGGGCGCACTACGTCTCAGGGCCTCATTGTCCCCACCACCACCACAGCAACAACGACCTGTGCGGCAGCCACCTCCACCATCACCACTGCTGCCTGCACCACTCACCCTGCTTCAGTGGTTACCAACACCACCACACCATCAGAGGATGCCAGAGAGAGTGTGCGGGTGCGTCGAGTCCCAACGCCACAGGTCCGTGTCAGCAGGGCAGGTGGGAGGGCAACTGGGGGACAATCACAGGAGGACACTGAGACAGAAGCCCTGGCCACCGTTGCAAGAGTCCTTTGTGCATATGAACAGAACCAGGGACAGATGGGCCAGGTTGTCAAAGAAGTACGTGAGCTCCGCCTGCTGCTGAGGTCCATGGACACAAGTATGGGCCAACTTGTGGATCTCATGGGCCAGCTTGTTGGTGTTCTGAGGGACAGACATGCAGCTTAAATGACGGCTCAACCCCCCTCCAGTGGCCAGCCTGCTGATACTCCCACCACCTCAGCTGCGGCCACAGAGAGGGGTGAGCTGCAAGACAATGACTCCTCAGACACCGCTGAGCCTGCAGCAGAGGCACCCCCTGCCAAACGCAGGAGGGTACGTCCGAGAAACACCACGGGAGGATCACGTGGCAAAGCACCAACCAAAGGCAAGTCGCTGAGCCAGCCTTGATGGCACATGTGTTGCCCTTGACATTGACTTTGTTAATTATCCTAACCCACATTGCCATGTTGATGGCAGGAGTTTGTTGGACTGTGTGATTACATCAATGTGGTGACTACTCTATTTGTCTCATTTACCATCACTGACAACTCATAAACTCACTTTGCACAATTTTAAAAACATTCACTTCTCTTTCACAAAAACTTATTGAAAATAAACACCCTTTACACACCTATGCCTTTGTGTCAGTTCCATGTTTATCACAGTATGTAGAATGTCAACTCAGATTCCAATGTACCACAAGCTCTGATTGTGAAGAGGCATTGATAGGGTGAAGGAGCCTAGAAAGACACAAGAGAATGACATTTACTTGTCAGGTGATGCCATTACAGCTAAAACACACCAGTAGTCAACAACGTACAAAACCCATCACACATAACAATGACCAACACCATCAACATAGACATGAGGTACGTGGAAAACAATACACTGTGCCACACACATCAGCCATTAGCAGTGAGCCAACAACAGCCAGCAGTCAAAAACTCATCTATGCCTTGCCACTACCATCAAAGCCAACAGACAATGTCACTGTTGTACAATGTCACTTACACTCAAGGGAAGTAGTTGTCGGTGAGCTGTTGACGCAGGTCAACACCTTCCTCTTCTCCACTATAATCGTCACTGGGCATGTGTGGATTTGCAGCGGGGGGCATCTGCTGCTCATCGTCGTCCAGGAGTAGGGGGATCTCTTTGCGCAAGGCCAGGTTGTGGAGCATGCAGTATGATCTGACACACCTTTTGGGGAGAGTAGAGTAGTGCACCACCGCTCTTGTCCAGACACCGGAATCTAGACTTCAGAAGCCCAAAAGCACACTCCACTACACAACATGTCCTCCCATGTGCATCATTGTAGCGGACTTCACCCGGGGTCCTTGGATTCCTCAGTGGGCTCAGCAACCAAGGCCGGTTGTGATACGCAGAGTCACCTAGGTGTGAGATACACAGACTAATTTTGTAACATAAACAGTAGCCGAGAAAAGCATGTCACACATACAGCACACTACTTGACTCTGCGTACTCACCAACAAGCCATGCAAGCTCCGGATGCAGATTTGCCATCAATTGTGGGATGATGCTGTTACGCAGTATGTAGGAGTCATGTTCAGAATCCGTAAATTTGGCACAGACATGGGAGATAATCATATCCGCTTGGCATACCACATGCACATTAATGGAATGGAAATTCTTCCTGTTACGGTATATGTGCTCACGTGCCTGTGGTGGAACTAGGCCAACGTGTGTGCAGTCAATGGCTCCAACAACATTAGGTATGTGTCCAAGGTCATAAAAATCATCCTTCACATCTGCCAATTCTTGTCTCCTTCGAAAGTGGATGTAGCGGTCCTTGTAGGTCAACATTACGGACAGGACATCACGTAGCACCATGCTGAACATAGCTTGAGACATCCCACCGGCGATGGCCACCGTGTACTGAAACGAGCCAGTGGCAAAGAAATGCAGGGCGGCCATCACCTTAACTGTTGGCGTCAAAGCTGTCAGATAGGTTCTGCGAGGCCACAGATGGGGCTCCAACTGAGCACATAGCTCTTGAAGGGTAGGGCGATTCAGCCGGAATTTCCTTAGGATGTCCTCATCCTCCATGTTCGCCAGCACTGGGAAAGGCCGATGAACATTTGGTCGTCTCCTACATAATATGAAAGAGGACACATGTAAATTAAATTCACCAATGAGATGTGTCAAACATCTTACATATTGACTAACACAGCGCCAACATTGACAGGACTGTAACAACAGCTTAATGCACAAGTCACATGCAGAGACACCTTGATCTCATGTAGTCGTACATGTGGTCAGTATGTACATACTGACTACTTCAAAATCAGATTCAGACTATGGAATGGTAAATGGTACACTCCTATATCTTGTGTCACCAGCCCTGGGTGTAGGTGACACAGCACATGTGGCAAACAGCAACACTGCTGGCTTCTATGTAGCTGCTGTACCTGCAACACCGTCTTGCTTTAGTCTCACAGAGCACAACATTTTTACACAATGAGCACAGTGTGTGTAAGCTGATCAACTATCAAAATAAATACAGCAATGTACACAGTGAAATAGGCACATTATGTGGTCAGTCCATCATTACTGTGGGTTGATTAGCCATCTTACACATTGACATGTTCACAAATATGAGACTCCATTACACACCAAATCTGTGTACAAGCACACAAATATCATATGTGACATGTGAGGAAGTACATGCCAATGCATGTAATCATGTGCACTGACATGGCATGTGTGGGCATCAGTGAGTTAAATGTCACACTCGCATTTAACTATACAACCAGGTGCAAAAATACATTGTAAAGGTATAGTGTTTAATGATGAAAATTGGCAAGTGCCAATGTAATAGCACAATTTGTCCATAGGTGCGGTAGGCGTGCACCGCCACTGCGGTCCCGGTTATTGGCCACAATTGAAAGATGCCGGATTGCGGTAGCAACCACCTGGCCCCCGCGGTGTGACACCGCCTATGCCAATGCAATTGCAGCCAATGAGACCCGCCATCACGGTAGTGCAATGCAGTTTTGAAACTCATGGTAGGCGTGCACCACCACCGCAGGCCTGGTCATTGGCCACAATTGAAAGATGCAAACCAGGCAGACCAATAGCAACAGCAGAGTACCACTGAAACAACCCTAGGGGCCTATAAATGTCTGTGAGATAGCCACACATGTTACTTGCATTCAGACACTGCTGCCTGCAATTCATCACCACCAACTGCTGCTGTACCTGTACTCTGGACCCAGTGATGGCACGAACAGAGAACATCAGGGCCCGTTCCTTCATCACGGAGGAGCTGGAGGTCCTGGTGGACGAGGTCCTTGCACAGTATGGGAGGCTATATGGTGCTCCAGATGTACTGGTAAGTGTCTGAGTAAAACTTTGAGAGTGCTCAGAATGCTCACATGATGTTACTGTACAGTAGTATGTGCCTGTGAGTGCAAGCCAATGTGCATGCATCAATATTTTGCCAACAGCATGCTCCATACATGACCTAGTACTAATTGCACTTGAGTATGTGGGGAGGATGGCAACATGAACACTTGTCAAGCTCTTCTTAAGCCAAAATGAACATATGTTGTTCTGAGACTGTGTAATGTAAATGTGTGAGACACTGCCTAGCATGCTGACTTCCTGTCAATGGGGTGTGTAGCCAGATCCCTGACTGCATTTAAGGTTGAGAATGACATACTGTGGTCTGGCAGTTACCCAGTTACCCTGCTGGTTCGAGAGACTCGAAGTCTGAACACACATTCCCTGTGCGTTGTGATGTCCTAGTCCATTAAGTGTTCATTTGCTCATTTGAGACATTACAAATGTAGCTTGGCCAGAGGGTACTGAATAATGTTTGTACCTTTTATGAAAATGACCCTATGGAGATGTGTCCATTCTGCACAAGAGTACAATGCCTGGGTCTATCACTCTTGGGGGTAATTCTCCTATGACACATCAGCTAAATGTGAGTTAGACATGACATCCTACTATTGATTCCATGATGTATAGAGTCTTGCATGTGTATGCACTGTTTCGCCATTCAAATTGTACATGCATGTGATTTCTGTGATGAGCCACGTTTATCCTCAGTGTGAGGCCCTCTGGCCTGCACAGAAACTGCCCAATGTTACAAGGGCCCATCACCAAAAGGACTAAGTGAAACATATTTGTTGTCCACAACCCTATTTCTCAATGAGCCATCATAGGCCTGAGGATTGCACAAGACAGGACTCCACCTTGTGAGAAGAGTGTGAGATTGTAAGATCAGGGCCCTCAATGCGACCACCATGACACATGTAGCTAGGCAATGGTCAGGGACATTAAGGAGCGTGTAGTGTAGGACACAGTGAGTCTGACCTCTACACATCATTTCCAGTGTATTGTATGTCATGCTCACTCACATAGTGCATCACAGCTGAGGGCAATTTTTACATTGGTTTCTGTGCTGGCACTCTACATGTATATGGGATGGGCATGTAGTGTGTCCATCATCATATATGTAACCATTGCAATGATATTGTTTGCTCCAAGTGTACTATGTGACATGCTGTATGGGCTCTGCTCTCCATTGATGTGTTAGTGTGCTATATATTTTCATGCTCCTGTACTGTCACACAGTGGTACACAACACAGTGTCACAGAAACCTCCTCTTCTCGTCTCCCATGCCTGCAGCTTAAGGTCCATAAGCGTAAGGCCATATGGAGGGCAATTGCACACAAGGTACGGTCTCTGGGTGTCTCCAACCGACGTCATACGCACTGCCACAAGAGCTGGGATGACATCTGCGGCCTGAGCAAAAACATCGCTGAGATGACGCTGGGGTGCTCCCTCGAAGTGGCAGGCTGGCACGCCGGAGCATGACACCACTAATGGCCCGCATCTTGGCAGTGACCCAGCCAGAGCTGGATGGACGCTTGAGGGCCCATCAGCAGCAAGTTGGGGGTGAGTATTGTGCAAAGTGTGACTTTGCGTATGAGTGACTGCACGAATCCCAGCCCTGAGCCTGTGAGGACCTCTGTGATGTCTCTAGTGTTATGCAGTGGCTTATAAGTGGCCTCACTGTTGAGTGCAGCTGTTCTGCATTCGTACAACATTTTGTTTATCATGTGTTAAAACCCATGACCCTTGTCACAGAAAATCAGCTTGGCATTTTTTCATCTCACATTGTATGAATGTTGTCTGAACTGAGACCTTCCTACACAGGATAATCCATTGTGTGAAGTGGGTAGCCCAGTACACTTGTCAGGCTTGTGTGCGCTGTGCGGCTAGCTCAATAGTGTGCTGTTGTGATGATGTGTCAGTGGCTACAGGCATGCACAGATGTGGACTCAGGGAGCAGTGAGTTGTTAAGGGTCACACCTGTCCCATGGGTCCCTTTTTTCACAATTATATACAGGAAAGCACCATTGTGAAGTATACTAGCCCAATATCAGCAGCATGGCATAACATGATGTAATCACCTGCCATAGTGACAGCAAGTGCACACAGGTGCTGATGGGGTAGATGGTGATGATTGCAGTGATGCATTGGCTAAATTACCTGTGCCATTTGTGCACATGGCAACATGATTGGGATGGTTAGACTCTGTGACTTAACTGCAATGTAGCAGAACCTGGCTATTGCAAGATTGTTTTGGTACTATGGCTTAACATGGTTGGATGTGATCCGTGGGTATGTCAAATTGTGATGTGACTGATGTGTTGTACAGTATTTTGAAGGATGATAATGAGCAAAGGTTACTCAGATTGTCAGTCCTCAGTATGTGTGCATTGTGGAGGGGTGTCCTGGTGCATCAGTGCATGGTGAAGTTGTGGCTAATGCTTGTAATCAGTATGTGAATTTTTGGCACATTGATGTGTCCTCAATGTCATCAGTCAGCACAACGTAGGGATGTCATATGCCAGACCCTAGGGATTGTCACACATTAGCTGTCCTAATGGAGTCCACCTACTTCATCATCAACAGAAGACACAATCCTGCCTTGGATCAATGAAGGCCTGTAAGGGACTTGTGGACATGTTGGTATGTGACATGTCACAACCTATGGAGGCCTTGCATTAATTTCCCCTTCTCATGCTATTGTGCATTTTGTTTGTGACTGCATTGTTAAATGGTGCGCATTGTCACTTCGTTAACAAATAAGATGTGGCCTTGTGACATATGCTGCAGTGTGAGTGTCAGAGACATCAACTGTCAGTGAACAGCAGTGAGCATCATGTTAGTGTGCATTCCTAGATGTGTGCTGTGCACAACAAATAACTTGTAACATCTACACGGCTGCCACCAATGTACAACTGTAGTTGTACTTCAAGGCCCACCATGGTGGATGTCAGGAGCTGGTTGCCCTTGCAAAAGGACATATTGGACTTTGTATCTGAGGTGTTCCATGAAAAAACTCCGTATGTGACTGAGACAACATGTTTTGATGTATAGCTATCTTACCTAGAAGCACGTAGGTGTGCACACAGAAAGTTTTATGTGTGTTTACAGGGAGGCACAGATCCAGGTATTTGGCTGTGTCAACGCAACATGGAGCATGACTATCAACTATGCATGTTTTCATGCATCATCTGATGATTGCATAAATGTGTCATATGCAGAAAGTACATGGACTAGTTAAACATGGTAGATTCATTTTCCAGTTTGTAGTTTTTTTTTTTTTTTTGTCCTCATTCGCCTCTAACCTCTTTAACAAATCAGACTGTCGGTACCTGTTTTTAGCGTACCAAAGAAACTAGGCGTTATGATGGAAACTCGCGGTGCCTACCGCCTATAGGTACATTGACAGAAAAAAAAAGAAATGTTATTACCCCCCCCAAAAGAAGGGGGGAGAGGTTTCTCTTCAACTAGGCCCACAAGAGCCTGGCGGACCAATTTGTTGGCGTATATTTGGAGAGGAGGGTGCCCAACACGGTCCGAAGAGTGCCAAGGAGACATAATAATCATAGGACCTGATGTTATAACTCTGGGTAAATCACACTTTTAATCAGGCCTCGGCCTATTTCAACAACAAGTCCCAAAAAGCGGTCTTTTTTGCCACACAGCCTCTGGACATATCCATCTTGGAGGTCTCAATCATTGATGTCAGCCAGTCTGAATGCAGAGGAGGGGAGGGATCGATCCATCTCTTACATAATTGCCTCCTGGCTAACAAGATAGCATAAAATAAGAGAGACTTTGCGGGTCCGGTTACTTGATTGGTAAGACCAAAGATTATAAGGGCTAGATCTAATTTGATTGGGACTCCCAAGATTCCCTCCACAGACCTCCGAACTTCTTCCCAATACAGAGCAATAGTCGGGCAATCTTTAAACATATGTACATCCGAGGCTTCCAACAAACCGCACTTCCTACAACAGACCTGGGACCCGTTTGAAAATTTGGACAGCCTTAGGGGAGAAAAGTAAGCCCTGTGGACAGTGAACAGATGGTTTCTCCGCAGCCAAGCAGGTTTTATTATGCTAAAAAGAGTCTTAAATGAGTTCTGCCACAGTTGTTCACACTGTTGATTTGGAAGATATTCACTCCATAGTTCGTCTGCGAGTTTAAATTCACTGTCCACGGCCTCCTCCACCGCCCAATACCAGAGGGATACCTCCCTCCTCCCTGCTGGCCTATCCACTAGCTGTTGTTCTAAGCTATTGCCCCATCCGATCGATTTTTTCTGGCTTAGCTGCGCTTGGACCCAACTCTGTAATTGGATGTACTTAAACCTTGAAAGGCCCGCACCCACTGTGTCTCTAAGTTGTTCCCATGAAATTAATATGCCCTCTTCCACCAGCTCACCCCACACTTTCAGCCCTGCTTCTCTAAGTGGTATAGCAAGCCTATCCTGAAGACAACCCGGTGCACCAGGTGAATCCCAGAGTGGCGCTAAGCTAGAGAAGTAGTCGAGCCCCACCAAGCGCTTAACTCTGGTCCATGATTTAACCGATGCCTGGAGGACTTTTAGTTTGATTTTTTTGAAAACTTTGGTTCCCCAAACTTGAACAAAAATCCCTCTTCCGGTAAATTAGCCCCCTTTAACATAGCCAAAAACATAGCTCCAGCCCCGTATTTACGGGCATTTTTAAAAGCATCCGAGAGTATGAAAACTGGAAAGCCCAGGCATAATACTGTAAATCAGGAAGCGCAAGCCCCCCTTTCTCCCTCCTGCGCCTCAACTTTTTCCAGGCTATTCTGGTAGTTCTATATAGCCAGATAAAAGAGTTTACAGCCTGCTGTAATTTATCAATCACTGGTTTGTCAAAGTGAAGGGGGATAGTGTTAAAGAGAAAGGTTACCTTTGGCAACACCACCATCTTCACCAAGTTAATCCTCCCAAGAATGGATAAAGGGAGGTGAACCCAAGCTTTCATTTGTTTTTGACATTCCCTTGACACTCTCTCTAAGTTAACCTCTGCTATTTTGGCAATGTCCTGGACAATTCTGACCCCCAAGTATTGCATACTAGAACTAACCTGATATTGGCTTCTCTCGAGATTCCATGTCATAATCTCCGTCTTCCCAGCATTGATCTCATACCCTGAAACCTGTCCAAACTCCTGTGCCAATTCGATCACAACCGGAAGAGTCGTTTCTAGGTTCGCTGAAAAGATCAAGATATCATCAGCATACAGGGCCACCTTCCTTTCCCACTCTCCATACCTAAAAGGCACAACACCAGGATCTTCTCTAAGCCTCTGCGCAAAAGGCTCGATATACATATCAAAAAGGAGAGGGGAAAGGCGGCAGCCCTGCCTGGTACCCCTAGAAATTCTAAACGGTTTCGTCAAGTTACCATTAACTAACAGCCTTGCTGACGGAGCCTGATATAACAATTGGATGGTATGACGAAACTTCTCACCCAAATTAAATTTCCCCATGACCTCCGACAGGTAAGCCCAGTTAACCCTGTCGAAGGCCTTGGTGGCATCCAGAGTCAAAGCAGCGAGAGGAAGTGAGTAAGCAGAGGCAATATCTATGGCTCCTATAAGATCAGATGTCAGGTCTGATAATTGTCTGCCTTTAACGAACCCCCTTCTGATCTAAATGAAGGATATCTCCAGCCACCGACCCCAGCCTAGCTGCCAGGATCGAGGCGAAGATTTTGTAGTCCGCATTCAAAAGCGAGATGGGTCTATACGACCCACAGCTCGCAGGATCCTTGCCGGCTTTCAGAATCAACATGACCGTGGCTTCATTCCAAGACTCGGGAGGTTTTAAGCCCTCTATTAATATCATATTAAATAGCTGTGTCAAAATTGGAATACAAGCTTCGGCCAGGAACCTATATATCTCAACTGGTAACCCATCAGGTCCCGCCGCTTTGCCTCTCTTGCCGGCAGCTATAGCATTCCTCACTTCCTCTTGCGTTATATGCTGTTCTAAATCTTTCTGCTGTTTGGGGCTCATAGAAGCCAAAGTGGTCCGATCCAGCCAATACTTAATTTTAGACCTATCCTCTGTCAGATCTTCCTGATATATGTCCTGAAAATACTTTAGAAAGGCCTCCCCTATTTCTTCATCTGAAGACAGAACCGCTACTCCATTCCCTACATCAATTTCCCTGATCTGATCGGGGAGAACATGGCGACTGCGTTCTGAGTGGCCGCTAGCACCCGGAGCTCTCCTCCTGTTCCGCAGGAAATGTCATCCTACCTGCCGTCCTATCTGCCGTCCTAGACGCTAAACTGTGCCTGGTGCAGCTGTTCGGCTCCTTTGTGTTCGGCTCCCTTGTTTTCGGAGGGAAGTTCTCTACCCGGAATGTGCCGGGGGTTCGACTGTTCTGGTTTCCCCTCCCGCCTGCCGCGTTGGGACGAGGCCGCCCTGGAGCTGCGGAGAGTCCGCAGAGCGGCGGCGCGCGGGCTCCTTCGGGTCGGTGAAGGCAGCGCCAGCATCGGCTGTTTTCCCGTCCCGGCGGGGCAGAGTAGGAGAGGGTTGGTGCAGGCTGCTGGGGACTGCGGCTCTCCCGCCATTGCCTCTATTTTTGCCTCTCCCGCTCCATCTGCGTCGGGGCTGCTCCCAGAGATAACTGCAGTACCGGAGTTGGAGGAGGAAGCACGACAGTCCGTGAGAGCGCAGGAGAACCAGGTTTGCGCCCCGCTACAGGTGAAAGCGTTTTTGGAGGTTTTTGGGGGCTCAGCAGTGGCTGCAAGAGGTGGAAAAAAGAGAAGCAGTAAACGTGGGGGGGCCACCTTGAGTATTAAAAAGGGTGGCATCTCTAATAAATCATCTTCTGAGGTGCAGCCTAGCTACCAAGTATCAGAAGGCTCCCCAAAAACTGCAATTTCCACGAATAGCTTGGTTTTTCAAACTCATCAAGTTGAAGGAAGGAGTACGAAACTCGGGAGGGTTAAAAACAATTTCCTAGACAGTAAAGTCAGGGTAACCCCGTCGTTACGGTCATATTTCAAGCTACAACCTGAGGTCCTGGACATCACGAAGAGAGGTAGTGTTTTTAACACTCCCAGAGGGGGGTTCAGTGGGCATCTAACAGCAAAAATACCAACGGTTACTATGGAGGGTGCTAGCCCTCTTTTGTCTCAGGTAGATGTCCCTGCAGTCAGGGATAATATTACTGTGGCAGTGCCAGGTAAAGAACTGGATTTGGTGGATCAGAATCCGGATGGAGCTGCAGGACCAGTGAGCGGAGGGGTAGATAAAAGTCTCAAGTCTCTACAGTCCCTGGAGACGGGTGGGCCCCCAGTAGCCTCAGTAGCCTCACTGGAATCTCTTTTTGCCATACTCTCAGAGGATATTAAGAAAGGCTTTTCCGTCTCAGCCGCTAACCAGGTTGAGATAAGGAGTTCTTGTGAATCTCTGGAAAGGAAAGTGGATCTTTTAAACATTAGGACTGAGACTTTGGAGAAAACAGTTGGAGAGCTGAAGGATAACCTTGGGTGGCTGAGGCAGAGATCCAGGTACTTAAACGGGAGGAGGTAGCTATTCGAGATCGAATCGAGATGCTAGAGAATAATTCTCGTAGAAATAACCTCCGCTTATTGAATATCCCAGAGGGGAATGAAGGGTCTGACCTCAAATCATACATTATTTCATTGCTTAAAGAAGTGCTGCAGTTTGAGGAGTCAGAGGTAACCCTAGGTATGGAAATACAGAGGATCCACAGAGACCCATTTCGTAAGAACCCCAATAGAGTCAAGCCAAGAAAAATACTGGTTAATTTTCTTACCTACTCCTTAAAAGAAAAAATTCTCAATTTGGCCCTGAAAGCAAAAACATTAAGGTCTAGGGATTTTTCTTTTGAAATTCGTTCGGATCTGGCTAGAGTTACCCTCGAAAGACAGTGGGAACTAGGCAGGAGGATGGACGATTTCAGGAAGCTTGGCGCAGTTGTACAGCTAACATTTCCAGCTTTCCTAAAGGTTATGCATAACAACGTAATGCATAACATTAGATCAGTCCAGGAGGCGGACAAGCTGCTTAGCTCCATTAGCAAGGGTGGTCTTTAGGAAAGAGTTCCCTATGCTCAGGGGTAGCACGGTTTGGGTCAGGGCAGTAGGTTTGTTTTTGGCGTTTGTGCTCCTTTTCCTTTTCTTTCTCCTCTGAATAAGCGAGTGGAGCAAATTAGCGGGGTCTCATTTCCCTCTTTTAAGTCCTTTTCAACCTTTACTTTTTTCTTTTAGTATTAAAATATGGATGAAATTGGATGGCATATGAACTGAACTTTTTTTGATAACACATGAGATTGGGACGGGATGGGTTGGGTAGCTCCGGGTGCTAGCACCTGGACAACACTGTCCAGATTTATGGGGGAAGGGTTCTCCAGGGGGTTCAACTGTTTGGGTGGGGGTTGGGGAGCACTGGGGCATTAAAAATAAAAATAAAAATACCTCATTCGCTTTATATATACTAAGCTTAGTTCAAATAGTGGCGTTTCGATTTTACGAGATTAGATGTTGTTGTTCTCTTGAATTTGGGCAGGGTGGGGGTTGCAGATTGAAGCTATTATGAGTACACTTCAGATATTATCCTGGAATGTCAATGGCCTGCATGTAAAGAATAGAAGAGCTAGGATTTTGCAATATCTTAAAGATTGTGCAGCGCAGGTCATTGTCATCCAGGAGACACATCTTCTTAAGGAAGAGACCCAGGATATTCTCAAAAATCAAAATGGGTGGACTCCTATATCTGCACCAACCAGTCGGCTAACATTAGAGGGGTTTTGATTCTTTTTAAAAAACAGGCTAATGCCCAGATTATACAGCATAAGGAGGACCAAGGTGGCAGATGGGTGATATTGAAAGTGATCTTAAAGGGTATCCCTTTTACTATGGCCCGAATCAAGACGATCCTTCAACTCTTAAAACAATCTTCTCGCATCTTTTAGACTTTCCAGAACCAGTTATTATGGCTGGTGATTTTAATATTGTATTTGATCCTAAACTTGATAAGTCTACTAGCAGTAGAGCGGTTACCCCTTCTAGATCTAGGGCGTATCTTCAGAGTATGATGACTCAGTTGGGTTTATGTGATGTTTGGAGGGAGAGATCAGGCCAGCAACTGGGGGTATCATTTCGAAACCTCAAATATCGGCATAAGTTTAGAATTGACTATATTTTGGTTAGCTATGCCCTAAGGGGTAAGGTTAAGGACATTAGATATCTGTCCTCCCATTTGTCAGATCATTCAGGAATAGAGTTGGACCTTGAGTGGGCACAGGCCCAGCAGTCAAGAACTTGGTCTTTTGACCGAACCCTGCTTTTGGAGGAAGAGGAAATGTCCTTCTTGGCTCAGGAAACTGAAATCTTTCTTAAGGTCAACTTAGGCACGGCAAGTGTCATGATGGTCTGGGACTCCTTAAGGCTTTTTTGAGGGGTATTATTACTAGTAGGATGAGTTTTAGGCACAAAAGGTATAGGGAAGAGATTGCATCATTGGAGGCAGAAATGAAGGATGTGGAGAAGGAATTGGACAGTGAGGTTGTTTCTGGTAGGGCACCTGCAGTTTTGAATAGACTTAGAAAATTAAGAGAGCAGCTGGAGGGTATCCTCCAATCAAGGCTTAGGCTCAGATGGGAGGCAAGCAAGATCGCCCATTTTGAGTATGGGGAGGGGGCAGGAAAAATGTTGGCATGGAAGGCAAAAGCAGATAGACTCTGTAATCAGATCAGTTTGTAGTTTTGATTGCATATGATGTTTGTGAGTATGGCACTATACTGAACTTATGTCTCTGTCTCTTGCAGCATCTACTGAGGGCACGGGAGGACGGGGGCCCGACAGCGTTGGGGAAGCTACTGGCATGACTGGGACACAGGAGTTCAGTGACATTGAGGGGACCAGCGCCTCGGAGGGGGACAGGAGTGCCCTGGAGGATTCACGGACGGAAACACCAACCTCCACATCCTCCCAGTCCAGTGGTGACTCCTCGATGTTGGGGGGCACCGGAAGTTCCAAATCTGCCTCTTCTTCCACCACACATCGTCCAGTGCCCACCCTCCCGGATGCTCCCTCAAGTGCTGTCTGTGCCCGCAGCCCTAAGAAGGGTAGAGTCTCCTTCCCCCAGGCACCGCTGCCCCAGCCCCTGTCTCCCCTGCTGCCCTCAGTGTGGAGGCCGTAGAAATTTTGCGCCAGCTGTGTGTGGGTCAGACTGCTCTCCTGAATGCCGTCCAGGATCATGGCAACAAGTTGTCACAGGTTGTTGCGTTCCTGGAGGGCATTCCTTCGGACGTGGGTAGCCTACGCAGAACTGTCCAGTCTTTGTCCTCCACAGTGACGGCAGCCATTCAGCAGTCCCAAGCTCCCAGTCCAGCTCCTGTCCCTTCAACGACCACCCTGCCAGTGGCCCCACCTGACGAGAGTACACACATGCCAGAGCCCTCAGGCACCCCGTCATCCACACGCAGCACACAGCAGCAGCAGTCTAAGCGTACCAGACACCATACACCATCACCACAACACAAAACGAGCACACATGACCGCAAAACAAAAAGCCCATCACAGGACACTCAGGGACATAGGGCAAAGAAGCATGCATCCACATTACATTCCTCCAAATCATCACCATCCAAGGGCACTCCCATCCCTACACCTGATCCCATAGACACACAAACACTTGCCCTGTCTGCTGTGAACCTGCTGCCTGCCACAACTAAGTCAAAAGACATTCCGAAGGCAGATTCACCCAAAACTTCAACTCCCACCCACACCCCTGTGAAGCAGGGACAAGAGAGCAAAGTGGGGGGTTTACCTCAGAAACAGGGGATGCAGGGGAAAAGGCAAGGCCACACCCAGCATACCACCAGGTTCAGCAAATCCCCACGGGGAGAGCCACCTGCACCTGCCACACCTTTGGGGAAGAGTGAGGCTGTTATGCCCACCTCACTTCCCACTCCAGCCAAGACCCTTGTGGGATATCGGATCCCCAAACAGTTGAGACCCAGCCCTCAACATTCACCCTCAGCCACTGAGCCTCCACACAGCATGTCACCACCTCCACGTGCCACCGCTCCACCCAGGCCAAGCAGCCCTCAGGCTCCCACATCCACGGATCCCTCTACCTCAGCCAGTTCTCTCCCTCCCAGGTCCAGTCCTCCAACTGGCTCCGACAATCAGCCCCCTCCCAGTTCAACTTCAAGCCAAATTTGAAGCCAAGTCCCCCTCCTCACATCATTTCTCCCACAGCGGTGCCTGGACTGCCATTGAAAACCCTGATCTGTGGTGATTCCCATGGCAGTGGAGTGTGTTACCCATTTCATGTGCAAGTTCTCATGTACACATGTGCGGGCTAGAAATTTGGACTAGCCAATGGCCTTGATGTTTTGCACTTTTGATGCCTATCCAGGGATAATGTAATAAAGACTGTTACTCATGTTGTGTGCTTTGTCGCTGCCCTTGCTAATGAAAAAGTGCAATGTATGTGTATATGTTCATGTGACACATGCTCTGTATGCCACATTCACATTGCCAATTACTTTATTTTCTTTTGCAGAGGTTGTCAGAGGTTACAGGCACTTTTGTGCTTCTTGTCTCAGAGGCTTGAGGGTGCAATGATGGTTGTCTGTGATGATGTCCTCTTATCCTAATCATTCTATTGTCAGGTCTCCAATTTAGTACACATGTCATATTCGGATGCTGTACCACAACAGAAGTGTATTCTAGCCACAGGATAACTTGCGTGGTGGACAGGGTCCGTCATATCTGTGGGATCTCTCTTGATGTGTGAACAGCAGTGTAGGTGTGTAGTCATCTTGTGTAGGCCTGGGTTCATAGTCACATGGGTACATTAGAATGTGTGCACTTGAGTAGTCATACAGTGTGATTGGCCTGTCATTGTCAGAAGTGTTGATGTGTATGTGCCCCTGAACATGACACCGACACACATGTATGATCCAGGTAATGAGTGCCTGTTTGTTTACATTCTCAGCCATGTGCTTTAGATTGTGGGCACATGTAGGAGTTGTTTGTTGAGCACTGTGCAGTGTGACCTTGCAATCCTGGGGTACACCTACTTGTTGTCGGTGTAAGTTGTGAGTATGCAGAGTGTGTCACTGCAATGTCTGTGTTGTGTTTTGTTGATCTGCCATGGCTCTTGTTTACGTTTGTGCTCACTGTGCTGACCTGCTCAGGCAAACTGACATTATATGTGACTTTTCTCATACATTGCTGTCACTTGACACATTTTTGGCACAAGTATGTGGTATGAAGAGTCATAACATCCCCTATAGGGGCATTTGATGCCTACACATTGTGAGTTACTCCTCTATGTGTTTTTGCACTGTACACTCCTCACCTGTCCAATAGTAATGTACACACCACTTCAGTCTAATATCTTCCACCCCATGCCTTGCCAGTGTGTGACCCTCTCCAGCACTTCATAGTGTGACACTGTACTGTGGGAGGATGATCTGTGTCCAGGACCAATGTGCCACTCAGGACAGTTTCACCATTTGCTATGTGGTGTTTTCTTATACTTGATTGCAGTCATGGTTGCTCATGTACAGTGCATATGTTTTACCAGCACAGTCCTCTAGTCATGTTCGATGCATCTGTGTTTTCCTGAGTTGTGCAGCAGTAGGTGATAGCTAAAGTGTATGTCTGTTTGCCGAGGTACTGCTACCCTTCCTGAGTGTGATGTGATCTGTGGCCTGTGATGATTTGTGGTGTGTAAGTTCATGGTGGAGCACTCAGACATGTGTGATACTGGTTTTGTTGGTGTTCACACACTGCTTACTATGCATGCACTGCTGTGAGTGTATGTTGCCTTGTCCTTGCCAGGTGTGAGTCCAGCTGAGTTTGCTATGTGAGGATTTTGTATGTGCATATGTAGTGTTTTTGTTGTTGATGGATGCAGTCTTTGGCCTGTGTTGACTCTTTCTACTCATGTGCGTGAAATGTTATATTTGCATGACATTGTGTGTGACAAGTTTGTGCATTGTAATACATTCAGATGTGTGTTGAATGTGTAGTGTGCATTTCTTGTGTGAATGTCACATGCAGCAATGTGGAGTCTTGTTAATGAGCTTGTGTTGAGTGCACAATAGTGCTATAGTGCTATGTCCTCTTATGTTTGGCCTGTCACTTGTCAGGAGTGTGCATGTGCATGCTTGTGCTACACATGAACAGCATGCTCACTTGGTAACTGGTGTAGTGTGTATGTCTGTGTTAGCAGATGTATTGTATTGATCACAATTAGTGTTCATGATTGGCATTTGATGATGCATTTTCTGATTGGGTTGGGGGATGGTGTCTGTGCAGTTGGCCAGAGTGAAAATGTTGTGTATTCCTGTGCTGTCTATGGTTACATTGCCTATCTACTGTTTGCCTGCACATGGCTGAGCTTGTTGGACTTCTTTGGATGTTGTTTGTGAGACATGTGTTTGGCAATTGGATTTGGATCAGCATTGGTTGAGACATCCCTGAGTGGGATTCTGACATTTGTAGATACACACCAGGGTGTGTGAATGGTTATCAGGAAACTCACAGGACCTTATTTGCACCTTTATCTGTGTTTCCCACAGGTGTTGAGTAGTGAAGGTGTGAGATGGGTAGATGAAGGGTATGTGTGAAGGTCATACTTGGGTTTGACAGTCAGGGAGTGTGACAATGAGTCATGAGTGTTGTGCTGGTGGCATATACCTGTCAAGGTAGTTGACACAGATGTGGGGCTGGTCACTGGATGGCTTATGACAGTTCCTATCATTCCTGGGCCAATGCATAGCTTGCATTGCTGTATGACAGGGATATTGCACAGATGTTACTTTAGTTCAATTTCAATCACTGTGCCACCCATGTCTGATTTGATGGCCTAGGTGTAGTGTGATATGTTGCTCCTCTTGCATGTCATGTACAAATGCTATGTGGGTTTCTCCATGTTTTTCCTGCACTGGGCACTCCACTTTAGGCTAGTCTATTTATTGTCATACATTGCTGCTGACTTATGATATGTCTATGAGGCTAAATTTCAGTGTGTGAGCTGTCTGAGGGCCTTGACATGCAGTGTGCACAGTTCCATGGTTGTTAATCTGCACAGTGACTCTTCATTTCTTCAATTACTCACTTTGATTCACATGAGTGGAAGGCAGGTGTGAGGATGAGGGTTGTCCTGAGTGCCAGGTCAGAGTTTCCTGCTGTCAAGATGGACTCTTCCTGACACTCTGGCATTCATTCACTACTTAGTAGTTGGTGCTCCCTTTGTTGAGGTGGAGTGATGGTGGGTGGGTGTTCTGTGAGTTGGGAGTGTAGTCAGTGTTGTTGATGTACTGGACATACTCACATGGTATCATTAATTTCAGCAGTGCACTTGTGAGTGAAATGCACAGTGGTGCTTACTTTGAGTTTTCTGTTTGAGTCAGAAATGTTGTTCTGTGCTACATGGTATGGCTGTCATTGTGTGATATGGTCTGCCATTGTATGTGATGGGCCTATCAATGTCTGCTTGGGGGCTGTGCTGA
Organism: Calotriton arnoldi; assembly: GCA_963921515.1. NCBI lineage: Eukaryota > Metazoa > Chordata > Amphibia > Caudata > Salamandridae > Calotriton > Calotriton arnoldi. Next base: position 832,607 of record CAWUFW010003117.1, read on the forward strand.
TGTGTGATTGTGTGGCAGTGGTGTGTAATATGTTGTGTCATCTACCTGGGCTCACTGACTCATTCCAAAACCTTGTTGGCCTACTGTGAAGTACACATACACACCCTGCTTGTTCTGCCCTCCTCTGTTCCACATTGTATGTGGACTGACCCTTATTTGTGTGCAATGATGACTATAGTCATTTTTGAGGGACTTTTGCCTCACCCCACACTCATGTTCCTATTCAGTTACTGGTGATCTTAATGAGATGTCACTGTAGACAGGGTCCCTGCACATGACTTCTTGCTGCAGATGTGTTGTGCAGAGTGGTGCTTATTTTATGTTACATGTGGTGTGGATGTTGTGATGTTGGTCTTGCTTGTCTGGGACAATGTCCTGGACTCCTACTACATTGTGGGCAGGTTTTCCCGCGGCTTCACCGCTGCGGTGACATGACCGCCACGACTGGGCTAGTTGCAGTGATTTCTATGGTGATGGGTGACCCCGATGCAGAGGTGTCAATTTGTGACGTGCAGGACATGTGTACTTACACTGGGGGTATGTTCCTGTCTCCACCAGGGTGTCTGATGTAGACTGGACACGTATTTCAGCACAACAGTTGTGGTTGTATGCGGGGATGTGTTGTTGACTTACCTGCGGTGTTGACCGCGACGGCGTCTTATCTGCTGGTAATGGATGAGGTACAGCAGCGGAACGGCTTGTAGAGCTGGATCCATGGCGGCCAGGAACGTGTGGAGGTGCCTCGTATTCGAGTTTATATCTCCGCAGTTGTACTTCCGCCATCTCCGAGTGGCTGGTTTCTCCGCTGCGTTCTAATGGGCTGTTTGAGTCATCATGATTTGTCCAGCGGTCGTCACGTCATTCCGCACGGCGGTCTTTCTCTATCGGTTCCCTCCGCCACCGTTGCCGAAGGAAAATTCTGGCGGATCCGGAAACACCGCGACGGATGGGGAATGCGCTATCTTTGCCCATTGTAATATGGCGGACGCGAGTACCGCCGCAGGAGTAAGTAAATGGACGTTTTCCGCCAGCACCGCGGAGGTGCCTAGGACCACCATCGTAATCGGCCCCCAAGTACGATGCGAAGATCGCGTAAGCGCCGACCGAATCATTTCCGGACCCGAACCGCTACGTACGTCTCGTTTGTAGACGAATCGTGCCGCGCAATAGAGCCGATTTCCGACCGAGCGAGTCCGATGCACGATTCGGACAGCCGCTTCGCCTCGGTCTCAGCGAGATGAAACGGCTGTTGGAAGTGTACTTCGGGGGGCCGAACCAGGCCCCCCTTCACCCAGGGCCCTCCGAATCTATCACTGGGGGGTGCCCATGGGTCCCCCCGATCCAAGCATGCACAGTGTGGTGGGCACCATGGGATGCCCACCACAGTGTGTACGCTTTTCCCCGTCAACCCCTTTTATGCTATGGGAGCCTGTGTATGCGTCTGTACACGGGCTCCCATTGAGTTCAATGGGAGACTGAGCGAACCGAGTCCGTAGGCATACAGCAGCATCGTACTCGCTCGTTCGGACTCCCGGAGCACGTCTCGCTCGGAATGCCCTCCGGATCCGAGTCGTACGGAGGGCTTTCCGAGCGATATCAGAATCGGGCCCTAAGTGTGGAATATGCAACAAATAGCAGCTTTGCATATCAAATAAAAAAATGAATAGCACTAGCATATGTACCTATTACTGACGTAGCTGAGCACTACAATTTATTAATTGAAAGTCCCTGCTACCAACAAAATGAGCAAAAATTAAGGGGTCGATTACGATGGCGGTCGGAAAAACATACCGACCGCCATGGTAGCGGCAAAAAACCGCCCGCATGGCCACCGGGAAAAACGCCGGACACATTCCGATGAACCGCCACAATAATCCGTCCGCGGTGGCGGGAGACAACGAAAAACCGCCCGCACACGCCGGACCAGCTGAAAATCCGACCGCAACGGCCGGATACTCAGCGGAAAAGCCAAGAACCGCCGCCATGCACACGGAGTAACCGCCCGTGACATTATGACATCCCCGCCACCACCATGGTACCCACCTGTGAATCCGACCGCATCGTGCGCGAACAGCGATGAATCCGATAGGCGGCGGAAGGGCTGCAGCATAGCCACCGCTGCCGAGGAACCGCTGCGGAGGAACCGCAAAAAAAATGGCGGACGTTGAAAATAAAAGAAAAAAAAACAAACAATGCACACACTGAAGTAGACCTGTCCCAACACAAACCAAAAGTGCCCAATGACAACAGCCCCAGAAAGTTCAAAATAACCAATCACAGGACAACACACACAACACACCTGACAGCAACATACCAGCTTGCCACACCCCCCATAGCCGAGCATAAAACTAGCCCCTCCCTGACCACAATCCTTTGCTACACTCCACAACTGAAGGTCCCAACCCCAGAGAACAAAGGAGAGGCAAACCTGCACACAGCACCACCACAACACACACACCACCTACACCACCCACAACACCCACACAACTGCACCACAGAACATCTGCACAGCACACACCATGGCACCACACAAAATGCCAAAATTCACTGATGCAGAGCTTGCAGTCATGGTAGATGAGATAATAAGAGTTGAACCACAACTCTATGGCAACATGGTCCAACACACCCCATTAGCCACAAGAACCCAAATGTGGGTGAGGATAGTCAATAAGGTCAATGCAGTAGGGACCACCCCCGCAACAAGCAGGAAATACAGAAGCGGTGGCATGACCTGAAGACCGTGGTGAAGAGGAAGAGGGCCAAGAACCGTCAGCTGGCTGACGGGACTGGTGGAGGCACTCCCATCCCACCCAAACCATACAGTCCGTGGGAGGAGAAGGTCCTTGGAATCCTACATCCAGAGAGTCTTGAAGGAATCCGCGGGGGACTGGAAGCTGGTAAGTACAAACCAATGTATATCATCACATTGCCATGTACCGTCTTGCACAAATTCAAACCTACAACCCCTAGGCCAAAGGACATTCGTCTGACCCACAATACCCAAAACAGGTCACACAGATGTAAGCACCACTAAACCTGAAAAAGCACAAAGCTAAACAAAACCAACTGGGATGCATGTGTACAGACAAAAAGCACTACAACTCCCAACAGGCCCCCTCTCCCACCCCTCAGCAGGATGGAGCACCCCACCCAGAAGCATGTGTCAGCCATTGAACGCACCCCCACCACCTAACAGGTAGGTAGCCATCTTCACAGGGATGGGGAATGTGTATCTGGAGGCAGCACTACAACTCCCAACAGGCCCCCTCTCCCACCCCTCAGCAGGATGGAGCACCCCACCCAGAAGCATGTGTCAGCCATTGAACGCACCCCCACCACCTAACAGGTAGGTAGCCATCTTCACAGGGATGGGGAATGTGTATCTGGAGGCAGCACTACAACTCCCAACAGGCCCCCTCTCCCACCCCTCAGCAGGATGGAGCACCCCACCCAGAAGCATGTGTCAGCCATTGAACGCACCCCCACCACCTAACAGGTAGGTAGCCATCTTCACAGGGATGGGGAATGTGTATCTGGAGGCAGCACTACAACTCCCAACAGGCCCCCTCTCCCACCCCTCAGCAGGATGGAGCACCCCACCCAGAAGCATGTGTCAGCCATTGAATGCACCCCCACCACCTAACAGGTAGGTAGCCATCTTCACAGGGATGGGGAATGTGTATCTGGAGGCAGCACTACAACTCCCAACAGGCCCCCTCTCCCACCCCTCAGCAGGATGGAGCACCCCACCCAGAAGCATGTGTCAGCCATTGAACGCACCCCCACCACCTAACAGGTAGGTAGCCATCTTCACAGGGATGGGGAATGTGTATCTGGAGGCAGCACTACAACTCCCAACAGGCCCCCTCTCCCACCCCTCAGCAGGATGGAGCACCCCACCCAGAAGCATGTGTCAGCCATTGAACGCTCCCCCACCACCTAACAGGTAGGTAGCCATCTTCACAGGGATGGGGAATGTGTATCTGGAGGCAGCACTACAACTCCCAACAGGCCCCCTCTCCCACCCCTCAGCAGGATGGAGCACCCCACCCAGAAGCATGTGTCAGCCATTGAACGCACCCCCACCACCTAACAGGTAGGTAGCCATCTTCACAGGGATGGGGAATGTGTATCTGGAGGCAGCACTACAACTCCCAACAGGCCCCCCTCTCCCACCCCTCAGCAGGATGGAGCACCCCACCCAGAAGCATGTGTCAGCCATTGAACGCTCCCCCACCACCTAACAGGTAGGTAGCCATCTTCACAGGGATGGGGAATGTGTATCTGGAGGCAGCACTACAACTCCCAACAGGCCCCCTCTCCCACCCCTCAGCAGGATGGAGCACCCCACCCAGAAGCATGTGTCTGTAAGTAAAAACCAAAGTGACACTGCACAGGTAATCAGACAGTGCATGTACACCACCATCACTCAACAAAAGCATTGGGAGACATGACAACATGAGGCTCTACTTCACCCAAAAATAGAAAAGTAAAGCACAGCCATTGACAGGATGCAGACAGCTCAGCGTACGTAACTGTGACAGAAACAGAACTGTGACTCTCAACAAATATGTCCAAGTAAACGGGCCTCTGACATGCATCACCCAGACTTCCCTCTGTAGCGTACATGGGAGCTGATTATGAAGGACCATGGGAAAACCAAACTAGCATGGTCTGCTGTATAAAGAAATACAAGCACAGGACATGTCAACGGTATGCATGTGATGACAATGGCTAGTCCATGCACACAGGTAATGTCTGCCAGGCAGAGTGATCAGCAAAGATGCTGAACATCAACTTGTAGTCATGCCAGTTGTCAGATGACAACCTCACATTGATATCACCAATACTAGACGTGTGGCATGCTAACCAATCACAGGTCACACCATTGTGAAATGATGAATGTAACTCCACTTCATGGCATGAGGCACATCACTGTGCAGACATACAATGTGTGAAAAAGGCAACTGTGTGTAGCATAACATGTAAATAAGAGACATCAAACACAGCAACCCTGAGGTGTGTAAGGCAATTACCATCTACTTCCTGTCCCACAGGTGACCAACAACTGACTGCAGAGGACGACAACCTCAACCAGCACAGCCAGTCACCAGCTCCCGAACATCTCCCCTCGGATGCAGACTCCCTGGATAATGAGGAGGAGGAGGACCAACCCGGACCATCTGGTGTGGCAGGGCGTAATGTGTCCCAGGACCCCACAGCCCCACCACCCTCAGCAACAACATCAACGCAGAGCCCTGCTGCAACGACCTGTGCCACCACCACCACCTCCACCACCACAACCACTACCACTGCTGCCTGCAACACTCGCCCTGCTCCACAGGCCAACCAGACCACAACAACTGCGGAGGTACGGGAGAGTAGGCCGGTGCCCACAGGAGGGAGGCAACAGGGCCGTGACAGCAGGCCAGGTGTGAGGACAAGGCTGACCCAAAGGGAAGAAGACCCTGCCACTGAATCACTGGAACACATTCACAGAGTTGTGGGGGCCTATGAACACGCCCAGGGACAGTTGAGGCAGGCTCAGCAGGATGCCCGTGAGCAACAACAGATGCTGCGCTCAATTGACAACCGCATGGGCCAACTCGTGGCCTGCATGGGCCAAATCAGGGATCTCCTGGGCCAGCTAGTGGGGGTCCTCAGGGACAGGCATGCGGCACCGCCAACACCTACAGCTCCCTCCGTTGTGCCGCAGGATGACAGACCCCCACCCTCCCCTGCGTCCAGCGAGCATGGGGACTCATCAGACACCACTGGCCATGCACCTGTGTCCCCCCTGCCAAAAGAGCAAGGGGCCGCCCGAAAAAATCATTGGGAGCATCCCGTGGCAAAGCACCTGGCAAAAGCCAGTCAAGTAGCCAGCCATGATGGCACCCCTCTACACCCTGCTGTGTACCCTGCAGACTGTCCCCACACACAATGGCGTGGGAATGGCAAATGACTGTTGGACTGTGTTGCCATACTGATCTAGTGTATACTCTATTGTCTCATCTACCATCACTGACAAATCTGTTATTCACCATTCACAAATCTGTCAATATCCACATCTACATCACATGTATCCACTGTAAATAAACACTAATAACGCACCAATGTAGTTGTCACTGTTCCATGTTCATCACAGTATGTTAACTCACACCCATGATTACAATGTCACAGGAGCAGGGATACTCCGCAGGCAAGTAGAGGCTGAAGGGACCTAGGAAAACACAACAGAACATCAGTTGCTACTCAGGTGGCGGACTAACAACCATCTCACAACACAGCACATCAAGGTACGACAATCTGCACATGTCACAAGGAGCAACTGTACCAACATAGACATCAAGTAGCTGTGTCAAAAGATCCATTGCCATACACACCTGCAGCCAGCACTGACTCTGCAACATGCTGTAGTCACAAAACTCACATACACATATTCACCAAGCACAACATCATCAGACAACAGCCAGTATTGACATTGCCACTGACCATCAAGTGAAGTAGTTGTTGATGAGCTGCTGACGCTGTCCAACACCTTCCTCCTCTCCACTATCCTCGTCACTTGACGTTTGGGTGTTTGCAGGTGGGGGCTGTGGCTGGTCATCATCATCCTGGATTAAGGGGATCCCCTTCCGCACGGCCAGGTTGTGTAGCATGCAGCATGCTACCACTATCTGACACACCTTGACGGGTGAGTACTGCAGAGCCCCTCCGGTCTTGTCGAGGCATCGAAAACGCGATTTCAGGAGTCCAAATGTTCGCTCAATGACCCGACGTGTCCTCCCATGGGCATTGTTGTAGCGCACTTCAGCTGGTGTCCTGGGATTGCGAAGTGGACTCAGCAACCAAGGTCCGTTGGGATATGCAGAGTCACCTAAGTGTGAAAGACACATACAGATTGAGTGTCTGACATGTGTCCGAGGACAGCATGGCACACAAACAGCACACGACTCGACCCTTCGTACTCACCCACAATCCATGCCCGCTCCGGCGCCAAATTGGCCATCAGCTGTGGTAAAATGCTGTTGCGCATTATGTGTGAATCGTGGGCTGATCCTGGAAACTTTGCACAGACGTGTGAGATGACCATATCTGCCTGGCACACCACCTGCACATTGATGGAATGATAATGTTTCCTATTTCGGTAAATATGCTCCCGTGCTTGGGGTGGAATCAGGGAAACATGTGTGCCATCTATTGCACCAACTACATTAGGAACGTGTCCAAGTGCATAAAATTCGCCCTTCACATCCGCCAACTCATGCCGCCTGGGGAAATGTATGAATTGGTCCCTGTGTTGCATCATAGCCAACAGGACATCACGTAGCACCATGCTGAATGTTGGTTGGGACATCCCCCTGCAATGCCCACAGTTTGCTGGAAGGATCCCGTAGCCACGAAATGTAGGAATGCCATCACCTTTGCCGTTGGCGTGAGTGCTGTTGGGTATGTCCTGCGTGGAAGCAGGTGTGGCTCCAATAGTGCACAAAGTTCCAGGAGGTTTGTCCGATCCAGACGGAATCGCCTTATGATGTCGGTATCCTCCATGTTAGCCAGCAGGGTGAAGGTACGAAACACATTAGGTCGCCTCCTAGGTGAGATGAAAGGGGACACGTCATAGCAACATAAATTAGGATGTGCACAAATTCATAAAGTCTGTCCTGTCACGGCGCTAACATTGACTGTCATCCCTGAAAGCACACAGTGCAATTCAGTGTTGTCCCAACATGAGACAGATTAATTGTACAACTGTCATGGATGTGCACAGTCAGTGGACACAATACGAACACTGTCTATGTGAATGCCAAGAGTCACATATCGAGCTGAGGTGGACTCAGCCTTGGGTGTACATGACACAGGACATGTGTGAAGCAGAGACACTGCTGGCTTCCACGTTGCTGCTGTACCTGCCACACCTCCTTGGACAATAATTGCAGGGGACACATCAACAACACAATGTGGATGGATCATTGGGATTGTCTTTGTACTCAGTGCCACTTCGAACACACTCAAATTCAATGACATTCACATCCCAAACCCATACATGTGCCAATGTCATCAGTACACAGGCCATATCTGCTGCTGACTTGAATACAAAGTCGGACAGTGACAGATGATGTCACGCCTGTGCAGAGTATGTGTACCACTGTAACAGGCCACCATTACCCCACTGCCCAATACTCTCTACAAGCACACAGATAGCCAATGTGGCACACATTAACAATAGATGAGGGACGTGATCAGCAGGGCCTGTATGCACCCTTAATCTTCCCCCATTTTGGACATTTACATGCAGCATCAAGGAGGGACTGCCCAAGGACACATGTGCACCACAACACATACCTTGGTGATACACATCCAGCTGTTTCAAGACACAACAGTGCCACAACACAAACATACAACACTACATGGACAACGCCAAGCCAGTATGCCAACAAGACCACGCATGAACATACTGTATGCATGACATATGGACTACTGGCTCAGACACCTGACACCAGTGGATGTAATTTTACACCACATGTCCCAAAGGACATGCATCCTGACCCTCATTCCACACAGGCTGTCAGGCCCAACACAGCATACAATCAACATCCCACATCTAACAAACATGCTGGCTGTGCATGAGTAGTGGGACACTGGTACCTCACATTGACCAAATGTCAGAGTTGGATGAGTGTCACAGGCACAACAGTCAAGGTACATCTCACCTGTCTTGGGTGCCCACACCATCCTGATACACCAGCAGATGTGATCCACCCACACAGTGCTGGAATAGATGGTGAGCAAGGATGGCTAGCACCCCATAGCATGCACATACACTAGTGTTGGTGGCAACACACTGCACACGTGTGCCACTTGTGCTGACCATCCAACATTGCAGACAATTCCCGCTAATCAGTGCACACACATTGCACGGGCAAAACTGGACACCCATAGCCTGTGGACAAATGTCGCATACTATATTCCATACAGTTAGCACAATCCACAACCGTGCATGCAGTCCATCTGCCAACGCTACATTCCTGATGTGAACAATGGACATGCACTGGTGGCAGGTGAGTAGCACCGGGACACAGCACAACACTCAAAAACATAGTGTAGCTAAGCACCATTGTTGAAATGTACATGTCACTGATTCACATACAACAGTCCAAACAACATGAGCACAGACCTGACACTACCACATAGGTCCCTGTGGTTACAGGTGGCAGACATGTAGCAAAGACATCTGCTCTGGCCGTCTACCCAAGTGACAAACAATAATAATGCAACGGATGCCAGGTGTGGTGCTGAAGTACTCGTCATGCTTTAGCGGGTCGAGCCCCCCTGTACATGTGGACATACACTGCAGGAGTTGCCAGTGTGTACAAAGACATAACATGCGGCATGTAATTGGTCTTAGCAATAACACAACAGGGTGACATCTGTTTCCAATGATGACAGTCATGCTGAATGAATGAGTTCATCTGGGTTTTCAGTGTAACACATGGGCTCAGGTGTGAGATAGTGGTCAGCATGGGTGGCAGATACGACATTGTGTGTAAATATTGATCAACATGATGGAGTACAGTGTTCCATTTGGTGTGAGACGTTACACAGTGGCTGACATTTGTGACAGGAGACCATATCAATGTTATCCAGTGCCATGTGCCACTGTACGTATCCACTGTGTGTAGCACAGTAATGACCATTGATCCACACACAACAAGAACTGTCCGTAGGTGCCTCAAACGTGCCCCATAAACACAATGACACACAGAGTGTACGATGTTGTGCTGCATATTCCCCATGGCGGACGCACATACTGTCCGTGAATTGGGTGGCGGAGCATGCCAACCACCATTTGTACCTGTGTCGATGCCCACCACTGACGCAAGTGTGTCATGTGCTGCACATGACACATTGGTGTCAGTGATGGCCCTCCACATAGCTGCAGATGGCGTTTGTCATGCTCCACCAGCCACATCCCGGTCACCCATGTCACTCTATGGCAATCAAACAGCGGTAGCGCCGGCCAGGACCCCGCGGTGTGACACCGCCATGAACCATGCCCTTGCAGCCAATGGGGACCGCTATCGCGGTGGCATGATGCAGATTCAAAAATCGCGGTGGGCGTGCTCCGCCCCAGCGGATGCGGAGATAGGATGCATTTGTAAGATGCACCACCGCGGTAGCGCCGGCCAGGACCCCGCGGTGTGTCACCGCCATGAACCATGCCCTTGCAGCCAATGGGGACCGCTATCGCGGTGGCATGATGCAGATTCAAAAATCGCGGTGGGCGTGCTCCGCCCCAGCGGATGCGGAGATAGGATGCATTTGTAAGATGCACCACCGCGGTAGCGCCGGCCAGGACCCCGCGGTGTGTCACCGCCATGAACCATGCCCTTGCAGCCAATGGGGACCGCTATCGCGGTGGCATGATGCAGATTCAAAAATCGCGGTGGGCGTGCTCCGCCCCAGCGGATGCGGAGATAGGATGCATTTGTAAGATGCACCACCGCGGTAGCGCCGGCCAGGACCCCGCGGTGTGTCACCGCCATGAACCATGCCCTTGCAGCCAATGGGGACCGCTATCGCGGTGGCATGATGCAGATTCAAAAATCGCGGTGGGCGTGCTCCGCCCCGCGGAGGCGGTCATTGGATGCTTTTGAAGAAGGCTGACCTGGAACACCAATGGCAGAAGACTATGACCACTGAAACGAGTCCAGGGCCCTATATATGTGTGGAAGGGAGCACCACATTTCCACTGCTCACAGAGCCTGCTGCCTGGGACCCCTCACCTGCTGCTGCCTCCAGGGACTGCTGCCTGAGACCCCTCACCTGCTGCTGCCTCCAGGGACTGCTGCCTGGGACCCCTCACCTGCTGCTGCCTCCAGGGACTGCTGCCTGAGACCCCTCACCTGCTGCTGCCTCCAGGGACTGCTGCCTGGGACCCCTCACCTGCTCCTGCCTCCAGGGACTGCTGCCTGAGACCCCTCACCTGCTGCTGCCTCCAGGGACTGCTGCCTGGGACCCCTCACCTGCTGCTGCCTCCAGGGACTGCTGCCTGGTACCCCTCACCGCCCACTGCCGCCGCTGACGTCTCATGTCCACAGTGATGGCTAGGACGGAGAAGATCCGTGCCAGTCCATTTACAAGCGAGGAGCTGGATGTCCTGGTGGACGAGGTGCTGACACAGTACCCACGGCTATATGGTGGCCCAAATGTTGTGGTAAGTCTCCAACAGTGGGGGTGTGAGTGCAAGGGGGCACACATGTAGTTGATCAGATGGTGTATGTGCCTGAGAGTGTGGGGTTGTGTAATGCACTGGCTGACATGCTGTTTCCTAGTTGTTAAGGGGGTGTATGCAACCCACACATTAAATGCATGGACATGAAGGGTGGATGGACATGTGTTGTGTACACATCCATATGGTGTGACAGCTATCTGGTGATGCATGTTTCTGGACAGTTATTGTTCATGTGACTGTTTGTGTGGGTCCTCGTTGTCCATCTCTGTGTGATTCTACCTGGCATCGACTGTCCACGCCCAATGTGACAAGGACACATCACTGACTGTACAGAGTGTGATACGTGTGTGGTTCGCATGAGTGTACATCAATGACCCATATCTGCCGTGTGGAGATGAGTCTGTGTCATGCCACTGTTCAGAGGGAGAGGTTTTACCATGAGAGTGTGTCACTGATGTTTTCCCCTCTTGTCTCCCACACCTGCAGCTCAAGGTACACCAGCGTAAGGCCGTGTGGAGGTCCATTGCAACCAAGGTGCGGGCTCTGGGAGTGTCGAACCGCCGGCGCACCCACTGCCACAAGAGGTGGGACGACATATCACGACTGGCAAAGAACGTTGCCGAGATGACACTGGGGATACTCCCTCGCAGTGGCAGGTTGTCACGACGCAGCTTGACACCACTGATGTGCCGCATCTTGGCTGTGACACAGCCTGAGCTGGACACACGTTTGAAGGAGCATCAACAGCAAGCTAGGGGTGAGTATTCTGTGAAGGTTGATTTTGTCTGTGAGTGGCTGCATGTGTACCATGCCTGTACCTGCGCTGGTGTACGTGATGTGGTTACTGTGATGCAGTGGGTTGTAAGTGGCCCCTGTGCTGGGTGTGGCAGTCACGGATATTACATACATGCACTTACTGATGTTTTCCAGTCCTGGGAATTTCAATGGCATTGTGGGTGGTGTGCTGCAGGCCTGGTCCATTGGTGTTAGTGTTTGTACGCCCCAACATGCATGATGTTGTGCTGTCTGCCCATCACATGGCTCAGCTGTGCCGTGTTTAGATGTTTGTACGCACTGTTTGAGGTAGTGATGTGTGTCTGCATGGTGTGAATGCACGGGGTGGCCTGCAACATGTAGACTTTGTCATCCTCAGTGTTGCTTTGCTTGAATATGTTTGTCCTGTTGCTGTCACTTTGCTGACCCTACATGTCTCTCTGTTATGCAGCATCTCCCGTGGGCACGGAGGGACAGGGGACGGACACCAGTGGTGGTGAGACAAGCACAACAGCTGCACAGGATCCCAGTGACACAGATGTGACCAGCGCCTCGGAGGGGGATAGGAGTATGCTGGAGGAATCACAGCCCGAGACGCAAAGTTCAACATCATCTGATGACGGCGGTGGTGCAGACATCTTGGAGGACACAGGGAACGGAGAGTCTGCTACATCTTCCAGCACACAGCGTGCAGTGCCCACCCTCCCAGCCACTTCCTCTGTTGCTGCCCGTGTTCGCACCACAAAGAGGGGAAGAGTGTCCTTCATTCCAGGCACCGCTGCCCCTGCCCCTGTGCCCCCTGCTGCCATCAGTGCAGAGTGTGTGGACCTTATGCGCCAGCTGTGTGTGGGGCAGACAGGGCTCCTCAATGCATTGTCAGACCACGACCGCAAATTGGCACAGGTGTTAGCTTTCATGGAGGGCATCCATTCAGACGTGGGTGGGCTGCACCGCACTGTCCAGACAATGTCCTCCACAATGGCGGCTGCACTTCAACTGGCTCAATCTCGTAGTCCAATTCCAGTCCCTTTGGCCACCCCCATGCCAGTGGCTACGTCTGACGACGGTGACCACGCTTCACACACCTCAACGTCACGATACTGCACACGTAGCACACAGCAGCAGCAGCCCAAGCGGTCAAGGTCACAGACACCTTCCCCTACAAAGAGAAATACAACCCCAGAGCGCAAAGGGAAGAGCCCGTCAGGCGTTGCAAAGGCACATGATTCAAGGAGGAAGTACTCAGGGTCACAAGCCTCAGAGCAATCCCCGGCCACAGACTCTGTGGTCCCAAAAACGTCTCGCAAAGGCATGCAGACACTCTCCATGCCCACTGTGAAGGTGGGGCCTGGCAAGGCTACACATAGTAAGGTATCCAAGGCTGTTTCACCAACTACCTCTACTCCCATTCCAAGTCCAGTGAAGCAGGGACAGGAGGGCACTGTAGGGGGCACACAGGGTAAAGAGGGGATGGAGGGGCAGAGGCAATGCCAGGCTAAGCGTCCTTCTGGATCCAGCACATCCCCAAAGGGAGGTCCAGCGTGTGCACCTGCGGCAGCCTTGGTGCTGAGTGTGCCGTTTGTGTCCACACCACTTCCCATTGATACGAAGACAGGCAAGCCATTTAGAATCCCCAAGAAGTGGAAAGGCACCCCTCCACTGTCTCCCTCCCACACTGTGTCCCACGTCGGCCTGAGTCCACCTCCACGTGCCACTACACCACCTGGTCCAAGCAGCCCTCCAGCGTCCAAGGCCACTGATAGCTCTTCCTCAGCTGGGCGTCTCACTCCCCAGTCAAGTGGTCCAACTGTGCCCGACACACAGTCAGCTCCCAGTCAGACTGACAGCCAGGTCTGAATGTTGATCAATGTCACAGACCTGTCTCTCCCACACCGGTACCTGTGCTGCCCATCGTGTCACACCAGACTGTGTTGCTGACCATGGCGGAGTTTGGTGACACACATTCCCTGTGCAGCTTCTCATTGTCTCTGTCAGCACCTTGGACTGGCCACTGGCCTTGCAGTTTGCCCCCTGCCTGTGCAGCTTCTCATTGTCTCTGTCAGCACCTTGGACTGGCCACTGGCCTTGCAGTTTGCCCCCTGCCTGTGCAGCTTCTCATTGTCTCTGTCAGCACCTTGGACTGGCCACTGGCCTTGCAGTTTGCCCCCTGCCTGTGCAGCTTCTCATGTTCAGGCTCTGCATCTTGTGCCTTGGTCCTGTCTGATATTGTTGCCTATCAGTGCTATTTGTGAATAAAAACAGTTGCTCATGTTGTCAGTTGTGTCATTGTCCTTACTGGATAAGGCTTTTCCTGTATGTCTAACATTTACTGTGCCACATGCTCTGTGTGCCACTTCAACTGTGCCACTGGCTTGTTTGACTTATCATTTATTTTACAGGGGTGACGGGGACTTCAGTTCTTCATGACTCGGATACTTGTGGGGTCATTGATGTTGTTTTCGGTGACATACCAGACTCATGTTCCTTCCTTGTTGCTGTTGGCTATGTTTTACTGCATCCTGGTATGTGGGCACTGCAAACACATAGAGGGGTCATATACACGGGATTGCAGGCAGGCTGACCAGGCTCAACATGTATGTGCGTTCTTGCTTTCATGTATGCCTAGCAGTGTAGATGTGTAGTCATGTTGTGATGGGCAGTCATCCTAGTCACAACGGTTACTTGCATGGTGTGCATTTGGGTGGTCAAGGGTTGTACGGTGTGTTGGTTGTGGCTTTGTCGTGTGTGTTGATGTGTGTGTTACTGGCGTGTGACTCATGGCTGTGTGGGACTGTTGTGTGTTTGTGTGCACACACTGCTTGTTGTGCATTCAGTGCTGTGGGTGTATGTTGCCTTGTGCTGTCCTAGTATACATCCCCTGATGTACTGCTGTGTTTGCTATGTGTTTTGTGGTGTTGTGCATCTGTTGTGTGTTTGATGTGTCTGTGTTGTTCTGTGATGGTGCACTTCTTGTCTGTGTTGTGGTATGTAGCCCATGCATTTTTCCTGACTGATGAGGTGGTGCACTCCTGTTGTGTGTGTGCTCCCATTGCCTTCCCCTAGTTTGGCTGCACAGGTGCTGTGTGTTATTTTTGTGGTTCTGTATGTGTTTCTGTTTAGAATTGTGTTTGCCATTTTTGTTTTGGTGCAGACGTTGGTACTGTAATCCCTGTGTGTGTGTGATGTTTGTGGATGCCCCCAGGGGGTTTGATTGTTTGTTTGTATCTTGTCTGGACATTATGTAGGCCCTTCTGTGTGTCTGGCATTGGGATTGTGTGCTGCAGATATGAGGGGGTATGTTTGGGGACTCCTACTTGTGTTTGGCAGTCATTGAGTGTGCCAATGTGCCCTGTGTGATACTCATGTGTACTTGCTGTTCTCTGTTTGACTTGAGGTCCTTCCTTTCATCCCTGTCCCTATGCATGGGTTACCTTGCTGTCTCCCTGAGTTGTTGCACTGAGGTGACTGTTGTTTGACTTCACTCACTGTGCCAGCCATGTGCTTGGATGGGGTGTGGATGTTGTTCTGGGTTCCTTGGCCTGCATGTGTCTGTTCACCTGGTTGTTGGTTGTCTCCTTGCCCTCCCATTTGTGTGCACATCATTCATGCTTTCCTCTATGTTGTGCTCCATTGCTGGTGGCATGTAGTCTGTGTATGTGGCTGTGTGTCGGTGTGGGGTATGTCTGTGTGAGTTGGCAGGGTGTGTGTCCAGTAGTCTGTATGTTCCTTGTGTGTATGTTCATTTTGTGCTTGTCTTCTGCTTTCTTGCCATGTATGTGGTGTTGTGGTGTGTGTGTGTGTTGCCCTGGGCCTGTGCCTCTGTGCTGTGTGTTAATCTACACCAAATGCTGCTGTGTCTGTCTCCCTAGGTGTTAGTTGTGTGCTGCTGGGTGTGGATTTAGGTCGCTTGGTGTTGGACATGGGGGTGCACAGGGGGGGGGATTGGCATGTTTCTTGCTGTGCGCGGCGGAGCTGTGGGTGGTGGGTGGTGGTGGTGGCCTGTGGTCTTTCTGGCCTGTCCGTTGCTGTACATGCATTCTGCTTTGTGCGATGGATTTCCCGCATGCTCACCGCTGCGGTGTCGTCAGCTACACATTACATTATGTTCGCGGTACTTTGGTGGGCTTGATGCAGGGTGTGAATTGGTGCCAGCTGAGACATGTGTGGGTACACTGATGGATGTGTTCCTGTCCACACCAGTGTGTCTGGTGTGGCCAGGTGCCCTGTTTCAGCACGTGGAATTTGTGTTCTGTTTTGTGTTGTATTGTGTTTTGTTTACGTACCTGCGGCAGCGTCCGTGGCGGGCGATGTTGGCCTGGTGATGTATCACGTACAGCACCGGGAGGACGTGTAGTGCTGGATCCATGGCGTTCGGCTCCGAGTGGAGGGCTCCGGAGTCTCGTTTCACGCTCCGCTGTCGAGATTCCGCCGTGTCTGGATGGGCGGTTTCTCCCCTGCGGTTCGACGGGTTGTTTGGCGCATCCTAATTTGTTGAGCGGACGGGACGTCATTCCGCACGGCGGTGAGTCTCCATTGGCTCCCACCGGCGCGGTGGCGGGCGCAATTTCATGGCGGTCGGCGTTGCACCGCGGAGTTCGGGAAATGGGCCATATTTGCCCTTCATAATATGGCGGCCGTGAGGACCGCTGCTGGCGGGCGGTAAGAGGCATTTTTCCGCACCGTCGGCACCGCGGTACTGACACCGACCGCCATCGTGATCGGCCCCTAAGTTCCCATCTTGACTACTTTGAGGATACCTGGGTGGGACGGCTACATAGATCTGGACACAGAAGACAGCCTAAATATCACATTCCATGGTGGAATGTATATAACAGTACCCTAAATAAAGAAGCCAAAACTAACAATGCTGTGGAAGGATGGCATAACGCCTTCCAAGCCACAACAGGCAGAACTACACCAACGCTACAAAAACTATTGCAATCTATCCAAAAAGAACAAAGCTACCAACAACTAAGAATGGAATAGTCTATAACTCAACTAGGCCCAAAACTAACCAAGTAAACTAAACAAATGTTTGAGTACTTACAATTCAAAGTAAGACTCTACCCAAAAACTAAAGGATTAAAGTATCTAGAAACAATAGCTAAAAGCCTACTTTAAATAAATGTACCTCCAAATCACAAAAATAATTAATCTAAAAACAGTCAAATAATTATTTTTTTTCAACTCCAAAAATATAATTATTTTGTCAATTATTTTAATTAAAATTCTAAAAATAATTATATTTTATATATTACACATAACTATAACAATTACATTATAAACATTTCCCTCCCACTATAAATAATTTAAACTTACTTACAATTTTCATTGCTGAAGAAGAGTAATCCAAAGTTCCATAAAAAATCCACAGTTGTTTAAAAAATCAATATTTTAAAAATAAACCCCCAAAAAATGGAAAAATTCATCTGTATAAAAAGTAATCCATCAACAATAGGTCCACCAACGATAAACCATAAAAAACCCGAAAACATTTTTAAAACCAGAAACGCTCCAGAAAAACTCGAAAAATTAAGGAAGTGTAAAATAATGATTCGTTTACTAGAACTAATACACTTAAAAAAAAACGTATTCTTCTCCCCACAATAACTTCCAATCGACAAAAACCTATTAGAAAATAAAACAATCCCTCCCGCACAAAAACACATATACACTATATAATATAACAAATAAATACAGTACTAACAACAGACTTTAAACATAATTACACATATCTATCAAACGCTAACACAGACCGCTTAACAAACCAACCGCATTTCGCACACTTCTAATTTAAACATGCAACTCACCTAAAATTACAAAACCTAACACTACATACACTATAAAGTACTACACTACCTTCAAATTACACTTATATTAAAGTTTATTTAAAGAAAATTAAACTTACCTTAACCGATGCGACACAGCTTCCAACCGCGAGCTTCTCCCCTCACAAATGACCTTAAACAAAATCGATAGCTTACAAAATACTTTAGTTTAAAAATGGCTGCCTTAAATAATAAAGATTTTTCATTTTCATTATTACTAGTGTTATATATTACAAATGCCTTACTGGAAATGTTTTAAAAATACTACAAAATATTACTAAGTTATAAAAAAAATGGACATATTATTTGTGTTGTAAAATTATAATATAATAAATATTATTAAAAAAATTAATATATTTTATTATTATAATTTAAAAAAATATACATGTAATGTGCAATGTATATTTAAAACTGTTAATATGTTTTACTAATATGAAAATAATGTAATAATTTTATAAAAAATGTTTGTGTTTACAAAATGACTTATGTACTAATTAATATTATTTATATAAAGAATATAAATAGTATTACCAAAAATAAAACACATGTTAAAAAATACAAATAATTATAAATATGTTTACAAGTATTTTTTTGTTAAGGTACATTTATTATTAATAATATTCACTATATGTATGCATGTAAAAAATATGTATAATATAAAAATAATAATGTATCTACTGTTACCCAAAACATTATGTTTTAAATATTGTACAAAAAGTGATTAATAACTACTTATTTGTTTTTCCAAAAATATACAACTGAATAATGTAATAAAACAAAAATTTGTAATACTATTTTTTCAATTTATTTTAATCTAAATATATAAATATCTACAAAATATGTAATATGTAAACAATTAACAAAATGTATTTATTTCCTGGTTAGAACAATAGAGATTAAATATACTTAAACAAATAAATTGCTTTTTCAAATGTTTTATTATCAATGTTTCATTATAAATAAAAATATAAATAAAATATAAAGATGTTTCTGTATTTTTTTTACATGCTATGAAATATTGTATCTATAATAAAATATTTATATTGTATCAATGTACTTTAAAAACTATTGTATTTGTTCAAACATTTATAACTTTATCTTTATGCTTACACCATAATATATTTTTATTTCTTCACTATTCCCACTATAAACTACATTAACTCAGGGAAGGTGGTAAATAGCAAACATTATAATTTACTACTCCCACTTCAATTTATATTAAGTCAGAGAAGACGCTAGACACTAACCTTATATAATTTACTATTCCCACTCCAAACTACATTAAATCAGGGAAGGTGCTGGATACCAAACATATATAATTTACTATTCCCGCTCAAATTTATATTAACTCAGGGAAGGCGCTAGACACTAAACATATATAATTTACTATTCCCACTCCAAACTACATTAAATCAGGGAAGGTGCTGGATACCAAACATATATAATTTACTATTACCACTGCAAACTACATTAATTCAGGAAAGGAGCTGGACACTAAACATATATAATTTACTATTCCCACTCCGATTTATAATAACTCAGGGAGGGCGTTGAACACTAACCATATATAATTTACTATTCCAACCCCAAACTACATTAAATCAGGGAAGGTGCTGGACACTAAACATATATAATTTACTATTCCCACTCCAAACTACATTAAATCAGGGAAGGCGCTAGACAGTAAACATATATAATTTACTATTCCCACTCCAAACTACATTAAATCAGGGAAGGTGCAGGACACTAAACATATCTAATTTACTATTCTCACGCCAAACTACATTAAGGGGCTCATTACGATGGCGGAACGATCGCGATCGTTCCGTCATCAAATTGAGAATTACCCACCACCATATTAGGATGGCGGTGGGTATCGTGGCGGACCCAAAGTCCGTCCGCCGCTTTTCCGCCGGTGGCAATCGCACTGATTGCCTGACGGGCGGAGCAGGGCCACTAATATGGTGGCGGTGCCTAGCAGGCACCGTCCGCCATATTAGGATGTGGGTTTTAGGAGGCCTTTCCATCAGGGCCGGACTGGCTACCGGGCGTTTTGGTGTGCTGCCAAGCTGGGGGCTGATTTTACTGCGGTGGGGGCTGATTTAGTTGATGGGGACCTGCGTGTGCTTCTAAATAAACAAAGCAAAACTAATGGTTTTAAGCACACGCAGGTCCCCATCAACGAAATCAGCCCCCAGCTTGGCAGCACACCAAAACACCCGGTAGCCAGTCCGGCCCTGCTTTCATGGCGGCGCCATGGAAAGGCTGGCGGGGATTGGGTTTGGGGGCCTATTGCGTGCCCCCCATGTGGGGGGGGTGTCGCTGCACTGGGGGGTACCCATGGTCCCCCCTGCATTTCCATGCACCAAGTGGCAGGCACCGCGTGGTGCCTGCCACGTGGTGCAGGGAAATGCAGTGCAATAAAAAGCAATGGGGTAACCCGGTTATGTGCAGAACCTGGGGATTTGTACATTGAGTGAACAGTGTTTCTGCCACCTACTAGCTTTAAAGAGGGTCTAAATTATTTGTATACTTGGTCCCTCTACTAAGATGAGACTATCATTTGATGAAATATGTCCAATTTTAAGTCCAAACAAAAGAAACTCATGCCATTCTGAATCAATATATGATTTTATAACAAATTAGGTGATAGTTGTGTACTCATAAATTAGAACAAAACATATATATGCACACACAGATATATGATATACAATTACACTTATCAACAAATTGGTGACAAGAAGTGAAAACAAAGAAATATATTTACAAATCAAGGCAAAATATATACATCACAAATGAACATATATTCAAGACACACATTTAAACACAGTGTGAGGTAAGTGAAAATATGTTTCAACCCAACTAGCAATGGTCTAATTATTCCTGATTGTTCTGGGTGAGCATTAACACTTGATAATTATGTGTCGACGTTTTGACCCCTGGACATGTAAGCGATAGTGTGATCGTCTGAGGGGGGTCTTCTTCAGGACTATATATAGAGTCTGTGTGTGGCCTTAAATAAGGTTCCACCTTGATACCAGATTTAATGGTATTGAAAGCACGGCAGCTTGTACAAAATAAGTATTTGACCTGAAATAAAAGCAGCTCTCCTTATCAGCTAGTGGTTTAAAGGTCAGTGGCACAACGTGCCTTCAACTCTCCGGCGTCTGGCACTTGGGGTCTTCTAATTAATATTCCAACTTCTCTTGGGGCAGTGGTTTGTCGGGGCCAGCCGCCTCCAGACTAAACTTTCTCCTTTGGCTCAGGGCTAACTAATGCCTCAGAATTCACTCGGGCATTGAATGTCCTCAAGTGGTTCACTTGGAGCTGCGGTGCAAGCACCTTTGACATTGCGGACAGTGCTGCAGCCAGCAGCACCGCCCACAATGTTAAAGGCCCAGGATGCGCCCGCCAGTATGGTGGTCGCATCCTAATTGCAGTGGTGGGACTGCCGTTTGTCTGGCGGGCGGTCCCATTCACTGCTACGGTGGCGGGCAGATAAAGCCCGCCATCGTAATCAGCCCCTAAGATAGAAAAGGTGCTATACACTAAACATATATAATTTACTATTCCCACTCCAATTAATAATAAGTCAGGGAAGGTGCTGGACACTAAACATATATAATTTACGATTCCCACCCCAATTAATAATAAGTCAGGGAAGGTGCTGGACACTAAACATATATTATTTACTATTCCCACTCCAATTCATATTAAGTCAGGGAAGGCACTGGTCACCAACCATATATAATTTACTATTCCCACTCCAAACTACATAAAATCAGGGAAGGTGCTGGACACTAAACATATCTAATTAACTATTTCCACTCCAAACTACATTAAGGGGGTCATTGGGATGGCGGGCGGAAGCACATCCGCGGTGCTGGCGGGGGTGGAAAATGCCCTTTTCCGCACTCCTGCAGCGATCCTCCCGCCCGCCATATTACGATGGGCAAACATAGCCCATTTCCCGTCCGCTGCGTAGCCAGGAGAACCGCCAGATTTTTGCGCCCGCCACCGCGGCGGAGTGAGCCAATAGGGACTCACAGCCGTGCGGAATGACATTCCATCCGCCGTACAAATCACGATGCCGCAAACAGCCCATCACACCGCAGCGAAGAATCCACCAACCCAGAGACGGCGGAAACACGACAGCGGAGCGCGAAACCAGACTCACGGTCCCCTCTACCCGGTCCAGACCGCAATGGATCCAGCCCTTCAAGCCATTCCGGTGCTGTACCTCCTCCACTACCAGCAAATAATGGACCGTCGCGGACAATGCCGCAGGTATGCAATGACACAACTCCGCACACAACCACAACACACAACTCCTGTGCTGATATACAGTTCCTGTCCACATCAGACACTCTGGTGGGGACAGGAACACCTCCCCAAGTGTACCCACACATGTCCCACCTGTTAGGAAATCACTTCTCCACATCCGGGTCACCAATCAACTGCGAAATCACTGCAATGTCCCGGTCACGTCACAGCAGCGGTGAAGACGCGGGAAAACATGCGCAAAATGTAGTGCCAGGCATGGGCAGTCCACAAAGATTCACAGGGCCCCACCTCCACCCTTCCCACACCCATTTGGGGCACATGCTGTGTGCTCGCCCTGTGCCCCCCCTGCACAATTCATCTCTCAGGTGTAGCCAGACCTTGCACCTCACACACCAAAGGACCAGGGCGCCTGTCTTGGAAGGTGGGGGTGAAGAGGAACACCGTGCACAGAAGCTCAGGGGCTGGACAACCCTCCTCCTCACACCTATCTCCCACTCATGTGAAGCAAACTGAGTCCAACTATAAAATGAAGACTTACACTGCATAAGAACATCCACTGAACTGTCCACACTGCCTGTCAAGTCACTCACAAACACCCCACACTGACACACAGCCACATACACACACCATAGGTCAGCAGCAATGTAGGACAATCAATGGGCCAGCCAAAAGTGAAGTGTACAGTGCTGGAAAACCATGGAGCAAGGCACATAGCATCTGTACATCACATGCAAGAGAAGGAACATATCACAACACCCTTAGGTCATCTAATCAGACATGGGTGGCACAGTGAGTGAAATTAAACCAAACTGAGCTCTGTGCAACAACTCAGGGACACATCAAGGCAAGCCATGCATAGTCACAGGAATGATAGGAAGTGCCTGAAGTCATACAGTGACCAGCCACACATCTGTCTCAACTGACTTGACATGTGCACATCATCAGTACAACACAAATGGCCCATTGTCACACTCCTTGACTGTCAAACACAACTAGGACCTTCACACATACCCATTCTCTACCCACCTCATACCTGCAGCACTCAACACCTGTGAGAAGCACACATAAAAGACAAAATGTTGTCCTGTGAGTGCAATGACAACCAAACACACTCCCTGTGGTGCACCCACAAACATCACACTAACACACAGGGATGCCTGAACCAATGCAGACACCAAAACAATAGCCAAACACAAAGCTCACAAACAACATACACAGAGTTACAACAAGCCCACATATGTGCAGGAAAACAGTGGAAAGGCAATGTGACCCTAGACTGAACAGGAATACACAACATTGTCACTCAGGACCAATGCACAGACAACATACCTCAACACAAACAAGAGGTGTATCATCAAAAATCCACCATGAACACCAACTGGGATCAATGGGACAATCAGCTAACACAGACACAGACACCTCACCACCCATGAAGTGGACAAGGTGCCATATTGTACCAGAAGCATGCACATGCACAACCCTGCAAAGTGACAGGTCAAAAATAGGAGGACTAGCCACCAATGTGCACTGAAAACAAGCCCAGCAACAAGAATCCCCTTGCTGCATGTGACAGACACACAAGTAATGCACACCACACCTGCAACACACATCTGAATGTATCACACAGCTAAAACAACTACTCACACAACGTCATGCAAATAGAACATCACACACATAGCATCAGTCAGTAGAAAGAGCCAACACAGGCCAAACACTGCATACATTCACAACAAAAACACAACAGATGCACAGACCAATCCATCACAATGCAAACTCAGATGCACATCAGGGGGTTGCACAACAAGCAAGTACAAGGCAACATACACTGACAACACTGCATGCACACCAAGCAGTGTGTGCACAACAACCAAAACAGTAGCACACATATCTGAGTGCCACACCATGAACTCCCACAGCACAAACATAACATTACACTCAGGAAGTGTAGCACTACCTCAGCAAACATACATACAGCTTAGCCATCACCCACAGATGCACAACTCAGGGACATCCAGGTGCAAACAACATGACCAGACTGTGCTGCCCAAACATCTGCACTGCACATGAGCAACCATGACAGGAAACAAGTACAAGGAAATAACACATAACTAATTTGCAAACTGTCCTGAGTAGAACATTGGTCCTGGACACATATCAGCCTCACACAGCATAGTGTCACACTATGAAGTGGTGGGGAGGCTCACAAACTGGCAAGCCATGATGTGGAAGACATGAGACTGAAGTGTAGTGTACTGCAGTAGTGGACAGGTCAGCAGTGTACAGTACACACACACATAGAGGAGTCACTCACAATGTGTAGGCATCAGAAGCACATATGGGGGATGGCATTACTCCACATACCACATACCATACTGGAGCCAAAAATGGGTCAAGTGATAGCAATGCATGAGAAAACTCACAAATATTGTCAGTGTGGCTGAGCAGTCCTGTACAGTGTGCACAAACAGTAACAAGACACATGGCTGATCAACAAAACACAACACAGACTTGCCTGTCACACATTCTGCATACTCACAACTGGCAGCAACAACAGGTAGGTGTCCCCCAGGAGTGCAAGGACACAACAACACACTGCACACTGCCCAACCTACAACTCCCACATGTGCCCACAATCTGAAACACATGGTAGAGTATTGAAACAAACAGGCACTCAGCTTCTGTGTCATACATGTGTGCAGTTGGCATTGCAGGGGCACACACACATCAACACTGACAACCAAACCACCCCTACACACTTCATGACCACACAAATGCACACATCCAAATGTACCCATGTGACTAGGAAGACAGGCCATCACAAGATGACCATACATCAACATTGCTGCTCACACATCAAGAAAGATCACACAGATATGAAGGACCCTGGCCAGCCCGCAAGTAATCCTGTGGATAGAATACACCTCTGTTCTGGAATTGCATCATAACATGACATGTGGACAATTTAGCAAACCTGACAATATGATGAGTATGATAATCGTAGATCATCACAAACACCCATCATTGCACCCTCAAACCTCAGAAGAAAGAAGAACTAAAGTGCCCCTCACCACTGCCAAACCCAGAAAAAGTAAAAGAAGCAATTGGCAATGTGAAGGTGGCATACAGAGCATTTGTCACATGCAACCATGCACATACCGAAAACACTTACATTTAGCAAGGACACTGACAAAGCAGACAACAGGAGTAACTGTCTTTATTACATTTAACCAAGATAGGCATCAAAAGTAGACAACAGCAAGGCCAGTGGCCAGTCCATAGTTCAAAGGAGGGACATGTGAACATGAGAATCTGCACAGGGAATGGGCATCCAAAGTTCCAAACAGCAAGGCCAGTGGCCAGTCCATAGTTCAAAGGAGGGACATGTGAACTTGAGAACCTGCACAGGGAATGGGCATCCAAAGTTACAAACAGCAAGGCCAGTGGCCAGTCCATAGTTCAAAGGAGGGACATGTGAACATGAGAACCTGCACAGGGAATGGGCATCCAAAGTTACAAACAGCAAGGCCAGTGGCCAGTCTATAGTTCAAAGAAGGGACATGTGAACATGAGAACCTGCACAGGGAATGGGCATCCAAAGTTACAAACAGCAAGGCCAGTGGTCAGTCCATAGTTCAAAGGAGGGACATGTGAACATGAGAACCTGCACAGGGAATGGGCATCCAAAGTTACAAACAGCAAGGCCAGTGGCCAGTCCATAGTTCAAAGGAGGGACATGTGTGCATGAGAACCAGCACAGGGAATGTGTGACACTGTACACTGGCGTGGGAATCACCACAGCTCTGAGGATACAGATGGGCAGTCCAGGCACCGCTGTGGGAGGGATGGCTTTGGGAGAGGAACTTTGCCTCATACTTGGCTGTCAGTAGAACTGGGAGGTGGCTGATTGTCGGGGACCGTTGGCGGACCAGACATGGGAGAGGGAGGAGCAGCTGAGGTAGAGGCATCAGTGGCTTTGTGAGCCGGAGGGCTGCTTGGACCGGGTGGCATATTGGCATGGGGAGGTAGAGAAATGCTGCTGTGAGACACAGTGTGTGAGGGAGAATGTGGAGGGCTGCCTTTCTACTTCTTGGAGATTCGATACTGATAAATTGTCTTGGTAGGAGTGTGAAGTGGGGTGGGCACAACAGCCTCACTCCCCACCAAAGGTGCTTCAGGTGCAGGTGTTGGCCCTCCTTCTGATGAACTGCTGGGTCTGGTGCTGCGCTTGGCCTGGCCTTGCCTTTTCCCCTCCATCCCCTGTTGACCAGGTGAACCCCCCACAGTGACCTCCTGTCCCAGCTTCACAGGGGTGTGGGTGGGAGTTGAGGTTGCGGGTGAACCTGCCTCAGAGATCCGTTTCTGCGGACTCTTTGCAGGCACCAGCTTCACAGCAGGCACAGCAATGTTTTTCCTGTCTGTGGGAGCAGGTTTTGGGACGGAAGTGTCCTTGGATTGGACTGATTTGGATGCAGGTGAGCCTGAGGCCTGCTTCTTGGCTTGATGCCCCTGAGTGTCACCCGAAGGGCTTTTGGCTTTGCATTCCTGTGTGACTTCTTTTGTTTTTGGGGATGGTGTCTGGCCCGCTTGGAGTGCTGCTGTGTTGTGCTTCGTGTGGAGTACTGTGAGCCTGAGGGCTGTGGTGTGTGGTTCACTCTCGTCAGATGTGGCCACTGGCAGGGTGGTTGCCGAAGGGACAGGAGCGGGACACTGAGCCTGTGCCAGCTGAATGGCTGCCGTCACTGTGGAGGACAAAGACTGGACAGTCCTGTGTAGCCCACCCACGTCAGAATGAATGCCCTCCATGAAGGCAACTACCTGTGCCAACGTCTTGTCATGATCAAGGAAGGTATTCAGTAAAGTAGTCTGACCCACACACAGCTGGTGCAAAAGCTCCACCGCCTCAACACTGAGGGCAGCAAGGGAGACAGGGGCAGGGGCAGCGGTGCCTGGGGGGAAGCGCAGCACTAGTGGAACTAGCCGGGAGGGTGGGCACTGGACGATGTGTGGTGGAAGAAGAGGCAGATTTCCCACTCCCTGTGTCCGCCAACATCGAGGAGTCACCGCTGGCATCAGATGGCGTTGAGGTTGGTGTTTCCGGGCGTGATTCTTCAAGGGCACTCCAGTCCCCCTCAGAGGCGCTGGTCACATCAGTGAGCTCATGTGTTGCCGTTGAGCAAGATGCCTCATCCCCAGTGTCCGTACCCTGTCCTTCTGTGCCCTCTGTAGATGCTGCAAGAGACAGAGACGTAGGTTCAGTTTTGTGCCATACTCACAAACATCATATGCAACCAAAGCAAACAACTCAAACATGATACCCCCATGTAGCACACCACCCTGTGCGGTCTACATGTGCAAGCCTCATGCAAAAGTCAGAAGATGCATGGAAACATGCATAGTTGGCATCAATGAACCATGTACCGTTCACACTGCCAAATAGCTGGCCCGTGCCGCCCAGTTACCTGACATCCTGATTCCCGTAAGCATACCTACGTGCCTGTAGGTGAGATAGATGTACATCTCAACATGTTGTCACAGTCACATATGGAGTCACTTTAAGGGGACAACACAGATGCTGACTCCAGGATGTCCTCATACCATGGCCATGAGCTACTGATGTCCACCATGTTGTGCTTTGAAGCGCAACGACCCTTGATGTCGGCAGATGTGTAGTTCTCACAATTCCAAAGTCAGACACTGCACACATCGACGTAAGCACACTCAGATGAGGAACACAGCTGTTCACTCCCCGGTGATGTCTATGACACCTATAATGCAGCAGATGGCATGAGGCCACATCTTATCTTGCAATGTCACGGGCCATTATTTTGAACACATGAGAAAGTACATGTAGCAAAAATGCATGTCAGCTGCACTCAACACAGAGGCCACTTACAAGCCATTGCATCACTCTGGAAACATCACAGAGCTCAACACTGGTGCAGGTTTGGGATACATGCAGTCACTCACACCCAAAGTCCCCCTTCGCAGAATACTCACCCCCAACTTGCTGCTGATGGGCCCTCAAACGTCCATCCAGCTCTGGCTGTGTCACAGCCAAGATGCGGGCCATTAGTGGTGTCATGCTCCTGCGCGACAACCTTCCAGTCCGTGGGAGTAGCCCCAGCGTCATCTCTGCCACGTTTTTGCTCATCCGGCAGATGTCATCCCACCTCTTGTGACAGTGTGTGTGCCGTCGGTTGCAGACACCCAGAGCCCACACCTTGCGTGCAATGGCCCTCCATAAGGCCTTACGCTGGTGGACTTTGAGCTGCAGGCATGGGAGCAAGAAGAGGCAGTTTCAGGGACACTGGGCCATGTTCCACTGTGTCTCAGGACAGGTGCATGCAAACAATTAGCACAGCTGTACAGAAAGCTTGATCAGAGGCCATACAACATGACACGTAGTACATTTGCATCTGATAATCGGATTGAAATGTATTTAGGTATGAGGGTGGACACAGGACCTGGCCATCTCACACACATGCAGAATGGCAGCACACAAAGCAATGTGAAGAAGGCCCTCATCTGTGATGCAGCATGTGAGGGAGCAAGACATACATCATGTTGCAAATGATGTTTTGGGGAAGACTCACTGTGTCCAACATTACACACCCCTCAATGTCTTTGGCCGCTGAGTGGCTCACTGTGTCATGGATGTCACATCATGGGGCATGATCTTACACTCTCACACCCTTCTCACAAGGTCTGTCTTGTGCAATCATCAGGCCTAAGATAGCTCATTGAGAAACAGGGTGGCAGACAACACATATATCTCACACTGTCCATTTACTGATGGGTCCGTGTCAAATTGGGCAGTATCTGTGCAGGCCAGGGGGACTCACACTGAGGTTAAACCTGGCCCATCTGAACAATCACATGCATGTACAATATGATAGGTCAAACAGTGCCTACACATGCAAGTCAGTACACATTATTAAATCAATGGAAGGAGGATGTTTCAGAAGTACATCACTTTGATGTGTCATATGCGATTTTCCACCAAGAGTGTCACCCTCAGGCATTTCAATCTTGTGCATAATGCTCACATATCCATGGTGACGATATGAAAAGTGTACACACATCCTTCAGTACCCTCTGGACGAAACACATTTGTGATGTCGCAAATGAGCATGTGAAGAGCGAATGTACTCTGACATCCATTAGCACAGGCAATGTTTGTTCTGACTTCCACTTTCCAAACCAGCAGTGTCACTGTATGGCTGCAAAGACACTGCACGTCCCTCCCATCCTTCAATGCAGCCATGGATCTGTGGTAATAAGGCTACACACCCCATTGCCATGAAGTCAGCATGCCAGGCAGTGTATCACACAAACTAGCACTCACAGGCACATACTACTGCAGAGAGACATCATGTGAGCACTCTTTGCACTCTCCAAATTTCACTCTGAGACACTTACCATTACATCATGAGCACCATATAGCCTCCCATAGTATGTAAGCACCTCATCCACCAGGACCTCCAGCTCCTCTGTGGTAAAGGGACTGGCCCTGATGTTCTCAGTTCTTGCCATCACTGGGTCCAGGAGACAGGAACAGCAGCAGTTGGGGATGAAGAATGGCAGGCAGCAGTGTCAGGATGCAGTGGAAATGTGTGGCTCTCTCACAGACATATATAGTCCCCTGGGGTTGTTTCAATGGTACTCAGCTGCTGCAATTGGTGTTCCAGGTCAGCTATTTTTCAAATGCAACCAATAACCGGCCCCGCTGTAGCGGAGCACGCCTACCGCGATTTTCAAAAGTGCATTCCACTAGCGCGATTGCGGTCCCCATTGACTGAATGGGCATGGGCAATGGCGGTGTCACACCGCTGGGCCAGGCGGTCTCTACCACAATCGTGCATCTTACAATTGTATCCAATGACCGGCCCAGCGGTAGCGGAGCACGCCTACCGCGATTTTCAAAAGTGCATTCCACTAGCGCGATTGCGGGCCCCATTGGCTGAATGGGCATGGGCAATGGCGGTGTCACACCGCGGGGCCCAGGCGGTCGCTACCACAATTATGCATCTTACAATTGTATCCAATGACCGGCCCTGTGGTAGCGGAGCAAGCCTACCCCGATTTTCAAAAGTGCATTCCACTAGCGCGATTGCGGTTCCCATTGACTGAATGGGCATGGGCAATGGCGGTGTCAAACTGCGGGGCCCAGGAGGTGGGTATACGACTGCCCTTCCGCCGGCTCTCCCATTCATCACTGGTTGCGATCACGGCGGTCGGAAACAGCGGATCGTTCCGCTGTCACCTCAATGGTATCCTAATTCCACGTGCGGTCAATCCGCTGGCCGTGCAGCGGTTTGGGCTTCTTCCGCCGTAATGCGACCGCCGCGGACGGATTTTCACCTGCTCCACACGCTACCGGCGGTCTTTCCTGGCATCGTTCCGCCACGGTCGGATTTTTCTGGCAGTTGATCCTAATCGGACCGCCGGTTTTCCCGCGGTACATGCGGACGGTTGATTCCCTCTACCATGGCGGTCCGGGTGCTTTTCCGCCCGCCATCAGCCCCTAAGTTAGGAAAGGAGCTGGACACTAAACATATATAATTTACTATTCCCACTCCAATTTATAATAACTCAGTGAAGACGTTGGACACTAACCATATATAATTTACTATTCCCACTCCAAACTACATTAACTCGGGGAAGGTGCTGGACACTAAACATATATAATTTACTATTCCCACTCCAAACTACATAAAATCAGGGAAGGCGCTGGACACTAACCATATATAATTTACTATTCCCACTCCAAACTACATTAAATCAGGGAAGTTGCCGGACACAAAACATATAAATTGCTATTCACACTCCAAAATACATAAAGTCATGGAAAGAGCTGTACACTAAACACATATAATATACTATTCCTAATAGCAATTATATTACCTCTTGTAAGATACTACACACTAAATATATGTAATTTACTATAATACAATATACATTGCATTTTAAAATATTTTTTTAAACATATATGTAAAAATATATGAGACATATAAATATTAATATCCAATATTTTTTATGAAAAATTCCCCAAAAATTGTTAAAATGTTTACCAAATACAAAATTATAACCAATTAAATACAAAATAATTACTCTCATTAATAAATTAAATTGTTTTAAATAAATATAAAATTTGAATTTAACAAAATTAAATGTTTAATGAACTTAAAACATACTCAACTTTAACCACTATAAACACAACATCCCAGTACTCCAATAATTAAATTTAAAAAATAAATTATACATTATACACTCATAAATTTATTTATATATATTTTTTTTTAATTTCAATTTTTTTTCTAAGTTTTGATAATTTAGTAACAAAAAAATACCCACCCTTATCCCCTATTAACACAATATCCTGCTCATAAAAAGTTTTTTAAATTAAATTTCAATTTAAAATATTTTTTTAAATTTCTAAAAACAATATATAAAACACTCCCCACCCTTATCCACTTTAAACCCAACATCCCACACCTGACATTTATTTAATAATTTCTTATGAAAATATTTTTTTTTAAATTAAATGTAAATTTCAAATTTCCTAAAAAATATTACAATTTCTTTAACAAAAAATTAAAATTTAAAAACATTTAAATTTCAAATTTTAAAAACACTCCTCACCCTTATCCCCTATTAACCCAACATCCCGCCCCCCCAAAAATATTTTACATTCAATTTAAAAAAATATATATTTTTTTAATTTTCCCCAATTTTTTTAAAACACTCCCCACCCATATCCCCTATAAACCCAACATCCAGCTCCTAAAAATTATCATACAATTTTTTTAAAATTTATTTAACAATTATTATATCATTTACAAACATTTTACACAATAAAAAAAATTGTAAAATGATATATTTTACTGACGATATTTTAACAATCGATATTTTTTACAACGATATTTTTTACAACACACAAAATCGATATTATATACATAGATATTTTTTACATCGATATTTTATACTAACGATATTTTTAACTCGATATTATGTCAAAACGATAATAAATACTCGATATTCTGACTACTTACCCTTTCTACTAGCCCCACTTAAGGAGTAGTTCACTCATTCCAAATGTTCTTAGTAACAACAGAAGGAGGGTTACATGGCCCGAGATTGAGAGGAGCTTTGATACTCTGGCACAAATTTACAACATAGTAGTCCATTCACTGGTTGACTTGGGCACCCAGAGATTGGATGTGCAACCTTTGGTTGACATAGTCACAAGTTTACTCGGTAACATCAAAAAGTTTTTCCGCAAGAAATGCGAAGGGCAAAAAAATGGTCAACAATACAAATGAGTGGTTTGACGAGTCCTGTAAGCTAGCTCAACACACTTTGATAGGGATTATCAAAGCTGGCTCAAGAAGCATGGTTGGCACATAAAGGAAAGCATATAAAAACGCCCAAGTTGGGGCAAAAAGGAATTGGCACGAAGTCGCGGTGCAAACCAAAAATAGCAATCAATTTTGGCATTTGATAGCTGAAGGGTCG
The DNA here is from genome assembly GCA_963921515.1 of Calotriton arnoldi. Classification (NCBI taxonomy): domain Eukaryota; kingdom Metazoa; phylum Chordata; class Amphibia; order Caudata; family Salamandridae; genus Calotriton; species Calotriton arnoldi. The sequence goes on from CAWUFW010003117.1 coordinate 865,244, forward strand.
AAAAACCCAGTCATAAAGGAAAACTTCCAGATACAGCCACAGAATTGGGAAGATCATTTCAGTCAACTTTATGCTGGACCAAAGGACATTAGTAGAGCACCCATTGAATCCCCCACTGCAGAACTAGAAACAGATCGACTAATTTTTAGTATGGAAGAAACTCAGGGAGCAATTGCTACTCTGCAACGGGGCAAAGCACCAGGTCTCGACAAAATCCCTGGTGACCTTTATCTCTCTGAACCTAAAATTTGGGGTATGATTTTAAACTACAGCTTCAACGCTATTCTAAAGGGTGCAGAAATACCTGATTCTTGGTTAGGTGCAGAGGTGGTGCCCATATAAATAAAGGGGACAAAAGTAACCTGGCGAACTATAGGCCCATCAGCCTTATAGATATTGCACAGAAAATATTCTGCCGGCATCTGCTGGAGAGATTCCTCGATTGGATGAGGAAGGAAACATATCGTCACCTCTGCAGGCAGGTTTCAGAGGAAACACAAGCATCATAGACCAACTGTTTCATTTTTTATTGACCCTATGGAAATATGTGATAATCAAAAAGGATCACTTATATGTTGTGTTTGTGAACCTCTGCGCCGCATTTGACCTCGTCCCCCGCAAAAAACTTTGGGCAGTCCTAAATAAAATGGGGGTCTCGAGCAATTTACTGCAGATTATTATTAGACTCCACAAGGATAACAATGCCCAAATCATGTGGGGGAGAGAGGAGGGGCTGACCGACCGGATCCGGGTGAACAGAGGAGTGCGTCATGGTTGTGTCCTTGTGCCTACTTTATTCACCCTCTACATCTACGGTCTGATCGAATCATTAACAGACTGTAGAGTTGATCCCCCCAAGCTTACTGGACAAGCAGTGCCACACTGCTTTTTGCTGATGATACCTTACTTATTTCTAGAACCCTGATGGGGCTCCAAAATATAGTGGATCGGTTTGGTGTGGCCTGTGAGGAATTCGGACTAGAAATTAATACTTCGAAAACCAAATTCATGGCATTTAATTGACACAAGTCTTTTAGGGGGAGCATTATGCTGGGTTCAACCTTATTAGAGGAGGTGAAGCAATTCGACTAATTGGGGGTAAGGCTGACCAGTGTACAATCATGGGCCCCACAAATTGTAAAAATCCAGCTCTCACTCCAACAAGTAGGTACTGCCCTAGTCTAAAAAGTTGAGAAATTCAATCTACAGACCATTGGCTCCAGTAATTCAAGTGTGCCAAACTCAGGGCATCAGAGCTGCACTATATGGCGCAGAGCTATGGGGCCATAACAATGTAGGTGACACAGTAAAAATAGAAAACTCATTCATGAGATCAGTTTTGGAGCTCCCTCAGAATGCCCCCCTGACACCGCTGTGCTTGGATCTGGGTTTAAAGAATGTAGCTCATCTTATTGCTTTTAAGACTCTTGCTTACTGGATCCATATCTGGTCAAACAACACACCACTACTGAATGAATGAATCACTACTTGATGTACTATCACTCGATACAGAGGGAGCATACAATGGCTCAAATTTATCAAGGGCTGGTTGAACATACTGGGCTTGAGTGAGCTCTGGACTAACCCCAGTAGCATTCAAAATAGGATCTTGCCCATCCTTAAAAAGAGATATTGGCTTTATGTTAACAACACATGGCTAAACAAAGGAACTGACAAGCAGGCTCTAGAGTTTTAAAGATAACATGCAGCTAGAAGAATTTCTGAACCGCATAGAACTCTGTTAGCTAAATCTTTATACTTGAAATTCAGGTATAGCATCCTACTAGTTAACAGATTTTGTAGTAACTGGAAGGGTGCTAATATTTCGCTCTGTTGTCCTGTATGTACGGGTGATCAGGAAACTGAAGAACGCTTCTTGTTCTTCTGTCCCAAGTGCACTCAGATCAGAAGAACTTGGTTGATTCCAATATGTCGGATCTTAGCCGCAAATCGATTGAACGAGATTATTAGGACCTTAAAAAGTGACTGGACAGAGTATTTAATTTTCACTGTGTCTAGATACCTGTTATATGCTTGGAGGCTAAGAACTAACCTCTGAGTAACAATTGAATCACCTTATGAAGTTCTGTATGTCCTTGTCTTCATGTCCTAACTATTGTTCCGGGATAGATTTAGAGATATTATTAGTTTTTATGATCGGAGAGTTTTACGAGATTTTAATTATTGGTTGATTTAAATCCATCCTTACAATGAAATCCTTTTACAGTAATTAGAATGATGAAATATCACACACAGCACTTTATTTAGCATCACAGTGTATGTAATACATTATTGACACCGATATAACTGTGATATGAACTTTGGATATAGCCCTTCATCGAGTATTGTTTTAGGGCATAGGTGAATTTTATTCTTTTTTTAAATCGAATTGTATGTGGAAATACTCATGTTTTAGAACTGTATCAATACCACCTTTAGAATGGGTGACTAGATACTATTGATTGTACTTGTATGACTTGATGTGCTTTTATGATTTTTACTAAAAATTGAATAAATATTTCTACTACTCCTACAATTACAAGACCTATAACCCCTCCTGGATCAATCTGAAACAATCCTTCATTATAAAATTCCATTTTAGTTTGAACTAGGAAGTTCTATTAAAAATTAATTCACAATTCTCAACTATTACCAATCTAACCTGACCTCCCTCTGGTTAAAACAGATAAAATCCAACCTTTTAAATAAATATTAAATAGGAAAGGAATTTTTCTCATTAGAGATTAATGTGCCACAAACCATATCCAGTATTTTGTAAATCTTGAAAAAATATTCATGGTCTTGACAATGTAGACTTTGACGATTTTCACAAATTGAAGGTAACTGTTTCTAAACTTCTGTTCTCTCCTTATCAAGACCCCAATATATTCATTTTATCAATGTAATTAAGAATGGAGGTCATGTTGTCTCCGAAATCTATTATTCCAACCAACGTCTTATACTATACTGAAACCTAACCTAGGGGCTCATTACGATGGCGGAAGGACCGCCACCGCTGGCCCGGCGGCGGCGTCCTTCCGCCATCACACAGGAAATTCTCACCGCCGAATTAGGATGGCGGTGGGAATCCCAATGTGTCCGTGGCGGACGGAAAGTCCATCTGCCACGGTTCCGCAAGGCAGTCCTTTTCCGCCTGCCTTGCGGAACCAGGACACAGGGCAGCATTGCGGCGGTGCCTTGCAGGCACTGCCGTAGGGATTACGAAATCCCTTTCCGCCTGTCTTTTCGCGGCGGTCATCCCACCGCAAAAAGACAGGCGGAGGCTGGATTTGGGGGCCCGTTGCGGGCCCCTCTGTGGGGGGATGCACTGGGGGGGTACCCATGGTACCCCCCTGCATTTCCATGCACCAAGTGGCAGGCACTGCGTGGTGCCTGCCACGCAGTGCAGGGAAATGCAGTGCAAGCACTTTTAACATTGCGTACGGTGCTGCAGCCAGCAGCACCGCCCACGATGTTAAAAGCCCTGGATGCGCCCGCCAGTATGGCGGAAGCATCCTAATCGCAGTGGTGGGACAGCCGCATGTCTGGGGGCGGTCCCAAACACCGCTACGATGGCGGGAGGACCAAGTCCGCCCGCCATCGTAATCAGCCCCCAAGACTGTTGCTCATAAGAATGGCATTTAGAAAAACACAAGGCAGTTGGGTGAAGGGATGTGGCCTAGAATTTGGTGGAACATAGTCAAGAAAAAGATTACACGTGATTAAGCCCAGACCAAATTTCTCCTTCATAGATCATTCTGGACCCCTGAAAAACTCAGAATAATTGGACTCTTTTCAGATAAAAAATATTGAATTGCAAATCAAGCCCTGGCAACCTTGTGCATATGTTTTTGGAATGCCCACTACTTGAACATTTTGGGATACAATATATTCCTTTATACACAATATTTTCAACTTCATACCACCTTAAAATTTTACTGAATCCTCTTTGTGCAAGGAATCAGCTGGTCTAGGGAGAAGTGATATTTTGTTACTTGACCTTATTTTCTCCCATGCACCTAAAACTATGCTATTCAATTGGAAAGATCTGCAAAAGTCCATGCTAATGCATGGTGAGGCTGATTGAGGTACATAAGGGGAGCAGAACATATCATGGCTCAACAGTACCCTTTGATCACAGCGAAATGCCCTATATGGAACAATATAGATAAATGCTGTAGGAAATTAGGTTACTGGTTGAGTTGGGATCCTACTCAAGTAGATAACACAATTCCTTGCAGGGTGAAGTCACAAGCAAATTAACCTATGCTTATCTTTCTGGTAGATTGACACAAAATCAGTTAGGCTTAATTTAGAGGCAATGTTTAAAGTATTTATGCAGTAATTCAAACAGTAATAAAGTGAAAACAGAACACAAGAAAAATCCCACACCAGTTTAGAAAACACGTAGTAAAATGTAATAGATTTTTTAAGACCAAAACAACAAAAATTCAATTAGTAGAACCGGAGATATGCAATTTTAAAGATTAAAGTGAAAATAGTGCCTAGAAGCACAAAGTGCCAACTGTGGTTGCCTAGTCGCACCGTACTTGGACAAAGTCACAAGTTCATGCCACCTGTCTAAAATCTGGGCTGCGAAGCATTGCAAGATCCCGCATGGAGGATGTGTCATGTAGCTGCAGTTCTGGTGGGCTGCAGGCTGCGATATAAGGCCCTGCACCAAGGATGTGTCACACTGTAGCAATTCTGGGGAGCTGCAATGATGGGATGCGAGGTCCTGCATCGGAGATGCATTGCGCTTCAGCAGCCCTGAGAAGTTGCAGGGCGAGGACCTGCATCGAGGAGGCATTGCACAGCGGCAGTTCCAAAGAGATGCAGGGTCCTGTGTCAGAGATGCGTTGCACAGCAGCAGTTCTGATGGGGAACTGTGAGGCAATACAGGACTGGGGTGGGTCCACTTGGGGGCAAGACTCACAGCAGATGGAGTCCAAATGATGGACTCAACATGGTTGGAGCCTTTTCTGTCCCTGAGGCTCTGATCAGGAGTCCAGTGAATTAGCCCTTGAAAACACGCTGGTAGTCCTGGGTTAAGATGCAGGTCCAGTCCTTTGCACTCAGAGTAGCAGGGCAGCAGAGTAGAAGTCCTTCTTGCAGCAGAGCAGAACAGCAATCTTTCTGAGTCTGAGGTTTAATGGTGTATCGAAGTGTTGGGTCCGAGGATTCAATATTTATACCTGGTGCTTTGGAGTGGGAGAAGGTTCTGGAGAGTTCCACCTCCAGAGGTGTTTCAAATTTTCTGCCTCCCTGCCCTGGCCCCAGCTTGTCTTGGGGCACAAAAGACCAGTGTCAAACCCTTTATGAGTAAGCTGAGGCAGAACCTTTGTTATGTGCAAGTGTGGTAGGTGACAGCTCCGCCCCCCTATCAAGTCTGTGATGGCCCATTCTGCCAACAATTATTGACTCTTTCTCTCACTGTCTAAGGGCAATACACAAAGACCAACAGCCAGCTACACCGAATCCTATGCCCCAGGAAGCAGGCTGTAGGCACCAAATGGTTAGGACAAGATAATGCCAACTTTCTAAAAACGCAAAAAGTACAATTCATGGACAGAATGTCATGCATTCATCCCAGTACAGAGATATGGGCCTAAATCCATCCGTTTTTTTCTCCCCATGCCATTCCAGTTTAGACCCAGCCAAATGCAAATCAGTCTTATTTCCAGTCCAGGGAAGACCTGGCTTGGCAGCATGGACTGGACTGTTCCCATGAGGATCAGGGTCAAGACTGATTTGTATACGGCTGGGGATGAACTGGGGTGGCGACGTGAGCTAAGGAACGATGATGGATTCAACCCAGATCTGTGGCTGGGTGTGAGTGTCTGAAAAGTTTGAGCGCTCCGTTCATCATATCCTTGTATTTGCAACTTTCTAAAAGTGCCATTTTCACAATTGTGACTTAAAATCCGACTTATTTTTATAAAGGGTTTTAAATTACAATTCTTTAAATGCCAAACTCAACATTATAACTTGTTCCCACTTGAACGTTATCACTTTTTAAATGTAATAAGGTAACTCAATGCTATTTATGGGTGAGGTAGGCCTTGCAGTAATGAAAAAATAATGTAGGATTTTTTTTTCACTACTACGCCATGTAAAAATTATATGTACATGTCCAACTTTTTATATACACTGCACCCTGACCTCTGAGCTGTTTAGTTCCTACCCTAGGGGTGTCCTAAATATATATATATATTAAAAAGGAAGAATTAGGCCTGGCAAAAGGTTTATTTTGCCAGGTTAAAATAGCAGTATACAATTGCAGACAGAGACTGCAATGGCAGGTCTGAGACATGTTTACAAGGCTAGTTAAGCGGGTGGCACAATAAGTGCTGCAGGCCAACTAGTTGCATTTTATTTACAGGCCCTGTGTACATGTACCAGGGATTTATAAGTAAACTAAATTTGACAATTTGATGTAAGCCAATTTTACCATGTGTAAAGGACAGAGCACAAGCACTTTAGCACTGGTTAGCAGTAGTAAAATGCACAGAACCCTAAAAGCCAACATAGATGGGTTCAAATTAGAGGAGGGTGAAGGCAAAAGTTCACGAATGGCCCTGCAGAGAAGCATAAGTCCAACATGACCACATGACCCCACTCTACCTAAAAGCCAGGGTAGACTAGTAAATACTTTCATGGGTTTTCCTGCTCAGGCGATATAACATGGATGAAGGCCGTGGCACATGTAGGTTCTGCCCGCTTCTGAACTCAGTTGAGTCCCTCTGTCTATACTCTCTTGAGCCACTCAACTTACTCATGAGGAATCCTTCACCTCACATATGGACCTAATCTCTGAAGCACCTAACCTTAACCTGCTCACAGATGCATGCATCCCTGTAGGTAGACAGTACCACCATTCTACCCCTTGGATCAGATTTCTGTCCCCAACTCTAGTAAATCTCCTCCCATAAGGACAGCATCCAATAGAGGCAGCTGACAACATTCAGTGTCAAGACCCAGGCCCCAGGTTATCCAGGGTTTTCTGACCTCTGAAGTTTTCTCAGAGTGGGGAGGCAACAGGCTCTTTCCCACAATTCCAGAGGTGGTATCCTGAGACTAGTTCTCCAGCATACAGGCTATACCCTGAGGCTGCACATGTGGCAGAAGTGAGTCTTTCCTGCCCTTTAATCTGGGCTTCTACACCCTCCGGTTTGGAATGGTACCACCAGCAAACTGAGCTTTCATTGCAACCTAGGCAGCTGCCCCAGCCAGCCCGAACAACACTTGTGGTATTGCAGTACCCAAAATGTGGAAAATGGGCATCTAGGGGCTACCTACCTCTGTCGAGCTCCCACCAGTGGTTGTTCTTTGGTACAGATCAGGCCCCCTGGCTTATCCTCGAGCTGGGAGTAATCAAAAGAACCGGGGTTGGATATTGGGCTTGCTGGGTCTTCTCTCATCAGAACCTCCCCTCCTATCCTTAGAAGGGGCATGGAAACACTTTTCACTTCACTATTTGGGGGCCTGCCTTAGTCACTGTGGTCCTCCCCCTCACTCTGATGGGGAAAACTGAACCATCCTCCACAGGATCACTCCCAGATACCTTCCCAGACCCTCTGGTACTATACTCCTGGGCCTGCCTCCTTTGCAAGGTCCCGGGGGTCAGTAAGCTTGCCGTCAACCAGATGTTGATGCAACTCTGTTAAACAGTTATTGAGCATGTGCTCTCTCAAAATTAGGTCATCCAGTCCTTTATAACTACTCACTTGGCTGACCTTTACCCAATCATTCAGTGTCTTACTGGAGAAGTCCAGAAACTCTACCTTGGACTGACCTGTCAGTCTGTGATTGTCCCTTAACCTTAAGTGGTATTTCTCTACAGTGAGACTTAACTTGGTGATAAGTGCTGCCTTCATGAAAGTGTAGGACATCTGGTCTGCCACCTCTAAAGCTGACAGGATATACCTCCCTACAGTTGGCATGCGCCTCTACAGACTGCTCCCTCAAAAAAACTCCTAGGGGACCCTATGTATTCTAAGGGGTAGCTCGTAGGCTGCAAACTACCTAATAATATCACCCCCTACCTCAAAGCTGGGCGCCAGGTCTTTCAGTATGTGGACTCCTTGATCTCTTTTGGACACTGCAGTATTGTCACCATTTGTGCTAGACCCTGACAACTGTTTGTCCTTCAAGTCCAGCTGCTTTAGACTCAGTTCATGAGCCAACATAATGTTTCTCTCCTCCAGTGCTCTCTCTCTGCCTCAGCCTTAACCTTTGTGAAGGCTCTTTCTGCCTCAGCCTTTTTCTCCTCTGATAAGACTTTCTCTTTCTCAGCTCTTCTCTCTTCTGCAGCCAGTCTGGCTTTTTCGCAGGGATGTATAGTATGAATCTATGTATTGCAAAATAGGGAGACTGAGTTGGTCCATCAAGGGGGTTGGGAAATGAGAATAGAATCAAAAACCATTCATTGTAATGGATTAGTTCCAAATGTAGGTTTTGTTAAGGAACTTTAGAATAAGGATTAGTATGGCCAACTCAACAACAGTCAATAGACTTGAATCTAGTACTATAGGCGATCTGTTTTAGATAAGTACAATGTGGCTGCATTTGCCTGTCATAATAATTTTGTGGAGATTAACTCTACCACTATTCTATTTTGCACCTTCTTTATTTCTTACATCAGCCAGGGCAAAAAGAGGGGCAGTGTGGAAGTGGGTCCAGGAGGAGCTGGTCAGGAGGCACCGACAACCAGCGCTGCTGCTGAGGGCTCTGCTAACCTCAGTAAGTCCTATTATTTATTTTTATCATTTCCCTAAAGTTGGGTTTTATGATTGTTGTAGGATTAGGGTAGAATCTTGGGGTATTGGAATGTTGGTGCTTGGTTCCAGGACAGGAGTTGCTTCCTGGAGCCTGGTGTTGCTGATAAGAAATAAAGTTGCTGACACCCTTATCTGCCGCCTTCCTTTCACGTGGTGATGATGACGGGATATGAATCCACGCATTCAAAGCACAATGTATTAGCTCTTTATCCTCTGCCCATTATGCTACTTTAACATTTTGCCGTGTTTACTTTTTTTATACTGTCTCCTTTTTTTCCAACTCCCCTATCCAATTTTTGTTTAATTCTTGTCATGCCTGCATTATCCCTTTTTTCCATATTTCATGTTTTATTTTTTGTAGCTGACTTTCTCCTGTCTGTACTAGTCTATAGTTTTCTTCTGCTTTGTTAGTAACCTTCCCCTCTTCCCCATATATCTTGTAGGACTGTAAGACTAAGAAAATATTTTTGGTGCTCTACTGTCTTCTGTGAAGATTACAGGACCACATAAGCTAGTTTTCTAAATAATCTTCACCACGCATGTTTGTTGAGAAAGTATTCTTTTTCTTGCTCATGCTCTAGCAGTTAACAAGAGAGTGGTCATGTACACCCCCCAGTGTTATGGTGGAATTCATTTATACAGTATACCAGCACATTCCATCACAGTGCAGCATGGCTGGAAAGTGTGAGCTCCCAGTGTATTTGCCATGCAACCCCATTTGTCTTCCATTTACCATTAATCCACCCCTTCATTGCGCTTCATTGACTCAGAGTCATCATTAGAGGCTTTAGCTCTGCCCCTCCATTATGAAATGTTTTTGGTTGGCTTGACTACCTGGCTTTTCTAACATTATCAACCAACCAAATTCTCAAAGTGATACTTTTTTATATAAGATACTGCTAACCGAACTGTAGTGATGCATTGTGGTTATATTTTTGTATTAAAAAATGTAAGGGGAGGCGTATTTGTCACCTAAAAATGCTTCCATTTTTTTTAGCCGCACAGACCACCAGTGCCGGGGCCAGTTCTGCTGCAGAGGCAGTTGGAGGGAAAGACACAGCAGCAGCAGGGACGGATAGTGGAAACTCATACTGCTTGCTTATTGGATGGATAGGTAAAAGGATGGTTAAAAGGGTGGATACTAAACAGATGGATATATGGATTAGAAATTTTGGTGGAATACTGATGAGAGGACGTAAAGCATAAATCATGATGGCTATGAATGGGTGAATATAGAAGAATGAAAGGATGAAGGAGTAATTGCTTGGAGGAAGAAACAAGAGAACTCTCCTGGAGAGGTGCATGCTCACCTACTTCCCCTACTTGGTTTTATCAAAGCTATGGCTCAAATTGGGTGGTATTTTAATTTTAGGTCTACTTCCTTGACTTACTGTATTTTTTATGTGATGCAAATATGTATCCCACCCATCATCATGTATTACCTCCCTCCCTGACAAATGCATTTCGCCACCATGACTCAAGTGCAGCATTGTGACTGCAGTGTTGGCTGTGTGGAGTCAAGGTAGAATTTGAAAGACATTTGGAGAAGAAGAGCAGGGTCATTGGGATTAAAGTAAGATCATTGTCAACTACAGCTGCCCCAGCTGCAGACTGCAGAGAGTAGTAAAGTGCCAGACACGCTGGCTAGCATTCCTCCATTAATTTAGACCACAACTTATACTGCATAGTGCATAATGCCTTGCTCATTAATGAGAAGTAATTTATTTGTATTTTTCCACACAAAATGTATGTTTAGTTTTTTGCTAAAAAAGCCTTTTAAAGAACAAAAATCAATAAATTATTTTCTTAATCTGGTGTTATTCTGCCTTAACTCTTCTCAGACAGTCAGTGCATTTTATGTGAGGCATGAGTGGGTACAAAATGGCCCTGTAACTCTCCTAATCACATCAAATTCCAATGGCCCTAGGGACCAGCAATGTACTGCTTCTGTGCCAAACTTTCATTTTAAACAAATGTTTGCACAGAGCATTGCATACAATTTGTATTTTTTCTTTTTCTTTTTTCTTATATAGCTAATCCTGCTGGTCAACCAGCACCACCCACCAGGCAGGCGGTAGAGGCCCGACTGTTGCAGCAGTGGCTGGAGACTATCCAAGTAGAATACCGCCGGCTGGTGGTATAGGAGGAGGAGAAGGTGGAAGCCTCTGTCCCGAGCACCACTTCACACAGCCAGCCGCAGCCTCCAGCCTCCTGGTCAATACATCTCTGACACTAGCTATCAGGGGCCCAAACTGCCTCTGCTGCCCCCTCCTACTCAGCCTGCCTATTCCAGCACCGTCTCCTGCAGCGTATGGACCAATTTGAAAGCAGGATGGCCTGGGTGGAGCAGAGCCTTGATGGCCTCTGGACCCGCCAAGTTGATGTCCTCTTTTGGCCCTTTTTTAATTTTTAATTTTGGTGGGAGGGACACTTGCCATGGGTGGAGAGGATGGGAATTGGGAAGGAAGTTGGGACTATTGGAAAGCCAGTAGGTAGAGCTGAAGGTTGGCACGAAGCCAGGCGAACAGAGTCCAAGGCACCTAAAGAGTGTACGGAGGGCATGCGTCCTGGTCCAGTGGCCAGTAGGGCTTCCGCTGCCAGAGAGGAGAAAGCGGTGTGCGGCGGAAGCGGCAGCTCTAGGTTATGGTGCGGTTTGCTGCCCTGCTGCTCTCTGCGCTACTACTGCCACAGTCAAGTCTCTAGTTGGAATTAGCAGTTGTCTGCCACCAGTTACTTGATCTGCCTTTCGTAATTCCTGCAACCCCTCAGTGGTTTCCATATCTGAGCCTTGGCAAGTGCAAATAAGAGAGTGGTGGAGGCCATAGGTCCATGAAATCTCCAGGGAGAATAATGACCACGAAAAAGTTGAGATCTGATCACCTGCTCTAGGGATGGGCTTTCACAAAAACTAAATCTAATCCTCTTCAGAATAAAAAGCCCTCCTCTGAGATGTTGAAAGGGAAAAGTCAGATATTTATTCTCTAGGAAAAGGAGAAGCCACTGCAGGACTAATCGAACCTGAATATGGACCCAGGTGCAAGGTCAAATGAAATTGTGCAACCAGAAGGTCTAGAGAGGCCTGGTTCCAAGGGGGATAGGTCGATCCTGTTACAATCAAAGAGTGTAATGTCAAACTTGAGGCCAGGTGCGGCCTCCCTGCAGAAGGACATCTTGGAGACTGATGGGGCTACATCTAGTCTGCCTGTTATACTCCCTCACCACCCTCATCCCTTCTTGGAGCCTTCTATTCTAGTTTCTGGGGTGGCAGACAACTCTTACATAATCCAACATAATCCAAAATCTTTTCAACAAATAGATGTAAAGGCTCGAGCCAATGATTATACTCTGTTAGTTTTGGATTTAGACCTTTGTAAGAGATATGGCTTACATATGTAAGATATGGCTTACAATACAAGGAGGAGAATCTGCTGCCTGTGGGGACCCCTCGTCCGATGGCTCCAATGGAGCTGCAACATTTTAACAATACTCCATCAAATCACCCCTCCTTGATATCTCAACTATATAGACCTTGAAGTAAGCGATATACAGCTTTGTCATCCTCCAGATCGAGAAGTAAAGGTGTCAACTTCTCTACTGTGCTTGTAAAGACTTTTATCTTCAATTCTACAGCTGTTAGAAAAATTTGTTGGTGGATCAGATTGCATTTTTGATACGGTGACAGCAATATTGAAGGAACTGGTTAGCAGTAAGAAGGATAAAGATATAGGCCTTGGGGAGCTCACTAAAATGGAAGGGGCTTCATTGCTGGGTAGGAAGATCTACTATAAAGATCTTTGCTGTCAAAGTGATTTTGGTTCCCAGGTAGGAAAACCACAATGTAAGAAGCATATAAAAAAAATCTCCCATACAGATAGTCCAGTTGACTCAATAAGATTTATCTTTGATAACATCCCAAATGTGAAGAAATTGAATGACAGTCCCCAGATTGTTGAACAGGATCTGTTCTCGATCTTTAAATCTTGGTCCAAGCAGGAGTCAATTGTCAGTAACCCAAATACATCTACATCTCAAGCTAAGCCCGGGGAGAGGACAAAACGTCGAAGACGAAAGAAACAACCACAAATCACACTCTTGAAGAAAGGCAGAAGAAGAGTACACTTTAGAGAGGTCACCGATACCTCACAAAGCGTAGAGGGCCCAACGCAAATTCCACAACTAGTCCAAGTAGCATTGGATTCTGTATATGGCCCCGCTAATGTAGGCAATAACAGGACTGTAGTAGTAACAGAAGGAGATTGTGCAGTAAAACCTCTCTGTATACCATCTTCTTTAAATCCAATGGCTTCTCCATTTCTGGACTCTGTTATAAAGAGAGATCATGCAGAGTCAGAAGGGATACATTTTATATGGTGTAAGGTGTACATTCTATCGAACCAAAGAATCCGCAGGTCTAACTCAGCTTAAACAAGCTCTAAACCACAGACAGTACAAGCTTACATATCCCTCTCAAACTGAGGGGAGTCCTTTATAGAGGACGGAATCCCATCACCCACCGAGGTGGCATGCTTCATCATCTGGGATCTCCTCTTGGATGCAACACCTAGTGCAACCAAGGACTACAACCCCCTCACTAAGAGGGAGGAGCTCAGGGATGTTTTGTGTGATCAAGACTAGGATCTGCTAGAATCCACTAGAAGCGAAGCAATACAGGTATTTTAGGGTAATGGTTGCAGTGCGTGCAGTGATGATGTGTGAAGTGATCTAAAATTGACTACCAAGAGAAGAAAAATGTATTAAGTGACTCTTGGTGTCAAAAAATAAAAACAGTGCATGTGCAGTTTAGGAAATAATAACTGCACCAGTCCAAAACGCAGGTCTACATGTTTCGGCCATGATGATCAAATTCTGATTGTGGCCTTCCGCAGGACCTAGATAATAATCGCTACTGCAAAAAGATAAAAAGTGATACAAGTGTCAAAAGGTTCAATACATGTGGTTGGAATAAATACAACCTACACAATCCTGTGGTCTCAAGTTTTGAAAAGATATCATAAGAATATAAATGACACCTGTGAAAGAAAAAAACAAAAACACACCGACATCAATTCATGATACAGTGGAGATAGTCAATAATAAAATTAAAACTTGTACTGTAACTAGTGCTCTACGATAGGGTCACTGCCCATCGCTTGGTATCTATACGTATACCTCATACCTAATAGTGTATGTTAATGCAATGTTTTAATGGAGAAATCAATGCTTACCCGTAGATGTACGGGTGCACACCTCACCTCACCTGGCAACAGCTCAGGACGTGAGGCACCGCTCTGTTAAAAAGGAAAAACTATAGTTACAGATCCATCTAACAATCTGTAAGTACGTCATCCAAAATAGTTTGCAGTCAAATTTGCACAATCGTACATTTATACTTTATCATGTAGCCAGAACCGAGATCTAACCCAAGTCTCTGAAATCGTTCCTATTATGAAGCAATATCCCAAGCCTCAAGAATTTACGATAATAAAGCCTGTGTGACTGGTCATGGCATTAATCTCGCAGTCAGATGCCAAAAAAACGAAGATATGCCACAAAGAACATGGTAGCACATAAGCCTATATGCCAGCCCTGTCTCATTCCGAATAAACTTTGGACTACCAACAGACCCATTTACAGGCATCACATCTGAAGCATTATATAGACACCACTCACGCAAAATCACAATTATTGACTGCTGTTTACAAATGTTTTCACACAGCTATACAGCGCTTTACCGATGGCTTAACAACTACAACAACAACAACCTAGTGGTCAATCTGAGTGCACGCATGCTCACTAAAGATGAGCAAGCAGTGCTGAACAGGGGATTGGGATTTGTCCCCACTTACTCTGGTGATCCGTTTCAGACAAGATGTGAGCTAGCCCAATTTTTCAGGAAAATCCGACTCCATTTCTTTTTCAAAGCCAAAGAAAAAGAAACTAATAACATCAACATGGTTGTTTCATCCGTAAATAGTGGTCTGAAACCTCGATCTACCTTTAATCCCACCACACATCTCATACCAGATCAGGTATTGACTTTTGAGAAGGCAGTTACGCAAGATGTGTCAACATGTGCCACGAAGAACAGATTTTTTCACAATCTTCCCTCTAATGAGAGAAAGGCATTACAAACTCTAGCCAATGATGCCTTAATAACAATCAAGCCAGCGGACAAAGGCGGTGCAATTGTCATCATGGACACCTCCATGTACGGGACGGAGTGCCTCAGGCAATTGACTGACAGACGATTTTATCGCCCAATAAAGATGGATCCCACACCTAGGATTACAAAAGAAATATTTGATCTTGTGGAAGAAGCTAAAACGGAAGGGTGGATTACACCCCATGAGGCTAGCTTCTTGATTACCACGCATCCGGTAATGCCATATTTCTAGGTATTGCCAAACATACACAAGACTCAGAGACCACCTCCAGGCTGCCCGATTATTTCTGGCATAGGTTCATTGTTGGAGCCTTTATCAACTTTTGTCGACTATTTTTTGAGACCGTCAGTTAAAGAGATGCCCACCTATCTCCAGGATACCAAAGACATCCTGAGGGTGTTACCGGGGACAGAGTTCGACGTTGGAACTGACTTTTTAGTCTCTTTCGACGTCGAATCCCTGTATACATGCATTCCTCAGGATGAGACTTTGGATGCAATACGAGTACTTTTAGATCAGAGAGATATGGACACCATTACTCCTGTGCATTTCATAATGGAATGTGCGAGGTTGGCTATGAAGGAATTTTTTTAGATTTGAGGAAACCATCTACCTCCAGACATCAGGAACATCGATGGGCAGCGTTTTCACGCCTAGTCCTGCCAACCTCTATGTCCATCTCTTTGAACAAGAGCATGTGCTAACTAATGACAATCCCTTCCATGAAAGGATTGTTTTATGGAAACGATACATTGATGATATTTTTGTCATCTGGCGTGGGGATGTCACTACCATCCTGGAATTTCAAGTCTGGCTTAATTCAAGGAACAATTTTCTCAAATTCACTGTTGAATACAGCAAAGAGAGTTTACTTTTCCTTGATCTACGCATTTTTCCATCAAATTCTGGTCTGGAGAGCGAACTATACAAAAAACCAATGGCAAGGAATTCATTGTTGGCATTTAACAGTTATCATTGACTTCGCGACAACTTACCATTTGGGCAATTCCTTCGTATTAGAAGGAACTGCTCTGAGAAAGAGAAATATGAACACCATGCCAAGCAACTGTCTGAACAACTACAGGACAGAAACTACCAGTACCAAAACCACCCATGACGAGACTTACGTGCGTCAACACTTTTAGCACACTATCAAATGGGATACAAAAGAGTGTGCATAAACATTGGCGGATCCTCAACGTGGGAAATGAGAATATTCCTTTACTATTATTTTCCTTTAAAAGGAGTTTGAATCTCCGTGACAACTTAGTTCACACAAGACCCAAAGCGAAGCCTCCAAATAGACCTAACACACTATGGGATATGCCAGCGGTTCAAGGGCATTATCCATGTGGTTCTTGTGCAGCCTGTCCCCAGACTGAACATACATCTAGAGTGGACATAGGCACTGGAAGACCATGGATACAAATGAGGCACACAAATTGTAACAGTGACAGAGTCATATATCTGATAACCTGTCCGTGTCAACTCCGGTATGTAGGAATGACAACTCGGAAGGTAAAACTACGGCTAAATGAACACAAAAGCACCATTAGGTGCAATAAGCAAGCCACCAGACTTACCAGTCACTTCTTGACGCAGCAACATAAAGCTGAGGAATTAAAATGGACGGTCCTGGAACAACCTCTTATTCCCCCCCATGTGACAGACATTTCTAAATTCCTGTTTCTCAGAGAACAAAAATGGATATTTAAACTTAAGAGTGACAGTGGAGGTCTGAACGATGATATTCCGTGGACCTTGCTTTAGTTCTGCTGTAGTTCCACATGAATGTCTGCTGTTTTAGATCTTGATTTGGGTGTAAAAGATATATAGTTCCATCACTACTTGAACCCCCATGTTAGCTTTCACCCTACAACTATTGCCTGATTTGCATATCCCTCTTGACCATGCCACTACTTACCAGAGAAACAACAAAAAGATGGCTAGTCAGCAATACCTCAAAATTGACACTTTATAGGATAAAACCACAAAGAGTGCGCATACGCGATAAGATATACGCGTATGGTTCTAAGTGACAGTTTCATCTTCACTGTTTAAGCCTCTCTTTCTCGCTGGGCGGTTGATTTTACATGCAATCGTGTTAATATATGAAAATAAGCTGGGCGAGCACATACATACTTCATTTCCCAGGCTTAGGCGAGGTGCTCTGTAGTTTTAAACACGTGCTTTTTTAAAACTTTTTTTTAAACTACATTTCCCATGAGCCAATAGAATTGTTTGTAGTTTTGGGGGTGTGCATCACCGTTTTATGTATCATGTGCTTTCCTAACTACACTTCCCATGAGACAATGGTTTTCTTTGTAGTTTTTGGGGGCGTGCATCACCATTACATGCATCATAGCTACGTGATCAGGGAGCCACGCAGTAAGGGCTCACACCTGTGTGGGATTTTGCCCTGCGAGTACTTAAACGCTCATCCTTCCCTTCGGCGGTTACCTCCGGTTCCAGCTCGTGTCAGGTCCGGGGTACCGACGGAGAGGTGAGTGAGGACGGCAGAATATTGATGAGCTCTATATCATGTTTCCTTTCTTTCATTTATCGGTTTGTGTAGAGCCGGGTGAAAACATTTGCAAACAGTAGCCAGTGGTAGTTGTTAAGCCATCGGTAAAGCGCTGTATAGCTGTGTGAAAACATTTGTAAACAGCAGTCAATAATTGTGATTTTGCGTGAGTGGTGTCTATATAATGCTTCAGATGTGATGCCTGTAAAAAAGTCTGTTGGTAGTCCAAAGTTTATTTGGAATGAGACAGGGCTGGCATATAGGCTTATGTGCTACCATGTTCTCTGTGGCATATCTTCGATTTTTTGGCATCTGACTGCGAGATTAATGCCATGACCAGTCACACAGGCTTGATTATCGTAAATTCTTGAGGCTTGGGATATTGCTTCATAATAGGAACGATTTCAGCCACTTGGGTTAGATCTCGGTTCTGGCTACATGATTAAGTATAAATGTACGATTGTGCAAATTTGACTGCAAACTATTTTGGATGACGTACTTACAGATTGTTAGATGGATCTGTAATTATAGTTTTTCCTTTTTAACAGAGCGGTGCCTCACGTCCTGAGCTGTTGCCAGGTGAGGTGTGCACCCGTACATCTACGGGTAAGCATTGATTTCTCCATTAAAACATTGCATTAACATACACTATTAGGTATGAGGTATACGTATAGGTACCAAGCGATGGGCAGTGACCCTATTGTAGAGCACTAGTTACAGTGCAAGTTTTAATTTTATTATTGACTATCTACACTGTATCATGAATTGATGTTGGTGTGTTTTTGTTTTTTTCTTTCACAGGTGTCATCTATATTCTTGTGATATCTTTTCAAAGCTTGAGACCACAGGATTGTGTAGGTTGTATTTATTCCAACCACATGTATTGAACCTTTTGACACTTGTATCACTTTTTATCTTTTTGCAGTAGCGATTATTATCTAGGTCCTGAGGAAGGCCACAATCAGAATTTGATCATCATGGCCGAAACATGTAGACCTGTGTTTTGGACTGGTGCAGTTATTATTTCCTAAACTGCACATGCACTGTTTTTATTTTTTGACACGCACTGCAACCATTACCCTAAAATACCCGTATTGCTTCGCTTCTAGTGGATTCTAGCAGATCCTAGTCTTGATCACACAAAACATTCCTGAGCTCCTCCCTCTTAGTGAGGGGGTTGTAGCCCTTGGTTGCACTAGGTGTTGCAACCAAGAGGAGATCCCAGATGATGAAGCATGCCACCTCGGTGGGTGATGGGATTCCGTCCTCTATAAAGGACTCCCCTCAGTTTGAGAGGGCTATGTAAGCTTGTACTGTCTGTGCTTTAGAGCTTGTCTAAACTGAGTTAGACCCACGGATTTTTTGGTTTGATAGATTGTTGTTGTTGGGGAATCTATCCACGCAGGTCTCTAAACTTATCCCTCAGACCCTCTATCTAAAGTGTTGTATTGTTTGTAATGTGTACATTTCCATGTTAGATTTTATTCCTCTTTTTCATGTAGATTCAATTGTAAATAGGTCCTCGCTGCTTAAATGTTTCTTGGAAGTTGAGAATTTGAAGCCAATCCAAGGTAATGACATCAATTTGGTTTCGCTATTGCCCTCAGGGTCTGCTTTTAAATCAAGGGTAAGCTTTTATTCTAAATTCACGGCAAATATGATATAATAAATTCTGAATGTTTGCAACATAGGGGGATTGATATCATCCCAATCCCAGAAGGGGGGAAGCAGGGATGTTGGTATGATTCCACATTGGAGCAATGTTGGGGACAATGTGTAGTCACCCCCGGCCCTGTCTCCCAGTAGAGGGTCTCCAACTGATTATAAGGGGTTACAAATTCCCTTAGGTAAACATGGCAGACAGGTATCTATTAGGGAATCTCCTGTCCTCTCTGCCCAAGCAATACATGAAGATGTGCCCTCTAGATGGAATTGGTTACTGAGTGCCTTATCCAGTGCCTCCCAGAGTAGCCACATGCAATGCCCTCATAACTAGCAACAAGCTAAAGCTTATCTCCTGGAATGCAGCAGGAATAAAGAAAAGTAAGGAGAGGCTGCATTTCTTAAACACATTAAAAGCAGACGTGATTTGTCTCCAGGAGACGTGGTGTGTGTGGGGGCTGGTGTGTGAAGATTTCATCACTTTGGACTGTAAAGCAACAGCAGCAAGGAGGGGGCACACAAAGAAGGCGTGGCATGTTTGCTGTCTAACAGGCTTAAGTGGATGTATGAAAGTTATAATTCCCAAGTAATTTATTTATGGAAGTAACTGGGTTTAACTCTGCAAGAGAACATACTGCTGATAAATGCTTATATTCCCCCAGAGGCCATTAATGATAGGCTCTTATGCGACGCCTTTTCCTTTATCAAAAAGCCACCCATAAGGATCAGCCTACGCTTATAATCTTGGTAGGGGATTTAAACTGCAAAATATCCAATTCTGCCTTGGAACAATTGTGGGATGTTCAAAAAGAGGAAGCTTTGTGGATTCCTCCAACTCTCTTTCCTCCAAAAATAAGAATTAATAAGCAAGGGAAAGTGCTATCTACCCTGCTGAAAAAGGTTGATTGCGTTATAGCTAATGGGAGGTTACCTTCCGACTCCCCAGCAGAGTATACTCATAAAGCACCAGGAGGAGCGACAATTCTGGATTATGTGGTGGTGGGTTGTACTTTGTTCTGTCTATTGGGTGGCCTAAAGGTCATAGATCCCTTGTGTTAGACTTGGCACCATTGGCGTGGATCTCCCTTCCATTTTTTTTGCTGTTGCCTCATCTGTTTTTGCTGGTTTAGATGCTTTGGGCACTTTGCCACTGCTGTTCAGTGTCATAGTGCAAGTGCTCCCTACTGTAAATTGTTGTATGGATTAGTGGTTCCATGATTGGCTTGTTTGATTTACTTGTCAGACCCCAGTACAGTGCACCACGTGTGCCCAGGGCCTGTAAATCAAATGCTGCTGGTGGGCTTGCAGCACTGGTTGTGCCACCCACAGAAGCAGCTTGTAAAGTGTGTCTCAGGCCTGCCATTGCAGAGCCTGTGTGCAGTCTGTGACTGCCATGTCGACTTGGCAAGTGCACCCACTTGCCAGTCCCTAAACCTTCCCTTATCTTCATATCAGACACCCCTAAGGTAGGCCCAAGGGCAGGGTGCATTGTAAGTATAAGGTAGGACATGCCCTGGTGTGTGTGGCATGTCCTAATAGTGAATTACAGCCATTTTCGTTTTTCACTATTGCAAGACTACCTGTTCCCCATAGGCCAGAATGGGCAGTTTTGATTATAACATCTTATAATCCTAACTGACCCAGGGAACATGGTAGAAAAACGAATTTAGTATGCCTGAACTCAGAATGATAAAATACATCTTTTAGTGAAGTTGGTTTTAACATTCTGTGTTTGAAAATACCACTTTTAGAAAGTAGGTATTTTCTTGCCTAACTGTCCAAGCCTGCCTGTGCTAGGTTGTGTATTGTGTGTCTGGCTTTGTGAGTGACAGGGGCTGGGGGATTCCAGGAGACAGGGTGAGTCAGCACAGAGCTGAATCGACCTTCCTGCATACAGAGTGGTGGGAGGAGTTGCACCTGGGTCTGAATAGGGCTCTGCCTGCCTTCCACAATGCTGGCTCCACCTCCTGCCGGGCGGCTGATGACTCTGCCCCTCACTCACAAAGGGAGAAGGTGTCTCCTGACAGAATGCACCCAGAACTGGTTTGGACCAGGTACAGGACCCTCTGCCTGCAGAGGAGAAAGGATTTTTTACCATAAATACTGGGGCCCAGACCCCATGAAATTAGATCACTTCTGGGAAATCAAGAAACCTGTTGCCAAGGAGAAGAACCGGAGAAGCTGAAGGAGGAGTACTGCCCCTGTGCTGTTTTGCTGATTGGGGTTGGCCTGCAGTGGTTGCTTTCTGCCAAGGACAGGAGAAAAGACTTTGCTGTGCTTTATCATCTTGAAGAAGAGAATCTCCAAGGGCTTGAACTGAGCTTGCCTCCTGCCTGAAGTCACAGGGACACAACAACTTCACCCCTTCTGTTTGCCTGCATCTAGAACTGCTGTTTTAGCTGCTAACAGAAGGAAATTGCAACACCGACGCCGGCGAGCGACGCCGTAACCTGCACCGAAGTCGTGGGCACCGCTCGTGAAGAGCACGACGTGCCGCCCCGACTTGCACCGCAGCCCCGACTTCACCGACGCCAGGGCTTCATCACCGCGGAGCCGATCCTCGACGTGGGTGACCCCCGAATCCATCGACACCGCACCATCGTAAGGAACCGACGCCTTGCCGCCATCCGTGACGTCACCTCCCCGACACAGTAAGGAACCGACGCCTCACCTCCCCTGCGCTGCAGTAAGGAACCGAGACATCACCTCCCCTGGGGTCGTAAGGAACCGACGCCGCCGGCGCCAACAAAGCATCACCTCCCCGACTCTGTGCACCGTCTTTTTTTCATCGAATTCCAGGTACTGTTCTTTGTGGGTCTGCTTGACTCCAGGCCCGACGCCGCGCACCTCGCGGTCGGCGCCGTACTTTGGGATTTCCTTTGGTCACGACGTCGTGATAACTCCAATTGGAGTTATTTGTTGCTACAAGCTTTATTGGATTGATTATCCTATTTTTGAAGATAACGTGAACTGTCTCTATCATTTTAAGTCAATTTTAGATTACAGTATTGTGGATTTTTGCTATTGGGTCTTGTGTTAAGTCTATATAAAGATTACTTATTTTTACATACAACCTGTGTGGTGTCCATCTGTAGTGTTTTCACTGTATTACTGTATGTGTTCACAAATGCTTTACACACTGCCTCTGAGATAAGCCTGTCTGCTTGTGCCAAGCTACCAGGGGGTGAGCAGGGGTTATTTTAGGAGTGTATCCCCCTTACCCTGACTAGAAGCAAGGGTCCCTATTTGGACAAAGGTGCAAACCATTGCCAACTAGAGACCCCCAGTTCTAACACTGGTGGTCAGCGGTGAGAATTTGGACTTGCATTTGTGATTCATATACAGTGATTGGATACAGTGATTGGTGTACACTACTAGTGAGTGCAGACCAATACGCGACCACATACATTTTGATAGGACTTTTTTTCCTTCGAACCTTTATTTTTGTTGAGAACTGCCAATTTTCACAATGAGCAAGACTGGATCCATTGCACCTGCAGATATTGAATTTGAAGAAGATAGGGTTGATACCTACACTGTGCCAGAGCTCAAAGCCGTTTGTAAAAAGTTAAAAATCTCTATGAGAGGCCTCACCAGGAAGGAGGAGCTTCAAAAGGCGCTGACGGCCTGGTTGGAAGCACGGAATGCCGGTGGGCAGCCCGAGGAGCCTGTGGAGGAGGCAGAGAATTTAGATGAGCGGCTTGAGGGGCCATTGGGCTTACCTGGGAGGAGAGTGCCTTCCAGGGAGGGCAGCAGTGTTTCTCAAAAGGGCCTGTCTCCAGAGTAGCTGGAGGACAGGGAGAAAAGCAGGATGCATGAAATGGAGATGGCCAAACTGAAACAGGGAAGCCATGATAGCCTTGAGCACAAGAAATTGGAGTTGGAAAGTAAGAGGTTGGCCATGGAAGAAAGGAAGATGCTTTTAGAGCATGAGAGAGTGGTGAGGGAGCTAGAGCTAAAGGCTAGGAGCCTAGAAATCACTCCCTCTGGTGGCAGCACACCTCCAGTGCCTGTGAAGGAAGAGTGTACATCCCCAAGGAGGATATTAAAGATTTCGTGAAGGGGGAGGACATTGGGCAATGGTTTAAAGCATATGAGATCGCCATGACATCACACCGGGTCCCTGAGAAGGATTGGGGAGCGGGGTTGTGGGGCCGATTTACAGGTGAGGGAAGGGAAACCTTGCTAGCCTTGCCCACAGAGGATCAGATGTCCTATGCCCACCTGAAGGAAGCTTTAGTGGCAAGGTATGGGTTAACTCCAGAGCTTTATAGGCAGAAGTTTAGGAACTGCAAAAAGCTGGAGTCTAGTACCTGGGTGGAGTATGTGTCTTATTTTTGCAGAGCATTGGATGGATGGGTGAAGGGTAGCAAAGTAAATGACTTGCAGGGGTTCTATGATTTGATTGCATGGGAGCACTTGTCCAGTAGTTGTTTTCCAGAGCTACGCCAGCACCTTGTTGACAGTAAGCTGACTAATCCTAGAAAGCTTGCTGAGGAGGCGGACCGCTGGGTCAGTACCCTGGTCCACAAGGGTCTTGTGGGAGACTCCGCCAAGGGTGGGCAGGGTCCCCAGCAGAAAAGTGGGGGGGACAAGGGTAAACAGGAGTTCCAAAAAGGGCCCCAAAGTAAACCCCAAGGGAACCAAGGTAAGGGTTCCCAGCCTCCCACTGAGAAAAGACCATGGGTCCCGACAGATAAGTCTGTTCAGAAGGGGCCCAAGACATGTTTTAGTTGTGGTCAGGTGGGTCACTTTGTAGGAAGTCCCAAGTGCCCCAATACCGTGACCACTGCACCCACTGGTGCACCACCCCGGCAGATGGCTAGTGTAGCCCTGGGAGAGGAGTTGGGTGCCCAAGGTGGGTGGGGTCCCGCAGAGATGTCCCTGGTCTCTTTAGGAGACAGTGAGATGGTCCCTAGGACCCAGCTGCCTGATAACACTAAGAAATACAGGCAGTGGGTGACCATCAATGGCCATAGGGTGGAGGCTCTGAGAGACACCGGGGCCAGTGTGACAGCTGTCAGTTGTCGGCTGGTGTCTGAGGAGCAGGTGGTCCCCCACGTATTCTACCGCGTAGTTGCCGCTGACAACTCAGAGAGCCACTGCAAGGTGGCCCAGGTTCCCTTTGAGTGGGGGGGGCTCTCAGGTATCCTTCAAGTAGCTGTGAGGCCAGCCATGCCTGTTGACTGTCTGCTAGGCAATGATTTGGAGAGCTCCCCTTGGGCGAAGGTGGAGCGGAGGTCTCATTTGGAGATGTTGGGTCTGCCAGAGTGGGCGTGTGTGACCACTCGGTCAATGGCAGCCAGTAAGGGTATTCAAGAGGACCTGGAGCCTGGAAGAATGGCCCAGGTGCCTACCTTAAAGAGAGGAGGCAGGGGCACGGGAAACCGGCCCCCGAAGTTCCCACGGTCCAGGAGGAGGCAGACCTTGAGGGGGATGCCCTGGAACCTACAGGGGAACAAGTGGCTGAACTGGGGGACCTGCCTGAGCTGACCCATTGGCAGCAGGAAGGAGGCCCCTCCAGGGAAGAGTTCTGCGAGGAGCAGAAGAAGTGCCCTTCTCTTGAGGGCTTGCGGCAACAGGCTGCAAGCCAGGCAGCAGGTGATCAGTCTGGATCTCACTGGATCTACTGGAAGAATGGTCTCCTGTATAGTGAGCCTAAGGTTGCTGAGCCTGGGTCAGCCGTTGTGCTGGTGGTACCCCAGCGCTTCACAGCCTTCCTACTGGGTCTGGCTCATGATGTGCCTTTAGCAGGACATTTGGGGCAAGACAAGAGCTTTCAAAGGCTTGTCACCCACTTTCATTGGCCCCAAATGCACAAGAGTTCAGATATTCATTGCAGGACCTGTCAGACTTGCCAGGCAAGTGGTAAGAGTGGGAGGAAGCGCAAGGCTCCTCTCCAACCTTTCCCTGTTGTCAGCACCCCCTTTGAGAGGGTGGATATTGACATTGTGGGGCCTCTGGATCCCAAGACAGCCATGGGCAACAGGTTCATCCTGGTCTTGGTGAACCATGCCACCCGGTACCCGGAAGCCATCCCTCTTCGGACAGTGATGGCCCCCGTGGTGGGACGTGCACTGATGGGGATTTTCTCCCGCGTGGGGTTCCCCAAGGAGGTGGTGTCCGACCATGGTACAAACTTCATTTCCAGTTATATGAAGTCCCTGTGGCAGGAGTGTGGTGTAACCTATAAGTTCACCACTCCTTACCACCCCCAAGGTAATGGGCTGGTTGAGAGATTCAACCGGACCCTTAAAGGCATGATTATGGGTCTTGAAGAACCCATGAGGCGTAAGTGGGACGTCCTCTTGCCATGCCTGCTCTTTGCTTACAGAGAGGTGCCCCAGAAGTCCTTAGGGTTCAGTCCCTTTGAACTGCTGTACGGCCGTCCTGTAAGAGGACCTCTGAGTCTGGTCAAGGAAGGCTGGGAGAAAGCTCCCAGTAAAACTCCCCAGGATGTATTTAGTTACATGCTGGCCTTCAGGAACCAGACTCGGCGTTTCAGACAACTCGCTGAGGCGAATCTGGAAGCCAGCCAGGAAGAGATGAAACGTTGGCATGATCAGAATGCCACTCTGATCGAGTTTCAGCCTGGACAAAAGGTTTGGGTCATGGCCCCAGTGGAGCCCTGTGCGCTCCAAGATAAGTGGACCGGACCATTTGAGGTGGTGGAGCGCAAGAGTGATGTCACCTACTTGGTGGACTTGCAGTCTCCCAGGAACCCCTTGGGGGTCCTGCATGTGAACCGCCTGAAGCCCCACTTTGAGAGGTCTGAAGTGGGCATGCTCTTAGCAACAGATGCTGGGATGGAAGAAGAGACTGAACCTCTTCCTGACCTCCTGTATGCAAAAGAGCAAGATGGGTCAGTGGATGGTGTGAACCTCTCTCCCACCCTGACCCCTGAGCAGCAGAATGACTGTCGCCAACTGTTGGGACAGTTTTCGGATCTGTTCTCCCTGACTCCCAGTATCACTGAATGGTGCGTCCATGATGTGGACACTGGGGACAGTCCTCCTGTGAAGCACAAAACTTACAGAGTGACTGACAGGGTGAGAGCTTGCATCAAGGAGGAGGTCTCCAAGATGTTTGCCTTAGGGGTGATTGAGTCCTCTAACAGCCCTTGGGCCAGCCCAGTGGTCTTGGTCCCAAAGGCTGCCGCACCTGGTGCCACACCCGAACTCTGGTTCTGTGTGGACTACCGAGGACTCAATTCAGTCACCAGGACTGACGCGCACCCCATCCCCAGAGCTGATGAGCTCATTGATCGGTTGGGGGCTGCCCGGTACCTCAGCACGTTTGATCTAATGTCTGGGTACTGGCAGATCGCCTTAACTGATGGGGCCAAAGAGAGGTCAGCATTCTCCACACCAGATGGGCACTACCAATTCCGGGTGATGCCCTTTGGGATGAAGAATGCCCCTGCCACCTTTCAGAGGTTGGTCAACCAGGTGTTGGCTGGACTGGAGGATTTCAGCGCTGCCTACCTGGATGACATTGCAGTGTTTAGTGCCACTTGGGAGGAACATCTGCACCACCTCTGGGAAGTGTTGAAGGCGCTGCGGAGGGCAGGCATCACGATCAAGGCGAGTAAGTGCCAGATCAGGCAGGGTTCTGTGGTGTACTTGGGACACCAGGTTGGGAGCGGCCAGGTGGCGCCCCTACAGCCCAAGATTGATACCATCCTGGCTTGGGAACCCCCCAAAACCCAGACAGAGGTGAGAGCCTTTTTAGGACTCACAGGGTATTACAGGAGGTTTGTTAAGGGGTATGGCAACATTGTTGCACCCTTGACTGAGCTGACTTCCAGGAAGCAGCCCAGGAAAGTGAACTGGACTGATGCCTGCCAGAAGGCTTTTGATGCCCTGAAATCTGCCATGTGCACGGCGCCCGTGCTTCAGGCGCCCAACTTCTCAAGGGAATTCATTGTGCAGACAGGTGCTTCAGAGCATGGTGTTGGGGCTGTGCTTTCACAGATGAATGAGGAGGGCCTAGACCAACCTGTAGCCTTTATTAGTAGGAGGTTACTTCCACGGGAACAGAGGTCGAGTGTGATTGAGCGTGAGGCATTTGCTGTGGCCTGGGCACTGAAGAAGCTGAGACCATACTTGTTTGGGACTCACTTCCGGGTTCAGACAGACCACAGGCCCCTCCGATGGTTAATGCAGATGAGGGGTGAAAATCCAAAACTGTTGAGGTGGTCCATTTCCCTACAGGGGATGGACTTCACGGTGGAATACCGCCCTGGTACAGAACACGCGTGGGTCTCCCTTCCATTTTATTTGCTGTTGCCTCATCTGTTTTTGCTGGTTTAGATGATTTGGGCACTTTGCCACTGCTGTTCAGTGTCAAAGTGCAAGTGCTCCCTACTGTAAATTGTTGTATGGATTAGTGGTTCCATGATTGGCTTGTTTGATTTACTTGTCAGACCCCAGTACAGTGCACCACGTGTGCCCAGGGCCTGTAAATCAAATGCTGCTGGTGGGCTTGCAGCACTGGTTGTGCCACCCACAGAAGCAGCTTGTAAAGTGTGTCTCAGGCCTGCCATTGCAGAGCCTGTGTGCAGTCTGTGACTGCCATGTCGACTTGGCAAGTGCACCCACTTGCCAGTCCCTAAACCTTCCCTTATCTTCATATCAGACACCCCTAATGTAGGCCCAAGGGCAGGGTGCATTGTAAGTATAAGGTAGGACATGCCCTGGTGTGTGTGGCATGTCCTAATAGTGAATTACAGCCATTTTCGTTTTTCACTATTGCAAGGCTACCTGTTCCCCACTAGGCCAGAATGGGCAGTTTTGATTATAACATCTTATAATCCTAACTGACCCAGGGAACATGGTAGAAAAACGAATTTAGTATGCCTGAACTCAGAATGATAAAATACATCATTTAGTGAAGTTGGTTTTAACATTCTGTGTTTGAAAATACCACTTTTAGAAAGTAGGTATTTTTTTGCCTAACTGTCCAAGCCTGCCTGTGCTAGGTTGTGTATTGTGTGTCTGGCTTTGTGAGTGACAGGGGCTGGGGGATTCCAGGAGACAGGGTGAGTCAGCACAGAGCTGCATAGACCTTCCTGCATATAGAGTGGTGGGAGGAGTTGCACCTGGGTCTGAATAGGGCTCTGCCTGCCTTCCACAATGCTGGCTCAACCTCCTGCCGGGCGCCTGATGACTCTGCCTCTCACTCACAAAGGGAGAAGGTGTCTCCTGACAGAATGCACCCAGAACTGGTTTGGACCAGGTACAGGACCCTCTGCCTGCAGAGGACAAAGGATTTTTGACCATAAATGCTGGGGCCCAGACCCCATGAAATTAGATCACTTCTGGGAAAGCAAGAAACCTGTTGCCAAGGAGAAGAACCGGAGAAGCTGAAGGAGGAGTACTGCCCCTGTGCTGTTTTGCTGATTGGGATTGGCCTGCAGTGGTTGCTTTCTGCCAAGGACAGGAGAAAAGACTTTGCTGTGCTTTATCATCTTGAAGAAGAGAATCTCCAAGGGCTTGAACTGAGCTTGCCTCCTGCCTGAAGTCACAGGGACACAACGACTTCACCCCTTCTGTTTTCCTGCATCTAGAACTGATGTTTTAGCTGCTAACAGAAGGAAATTGCAACACCGACGCCGGCGAGCGACGCCGTAACCTGCACCGAAGCCGTGGGCACCGCTCGTGAAGAGCACAACGCACCGCCCCGACTTGCACCGTAGGCCCGACGCCTGCCGACGCCGCGCGACATCGACTCCAAAGCCGTCACAGAGGCTGCTGCCTGCACCGGAGCCGAGGACACCGCTCGTGACACTCACGACGCACCGTCCCGACTCGCACCGCAGCCCCAACTTCACCGACGCCAGGGCTTCATCACCGCGAAGCCGATCCTCGACGTGGGTGACCCCCGAATCCATCGACACCGCACCATCGTAAGGAACCGACGCCTCGCCGCCATCCGTGACGTCACCTCCCCGACACAGTAAGGAACCGACGCCTCACCTCCCCTGCGCTGCGGTAAGGAACCGAGACATCACCTCCCCTGGGGTCGTAAGGAACCGACGCCGCCGGCGCCAACGAAGCATCACCTCCCTGACTCCGTGCACCGTCTTTGTTTTCATCGAATTCCAGGTACTGTTCTTTGTGGGTCTGCTTGACTCCGGGCCCGACGACGCGCACCTCGCGGTCGGCGCCGTACTTTGGGATTTCCTCCGGTCACGACGTCGTGATAACTCCAAGTGGAGTTATTTGTTGCTACAAGCTTTATTTGATTGACTATCCTATTTTTGAAGATAACGTGAACTGTCTCTATCATTTTAAGTCTATTTTAGATTACAGTATTGTGGATTTTTGCTATTGGGTCTTGTGTTAAGTCTATATAAAGATTACTTATTTTTACATACAACCTGTGTGGTGTCCATCTGTAGTGTTTTCACTGTATTACTGTTTGTGTTCACAAATGCTTTACACACTGCCTCTGAGATAAGCCTGTCTGCTCGTGCCAAGCTACCAGGGGGTGAGCAGGGGTTATTTTAGGAGTGTATCCCCCTTACCCTGACTAGAAGCAAGGGTCCCTATTTGGACAAAGGTGCAAACCATTGCCAACTAGAGACCCCCAGTTCTAACACCTTGCTTATTGATCATTGCTTATTAATTATTTCTCTAAATATTAGCATGACTCCTATTAGCTCTTGGAAGTTGAACGGAGTTGCTTCCAGGTTTAATAAGAAAACAGGGAGGACTTACTGGGACTATAAGATGAGTATGGGCTTGAAAGGTAAATTAGAGGCAACCCTTGTTAATCAAGATGGTTGGACGGGAAATTAAATAGAAAGTTTTAATAATTTTATGAAGCAGATAATAAAAGATTTTAATCGAAAGAATTCAATGGGCAGGCCCAAGGTGATTCCCCACCCTCTCCTTATGTTGAATAGGGAAATAAATGCCCTAGTTAGGGAACAATATTTGGATTATGACCTTGAAAGGAAAACTAGGGTGTTGTTTTTAAAAAGAAGAAGGACTCGACTGAAGGCTAGCTTGAAGGGAGGGAAGGAGATGGATAGGTTCTGGATTAAACTAAGGGAAACAGCAGTATAAGGCCAGATTAGATCCTTTTGAGTGCTAGTTGCTGAGGGTTGAGGATCAAGAGCTAGATCTCTTCGCTTAGCTATAGAGGAATCAAGATGGGTTTATTCCATTAAGAGCGAACACAGCAAATGAGGGAGAGATTAATAGACCTATAGTAAATCGGGATTTCCATTTACATGGCCCACCCTCTGAGAAAGAGGTTGAGTCTGCAATTCAAAGAATGCATACCCCAGCAGCAATGGGGCCAGATCA
This sequence comes from Calotriton arnoldi, assembly GCA_963921515.1. NCBI lineage: Eukaryota > Metazoa > Chordata > Amphibia > Caudata > Salamandridae > Calotriton > Calotriton arnoldi. Next base: position 895,689 of record CAWUFW010003117.1, read on the forward strand.
AATTCCAATCTCTGTATTAAAACAAATGCACCCCTTTGGAGTAAAGTTCTTTGCCCGGTTTTTAAAAGTTGTTATGAAACTAACAAACTCACCCCCTCGTGTACGGGAAGTGTTATAGTCCCACTTTTCAAAAAGGGAGACCACAATTTGCCAGAAAACTATTGTCAGATTGCCCTTCTTGATGTGGTGGATAAAGTCTTCACCAAATGTCTATTAGCTTAAATCAACAAATGAGTCAAAGAAAACAAAATCCTACACATGTAGCAAACAGGGTTCAGGAGCAAACATGGAATGATTGACAACATAACTGCCCTTCAGGTGTTAAATGAAAAATATGTTGTAACAAGAGGAGGTGTAATATATGCAGCTTTTATAGAGTTCCCCTCAGCTTTTAACAAAGTAGATCGTTCTTTGCTGTGGAGTAAGCTTTTAAATTTGGGTATGCCAGGTAGCCTTTTAGACTTAGTTATTTCCCTCCACTCCGACACTTGGTGTAGAGTTTTCCTGGGCGGTGATAGGGGTCTATCTCAAGCCATCCCAAATGGGTTAAAACAAGGGAGCCTCCTAGCCCTGCTTTTTTTCCTATATATCTCCGATCTACCGGATTATTTGGCTTGAAGCTAAGAATCGCTCCACTAATTGGAGGAAAATCTATTCTTTTCTTATTATATGCAGACAACATAATAATTTTCGATCTTACCCCAAAAGGGCTATATAGCCATCTGCAGGCTTTGCAACAATTCACTGATACCTATTACATGAAGATTAACACAACCAAAATGATGGGCTTTCATGGGATGAAGAAGCCAAAATATGGAAATTGTATATAGTCCCTGAGTGCTCAAAATCTAGAAACTGTGAAATTGTATACTTTCCTGGGGAAGATAATGCATGGGAATCTAAGTGAAATAGCACATATTGAAAATAACATGACCAAAGCCCTATTTCAGGCTAAATGTTTAGGTGCTTTTAATAGGACCACTGGGAGAAAGCACTTTTCATACCTATTAGAGGTTTATCAAGCCAAAATCCCTGCTTCTCTTCTGTATGGATTAGAACTGATTGATATTTCTAAATGGAGTTTATTAAATGTGATGGAAGGCCAGGTTCTTAGAAGCTTAGCCTCAGTTAATACAGCTCTCTCCATGGAGGCCTTAAGGCTAGAATTTGGATTGAGAAGTGCCTTTATCCAGGGACTTGAATGGGTGGTACGCTGGGCCGTGTGCCTTACGAAGTGTAAGATGGCTCACTAAGGTCCTGTATAATGAAATACATTTTGGGTGGCCTGAAAGAGAATTTTTTAATCCAAAGAAAATTTGCTGTTGAGGTTGATATGCTGCAATTAGACCCTCTTTTGTTTTTTACATTATCAACGCAACAATTAAAAGTTAGTTTAAAAAAGCTACATGGTCATTAAGCTTTCGTTTGGACAGGGATGCTAGTATTAGGAAAGGGGGTTGTCAAAATACAATAGATTCCTGCATGGTAAATAAAGCACAGCCTTATATTCTCTGGAATTTTCCTCATGGATTGAGGCATTTTTTGATTCTCCTGAGGCAGGGCATGCTTTCGCTAAGTTCCCTTCGGGCTAAATGGTATGGTTCTTCGGTGACCTGTAATCTGTGCCAAAATGTCCCTCAAGATCTCAATTTTTCCCTCTTTATCTGTCCTGCTCTTTCATTATATTGGCGGAATTGGCTGAGGCCTATATGTTTGCAACTGTCTATTCTTTCTGCGTCAACTGTGCTACAATCTCTTTATGCACCACCGAATTAAATTTTCGGCTATTGAGATTTACATTTTAAAGTGTTTTTTAAAGTTGTATTAATGATTTAAGTTTAAATATTTTTTAATAGTTTAATGATTTAAATTATTATAGAATGTTTTTTTATATTTTAAATTATTGAAATTAAAGATAATAGTTTATTAATTATCTTAAAGTAAATATACATATATGTATAAATTATTATTGTTTGTGTGTTTATTTTTTTAATTAAGTTTCTTTGTTATATTTTGTTAAAATGTATATTAAATGTCATTTATTTTGATAAAACTAATATTAATATTTAATATATATTATTTTATTTTATATATATATTTAAATTAATATTTTTTACATCTATATTTTTTACATCGATATTTTTGATTTGATATTTTTGTACTTACCTGTGTAGGTATGTGAGTAGATATTTTTGTATTCTATATATTTTTTCGATATTTTTAACATCGATGTTTTTGTCATCAATATTCTATCAGTGAACCCTTGCAATCTATCCTACAGGTAAGAAAGAAATAATCTGCAAGAGGGGTTGTCATACCTGATTCTCTTTCCTTTGACATTGATTTTAATGGATTGTAGGTGTATTGTTGTAGTTGCTTCCAATTTTCTCTAAAATCCTGGAAAAACATGTAAATCTACAATTAACACAGTTTATTGAATCCTCTAACTTCCTACACTTTTCTCAGTCAGGCTTCAGAGCGGGTTTCTCGACCGAGACAACTCTTCTTGGAGTCACCGAAATGCTACGGCAAAGTCTGGATATAGGAGACACAGTGGCCCTCATATTGCTCGACTTGAGCACCGCATTTGACACGGTGTCCCACACCGTGCTCATTAAATCTTTGCAGTCTCTTGGCATTGCCGGTTCAGCACTTGGTTGGCTTTCTTCATTTTTATCCAAACGGACTTTTCAAGTTTTTTCATCTAGGGCTACTTCCAGAATCCATTCTTCCCCCTATGGGGTACCCCAAGGGTCGATTCTAAGTCCTCTTCTGTTTAATGTGTATGTTCAACCTTTGGCAGCGATTGCAGAAGAGGCTGGGTTGTCTCTCTTTTCTTACGCCGATGACACCCAAATCATTTTCTCCCTTTCTACGGAAAAGCTGCCGGGACATTCAATTCTTCAAGCGGGTTTGAGTAACATTGCATCTTGGATGCAAACCAATCTACTCAAACTCAATGGTGAAAAAACCGAGATCCTGATTCTGGGGAAAAATAAAGATCTTTGGGCCCCCCAACACTGGCCCAGCGCAATGGGCCTTTTACCTCAGCCCACCTCCCAAGTCCGCAACCTGGGAGTCATCATTGATGACAAACTATCAATGAAACAACAAGGGGTAAAAGTTGCAGCCACCTGCTTCACCATTTTAAAATGGTTGAAGAAAATTATCTGGATTCTCCCTAATGCTACCCAAAAAACCGTAGTCCAGGCACTTGTAACATCTAGACTGGACTATGGGAACAAACTTTATTTGGGAGCAAATAGGGATCTGTTACGGAGGCTTCAGGTTGTACAAAACTCTGCCGCTAGATTGCTTTGCAAGATCCCAAGAATGTCTTCCACCTCTAGTGCCTTGAGAGATCTGCATTAGCTTAGAGTTGAAAATCGTGTCAAATTCAAAGCCTTGAACTATATGTTCAAGATCAAGGTGGGCACTGCTCCTCAATATTTGCAAAATGTAGTCCATCCTTACCAGCCCTCTCGCCTGTTGCGTTCCGCAACTCATTAAAAATTTGTGGTTCCCAGGATCAAACTTACAAGAATGGGTGGTCGCTCTTTCTCTTATCTTGGCCCATCCTTGTGGAATTCTCTCCCCATAGCGATTCGCAAAGAAACGCTACATATGAATTTCCGTAAACTCCTAAAAACCTGGTTGTTTAATCAATAATCTCTTACATTTTCTTTTCTGTTCCTTCAGGCTTGCGCTGGGAAACCCTTGTTGGGTAGCTGTGCGCATTATAAAATTAATTTAACATAACATAACATAACATAGTGATATTGATATTACAGTCTATGCAGGTGCTTCGCTTTTAGAGTTTGTTTAAGTCACAGAAGGCCGGTTTTAACTTATTTTAACATTGTTTTACTACTTTTAATAGACTTCTCGTTTAGGTTTTATCTGTTGTGCATTGTATTTAGACTTGTATGCGTTTATCAAATGCGAAAAAAGATGATTTGATTGATTGATTGGAGATATTGTTGAATGATATTTAAATGTTGTCAAAAATGCATCTCTCTTTTTTTTCTATGCATGTGGCCCAGGTAGTATTTGGAATTGCTGAATTCACTTCTTTGGAAGAGAAAAGGATTTCAGAATGTTTCTCTGAGACTGCCAGGCAATAATCCAAGTACAACGTTTACATTTAAAGTTTAGTTCAAGAGGTAAGCAGTCACTAGGCACACATCTGAAAATGCTGACATTATTACAAACATCATTTGCAAAGTCAGAAATTTGCTCAAAACAGAGTGATGCCTTATGATGTGTGTTGATGCCAAAGGTATTTGAGATTAATGGAAATTATCAGATTAATCATTGAAATCTACACTAATCATGTATGCTGTTGCTACCTACACTTTACCATGTATGCCTAATTCACATACAGCACTTTGTAGTATGTTTTGTAGCACTACAGTAGCACTACAAACCTACTACATAATGCTATTCACAAATTGCACTTTTGTAGTATCTAACACTTTTGAGTAACTTTACTACTTTTCAGTATTCACAAACAGCACTTTTGTAGTAAGTCCCCACCTCTATTATTTTCTATGGGAGTGTGTTGCAGTACCAATTGTTGGCCAGGTTTACTGCTGGATTTACTACAAAAGTATAAGTTACTATAAAAGTGCAGTTTGTGAATACCAAAAAAGTACTAAACTTACTCAAATGTGTAAATTACCTTTGTGAATCACTGGATAAACAATCTTCAGGAGTAAGGGGCCTATTACGATGTCGGGCGGACTTGTATCTGCCCATCACTGTCGCAGAAACGGGACCGGTCGACCTCCGGTCGGGAGTCCCGACCACCCAATTATGACGCGACCGCACTCCTTGAACCTGTTGGAAGCCAGCTGGAATGACCAGCTGGTTTCAATTCCGATCGGCTGTATCATAATCAGCCGGTCAAAATGAAAATTGACGATGAGTGTGGGAAAGCCTCCGACCTGAGGTCTGAGGCTTTGCTACACTCATCGTAATCGGCTCCTAAGTCTCACGCAAGTATACTTTAGCATATCAACTTTAACATTTTCTTCCTCAGCAAAACATTGTCCTTGCTGAGAAATCCCTTCCTCTACAGCTCCATTAAGTAAAACATTGTTAGTGAATTTCTCCCCCAACATGTTTTGGGAATACATTTGTTCAGTATTGGGATGTTATAACTTTGCATGATTTTATCTCCTCAACAATGGCCACACATGTGCTGCTCCCTTGAAAAAAATTTACACCCAAAGTCTAAGCCTCTGTCTTTAGGATATACACTGTGGTACATAGTTCTGAGAGCTTTGCATCATGCTGGTACCACCCAATGTGGTACATGCATGACGCAAACCTCCAAGTCATATTTTTGAAGCCACTCAAAGCCACTGTGCTTGGCTTTGAATGGCTTCAATAATATGGAGTAATGTATTACTCTGTGCAAGAGAGGCTTTCCATGGGTCTTGCTGTGGCTGTTCCCATGCAACTCCCATGCTTTTGGGCGCATTCCCAGGTTTACCAAGTGTGAGGCGTAACAAGGAGAAATATCTTCCTCTTTCTATGTGTGTTACATTCTGCAGCGCAAATAGAAAGAGGAAAATGCCTCTAAGGATTGTTTTTGTGCAGGAAGGTACCCCTTCCTGCACAAAAACAATCCTGCATGCAATGCAGGAACCCTTGCTCAACGGTGCAAGGGTGCCTGCTTTGGCACTAGGTGGACCATTGTGTGCCAGCGCAAGGGGAAAGGACAGGAATGCGCTGTATGCCTTAAATACACCACATTTCTACCCTTTCCATGTAATGCAGGGCAGCGCAACAAGGTGACTTGCTGCGCTGCCCTGCGCCACAAGCTTCATAAATATGGCCCTATGACTTCAGGTTGCTACCAGCTCTGATTGTAATTGTCCACTAAGGAAGATCTTGGAATGTTACCCCCAGAAGGGATATTTTGCACACCTATGTTGTACTTAGTTGTGCATAAATGTAAGTCCGTGGGGTTCCGAGTGTATTAGATTAACTCAAACTTTAATGTAACGTATCAAACAGGTGCATTGAATTACATAAAAATGGTTTACTTCACGCAGTGCTTCTAAGTTTGTGAGGAGACCCCGTTGACGTGTATAAGTTGTGCTGGTTAATTCTAATATACAACTCCTACAGTGAAGAATAATTCCCAGACTTATTTAGTGATATATAGCTGAACCGTGTAGTAACACCATGGCATAACATGGATTATTTTCAGATGCAACAAGGGAAGCAATGAAGCAAGACAGCTAATTAATTAGTCTTAGTCAAAAATGTTTAATACTGTAACAGAAAAGTCAAATTATCTTCAGTGTTTAGACGCTTCAGTAGCAAAAGGATAAAACAAAACAAAATAAATTGAAGTGCCTCTTGCAAGGGGACACGAATACATAGCAATTAGTTCAAAGAATAATCTGACGTACTAACAACAGCATTGTTGATATGAATTTCAGCTGCTTCATGATTCATTTCCTAGTGTTTGATAAGTAATACAATCTGAAAACATTTTTGTTGAAATCTGGTTGCAGATAAATATAGGTTTTGCGAAGCATTAGGTTGTACAAATTAAATTACAACAGAAAAATTAAATTAAAATTAAAACAGCAATTTGGGAACAGTGACAGACAAGTAAGAGAGAAAGGTGTGAATGAAAGGGAAAGAAAGTGAAAGAATCAATCAGTAAGAGGAAATAATTCCACGGGCAACGTGAAAGGTCCCTTTTGTATAAAAGCATCAGGCATAGTCAGTCAAACTCTTTATTTCGGTAAAATACCATAAAAGAAACAAAGATTCGAAATGGGCTTCATACATATCAGTGTAGAGACAGACAATGCATATAATTAATTTGAACAGTACAGTTAAAAGATGGCAATTCATAACAAAGTTATAATAGCAAACAGTGAAAAGCTTTAAAAACAGCAAATATCTTACAGGTCGTGGTTTCCATTACAGGTTCTAACCAACAAAGAAAAATTAATGTGCAAATTTAGAAAAGTCCTGTATCTAAAGTGCAAATGCATTAGATACTAAAATTGCGTTCACAAGCAACAGACAGTTAGGTTGTAAATCAAATTTTTAAAAGCACCAGTTATCGCAGTAAAAACAGTTTAAAAGGCAATTTGAGTTAGCTTGTGAACAGAAGTAAAAAAGGGCTGTTTGCATTTTAGAGTTGATAACCGTCATAGCAAATGTGCTTAATAAGGCAGGTGGTCATATCAGCAACTCTCGGGAGTAGGCCGGGAGGCTGTCAGCGCCCTCCTTCTGATCGCTTATGAGTGGCCCAGTGGCCCATGAACTTCGCAATTGCGCACACAAGTAGAGGTCTTGCATCAGATTTCAGTATGCACAGGGCCACTCTATAGTCTCGGGCACCAAGTTGCCTACAAACAGGGGACAGCCATTTGCTCCTGGGTTTTACGTACGCTGTGCAGGCAAAAAGGAAATGGCCAACGGATTCTTGCAAACAGAAGCAACAGGGGCAACCCTTTGGCTGTGCTCTATTGGCCGACCATAAGTTTGTAAATGCATTGATTGGCAGGCTAACATACCTAAATTGGATGTATAGCTTCCTGTAAGCCGGCACTTTGATTATGTCGAGGTAGCTTTCTAAAGTGCGGCTGATCTTGCAGTCTCTAAATTCTTCAGTCAATCTGCCCTGGCTGCCAACTCTATATGCATTTTGCTCAACCCCTTCCCAGTAAAGTGATTTAATCTGTCTTCTAGTGTAGGATTTTGGGCAGACAATATTGTGACCTACGAGGCCTATGCTAGACATGAGGCTTTTGATATGTTTGATCCAGCCTATTTTGTTCATGGTATCTAGGGCACGGACCTCCTCAAAGGCAGCGGCGTAGGACAATAGTTCCGGAGTGGAAACCATCCGCTGACAAAACAGCAAGGGGCGGAGCTTCACTAGGTCGCTAATGGGTTTAATGCCCATGTCGAGCAATAGTGGGCAAAGAGGAGTGCTCTGCGGCAAGGAAGCCAGGTTTTTGAGGAACTTGTTCTCCAGGGTTGTCAGGTCACTTACTTTTGCCGTGCCCCACAACTCAGCCCCGTAGAGTGCACTGCTCACGGCCTTACAACTGTATAATTTCAGTGCTGGTGCAATTGGCTTAGTGTAGGAGAGACAGTGTTCCTTGCGCAGAGCCCCGGTTACCTGGGAGAATTTGAGGAAGGCCTTGCTGGGATGGTGCTTCCAGGCCATATCCTCTGACAGTTTGATTCCCAGGTAATCGAAGGAGCTTGCTCTCTCCAGGGAGATGTTGTCTAAGAGCAGATTTGCTTTGAAGGACTTGTGGGGATTCAATAACATAAGCTTAGTTTTAGATGTATTTATTTCAAGCCCCCGCCCATCGCAAAAGCGCTTGAATTGATTTAATAATTTTTGCAGGCCCATTGGAGTCTTCGAGACAAGAAGAGTATCGTCTGCGAATAGGAGGGTGGCAATTCTTTGCTTTGCTATGGAGGGGGTGTCCGCTGGAGTGGCAGATAAGAGCTCAGCAACGTGATTGATGTAAAGTGAGAATAAGGTTGGAGCCAAGACGCATCCTTGACGGACTCTCCCCTGTACTTTAATGGGATCGTTGACCTGTCCCTGGCTACCCCATCTTACCCTGGCAAAGTTCTCTTCATGGAGCCTGATTAGAAGTGCAAGGATGCCTGGTGGCATACCCATCTCCCTAAGCACCCGCCATAGTTTGTCCCTGGGAACGAGATTGAATGCAGATTTTAGATCTAGGAATGCAATATATAAGCTCCCTTTGCCCAGCAGAACCACCTTCCAGTACAACATGAGGAGGTGAAAAACCTGGTCGGTTGTACCGGTTTTCCGTCGAAAGCCCGCTTGGAGGAGAGAGAGAATATCATTCTCTTCCATCCAATCTGAGATTTTAGCTAGAAGCGAGAGGCAGAAAACTTTCTGGACACAGTCAATCAGGCTAATTGGTCAATAGTTGGAAGGAATGGACCTATCGCCCTTTTTGAAGATGGGAATCACTTCAGCCCCTTTCCATGATTCTGGGATCCTACCTCCTCCCGCGATGTCGTTAGCGAGGGTCAAAATATAGGTTTCCCTGTCAGATCGAAAAAGATCCCCTGGGATACCATCCGGGCCGGGAGCTTTGGCGGGTACAATTGCATCCAGAGAGGCCAATATTTCCTCTCTGATGAATGAGAGATCGTATGGTGGTTGGAGTAGGTCAGGGACTGATGATTCCATATCGTAACTGGTAAGGGTCGCATACAGGGCTCCAAAATGATCTTGCCACACATTGGCCAAGATGTTATTAGCCAAAGGTGGAGACCTTTCATGATTACCCTTGCCCACAAGAACCCAAAACACCCTAGCGTCTGGATTCGAGATGGACTCCCCGAGTTCTTCCCACCTTCTTTCGTCCCATTCCCTCTTGGCCTTTAATTCGGCCAGTTTGTATTGCCTCCTCAATTCCCGAATTGACGGGATGTCCCTTTGCCTAAGGGCTAGGGACAGGCATCTTTTTAGCGATCTACACTCTTTTGAGAACCATGAGGTTTTAGTTGGTTTTGCCTGGTTAGACCTAGACTTGTGCAAATGAACAATAAAGTTTCTTGCCAAATGGTTAAAAAACTTAGAATGTAGATCACTGCAACTTACTCGTGTAATCGGGTCATTCGATCGGGATAGCAACACCCCCAGGTGGTTCTCAAGATCGCGTTTTAGGATGCTAAGCTTGAATTCAGCTGCCAAAATTGTGGGCCATTTGAGCCGGCCATTATCATTTGAGGGAGTCACCTCCCTTGTGGTGAGGAGAACAGGAGCTGTCCTTACCTTTTTGCCCCACGGATGCTTGATTGTAAGGCTAAGAAGGTTGTGATTGCTTTCGCAGGTCTGGGTTATGGACATATCTACTACAAGTGGCCATAGGGTAAGGTCCACGAGTATATAGTCAATCCAGCTGGACCCATTGGGCCCAACAAAAGTAATTCCCCTGTTTTTGTCAGAAATAGTTCTTCCATTGGCAGCGCGTAGCCTATGTGCTAGGGTTAAAGAATTCAACTGCAGGGCTGCTTGGGGCCACTTCTTTATTGGTGGCAGCTCCAATGGTGGGACTAACCACATGTTATCCTCCTCGTTGGCCTCTAAAATATCTTCCCAATCGAGGGGCTCAAAAGTTACATTGACGTCTCCAGCCACAATTAAGGGGTGGACGGCCTGCTTTGCATAAAATACCTCATCTAGAGCCTGCAGGGTTGGTGACCTACCAGCTCTTGAACTCCTTGCATAGACATTAAAAATGTCTATGCACTTGCCCAGTGGGACATTGAGTCTAACCCAAAGAATGTCACAGTTGTTGGTGGAAAGCTCCTCTATGACACAATTTAGTGCAATTTTGATCAGAATGAGGAGCCCTCCAGAGGGACGGCCGTGTTTGGAGGGAATTGCTGGTTTGTGGAATGTTACAAACCCTGGTATAAAAGTAGGAGTCAAACTCCAGGTTTCCTGCAAGATACAGATCTCATGCTGGTTAATAAGCTAAAGCCAGTGCGGAAGACCTAGTTTTTCCCTTAAGCCTCCCATGTTCCACGAAGCTATTTTAAGTTTCCTTATGTCTAGGTGGTGTGGTGGGGAAGGGGGGGATGATGGCAGGGCAAGTTCGGCCACATAAGTGGTCAAATGAGTGTGTGTGGTTTTGTCACCATCCTTGGCGTTGTCTCCTGTTTGCAGGACAGATTCAACATATAAGGGAAAATAGGGGCTAGGTGACTCTAGCTCGTGTTTGGGGGGGTGGCCCTCTGAGCCCATGTACATCAATGTGTAAATTGAATCGGGATCAGTGTTAGAAAGACATGCACGTTCCTGTGGGGACTCTGGGGATAGTCAGTCGTGCTGTGATAGGGGCGATGATGATAGGTCCCTTAGAGGCATCATTGCATTCTTGTGGGTGGCTGAGGAGGAAGGGATGTTTAACTTCAATTGAATGTTGGTGGTACATGGGGGGCAGGTTCTAGCTTCCAGAGCGACTAGATTATGCACTAAGTTTTCACTTGTGAGGGTCAGTTCTAGTGCATCAACAGTGCTGTTGTTCAGGACACATCTTCTTGCCCTCAAGATGTCGTCCCTTATCACCAATCGGCAACCCCTTACATGCCTATTCCAATGAATGGTTTTGTTCTTTAGGGCCTCACCATATTCATATTTGTTGTTGCAATCAGCCTTTGGTACATTGATCAAGTAGATGGTAGACTGGGGAGCATTATGGGGAAATGGGCGAGGCCTAAGAAGTGGAGGCACCTCACTGAGGCCTGTAGTCAGATGGAATGGTTCATTCACCGTGGCCATCATAGGCCCGTTCTTTCCCCTAAAGTTTTCCCTGGGGCCTTCTCGATGTTTGTCGTGCATGGAAGGTATGTTGCGAGGGTCCCCATTGCAGGCACCTGGGTTTTCAGTCAGGGGTGCAGGATTGGTGATTGGGGTATTGCATCTTAATTGTGTGCTATGTGTAGTGGGATGATTAGATTTCACAATCATAGATGTACCCGGGGGGCGCTTTGGTAGTAATATCTCAGGGCTGCTACGATCTTCTATAATGAGATATAGTTTAGAAATGAGGGTGGTTAAAGCCCCTATTGTTTCTTTTAGGGCTAGGATTTCCCTCTGGAGTTCTAGATTAGTTGGTATTGGTTCAGTGCCCGCCACCCTGCAGGTTCCGTGATAAGAATTCGTGTCCATCCCACTAGGTGCTATACCCATAGGTCCCGGGCGCTCCATGTGGATGTGTGTGTCGGGCGTAGCTGCTTGTTCCGCAAGGGGTGCAAATCTATTGCTCAAGAGTAGGTCTGCTGGAATCCCGCCTTGGGCTTCACTATAGTTGTCTGGGGGGCTGGTGGGGAGCGCTTCGATATCTTCAGGGGCTTTCGCTTGCCGTTTCTTGCTAGCTGTTTTTTTAAATAGGTTAGGTATGCTGCCAGGACCTATATTAATGGATGTGGCGGTGGAAGAAGTGGAATTTTGGGGAGCCTTGGGGGAGGGAGCAGATGTAGCAGTAGATGGTGCAGATGACGTGAGAAGGCCCTCACAATCAGATAGTATGATTTCTATTCAATCCATCACACTCCCCCTACAATCCCTCTCAACCCCTGGGCTAGAGTTCTGAGTCCGTTTCTTAGTATTTTTCCTCAGGGCACATCCCAGGCCCCCCTCGATTACTTTCCTTTTTCCCACAGTTAGGCAGGAATGCAGCGAGGTGAGGGAACACGGTAGAAAAAGCTAGCTGATCGCTGTTGGGGAATCTGTTTGTAGCTTGGTGGAAATGAGGGACACTCACAGTACCTTTAATGTAAGAAGCAATCCGTAGTCCATATGCCTTCAGTAGTAGACTTCAGAAGGGTGGCCCAGCCCAGCCTCCTCCGGGCTCTGACTGGCGCAGATGGGCCCGCCAGCGCGTCCCGTGCTGCGGGAAGCTGCTGGTGCTCAAATATGCGAGCAGGGCTCCTCCCCCTCGCAGGGACGCTGTAACTTCTGGGGGACCGAGTCCCACCCCAGAAAAGTGCTGTCCAGGTGTTGCGGGCTCTCTGGCGGCCCGTTGAACAAAACCTGTGCTGCGAGAAGCTGCCGGTACTCAAATATGCATGAGGGGCTCCTGCCCCTCCTAAGGACGCAGTAACATCTGGGGGACCCAGTCCCACCCCTGAAAAGTGCTGGCCAGGCGTTGCGGGCTCTCTCTCTTTGCCCGTTGAACAAAACCTGCGCTGCGGGAAGCTGCCAGTGCTCAAATATGCGATTGGGGCTCCTCCCCCTCGCAGGGATGCGATAACTTCTGGGGGACCGGGTCCCACCCCAGAAAAATGCTGGCCAGGCATTGCGGGCTCTCTGGTGGCCCATTGAACAAGACCTGCGCTGCAGGAAACTGCCGGTGCTCAAATATGCGAGCGGGGCTCCTCCCCCTCACAGGGACGCGGTAACTTCTGGGGGACTGAGTCCCACCCCAGAAAAGTGCTGGCCAGACGTTGCAGGCTCACTGGCGGCCCGTTGAACAAAAACACCAGGCATAGTATCCCTCAGTAGGTGCAACCACAAACACGGTGCTCCATCCCAGAAAAAGCATACCTAGTATGGAGGGTAGGCATACCATGGGAGTGGTGGTTTCACCATTAACTGTCACCAGATGTTACTTTTGAGAAATTGGGTTGTTGGTTGAGGGAGGTGTGAGCTCTTCTCAAGTTACAGCCACAATCCTTGTCAGGGTGAACCACAAAAGTCACTAAATGAACCTGTGATCAACCCTCTGGTAGCTTGGCAGAAAAGAAGTCAGGTTTAACTTAGAGGCAATCTGTATTTATGCAGCACTCAAATAGTAACAAAGTAAAAACACAACACAAGAAAATTCCCACCCCAATACAGTAAACTTTAATAAATGATTTGACACCAAAATGGTAAAGATCAATCCGCAGAACCTGAGATATGCAGTTTCAATGATTTCACATAATTATAGCACCACAAGCAAGGCACAGAGTGCCACTTGCCGTATTCCGGTCATGCGCGATTGAGTGAAAGTCACAAGTTCAAGCAGGCTGTGATAAAATGTGAGCCTCATACAGGGACCAGGTTAGACCCTCTGAAAAAGTTACCTCCTAAAATCTAGCACCAAGAGCTCTATTTGCAGTGGAGAAGGAGGGCACGAAGAGCAGGGAGAGTGTCACAGATGGTCATCACTGTAGCACTAACACCCTGTAGAGCATTCAGGACGGTCACCATGGGAAGTCGATGTTCTAGCACGAAGTGCAGAGCCTGCATTGCCGGTCATCGCTAGCGGTCACTGTAGTGTGCAGAATCAGGTTCACCAGAGCTTCGCTTTGGCATGCTGCGGGGCAGCCTGATCGTGGTGCACACTGGCTGGTTTGCAGTCACAAAGAGCTCAAAACTTCAGGTTTTCTCCTTTTTGAGTCAGGGGAGTGCCCTCTGATACCAGCCAAGGGTCCAGTACCTGGGAAGGCACCTCTTGGGGATCAGGGACTTGCTCTTGCAGAGGTTAGCAGGGCTCAGGAAGGTCCATTTGCAGGTCCAGGCAGTAGGTCAGCTGGGCAGGTGCAAGGAGGCCTCTGGAGCTTATGTCCCTGTAGTCAGAATAGGAAGTCAATTAGCTAACCCTTGGAGTCACTCAGCCTGGGATAAAGGGAGCAGGTCCAGTCTTCTTTCTCAGAAGGCTGGGAAGGCCTCAGGCAGGAGGACAAAGGTCAGAAACTAACAGAAAGAGACAGAATAAAGGTCAGAAACAAGCAGAAAGAGCCAAAATGAAGGTCAGCGACGAGCAGAAAGAGGTAACATAATGGTGAGAAATAAGCAGAAAGAGGCAGAATAAAAGTCATGAATGAGCAGAAAGAGGCAAAATAAAGGTGAGAAATTAGCAGAAGAGGCAAAATAAAGGTGAGAAACAAGAAGAAAGAGACAGATAAAGGTCAGCAATTAGGAAAATTTTATTCTGTACTTTTATGCATACATCAAATGCGAATAAAGTTATTTGAATTGAATTGAATTGAGTAGAAAGAGACATGATAAAGGTGTGAAACAAGCAGAAAGAGGCAGAATAAAGGTACAAAATGAGAAGAAAGGCACAATAAAGGTGAGAAACAAACAGAAAGGCAAAATGAAGGTGAGAAATGAGAAGAAAGGCAGAATAAAGGTCAGCAATGAGCAGAAAGAGGCAAAATAAAGGTGAGAAACAAGCAGAAAGAGGCAAAATAAAGGTGAAAAATGGGCAGAAGATGCAAAATAAAGGTGAGAAACAAGCAGAAAGAGGAAGAATAAAGGTCAGCAATGAGAAGAAAGAGGCAGAATAAAGGTGAGAAATTAGCAGAAAGAGAAAAAATGAAGGTGAGAAACAAGCAGAAAGAGGCAAAATGAAGATGAGAAATGAGAAGAAAGGCAGAATACAGGTCAGCAATGAGCAGAAAGAGGCAAAATAAAGGGGAGAAATGAGCTGAAAGAGGCAAAATAAAGGTGAGAAATGAGCAGAAGATGCAAAATAAAGGTGAGAAACAAGCAGAAGGAGGCAGAAGAAAGTTGAGCAATGAGAAGAAAGAGGCAGAATAAAGGTCAGAAATGAGCAGAAAGAGAATATGATAAAGGTGAGAAAGAAGCAGAAAGAGATAAACTAGAGGTCAGCCGCGAGCAGAAAGAGGAATGATAAAGGTGAGAAACAAGCAGAAAGAGGTAAAATTGAGGTCAGCAACGAGCAGAAAGAGGCATAATAGAGATCAGAAACAAGAACCAAGAGGCAGAAAAATGATCAGAAATGAGCAAAAAGAGGCAAAATAGAGATTTTAAGTCAGCAGTAAGAGGCAAAATAAAGGTCAGAAACAAGCAGAAAGAGCACAATAGAGACCACAAATGAGTGGAAAGAGGCAAAATAGAGATCAGAAACAAGCAGAAAGAGGCAAAATAAAGAGCAGAAAACAGAAGAAGCAAAATAGAGATCAGAAGCTAGCAGAAAGAGGCAAAATAAAGGTGAGAAACAAGCAGAAAGAGGCAAAATAAAGGTCAGAAATGAGCAGAAAGAGGCAAACTAGAGATCAGAAACAAGCAGAAAGAGGCAAAATAAAGAGCAGAAAAGAGAAGAAGCAAAATAGAGATCAGAAGCTAGCAGAAAGAGGCAAAATAAAGGTGAGAAACAAGCATAATGAGACAAAATAAAGATCAGAAATTAGCAGAAATAGGCAAAATAAAGGTCAGCAAACTGCAGAATGAGGCAAAATAGAGATAAGAAACAAGCAGAAAGAGGCAAAATATAGGTCAAAATGAGCAGAAAAAGGCAAAATAAAGGTTAGAAAAAAGCAGAAAGAGGCAAAATAAGTTTCTGAAATGAGCAGAAAGAGGCAAAATAAAGGTCAAAATTGAGCAGTAAAAAAGCAGAAAATTAGCAGAACTTACTCAGGCACTCATGCACCCATGCAGGGAACAATTCAGATACTCTCACACCTACTCACAGACCCATTCACTTATGTACCTACTCACAGATGAATTCAGACACATACACCCACTCACAGACACAGACACTCATGCACCCAGTTATAGAATCACTCATACTCTCTCTCACCCACTCACATATCTACTCATAGACTCATACTCTGACTCACAGACCCTCTCAGAGACTCACTCATACACTCACTTACAGCCCCACCCATACTCTCTCACACCCACTTACAAACCTACTCAGACACTCATACACCCACGGAGATACTCAGGCACTCACTCATACACTTACTCTCAAAGCCTATGGGTTAAATTTAGAAAATATAATTAAAACACCTTAGAAATTCACTTAACAAACCAAAGGTTACAAACACTGTATAGTTAGAAAACATAATTTAATAAACTGTGGAAATTAAAAAAACAAAGGTTACAGGGATGTTATAGTTAGGAAATAGAATTAGAAAAACCTTAGAAATTCACTGGAAAAACAACAGCTATGTAATTTGAGATGTCATCAGTGATGTCAGCGGCCATGTCATGATTGATGTAATATGTGGAGTCTTAAGCAGTGCATTGATGGGGCATAAGTGATAGATAGCTTAGATAATGATAACTGGTGAAGTTCACTGGTTTTGTACAAGTGAAATCTGAGCCTAACTATAACATCTTTGTAACCTTTGGCTTTTTCAGTGAATAAATATATCTATATTACCTACTGGGGGTCACCAGTAGGCAGTTATAGTTAGGACCTATTTTCCCTAGGAAAAGCTTTTTTTGACTTGCCTATATCTTTGGCAATTTTTAGTTGTGCCTGGAAAGTTTCAGGGTGATCCTTCAATGCGGGGGCCAAAAAAAGGGGGGTAATTCCTGTATATATTTTGAACGCAACTACAGCCTAGACTGCTGAAGGGAATTACAACAAATGTGGCAGAAAGCTATCTCTTGGTTCAGAAAGAATGATGTTTGTTATTTGGTCTAAATCCGTTCAGTAGTTTTTGAGATATTAAAAGAAATACAAATTTGTGTATCTAGGGACACTGAACCTCTAAGGATCCAACTGTCCCTATGCTGAAATTTGATTGACTGCCAACACTTCAACCAGGAAGTGTTGGCAGCCATCTTGGGACTCAGCTTCAAATGTTAAAAATAAAGAAAAGGGGGCACGGTAGGAATACCGTGACCCCCTAGGTCTAGTGGTTGAGTCCCACAGGGACTCTGCCAGGGGTTCAAAATATTTTGCCACAAAATCGCAGGTGAATCCGTGAATTCACAGCAAAATTGAAAAAAAATAAGCTTGTTCTCCCGTGCTTGTTTAGAGTATAGCCATTGGGTGGGCCAGGAGCATGTGGATGGTAGGGGGGGGTGAACCTGCACCCTCAGTGATGTAAAGCTATCAAATAGACAGGTGCATGCCAGTTGTGGAACAGCATGGCATATAGTGTCTTCCAAACAAGTTAGGACCATCATTGCTTGGTTGGGAGGACAGTGGCCGAATTCAAGCAGGTCCTGTATTCCCTGGATGAAATTTTGTCTTTGAAAGGGTTGATACAGCAGGATAATGTGCTCAGCTAATGCAAACTTTGAAGGCAGTGGCTGACAGATTTGGGATCCCACTGGCAGCAAAAAAAGCTGCTCGAGGTGCTGAGCCAGAAGCGCATGTACCACAAGTATGTGAGCGCATGCAAATGTTGGGCATGTTGTTCCAAGAAAGCGCCACAAAATCAAAAGTTGGTATCAAGATGGCATCCCATTCTGTAAGTGAATTGAAATTAGAAGCTGGTGTGCACTCACACAGACAGGGGATGCATGGAAGAGAAAAGGGTAATCAGACTAGTTTTTATGGGCAGCGTATCCTGGTGTTGTTCCTCTGTTAGTTTGTGGGTACAGCAGAATACGAAACTAGAGTGGGTTGTCCAAGCCTTGTCCGAGAGGGACTCTGGAGCACCTCGCCAGGGATAGTAGGAACTGTTGAAATATCAGTGCCAATATAGGGATAAAGCCTTGATCCCAGTGCAACATCCTGATAGAAGAGACGTCTAGGTCCCATGCGAATGAACACAACAGTCCGTGCTAAACTCTGTGCCAACCAGCGGCACTCATCTGCAACCCCCGCAGATCCTAGTGGCACCTAGGTCTTCTATTTGTATGTTTTAGTTGTGTTAGGCATGTTCTCAAAACCCCCTTGATGTGAGTGTTCACTTTGTTACATTATTATCACGACTTGCTGTGCTGGGATTGAAAATATGGGTTCTGTGCTGAAATGCACACGCTTCACAGTAGATTTGATTCTATCAACCTGCAGTCGGGTCTCACAACAGACTCCACGGAGTGCTTAGTATTCAAGAGAACTACCGCCTCACTTCCTGACACCACCTACAGATGGGGTCTCAGGCACTACAAGTTTTTGTAGTTGCATGCACATGATCGCCAGGCTGTGAATGGATTATAGAGGCTCTTGTTGTGACGTAGGTGGGTCATACACCTCCAAAGGTTGAGCTGACAAGGGTGTGGCATCAGGCAGTAGCAGTAAGAAGTTGCAGGCTGCTGCTCTGCAGATGTTGCATTGAACCGTGTGTGGCCGCAGGAAGTTTTTCTAGACAAAGTTACACAGAACAAGAAATATAGTAAGAAAAGACAAAAATAGGAGAGAGAACGAGGACGGTGTAATAAAGATGAGGCAATCAAATTAAGAATGCAGAAAGAAAGAGGAAGAAATTAATAATACAGGAGGTAAAGTGGCAGACAATATGGAGGAAGGGAAAGAAAAAAAATAAGAAAGTACCCAAAAGCATATAAGAATATAATAGATGCATTGAAGATGAAGAATGGAAGAGAGGAATATTGATGAAGAGGAATAAATGAAGGAGAAGAAGAATGGTGAGAGCAGAAGGAATAAAGGAAAGCGGGGAGGGAGAAAGGCATGGCTAGGAAAAGAGTGCAAGGATAAAAACATTAATAAAGAGAGGGAGGAGCAGAGGATTGAAGCAAAGAGGGCAGAAAAGGGAGCAGAAAAGGCAAAATAGAGGGCAGAAAAATATGCAGAAAAAGCAAAACAGAGCAGAAAAACAAGCAGAAAAGGCAAAACAGGGTAGATGAGGGTAAAACAGGGGGCACCCAGACACTCATACATATCCACTCACAGTCCCACTCACAGACCCACTCACAGACCCAGTGAGACACTCATACTCCCACTCACAGACCTACTCAGAGACTCATGCACCCTCTCACAGACCCATTCAGACACACACGTACCTACTCACAGGCCCACTCAGACACTCACACACCCACTCACAGACCCACTCAGAGACTAACACACCCACTCACACACCTACTCAGAGACTCATGCATCCACTCACATACCCACTCAGAGACTCATATACTCACTCTCAGACATTCTCAGAGACACCCACTCATAGACCCACTCAGAAACTCACGCACCCACTGACAGACCCACTGAGACACGCATGTGCTCATTTTCACACTCACTCTCGAAGGTTCCAGGTTACAGTTAGGAAACAAAATGAAAAAGCCAAGCAGGAGAGGGAAAAACTCAGACACTCACATACCCACTTAAAGACCCACTCTATACATTTCCATCTTTATTTCGGTTCAAAAACCAAAAAGTTAATAAAAATAATATTTACAATAAAACACAGTAAAAGCAGTAAGACACAATGATTACAAAAATAAATTGTCACTTCAGCAATCCCATTATGCATATGTTTTTATATATTATGTACAAGATTTGCGTAGGATGTGTCCTATTTTAGGTCTATCTTCACTGTGAAAGTTTGCAGATAGATTATATAAAGTGTGCGTGCATAGTGAACAGTCACATCAACCAGGGTAGTTTAATTCCATGGGATTTAAAATTTGTCATCCTCTGTCCTCTCTATCAAAATCTACGTGCAGATTCAGTAAAGTGCGGGCGCATAATGAGCGGTTAAAAAACCCAATCAATTTGTTATAATATAACCCATAAAACTATTTCGTGTAAATTAAAAAATTAATCATTGTCTTAAGGTAATTTGGCAATAAAATATACTTGAATTGCTCTAGCATAGTATGCATATGTGAAGTAAGGAATTAAAGCTTCAACCCTCTCTTTTTCCGTAAATAGCCCACCCCAAGTAGGAATCTACTGACTCCAAAAACAATTGTTTGTGAGCTATCTGTTTTTAGTATTCTTAGAGCCTCGAGGTGTTTCCTAGTCATCAGTTTCACACACAGTGGCTTTATCCATTTCCTTCTGAGACTGGCAGATGCTGGACAGAAAAATAATATGTGTGCAATGTCTTCTTCTAAGTCCAGCAAACATAGAGGGCATTTGGTTTCTAGCCCCACTGCTTGGTGACATGACCACTTAGCTGTGATTACGTTGATCTGGAGGGTCTCATAAAGGAATTTCAAGTAGTTGGTTTTGGCTAACTGTGGCTGGATTTCGTCCAGGAATAATTCAAAACTTGGAGTCGGCTTGAATGCTAAAAATGGTGTTGTAAGTCTTCCCACTGCACAGTTTAATGTGGACCTGTTTAGGATAAAATTCCAATAGATGTGTTTAATTTCTTTTTTTGCATCTATGTCTAGTGTACTAGTCCAATTTAAAAAGCCAATGTCGTACATGGATAAGCCTGTGGAATGTAAGTGGGACGTCCAAGTCCAACAGCTCTCTCAGACCATTCCTGTATACATGTAGTTCTTCAGTGGTCCAAATTCTGACCCAGTAGAGTAGAGGTCTCAAAGCTGCTAGATGCTCCAGTTTCTTAATACCAATGTCATAAAATAGGAGAAGCAGTGGGGTATTTTGGGGAAGTACTGTAGACATTCGCATGGCCTTGTTTTCCGCAGCTGTTAGTTGGGTGAGATTTTCTCCACCCCATAGTTCAGACCCATAAAGTGCGTAAGATTGAGCTCTATATCTATAAACCTCCAGAGCCGGGAAGATTGCCTTGGACTCTGTTGCGTGTTGTCTCTTGACAATTGGTATTGTGTTTTGTATTAAAATTGTCTTAGCCTTGTTTATATGTGGCTTCCAGGAGAGTTTTGAGTCCAGTATTATCCCAAGATAACAGAAATTAGATACACGCTCTAGTGGTGTATCGTCCAAGACCAGTTTGTTGTTAAAATGTTTGTGCGGTCTAATGGCCATGTACTTAGTCTTGGTGTGGTTGATTTCTAGGCCCTTTATTGTGCAGTAGTTGCTAAAACAATCTAACAGCAAGAGTCTGAGATAATAAGATTCTGTCATCTGCAAACATTAAAACGCATGTGTGAGCCCCACTCAATTTTGGCGAGTCGTGAATGCATTTCTGCAGATATTGGACAAGGTCATTCACATATAATAAAAAAAGGGTAGTGGCCAAGACTCAACCCTGTCTCGCCCCCCTCCTGACAGGGATGGCTTCTGTGGTTTCCCCTCCAGGGCCCCAACGCACTTTGGCAAAATTATCTTGATGGAGTCTGACTATCTGGGACAGGATCTCCTCTGGGACTCCTTGTTGCCGTAATGTTTCCCATAGACCAGCCCTTGGTATTGAATCAAACGCTGCTTTCAAATCTATGAATGCAATGTATAGGTGCCAGGCCTTGATTTTTACATATTTTCAGGCTATACATGTAAGTCTAAAAACTTGATCTATTGTGCTTGTCTTAGGCCTGAAACCTGCTTGGTATGGTGAGATGATGTCATTATCTAATATCCAATCGTTTAGTGTATTCAGGATTTGCCTTGCGTAAACCTTTTGAGGAATATCTATTAAACTTATAGGGCGATAGTTGGCTGGATCATCTTTGCTACCCTTCTTGTGAATAGGGACAATTTCGGCTCCCCTCCATGACTCTGGGATGGGTGCCCCTGATGCCACTGCATTAGTTAAAAGGTTTACGTATAGTGCTCAGATCTCTGGGGCATGTCTCAGGAGATCGCCCAGTATTTTGTCTGGGCCTGGAGCCTTCCCTAGTTTGATGGTTCCTATGGCCAGTCTGGTGTCATCAATAGTAAATTGAAGAATCTGGCTCAATGGTTTGACACTCGCGAGACACTCTCGGTATACACTAAGGATTGGATCAGGCTCAGGGATCTTTGAATACAAGTCTGAGAAGTGCCTGGTCCATGTTGTGGTGTACAAAACTTGATCTGTGCCAGTCCTGCCATTTTTATGGCCATGTGCCATTATCCTCCACAGTGAGGAGTGGTCATTTGTTTTGGCTGCAATTATGAGGTTATCCCAATTGGCATCTTCCCAGCTCTTTAATGCTGCCTTTTGCGCCTTTTTATAATCTAGCCGTAGCTGCCTAATTTGTGTCATGTTTTTATCTTTAAGAGTCACTAATAATCTTTGTTTGGCTAGAGAGCAGTCTTTGTTGTACCAGGGGGCATTGGGAAAGTTCCTGCGTCCTTGATTTAAATCTGATTTGTAAGGTTTCTTTAAGGACGTCTTAATAATCTCGACCAAGTGGTGGTGTACTTATGTTATGGGTATCTGGTCCAGTCGGACCTCGACATAGGGAGTAAAGGCATCACAAAACGCATTATAGATGCGAGTGAGGGGCTCAGTTTGGTCAACCACAGATGACCATTTGATTGATCTGCAGTTATTGCTCACAGAAAGTTGCGAGGGAATGTTCTTATCTACAGAAGTGTGAGTAGCAATAAGACTCCCTGTTAGATTAAGACATAATGGGAAGTGGTCGCTCCCTTCTCTGCTGTCTACCCTAAAGTCATCGATGTATCCCCAGTGTTTTGTACTCAACAGGATGTAGTCTATTCTGGATTTAGACCTGCCCCTACTAAAGGTGTTTGAACATTGGGTGTCAGAGGGCAGCCGGTCATTACAAGCCCTCAGCCCTCGTTCTGCGGTAAAGTGAACTAATTGCATGGCTGCTACGGAGCAAGGCACTGAGTGATTTATGTTAATTGTAGGGATCCCTCTAGCCAGGTCTTCATCCTCGAAAACTGTTTCTTGCCCTGTTATGGGTTTGTTAAACACATAGACGTTGGTCTTATTTGTGGATATCAACATTAATCCAAGTATATCTGGAGAATTGGTATTCAGCACATGGTTAAATTCATATTAATTTTTACCCATGTGATCAACCCACCCGATGGTCTCCCCTTTTTAGAGGGTAGGGCTTCTGTGCTGAAGGTCCTTTGTCCTAGTTTGGAGGGAGGTTCAGTTAGCCAGGTTTCTTGGAATAGGCAAAGATCGAAGTTTGCTATGTAATCTTGCCAACTGGGATCTAAGAGTTTTTGTTTTAATCCGGCAACATTCCAAGAGATAATCCTAATGCCCCTTGGAAGTGTATTGAGCGCTTGTTCCAAGGGCATATTTCCATACCTCGTAATGCCCATAGGTGTCTTATTGTACCTCTGTGTGCCATTTATTGTTTGTTGGCCAGTCATTATGGGATTACAGGTATTGTCGGGACTGTTAGTTATGGAGTCAGACCTTATTTTAGTATTCCCCTTCCTCGATAGTCAGTCAACTTGATCCAGTGTTTCAAGTTGCGAATGAGCTGCTGAGGGACTGTTGTTCTTCTCAGGTAAAGTGTTATATGGCTTAATTCTGATTCTGGATTTCACCAGGCCATGTGTGCGTAAATCTAGGAATATCAGGCTGTCTACAATGAACTTGGACTGAAAGGTTAGTTTTACATTGTCTAGATGACCAGTTTCGGACAGGAGCCGTTCAGCTTTGAATATGTTTGTTCTTTTGACAGATAAACAGTGGCGCCTATGCCTAATCCAGTGGGTTACTTTATTCTATAAAGAATCTTCATCTTCTCTGTCGTCCTGTTTTAACTTAGGAACATTTATCATAAGTACCTTATAGACTCCATTGCTGTTCTTGTTATGATGCATGGCTTGTTGGTATGTGAAAAGGGGTCTATTAATCCTGCCTGCGATTTTGTCAAGTCCTCTTGGATTATGGCCTGGTTTCGCCATCTATGATGGATTAAGTTGGAGTTAAGGTCATTTAGGGTTTGAGTGGTTGGATATGCCCTATGCAATACATCCTCCCTAGTTGTATTGCAGTTTTCCACTCCCCATTGTCTGCCAGGTACATCAGATCGACAGATGCGGGTACAGGTCCTGGTGCTACTGGGAGGTGGTTAGAGTTAGTTGGATGGACTACTCGCCCTGTACATGTTCTAGGGTGTCCTGGGTGAGGCAATCTAGATGGTCCCCCTGTGAATGTGTTGTAAGCCTGGGTGGTATTGTTTCCCTCAGATGGATTATCTTTTTGTGTTCTTATGTTTGCATTATTACTTCCACTATTAAGATGGATAGATGCCCCAATTAGCTATTTTAAGTCGAATAGCTCTTCTATCAATTTATTTAGTTTTTCGTATAGCTCGACGAAGGATTTATTGCTTCCTAAACTCTGAGGGGCAGATTTACAAGGACTGGCGCATCCCTCCATATTAGCAGGGATGCACCAGTGAAGATGCGACACGCAGGAATACCCTTGCGCCACCACGGATGCTTCGCATTTACAATGCGACGCACCGTGGCGCAAGGATAGTCAAATGCGTGTCACATCTTCTGGCGTAAGGGCAGCGCATTGCTGGAGTCGTGTCGCAAGCTCAGGGGCGCCCTATACCTAACATGCTGCGTCACTCCTTACGCCTGCTTCAAGCATGGATGTAAAAGTGACTCAGTGAAATCTTGTAGATTTCACTGCGTCACTTTTACGGGGCTTCCTTGCGAAGGAACGCCCACCCTGCATACATTATACCTGACGCAGGTATAATGTAGCGCAGGGCTTTACAACGTGACGCATCTCACTAGATGCGTCACGTTGTAAATCTGTTGCATAGTGGCGCATTGTTTACGACGCCGCTGCGTCACAGAAGTGACGCAACGGTGTTGTAAAGATGACGCACGGGGCTTGTAAATCTGCCCCTGAGTTTGTATCGCCTTGTCTACACCACCACACGAGTTGAATGTGTGCTTCTGGGTCAGTTTCTCTTGTCCCAAACTACTTTGGTCTTCCATTACAATTAAGGGTGCATATCTGTTTGTGCATTCAATCGTGATAACCTCGCTATCACTTTCTGCAATCCCATTTATAGTTTCAGTTGGAATAGCATGCGTTGCTGCATCAGTTTCGGCTGCACTCCCCCCCCCTAACACGAGGGGGGCATAGGAGGGATAGGAGCAGGGGCCTGCGGCTGAGTCTCATCAGGGGCACAGTGAACAATGATATTCCATGTGGGAATTTCGCCACTACTGTCCTTGATCTGTTTCCTATAAAAGGTCGATATCTTTTTTGTGCCTTCGCTGGTTAATTTCTTCCCATTGGATAAGACTGTTTCCACCTCCTCAATTAGGTCATCAATTGCTGATAAAGTGCAATTGTCTGCTGCTGTTTTCTTATGTTTGGCAATTTTATGGGCTTTGCTCTTCCCTGTGGCAGCGTCTGTAGCCTTTCTTTTGCCCATTTCTATTGGGGAAGAATAGTGTAATCGATGTGCCGTAAACTGGATGCCTAAAGTTCCTAAGGCAGATAGTGAATGGCACAATACGACAGTCAACGTAGACTTAGATCATAGGCCCAAATCCCCTCCCCAGGACAATGCACAGTACACAGAAGATAGCAGACTTGAGCTTTATCCGAGACCAAGGTAATCACCCACTTGTGTACTGGAGCGTCGGTCTCGCGGTGGAAAGAACCAAGGAGGGAGCCCCGAGCTGTTTTAATGGACCTCATTGTGCGTGTGAAGCATCGTGAGCAGCGAAGGCCCGCAGGGATGTCTGGGGGTTGTAGTCCTGCTCCCCCCTGTAGTGGTAGCCAAAAGACAGGCTGGTCTAACACTTGGGCACCCACCAGGAATAGACAATGAGGTCGACAGTAGTCACTGGACCACTGAGGATTTTCTGTAATCAGAACTGCATGTGTCTTGCTCTTGTCCAATACATGGAAAATTCTCTTTGGAACTGAATAAATGTTTCTGACAATTGAGAATTTAGTTACATAATAGACATTGTAAAGTGATACATTTCACTGTTGGGTGGTTTGATGTCTTTTTCTACCTGTGAATAGCCTTTTCAATAAGGATTGCAATGCAGGTTTCACCTGTAGTATCCTCACATTAGACAATCCACAGTAAGGAGAAATGATGTTAAGAGGTGTTTCAATGACTCAAATCAGCTATTCAATTGATCCATCTTTGTCTAAAACATGGAAGTCATGAATATTCACAAATTACCAATCACAGAACCACTCAGACACTCATACACACACTCACAGACCAACTCAGAGACCCATGCACCCACTCACAGACCCACTCAACACTCACATACTCACTCAAAGACCCACTCAGACACTCCTACACCCATTCACACCCCCACTCAGACTCATGCAGCCACTCACTGACCTATGCAGAGGCTCATGCACTCACTCACAGACCCACTGAGACTCATGTGCTCACTCACATATGCACTCAAAAGACTCAGACACCCACTCACAGACCCACTGAGATACTCACACACCCACTGGCAGACCCACTGAGACACTCTCACACCCACTCACAGATCCACTGAGACACTCATGCACTCACTCATACTCACTCTCAAATGTTACAGATTACAGTTAGGAAGTGCAATTTAAAAACGTATAAAGTCACTTAAAACAAAGGTTACAGGGTTTCATCAAAGTTAGCAAATAGAATTTTAAAAACTGTAGAAATTCACTGAAAAAATGAAAGGTTACAAGGACGATATAGTTAGGAAACAGAATTAAAAAAACCTTAGAAAATCACAGAAAATAACAAAGGTTACAGGAGCGTTATAGTTAGGCTCAGATTTCACTCGTAAAAACAGTGAAATTCAGCAGATACAGTTACCTGAGCTGACTATAACTTACATCCTCACAATGCACTGCTTATAACCTCACATATTACATTTCTCATGACAAAGTCAGTGACATCACTGATGACATCACTGATTACATCATCCATATAACCACTCACACACCAACACACACATCCATAGAACCTCTCATACATCCACTCATATGCCCACACAAGCAGTCACAGATCCATACAACTACTCACACACCCACTCACTAATCCATACAGCCACTCTCACACACACTCACTCACCCACCCATACAGCCACTCACACACACTCACCCATACAGCCACTCACACACCCACACATATACCCATACAGTCACTCACACATACAATCACTCACCCATACAGCCACTGACTCACCTATTTACTCACCAATGCAGCCACTGACTCACCTATTCACTCATCCATGCACACTCACATACCCAGTCACACATCCATAAACCACTCACACACTGTCACTTACAAACCCATAAATCATTCACATACCCACTCACACACCAACACAACCACTCATACACCCACATAACTATTCAGTTACTTACTCACATACCAATACAACCACTCACACATCCACTCTCACCCCCACAACCACTCACACACCCACTCACACATCCATTCAACCAGTCACACAGGCATGCAATCATACACACCCACTTACAATCCTTTAAACCACACACACCTATATAACTACCCATTCACACATGCACACAACTCACACACCCATGCAACTGCTCACACACCCATACAACCACTTACAAACCTACTCATACACCCATACAAGCACTCACACACCTACTCACACCCCCACAACCACACACATACCTAGTCATACACCCATACAAGCACTCACACACAGAGTTACCATGCCATACAACCACTCACCCAAACTTATAAACCTATACAACCACTCACACACCTACCCACACACCCATAAAACTATTCACACGCACACTTACGCAGCCACACAACCACCCATACAACCACTCACATACCCATACAACCACTCACACGCCCACTCATACACCCAGGCAACCACTCACACACTCATTTAGGCACTCACACATTCACTCATGCACCCAAACAACCATTCACACAACTACACAGCTACTCAGACACCCACTCATTAACTCATATAGCCACTCATGCACCCACTCTCACACCTATACAGTCACTCAGACACCCACTCACACACTGATACAGAAAGTCACACAGCTACTCAGATGACATATGTCAGAAATAGTATCACTCATTAAAATTAGCCCTAGTATACTAATGTAACTTTTATATTAGGTTAGTATATATGTTTAACACTCATAAACTCTTAGAAAATACTTATGATCACTGGATGGTGTCATCAGTGATGTCATCTGTTATGCCATTTGAAATGTCATCAGTGATGCCACTGACCATGTAATGAGTGATGCTTGAGGATGAAAAGGAATTGCAGTAATACATAGGAATCAGATAAAGAATTAATGCAGCTCTCAGAGAGATCTGAAGAACTAGGTTACACCAAAGCTACATTAAAAATTGCCATAGAGAAAGTTAGTCAACACACCAGGGAACATCTTCTGTACATACCAAAAAGGTTAAAAAGAGTCCCAAGTTTAGGATGATTACATCATACAGTAAACAGGAAGGCGCTATACACAAAATCTTAAAGAAAAATTGGCATCTGATCAGGCATGATCCTGTGGTAGGGAAGATAGTAACCAGATGACCAGGGCTGACCTTTAGGAGAACTATGTCAATGAAAGATTATTTGGTTAAGAGCAGTGCGGAAGAAGTTAAGAGTACAAAGCACAGTGTGGCATTCAGAAAATATAGTAAGTGCAAAGAGTGTCTTTATGGGATGAATACAAGAGTATAAGATACCACTACAGAAAACAATGAGGAACATCAAGGGACAGTGTACCTGTAAAACAGATCAGGCAGTATATGTACTCGTATATGTACTCTCTTGTTCGTGCAATCTGTTATATGTGGGAAGCACTACACTACGGGGGATATTCTCAAGAACAGGTGTTAACTACTGCCAAATTCGCTTAACGCAACTTCTCACATCGCAGTCTATTGCGGGAAAATAACACTGTGTTAACGTCGTATTCCCAACACGGCGGTAACATGCAATAGTTTCGCGATAACGCGGAAAATGAACGCAAGTAACTCACCGGAACGGCGATAAAAATCCAAAGCTGAACGTGAAAAAAGTTGCGATGGGCCCAATCCCGATAAGACAATCAGCGAAAAGCAGCGCCTGCAAATCACACACGTCAGGCGGGAAAAATCACCATGAAAGCAGAAAAAAAATACACAAACAAAAACCGAACCACAGCAAAGCACAATGGAGGCAGCCGGAGCAGGTACAGAGGACGGCCAGAACTCCACAAGCCCCACGGAGGTCCAGCCTGGGACCCCAGGGACAGGGAAGGGCAAGGACAAGAAGAAGAGGAAGACGAAGTTCAGTTCGCAGGAAAACAGGATCCTGATCACGGAGGAGGTAGAACACCATCAACAACTGTTCGTCACCTCCACTGTGTCATTGGCAACCATAAATGCAACATGGCAGTCCATCCTGGACAAGGTGAATGCAGTCGGAGTGCTGAGGAGGACAATGGAAGAGGTCAAGAGGCGCTGGAATGATGTTAAGCGCAAAACCAAGCAGAAACTCGCCAACAACCAGAAGGCAGCAATGCAGACTGGAGGTGGGAGTCCAGCGTCACAGGAGGAGCTGGATGACATGGAGGAAATGGTGTCCACAGTCATCAGTGGGGAGATGGTGGCAGGAGTTGGGGGACCGGACACTGCTCAACATGACAGGACACAACAGCAACAGGGTGAGTAACCACCAGGGACTGGGGGGACGGGAGGAGATGGGCACAATGGCACACATGCACAATCAAGAATAGCACACTGCACACCCACAATGACTCTGGGTCATGCCCCTGATCTCCTTGGCATACTGCAGCACACATAGAAACAGCAAGTGGGCCCCCGTCCACAATGTGCACAGAGGGGGCAATCCCCACACATCACTAATCTCACAACAAACCCATGCACATGTGCCGAACCCAGCAAAGCGGCATGTCAGTGAGCCACACTGACAATGCAAGTGACACTGCATGACGAATAGCATGGCTGCAGTCAATATAACATGACATGTTGCACGACACTGAGGTGGCTGAGTGTGGACCACATCTGTAAAGGAGCAGGTCACACTCTGACACATCCACCTGCATAAACAACCCCTGACCTCAACAACACACCTGCGGACAAACCATGCCCCACAGTCCCAACTCCCACCAAGAGCCCAATTTACCCAAGTATGCAACATCTCAGCACTGTAGAAGCACAGAAGTCAAGGCACACCGCCTGAAAGGGATAAGGGCCAGCCACATCAGAGCTGCAGGGGCGACTCTCCCAAAATGCAGCACACACACATAATATTCAGAGCACATCAACATTGACAACAATGTGGTATGAACTGCAACACATTTACAACAGAACAGAGGATCCAAGTGGTGCCGCTTGTGTGTAGAAACTGGCCAATCACATTTGGCATAGCAGGGAAACGTGGGATGAAAATGTACAAGTACAAACACACATCCGTGATGTTGTCGAAATGTCCACTGTCCCGCATCAAATAGGCAGCTCCTCCCAAACAGTCACAATGTACATTGTCCTGCGGTCTGTATGTAAATTTGTACAATGCGTCAACATACATGTGAACACAATGTTAAACTGCATCTACCCTTCACATTGCAGAGGGAGAACCAACACCTCCTGCAGAGCAGACCCAACCTCTCTTCACTGATGACGAAGAGGACCACACCACCATCGACCCCGACGCCCTCCAACAGCTCATGGACACCCTCAGGACCCCACGCCCAGGAGCAGGGCAGCCCAGCTGCATCGTGGAAACCCCACCCCTTGCACAGACCACACAGCAGGAAGCACCTACCACCACGGCTGACTCCCAGGACCCCCACGAACAACACATGCCTTCCAACGCTGTGTGTTGGAGTGCCAGGAGAAGGTGGCTGATCAGGTGCGGGTGGGGTTCGACCGCATGGCAGCCAAACTTGATGCCATACATGGGTGTTTGATTCCCATCAGGGACCACTTGCAGTCTCTAACGGACACCCACAGTCCGCTCCATGCTCTCCAGCGATCCATGGCTGACATCTCTGGAGTCATGATACTGAGACAAGAACAACTGTCCAGTCAGAGTGGCTCCAGCGATGTCTGCCGGGAGTTGGGACAGATGCGGGGGCTCATGGAGAACATGGTGTGGATGACGGCGGACAGGATAGCTGCCATGGCTGCACACCAGCGGGATGTGGCTGGGGATTTCAATGCCCTGCAGCACATCGTCATGGCATTGCTGCCTCAAGGCCTTGCTCAGATGAGTGCTGCTGCAGCTTCTACATCCACATCTTTGACCCTGATGTCTCAGTGCCTCACAGTGCGGCAGGCAATCCACCACCACCCACGTGTGAGGCACATGTGCCATCAGAGGACAAAGATGCGGGTGAACCAACCTTACTGGTAAGGAGGAGGCAGTAGCATTCATCTCCGCAAAATGGCGGGTTTCTGCTTGGTCCTGCCCTTTGAATCGTCACCTTCCACTGTCCCCCGATACACTCTACGACACTCACCTTGGACCTCGACATGGACTGCCATCTCCTGTTTGGTTACCAATGATACAGCGATCAGTCTGCGGACTGAACTCTTCCCCTTCCGATGTACTTGTCATTCCCTGAAGGACTCTGGCTGGCCCTCCACGGGCCAATAATGTGAAGTGGGGTTTGCATGGCCCTGTACTGCTCCAGCTGCAACACTCCACTGGATGTGAATTAAACAATCAGAATCGCACAGATGTGTCATGCCTTTGATCATTCACGTATGTGAGTATGGTTGAATGTAGGGTGAGAGATTACCCCTGACGTCCATGTTGCTCATGTCGTGGAACTTGAGTGACAGGGTGCAACAGTGCTGATTGCGGTCCGGGTGGCATAGTCACTACAACAGGGACACACGCATCAGTTACTTCCATGTCCAGCCCAGAACTGGAGCACACCCAGAGCCCCGGGTTCATTGTTCACACCCCTATGCTGGCCTGCCATACGCCAGGCCAGTCCACTCCGCTTACGCTTACAGGGGGGACGACAACGCTAAATGTCCCAGGTCGTCCCTGTGGTGATCTGCTGATCACTGGTCTAGTCATCAGCATGACACGGCCACTCCCTGAGGGCTCGTTCAGACCCACACCACACCCATCCAGCACAGGCGTCACAGGACATGTGACCCTGCCAATCAAAGGGGCCTAGCACGTCACATACCTCACTGCCGGTGTGGTAGTCCGGGGGGGGCCTGAGGGGGGTGGGGGGCCTGGGGGTGGTGGCGGTGGGTGTTGTGGCCCTCTTGGGGCTCCGAGCTGCATGATCAGTAGCTCCATGGCATCTGTTGTTCTTCTGGTGTGGCTGTGGGCTGGGCTCCCTTTCATGGTGCAGGTTGTCGTCCGACTTAACACCAGGTAAGAGCAGGTATTAAATCCCTGCTGCTAACGCGCCTTATCGCATGTTTTTGAAACTTATCGCCGATCTGGCTGGTCGTTGAGTATGTTGCGAAGTGGTGTTTTCGCTGCTTTTTGCACGGGAACGCCTACTCTGCATATCATTAGCGTTAGTTGCCGGTATCATTTGTGGCGATATTTTTAGCGGCTGCTATCGCAGGAAAACTAGTGATATCGGCTGTTAGCACCTGCTTGTGAATGGTGTGATAGATTTATCGCCACTTTGGCTGCGATAAAGTGCCGCTAACTTGGCGATAAGTCCTTGGGAATATGCCCCTACAGGTGCACAAACGAATCCTTCAACACATGAGGGCACACAAAACAGTGACAAGAACTATCCTGTAGCAAGATATTTTGAGGAACACCATACCAGCAATGTCAGTACATTATCCTACTTCATAATTGATGCAATTCCTAGGAGCAAAAAGAGTAGAGACAGGGAGAAGGACCTGAGATGTTTGGAGTCCAGATACATTACAGAATGGAATACAAAAATACCGACAGGGCTCAATGCAGAGGAAGATTTTCACACCCATCTGTAACGTTGCTGATAACATAGCTCTCACTGAAAGTCAGCAGAGATAGGGTAATATTTGTAACTGTATTTTAATATGTTTTTAACTGCATGGGTCTCTTATTGATGAGCACACATAGATGCACTGTAGATCAGCACTTTATGATGTGGTGCTAAACATAATAGGATGTTTTAGGGACTATGCTTTAGTGACAATAGTGGCTTATGAGATAATCACCATGAAGGATCAATTTGTGTAAGTCCACCGGGACGAAATTTAGATATATACAATATGTCTAATTATATAATAGAAAAGTTTTAACATGGCAATCAATTGGGTTTTATGTAAGGGTGGGCGAAGTTGGCGGAGTACCACTACGCGGAATTCTGCAAAGTTGGACCCGTCTCATCCCAATTAATAAAACAGAAACCTCACATATCTTTGGTAAAACAAGTAACTCTATTTTTACATGCTAAAATGCATATAGTCATCTCACAAAAGTGAAAATGAAAATATAACAAGCAGTGAGAGAGGTGATGATTTTGGGGTCCTCCCTAACCTTAGAGAGAACCAAGCAGATGCCTTGAACACAAAGAACACATCATGCTGAGCGATTCGGTGGTGGTCCCATCCTCCTAGGACCACCCCAAGCACAGTTATGGGCAAAAATACAATCCCAACCAAAGGCCCTGCAAAGCATTATGGGACGACATTTTAGAGTGCAGTGAATATTATAGTATCCAATATCAAAACATTCCTCAAGCAGCAGTGGCTCTCCCGGCTCAGCTGAGAGCTAATACTATAATATTCACTGCACTCTAGAATCTCGCCCTATAATGCTTTGCTGGGCCTTTGGTTGGCATTGTATTTTTGCCCATAACTTTGCTTGGGGTGGTCCTAGGAGGATGGGACCACCACCGAATCGTTTAGCATGATATGCTCTTTGTGTTCAAGGCATCTGCTTAGTCCTCCCCCTAGGTTAGGGGGGACCCCAAAATCATCACCTCTCTCATTGCCTGATATCTTTTAAAGCTCACTTTTGTGAATTGGTTATATGCTTTTTAGCATGCAAAGGTAAATTTATGTTATCAAAGGGTTGTGGGTGCAGTAGCTAACTCCAGAGTTTTTGCATGAATTCTGTGCTTTCATTGTAATGAATAGTTATCAAATCTCCAACTTAATAAAACAGAAATCTCACATACCTGTAGTAAAAGAACAAGTAACTCTACCTGTGCATGCTAAAATGCATATAGTCATCTCACAAAAGTGAAAATGAAAATATGGCTAGCAGTGAGAGAGGTGATGATTTTGGGGTCCTCCCTAACCTAGGGAGAGAACCAAGCAGATGCCTTGAACACAAAGAGCACATCATGCTGAACGGTTCGGTGGTGGTCCCATCCTCCTAGGACCACCCCAAGCACAGTTATGGGCAAAAATACAATCCCAACCAAAGACCCTGCAAAGCATTATGGGATGAGACTCTAGAGTGCAGTGAATATTATAGTATCCAATATCAAAACATTCCTCAAGCAGCAGCGGCTCTCCCGGCTCAGCTGAGAGCTAATACTATAATATTCACTGCACTCTAGAATCTTGCCCCATACTGCTTTGCTGGACTTTTGGTTGGCATTGTATTTTTGCCCATAACTTTGCTTGGGGTGGTCCTAGGAAGATGGGACTACCACCGAATCATTCAGCATGATATGCTCTTTGTGTTCAAGGCATCTGCTTGGTCCTCCCCCTAGGTTAGGGGGGACCCCAAAATCATCACCTCTCTCATTGCCTGATATTTTTCAAAGCTCACTTTTGTGAATTGGTTATCGTTATATGCTTTTTAGAATGCGGATGTAAAGATGTTTTATCAAAGGGTTGAGGGTGCAGCAGCTAGCTACGCTGCGGAGTCAGAGTTTTTGCATGAATTCCATGTTTTCAATGTAATGTGTACTTAGCAAACCTCCGCTAGCGGAGCGGAGTTCATTGCCCACGGTTAGTTTTATGAGCATATTAGCTGAATTACAAGCTGATAAGAGTTTTGTTTTTGCTATAGAAATTTTAGCTATAACAGATTATCTGAGTCTATTTAGTCATACTTCTTGAGATGTTTTGAATTAATTTATGCCATTAGTACAGGTGTGATGCACAAAGCACTTTAGGGGTAAGCCCACTTGGGCAAAACTTGTATGACAAAAGTGTTATCAGCTTGGAGTTAAACATGTGTATATTTGACATAGATAGACAATATTGATGTTATAAATAAGCATGATGCTCCTGTGGAAGTGTTAATATTGAAAAATACAATGTCAATGTACGCCATGATATATGTGCTTATAACAATGAACTCACACCCAATAAGACCTCCCCATCAGCCCAAGTCATAAATATTTGGTCAGACAGGCCCTGCATCCTAGGCCAAAGCAACTGATTGGCAGATCACAGGTAAGGTGACACGTAACCCTTAGAATAATGCGTGAACAGGAAAATCCAGATCGATCCTACAGATAGGCAGTAACACCACAATGGTCTTATAAGATTGTCCACAATAAAACACGCTTGGCCGGAGGGGTGCGCATTCCCAAAACACCATAAAGTCACATGCCACACTAAGTTAGGCACACTAAGCCAATCAGAACACAGCATGCACACTACACGCAGTGATCACACGCTCCCAATACAGGACATCTAGACAGGTACCCGCTTGCCACATATTGTGTCCATGCAAGGTTGAGACCCACCTGCGTTTCTTAGCAAATGACAAGATTTATGACCCCATAGCTAGGCCCAGATTTCTGTCTCCAAATGAATGTACACATTTCTTATTGAAGCTTTATGTTATGTATAAAATGACGGACAAAACCAATGTGCTTTGAGACAGTCTTCAGACTCCAACTCTGTTGCCTGGTCTCCTGGCTGCTGCTTTTAATTAAACCAACGGTTCCTGTTTTGCCAAATGCCTCTTGTCTTTCATTTTTTCAAGGTAAATTCACATTCGAGTAACATCTTTGTGAGCCAGCCAGGAGAGATTGGTTCTTCGAGCTCAACTGCAGCCGAAGAAACATGACCCCGCCCGTACAAATTCACATTTGTGCAGTAAGAAGAGTGAGCAGACACCTCAATTGATTGGAAGTTCTGCTGATTCCACAGGTCAGAGGTCCATCCTGAAGCCGCCATCAGTGGGTAAGAGACTACATCTGATCCTTAGTCACCACATTTGGCGTATGGTAAACTTGGAAGAAGAACAAAAATGTTACCTGCGTGTCCTGCCACTGAGAGAAATCTGACATATTGCCTATTTTATGTGTCGAACTGAGTAGTCGCAAGGCGGCCTTGGAGGCGATGCCACAGAGTTCACCTTTTTGATAGTCAACATGCTAGGAATGGTGAAGGTTGGTTGTCGCTTGGACCACTGGGGCGAGATATTTATGGTACTCTTGCACGTGGGTGTGATACAAGGTTGAGGTCTCACCGTTTGGACCTCTGGGTGTGACACAGATGGCATGCATAGGCTCTGGGTGTGATATAGAGCCAGCATCTCAATATTAATTATTTAGTCTAAAGGAGTTTACTTAGTGCTATTGGTGTATTATTACTAGTACTATTCAAAAGAAGTGAGAGATGTTATTTGCTTGGACCACTAGCCATGACACAGCGAGTACGCATGACACCTGGGTGTGACAAACAGGGCAATGAGGATTGTAGGGACAAATTTGGAGCTTGGATGGTAAAGCGTAGCTTGTGCTTGGCGAAGGAAGGTCTGTAGTTGTTGAGTCGCTCCTTCTTCTCTGCTTAAATTGTTGCGATCTGTGTCCAAGAGCCGATATTGACAGACTATCAGGCTCACTTAGTCCTGTGTGTCGCGCAGAGCTTCCCCTTGTCATCGGGCAGCATGCTCTCGGAGCGGGCTGAGATTATTTGACAAAGTCCTCATTTTTTCTTCTCTGTCAGTTTTTCTCTTTTACTTCTATTATGGTTTTCAATTGATACATTTTTTTTGATGTTGTGGTGCTGATAAACTATTGCAACTGTGTTCTATGTTGACTATTATGTCTAGTTAACAATTCTATGTGCATATGAAAAAGTCTTCATTTGTTCACATTTTGCCGTTCCGCTGCTAAAAACAATTCATCATGTTTTGAATTACCCATTGCACTTTCTTACAGGTTGTTTTTTTTCATATGTGTTCTTTTATGTACTAAGTTTGTTTGATGCATCTTTGTCTAAAGCTGAGCTCATAGTAAAGTAGTTATTGCTAGCATAATCGCATGTACATATTTTTCCCACAATCAGAGTAGCATTGAACTTTATTTGAAAAACCTGAGTATTCTAAAAGTGCACTAAATCCCTTAAACAGTTTCCAACCCATCATGGATCTGCCTTTAAACCACATACAAACGAGATTCCCAATGCAGGCAAAAAAGCTAGATAAATGTAACCTTGAATGGCATGTACACACTAGGACACATGCTTTCCCCTGGCCAGAGGAGGGAACCTTCAACACCAACATAATCGAACGCACGGGGACGCATATTCAGATCAAATATGTGGGACAGAAAAGAACTAGAAGAGAGGTACTATTCGAACTGTGGTCCATCTTCAAATTGGCGACCTATAATTCTGTGCCAGAATCCACACGCAAGGCATCCACACCACCCCCACCATACACCGGCACGGAGGTGTTCTCTCTGATGCCGGTCATCCCATCTGTTCCTGCAGTAGGTTACATGAACCCACCAGTCGAGGGAGCCGGAGGGCCCTCCACCGGCAGCAAGCCACCAGATCTAAGGCTGGAAGGTTGCCCTACTGGCTAACCCAAGAGACTTCGAAGCTCAACCCTCATCCACTGCATTTACCCCACAAAATATACACTCCACGAGCGCTTGGGAACCTCATAATGGGTCTAAACAATAACATGACTAGCGATAGTGAGGAAGAGGACACCAGTCCCCCAGGATCTGACAGTGAGGGTGAGGATGCAGGAATAGTCACGCCAGAGACCGACTGGATACCCAAAGACACACACACACTACTGTTTGCCCCAGGCTGCCCTGAGGAGAACCCCGTGGCCATGATGCTGAGAATGGGACACCTTACCACTTTTTACTAGACATGGGGGTGACAAGGTCGAACCTACGGTTGGGGACAGGCCCCATATCAAAGAGCAATGCAACCATTCAAGGGGTCTCGGGAACGGTAGCAGTGATCCCCTTCAGAGAACCCCTCAAGCTGGAGGTAGGGGGGAAAAGAGTGAGGGGGCAGTTGTTGTCCTTTCTCTCTTCACCACTAATAATTTGGGGTGGGGCCTAGTGACCAAATGGAAAATTTCAATCCAGTTTGCTGAGAATGGTGCTGTAGCCTGCTCCTCCCTTGTAGTTCCCCCCTCAGGGCACCAACCAGCAATGCACTCCAGCGCCATATGGATGCCAGCCAGGGCTGCCCTGGCCAGTCGGATCCCCTTCATGGAGGCAGTCCTGGAGTATATGGGAAATCTCCTCAAGCTATGCAAATTAGCTTGGTAGTGGGCATGCCACACACACCACCTGCTAGGGGAAACCGCCCAAAAGATGAAAAAGTTGTTCATCTGTAAAGTACACACGGAGCAAGAGATGGCTCAAGGCACATAGGGGCAATGGCAGTGACAAATAGAGGAACCACAGCCCCCAGGCTCCTCCAGTTCACCTGCATCACCTTCCAGTGCCCGGAGGTGCATATAGGTGGCTGCAGGGCCCCACTGCACGGGACGCGAATCGTTCGAGCCGGGGCAAGGAACCACAACCCGTAGGCTCCTCTACTTCACCCACATCACCTTCCAGCACCCGGAGGTGCATATAGGCGGCTGCAGGGCCCCGCTGCGTGGGACGCGAATCGCTTGAGCCAGGGCAAGGAACCACAGCCCCCAGACTCCTCCACTTCACCCGCATCACCTTCCAGCACCCAGAGGCACATATAGGCGGCTGCAGGACGCCTCTGCACGGGGCGCGCGCGGGCCATGTCCGGGCCAAGGGTGGGCCCGTCTGCGCCCTTCAGCACCTAACAGATGCTGGGCTGGGCCACCCCTCTTTCGTCCAGAAGACACCATGGGTAAGCGTAAACAACCATGAAGCTCTGACTTGGACAAAGTAAAGGCAAAGGTACCTTAGAATTGCGCTTCTATTATATCGTATTTAACAACACCTGTGGGAGCACTGACAGAGGAGATACAAAACGCAGAGAAACAGTTAGGCCTGTGGGTTGAGACAGTAATCTCGAACACATTACCTTTTGTGGCTACACAAAATGCAATCTCGGGTGGGGCAGCTGACCCAGATATTGAGCAGTGTGCTCTTACACAGGACACGCAGGGTTTTACCCCATTAGGATCCCAGGATCCATTGCAGGGTCCATAAACCGGCTGGGGACACATTTTCTCACCTAAAAATGGCCCCTGCAAAAAAAGGGAAGAAAAGAGGTTCAAAAACAGGTACTGTCACGGCCGAACCCTTATCACAGCAGGAACTTGGAGGGCCTCTGGACCATGCCCATTTTTTGCATCCTTCCATGAGAACAATCATGGGTGACCCTATACAGTCACGCTTGGAACCTCTTTTTGCAACGCTCCGGATGGAAGTAATCAAATGTGTTAAGGCCATGGTAGAAGGGCTGGTGGGGAAAATGTCACGAATAGAGACACAATTGGTGGAACTGAACACTAGGGGTGTGGATAACAATACTAATGTTGTGCATAATTTATCAAATATCACCCAAAGCAGACAAGGGGTGGGATCTGTGAGAGGGGAACCACATAGCACTCTACACCCTGGTGTACCCAATCCTGAAAAGGCTAGATCTAGGAAAGATCCAGAAGTCAGGTTGGCAAAAACTAACCCCAATTATTTGGGAGCGCATTCTCTGTTAGAGAACCCACCCCATTTTGGGTATAGTAAAACATCCATACACAGGATTGCTAATAGATGTAGTTTACATCTACCCCCTGAGACTACTGCCCTGGTAGCAATACTAACAGGGGTACCCCCGAGTTAGAACTGGGGGTCTCTAGTTGGCAGAGGTAGGTACCTTTGTCCAAATAGGGACCCTTGCTTCTAGTCAGGGTAAGGGGGTACCCTCCTGAAATAACCCCTGCTCACCCCCTTGGTAGCTTGGCACGAGCAGACAGGCTTAGTTCAGAGGCAGTGTGTAAAGCATTTGTGAACACATACAGTAATCCAGTGACAACACTACAAATGGACACCACACAGGTTGTATTATAAAAATAAGTATCTTTTATAGAGATTTACCACAAGACCATAAATGACAAAAATAATCCACAATACTGTACTTTAAAGATGGTAGAATTAGCTTGAGTCTCTTAAAATTGAAATGTGACACTTTGAGTTCAATGTACCTGAGATGCGTAACGCAAGGCAACGAAAGTGTTGCAGAGAAGGTGATGCGGTAGTCCCTTACACGCAAGGACGGTGATGCGTTGAAGAACTGGTGCAAAGAAACAAAGTGGCGTCTTCTTGAGGTTATGACAACGAAGGGGTGATGCATGCACGCCCGACGGCGGTGCGGCGATTTCGATGAGTCTTTGGAGCCGCGACAGGCCCTGCGACACGCTTCCCTGGTGATGCGACGGCGTCTGATGCGAGGTCAACGATCTTCTCCTGGGATGCGGGGCGCGCCTCGTGTTGCGATGCGTCAGCGTCTGATGCGAGGTCGATGCTCTGCCCCGGGGATGCGACGGCGTCTAATGCGACGGCGACACTCTTCTCCGGTGCTGCGAGGAGCTTCGAATGATGCGGCGCGCTTCTTCGGGGATGCGCTGGCGTCTGATGCGACGTCGACACTCTTCTCCGGCGATGTGAGAATCAGCGGCTGCGGCGTCACGCTTCTTCGTGTTGAGTCGCGCTTCCAGCTCCCAGAGACAAGCAAGTGTGTCAAAAGGTCCAAATTCCCAGCAAGAGAATACAGGGGGAGCTGGTGGGTGAAGTCTGTTGTCCCTGAGACTTCAGCAGGAGGCAAGCTCTAAAATCAAGCCCTTGGAGATCCTTCACAAGTTGATGAAAGTACACACACAGTTCCCTTCTCCTTTCTTTGGCAGTCAGGCAACCACTGCAGGCAGATCCTTCTAGCTTAGGGATATTCTTCTCCTCAGTGTCTTCTTGGTTCCGCTCCTCAGCCAAGGTTTCTTCTTGTTTCCCAAAAGTGATCTAATTTCCTAGGGGTCTGGGTCCCCTTTTTATACACCTTTTCTCCTTGTTCTCTGAAGGCAGAGAGGCCTTTGCCTAGT
Organism: Calotriton arnoldi; assembly: GCA_963921515.1. Lineage (NCBI taxonomy): Eukaryota > Metazoa > Chordata > Amphibia > Caudata > Salamandridae > Calotriton > Calotriton arnoldi. The sequence goes on from CAWUFW010003117.1 coordinate 936,854, forward strand.
CCAAAACCAGTTCTGGACAGTCCTGGAGCACTTTGTGTACAGGACTCCTTCTTTCCTTTCAGAATGTGGGGCAGAGTGCTCAGCCGCCCGGCAGGGGGTGGAGCCAGCATTGTGGAAGGCAGGCACAGCCCTATTCAGACCCAGGTGCAACTCCTCCCTCCACTCTGGATGCAGATCTCTCTATTCAGCCCTGTGCTGACTCACCCTGTCTCCTGGAGTCCCCCAGCCCCTGTCACTCACAAACCCAGACAAGGAATACACAACCTAGCAGAGGCAGGCTTGGAAGGTTAGGCAAGAAAATACCTACTTTCTAAAAGTGGTATTTTCAAACACAGAATGTTAAAACCAACTTCACTAAAAGATGTATTTTATCATCCTGAGTTCAGGCATACTAAATTCGTTTGTCTACGATGTTCCCTGGGTCAGTTAGGATTATAAGGTGTAATAATCAAACTGCCCATTCTGGCCTTTGGGGAACAGGTAACTTGCAATAGTGAAAAACGAAAATGGCTGTAATTCACTATTAGGACATGCCACACACACCAGAGCATGTCCTACCTTATACTTACAATGCACCCTGCCCTAGGGCCTACTTTAGGGGTGACCAACATGCAGTAAAGGGAAGGTTTAGGGACTGGTAAGTGGGTGCTCTCACCAAGTCGACATGGCAGCCGTAGGCTGCACACAGGCTCTGCAATGGCAGGCCTGAGACACACTTTACAAGCTGCTTCTGTTGGTGGCACAACCAGTGCTGCAAGCCCACCAGCAGCATTGGATTTACAAGCCCTGGGCACACTCAATGCACTGTGCTAGGGACTGACAAGTAAACCAATCATCCAATCATGGAGTCACTAATACATAACACAATTTATCATAGGGAGAGCATATGCACTTTAGCACTGATAAGCAGTGAGAAAGTGCCCAGAGTCATAAAACAGCCAACAACAGGTCAGAAAAAATATAGGAGGAAGGCAAAAAAGTTTAGGGATGACCCTGCAAAAAGGGCCAAGTCCAACACAACCCCCTTCCAGCCAAAAATGCAAGGGGGACCAATCACTACCCTGATGGGCTTCTCTGCTTTGGGCGATAGAACATGGACCCTGGCCCGCAACAGCAGGGGCATATTCCAGATCTACGCCAATCTGAACCTATTTGGATCCCTCTATCCATACTCTCAGGGTCCACCAAGCTAATCCATGGGGAACCCTTCTCCTCACCTGTGGACACCACCTGTGCAGCACCTAACCTTAACTTGCTCACAGGTGTGTCCCAACAGACAGACAGCAAGCCACAGTGGACACTGACAGTGGTCAGGGATGAGACCCAGGCCTTATGCCTCTCAGGGCTCTCAAACCTCTGTGGCGTCAGAGAGCGGGGGCAGTAGCCCCAGGTGCTTGGCACCCTTTGTCCACTCTCCCTCCTGTCAGGTCAGGTATGACATCCTGGCGCTGACCCACCAGCCCCGGGCCTATACCCTGCGGCTGGACTAGAGACTGGGGGGGCTTTCCCACACCCGGTCTTCCTCCTTGGGGCTCTGTACTCTCCCACCTGGAGCAGTACCCCCTTCCAGAATTGCCAGGGCACCTGTGGCAGGTGTCCTGCACAATTCGCCCACCAGATCAGGGGTTCTATCCTGCAACTGGGCGTCCAGGTCAGGGGGGACACCCTGAACCTGGTCCTCCAATCTAGGCACTAAACCCTCCAGTTGAACCGGGGTCAGAGGCGAGGACTCCCTCCCTCTGCACCCCCTTCCAGAGTACTGCCCCCTCCCATCAGGAGCGGTACCCCCAGAAGACAAACCGGTCAGGACACTGTTTACAGTTGTCCCACCCTCCAGGTCAGACAACACCTGAACCTGGCTTCCCAACCCAGGGTCTGTACCCTTAGGCTGGATCTGTGCCTGGCAACCCAGGACTTCCGGGAGGGTACACCAACCCCCCCCAAGGGAAACACACTCCTCTAGAGTTGTGTAACAATCTGCCTGGCGCACCAGGACTTCCTGGGGAGCACGCATGCCCCCCCAGAGGGTAACACATAACTCATGTGTCGTGTAACAGTCTGCCTGGCGCAGATCTCCTGACCCCTGTCCATCTGACAGTGCGTGAAGATCCCCCAGGACAGAAGTGGTGTCACCATGGTCATTCACTGGTGACTCAGCCCTTCTGGATGGTCCCTGACCCACTGGTTCTTCCACTGCGGACTCTCTCCCCCTCTCCCCCTCTCATCCCTCACTCTGGACTTCTGCACCCTCCACTTAGGAGTGGCACTGCCAGACATCAGAAACACTGGCTCTCCATTTACAGACGCTCCAGGTTCTCTAGACACTAGCAGATCCTCCTCAACAGGCGGCCCATCAGGGCAGCCTAGGCTCCCTACCTGGTGTTCCCTTAAAGAACCATCCAGGCTCTGAGACTGGGTTTTGGGCACCTTGGGACACGCAGCCCACACTCACTCCTTCTCCACTGAGACAGGACATGAGTCCCTACCCCCCTCCCACTACCATGGGACCTAGCTGGGCTACACTGAACCTCTCCCACCACTCTGGGTTGGAAGACACCTGAGCCACTCCTCTTAGGGTCACTCCCAAATGCCTCTCCAGACCCTCTGGAATCCATCAAAAGGTCTGCCTCCCTTGTGAGCTCCCTGGGGTCAGAGAACTCACTCTCCCACAGGTGTTGGCATAGCTCTGGAAAACAGGGACTTACAATATGCTCTCCCACAATTGGATTACACAGCCCCCTACAAGGGTTAACCAAACTATCCTTCACCTCACCATCCAGTGCCTTGTACACATACCCCACACCCCTCTCCTGAAACTGGCAAGACAGTATCTGACTGTCTCTGTCATTCAACCCACACTCTTCTGGGCGGTCTTCACACTCACACATCAGGACTTCAACCATGGGGGAACCCCTCTCCCTGCACCTCTCATTTAGAGTCAGTAGAGTGTCCCTCCCACCTCTAGGACTATGAACCCCTGTGCCAGTTCCCCAATCCACCTCAGAGACCCTGCGCACCACTAGAGCTACCTCATATCCTGGAACCTCCTGGTGTATATTAACCCCCTCCTTCAAGTCAGGCGCCACATCTCTGGGTGTGTGTACTACTCCCTCAGCACTCGATAACATAATTTTGCTGCCACCATCTGAGCTGGACTCCCCCTCCAACTCAGCAAAGCTCACTCTCTGAGCTACACACATTTCTTGTTGCTGGGCTGAGACACTCATGGCCTCCAGCCTTTCGAGCTCTAAATCAAGCTCCCTCATTCTCAACTCATGCTCCTGATCCATTCTTTTCTCTTCTAAGGCCAACTTTCTAATTTCCAATTGCCCATTCATTTTGGCCAGCTCCAACTTATGCATCCTACTCTTTTCTCTGTCCTCCAGCTCCTCTGGGGACAGACCTTGGGCAGAAACCCTGCTACCCGCTGGGGAAGTTACTCTCCTCCCCCAATCATAATCAACAGATGCTTTGGATGCTGCTGTATCCATGGTGATTAAACTTGGCAGTTTTTAGCAAAAATGGAAAGTTCCAGAAAAGAATATCTACAAAAAGTATGTGGTTGCGTTTTGGTCTGCACTCACTAGGTAGTGTTCACCAATCACTGTACATGAGTCACAAATGCAAGTCCAGAATCCCCACTGCTGACCACCAATGTTAGAACTGGGGGTCTCTAGTTGGCAGAGGTAGGTACCTTTGTCCAAATAGGGACCCTTGCTTCTAGTCAGGGTAAGGGGGTACACTCCTGAAATAACCCCTGCTCACCCCCTTGGTAGCTTGGCACGAGCAGACAGGCTAAGTTCAGAGGCAGTGTGTAAAGCATTTGTGAACACATACAGTAATCCAGTGACAACACTACAAATGGACACCACACAGGTTGTATTATAAAAATAAGTATCTTTTATAGAGATTTACCACAAGACCATAAATGACAAAAATAATGCACAATACTGTACTTTAATGATGGTAGAATTAGCTTGAGTCTCTTAAAATTGAAATGCGACACTTTGAGTTCAATGTACCTGAGATGCGTAACGCAAGGCAACGAAAGTGTTGCAGCGAAGGTGATGCGGTAGTCCCTTACACGCAAGGACGGTGATGCGTTGAAGAACTGGTGCAAAGAAACAAAGTGGCGTCTTCTTGAGGTTGCAACAATGAAGGGGTGATGCGTGCACGCCCGACGGCCGTGCGGCGATTTCGATGAGTCTTTGGAGCCGCGACAGGCCCTGCGACACGCTTCCCTGGCGATGCGACAGCGTCTGATGCGAGGTCGACAAACTTCTCCTGGGATGCGCGGCGCGCCTCCTGTTGCGATGCATCGGCGTCTGATGCGAGGTCGATGCTCTGCCCCGGGGATGCGACGGCGTCTGATGCGACTGCGACACTGTTCTCCGGTGCTGCGAGGCGCTTCGAAGGATGCGGCGCGCTTCTTCGGGGATGCGCCGGCGTCTGATGCGACGTCGACACTCTTCTCCGGCGATGCGAGAATCAGCGGCTGCGGCGTCACGCTTCTTCGTGTTGAGTCGCGCTTCCAGCTCCCAGAGACACGCAAGTGTGTCAGAAGGTCCAAATTCCCAGCAAGGGAATACAGGGGGAGCTGGTGGGTGAAGTCTGTTGTCCCTGAGACTTCAGCAGGAGGCAAGCTCTAAAATCAAGCCCTTGGAGATCCTTCACAAGTTGATGAAAGTACACACACAGTTCCCTTCTCCTTTCTTTGGCAGTCAGGCAACCACTGCAGGCAGATCCCTCTAGCTTAGGGATAGTCTTCTCCTCAGTTTCTTCTTGGTTCCGCTCCTCAGCAAAGGCTTCTTCTTGTTTCCCAAAAGTGATCTAATTTCCTAGGGGTCTGGGTCCCCTTTTATACACCTTTTCTCTTTGTTCTCTGAAGGCAGAGAGGCCTTTGCCTAGTCCAAAACCAGTTCTGGTCAGTCCTGGAGCACTTTGTTTACAGGACTCCTTCTTTCCTTTCAGAATGTGGGGCAGAGTGCTTAGCCGCCCGGCAGGGGGTGGAGCCAGCATTGTGGAAGGCAGGCACAGCCCTATTCAGACCCAGGTGCAACTCCTCCCTCCACTCTGGATGCAGATCTCTCTATTCAGCCCTGTGCTGACTCACCCTGTCTCTTGGAGTCCCCCAGCTCCTGTCACTCACAAACCCAGACAAGGAATACACAACCTATCAGAGGCAGGCTTGGAAGCTTAGGCAAGAAAATACCTACTTTCTAAAAGTGGTATTTTCAAACACAGAATGTTAAAACCAACTTCACTAAAAGATGTATTTTATCATCCTGAGTTCAGGCATACTAAATTCGTTTTTCTACCATGTTCCCTGGGTCAGTTAGGATTATAAGGTGTAATAATCAAACTGCCCATTCTGGCCTATGGGGAACAGGTAGCCTTGCAATAGTGAAAAATGAAAATGGCTGTAATTCACTATTAGGACATGTCACACACACCAGGGCATGTCCTACCTTATACTTACAATGCACCCTGCCCTAGGGCCTACTTTAGGGGTGACCAATATGCAGTAAAGGGAAGGTTTAGGGACTGGTAAGTGGGTGCACTCACCAAGTCGACATGGCAGCCCTAGGCTGCACACAGGCTTTGCAATGGCAGGCCTGAGACACACTTTACAAGCTGCTTCTGTGGGTGGCACAACCAGTGCTGCAAGCCCACCAGCAGCATTGGATTTACAAGCCCTGGACACACTTAGTGCACTGTACAAGGGACTGACAAGTAAACCAATCATCCAATCATGGAGTCACTAATACATAACACAATTTATCATAGAGAGAGCATATGCACTTTAGCACTGATCAGCAGTGAGAAAGTGCCCAGAGTCATAAAACAGCCAACAACAGGTCAGAAAAAATATAGGAGGAAGGAAAAAAAGTTTAGGGATGACCCTGCAAAAAGGGCCAAGTCCAACACCCCGCTTAGAGATAAAACCACAGAATCTACTACAGAGCTCATTCCCAAAATGAAGTTCTGGTGTAAAAAATTGTCAGAAAGTGGGGCTCAAGCATCCTCCCATATTATTATGGCCAGACGGGTGGAATGGGTAGGTTGGAGAACTAAACCAGGCAAGGGTGACTGTATTATCATCAATTTTGATCAGATTGATATAGCAGGGTGGCTGTTTCAAGAAGGTCTAAATCAAGGCCCAGGTGGTATTAAAGCACAGCCTCTTGGTTTTTTCTATCCCCTTATAGAGGAGGATCAGACCAAAGACCCTAGAGATGTAAGGAGATCAGTTTCTGTACCAGCAGGGCGGCAGTCATATAACAGATTAAGAAATAGGGATGGGCTCCCTTTCTTGTCTGGATCCTCTACCTTTCCTACATTCCTCCCAAGATCAGCAGAGGAAGGTGGGGGGTGGGCAGATGAAAACAGAATCAAAACTACTAATAGATTCTCTCCACTGAGTCAGCTCAAACATTACCCTCCATGACCCCCGACACTACCCTAAACCCTAAAACATTACCCTACACTACACATACACCACAACACTAGCCTTAACCCTAAAACACTACCCCCAGCACGACCCCCTACACTACACAAACACCACAACACTACCCTAAACCCTAAAACACTACCCTACACTACACAAACACCACAACACTACCCTAAACCCTAAAACACAACCCCCAGCACAACCCCCTATACTACACAAACACCACAACACTACCCTAAACCCTAAGACACTATCCCCAGCACGACCCCCTGACCCCCAGTCCGGTCCCTACACTATAAACACTACCCTGCACAACCCCCCGACACTACCCTAAACCCTAAAACACTACCCTACACTACACAAACACCACAACACTACCCTAAACCCTAAAACACTATCCCCAGCACAACCCCCCGGCCCCCCTAAAGCCTAAAAAAGTAACCCCACCCCATGCCCAATCCCCCTTACCTCTCTCTCCTCGTGGTTCCTCTCTCCTCCTTGTTCCTGCTTTACGTCGTCTCTGAGGGTCGGTGCACGTCGTTATGAGGAAACGGAACAGCCTCTGTTTCCATAAAATGACGTGGATCGTCTGCATTTTTTTAGAACGCATGGTCATTTACTATACATACCTTTACAACGAAATTCGTTGTAAAGGCATGCGTGGTAAGTGACCATGCCTTCTAAAAAAATATGTAGTTTTTTACTTCGCGATGTACAACGCATGCGTGGTAATGCATGCGTTGTAATGGTATTGCGAAGTAAAAAACTCGATGTAATGGCTGTTTACCGATCACAGGTGTGGTGACACATAACCCTTAGACAAACACGTGAACAGGAAAGCCCATATTGGTCCCACAGATAGGCAGCAACACCACAATGATCTTAGGAGATTGGCCCTAATAAAAAACGGTTGGCCTGAGGGGCGCACATTCCCAAAACACCATAAAGTCAGATGTTGCACTAAGCTAGGAACACTCAGCCAATCAGAACAAAACATGCACACGCAGTGATCACACACTCTCCATGTTGGACATCTGGACCCACACACTAGTGTTTTCTACATTGCAGTCTATATGACAAATGTCAGCTTTTAGCCTGTTTATAAATGCACAACAGCCAAGTGATTCGTTATTCATTCCTTACTGACATGATTATATTTTGCAGTTCTCACTCCTCAGAATGTTCACATTTAATCCACTGCTGCTTCTTAAATAATCTGCATTGCTCCATAAATGACTTTTTTTCAAAAAGCCCCTCACCACAGCCACATTTGTCATACAGCCTGCAAACACTAGCACACTGCAGGTGTTACAATTTGGATTAATTTAATGTGAACTAAGCTGACATGGCCACTATGGACATGAGTCCGAGATCATGGTAGCAGCAGTCCTCTCTTGCTTGTAATGATTATTCATCCAACGGGATTACATCATTCAAGCTTTAAATGTTATTGTATTTGTGCTGCCTTGCTTGTAAAGAAGTCTGGAGGAAGGCTAACGCTAAAACGCGTAACTTGCAATTAATGGAATTAACTTTGACCCTGTGAGTGCATCATGTCTTCTTTTGGGAACTTTTTGTGATTTATAACGTGGACCCACCTCTACGTAGTAAATGCACCAGTTCTGAGTGCAGCAACAGCCAAAGGTAGAACTGTTGGAGCTTGATGTGATTTGAGATGTCATCAGTGATATCATCAGTGATGTCAATTGAGATGTCATCAGTGATATCATCAGTGATGTCACTGACAATGTCATGAGTGATATAATATGTGAGGTCATAAGCAGTGCATTGAGAAGGCGTGAGTTATAGTTAGCTCAGGTAACTATAACTGCTGAATTTCTCTGGTTTTGTACGAGTGAAATCTCAGCCTAACTATAACGTCCCTGTAATCTTTGTTTTTTTCAGTGAATTTCCACCTCTTTTTTAATGCCATCTCCTAACTGTAATGTCTTTGCAACCTTTGGTTTTTTCAGTGAATTTTTAAGATTTTTTAAATGCTAATTCCTAATTATAATGTCCCCCTAACCTTTGGTTTTTTGGGTGAATATCTAAGGTATTTTTTATTCTATTACATAATTATAATGTCCCTGTAACTTTTTGTTTTTTCACTGAATTTGTAAGGTTTTTTAAATTCTATTTCCTAACTATAGCATCTTGGTAACCTCGGTTTTCTTTGATGAATTTGTAAGTTTTTTTTAATTCTCATTCCTAACTATAACGTCTCTATAACATTTGTTTTTTAAGTGATCGTCTAAGGTTTTTAAGATTTTATTAATTCATTTTAATGTCCATATTACCTTTGGTGTTTTTTTAGGTGTACTTGTGTAACTTGTCTATTTTTTTCTATAATTATATATTGAACATTACATCTGCATGGTGCACCACTTATTATTGTATTTGTCAACTATTTATTTAAAAAGTACATTAATCATCTTATTTCAAGATATTTGGTTTTCGCGACTAAGTTGCGGTCATAGCTGACACATTGCGAATACCGCATGTTTTTGACAAAGTGTAAAACACATATACACACATGTTTTACATAAAGTTTGACTCTGGCTGTTTAGTAACATATTAATGTAACTTTCCCCTTTGTATTCATTTGTCAAAAAAACTACATCGGAAATGCAGTTTCCTCGTTTGCGACGACACCAGATATTGCAATGACATCGGAAGTCACAAATACCACATATAGAAATGTTTTCCATAAAGTTTGAATCTAGCTGTTTGGTAAGATATTGATTTAACTTTGCTCTTTGTAATCAAATGGTGAAAAATCTACATCCAAAATGTGTAAAACACATATATGCACACATTTTTTTTGTTTAAATCTGTTATATTAGAGGTTTCATAAACAAAAGTAGACATTCACATTTGTTATTCCATATTATTACATTTTCTCTGTTTGGACATAAAATACAATATACGTAATCATATAGTACCTGTTCTGGGGTAACAACTGCCTGTATATTGCATCTGCCAATATCTCCTGTGGACTCTGCATAACTCACTCATTCTTTGCTATTGTCCCATGCTGAGCTCAGGTCTATGCCAGTGCCCCGTTGGTATGGCTATCCTAGCATCTATCTGATGGTCTACTAACTTAGGATATGGGTAATAATGTGTAGGACAAAGAAAAACAAATAAGTGGCAATGTAACATGACTGGAGCAACACCCAATCCCCCCCCACCCAGTATGTTTAGTTACTATTTATGTTCTGGAACGCGTAGGCTCATGTGCAAATGTGTACAGCGAAAGTCTCTCAGGCGTGTCTTCTTGCAGCAGCCCCCATGTCTGCGACGGTGCATGTTCACCTTGGAAATCTCTTACGATTATGTCCCAGTTTGCTGCAATTGGGATCTTGCAGAGTCCCAGCATTTATTCCTGTGCAATGCTACACTTTCCACCTTTGCCCACACCTGCAATGAGCACTGCCAGGCTAGTACCTGAGGGGGCTCAGCGGGTTTCCACCTTTTTGTGATCATCCGATATGCCACTATCTTTCCTAAGTCAATAAAACGGGAAGTCATCATATGACGCCTACTTCTACGATGCTGGTGTAAGATACAGGAAAAGAAAGTGGGCAACCCAATCAACCCTTGGAGGCTTGGGAAAATGAAATATCAACAGGTAAAAGTGCCTACAAGGGATTCACTTATGCGCACTTAGTCAAACAATTCATGCAGTGATATATCAAGGTCCCAGTCGGTAACCTGAGTTAAATAATTCAATTTTCAATTTCTTCCCAAAAGTTCTACAAAAGATACTGATGAATACGGGTGTGGATTCTTCATAAATCAAATTTATATAACAGAAATATATTGGGTACAATAAATTATTAAAGCGACACAAAAATGACCGAGGTTTACAAAGAAATTCTGTGCTATTGATACCTCAGAGTCATTGTTGTAGGCATCTATTCCAAACAAGAATGCATCAACAGAACAGTGAATCTGAACAAAACAAAGAACACTTTCTGAAGAGCAATTAATCAAATAAGGAAATAGATGAGATTGTATATCACTGCATAAATTGTGTGACTAAGTGCGCATAAGTGAATCCCTTGTAGGCACTTTTACCTGTTGGTGTAAGATACAGGTGTAAGATACAGGCCTCCCACTCGAAGGGGAGCGTGCGCTCCGTACATTGGGTCAGGTCCTCTACTACAGCATTCCAGTATACCTGTAGGCACAGGCAACCCCACAGCATGTGTAGCAAGTTCGCGTCTGCAAGACAGCAGCGTGGACAAGCGGCATTGGTGCATGTGAAATATTTATTAATTTTGGCCGGTGTAAGGTACGTCCTTTGCACAATGTAGTACTGTATTAGCCTGAAACACAGCTTCCCACTCCTTGTCTGTAAATGGTCTGTGCTGATCTTCTTCCCACCCCTGTCTCAGTGGAGATTATATTATCGAGGAGTGGTGTCTAAATGAGGCTGCAAACCAGTTCATAGGATGCCTGCCTTGCCCCATGATGTGTAAATATTGGATTGTTAGATGTATCGGAGGCTCAGTCGTCATGTCGCCCCATTGGCTAGTTAAGGGCGCCAATATTGAGCGTTGTAACAGAAATGGCCCCGGGTGCAACCCTCCTTCAGCCATCAGTGTGGCACACAGCACAAGGATGCCCTTCCTGTATAAGTCCCCCACATCATGGATCACCATTGACATTGACGTTGTTCTATCGCTGTTTTGACTGCAGGTTTTCTGGGTGTGCCCAGTAATAGCAGAGCAGGCGCATATGGCTTCACATTTCTGGTGATATATAAGGATCTGCGGTAGCACCGATAAGCCCTGTCAAGCAGTACGGGAGCCAGAGGTTTCCGCTTTACACAAGGATGAAATAACTTGGGGGCCTATTACGATGGCGGGCAGAAAAGCACCCGGACCCACATGGTAGCGGGAATCAACCGTCCACATGTACCGCGGGAAAACCGGCGGTCCGATTAGGATCAACCGCCAGGAAAATCCGACCGCGGCAGAACAATGTCAGGAAAGACCGCCGGTAGCGTGCGGAGCATGCGAAAAGCAGTCCACGGCAGTCGGATTCGCGGCGGAAAAAGCCCAAACCGCCGCACGGCCAGCAGATTGACCGCACGTGGAATTAGGATACGACCGAGGTGACAGCGGAATGATCCGCTGTTTCCGACCGCCGCAATCGCAACCAGTGATGAATGGGAGAGCCGGCAGAAGGGCGGTCATATAGCCACCTCCGCGGGCACTCCAGAAAATTCATAGCGTCCAAACAAAAAATACACACAACATGCCCACCAAGTGTACCCAGCAACTTGCCGCAGCCCCCCAAAAAACCTAATACACCCCAATGACACATCCCCATGGCAAGTTAAAAAACACAAATCCCAGATCAACCCACACAACACACCTGACATCAATACACCATTTTGGCACATCCACATAGCTGAGTATAAATTCAGCCCCTTCCCTGACCACAATCCTTTGCAATACTCCACCACTAAAGGAACCAAGCCTACAGCACAAAGGAGAGGCAAACCACCCCACAACTCACCAGCACAACAGCACACACACACACCACTTACATCACCACCACCACTCTCACACCTTAACTTCCAACCCCTTTGCCCACCACACACCATGGCACAGAAGAAAATGCACAAATTCACTGACAATGAGTTGTCAGTCATGGTAGACGAGGTAATCAGAGTAGAACCACAATTGTTTGGAAGCATGGTCCAACAGACACCATTAGCCACCAAAACACTAATGTGGGAAAGGATAGTCCGCAAGTCAATGCAGTAGGGACTGTCCCACGCAGCAAGAATGAGATCGTGAAGCGGTGGCATGACCTCAAGAAAAAGGTGAAAGAGAGGAACAACAAGAACCGTGAGCTGGCTCAGAGGACTGGCGGTGGCCCTCCAATTCCACCAAGAACATTCACCGCTTGGGAGGAGAATGTGCTTGCCATACTGCATCCAGAGAGTCTCACAGGAATACCCGGGGGAGTGGAGGCTGGTAAGTAGCAACAAATGTCCACCATCCCACTGCTATGTACTGTCTTGCACAACCACAAAGCTACACCTTCTAGGCCCAAATGCATCCATGTGCACCACACACTCCCCAACACATGCCTCACAGATCTAACATTCACCCCCTCTGAATCACCCCAAAGGTAGCTAGCAACATTCCCAGGGTTGCATGTGTACAGGCAGCCAGCACTACAACTCCCACCAGGCCCCCTGTCCCAAAGCACACCAGGATGGAGCACTCCGCCCACCCCACCCAGAAGCAAGTGGCAGACATTGCATTCCCCTCATCAAACTAACAGGTAGGTAGCCATCTTAACAGGGAGGCAGTGGTTGTGTTTGTGAAGCCTGCACTACAACTCCCACCAGGCCCCCTGTCCCAAAGCAAACCAGGATGGAGCACTCCCCCATCCCACCCAGAAGCAAGTGGCAGACATTGCATTCCCCTCATCAAACTAACAGGTAGGTAGCCATCTCAACAGGGAGGGGGTGGTTGTGTTTGTGAAGCCTGCACTACAACTCCCACCAGGCCCCCTGTCCCAAAGCACACCAGGATGGAGCACTTCCCCTACCCCACCCAGAAGCAAGTGGCAGACATACATTGCATTCCCCTCATCAAACTAACAGGTAGGTAGCCATCTTATCAGGGAGGGGGTGATTGTGTTTGTGAAGCCTGAACTACAACTCCCACCAGGCCCCCTGTCCCAAAGCACACCAGGATGGAGCACTCCCCCCACCCCACCCAGAAGCATGTGGCAGCCATTGCATTGATCACCTCCACCTAACAGGTAGGTAGCCATCTTAACAGGGAGGGGTGTTTGTGGGTGGAAAGCCAGCACTACAACTCCCACCAGGCCCCCTTGTCCTACAGCTCAGCAAGATGGAGCACTCCCCCACACCCAGAAGCATGTGGCAGCCATTGCATTGATCACCTCCACTTAACAGGTAGGTAGCCATCTTAACAGGGAGGGGTGTTTGTGTGTGGAAAGCCAGCACCACAACTCCCACCAGGCCCCCTTGTCCCACAGCTCAGCAAGATGGAGCACTCCCCCACACCCAGAAGCATGTGGCAGCCATTGCATTGATCACCACCACCTAACAGGTATGTAGCCATCTTAACAGGGAGGGGTGTTTGTAGGTGGAAAGCCAGCACTACAACTCCCACCAGGCCCCCTTGTCCCATAGTTCAGCAAGATGGAGCACTCCCCCACAGCCAGAAGCATGTGGCAGCCATTGCATTGATCACCTCCACCTAACAGGTAGGTAGCCATCTTAACAGGGAGGGGTGTGTGTGGGTGGAAAGCCAGCACTACAACTCCCACCAGCCCCCCTGTCCCAAAGCACACCAGGATGGAGTACTCCCCCACCCCACCCCACCCAGAAGCAAGTGGCAGACATTGCATTCCCCTCATCAAACTAACAGTTAGGTAGCCATCTTAACAGGGAGGGGGTGGTTGTGTTTGTGAAGCCTGCGCTACAACTCCCACCAGGCCCCCTGTCCCAAAGCACACCAGGATAGAGCACTCCCCCACCCCACCCAGAAGCAAGTGGCAGACATTGCATTCCCCTCATCAAACTAACAGGTAGGTAGCCATCTCAACAGGGAGGGGGTGGTTGTGTTTGTGAAGCCTGCACTACAACTCCCACCAGGACCCCTGTCCCAAAGAACACCAGGATGGAGCACTCCCCCCACCCCACCCAGAAGCAAGTGGCAGACATTGCATTCACCTCATCAAACTAACAGGTAGGTAGCCATCTTAACAGGGAGGGGGTGGTTGTGTTTGTGAAGCCTGCACTACAACTCCCACCAGGCCCCCTGTCCCAAAGCACACCAGGATGGAGCACTCCCCCCACCCCACCCAGAAGCATGTGGCACCCATTGCATTGATCACCTCCACCTAACAGGTAGGTAGCCATCTTAACAGGTAAGGGGGTTTGTGGGTAGAAAGTCAGCACTACAACTCCCACCAGACCCCCTTGTCCCACAGCTCAGCAAGATGGAGCACTCCCCCACACCCAGAAACATGTGTCAGCAATACCCCTCAACTGTGTCACAGAACAGGTAGGTAGACAGTGCATGCACCCTGCCATTTGTCTCAAAAAGCATGGAGCCCTATGACCAAACCAGCCCTCACATCCCACCCAACTTGGCAGAGATCCAATAGCCACTTCCAATGTGCAGACAGCTTAGCGTATGTAACTGTCACAGAAATTAAAGTGTGACTCACCAAATCACATGTTGAAGTAACTCAGGGCACAATCATGCACAGCGGTGAATGCTATGTGTAAGTGCCATGGTGGCAGAGCATCAAGGCCCATATGAAAACAAAACAAGCATGCTCAGTTTCAAAAATAAAGCAAAGAACATGATTTGACAGAGGGATGCATGAGATAACAATTGCTAGTACATGCCCAGAATGAAGATCTTGCATGCAGAGCACACAACAAAGATGCCTCACAAAAAGTTGTTGTGCTGCTAGTCGTTAGATGACGACATGTCCTTGTAATCACACAATCTGTACGTGGAGCATGGTATCTATTGACATGTCACACGATGGACAAGTAATGTAGGTACCTACACATCATGTCATGATGCTCAGTGCCGTGCAGCCATACAAAGTGACCTCAATGTAAACTGTGTGGTGTGTGACATGTAACATCCAAACATCTAACACCAAGCTTGTGGGGTACACTTCAATGACCATTTCTCCTCTGTTCTACAGGTGACCAGGAATTGACTGCTGCAGATGACAACACCAACCTCCAGAGCCAGTCTCCCCCCCCCGGAAAATGGAGGCCCGGATGCAGACTCCCTATATTCCTCGGATGCGGACACAGAAGCTGGCCCATCTGGCGTGCCAGGGCGCAGCATGTCCCAGGCCCCCACTGTCCTCACCACCACCACCTCAGCAACATCAACTGTGCTGACCACTGCTGTAACGACCTGTGCGGCCACCACCACCACCACCAGTTCTGCCTGCAACACTGTCCCTGCCTTAGAGGATACCCACCCCACCCCACAATCTGAGGAGGGCAGGGAGAGACAGCGGGTGCGTCGAGTGGTGATACCACAGGTCCGGGATAGCAGGCCAGGTGGGAGGGCAAATGGGCGACAAAATCAACAGGACACTAGGACCGAAGCCCTGGCCAACATCACCAGAGTCCTTGGGGCATACGAACAAGCCCAGGGACACACGGGCCAGGCTCTGGAAGAATCGCGTGAGCTCCGCCTGCTGCTGAGGTCCATAGACACGTGCATGGGCCAAATCGTTGACCTCTTGGGTCAGCTTGTGGGTGTCCTGAGGGACCGGCCTGCATCCCAAAGGACAGCTCAACTTCCCTCCAGTGGCCCGAGGGATGACAGTCCCACCTCCTCACTTGCGGACACAGAGATGCGTGAGCTAGAACAGGGTGTGTCCTCAGACACCTCTGATCCCACAGCAGAGGCCCCCCCTGCCAAACGCTCAAGAGGCCGTCCAAGGAAAAACAAGGGAGGATCACGTGGCAAAGCACCAGCCAAATGCCAGTCAAAGAGCCAGCCATGATGGCACCTCTCTTCACCTTCACATTGACTTTGTTGACTATCCTTACCCACACTGCCATGTTGATGGCAGGCGTCTGTTGGACTGTGTCACCACATCAATGTGGTGACTACTCTATTGTCTCGTCTACCATCACTGACAACTCATTGATTCACTTACCACCTATTTGCAAATAATCATTTCCCTGTCACATGTACTTATTGTAAATAAACACTCTTTGGACACCTATGTTTTCATGTCAGCTCCATGTTTATCACAGGATGTACAATCTTGACTCAGATTACAATGTACCAGGTGCACTGATTGTTGCGAGGCATTGAGAGGCTGAAGGGACCTAGGAAAACACAAGAGAACAACATTCACCTGTCAGTTGATGGCATCACACCCATTACACAACACTTGTCATCAAGGTACTCAAACCTGCACACATTACAATGAGCAATGATATCGACATAGACATGTAGCTGTGTATAACTACCCTGTCCCAGTAACATCAGCCCTCAGCACAGAGCCAACAACAGGCAGCTGTCACATAGCTCCCCTAGGCATTTCCTACAACTGCAAAGACACCATACAATGGCACTGTTGTACAATGTCACTCACCTTCAAGGGAAGTAGCGGGCGATGAGCTGGTGACGCAGGTCAACACCTTCCTCCTCTCCACTATCCTTGTCACTGGACATGTGTGGGTTTGCAGGTGGGGCATCTGCTGCTGATCATCATCCAGGGTCAGGGGGATCTCTTTGTGCAGGGCAAGGTTGTGGAGCATGCAGCATGCTACCACGATCTGACACACCTTTTGGGGAGAGTACATCAGTTCACCTCCGGTCCTGTCCAGGCACCGAAATCGAGACTTGAGAAGCCCAAAAGTCCGCTCCACCACACGACGTGTCCTCCCATGGGCCTCATTGTAGCGGACTTCACCCGGGGTCCTGGGATTCCGCAGTGGGCTCAGCAACCAGGGCCGGTTGGGATATGCAGAGTCACCTAGGTGCCAGACACACAGAACAATTTAGTAAAATGACTGTAGCTGCTGACAGCATGTCACACATACAGCACAATACTTGACTCAGCTAACTCACCTACAAGCCAAGCACGGGCAGGATGCAGATTTGCCATCATCTGTGGTACGATGCTGTTACTCAGGATGTAGGAGTCGTGGACTGAGCCTGGGAATCTGGCACAGACATGTGAGATGATCATACTTGCCTGGCATACAACCTGCACATTAATGGAATGGGTATGCTTCAAAATTCCTGTATATGTGCTCCCGTGTCTGTGGCGGAACCAGTCCAACATGGGTGCAGTCAATGGCACCAACTACATTAGGGATGTGGGCAACGTCATACAAATCAGCCTTCACAGCTGGCAATTCCTGTCTCCGTGGAAAATGGATGTAAGTGTCCTTGTATACCATCATAGCGGACAGGACAACCCGTAGCACCATGCTGAACATTGCCTGCGACATCCCACCTGCGCTGGCCACCGTGTACTGGAACGTACCAGTTGCGAAGAAATGCAGGGCCGCCATCACCTTACATGTTGTTGACACAGCAGTTGGATATGTCCTGCGAGGCCTCAGATGGGGCTCCAATTGAGCACATAGGTCTTGGAGGTTTTGCCGATCCAACCTGAACTTACGGATGATGTCCACATCCTCCTTGTCCACCAGCAAGGTGAAGGGCCGGTGCACATTTGGTTGCCTCCTACATGAGATAAAAGGGGACACTTGTCAATTCAATTCACCCATGAGATGTGTCCAACATCTGACATTTTGATTGACACAGCGCCAACGATGAGTGGCCTGACACACCAGCTTACAAAACAAGTCACACGCAGAGTCAACTTGCCCCAAGTAGTTGTACATGTGATCAGTATGTACAAACTGAGTGCACCCCAGACAGATTCAGACTATGTGAATGTGAAATGGGACATTCCGACATCTTGTGTCACAAGCCCTGAGAGTACTTGAAACAGCACAAGTCTGAAACACCAACACCGCTGTCTCCTACGTAGCTGCTGTACCTGCCACACCTTCTTGCGTGAGTCGGACAGGGCACACATTAATGACACAATGAGTACAGTGTGTGCATGAAGATCAAGTATCAACATGAGTTCAGCAATCTATACAGTGAAGTAGGCACATTGAGTAGTCAGTCCATCATCACTGTGTGTTGCTTAGCCATCTCACACATTGACTTGTCCACACATTTGGGAGTCCATCACACAACAGATCTGTGTACATGCACAACAACATGATCAGTGACATATGAGGGACTGCATGCCAATGCATGTACTCCAGTGCACTGACATGGCATGTGTAGACATCAGTGAGTAGAATGTCACACTAGCATTCAATTCAACAATCTGGTGCCATGACTCATTGTAAGTGTGGAGTGTACAAAAATGAGAACTGCCCATTGCCATTGCTACAGCATGATGTGTCCATAGGTGCCCTAAGCGTGCACCACCACCGCAATCACAGTCATTGGCACCAATGTGGAGATGCCAAATCGCGGTAGCGACCGCCTGGGCCTCGAGGTGTGACACCGCCATTGCCCATGTCCATTCAGCCAATGGGAATCGCAATCGCGCTAGTGGAATGCACTTTTGAAAATCACGGTAGGCGTGCTCCGCTACCGCGGGGCCGGTCATTGGATACAATTGTAAGATGCACGATTGCGGTAGCGACCGCCTGGGCCCCGGGGTGTGACACCACCATTGCCCATGCCCATTCAGCCAATGGGAACCGCAATCGCCATAGTGGACTGCACTTTTGAAAATTGCGGTAGGCGTGCTCTGCTACCGCGGGGCGTGTCATTGGTTGCATTTCAAAAATAGCTGACCTGGACCACCAATTGCAGCAGCTGAGTACCATTGAAACAACCCCAGGGGGCTATATATGTGTGTGAGGGAGCCACACATTTCCACTGCATCCAAAATCTGCTGCCTACCATTCTTCGTCCCCAACTGCTGCTGTTCCTGTCTCCTGGCACCAATGATGGCGAGAACTGAGAAGATCAGTGCCCGTCCCTTCACCACAGAGGAGCTGGAGGTCCTGGTGGACGAGGTGCTTACACACTACGGGAGGCTGGCTATATGGTGCTCCTGATGTAATGGTAAGTGTCTCAGAGTGAAATTTGGCGAGTGCAAAGAGTGCTCACATGATGTTGCCCTGCAGTAGTATGTACCTGTGAGTTCAAGTTTGTGTGATACACTGCCTGGCATGCTGACTTAATGCAATGGGGTGTGTAGCCTTATTACCACAGAACCATGACTGCATTGGAAGATGGGAGGGACGTGCAGTGTCTTTGCAGCCATACAGTGACACTGCTGGTTTGGAAAGTGGAAGTCAGGACAAACATTGCCTGTGCTAATGGATGTCAGAGTCCATTCGCCCTTCACATGCTCATTTGGGACATCACAAATGTGTTTCGTCCAGAGGGTACTGAAGGATGTGTATACACTTTGCATGTCGTCACCATGGATATGTGAACATTATGCACAAGATTGAAATGCCTGAGGGTGACACTCTTGGTGGAAAATCGCATATGACACATCAGAGTGATGTACTTCTGAGACATCCTCCTTCCATTGATTTGATAATGTGTACTGACTTGCATGTGTAGGCATGCAAGTCATGCATGCATGTGATTGTGATTGTGATTGTTCAGATGGGCCAGGTTTAACCTCAGTGTGAGTCCCCCTGGCCTGCACAGATACTGCCCAAATTGACAAGGACCCATCAGTAAATGGACAGTGTGAGATATATGTGTTGTCTGCCACCCTGTTTCTCAGTGAGCTATCTTAGGCCTGATGATTGCACAATACAGACCTTGTGAGAAGGGTGTGAGAATGTAAGTTCATGTCCCTAGATGTGACATCCACGACACAGTGAGCCACTCACAGGCCAAGGACATTGAGGGGTGTTTAGTGTTGTTGTATGGCCTCTGATCAAGCTTTCTGTACAGCTGTGCTAAGTGTTTGCATGCACCTGTCCTGAGACACAGTGGAACATGACCCAGTGTCCCTGAAACTGCCTCTTCTTGTCTCCCATGCCTGCAGCTCAAAGTCCGCCAGCATAAGGCCTTATGGAGGGCCATTGCACGCAAGGTGTGGGCTCTGGGTGTCTGCAACCGACGACACACACACTGTCACAAGAGGTGGGATGACATCTGCCGGATGAGCAAAAACGTGGCAGAGATGACGCTGGGGCTACTCCCACGGACTGGAAGGTTGTCGCGCAGGAGCATGACACCACTAATGTCCCGCATCTTGGCTGTGACACAGCCAGTGCTGGATGGATGTTTGAGGGCCCATCAGCAGCAAGTTGGGGGTGAGTATTCTGCGAAGGGTGACTTTGGGTGTGAGTGCCTGCATGTATCCCAACCCTGCGCCAGTGTTGAGCTTTGTGATGTTTCCAGGGTGATGCAATGGCTTGTAAGTGGCCTCTGTGTTGAGTGCAGCTGACATGCATTTTTGCTACATGTACTTTCTCATGTGTTCAACATAATGGCCCGTGACATTGCAAGATAAGATGTGGCCTCATGCCATCTGATGCATTATGGGTGTCATAGACATCACCGGGGAGTGAACAGCTGTGTTCCTCATCTGAGTGTGCTTACGTCGATGTGTGCAGTGTCTGACTTTGGAATTGTGAGAACTACACATGTGCCGACGGCAATGGTCGTTGCGCTTCAAAGCACAACATGGTGGACATCAGTAGCTCATGGCCATGGTATGAGGACATCCTGGAGTCAGTATCTGTGTTGTCCCCTTAAAGTGACTCCATATGTGACTGTGACAACATGTTGAGATGTACATCTATCTCACCTACAGGCACGTAGGTATGCTTACAAGAATCAGGATGTCAGGCAACTGGGAGGCACGGCCAGCTATTTGGCAGTGTGAACGTCACATGGGTCATTGATGCCAACTAGGCTTGTTTCAATGCATCTTCTGACTTTTGCATGAGGCTTGCACATGCAGGCCGCACAGGGTGGTGTGCTACATGGGGGTATCATGTTTGAGTTGTTTGCTTTGGTTGCATATGATGTTTGGGAGTATGGGACTAAACTGAACCTACGTCTCTGTCTCTTGCAGCATCTACAGAGGGCACAGAAGGACAGGGTACGGACACCGGGGATGAGGCATCTTGCTCGACAGCAACACATGGGCTCACTGACACTGATGTGACCAGCGCCTCTGAGGGGGACCGGAGTGCCCTTGATGAATCACGCCCGGAGACACCAACCTCAACGTCATCTGACGCCAGCGGTGACTCATCGATGTTGGCGGACACAGGGAGTAAGAAATCAGCCTCTTCTTCCACCACACATCGTCCAGTGCCCACCCTCCCGGCTAGTACCACTAGTGCTGCCCGTGCCCTCAGCAGTCAGAAAGGTAGAGTGTCCTTCACCCCAGGCACCGCTGCCCTTGTCTCCCCTGCTGCCCTCAGTGTTGAGGCGGTGGAGCTTTTGCGCCAGCTGTGTGTGGGTCAGACTACTTTACTGAATGCCTTCCTTGATCATGACAAGAAGTTGGCACAGGTAGTTGCCTTCATGGAGGGCATTCATTCTGACGTGGGTGGGCTACACAGGACTGTCCAGTCTTTGTCCTCCACAGTGACGACAGCCATTCAGCTGGCACAGGCTCAGGGTCCAGCTCCTGTCCCTTCGGCAACCACCCTGCCAGTGGCCACATCTGACGAGAGTGACCACACACCACAGCCCTCAGGCTCAAGGTACTCCACACCAGTGGCGTAACAAAACTTGAGGGGGCCCCCCTGCAAAACAGATGGAGGCCCTCCCCCCCGTGCGGCCCAGCCCACCACCTACCACTTTGCACCACCACCCAAAAATCTGACATATTTTGATTTGAAACCTCCAAGATTTGAATGAAATGCCTCTATATTGTCTTTCTCAAAGTTCTAATGAGAAAGGGGGAAACCCTCTTAACATATAAGCTATGCCATTTGTAACAATGTCAAAAGCAGATTATTTAACTGAGGCACCAATCAGAACAATGCCAAAGAGCGATCCTATTGTCTCAGGAACTGCCTATGGCTGAAGAATAACTATGAAGGGTCTGAATTAGAATTGACATTAATGGACAATAACGTGAAACTTTGAAAGACAAACCCAAACCTGCAATTCCATAAAAACTCGACTGACAATATACATGAGAAGTACACAAGATATAACTCAGTATCCTGCGAAAGGCAAGAGAAATAGACTGGTGAATTATCTGCATGCCACACACTAGCGACCGTCAAGGGTTGTGCATGATAATAATGTGAACTGAGGAAGCAATTTCAATTTCTACCATCATGTCTTTATTAGTAAGCATTACAAAACAGGCAGGCAAACAAGGCTCAGGATGAAAACTGTTCGGATGCTTCAGAACATTGATGCAGATGTTTGTCTGTTTTAATTTATCATTTCTGTAGTGTAAATAATGCTAAATACAAGATTTACGGCACACATACTACAGACAAGTGCAAGCAACACCAAAAATAACACCGCATGTAGAAGAAAAAAACCATATCAGCAAGTTCCTAATGACAATCGATACAAACTGTAATTGGTAAAGCAAAAGAAAAGTGCAACTACTTTCAAAGTGCATAATATAGCAATCACTAGTCCAGCAATAAACAAAAATCAAGCATGTTTAGTAAAACAATTACCTTTCTTCTTGCATCAACGTGAAAATACATTCAAAGTGCCTGATAAAAACAAGTCCAGCAGTATGCAAAAATGAAGCCAGGTTAGTCAAACAATTCCCCGTTTGGTGTGTGCATAAAGGCACATATATTTCAAAGCAACTGGTAAACAATAACAACTACAGCACCATACAATAATCAAACCAGTTTAAACTAACAATTCCCTTTTTGAAGGCTCAAATATTTCAAAGTGACTAGCAAAACAGTAACAAGTACAACAGGCAGCAGCACACAAAAATCAAACCACTTTAGTCAACCAATAACCTTTTGGTTTGTGCTTGTGCATGAAGGTGCAAATATTTCAAAGTGACTTGTAAAACAATAACAAGTACAGCAAGCAGCAGCATACATAAATCAAACCTATTTAGTCAAACTAATTCCCTTTTTGCTTGTGCACCACCACAGAAACACTTATGCAGAGTTTAAACATTCTGCACCTTTGCTAAAATTTGTTTTTTTGCTGAACTTTATACACAACATTTCTTTTCCATGGGCCTAGACGTGCCAGTCCACGTGGTAATTAGGGCCATCTTATTAGCAGATGGCACCAGGAACATCTTAAGGATTTTAGGGGCCTACTGCCAAACATATATTGGGAACCCCTGTAAGAACAGTTTTGAATTTATGATCCTATTTCAGCTCTTTCATGCCCTCTTTGGGCGAGTCACAGACAGTGCACAGACACACTAGTCCAAATTCTAAAAGATGTTTACATGTAATATTCAGGGATAGTGATGCGTGTTTTCAATATTGTAACACAGCAGCATATTATTGCAAATAATTTCTGTGACACTCTCCCATTTCTCATATGTGTATTTGATCCAAAAGAAAATGTTATGGATGTTACATGAAACACAACATTCCTCTACAAAATGTCTGTAATAGACACCCATCACCAATATTGAAAAAAAGCGAAGAAAGGTTGTATTTAAAACAACCTGTTCAAGAATCATTTAATGCCATCAGGGCAAGACTCTACAGAACAGAGCTGGTTTTATCAGGGGGCCCCTGAAAGTCTGGGGCCCTGGGCCGGAGCCCACTTTGCCCATGCCTCAAAAAGTCTCTGGATGGCATCTGACAGTCTTTTTGGCGTGCCCTCCCCATTTCCTCCTTTTCCATGAATTCCCTCACCACCACTCACCAACAATGCACCTCATCTCTCTATAGCACCTTTCTGACAAACATTTCATTTTTTTATAGCGCTACTCATAGTTTACTCACACTCAGTTCTGTGATCTGCATGGTACATGTTCTTTGTAGCAGGCACATTAACCCTCTGCGCTTTGTGGGTGGTAGGAGTGCCCATGTGAGTGCACGGTGAGTGATGTGACAGTGTGAGAGTAGGGTAAGAGTAGTGACTGCAGGGTGAGTGAGGTGACCCTATCAATTTGGGTGCGGATGTAAGTGCAGAGTGGGACAAAAGAATGCATGGTTAGTGATGGGCTTGTTTAAGTGAGATTGCAGATTCAGCAGTGACAGGTGAGTGAAGTGTGACATGAGTGCAGATTGAGTAGTGTGCTCTTGTGACTGCAGGGTGAGGTACAGGGTGAACAGCGCTAGTGCATTGTGATTGCTGAGTGCAGGGGGAGCGTAAAAGTGAAGGGCGAGAATGAGGATTGAGTTGTTTGAATAAAGGGTGCATTCCCAGACACTGCAAGTAACTCAGCATGTTATTGACGGCGGCGTAGGGTTTCAGATATGTTGAACTATTGCTATTATGGCGTTAATCAGGGATTCAGGGTGGAAATAAATAATGTGCTGATCCTTCAACAAACTTCCAGTCTTATGATTAGGTTTGCCAGCTCATTATTTTGATGTCCCAGACGTACAAAAATAAGCAGTCACCTAAAGCCGTATTTTCAGCACTTTTCTGTGCATAATTCGAACAGCAAATATAAATAGAAAGCACTTTTAATTATGTTCTAGGGCTGCCTGAATGATCCATGACTGATAATTAAAGGGAACAAAGACAGAAAAGTCACATTACAAATCAATACATACTTTATTTATAACCCTATTTAGTGTCAAGACGAGGTCTCTCCAGGCTCTTTAAACAACACATTGCTGGCATTTTTCTTTTGGCAACCTTACTTTATATTCCTTTTCATGAAATGCATTCTCACACTACAGCAGTTATGTAAATTTCAAATGTAAGGAATAGTCAGAGTGGGGGCCCAGGGGGTACTGGTACCAGAAAAAAACTAAGGGGCATATCATCAAGCCGGCGATAAGAAATTATCGCCGCTTTAGCGTCTGTTTTCAGACGAAAAGCGGCGATAATTTTATTGCTGTATTAGCAAGGCCACGCTATCGCGTGAATCCTTGCCCTATCGCCCTTTTCCATAATGCCACCTTTGCATCTCTAATGAGATGCAAAGTGGGCGTTCCGTCCCAAAATAACTGGAGAAATGTCGTTAACCGACATTTCTCCAATTATCAAGGGAATCCCCAACAAGCATAGCGATGAGAAAAGTAGCGCTAACCTTGGTTAACGCTTACTTTCCTTACGCATGCTTTTAGTTTGACTTAGCCATGATATCCAATGGAAGGTGGATATCATGGTTAAGTATGCCCAGCCCTATCAACAAGCTATCGCCAAATGTCGTACGATTATCGCTGGATTTCCAGCGATAATCGGACATTTGGCGGCTTGCGCCAGGAATTTTATCGATTCTGAGATAAGCGTTGCTAATAGCACGCTATCTCAGCGATAAAATTCATTGATCGCCGGCGATAAATATCCTAGCGCTAAGTGCGCTTAGCGATATTTATCACTGGTTGTTGATAATATGCCCCTAAGCCTCTGTAACCAGTTTACAAAGGTATGTAAATATGCAAATGGTCTCTGGCCTCAAGGCAGTTGCCTTCAACCCCCTTGCTGCTGGGCCTGGAAGCTCAGGTCACCTGCACCCACCGCACGCAGCACGCACCATTTAATTTATGAGGCAGGACTGTTATGAGGCAACTCACTGGTGCAACCAACGCCAGCGAGAGAGTGTAGTGCTGCCTGTGTGCGCTACAACGTTGATGGGGCCCCTGGAGGCTGGAACACGGGGGCTGCTGCGGGCATAGCTGCCAAGGTTTCAGATTGCTATGTGTGACATTTTCATAATATCAGTGTAATTATGAGTGACATTTTAACGACTATGAGTGACACTTTCTTGCGAGCAAAATTATGCAATGAAGACGATCAAAACATAAATATCAGAAATTACACCCATTTGAGCAAGAAGAAACTTGAAGAAGATCACAAAACACCAGAAATGGAAGGGCACTCAGTCATGGAATGGCACGACATGGCCTCTCATTGTACAGTAAATGGTGATGTACTGTGCGTGTCCTTCCCTTCCACAGAGGCCAATGGGCCATTTCCAAGCCGCGCCATCCTTGAAGTCGCACACCTGCAGGGCATAGAAACTGCACCGCAATACACAGGGCGCAGTGCTGGCAATGTAGAACCACCTTAATACAAACTAACCCCCGGGGCCAAGCATCATTAAAAAACACATACCTAAACCTCATGCCGGGAAACAGAAATTAAAGGTTTTTGCCAACCTACGGGTTGGAAGTGTGTTTTGTCAGAAGCTATTAGGAGTGTTTTTTAACACAGGGCAGCTGAGAACACAGTTTAAGCACACACAGTTTAAGCACATGAAATGACTTGTGGTACACATCATGACCAGTATGGAAACCCCCATGTTGTATGTGGGGTAAAGGAATATTTAAAACACCTCCTGATACTTAATCTGCACATTCCCATGTGCTTTTATGAAATACAAGATTGCTGCCTGCTGCAGAGGCGCCCCTAAGATTGCCAGCCTTTGCCCACACTGCGCCCCCTCCCTGCCAGCAATCAAACAGGAGAGCACCAAGACTCCAGGGCCTCTCTATCCACGTGGGATCCAACCCAACAGGATGTGAGGCAGCCCCAACATGAACAGTTACAACACATGGATCCATCTTAGCTGCCTAAGTGTGACACTGACTCGCGCACGGACAGGCACCATACTGCATTAGCCTCAGGCTGAGGCAGGAGCTGTGCAGTAATCTCACGGCAAAACCAACAGCTAGTAGGACTGTCTGATGACTGTAAAGGTGACAATCATCATGATTAAAATGTTTGATTTATTGCAGCCACGCGATGGTGCGCAAGCCGCAACCACCATCCCGGCTCTCACAAACTGGAGCAATCTTCGCGGTCTCCACTGCACAGAACGGAACCGTCCGGGGCCTATACTACTTTTTACTTATTTAACCCCGGCCGCCCGCCCCATGATGCATCCCATCCCATCCCATCCCATTCCACCCCCCACCCTCTGACACGGACATCTTGTTCCTGGCTCAGACGGAGAGACTCATCTGCGGGCGGAAGAAGACGGGGCAAGACTGCAAGGCTAGCCAGGGGCTAGAGCTAATTAATTATGGCCGGCGGCAGCACAGTCCCTATCAGTCGTCTCTGGCCTCTGTGATACCTCACCAGTCACGCGCGCACTTTTAATTGCGCGATGCGCATGACAATGGTCACCAGACCAGCCCCACCCTAAGGGTGAAGTCTGAAGCCGCGCAGCCGCGGAGGCGAAGACATCTGCACGCTGCGCACCAATATGAAGAGCCCAGGGCGAGGTGCAACGAACGACGGCGGTGGGCGTAATGTATTAATTACCAAAAAATGCTGGCTCCGCTAAGGGGTCCCCTGGAGCGCGGGGACCCCCCCGCAACACGGGGGCTGCGGGGGCTTGTGTTATGCCCTTGCTCCACACGAAGCACAACACAGCAGCACTCCAAGCGGGCCAGGGCGCAGACACCATCCCCCCCAAAAAAAGAAGACACACAGGAACGGGAAGCCAAAAACCCTTCGGGTGACACTCAGGGCCATCAAGCCAAGAAGCAGGCCTCAGGCTCACATGCATCCAAATCAGTTCAATCCAAGGATACTTCCGTCCCAAAACCTGCTCCCACAGACAGGAAAAAAGTTGCTGTGCCTGCTGTGAAGCTGGTGCCTGCAAAGAGTCTGCAGAAACGGATCTCTGAGGCAGGTTCATCCTAAACCTCAACTCCCACCCACACCCCTGTGAAGCTGGGACAGGAGGGCACTGGGGGGGGTTCACCTGGTCAACAGGGGATGGAGGGGAAAAGGCAAGGTCAGGCCAACCGTACCACCATACCCAGCAGTTCACCAGAGGGAGGGCCAACACCTGCACCTGAAGCACCTTTGGTGGGGAGTGAGGCTGTTGTGCCCGCCCCGCTTCACACTCCTACCAAGACAATTTATCAGTATCGAATCACCAAGAAGTGGAAACGCAGCCCTCCACATTCTCCCTCAGGCACTGTGTCTCACAGCAGCATTTCTCCACCTCTCCGTGCAACGCTGCCACCCGGTCCAAACAGCCCTCCGGCTCACAAAGCCACTGATGCCTCTACCTCAGCTGCTCCTCCCTCTCCCAGGTCTGGTCCGCCAACGGTCCCCGACAGTCAGCCACCTCCCAGTCCTACTGACAGCCAAGTCTGAGGCAAATTCCCCCTCCCAAAGCCGTCTCTCCCACAGCGGTGCCTGGACTGCCCATCTGTATCCACAGAGCTGTGGTGATTCCCATGCCAGTGTACGGTGTCACACATTCCCTGTGCATGTTCTCATGTTCACATGTCCCTCCTTTGAACTATGGACTGGCCACTGGCCTTGCTGTTTAGAACTTTGGATGCCCATTCCCTGTGCAGGTTCTCATGTTCACATGTCCCTCCTTTGAACTATGGACTGGCCACTGGCCTTGCTGTTTGGAACTTTGGATGCCCATTCCCTGTGTAGGTTCTCATGTTTACATGTCCCTCCTTTGAACTATGGACTGGCCACTGGCCTTGCTGTTTGGAACTTTGGATGCCCATTCCCTGTGCAGGTTCTCATGTTCACATGTCCCTCCTTTGAACTATGGACTGGCCAATGGCCTTGCTGTTTGTAACTTCGGGTGCCCATTCCCTGTGCAGGTTCTCATGTTCACATGTCCCTCCTTTGAACTTTGGACTGGCCCCTGGCCTTGCTGTTTGGAACTATGGATGCCCATTTCCTGTGCAGGTTCTCATGTTCACATGTCCCTCCTTTGAACTATGGACTGGCCACGGGCCTTGATGTTTGGAACTTTGGATGCCCATTCCCTGTGCAGGTTCTCATGTTCACATGTCCCTCCTTTGAACTATGGACTGGCCACTGGCCTTGATGTTTGGAACTTTGGATGCCTATTCCCTGTGCAGGTTCTCATGTTCACATGTCCCTCCTTTGAACTATGGACTGGCCACTGGCCTTGCTGTTGTCTACTTTTAATGCCTATCTTGGTGATATGTAATAAAGACAGTTACTCCTGTTGTCTGCTTTGTCAGTGTCCTTGCTAAATGTGAGTGTTTTCGGTATGTGCATGGTTGCATGTGACAAATGCTCTGTATGCCACCTCCACATTGCCAATTGCTTCTTTTACATATTCTGGGTTTGGAAGTGGTGAAGGCCACTTTTGTTCTTCTTTCTTCTGAGGTTTGTGGGTGCAATGATGGGTGTTTGTGATGATCTACGATTATCATACTCATCATATGGTCAGGTTTGGTAAATTGTCCACATGTCATGTTATGATGCAATTCCAGAACAGAGGTGTATTCTATCCACAGGATTACTTGCGGGCTGGCCAGGGTCCTTCATATCTGTGTGATCTTTCTTGATGTGTGAGCAGCGGTGTTGATGTATGGTCATCTTGTGATGGCCTGTCTTCCTAGTCACATGGGTACATTTGGATGTGTGCACTTGTGTGGTCATGAAGTGTGTAGGGTTGTTTTGGTTGTCAGTGTTGATGTGTGTGTGCCCCTGCAATGCCAACTGCACACATGTATGACACAGAAGCTGAGTGCCTGTTTGTTTCAATACTCTGCCATGTGTTTCTAATTGTGGGCACATTTGGGAGTTGTAGGTTGGGCAGTGTGCAGTGTGTTGTTGTGGCCTTGCACTCCTGGGGGACACCTACTTGTTGTTGCTGCCAGTTGTGAGTATGCAGAGTGTGTGACAGGCAAGTCTGTGTTGTGTTTTGTTGATCTGCCATGTGTCTTGTTACTGTTTGTGCACACTGTACAGGACTGCTCAGCCACACTGACAATATTTGTGAGTTTTCTCATGCATTGCTATCACTTGACCCATTTTTGGCTCCAGTGTGGTATGTGGTACGTGGAGTCATGCCATCCCCCATATGTGCTTCTGATGCCTACACATTGTGAGTGACTCCTCTATGTGTTTGAGTACTGTACACTGCTCACCTGCCCACTACTGCAGTACACAACACTTCAGTCTCATGTCTTCCACATCATGGCTTGCCAGTTTGTGAGCCTCCCCACCACTTCATAGTGTGACACTATGCTGTGTGAGGCTGATCTGTGTCCAGGACCAATGTGCTACTCAGGACAGATTTCAAATTAGTTATGTGTTATTTCCTTGTACTTGTTTGCTGTCATGGTTGCTCATGTGCAGTTCAGATGTTTGGGCAGCACAGTCCTCTGGTCATGTTGTTTGCACCTGGATGTCCCTGAGTTGTGAATCTGTGGGTGATGGCTCAGCTGTATGTGTGTTTGCTGAGGTAGTGCTACACTTCCTGAGTTTGATGTTATGTTTGTGCTGTGGGAGTTCATGGTGTGGCACTCAGATATGTGTGCTACTGTTTTGATTGTTGTGCACACACTGCTTTGTGTGCATGCAGTGTTGTCAGTGTATGTTGCCTTGTACTTGCTTGTTGTGCATCCCCCTGATGTGCAGCTGAGTTTGCATTGTGATGGATTGGTCTGTGCATCTGTTGTGTTTTGGTTGTGGATGTATGCAGTGTTTGGCCTGTGTTGGCTCTTTGTACTGACTGATCTTATGTGTGTGTGATGTTCTATTTACATGACGTTGTGTGTGTGTGGTTGTTTTAGCTGTGTGATACATTCAGATGTGTGTTGCAGGTGTGGTGTGCATCACTTGTGTGTCTGTCACATGCAGCAAGGGGATTCTTGTTGCTGGGCTTGTTTTCAGTGCACATTGGTGGTTAGTCCTCCTATTTTTGACCTGTCACTTTTCAGGGTTGTGCATGTGCATGCTTCTGGTACAATATGGCACCTTGTCCACTTCATGGGTGTTGAGGTGTCTGTGTCTGTGTTAGCTGATTGTCCCATTGATCCCAGTGGGTGTTCATGGTGGATTTTTGATGATACACCTGTTGTCTGTGTTGAGGTATGGTGTCTGTGCATTGGTACTGAGTGACAATGTTGTGTATTCCTTTTCTGTCTAGGGTCACATTGCCTTTCCACTGTTTTCCTGCACATGTGTGGGCTTGTTGTACCTCTGTGTATGTTGTTTGTGAGATTTGTGTTTGGATATTGTTTTGGTGTCTGCATTGGTTCAGGCATCCCTGTGTGTTAGTGTAATGTTTGTGGGTGCACCACAGGGAGTGTGTTTGGTTGTCATTGCACTCACAGGACACCATTTTGGCCTTTATGTGTGCTTCTCACAGGTGCTGAGTGCTGGAGGTCTGAGGTGGGTAGAGAATGTGTATGTGTGAAGGTCCTAGTTGTGTTTGTCAGTCAAGGAGTGTGACAATGGGCCATGTGTGTTGTACTGATGATGTGCACATGTCAAGTCAGTTGTGACAGATGTTTGGCTGCTCACTGTATGACTTCAGACACTTCCTATCATTCCTGTGACTATGCATGACTTGCCTTGATGTGTCCCTGAGTTGTTGCACAGAGGTCAGTTTGGTTTAATTTCACTCACTGTGCCACCCATGTCTGATTTGATGATCTGAGAGTGTTGTGATATGTTCCTTCTCTTGCATGTGATGTACAGATGCTATATGTCTTGCTCCATGGTTTTCCAGCATTGTCTACTTCACTTTTGGCTGGCCCATTGATTGTCCTACATTGCTGCTGGCCTATGGTGTGTGTATGTGGCTGTGTGTCAGTGTGGGGTGTTTGTGAGTGACTTGACAGGCAGTGTGGACAGTTCAGTGGATGTTCTTATGCAGTGTGAGTCTTCATTTTATAGTTGGGCTCAACTTGCTTCACATGAGTGGGAGATAGGTGTGAGGAGGAGGGTTGTCCAGCCCCTGAGCTTCTGTGCATGGTGTTCCTCTTCACCCCCACCTTCCAAGACAGGCGCCCTGGTCCTTTGGTGTGTGAGGTGCAAGGTCTGGCTACACCTGGGAGATGAATTGTGCAGGGGGGCCACAGGGCGAGCACACAGCATGTGCCCCAAATGGGTGTGGGAAGCGTAATGTGGGAAGGGTGGAGGTGGGGCCCTGTGAATCTTTGTGGGCTGCCCATGCCTGGCGCCGGCCCTGCCTACTACATTTTGCGCATGTTTTCCCACGTCTTCACCGCTGCGGTGACGTGGCCGGGACATTGCAGTGATTTCGCGGTTGATTGGTGACCCGGATGCGGAGGGGTGATTTCCTGACAGGTGGGACATGTGTGGGTAAACTTTGGGAGGTGTTCCTGTCCCCACCAGAGTGTCTGATGTGGACAGGGACCGTATATCAGCACAGGAGTTGTGTGTTGTGGTTGTGTGCGGAGTTGTGTCATTGCGTACCTGCGGCGTTGTCCCCGACGGTCCATTATTTGCTGGCAGTGGAGGAGGTACAGCACCGGAATGGCTTGAAGGGCTGGATCCATTGCGGTCCGGACCGGGTAGAGGGGACCTGGAGTCTGGTTTCGCGCTCTGCTGTCGTGTTTCCGCCATCTCTGGGTTGAAGGATTCTCCGGTGTGATGGGCTGTTTGCGGCATCGTGATTTCTACGGCGGACGGATTGTCATTCCGCACGGCGGTGAGTCCCTATTGGCTCACTCAGCCGTGGTGGCGGGCGCAAAAATCTGGCGGTTCTCCTGGCTGTGCAGCGGATGAGAAATGGGCTATGTTTGCCCATTGTAATATGGCGGGCGGGAGGACCGCTGCAGGAGTGCGGAAAAGGGCATTTTCCGCCCCGCCAGCACCGCGGATGTGCTTCCGCCCGCCATCCTAATGACCCCCCTGGTTAGGGCATTAAGGGACCAAGGCGGGGCGGAGGTGACTGTATCCAACAAATTGTGGCTGGCCAGCCTCCAAACCCCCATTGCAGCTGCGCAGCAAGGTAGCGTTGTTCCATGTTATGTAACGCCAGGCCACCCCGCTCAGTAGGTAAGTATAACCTTTTGATGGCTACTCCCCATAGGAAGTCCTTGATGGTGTGTTCCAGAGCACGAAAGAAGGGTGAGGGGATGTGTAAAGGTAAATTTGTGAAGTTATACAGAGGTCTTGTCAGCAGCACCATTTTAATGAGCGCCACCCGGCCCATGACCGTTAGCGGAGCGTGCTCTAAAAAGACATCTGGGACCTGATAGATGTTGCGGCCCTGTCTAGGTTGCCCTCCACGAGGTCTGAATTTTGGCAATAAATTGGCTCCCCTATATAGCGGAAGGTGTCTACTCGCCACTCAATATGAATTCCATTGAGCCCGTATAAAGGGTCGAGGCACGTACGATCAAAGGGGTATAGGCAGGATTTCGTTGCATTCACTTTCAGCCCCGACAGGGCAGCAAAGTCTCCTAGAGTGTGCGCTAAAGAAGGGGGAACCTCCCTGATGTTCCTGTTATATATGAGCAAGTCATCTGCGTACCATTAAATTGTGTGCACCCTGTCCCCTAGGGGAATGCCCCATTCCATTTCTCTCTGTCGAATAGCCTCCGCCAGCGGTTCCGTAGCCAATGAGAACAGCAATTGGGATAATAGGCATCCTTGCCGGGTTCCTCACCCCACTTTTATCGGATCGGAGATGTAGCATCCTGTTCGCACTCGCACTGTCGGCTCCCTGTATAATAGTTTAAATCATGTATGTGAAGGTCCCTCTGAACCCATATCAAGATAGTGTGGTAAACAAATATTCCTAGTCCCGAGAGTCAAAAGCCTTCTTGAGATCCAGTATCAGGCCTCCTGAGTAAGGCCAGTGTTCTGGCGAGTACCTGGCTACTCTAAAAAAAGCGTCTCAAGTTTAGTGAGGTGTTTCGCGCATGCACAAATCTGTTTTGATCGGCATTGAGCAGGGCTGGTACCAGGGGTGCCAGTCTGTCAGCTAGGATTTCCGCCAACATTTTGTAATCGACGTTTAGCAGTGCCAGAGGTCGATACAATGCTAGTGTAGGGGGGTCTGTATCTGGCTTTGACTACGAGAGAAAATATGCCTCGTGGAGCGACGGGGGAGGGTTGATTCTTCCAGGGCTGCATTATATAAAGTTTACAGTCTTGGGGCCCAAGTTGCAGAATAGGCCTTATAATATTCAGCGGGCAGCCCATCGGGTCCAGGGGTTTTGCCCGTCGCTAGTGCCGCAATGGCTGCATGGAACTCCTCAAGGCCAATTGGTGCACTGAGCTCCTCTCGCTGTTCAAAGGTGATCATGGGCAGTCTTATTTTGCTGAGGAAGGCATTTAGTCGCTGTGACTCATGTCGGACTGTGGGCTCATACAATGCTGCATACTGTTGCGTCATCTCCACATAAATTTCATGTTGGACGTATACCATGTGCCTTGTGTTTGTACGCAGAGCGTGTATGGAGACTCGAGGCTGCTCTTGAATTAGCAGCCATGCCAATAGCCGACCCGTTCTGTCCAACGTTGCATGTGTGCACACAGAGTGTGCTACATAGTTCAGACATCGAAGTCGCTCTAGTAATTCGATGTGCTCACTGCGCACTGCATCTAGTCGTTGTGTACCACCCAAACTTGCCTGCGCCTCTGACTCGCGATGCAGGAGCTCGCGTTCGACCCTGCTCACGGTGATGTTTAAGTGCTTACAAATATTCCATGTAAGTCTGAGGCTATGTCCTCTAGCGACTGCTTTAAAGGTGTCCACTCTGTTAAGGTGTTGCTAGTGGAACTTTCATTAGTATCAAAATACTTCACTGTTGCAGCCCTCAGTGATGAAGGGCCGCCGGTTGGAGGCACCAAGTGAGAATAAGTGCAGGTGGGCATCCCATTTAAGCTGCATATGTTGCGGGTTGTGGTCTGAGTGTGTGCACCCTAGGTAGTCGATCAACCCAATCAAAGGAAGTAGGGAGCCCGACCCCACTATATGGTCTAGTCTGACGATGTGTACTGGGGAGTAAAATGAGTATATGCGTGTTTCAGGGTTGCTGGCATGCCATATGTCTGTCAGTGACCAGTGGGCTAACCAGGTAGTCAGCGTCTGCGCATTCAACAATGCTGTGGTGCGTGTCAGCAGAGGGAATGATCTGTCAAGAGTAACCTCGATTACTGAGTTGAAGTCACCTCCACTCCTGTTAACCAAGGGATCCCACACCATTTCGATAGAACACTGGTCAGCATGCACAGAAATGAGGCTTGGTCTGTGTTAGGGGCATACACTGAACCCACCAGGATGTTATGACCATTTAATCTGCCCCTTGTGAACACGTATCGCCCCCCTCATTTACCTGCACCTCCTCTACCACATATGGGGTCCCTGCTTTCATGCATATCAGCACTCCTCATGCCAAGGTTGAATAGTTAGTGCTAAACACTTGCTCTCGCCAGCGCCTGCAGAGGTGTTCAGCCTCCGCTTGTATTAGATGAGTTTCTTGTAGGAGCGCTATATTGGTGGATCTACGCTGCAGATGTGATTATATAGAATAACGACGCGCCAGTGTGTGTATGCCTCTCAGATTCCACGTTATAATATTTACACATGCCATGGTGAATGTTTTTCACTGCGTATGGTGTTCCAGCGGTACGTACTTCCAGAGCATGTTTCAATGCATTGGTGCAGGTTTGCAATAAGGGATCGAGTGCTCATCCGTTACTCCATAGATTTAATAGGAAAAAAAGGAAACAGAGGTCTGAATTTGATCAGGTATAACATCATGAGAGCAGTGTTTTGGTGTCAAGTGTGGGGTTGTGTGCGATGTGGTCTCAGCTCCTGGTCACCCCTATGGTGTCTCTTGTATTTTGCTAGCTGTCTCATTGCATCTAATGTTGCTTTGTGGACTGTGATGACCTAACTATGTGGCCCCTCATTGGCTTCACTGTTTGGTCCACAAAATGTTTCTGCTATGATCTCTGTAATAGGGGTGCTAGGCTCAGTTATTGTGAGATCGGCGTTCATCTTTTTATGTGGTTGTGTAAGACTGCAGGCCAATCTGGTGTCTCTCCTCCTTCAATCATATAATATCATCTGAGGTCAGCAAAGTGACAACTGGTTGACCCGACGAATTTGGGCCTCTGGTTCATGCAGGAGTATAGTCCTCTTCATGCTGAGACTGGGTAGATTCCACGTCTTGGTCAGAAGCCTGATTTAGGTCTCGGATTGCTGCTGGTATTTCTCTCCAGTGTTTTTCTCCTTTCCATGATGATTTGCTCTAGGTTGGGAACAGCAGATGGTGAACCGGAGTGGCCCACTCTCCTGTTTCTGCCCCGACGGTGGTTTTTCTTCTCTCGGCTTGTTTCAGACTTGCTCTTTGTTGAAGTGCCCCTCTGCAATACCAGCACTTTCCAGCCAGTCCCACCCCTCCGATGGTGAGTCAAAGAAACAGGCGGTGCCCTTTGCCACTACCTGTAGTCGAGCTGGGAACACCAGTGATTAGGGCAGGTCTAGTTCCCGAAGATGGCCCTTCAAAGCCTGGAAGGAGCTTTGCCGTCTCTGCACTTGCGCCGTGTAATGAGGGAAGAGCATGATGTGATCATTTTGGACCTTTATTTCATTCAGATTGTGAGCTTCTCTCAGTTTAGTGTCGCTGTCCCTATAGTTCAACAACCAGAACAGTAATGGTCTGGGGTTTGCGCCCGGAGGTGGCTTGTGAGCTGGCACTCTCTGTGCATGTTCCACCACCAATTGGGGTGACAGGCAACAGATCTCTCATCCAATGTTCAACATAAGCCCCTGCATCTTGGCCCTCCTCTCCTTCTGGAAGGCTCACCACTCTTACATTGTTCTATGGGAACGCCCTTCTGCGTCTTCTAACCTGTCTTCCAGGGTGCTCACCTTATCTAGCAGGGTTTGCAGCACGTTTGTCTTTGCCTGTGTTGTTGGCTGCAGTTCTGAGTGTGCTCATTGGTGCAGACTTTGTCTGCCAACTTGCGGTGCTGCGTAGGAGTGTGAAGTCAGATGTGACTTTATCGATTTTAGATTCTAGTGATGTGCATGTGTGATTGAGGACTGCTCCTTTCTTCTCGAGCGCCTTCAATACTGTGTCCAGATTAGCTGCGAGAGTCAATTGTGTAACTTCCGGATTGAGGTGGCCTTCCGCAGGCGAAGATTCAGTCGTCTTGGGCCATGTCACCGTATGTGTCTGCAGGCGACCGATGGCTCGCTTCTGAGCCATGTTGCCGCACCGCTCGTATCTGTGCTCTAGCTCACCCAGGTGTAGATGGGTCCGCTAGTCTTGTGTTTGGGGATGCTCCTTGTTCTGTCTTCGAGTCGCCAGAATGGGTGGTGTGAGGATGGAGAGAGGTCCCCCAGTTTCCTCACCTCCGCCTGCTTGGTGCCGCTTGCAGGGAGAGCTCACTGCAATGTGTTCGAGACTTCAATTACTCACTCCTGGGCACCATTACCTGTTTACGTGGTGTCGTTGAAAGTCTGATAGTGCAGCTGCTTGGCTTATCCTTGGCTATCACCAGCGCGAAAGGCGTCCATGGGTGACGTGTCGGAGTATCAGCGTTACATCACTGGTAACTAGGAGACAGTCCAACACAGTACATGGGTATTACATATCGGGTGTCTGTCATTCACAACCCGATCCGCCCTCTGCCATGTTCTTGAGCTAAGACTTCATTTTTGGTTTGTTCAGTCGTGTATATCGCTATCTTATCTGCGCACAAAGGGGCATATTATCAAGAAAAGTCTTAAAATTTTCGCCGGTTTAGCGGCCGAAAACTGCCGCTAAAGCGGCAATAATGGGCTTGATAATATGCCCTTGAGAATTCCAATAGAAGTCCATGTTCTGGTGTCAACATGGGCTTCTATTGGAATTCTCCAGGGCATATTATCAAGCCCATTATCGCCGCTTTAGCAGCAGTTTTCTGCCGCTAAACCGGCGATAATTTTAACGCTGTACTTGATAATATGCCCCAAAGGGCGTGTAAGTTCTGTTGTGCATTGGGTCATGCGCTCACGTGTTCTATTATGTGACTTGCGTGACAGTCCTTTCAGTATCAGAGGAGGGCACGCAGGTCCAACCAAAGAGCCCGCAGCCATCCTCTTGTGCACTTAATACCACTGCTCATACACCCACGCTGACCACTACTGTGTCGAGGACGTGGCCATCTGGGTCTAGGCCTGAACCCGTCCCCTTGCAGCGTCCCACGACCCCATGAAGTTTAGCGCGGGTGTGGGGCTCACCCTTTTTTCCCGTCTCACCCCATGTCTTCGCCGGTGTAGCGTTCTATTCATTATGTATAATTTTAACATACAATAATAGTAATTGTAAATACATTTGTGTAATGATCTGTATACATCATCTTTATACATCGTGTACCTATGCAGAATTTGAACAAGTACCAGACGTGTAAATTATGTTTTTAATATTTTTTTCTTTATTAGTCTTATGGAAGTTAAAACGTGACTACCAAAAAACGTTGCCTTCTGTCTATTGACCACTGAATAATAGAGTCCTACAATATAAACACATTCTTTGTTTACACTAGGGTCAACCTTCTCTCTGCTGGCCATTTATATGAGAATTAGAATTATTATATACATATATACATAATAACCAACCGACTCTTTGCTTAGTAAGAAATGGTATTGCCATTGAAATACAATGCAATCTGTTGTTTTCTTTCGGTCCAACATATATTCAAGCTATAGTCATACCATATATGACAGTGCTTCAATATAAAAGCTGTGTACTTCTATTTGAGTCGCGCAGATTTTATGAGAAAGAGTAAGAAAGCTGGGAGAAACAGAGAAATAGATGTGATGGGTTCCTAAGTAAGACAGCTGCTCCTTGCTGTAACAAGACAAAGGCATGATAATTGCATTTAACATCTTAGCACAATGGTTCTTTGATAGCACGTGCTAAAATACATGGCAAATTAGAATGAAAAAGAGACTGTTAGAGGCCTTTTTTGCTTGGATTTTTGTAGAACTCCTCATTACAGCTGCTGACTTTACGACA
This sequence comes from Calotriton arnoldi, assembly GCA_963921515.1. Lineage (NCBI taxonomy): Eukaryota > Metazoa > Chordata > Amphibia > Caudata > Salamandridae > Calotriton > Calotriton arnoldi. The sequence continues at coordinate 975,706 of CAWUFW010003117.1, forward strand.
ATGAAGAGTCTCTGGCATTTTGCACATATTTATTTTCTGAAGGACGAACAGTTTTAATTCCGAAATTGGAAATGCTGCTCACCAGAGGCAGCAGTGTCGCATTCATGCAGGAGAATGCAGCACACCGGTCGTTCTCGCACTTAGGGGGATATGTACAATAAAGTGGCGGAGCGTGTCGTTAGCCTCCTTGGCTTAATGACACGCTCCGCCACTTCTGAAACGCAAGGCTGCACCATATTTACAAGAATGTGGTGCAGCTTTGCATTTCCCCCTGTGATGGCGCTAAGTTTAACAACTTAGCGCCAACGCAGGCACCCTTGCACCAGAGTGCAAGGTTGTCTGTGTGCAGGGGAGGATTGGTTATGTGTAGGAAGGTGTCCCTTCCTTCACATAAACAATCCTAAAATGCCATTTTGTAACTTTCATGTGTGCTGCTTCATGCAGCACACATGAAAGTTACAAAATGGCATTTTTTTAAAAGGTTTGTTTATGTACAGGAAGGGACACCTTCCTGTACATAAACAAACCATGGCATTTTGCTTTTCCCAAGTGAGGCAGCACACATGGAAAAAGCAAAAACGAGAAGAAATAATGCATTTCTCCTCATTTCGCCAACTTAAGACCACAATTTTCCTGGTCTTAATTTTGGTGCTGCCTCCTATGTGCGCCATCCTTGTACATAGGGGGCAGCGTCAAATATAATGGGTGTTGCGGTGGAATGCCCACCACAACACCCTCTGCACACCCCTTTCACGCAAACCATAGGATGAAAGGGTGCCTTATGTACAAGGCAGCGTTAAGCCACATTAAGTGGCTTAAAGCTGCCTTGTACAAAAGGAGCAGCCTCTATCGCCACCACAACGTCTCTAAAAGTGACGTTGTGGTGGCGATAGGGGCTTGTTCATATGCCCCTTAGAGTCCAGTGAGGGTTCACTCAATCCATGTTGACATTTACACAGCCACCTAGAGGGTTGTTCCTCTTGTCATGCATACTACTGGCCTTGAGAATGTGGCGGGCAGAGTGCAGAAGTATGGATGAGAGGAAGGATATCGAACAGGGGGGTGTCTTCGCATGCCTGGAAGACACCATTCTCTTGAAGAAGTATCCAGGCATGCCTATCTTTAAATCTATGACTTTACAAGATAGTCACATTTGGAGTGTATGTTGTCCGAAGTTCCAATTCCAAGATGATTTTAACTTATTTTCTTGTGATGCCATTTCCTGCCTAGACCAAATATGAGAAAGCATTACTCTGAGCTGGATCTATCACGAAACCATTTTTTCTCTTATTTTTTTTGCATTCATCACCCACTGCTGTGTCTTTTTTAACTTGATATTTTGCTCCATTTCCGGTAGCTTGATTCTGCATAAACTCTTCTAGTTATGGAAGTTCTCATGTTGGACGTTTCCTCAACTTAGTTCAGGGTGTTAATGGGGCCTTGCTACTACTACTAATGTTGCCAACGAGTTTTTTTTGCCCTAGTGGGTTTTTCCTCAAATTCGGACATTCTTAAAGAGAAACTGCACACCTTACCAGTCCATACGAAGCACAGGGTAAAAAACTGGCTAACAGGAAAAGTCTCCCTTTCTTCAGTCAACCAGGAAGGAAACTTGAGAGACTCCTGAATAATTCAAACCTTATCAAGCGTCCTGTTATACTCTGTCTCATGCCAGTTCACATATGATAATTTCAATCTAAGACAAGGAGTGTACATCCAAAAAATATGAAGTGAGAACATGAATGCCCAGTGACATAGTGCCTAGGGCAATTCTGTGTCCCTACCAAGTGTATCTGATCGGTGTGAGGGAAATATAACATGTTGGAATGTAGTGGGACCACTTCAAGAAAATACAAAATTTACAAGTTAAAAAAAATAAACAATATTGAAAGGCAGAACATTGCAACTTTATTTAAGGAAGGAATGTCATCTTGTGCAGTGATTTTAAACTCTAACTAGCAAGTGAGTGTATTTTTTTATCAGGAGATTAATATTAATAATTATTATTATAATAATAAGCTTTATTGTTTATGATTATTTAAAACCTTTACAATTTGAAAACAGACTCAATCAATAAAACAATGAGTGCATTCATACGTCTTAAAACTATATTATCAGCAACTTGAAACATACTGAGGCTGCCACGCAGGTCAGCTGGATGACTACTAATGCGTTATTCCTCATTTATAGCAGCACAAAGGTTAGATAAAGTGAAAGTGCCTTAAGACAATCATTTTAACAGAGAAGGTGGATGATTGATTGGTCTGCCTTTCCAACCAAGCAGTAATCTAATAAAGAGCTGGTTCAATATAAGAACAACAGTGAGTGACGCCGTGTGATAGTCAGGGTCAAACCCTCGGATTTTCATCAGTCAAGGATCTATTTGTACTGTTGTTGCTGGATGCACTTTAATGTTGCTGGTTGATTTCAACAAATAATTTAACTAGAAAAAATAGCAGCTGGTTATGTCTCGATGGTAGCAGCACACACATTAAGTGAAGGTTAAAATACCATGCTATGTCCCATCTGGTTGGCTTGAAACAGAATAGCGGCATATTGCTTCTCGTTACCAACTGGCCTGATAAAGTGCTAATGTGATGTAAAAATAACCGTTAATAGCAGCAGAGTGGTCATCAAAGCAAGCACCCACGGGTTTGCATCACTCAAGGGACTGTTTTGGTTGAACACACCTCGGTTTCAAAGATGGTTCAGAGAAGTGTACGAGACCCTGCTGTTGGGCCCCTAGCCGGCTAGACATGTTGGATGCAATGGTGACAAACTTTATCAGTAAAATGTTCAGGGCTGTATTTTCAGGTTTTAAGGAGGCGATGATAGCCTTCTGACATGTGCGAACTACCAGTTTGTTTCACTCTCACCGTATTCCGACCCTGTGTTTGCTCAGCACTGCTGGCATTCGACATGTTCAAATTATTCTTCGCAGCCACCACAGCCCTTGCAGGTAATATTCGCGCTTGGGCAATGCCAGCTGGCTAGATGTTTCAAAAATGACCACTCCCCTGGACTGAGGCCCATGAATCTTAGGGGCCTATTATGATGCGGGCAGATCGCCATCATACCACAATTCACCCCCGCCATATTACTATGGTGGGGAGTACTGCGGCGGACGGAAAGACCGTCCGCCGCTTTTCCGCCGGTCGGCAATCGGCACGATTGCCGGCCGGGCGGAAAAGGCCCATAATATGGTGGTGGTGCCTTTCAGGCACCGCCATCCATATTAGCATGTGGCATTTTCAATGCCTTTCCATGGCGGAGAGTACGCCATGGAAAGGCATGCGGTTTTTGCTTCGGGGGCCCATTGTGGGCCCCCAGGGGGGTGGAGGGGTGGGGGGCTGCAATTGGGGGGTACCTATGGTACCCCCCAACATTGGCATGGACAAGGTGGCAGGCACCGCAATGCAATATATGCGGGATGCCACCGCAACCGTGGTGGTGGCATCCTAATTGCCATTCCGGGACCGCCGCACCTCTTGCGGGCGGTCCCGTTTGCCATTGCGGTGGCGGGCGGACACAGTCCGCCCGCCATCGTAATAGACCCCTCACTTTCCAATGGACAGCATCGTGCAGGAAAGATGCGATGCTGGGGTGGCTGGCTGATATCTGCTGATAACTGCCCATGCATGCCTGCGTTTGACGAGAAGTGTCCTGTCCGAATGAAATGACCAAAGGCACTTTCTTATACTCATTTTGAAGTGTTGTTCACTGGGGTTGCTGACCTAGAGATCTTTCGCATGAAGGGGTTGCTGACAGTCTTGTAGGAACTATGAGCTCGGCTGAGCAGGCTACAGCTGATTTCTAACCATAGCAATGCCTCTAGGCTACCGGCCTTTTCCCTCCGTAACTTATGACACAAGTTAAGGAAGGCACTGGCACCTGCTGTCCGTTGATCAGGGAGGCCAAATTCAAGCCTGACCTGTGCAGCAGATGAAGATTTCGGTAGTCGAAGGACCCGCTTGTAGATCTTAACGACGAGTTTGTTCAGCAGGCTGTTATCTCTGCCTAATAAGATTTCCTGGCCATAGGTTAAAGAAGGGGAAATTTTAAGCCTCATAATTTCTTGTAAAGGAGAGAGTCTTGGGCCCAATAACAGTTTTGCTAGTTTAGATAGTATCACCCGAAGAGTCAGAGCTTTTGCTTGAACCTCTTCTCGTTGCTTCAAAAAACAGCATCTGGCTTCAATGTAAACCCCTAGGTACTTATAGCAATGTTCTAATGCGATTCTGTTGCCGTTGTAGCACCATCCTCCTCCCTGATATTTTTTCAGCCCGAATGTTACAGCCTTTGGGGCCTATTACGATGGCGGTCAGAAAACCTCCCCGACCGCCATGGTAGCAGGAAAAGACCGCCCGCATGGACCGCGACATCACCGCCGGTCGAATTACGATGACCCCTGGTCAAAATCCGACCGCGGCGGTCGGATCACAGGCCTTAACATTGCGGCGGTTGCTGCTGCCCGCAGCACCGCCGCGATGTCCAATGGACCATGTCCTGCATTTCCCTGCCTTGCGTGGCAGGCACTGCACAGTGCCTGCCACCTGGTATAGGGAAATGTAGGGGGGGACCATGGGTACCCCCCAGTGCACCCACACCCCCCCAAAACATTGGGGGCCCGCAACGGGCCCCGGAAGACAATCTCCGCATGCCTTTCCATGGCGGTTTGACCGCTGAGGAAAGGCTGGCTACTGCCGGCATCATAATCCTGCCGGCGGAGCCTGCTCTGCACCGCCACCATTATCCCGGTCCTGCTCCGTCCGCCAGGCAGGAGTGCGGATGGCAACTGGCGGAAAAGCGGCGGTCGGAAATTCCCAACGCCAAATTTTTGTAGTAATTTAGTATTAATAATTTTATAATGTTTACAATATTTTTTTATGTTCAAATAATTGAATTTTTTTGGTTTTAAAATATTTTATGTTGGGTTTATAGGGGATATGGGTGGGTAGTAATTTAAAATTTTAGCAGCAAAAATTACCATATTTTCAAATTTGTATATATTTTAGGAGCGGGATGTTGGGTTTATAGGGGATAAGGGTGCGGAGTAATTTAAAAATATTGTGGTGAAAATTAAAAATTGTTTTAATTTTTATAAAATTTTAGGAGCAGGATATTGGGTTTATAGGGGATATGGGTGGGGATTAATTTAAGAATGCTGGTTAAAAAACTAAATTTAAATTAATAAATGAAGAAAAATATAATTATTAATAAAAAATCATATATCAAAATTAAAAAAAAAAAAAAAAAAAATTGGGTTGCGAAATTTTTGATGTAAATTGTGTGATTTTTTTTCTCGTTATTTAAAAAAAAATTGAACAATTTATTTGGAAATTGTATTAATTGCTATTAATTTAAAATTTAAATTAGAACTACAATTTCGGTTTCTAATATTTGTTAGTGTAAAATGAGTTTACAAAGGATTTAATATTGGATTATAAAATAAGTATGTTTATTTGTAATTTATAGTGTAGTTTTAAATATTTATCTTTGTTGTGACAAGTGTTTTTTCACATTTTATTTATTTTTCAATATTTTAAAATGGATTTTCATAAAGTTGTATTTATTTATATATTAGTTATAAAATTTAGTGAATAATTCTAAAAATGTTTTAGAATATTTTAAATTTTTGTGAAGAGTTTTTAATTATTTAAAAAAAAATGTTTTACATTTTTTATTATATTAAAAAAAAAGTTAAGAACATTTTTGTTAATAATACATTTTTGGGAGCTAGAAAAAAGAAAATAGGGGGGGTTATTCAGTACTTTCCTTGAGTTTAGTTGGATTTGGAGTTGGAATAGTCAATTATTTTGATTTATTATCCAGCACTTTCCCTGAGTTTACTTGGATCTGGAGTTGCAATAGTAAATTATTATGGTTTACTATCGAGCACTTTCCCTGTGTTTATTTGGATTTTGAGTTGGAATAGTAATTTATTATGGTTTACTATCCAGCACTTTTACTGAGTTTATTTAGATTTGGAGTTGGAATAGTAAATTATTTTGATTTATTCTCCAGCACTTTCCCTGAGTTTACGTGGATTTGGAGTTGGAATAGTAAATTATTATACTTTACTATCAAGCACTTTCCCTGAGTTTATTTGGATTTGGAGTTGGAATAGTAAATTATTATCAAGCACTTTCCCTGCGTTTATTTGGATTTGGAGTTGGAATAGTAAATTATTTTGATTTATTACCCAGCACTTTCCCTGAGTTTACTTGGATTTGGAATAGTAAATTATTATCAAGCACTATCCCTGAGTTTATTTGGATTTGGAGTTGGAATAGTAAATTATTTTGATTTATTATCCAGCACTTTCCCTGAGTTTACGTGGATTTGGACTTAGAATAATAAATTATTATGGTTTAATATACAGCACTTTCCCTGAGTTTATTTGGATTTAGAGTTGGAATAGTAAATTATTTTGATTTATTATCCAGCACTTTCCTTGAGTTTACGTGGATTTGGAGTTGGAATAGTAAATTATTATGGTTTACTATCAAGCACTTTCCCTGAGTTTATTTGGATTTGGAGTTGAAATAGTAATTTTATTTGATTTATTATCCAGCACTTTCCCTGAGTTTATGTGGATTTGGAGTTGGAATAGTAAATTATTATGGTTTACCATCCAGCACTTTCCCTGAGTTTATTTGGATTTGGAGTTGGAATAGTAAATTATTTTGATTTATTATCCAGCACTTTCCCTGAGTTTACGTGGATTTGGAGTTGGAATAGTAAATTATTATGGTTTACTATGAAGCACTTTCCCTGAGTTTATTTGGATTTGGAGTTGGAATAATACATTATTATGGTTTATTATCCAGCAGTTTTGTTGGGTATAGGTATTTTTGTAGTTGGGATAGTAATCTTTTGGGAGGGTATTATTCCGTTTTTTTCAGAGTTTAGTTTATTTGGAAGTTAGTAATAGTAGTTATTTATTATTTATTATGTATAATTTTTTGTACAGTTTATATGTATATTGAAATGCATATATTGCATTGTGGCGGGTGCTGCTTACAGCACCGCCCGCCGCAATGCAATATATGTGGGATGCCTCCGCCACCGTGGCGGTGGCATCCTAATTGCCATTGCGGGACTGCTGCACCTTTTGCGGGTGGTCCCGTTTGCCGTTGCGGTGGCGGGCGGACACAGTCCGCCCGCCATCGTAATAGACCCCATAGTCATGTAATAGTAAAGTAAAATATTTTAAGTTCTTTAGTTATAAACATTTCATTTGTATTGTTTATTTTCTAGTACAAAAAAGAAAACATTTGTATACATTTTTGTTTATATTTTTCAAATACATTTTATATAATTTTATGATCTTGGAAAAATTGAATAATATGTATTTGACAAGGTTATATTTTCTATATTTTATTATTTAATATATTTAATATTATTTGTAATAAAATAATATTTAATATGTTAAATAATTTACAATATTTTTACAGGAATATTTTGTACCACATATATATTTATTATCATATTTTTATATTTGTTGTACATTTACAGTGTATGAAATAAACATATATTTTAATATCCATTAAATATTATATTTTTGCTTTTTGGATAATATAACAGTTAATGTATATTTTACAATTTTTAAAATATTTTTTAAACATTGGGAAAAAACATTGCAATAAATAAAGTTATACATATAATTTTTTTTTTAATTCAATATTTTCTATTGTTGTCTATTGAGAGTTAGTCCTTTTTCATTTTAATTAAGTGGCCATTTTTTTCCTTTTTCCTCACTTTTCTGTCTATCAGTTTTGTTTTTAGGTCATTTTGGAAGATGGAACCTTGCGGTTGGAAGCTGCGTTTCGTCCGTTCAGGTAAGTTTAATTTTATATACCTTTAAGTTAGTTTTAGAGATGGGGTAAGGTAGTAGTAGTGTAAATAGATTTGTTAGGGCATAATTTGATCGTTGTTGGTGTAGTTAGGTGTTGTTTTGGTAGTTTAGTGTTTTATGAGTTTGACGTAGTGTTGGATATAATTAGAATGTTAGGTAGTGGTAGTTATGTGTTTATTTAATGTATCTTTGTGTATTTAATGTTGATATTAATGCTTGTGGGTTTGTATTTGTATTGTGGGCGGGTGTTGTTTTCTTTTTTATTTACAGGTTTTGTCTTTGGTGAATGGATGGAGCTGCTGATGCGTTTTTTCTTTAAATAAAGGAAAAAAAAATCTTGTTTGATAACAAGTTACTTTACATTTCCTTTTTTCCCCGGTTTGTTAGATCATTTTTTTCTAATCTATTTTCAGGTTTTTTAGGGTTTCGTCATTAAGAAGTTTGTGGCGTTGGACATTTTTTATACAGTTGTATTTTTGCATTTTCTTTTGGGCTTTGTTATCCAATGGATTTGGATTTAATTTGTTTGCTGTGGATTTTATCGTTTTCCAGGATATTCTACTACTACATACCTGTAAGGTTTTTTTTTATTACTATGGGTGGGAAATGTATCTTTTTAATTCTTTTTTTAATAATTATATTATGTAATATAATTTTGTGGTCTATTGTAAATTTTATGACATAATTATATTTATTAATTTAAAAAAAGGAGAAATCTGTTGTTTATATGTTTTATAGTTGTGAGATTTTTACGATGTTTAGTATTTTGTTTAGTTTAAAGTATTGATTTAGCAATCATGTCTAGGTATTCTAGACCTTGAGTGTTTGGATATAATCTAGTCTTTTGTTGCAGGTATTCGTACATTGTTTTAGTCTGTTTACTTAGTTTAGGGCTGATTTTACTTAGGGATTGCTCTACTCTGAGCTTTTGGTAGCTCTGTTCCTTTTTAATTGATTCAATTAGTTTGTGAAGTATACGTTGTCCCCTTCCTATTGTGGCTTGGAAGGCATTATGCCATCCTTCCACTGCGTTGTTGGTTTTGGCTTTTTGAGCTACAGTATTAGCATACACGTTCCACCAGGGGATTTGAAATTTTGGTTGTCTAAGGTGCCCTGACCTCGGTAACCTTCCCACCCAGGTGTCTTCGAAGTAGTCTAGGAAGGGAGTTAATTTACTTTCATTAGCTTGATAGAAAGGACTTTCTATAAGTAGGTTATAGTGATTGGCTACTTCAATTGTTGGGACATAGGCCAGGGCTATTCACTTTTTTATTTGATATGCAAAGTTGCTATTTGTGGAATAATCTATGCTCAGAGTAGATTTTTATAGGTGCCTCCATATACTCTAGTTAATAGCAACCTTGTATTGCAGTATGTGGCTGTAATTTTAAGATGGATTGAATCATTGCCTGTTCAAAGTCAATGATTATTCTTTGGGGACAGTAATTTTCTGTGAATTGTTTTACTATTGTTAGGAGCTCTATATAAGTGGTGTTCTGTTTATTAGGCAGTACTGCATATATGAAGGGGAAATTTGTATCCTCATATTCTCCATGAATTGTATACCGCTGGTAGAATGGCTTGAGGCAAACATTAAAGGTGCCATCCATCATCCACGTTTTGCAGTTCTTAATTTTTTGCAAATTTGTATTTGTTGCAAAGATGATCATTCTTTTTTCATGACTTTCATTGCCATAAAGAAGGAATTTTTCCTCTTTGTGGGTGATGGTATATTCAGGTAGTATTTGTATTTCTCCAAACGTTTGGGGATAGGTGGAGTTTGAGCTGTAGCGTTTTTATTTCTTGCTATTAGTCTTTTTAAAGTGGGGATGGACGGTAGTTGTCCTGTGACATGTTCTGGAACTTGAATCAAAACATCTTTAAGTATTTTGGTGCTTGTTTGTTGGGAACTTGTGCTTGCTTTCCTTATTGTCTCTAGGGCCTCTTTTACTTCCACTTCAGTTACGTTGGGGGGCTGGTTGTGTTCTCTAACACTGACTACATTGGTTTCTACAGTAATGGCTCTCCCATAACAAGCATTGGAGTAATATTTGCTACATTTCCAATGGGTTTTATTTTCAATAACGTTTTCTTGTGTATAGGTGTAGCCCATGTAGCAATGCAGTAGTTTCCCCTTTTGTGATGCAATGAATTTTGCTCCTTCTGCCATTTTTTTGTATATCTGTGAATATATATATATGTTTAATAAATATGCAGTTTTGAATAATCAACATGTTAGTATAATTAACATATTAGAAAATATACTTACATTAGTGTTGCTTTGCTTTTCTTGATGGTCTGTTTTGATGGTTGTTGTTTATTCACTGTTATATATTCTGTTGGTATGAAAGGAAAATGTTTATGTTATTAAAATGTTCAATATATTTTTAATTTTATTGTATCGTTTTGTATTTACTAGTAAAACAATTAATACTTACTAATTGTAGTTGATTAACTTAATTTCGTTGATGTTGTTTGTTCGTGCAGTTTGTAGAAGCTGTGAAGAGAAAAGTATTTATTTGTTAAAATTGCTCTTTTATTTAATTTATTGTGTATTAGTTTGTTCTATTTGCTAGTTAATTTAGATACTATGGGGCTCATTATGATGGCGGAACGATCGCCACCGCCGGGCCGGCGGTGGCGATCGTTCCGCCATCACAATGAGATTTACCCACCGCCATATTAGGATGGCGGCGGGTATCGCGGCAGATGCAAAGTCCGTCCGCCGCTTTACCGCCGGTGGCAATCGCACCGACTGCCTGGTGGGCGGAGCAGGGCCACTAATATGGTGGCCGTGCCTAGCAGGCACAGTCCACCATATTAGGATGTGGGTTGTGGGAGGCCTTTCCATGGCGGCATCGAGGAAAGGCTGGTGGGGATTGGGTGTGGGGGCCCATTGCGGGCCCCCCATGTGGGGGGGTTGTCGCTGCACTGGGGGATACCCATGGTACCCCCCTGATTTCCATGCACCAAGTGGCAGGCACCGCGTGGTGCCTGCCACGTGGTGCAGGGAAATGCGGTGCAAGCACCTTTCACATTGCAGACGGTGCTGCAGCCAGCAGCACCGCCCGCAATGTTAAAGGCCCAGGATGCGCCCGCCAGTATGGTGGTCGCATCCTAATTGCAGTGGTGGGACCGCCGCATGTCTGGTGGGTGGTCCCAATCACCGCTACGGTGGCGGGTCCGCCCGCCATCGTAATCAGCCCCTTAGTTTGATATTTTTCTTTAATGGAGATTTTGTAGTTTTTTTTCGTAGTTGTTTGTTGTTACGGTTTTTGGTGCAGTTGTAGTGGTGTCAGCTGTGAAATAAAAGAGAAAAGGTTATTTTTTTAGTTAATTAGATTATTTTCATAATTTATGACCACATGTATGAAGCTAAAGAATTGCGAATCCTTAATAGCAATTTTTAAGGAATTGCTATTTATGAGTCGCAATTATTAATGCATGTAGGAATCGCTAAATAAATTGCTATTTATACACATTCTGTAATAGGGAGTAGAATCTTTTGTCATTAATTCCTAATGGCCTAGAGGGCCATGGAATGAATTGGAAAATATTTGTAGTTCGATAGTACCTATTTTGATATTGCGTTTTGAGTTGCTGTATCCTAAAAGTACTTTTTCCGGTCTCAAATGAGGCTATCCTGAGAATTGGCTCGTTTGAAACCGTTAATAAGCTTATTGCATGTGTTCATTAGTCTTTATTTTAAACATGTTTGTAATACAAATTATATACTTACTATTTTTTGATGATGAAGTGTCTTTTGTTGATGTTGTTTTGTTGAATTTTGTGAAAGCTGTAAAAAGAAAAGTATTTGTTAGCTATGTTTTGTATTTTTATTACGTTTAAAAAATCTAAATAATTTACTTTCTTTTTTGGTTTAGTTATATACTTAGGGGGTTATTAGGATGGAGGGCGGACTTTAGTCCGGCCCCCACCCTAGCGGTGCTGGGACCGGCTGCCAGATGTGCGGCGGTCCCGCACCGCTAATTATGATGCGACCGCCACCCTGGCGGTCGCATTCCGCATACTTCACATTGCGGCGGGTGCTGCTGTAAGCAGCACCCGCCGCAATGAAAAAGTGCCATGTTGTGCATTGCCATGCACAACGTGGCAGGCACCGCGCAGTGCCTGCCACCTTGTGCATGGCAATGTGGGGGGGTACAATAGGTACCCCCCAAGTGCAGCCCCCCAATCCCCCACCCCCACGGGGGCCCGCAACGGGCCCCCAAAGCGATTCCCCACTAGCATTTCCATGGCACCATCGCCGCCATGGAAAGGCTTTCAAAACCATGCATCTTAATATGGATGGCGGTGCCTGCTAGGCACCGCCACCATATTAAGCCCCAGCTCCGCCCGGCCGGCAATCGGAACGATTGCCGACCGGCAGAAAAGCGGCGGACGCACTTTGCAACCGCCGCGATACCCCCGCCATTATAATATGGCGGAGGGTAAATCGGGTTGGGATGGCGGGCGGATCGCCACCGCCGGGCCGGCGATGGCAATCCGCCCGCCATCCTAATCACTCCCTTACTTTGTTATATTTTTAATGATGTTGATTTAAATATTGTGGGACGAAAATCTTTCTTTTGTATTTTCTAGGTGGATTTGTAATGAAGTTTAATCTGTGATATTTAAAGAAAAACATGTAATGGTTTTAGTTAATTAAATTGAAAAAGGCAAAGGGGTCGATTCCGATTCGGGCCGGAAAAAGCACCGACCGACTCGGAGCCGGAAAAATTACCGACCGACACGTACCAGTGGCGCCCGACACGCCAAGTACGATGCAAGCCGCGATAAATCCGACCGACACGTCAGGAAACCAAGCCGACCGACCGAGCCGCTCGGAAAATAGCAATCCGGCCGGAAAAACACGCAAATCCAACCGACCGACACGCACCCGGAACAAATCCGACCGAATCGTACCCGCCAACTCCAACCCGCAAAGTACGATGCAAGGCGCGAAAAACCCGACCGAGTCGGACGGAGGACAAGCCGTACGACCGACACGCATACAAAACCGAGCCGAAGCAACACAATACACCGCGACCGACGCGTACGCAGCATACAAAACTGCACAAACACAGCGTGAACGAAGCGGAGAACACCGTACGAGACCAATGCAGGGTCCGACTCGGTCACAAGAACGTTTCCAACATACACAAACAGCACAAAGGAAAAATCACCCAAAAAAGGCCAAACAAGCAATTAGCAAGCCAATAAATACTGGGGGGGTGGGGACAGAGAACAAAGACACACCCACAACTCCACCTATATAAAGGACACAAATCACTACCATGAGCCTTTGCAAATGCCATTCCACTGCCAGCACCCAAGAGAAAGCAACCACACACCCACAGCTCACCCCTCACACAAGCCACACACCATCAGCACACCAACAAATACCTACCTCACATACACCCAGCAAAACACACACTCACACACCCTCACCTGCACACCAACACACACATCACTCACCATCACCACCCATCACCATGCCCCCAAGAAGAATCCCAAGTTCCTAGATTGTGAATTGGAAGTCCTGGTAGACGAGATCCTCAGGGTGGAGCCACAGCTGTTTGGCACTCTGGTCCAACAGACCCCCATGTCGCAGAAAACCAAGATGTGGGAGAGGATCATCAACAGGGTGAACGCCCAATCACCATGTCGGCGCACAAAGACGGACATCCAGAACAGGTGGTATGACGTGCGCAGGAGGGTACGGGACCTGCTGAAGATAGACTACATCAACAGCCAACAGACCGGCAGTGGCCCTCCTGCCAAGCCAATATACCTCAGGCCCTGGGAGGAGAAGGTGCGGGCCATCCTTCCGCCAGTGAGCGTATATGGACTAGAGAACATCCCAGAGCCTGGTGAGTACACAACAAATGTACACAATAAACTGCCACAAAACACACACATCACTGTCAAGGGGAGAGTCAAACCATGCACACATAGCAATTACACAGCAACTAGAACAGAATCATCCCAAAATGTGTATGTCAGTCAGATAAACACAACACATGCCATCAAAAAAGTCACATCCAACTGTGCCAACACATGTACAAACACAACCACAACTACAGCTAGGCAGTGGCACAAATAGAACTAACACACACATCCACACATGTAGCCACCACAACAACACCAACACACAGTGAAGACCACTCAAAGGAAGGAATTCTGTGTATGCTGGCCAAGTCAGTGTAGCCAATAGCATCATGGGAGTCGCAGTCACACATATTGCCCCCCACAACTGTCCCATCAACACCACCCTGAACCATGCTCACATCACAGGGAGTGGAGAAGGACTCACAAGATGGCTGACACTGGCTACTGCTGTGGGGAGCACAAGGCCCTGCTGGCAACTGTGCACCAACAAACAGCAGGACACCACTGACTGACATCCTGAGAGACAACTTACACTCCCTGCAATGCAAGCACGTTCCATGGTGGGATATCTGGCTGGCTGGGTGGGAAGGGGGACTTGCAGCACTGACCATAGTCACCAGCACCTCCCCTCACACCCCCCCAACACAAACTCCACAGTACCCACCTGGTAGAATGCAATGCCCTCCATCCTAACACAAGATCCCACAAAGCACCACCACCCTGGGTTATGTTGTGTGAAGCACAGGGACACTCTTGGGACTCTTAGCCAAACAACTGCCAGGACAACACTCCCAGCCATCCTGTCAGCACAGCCAGCCCACCCCACAGGGAAGCAGAGTCAAAAGGAAGGAAGCATGGGCATGCTGGGAAGGGGGGTGGAGGCAATAGCATGATGGGAGTCGTAGTCACAGACATTGCTCAGCCTCACAACTGGCCCATCAACACCACCCTGAACCATGCTCACATCACAGGGAGTGGAGAAGGACTCACAAGATGGCTGACACTGGCTACTGCTGTGGGGAGCACAAGGCCCTGCTGCCAACTGTGCACCAACAAACAGCAGGACACCACTGACTGACATCCTGAGAGACAACTTACACTCCCTGCAATGCAAGCACGTTCCATGGTGGGCTATCTGGCTGGCTGGGTGGGAAGGGGGACTTGCAGCACTGACTATAGTCACCAGCACCTCCCCTCACACCCCCACACACAAACTCCACAGTACCCACCTGGTAGAATGCAATGCCCTCCATCCTAACACAGGATCCCACAAAGCACCACCACCCTGGGTTATGTTGTGTGAAGCACAGGGACACTCTTGGGACTCTTAGCCAAACAACTGCCAGGAAAACACTCCCAGCCATCCTGTCAGCACAGCCAGCCCACCCCACAGGGAAGCAGAGTCAAAGGAAGGAAGCATGGGCATGCTGGGAAGAGGGGTGGAGGCAATAGCATGATGGGAGTCGTAGTCACTGATATTGGTCACCCCCACAACTGTCCCATCAACACCACCCTGAACCATGCTCACATCACAGGGAGTGGAGAAGGACTCACAAGATGGATGACACTGGCTACTGCTGTGGGGAGCACAAGGCCCTGCTGGCAACTGTGCACCAACAAACAGCAGGACACCACTGACTGACATCCTGAGAGACAACTTACACTCCCTGCAATGCAAGCACGTTCCATGGTGGGATATCTGGCTGGCTGGGTGGGAAGGGGGACTTGCAGCACTGACCATAGTCACCAGCACCTCCCCTCACACCCCCCAACACAAACTCCACAGTACCCACCTGGTAGAATGCAATGCCCTCCATCCTAACACAAGATCCCACAAAGCACCACCACCCTGGGTTATGTTGTGTGAAGCACAGGGACACTCTTGGGACTCTTAGCCAAACAACTGCCAGGACAACACTCCCAGCCATCCTGTCAGCACAGCCAGCCCACCCCACAGGGAAGCAGAGTCAAAAGGAAGGAAGCATGGGCATGCTGGGAAGGGGGTGGAGGCAATAGCATGATGGGAGTCGTAGTCACAGACATTGCTCAGCCTCACAACTGGCCCATCAACACCACCCTGAACCATGCTCACATCACAGGGAGTGGAGAAGGACTCACAGGATGGCTGACACTGGCTACTGCTGTGGGGAGCACAAGGCCCTGCTGGCAACTGTGCACCAACAAACAGCAGGACACCACTGACTGACATCCTGAGAGACAACTTACACTCCCTGCAATGCAAGCACGTTCCATGGTGGGATATCTGGCTGGCTGGGTGGGAAGGGGGACTTGCAGCACTGACCATAGTCACCAGCACCTCCCCTCACACCCCCCAACACAAACTCCACAGTACCCACCTGGTAGAATGCAATGCCCTCCATCCTAACACAAGATCCCACAAAGCACCACCACCCTGGGTTATGTTGTGTGAAGCACAGGGACACTCTTGGGACTCTTAGCCAAACAACTGCCAGGACAACACTCCCAGCCATCCTGTCAGCACAGCCAGCCCACCCCACAGGGAAGCAGAGTCAAAAGGAAGGAAGCATGGGCATGCTGGGAAGGGGGTGGAGGCAATAGCATGATGGGAGTCGTAGTCACAGACATTGCTCAGCCTCACAACTGGCCCATCAACACCACCCTGAACCATGCTCACATCACAGGGAGTGGAGAAGGACTCACAAGATGGCTGACACTGGCTACTGCTGTGGGGAGCACAAGGCCCTGCTGCCAACTGTGCACCAACAAACAGCAGGACACCACTGACTGACATCCTGAGAGACAACTTACACTCCCTGCAATGCAAGCACGTTCCATGGTGGGATATCTGGCTGGCTGGGTGGGAAGGGGGACTTGCAGCACTGACTATAGTCACCAGCACCTCCCCTCACACCCCCCCACACACAAACTCCACAGTACCCACCTGGTAGAATGCAATGCCCTCCATCCTAACACAAGATCCCACAAAGCACCACCACCCTGGGTTATGTTGTGTGAAGCACAGGGACACTCTTGGGACTCTTAGCCAAACAACTGCCAGGACAACACTCCCAGCCATCCTGTCAGCACAGCCAGCCCACCCCACAGGGAAGCAGAGTCAAAAGGAAGGAAGCATGGGCATGCTGGGAAGGGGGTGGAGGCAATAGCATGATGGGAGTCGTAGTCACAGACATTGCTCAGCCTCACAACTGGCCCATCAACACCACCCTGAACCATGCTCACATCACAGGGAGTGGAGAAGGACTCACAAGATGGCTGACACTGGCTACTGCTGTGGGGAGCACAAGGCCCTGCTGGCAACTGTGCACCAACAAACAGCAGGACACCACTGACTGACATCCTGAGAGACAACTTACACTCCCTGCAATGCAAGCACGTTCCATGGTGGGATAACTGACTGGGTGGGTGGGTGGGTGGGAAGGAGGTCTGGCTGTCAACCAAACACAATCAATGCAGACCATGTTCACACCCCAGAGAATACATAGAAATGCCCAAATAATGCAGGACAATGTGCCACACCAATATCAACCCCTGACTGTGACGACTTAGGACAATACAATGTACAGGCCCGCACCCCGAGGCACAGTCACAACTGTCAGGTGTGTCAACCACTGATGCCTGCAGAAACATGACATACATTGTTTGTGTCTCCCAAAAACAGGTGATGATAGGGACACAGCAGCAGACGCTGAGGAGTCCCAGTCCCAGGCTCAAGAGGATGCCGAGCTCACTGGCGTCGTACAGCCTCTGTCCTCCTCGGACGATGAACAACCTGGCACATCCGGTGCAAGTCAACATGCTGCACCAGCAGGACCACCAGCTGCAGCACCAGCAGGTCCACCAGCTGCACCCCCTGCACCCACCCCTCCAACGACTGTCACCACGAATACCATCCCTGCCGACATGGACAGAATAAGGAACAACACCAGCGCAGTGACCCTGGACCAACCTGGGGCCATGGACACCACCACCACCACCACCCCCAAGGTGGACCAGGGTTATCTGTGCGTGCAACTGCACACACTGCACATGTCAGCAGGGGTGGTGGGAGGGGTGGGAGACAGAGGTCGCTGCTTGCAGACGTTGCTGGTGTGCATGAAGACCCACAACTGGTACGCATAGCTGATGCGTACCAGTCCAGCACCGGAGAGCTCAGCCAGGTAGTGGGGCTCCTCAGAGACATCAAACAGCAGCAGGCTGCCCATCATGCTCGCTTGGACTCCCACATGTCCCACGTGGAGTCACACATGTCACGTGTGGACTCCCACATGTCCCGCGTGGAGTCCAAGTGGGATGTACTACATGAGATGACGGCGGTGCACAGGGACATTTTACAATGCCTCCGCCAGATGAACAGCAACCAGTCCACACCTCCCTGTGTGCCAACAACATCTGGTACCGAACAAACTGCAACTGCCACAGGGAGGGAGGAGGACTCTGGCGGAGAGTCCCCTGCACCGCAGCAGCCTGCACTTGAGGGCCCCCCAAGAAGAGGGGTCGTCCGAGGAGGGAAAGTGAGAGGCTGATGGCCAAGCGCAACTCCCAGGAAGCCTGAACCTGTTCTGGATTTTCGCCTTTGTGCACAGACTGTTCACCCTGTTGATGGCAACACTACTCCCACACATTGCATGGGGAGTACAAGTTGGAACAATGTGTCAGACAACTGTGGCCCCGATACTGGGGATCCTGTCTACCTGGACTTTCTATTCATCTAGGAACTTGGGATTGCAAGATTCATGTACAGCACAATCCATCCTATGCACTATTATCACAGATGTATCACAATAAACACACTAATACACCATACTTGCCTCTGTCGTGATTCCAACGTGGGTGCTGTTATGGGGATGATGAACTGCAAAATTACACTGTGTATGCGAACTGCAACAGCAAGGACAACACAGGCATGTGAGTACAGGCAACGTGACACATATGAGGGAGACACACCACCAGGGCTACACAACACATACACACCTAGGCCATCTGACTCATTGCCTACACTGATGTTGCCAGGGAAGACGGTGCAATGCACAGACACCACACCCATTCCCAGTTGTAGTCAAGTAGCCCACAGGTGCAGTAAGCAAATGGCAGTCAAATGTGTGACCACAGACAACGCACATCACTAAGTGAAGCACAGGTTTATTACACAGTAGCAACATGCCGTAACCACTACAGATGCAAGGTAACCCCACCTGGTAGCGGGCACACAGTCAACAACTGTAGACAGAAGGAAGTCCATGGGTGTGGCGCACATCACCTGTAGGGACACAACAGCTACCAGCCTGGATGTGCAATCACGTCGTCGGTGGACACAGTTGACCAAACGAATCTGAAAGTACCCTGTGAAGGACAGAAATGACACACAGTCAAAAGCAATGCAGTACAGGACAGAACAGCAAAACTCATGCACAATACATGTTACAAGATACCCACCCAGAACCAAGTTAGCATGTCAACACTGTTGGGGAGTACAGCCCACCTGTCACCACACATCGCAACACACATCCTGTCAAGTAGCCCATGGACACACTCCAACAGCACCAGAGCACCACCCACACATCATGCCAACTCACATCATTCACATGACACCTCAGGATACTCACATTCAGCTAAAGAAGTTGGTGATGAGCTGTGTGCGGACATCACCATCACTATCATCATCATCATCGTCACTGGCATCGTGGTCCAGGCCAGGATCCTCCACAGGTGGCGGATGTTGGTCATCGTCATCCTGGATGAGAGGCAACTCCTTCCGCACTGCCAGGTTGTGTAGCATGCAGCAGACGATGATAATCTTGCACACTTTCGCAGGGGCATATGGGAGGGACCCTCCGGTCTTGTCCAGGCAGCGGAAGCGGCTCTTCAGGAGACCAAAGGTCCGCTCAATCACTCTCCTGGTCCGACCATGTGCCTCATTGTAGCGCATCTGGGCAGGTGTCACAGGGTTCCTGAGGGGTGTCAGCCACCACGGCATGTTGGGGTATCCCGAGTCACCTACGGACAGACAAGTGCACATCAGCTGACTTGGAAAAGTGGGCGGAATACTACAGATCAGATCACACACAATGGCACAAAGTCAGTACACACCGACAAGCCAGGCACGCTGGTTCTGCATCTGTGCCATCAACCTGGGGATGCGACTACTCCTCATCACAAAGGCATCGTGTGCTGAACCAGGGAAATGGGCACACACGTGTGTGATGGTCATGTCTGCAAGACACACCACCAGTGCATTGACCGAGTGGTAGTGCTTGCGGTTCCTGTAGGCCTGCTCCTGGGCCTGTGGTGGTACCAAAGCCACATGTGTCCCATCAATGGAGCCAATGACATGCGGCATCCTCCCCAGGGCATAAAAGTCACTCTTCACGTCAGTGAGTCGTCGCAGTCTAGGGAAATAGATGTACCGGTTCAGGAAGAGCAACATTGCCGCCAAGAAATCGCGGAGCACACGGCTGAACATGGTCTGTGACATCCCACCAGCAGACGCCACAGTATGTTGGAAGGTACCGGTGGCAAAGAAGTGTAGGGCTGCCATCACCTTCACCTTGGGGGTCAGCGCTGTAGGATACGGCCGGCCAGGCTGCAAATGTGGGGACAACTGCACTGCAAAATCCTCAATCAGCTGCCTGGTGAAGCGGTACCGTCGGATGCTGTCCCGTTCCACCATCGTTGCCAGGTCTGGGAATGGCCGATGGACAGCAGGAGCCCTGCAGTGCAGAGGAGAAGTAAGCAAGATCGTCAGTCACCCCACATATGCGGCATTGAACACACTCAAGATCCCAACATACATCATCATGAGGCACAACTACATGAAGTGTGCAGTACCGGAACGACATGTATGGTACATACATGGCCAACATCTGTCAACACGGTCCTACAGGTGGCATCAATTTGTCCAAGGTTGGCCCATTGGATATCATGATGCTGTGTCACAGTCACCCCCCAGTGACATGTGAGGACAGATGTGCCCCAGGCACCACAGCTCAACGACAGGCACATTCCCAGGGACCCTGTAATGCCACATGGACACTGGCATCACCTGGAGTATCATGTGTACACCACAACAAAACAAACATGACCCCCACAGGTAGTGGCCACACTTGCCATGGCAGGAGAGCCATGGACGTCTGTGACACACACGCACAACATCAGAGTCCATGCACACACAACGTGGATGTGGAGACTGTCTCCCATTGTGCACATGAAATCAGAGACATTGTAAACACTACATGCACAAAGACTGTGGAGGGCCATCACTATTGTGCCACTGGGACACCCTGGCTCAAACATACCGTCCCACATGGGACTCACGGGGTATGTGACATGACATACACAAACACCACTGTGAAATGTGACCATGGCACATGCACAGATATGAACAGTTGCACATCACAGTGGTCACGTACACGTAACACCCAGGATCCTGTCCCCATTAACACGTGCACAGCCTGGGGGTGGCTGCCCACAGGTGACACCCACAGGACAACATGTACACCAACATACACACAATAGGAAATGCAGCCTTACATGCCTTATGATAAGGTTTGGACAGGCTGTCGTGATGTAGGTGTGCCCCTCACTCCCTGGGAGCTATCTGTGGCTGGCATATGTCCATCTGAGACAGGCATGCTGACATATGCCAGTCACATGTACAGTGATGCGTTGAACAGCAATGGACCGATCGGTGTCTCCGGCCGGCCCATTGCATTCAATGTGTGCGGGTACGCGTTGTACCCCTGTGCGCGTTGAACAGCAATGGACCGATCGGTGCCTCCGGCCGGCCCATTGCTTTCAATGTGTGCGGGTACGCGTTGTACCCCTGTGCGCGTTGAACAGCAATGGACCGATCGGTGCCTCCGGCCGGCCCATTGCATTCAATGTGTGCGGGTACGCGTTGTACCCCTGTGCGCGTTGAACAGCAATGGACCGATCGGTGCCTCCGGCCGGCCCATTGCTTTCAATGTGTGCGGGTACGCGTTGTACCCCTGTGCGCGTTGTACCTCAATGGACCGATCGGTGCGCACCCATTGACAATGGGCTTGCCTGGCAACGGACGCGTTTTCGAATTTCGAGCGAGTCGGTTGCTGGAAAATCAGTTGGTCACCCACAACAATGTTGCAAAATCATGTATGTCATGAAGTTGAAATTTTGAAGGATGCTGTGGGCGTGTTTTGGTGCTGCTATTCCATGGATTGGCCAGATTCAGAAGATGCAAACGACTTGGACCTATCACTTTGGACACAAGGGACAGTATCTGCCTCTCCAGCACATATATATTGCTGCCTGTTCCCCTGAGAGCCCACTTGCCTGCACTACATGCTCCAGGACGACATCTGCCACTGCACTGCTGCTGTCTCTGCCCCTCTGGACCCTGCAATGGCACGTACTGTGGAGAGAGCCCCAGCCTTCAGCCTTGAGGAGAACCAGGCCCTGCTGGACAGCCTACTTCCACAGTACAGCAAGCTGTATGGGACACCAGGGGAGCAGGTGAGTGTTCTGTGCACTGCCTTTCTGAATGTGCATTTTGTCTGACTAGCAAGGCTGAGAGTCAGCACACCACTGGCTAGCAGGCTCACTGAGTAGTTGTCACCCCCATAGTGTGTAGTGACTTGCACTGGACAGGTATGGTGCAGTGACAGTGCTTCTGAACAGGGTTTTACTCCCCATGCAATGATACCATGTAGTGACTTCTGGAAAACTGTCCATGGGCAGCCGTGCACTGCCTGGGTACACCATGTGCCCCTGTGATTGCGACATGTATATGCAACTGTGTCATGCACGGATATGTTGCATGTGTAGTAATGGCCTTATCACTTTGTCATCCTGACAGGCTTCTGCCCATCGGAAGCATGAGATATGGAAGGACATCGTCCGGGCTGTCCGGTCCGTGGGGGTCTACAAGCGCCGGATCCGCAACTGCCAAAAGAGGTGGCAGGACCTTCGGGGCTGGACCCGGAGGATTGCACGGGTCCAGCTGAAGCTGTCGCCTCCTCGCAGGAGGGGCGGAACACGGACCCTGACCCCCACATGCTCAGGATCCTGGCGGTGGTCTTTCCAGACCTGGATGGGCAGCTGAAGGCCAGAGAGCAGCAAGGAGGGGGTGAGTCAAAGACTGCACTGTGTACTCTGTCTAACATGCTAT
Organism: Calotriton arnoldi; assembly: GCA_963921515.1. NCBI lineage: Eukaryota > Metazoa > Chordata > Amphibia > Caudata > Salamandridae > Calotriton > Calotriton arnoldi. The sequence goes on from CAWUFW010003117.1 coordinate 998,601, forward strand.
GTGCCCTCCTCGGGCCAGGTTGAACTGCCACAGTACAGCAGTCATGTTGTCCAGGAGCCATGTCCCTCTATTGTGCACTGCCCACTCCTCATCTGATACCCAGGTGTGGCCCTTACATGCAGGGAATTCTGTCACTTAGGACTGTGTCCTTGCAGTTTGCTTGACTCAAGGTGGGAGACAGCATCTGTTTCCCTGACTCTGTGGTGGGCATCATGGGTGGGTCCATTGCTTACACAATGCCTGTATTCTGACATGTATTCAGCGTGTTACTTTGATCTGTGGTCCAATTGCTGAGCTGATCCACCACATGTGGCTGGGGTACCTGGCACACACCCATGCTGCGGGTGGGAACAATGTTTGGGCCCCAGGAGTATGTATATGACGTGTGTCACACATACTTAGCCAGCTGCCTACAGTCCAGGGCTCATCCCTCATTCATGTGGGGCTGGACAGTCATGCCTACTCCAGGCCATACAATACACTCTATACTCCCACTCCCGTGTATCAGCGGACACATTGTGCACAGTGATTTGACCCCTCAGGTGTCTGCCTCTGTGTCAGTGTGCTGTGGATTAGTCGCCAGGACTGCTGTGGAGTTTCTTGGTAGGGGCTCAGCATGCCACTGGAGATGTGACCATAGGAGACGATACTTGTGTGACACATAGGTGTCTGATCAGCTGCCCATGCAGAATGGGGCATGTAAATGTGAAGTTCAGGCAGCTGTTCCCCATGCACAGCAGAGTGTGAGGGGCTCAGGTTCAGAGGGTAGTGTCACAGGTCTCCCATATGTCCAATAGGTATGACCTGGACAGATGAGGGTTAAGAGGATGTGTTGTGGGGGGGATGTACATGTGCACTTGTGCAGCTCCAGGACTTGCATTCCCCATGACCTACTATTGTGACACAGTGCAGAGTGTTGTTGTCTGGCTGCAAAGTCATACATCACTGAGACAGTGATGTATGACTTTGCAGTCATGCCTCCGCCATGGCATGTGTCTACTGATTGGTGATCCTGCAGGGGAGTGACATGTGCTACATGCACACCATAGTGGCGCTGGCTATCAGGACATGGGTGCATCATGGTGTCTGTCGCTGGTATGCATCACATGCATTTCCTATTTGACTCTGGGCATCCCTTACATCCGTAAACCTGTACTGACTCAGTGGCAAGAGCTGTGATGTGTCCACACCGTGTCCTCTGCACTGTCCAACTACTGTGTACTTGGTGCATGTGTCAACACTGGGGTGTTGCAATCCAACAGACACCAGACAGATGGGTGCAAGGCCATGTGGGATGTGAGTGCCATGCTTGGCATCAGACTGACAATTGACTTCTCCTGTTCAATTAGTGCACTTTTAGCAATGTACAACTAATGATGCCAGGGCTTGCTCTGTGATGTGCTGTGCTCACAGTGGTGTGTGCGTTATGTGCAGGTGACTGATGTCTGTCTGTTTCCCCATTGTTTGCAGATACATCCACGGCCACGGAAGGGGACAGCTCCACGGACCAGGAGGAGCCGGAGAGCCAGACTGGGTCAGCAGCCGAGGAGTGGTCGGAGGGACCCAGTGGCACGGAGGGCGAGGGAGCCACACCGAGGAGTCCTCAGCAGCATCCACCTCAGCTGAGGACCAGAGCAACTCGGAGGATGACTCCCTTGTGGAGGCGGGTGTCAGCAGCCACCACACCCCAGCTAGTGTTGCTGTCCCCGCCACCACCAGCACCACCACCGCCCTCCCATCGGCTCCCATTCCCCAGGTCCGTGGAGGCTCCCATGTCCGGGAGCGTGTCTCCTTTGGGCCAGGCACCGCACCCCCTGCCCCTGTGTCCCCTGCTGCCCTGAGTGAGGAGTCTGTGTACCTCCTTCGCCAGCTCCATGTAGGGCAGACAGCCATGCTGAGTGTCCTCCATGCGCACACCGCGCTGTTGACTCAGCTGGTGTCGTTCATGGAGGGCATCTCATCGGGCATGTCTGACCTACAGAGGGGCAATAGGTCCATGGACTCCTCCCTGACGGCAGCAGTGTCCCTCCTCAAACGGTCCCTCACCCCTCCTGCCTCTGCTCCATCCACACTCCCCAGCACCTTACCCATCCCAGGCACACACACACTGGCACAGGCACACACCAGCACACACACATCCAGCACACTGACACACACGCCAATGACAAAACGCACACGCACGCACATTCAGGGGACTGAAGCCAGACTCACAGGGGATGGGGCCCTGGAACACACACACGCATCCACATGCACTGCGCAGTCCTCAGTTCCCTCTCCCTCCAAAGCACCCTCCCTTGCCTCACCTGCAACCCCAAAGTCACAGCAGCTCTTCCTCTGTGACCTCGGCCTCTTCCCCACCGATGAAGCTGCTCCAGCATCCCGGGGAAGAGGAAGCCCACCCACACGGAGCAGAGTGCCCCTCGCCCCGGACACCCTCCCCCAGGCGCAGACGGACTGAGGCCCCCACCCGCAAGTCCCCCGGAGTGCTAAGAGCAAGACCCCGCCACCGCCCTGCAGCTCAGGCACAAGGTCTCCGTCCTCCATCCCTCAGGCCCCCACTGCACAGGTGCCCCCACCACACCCTGCCCCAGGTTCCCCCACCCACAGATATACCATCCCCAAGATGCTCCGGCCTTCTCCCCCTGCCACTTGCTCTCCCAGCACCACACCCCCGCTGCGCTTGTCTGTGCCACTGATGTGGTGAGGGTGTCCTCCCCCTCTGTCCAACCCACCTTGCCTGTTCCCCATTCTCCTCCCCTGGAGGTAGGCACTGCAGTGGAGTCCACTACCGCCCTGTCTGACTTGGGCACTGCAGTGGCGGACCTGTCCACCCCATCTGCAGGGTCCACTGCAGTTGTGCCGGCACCCACGACATCTGTGTCATGCCCCCAGTTGTGCCGGCACACACCATGTCAGACACCTCCACTGCAGTTGTCAGTGGCTCTCCAGCACCCACCACCCCTTCCCTGACTCCCCCTGGTGAGCCCTGATCCTGTCCCTGCGGTGCCTGGCCTGCCCCCCGGTTGCCCCTCCTAGTGGATTGTCCCTGGTATTGTGCAGGCATGCGTAGGGTGACATCTGCCAGTGTCACCCTGTTTGAACTTTGACAATGGACTGGCCATTGGCCTTTGCTCTAATTTCTTCTGGACGTCGTTATCAAACAACACATATGCTGAATAAAGCAACTTTCTTTTCTCTAGTTCTCATGCTTCAGATGTACATGTTGTTGGTGCAGCTAACCATGCCCTTGCTGCAGTGATGGTGATATCTGGTCTCATGATTATGAAGTGTTACTGTGCAGGAACCCATGTGGTCCAGGGGGAATGTGTCCTATCATGTGGTGTATCCATGTCATCAATAGCAGCATCTGAGGGTGTCATGTGTTCAGTATTTGGCAATGGGTTTCCTACTTACATTGGCAATTTCATATCTGTGGCTTCCACCCCTGCACATCTGTTGTGCCTGCCATCGTTGCATTTGTCTACTTCCCTGACCGTGTTGCCATCTCCAGTGGACATGCAGGTTTGGGCATCAATGGGGAGGGACTCATCCGTGTAGTCAGTGCAACATTGCTATACAAGTGTGTTGGATCTGTGCTGATGATTCCGTTGGCACATCCATGACCAGGCTGATGTGATGGGAGCCCTCATTTGGTGCTAATTGTTGATTGTGTGACCAAGTGCTCAGCTGACATGATGGGGCCCTACTGAGGCAACATATGGCACAGCTTTCCTCACACAGGAGTGGAGTCCCCTCATGGCAGTGTGTACACGTGTGACATTGCCTGCGCCCAAGGTGTGTGTTGTATGTGCATGTCTATGTGTTCACTTCCATTCATCTGCGCATGCTGTGATCCCTAGTGTTGTACCTGTTTGTGATGCTTGCTGACTTGAGCTATGTTCCCCCAAAGTCTTCTCCCTGTGTTCTCTGTGATGTGGGTGCATGGCACATTACTGGTCATCAGGGTGTCACCCATAGGTGTGTTTGCTGTCAGGGCAGAGTTTGTGTGCAGACGCAGATGGGTCACAGTCAGGTTTCCCTTTGGCACTTGTTGTTTGCCCCTGTCATGTGATTTCCAGTTTGTGTTATCTTTCAGTGATTGTGACACGTTGTGTGTGTGACTGCTGGCACTCCTTAGGGTCCGGGCTGCAATGTTGGTTGTTGTCTATGTGTGTTCTTTGTGGGTGACCTTGGCTTCTTCATTGGTGTGTGACTGTGGCTGGGATCCCATTGGTCGGTGTGGTATTGCCGTCATGTCCATGTACAGCGTAGTGTGCAGTGTGTCAGACATTCAGGAGTCTTGTTGAGTGTCCATGTGTGATGTGTTTCTACACCTTGGTTCCCACCCACCACCCTGGAATAGTCATGGGTGCATGTGCAATGTCACCAGTGCATGTGTACTTCACTGCTGCACATTGTTGGAGGTCGAGGGGTGTGGTCTTGAGTGTGTGCAGATGAGAGTTGTTGCCCGGCTAGGCCCCTGCCTCCATGTTGGCCTTGGCTTACTGGCCATGCTGATTGATTTGTGCTTGTGTAGGTGTGATGGTAGTTTGTTGCTCAGGACACCTGACTGTGGTTCACAGTGTGAACGACATTTAGCTTTGTCATCACAGTGGTATTTTTATTCAGCCCAGGGTCACCACATTGTGGGGGCCCTGGGGGTGGTGCTGTGGTGTGTCTGTGACTTGCTGTGTCAGTTGTTGTTCCTACGTGCCTGTGTGACATGTGTGTTTTGTGCTCCCTCTCACCTGTCAATGCCTGCTTGCCCACATAGGGGATTTGGATCCATGAGTTACCTTAGTGTGGCAGTGTATGCACATCTGTATGATTGGTATTCAGCTCTCCTCATGTGTTGTGTTGTTGCCTGGGGACACTGGCACCCCCACCCCTCACCTGCTGTGTATGATGACAGTGTTGGTCTGCCTGTTTGTGTTTGTGCATCTGCACCACTGCATTGGCATATCTTGGGTGTGCCATTGGCTGTATGTTGTTTGGTGTGTTTCCCCTGCTGTCCCTGGGACTCCTAGGTCATCGGTCAGCACAGTGATCATGGTTTGTGTGTCCCATTGCTGCCATGGTATGGTATCTGTTCACCTCACATCTGCTGTCTCCACAGGGTATCTGCATTTGTGTGCCCATTGGTGCAAATATGTGGTTCTGCATTCTGATGGTCACTTCTGTCATTGTGTCATTGATGACTGTTGACGGTCTCAGCCCCCATGGGTGTTGTTTGTCTGCACATGGCCAAAGGAATGTTTCATTTGCACTGCAGTATTTGGCTCCCCCAATTTATGTTGCAATGGGACACATACACTACTTTGCCACAGATGAGTTTTTGGTTCTGTGACCAGGAATGATCCATGCAGTTTGGCAGTTGCAGCTCTTTCTTTGTCAACAATTACCTTTTGGTCACTGTGATGATGAGGGTGTAGACCCCATTGCCACAATGGTCAAAATGTGCTTCAGCTATGGACCCCACACTTGCCTTTTGGTCACTGTGATGATGGGGGTTTAGTCCCCATTGCCACAATGGTCAAAATGTGCTTCAGCTATGGACCCCACACTTGCCTTTTGGTCACTGTGATGATGGGGGTTTAGACCCCATTGCCACAATGGTCAAAATGTGCTTCAGCTATGGACCCCACACTTACCTTGTGGTCACTGTGATGATGGGGGTTTAGGCCCCATTGCCACAATGGTCATGGGCTGCTTGCATTGTGGGTGCCACACACATATATGTGTGGCACATGTGCTAGGGGGTCACATTGTATGTTCAAAGTCATGTTCGGTGTTGTAGGCATTTGACACAGCCTGCTCACACGCTTGTCATGGTGGTGGGGGATGTCTTAATCTTGCATTCCCTAGGTTGTGGTGTGCTTGTTGTGTCATGCATTGTCCATCCTATGAGTGGGGGTGGTAGTAGTGGTAGGCATCCAGCCCCCTGGCTAAGGGTGGTAGTAGTGGTGGGCATCCTGCCCCGCTGGCTAAGGGTGGTAGTAGTGGTAGGCATCCTGCCCCCTGGCTAAGGGTGGTAGTAGTGGTAGGCATCCTGCCACCCTGGCTAAGGGTGGTAGTAGTGGTAGGCATCCTGCCCCCTGGCTACGGGTGGTAGTAGTGGTGGGCATCCTGCCCCCTGGGTGAGGGTGGTAGTAGTGGTGGGCATCCTGCCCCCTGGCTAAGGGTGGTAGTAGTGGTAGGCATCCTGCCACCCTGGCTAAGGGTGGTAGTAGTGGTGGGCATCCTGCCCCCCTGGGTGAGGGTGGTAGTAGTGGTGGGCATCCTGCCCCCTGGCTAAGGGTGGTAGTAGTGGTAGGCATCCTGCCCCCTGGCTAAGGGTGGTAGTAGTGGTAGGCATCCTGCCACCCTGGCTAAGGGTGGTAGTAGTGGTGGGCATCCTGCCCCCTGGCTAAGGGTGGTAGTAGTGGTAGGCATCCTGCCACCCTGGCTAAGGGTGGTAGTAGTGGTAGGCATCCTGCCCCCTGGCTACGGGTGGTAGTAGTGGTGGGCATCCTGCCCCCTGGGTGAGGGTGGTAGTAGTGGTGGGCATCCTGCCCCCTGGCTAAGGGTGGTAGTAGTGGTAGGCATCCTGCCACCCTGGCTAAGGGTGGTAGTAGTGGTGGGCATCCTGCCCCCCTGGGTGAGGGTGGTAGTAGTGGTGGGCATCCTGCCCCCTGGCTAAGGGTGGTAGTAGTGGTAGGCATCCTGCCCCCTGGCTAAGGGTGGTAGTAGTGGTAGGCATCCTGCCACCCTGGCTAAGGGTGGTAGTAGTGGTAGGCATCCTGCCCCCTGGCTAAGGGTGGTAGTAGTGGTAGGCATCCTGCCACCCTGGCTAAGGGTGGTAGTAGTGGTGGGCATCCTGCCCCCCTGGCTAAGGGTGGTAGTAGTGGTAGGCATCCTGCCCCCGTGGGTGAGGGTGGTAGTAGTGGTGGGCTTCCTGCCCCCTGGCTAAGGGTGGTAGTAGTGGTAGGCATCCTGCCCCCTGGCTAAGGGTGGTAGTAGTGGTAGGCATCCTGCCCCCTGGCTAAGGGTGGTAGTAGTGGTGGGCTTCCTGCCCCCTGGCTAAGGGTGGTAGTAGTGGTAGGCATCCTGCCCCCTGGCTAAGGGTGGTAGTAGTGGTGGGCATCCTGCCCCCTGGCTAAGGGTGGTAGTAGTGGTGGGCATCCTGCCCCCCTGGGTGAGGGTAGTAGTAGTGGTGGGCATCCTGCCCCCTGGCTAAGGGTGGTAGTAGTGGTAGGCATCCTGCCCCCTGGCTAAGGGTGGTAGTAGTGGTAGGCATCCTGCCACCCTGGCTAAGGGTGGTAGTAGTGGTAGGCATCCTGCCCCCTGGGTGAGGGTGGTAGTAGTGGTGGGCATCCTGCCCCCCTGGGTGAGGGTGGTAGTAGTGGTGGGCATCCTGCCCCCTGGCTAAGGGTGGTAGTAGTGGTAGGCATCCTGCCCCCTGGCTAAGGGTGGTAGTAGTGGTAGGCATCCTGCCACCCTGGCTAAGGGTGGTAGTAGTGGTAGGCATCCTGCCCCCTGGGTGAGGGTGGTAGTAGTGGTGGGCATCCTGCCCCCCTGGGTGAGGGTGGTAGTAGTGGTGGGCATCCTGCCCCCTGGCTAAGGGTGGTAGTAGTGGTAGGCATCCTGCCCCCGTGGGTGAGGGTGGTAGTAGTGGTAGGCTTCCTGCCCCCTGGCTAAGGGTGGTAGTAGTGGTAGGCATCCTGCCCCCTGGCTAAGGGTGGTAGTAGTGGTAGGCATCCTGCCCCCTGGCTAAGGGTGGTAGTAGTGGTAGGCTTCCTGCCCCCTGGCTAAGGGTGGTAGTAGTGGTAGGCATCCTGCCCCCTGGCTAAGGGTGGTAGTAGTGGTGGGCATCCTGCCCCCCTGGCTAAGGGTGGTAGTAGTGGTGGGCATCCTGCCCCCCTGGGTGAGGGTGGTAGTAGTGGTGGGCATCCTGCCCCCTGGCTAAGGGTGGTAGTAGTGGTAGGCATCCTGCCCCCCTGGCTAAGGGTGGTAGTAGTGGTAGGCATCCTGCCACCCTGGCTAAGGGTGGTAGTAGTGGTGGGCATCCTGCCCCCCTGGGTGAGGGTGGTAGTAGTGGTGGGCATCCTGCCCCCTGGGTGAGGGTGGTAGTAGTGGTGGGCATCCTGCCCCCCTGGCTAAGGGTGGTAGTAGTGGTAGGCATCCTGCCCCCGTGGGTGAGGGTGGTAGTAGTGGTAGGCTTCCTGCCCCCTGGCTAAGGGTGGTAGTAGTGGTAGGCATCCTGCCCCCTGGCTAAGGGTGGTAGTAGTGGTGGGCATCCTGCCCCCCTGGGTGAGGGTGGTAGTAGTGGTGGGCATCCTGCCCCCTGGCTAAGGGTGGTAGTAGTGGTAGGCATCCTGCCCCCGTGGGTGAGGGTGGTAGTAGTGGTAGGCTTCCTGCCCCCTGGCTAAGGGTGGTAGTAGTGGTAGGCATCCTGCCCCCTGGCTAAGGGTGGTAGTAGTGGTAGAGCATCCTGCCCCCTGGCTAAGGGTGGTAGTAGTGGTAGGCTTCCTGCCCCCTGGCTAAGGGTGGTAGTAGTGGTAGGCATCCTGCCCCCTGGCTAAGGGTGGTAGTAGTGGTGGGCATCCTGCCCCCTGGCTAAGGGTGGTAGTAGTGGTGGGCATCCTGCCCCCTGGGTGAGGGTGGTAGTAGTGGTGGGCATCCTGCCCCCTGGCTAAGAGGTGGTAGTAGTGGTAGGCATCCTGCCCCCTGGCTAAGGGTGGTAGTAGTGGTAGGCATCCTGCCACCCTGGCTAAGGGTGGTAGTAGTGGTAGGCATCCTGCCCCCTGGGTGAGGGTGGTAGTAGTGGTGGGCATCCTGCCCCCCTGGGTGAGGGTGGTAGTAGTGGTGGGCATCCTGCCCCCTGGCTAAGGGTGGTAGTAGTGGTAGGCATCCTGCCCCCTGGCTAAGGGTGGTAGTAGTGGTAGGCATCCTGCCACCCTGGCTAAGGGTGGTAGTAGTGGTAGGCATCCTGCCCCCTGGGTGAGGGTGGTAGTAGTGGTGGGCATCCTGCCCCCCTGGGTGAGGGTGGTAGTAGTGGTGGGCATCCTGCCCCCCTGGCTAAGGGTGGTAGTAGTGGTAGGCATCCTGCCCCCCGTGGGTGAGGGTGGTAGTAGTGGTGGGCTTCCTGCCCCCTGGCTAAGGGTGGTAGTAGTGGTGGGCATCCTGCCCCCTGGCTAAGGGTGGTAGTAGTGGTAGGCATCCTGCCACCCTGGCTAAGGGTGGTAGTAGTGGTAGGCATCCTGCCCCCTGGCTAAGGGTGGTAGTAGTGGTAGGCATCCAGCCCTCCTGGGTTGGGGTGGTGGCGCGCATTCAGGCCCCTGTGTGCATATGTGGCATTGGTGATGGGCATCCCGCCCTATGGTGCTGCTGTTGCTGGTGTAAGTATATTCAGATTCCCAGTGTATGTGTGTGATGTGTCGTGTACGTGTTGTATGTGTTTTGTGGTTGGTGTCTGACTTACCTTCTGCGCCGTACGCGTCCGTGCCTGTTCCGGTAGTAGATGTAGAATATTGGTATGATCGGGACGAAGGGATAAATGGTTGGTTCGTGTCGTTCGTCCTTCTCGTTGATTCGCGTCGTCCTCGTCGCTTGGCTTCGTCCTCGTCGCTTCGCTTCGTCCTCGTCGCTTCGCGTCGTCCTCATCGGTGCCGTGTTCGTCTCGTAGCCGTGGATCGTGTTGTGGCGCGATTCGGAGCTTATGTGCGCCTCTCCCGGATGCTTTGACGTGCCGTGCGTAGCGACGGGTTCGGCGCGTACGGAAAGCGCATCGTACTTGTTCGGCCGGACGGGGCTGCATTTTCCCTTCCGTGCGACTCGATTCGGCGTTTCCGGATTCGCCTCGGTCGGAGAACAGGACCTGGTTTGGGTGAGTACGGCTCGGCCGGAATTTTTGCTGTTGTGCGCATCGTACTTGCTCGTTCGGTGTGCTGTACGGATCGGTCGGGAAACTGGCTTTCGCATGGCTTTTTTCCCGACCGAATAGTATTGGGTGCGCCTCCGACCGAGATCGGAATCGGCCCCATAGTATTTATATTTTATTATAAAGTTTTGTTCTTACCTGTATTGTTGGATTTTCGATATAGTTGTTTATGTAATTCTTATTCGTTCTGGATTCTCTCTCTTGCAAAGTATCGCTCTTCCTCCTTATTTGGCCGATATACGGTAAAATTGCTGTTCATTAATTCATTGTTTTATAGTGTTTATTTAATTAGTGAGCGTTTTCTATTGGTTTGTGTTCCTTTAGTTAAAATTTATTGGTCGAGATAGCTTTTTGAATTTTTTAGCAGTTACCTTTAAATTAGTTTAATATATAATGTTCATTTAAGGTTTGTATTTATTTTATTTATTGTTGTTATTTAAATATATTTGTAAATAAATGTAATTTAAATTATTTATATTTAATATATATTAATATTAGTTTATTTGCGTTAGGTTTGATATTTATTTAATGTATTTTTAAAATATTTATTTATTTGTGTTTGTATTATTGTATTTATTTTAATTAAATATATATATTTTTAATATTATTATACTTTATTTTAAATATTTGGTACATATAATTTAATTATATAATTGTAAATAGTATATTTTTAATTGTAAATGTTATTTTCGATATAGTTTATATGTATTTTATCAATATTTGTGTAGTCGATATTGTTAATATCGATATTTCTGGTGTGTTTCATTTTATTTCAATGTTATCGATATTTTTGTAAGCTATAATTTTGTTGTCAATATTTTTGTCTTCGATATTTTTTATATAATATATTTTCATCGATGTTTGTGTAATTTCTTTTTAAGTATAGGGTGTCAATATTTTTGTATACGATATTTTTCCGCAATATTTCTGTAGGTCGAGGTTTTAGGAGTCGATATTGTATCAGTGATCCTGGTACATGATTTAGCCATAAACCCCGTTTGATTGGAGGGTATTAGCCAATTTTATTCCACCCATGACCATAAGTCTTCCAGGAGTAGGTTGGCATAGTATTCGGCATCATTGCCGAGAACAGCTATCAGCCTGTAGTTATTTGAATCCGCTCTTGTACCACCTTTATATATCAGGTCTATTACAGTGCAACACCATGAGTCTGGTATCAATAAGGTCCTCTGGCAGTAATCAAAGAGCCTAGTGAACTGTTCAGCCCAAAATGGAATGTCTTGTTTAAACAGGGCCCCTGGCAAACTGGTGGGCCCAGGGGCCCCATCTGTCCTTCCTTTTGTTATGGCACACACTATCCGGGATGTAAGAGAGGCTGAGTTCTTGCATTGGGATGCGAGATGTCCAAATCTTGATGGGAGCCTCAAACTTCGGTTGTGGGAGCCCTTTTTGAACTGTTCTCTATGGAGTTAACATCCTCCTCAATGGCATTAAGGTGTAAGGGTTCTAAAACTTGATTAGAGTTAAAAAAGGTTGCCCATTTTCTTCCAGTATGTTAGCGCAGCCCATGCCCCTTTGGCCATTCATTTGTTTGGTCACCAGGGACCAAGAAGTTAGGATTCTTACTGGCATGAAGCAGTGTTATCCAGAAGTGCTCAGATCGTTTGCGCTTCTTGTCAAAGACTGCCTGCCTGAGGGCTTTCTGCGCTTGCTTGAATGCATTAAGAGGCTCCCTGTCACCTCAAGGCTTAAATGCGTGTTTTCTTGTGATCCGTAATCGTGGTTGAGGTAAAAAATTTATTGGAAGACATGGGCTGATGTGTGGATCAGTGGAATTTTGTAGCCAATTATCTGGTAAAATTAATCCATTCCGTAGTAGAGGATACATTCCACACTCCCTTTTCTATCAGATCAATTTCGAACCTGTTTTTGTTCAGAAAGAACCTAAATGCCTGGCTTTTCCCTAAATAGATCGCACTCATTCTTTCTTTCATTAGGTCAACTCCAAGCCCGACCCATTAGGACTCTTTATCATGAACCTGTTTTAGAATCAACCTAAAAACTTGGCCCTGCTCCAGCATAGTACTTGTTGCCCTGCTCCCATCGTGCAGTGACTAGACACCTACGGATATTTGTTCGCGCTCAATAAATTTTATAACATAACCTATAACATAACATTATTAGTACAGTTTTCATCTAGATGTATCTAGCATATAGCCATAATGGTGTCACTGATGGATTCGGTCCATTTGAGCTATTTGATCGTCTCCGTGTGCGTTCCGCTGAATGTTGACCTTGCCTAGGCGTCGTGCGGTAGATTGAAGGACAGCATAATGATTTGTGGACGATAGTCACTCTCTGCCCATAAAGTGATGTGATAATTTTCAACAAAGAGGAACATTGCAGCATTACAAATGGAGTAATCAAGGAAGGAGCAGGTTTTCCAGTTGGTTCTGGTCGAGTTTAGCGGCTTACCCTTCGGGAAGCGACCATTCAGAATTATGTAGCCCAGGCTGCTAAGTTGTAGTACCATGTATTCACCAAACTTGTTACACAGGCAGCTGCTTGGCTTGGCTTCTTCAGTGATATTTTGGATTGCTCCCCAGGGGGAGTACCTTGTGGTCTTCCAGGAGGTCTTGGAAGAGATTTGTGTTAAAGTCCCCAGTGGTCAAGCATGCTGCTTTGGGGCTATCGCTAGCTAGGTCACACATAGTTTGTACTAGACGATTGAATTTGGCCTTTTTCTCTCTTTTGTTTGGACAAATATAGATATTAATCAGTAATATCAATTGCTGCAATCTTGGATTAAAAATCTTGATTTCAGACAACCACTTCTCCCTTTTAACTTCACTGAGGTTTAGATAGATAGCCCACCCTTTCGTCTGCCATAATGGTGTATTCTAAAGGCCGGTGTCCAATGCTCAATGTAACCTACAATCGAAGGCTTGTCTCAGCCCATGTTCCTGTGGTTCTTTAAAAACGTAGTCAGGAGACTGAAGTTTCTGAGTAATGCTGTTGACGTTCCAGGAACACAAGGATAGTGATGGCGGATTGACACAGGTGGATGCCTGAGGGCTAGTTCAGTCACAGCTTCTGTTCGATAGGGCAGGCCAGTCCCAGTCTTTCCCTGCATAGTCTGTGGTTTGCATCCGTTGTTCTCTGTGGTTTGTGATGGCTCAATTCTGGGTGTTTTTTAAAATTGAGAATGGCTTCTTCCTACCAAACACTATGGTAGCTGGTGATTTTGCTAATACTGTGGGGTAGCCTATCCCTTTAAATGGGATTATCTTGATACCCCATGAGCTGAATAGCTCTGATCTGGATAATATTAGCTGTGCAACTGTCAAAATAAATGTTGCTAGTGTGGGTTCTGTAGATTTATAAATTTTAGGACTGAGGAATTCTATTGCAATGATGTCAACTAGACTCCAATCTGCTCAGTTCAGTGATGGACTTAAGTAAGATGAGGATGTTCCCCCTATTTAGAATATCGGGTGAACCTTGCAAGGGATACTTCGGAGTGAACAGTAGCCTGGATTTTTGATCCGGCAAAGCAGTTTCATGGTTGTTTCCTTGATTAGGCCCCCCAATCCGGCACGGGCCTGCTCTGCCTTGTGGGGATCCAGTGTTACTCCCTGCTGACGCACCTTGAGAGGGACATAATGTAAATCCTCAACTGGATTCGTTGGCCTCACTTGAGGGGTCTGGGGACCCTAGTCCTGTGTTATTGTTACTCTGATAGAGTCCTTTAGAGATTGTACCAGATCATCACTAACAACTTTGGTAGAGTTGGCTTGTTCCATGACTGCGTTTCGGGGGTTCAGCTGGTTTAGTACGCTTGCATTTTCATTGTCAGTCTTGGTTGTTCCTCTTACTTACTTGAATAATGGTCCCCTTTTGCCAAAATATCGACTTGCACTTCTAGTTTGATAGAGTGGTCATTTAAAGTGGAAACTGTGGATTGCAGAGTTTGTAGTAGTTGAGTCTAAACTTTGCTAAAGGTGTCTGGATTCCTGATGGGGTCCTTATGGTAGAAGAACAATTACAAGAGCGATTGGTCATTTCCGTACCTCCAGGTACATTTGCAAGATTGTCTGAGCCATTCAAGTCAAAGGATTTCATGCGTGTGAGTGGTTTTATGTTTCCTGTTCGGGCCTGAATCCATTAAGCCTCATGTGGACTAAGGATGATGTCAGTAACTGAAATCTGGTTGTCACTGTGGTGGATGCCTTGCACATCCTGATGTTGGAGCTCCTTAGGTGAGGACATGACATCCAGGAAAATTGGAGAATTATCACTTGATATAACTATTGTAGAGAGGTTGTGTTCAGAGGAGCACATCCGAGGGGCTGACTGTGGATCAGCCTTTTCATTAGGAGTGGGTGTTACCAGCAATGCAGCTTATTCATGAGGTTTGCAAGTTTTATTGCTTTGTTCACCTCTGTTAGGTTGCCAAAAAGGGTGTTATCACCCATCAAAGGTGGGGATGTGTGCACCAAAGCATAGAATGTGAGTTGCGTGGGTCTCCCTGTTAGGTAGTCCGGATAGGAGTGTGTGGTAAGGGCATACTCTTTTCCTAGGGCCATATCTGTACTATTGATTATCCTGTCAGTGACAGGGATTTCCTTGAAGAAGTCCCTGAGTGTTGCTTTACGAGGGTGTTGAGTGCCTGCTGCTCCGCTATTGTCCTGGATGGCTGCTGACAGACTGCTATGCATTTTTATGGCTTGGTCGGCGTCTTTTACACTCTGTAGTGGTAGAGTCCATTGTCAATGATGTGGTGACTAAGGTAGGGCTTTGTAGATTAAGCCTCGGAGTTGAAGGGGAGGGCACCCTGAGCCTACTGGGAGACTTTATGCCACCCTTCTTGCTTTTCCTGTGGTGCTGAACTGTCGGTGGCTCATTCCTTGTTCTGCCCGATCTCATGACTCGAGAGTTGTGATCTAAATTGACGGTGCCGCCTTTTCTGCCCCTGGTAGAAGCTCTACTGAACGTTATGGGGAGGGTCACAAGCATGCTTCCTTTTTTGTGGTGGCCTGGAGTCTTGGATGTTGCGCTGCCTCACCTCCCCTTGTCAAGAACTTCCCTCTGGGCACTAGGGGGAGGGGCATAATATTATGAATATAGTTGATAAAATCCATTGAAAAGGCAAGTTATAGAGAGAATGAGGATTAAAAACATAAAATAACAACATTCGGCTTTGTATAAAAATGCACTACACGTTGGTGCCTCTCACTTCAATTTAGGTCACTGACTAGCACAAAGATGCAACAAAAATATATGTACGTGCCAGAAATGTGAAACTAGGGGTATGCAAACGAGAGTGATATTTTGCGTAGATCCTGATTACTATCTTACCTGTAGTTCACAGGGTCTTTCTTTTTTCTTAAGTTCTTAAGCTTGTACCATGGTTTGATGTTGTCTATGCATTCTAGCAACATTTGCTCATGAGTGCTAGATGACACTGAAATTGGGTGTGCTGTTTTCATCTGAGTAAACTTAGAACCCACACTAAGGACAAAACACAGAGTGGCACGGTTAAGGAGTGCCACACCAAGATCATTCATGTGGCAGAAAAGGTGAAGTGCACCCCAAGCTTCATTCCACATCTTTACAACTGCAATCTCTTAATAGGATGGAAATAATATCAGCCACGGAAACTACTGCAATAAGCAATATTTTCTGATAAGACCATTCAAGATTCACATATAGGAATCTTACCAACAATGGACATAAGGAAAGGTGTACTTAAGGCCGGTCAGTAGAAGCTTCCTAGAGCCATACCTGTGTAGAAACCAGACCAAACAGGTATAGGTATAGGGAAAAGTAAAAAAGAGAGAGAGGAGGGGTAAGCATTTCTACGTATACCACCCATTGAGAGATTGGTGCATGCCAAAACAGTTACTGTGAAAGAGTTTTTTCTTACCAGGTCCAATTTACTATATGCACTGACACAAATCTAAAATCGAAAGACCTGAAAACAGTAGCCTTCGTGAATGATCAGGAGATCTTCACAAAGGGACTTATAAATGTGTTTCTCAGATTCCTCTTCTACAGTGTTGTTATCCTGAAGTGCCTCAATGAGATATTGATCTTTGAAATTGAGGTTAGGAAAGAACGCAGTCACCATTTTTTGTGCACCTTTCCATACTGATTTCCCCTCCACTTGGTGATCAAACTCTTCACTAATATGTCTGCTAGACCTCCTGTAGTGTGCCGACACGTGTTTTGGTACATCATGGTGAACCAGTTCTACACCTTCCTCAGGGCACAACATAAATATTCCCCATGTTAAAAATAGGGGGGTGAGGTGTGGCACATCTAAAATGATATAAAAAGAAACATTGAAATAATAGAAGAATTGGTCAGGATACTAATACTGAAAACATTCCTACCATGTGAGAACAAATTACTACATATGTGTACCAAGTGAAATATATCAACATTTGTGTTAAAAGGTAGCATTCACCATATCCATGCCACAGATACACCCAGATGTTGCGATTGACCAATATAGTCCCTTGTCTGGCCACCTGGTCCTAGTCTACATACTAGTGTTTTGCTATGTCACACTAAGGGCCCGATTCAGATCTCGCTAGGAAAGCCCTCCATACGACTTGGATCCGGAGGGCTTTCCGAGCCAGACATGCTCCGGGAGTCCGAACAAGCGAGTACGATGCTGCCGTATGCTTACGGACTCGCTTCACTCGGACTCCCATAGAACTCTAATTGAGCCCGTGTACAGACACGTACACAGGCTCCCATAGCAGAAAAGGGGTGGGTGGGGAAAAGCATACACCCGGTGGCGGGCACCCCACTTGTGTGTTTTGCATTTCGCCCTAAGTGGGAAGGGTATGCCCAGACGTGGGTCACGTGCTCACTACGCCACTGGAGTCAAGCTATCCTGGCTGATGATGGCTGATAGCCTGAAACCGGTCCTAGGATGCTTGATTCCGGTCCAGGGAAGACATGGCTTGGCAGTTCGGTCTGGACTGTTCCCATGAGGCACAGGGTCAAGACTGATTTGCATATGGCTATGTCTGAACTGGGGTGGCGTGGTGAAGCAAAATAACGATGGATTAAACCCAGATCTGTGACTGGGGGTGAATGTTTGCCAATGTGCAGCATTCCGTCCATCATGTTGTGTGTTTTGCACCCCATGGTGCATGCCTGAATCGGGGGGACCCGTGGGCACACCCCCGTGACAGATTCGGAGGGACCCGGGTGAAGGGGGCCTACTACGGCCCCCCGAAGTACGCTTCCGACAGCCGTTCATCTCGCTGAGACCGAGGCGAAGTGGCTGTCCGAATCGTGCATCGTACATGCCCGTTCGGAATCCGGCTCCATTGCGCGGCACGATTTGGCTCCGTATGAGTCAGACGGATAGATTTGTGTTCGTAAACGATTCGGTCGGCGCAGACGCGATCTTCTCATCGTACTTGGTCGTTTGTAACGGGGGACGATTTGGACGGAAAGATAGGCTCCGAATCGGATTTGCTCTTTACGAATCCCATTTGGAGGCCTTCCTTACGAGATCGGAATCGGCCCCTAAGTGTACACGCAAAACCCAAAAATCACGCACCATCCCATACCTTGGTCTTCAAAGAATAACCTTACAGGTATCCGGCTACTCTCTTGGAGTCAAATCTCCGGACAGAAATTACCCATAGTATCTGAAATAGGATAAGTGTGGTCAGATGTCACATAGCACCAAACCAAACCAAAATCAACCACCGCTGAAAATAAGAAATGCCTTAGTGGATAAAAATCAACATCATACTGAAATCTGAATGTCCATATAGAAATGTCACAAAGATTAGCAATGTCGGTAAGTATGATTAGAGAGCTCCACAAACCATCATTGAAAAGTCCTCAGATATGGGCCCACTTGTTTAGCTGGAAACTCTATAAGAAAGAAGACCAATGCAAGAAAAAGATCTCGAAATTCTCGCCCATCAAAAGATGCTAGAATTAAATTCAAAGGCCTGGTTCATAATATTTCAGTGGACCTCATAAGCCTCCACCACCCGTGCACTACTCTGCATACCTGTACAATGTTCACTGAATTCCTTGTTCAATATATAAAAAGGAACCTCCACAAAGTGTCTAAAAAGCTATAATCACTTGCACATTCATCACTTGAATGAAGGGATCTGACAGCACAAGTAATGCGGTACTCCCTTGGATTTAAACATAGTGTGTCATTAACCTATAGCACTGGGATTAACCACTTCTCCTAATATCTTAGCAACATATGTCCTATCAGTGGAACAAAAGTGATAAAAGTGTATTATCCTTATATCCTTACCTAACAAAGCCAGATATGTAGATCAGCCTCACGTCATGTTTTTCTCACTGAACAACTAAAGGAAAGCAGTACGCTTATGGCTCGGATATATATCCAGGGCAACCCTATGCCCCTTACGTGTCAAAGGGAGAGAAGCACGTACTTGTACATCTAGTGGAAGGATCCTTAGGCCGTCATCTTGAAGTGTTTGTGGGATGTGTATAAGAGTGGGAGCACTGTCCCGTTCTCAATCATAGCAGGAGCAACTAATGCATGTACATTATTACAAACCTTCCGCATAGGAATCTGACACAAGGATCTCTAACAGAATTCAAATATGTCCTAATGCGTTACCTGGGATAGTATAACATCAATGGGCAGCCATGCTGCTAAAGGCTTCTCAGTGTTCATCAACAATGAGGAACAGCTTTCCAAGGACCACAACAAAGAAATTTGCAGAAAACATTTTCAAACTAACAAAACAGTATCTCAGTGTGCAGCAAAACCCCCCATCAAAGGATACTATGTCCCTGGCCACTGTAAACCTGTAGTAGATTCACCTCCCAGTTATAGAGTACTTCAAAGTTTAATAGTGTTCTCCCAGGGATCACCTCATTAAGACTCTCTTTGTGAGTTCCAAAGGTAACTATACAATACACCTCCATTTTTCTACTATATAGAGTACTATTATTTCCTTTCACTGGTTTGATTCTTTCCACAATGTTGAATCATGGGAGCCATGAGTTTTTTATTTTGAATTGCCAATGTATCTTCAATGTATCTAATATGAAACTCACACCCTATTTTGCCCACATACCCCAGGCCACATGGAAAAAGGGTGAGATAGACCACATTAGATGTCTTGCAGTTAATCATTTCTTTAAGGGAAATGTGTACACTTTTGTATGTTATCTCAGTGGATGCTATGGCTTATTCACAGGAATAATATTGATCACATTTGTGGTTTCCTATCACAGGATTCTCCCATGTCAGGCAAGTTGTTTATTTCATAGATCTGAATTTGACCAATTTATCCCTTAAATTGCAATTCCTCTGAAAAGCAAACAGGAGCCTCAGAAGCTAAGGTCTTTCTTCATTGGTATTAAGAATGTGGCACTGGGAATTAATAATCTGCTTGATCGGTACAGATTCGAATGTTTCAGGAAAAACAAAAGGAAACCACTGATTGCCTACTATGTGTCACACACCATTTTAACCCGGGCACCCACAGCCTTAATTTTTTATGACAATATCAACAAGGTGAGCCTACTCCCAGCCTGCCAAGTCAGCTCCCTCTTGCCAAAACAGTCTGGCATGGCAACCAGTAGCTTCCTTTTCCATGCCCCATCCATGTGGGCAGGGTGTCTAGCTGCGGTGTATGTCCCGCTCTCCCACGCACAGGCAAGAGGAGTGGGAGCAGCACGCCCCATGTAAGAGTGCGCAATGGCACACCCCCTCCTTTTCACTTCACTTTGGAGCTCTAGAGTAGGCACAGGTGAAAAAATCTGCTCTGCTCGCAGAGTTTGCGGAAGTCGGGCTTCCCGGGCACGAAGTGGAGTTTTCTTTCCGTTCGCACGCTCGAGGTTTGTTTAGGCGTGTGTGAGCGAGAGCCACAGTAATCATGGGCCGCTAGTGAGCTCGCGCGATACTTCGAACTCGTTTGCACTACTTCCGGCCATGACGGCGCCAATGTAGTGCTGATCGCAACCACGAATCGACCGCTCAAGCAGCTTTTATGCTTGAATCCAGCTGAGAGACTTTTTGAGTGGATTGTCTTCTCCAACTGGCTGTATGAGTTGTTATTTTGTGCGTGAGAATTCTTTTTTTTTTTTTTACTTTTTCCCCAACAGGAAAGAAGTGTCCGAGAGACTCCAACTTTCTGTGCTTGTCCAGCAGCCTCCTCCCAGTGCTTTGTCAATCTCTTGGTCACTTTTCATTTGAATTTGGAGCTGGATGGATCACTCTCCTTCTCTGCTGCATATATACCATTGGATTTAAGGACTTTATATTTGAGATTTCACAAGTATGTTGAAAAACTGGTATGTAAGGGTGTTGTTTGTTTGATTGGGGGCATCCACCAGGATTTTTTTCTACTTTTATTTGTCTTTTAACATTGATTGTGGTTGGTGGCCTGCCGTTTCAGTAGGGGCCTAGTTATTTTTTTGCAAGTAATTTTGGTGGGGTAATTATATGTGATGCCATTGGAGGATGTGTGCTGTTGTAAAATTGTTTAGCCATTTTATTTATATTTTTGCCATTGCTGAATTAATGTGTTTTTTTCTGCGTTATCATGCCTCCTTTGTCTGGCCAGTGTGTAAGTGTGTTTGCTATAAGCCACCATTTGTCTTTGTTCCCCATGCCATGTGGACAGGGACCATATTATATAGTGAGTGTCCGAAGGCCTTCATGGGTTTTTTGTTTTCCATGCTTCTTTTCTTGTTGTTTGACCATATGGCCGGTGGCCATTTTGTGTAGGCTGCCAGTTTGCTTTTGCCATAGGCCTGCATGTGTTCTTTGTCGTGGCTATGCCTCTTTGCTGGTTGTTGTTGTGACTGACCATGTGGCTGGTGACTATTTCGGATCTGCAGCCACTGTGCTTTTGTCTTAGGCCTGCATGTGTTCTTTCCTTTCCAGGCCTCCTGCTTGTTGTGACCATGTGGCTGGTGGCCATTTTGTATAGGAACTAGGCAGCCAACGTGCTTTTGCCATAGCCCTGCATGTTCTTTGTTTTCCATTTCTCCTGCTTGTTGTTGTGACCACGTGGCTCGGGCCATTTTGTGTAGGCAGCTTGCGTTCTTTTGACAGAGGCCTGCATGTGTTCTTTGTTGTGGCAATGCCTCCTTGCTGGTTGTTGTTGTTGTGACTGACCATGTGGCTGGCGGCCATTTTCTGGGGGCAACCAGTGTGCTTTTGCCATAGGCTTGCATGTGTTCTTTGTTGTGGCCATGCCTCCTTGCTGGTTGTTGTTGTTGTGACCATGTTGCTGGTGGCTATTTTGTGTAGACAGCCAGTGTGCTTTTGTCATAGGCTTGCCTGTCTTCTTTGTTCCACATGCCTTCTCCCTCCATGTTGTTGTTGACCATGTGGCCTTGGCTGGCTGACATTGTATGCATCCAGCCTGTGTGCCTTTACCTTAGGCTTGCATGGAAGGATGAGATATCAGTTTAATAATAGCTTGAGGATAATTTCCCTTATTGTTATTTTTTGGTTTAATGTAATTTTTTTCTTAAATTGTTTTCTTTAATTATTTTTAACTTTAATTGTTTTTATTGTAATTTTCTTTTTAAAAAGTAATTATTTTTTGATTTTCATTTTATACATTTTCTTGTTTAATTTTTAAATTATTTAATTGTCTTTTTTTTACATTTTGTATTGTAAATAATTTGTTCCATTTTGACTTTTACCTCTTCCAATCCATCATCCATCCATCCATCCATCCATCCACCATAGGCGCACAGCTACGCAACAGCATGCAGTTTTTTAGGTTTATAAATCAATTTCCTCCTGGACACCCTAGATGCGGTGCATTTTAGACTCGAGCATCATTCATTTGTGTAATCATGATGATTATTATATTCCATTCCCCATGAACCACATTGCCTGCCGTAGGCGCAAGCTAGCCTCCATTTTTAAAAGATTACTATTCCATTTACCAATTTAGTTCCCTGAGTGCCACAGGTGTCTCCTTTAGAATATATGAAGATAAAGGAAAGAGCTCTATCATTCTGTATATTGTGTGTTATTCTGATGGGGAATTATGGTATGGTGGTGTGATTTTACTTTAAAGTGGTTACATAAGTTAACAAAACAACCACACTAATATTGCCTTTGTCTGTACTAATTTAAACTGCAAACAATGCCACATTTCATGCTAAATGTTTTTCTTGCTTGTTTGCTTTTAGATGAACAAGACTCAGAGAAGAGACATCACCCGCAGTACTGCCAAACAGAAGGCCTGTGCAGTCACACTTCAGTCCTCCGATCACTTCTGCTTGTGCAGCTTGGTGCAACTGACAACTTTAATATGGCCCCCAAAGAAAGTTTCTGCCAAGAACATAGTCAGTAAGAAGATGCAGCTTTCCACCAGTGGCATATCGGTCAAAACCCTTTTCGTACAATGTGTGCCTGCTGCACCAGCCTCCGGGGAGCACTCCTGCATCAACAGCACCACCCCGACCTAGACCCAGGACCATGTCTGGTAGTGAGGCAGCCACTGCAATCATGTTGCAGCCGATGAGTAGTGACATTGAATTGGATTTATCCCTTTCACAAAGTAGCACACAGTCATTTCAGGAAAAAGAGCAAAGGCGACAGCAGCTACAGCCAGCAATCATACACTTTTCTAATCTTGGAGCTGAAGAGAAGGTTGAACTTCCTTCTGAGCAAGAACATCCTCTTTTAGAATCATTGGCTCCCAGATCTCCAGCAAGGCAAATGAAGGGCACTACTCCACCATCTTCTCCAAGCACCACTACTGATGATGATGATAGGGACATGGAGTGGACCCCAGTAGAGTTCAGAAGACAACAGGAGAAGCAAGGGAAAAGAAAAGTTCCTGAAAGACTTAGACTTAGACTTATGGAAGGGTATGATCAGGAGGATGACAATGACGAGGCAGTCATTGTGGAAGGTGACACGGAGGAGTCTGACATTGACATTCAATCTCCTCCAAGGGATGTGGCACAGGTAGTGCCACCAGCTCCCATATTTGTAAAGCCCCAGCTGAGACCTGCACCAACCACTAACTCAGGAGAAGCAGAGAGGCAATCGATGACACACCCACCTACCTTTAGCTCTTCTTCAGGCATTGGCAGTGGCACAGTAAAAAAGTATTTCTCCCCAGTTTGGGACTATTTTATGGTTAGCAAAGAGGGGGAGCAAATTGCAATATGCAGCTTTTGTAACACAAATGTTCATCGAGGTAAGCCTGGTACACATTATTACACTGGAGGCCAAATGACACATGTGAAAGAACACCACACAATCAAGTGGGAGGAGCACCTTAAATAAATTGCTGAACATGGTCATGGTGATGAGGAGAGGGAAACATCAACTACAAGTCCAATCACGGTGGGAGGTGTTGATGAGGAAGAAGAAGGTAACATCCCCATGTAAAGCAGCCCTGTCCCCATCTGTGCACCAGCAGAATCACCCACCTCTGCGACTTTGCAATGGCATAAGACTCGGCATGAGAAGGAGACACCACGGCATACAGTGACTGCCCCACCACAACGCACATTGAGTCTAACACCACCATCTCCTTCTCAAAAGATGCCTGTGTCAGTGGCCCCAGAAAAGAAGAAAATCCAGGCTACTCTTAAGGGCATGTTTAGGCAGCAGGGTCCCTACCCACGGAACCACCCAACCACATGTTTGTACAATGGAAAGATGGCAAAAATGTTAGCGTTGGACCTCCTACTTTTTTCTTTTGTGGCAGCCATCTGCCAAAAACGGAAGGTACTAAGTAGGACCTATTTGCCAGAGTTGTTGTTCCAGCGCAGCATCATGATGTGCTGTAGTTGGTTGGAGAAGCAAATTACAATGAGTTGCCTGCATCAAAGATGAATACCTAATACCTAAACTACCCATGCTTGGATAGGAAGAGGTTAGTACAACTATTGCAATGGTGAGTGACTGATTGTGTGAGTGATGATGATTGATGATTTATGTGGCAGCAGACAGTGAGGGAGTGTGTTGAACTGTAATTTGGGAATTTGCTTGAGATGAATGACTTGCAATGTTTGGCTCCTGAGTGATGGGCGATCATTTTTTTCCCTGGAGGTGATTGGTCTTTACAAACTCACTTAGCAAAAATGAATTAACCGGTACGGTCCACTCCTGTAATCCTTCTGTTTTTTCATCACCTAGGAGGGCTGCCCCAGACATTCGTTTGAATTACTAGACTGCCAAATTGCTTGCATCAAAGAGGAGATAGTGTACCTACCATCGTGCTTGGATTGGAACATGTAACCATTGCACCAACGAGTGATGTGATTTGTCGAGTGATTGGGAGAGATGATTCATGATTCATGTGGTGGCAGACAGTGAGGGTGGGTGTTGAACTGTAATTTGGGAACTTGATTGAGATGATTCATTTGTAAAGTTTGTGGCCTGAGTGATGATCGATCATTTTTTTCCTAGAGGTGATTGGTCCTTTCACACTTAGCCAAATTTACTTGTAGGGTCCTCTCCTTTTTTCTGGTTCTTCAGAGACCAGAATAGTCACTTTAGATAACAAACAAAAACCGACGCAAAATACTTAAATTCTGGTTCTCTACTTATTCTTCAACAGCAGTGCACTGCACATCTATTTTGCTCGGTTAATGACTGGTCTGGGACGGAGTTACTCGGAGTCAGGAAGAGGAAGATGGAAGAACCCAGGGCGGGACTCGTGGGACTGCCTCATCAACAGCTAGAAGCAAGAAGTTATCGACTTCAAAGTTAAACCATGAGTCTGAGGCCTAGTACTCCGGTATTTGGAATGCACAGTGGTGCGTTGATTTGGGAAATGCTGCCCTGTGTGTGTGTGTTGCACTGGTGGCAATAGTGAAACTCTGAGTCGCCCTCTTATTTTTTTGCTCTGCCATGGCGTCTTTTTGATACACTCCTCATGAAGCTTATCTTCCTTCTGTCCTTCTCCTTGACACTAAAATACAGTTTCTGTTTTACAAACTGTAGGCTTTTTAGTTTCCTACATGAATGGAAGTCAACACTACTGCTTACCTACCAAACCTGTCCAGACAGGCACCCAAGAGTAATGGACATTCCCGAGGAGAATACATTAGCACCACCTAATTTTGCATACAGTATCATTTTTTTTTTAACAATCATATTTAGAGAACTGAAGGGGGGTGGGGTTACTCCCAACCTAGAAGACAGAACTTTAGATATCTGATAACGTGGATATTAGGGGCAGAATGACTGTTTGCAATGAATTTTAACTGTACTGTGTCATACTCATTCCTTCGTTTCCTTCCACAACAGATTGATGTCGAATGATGTGCTGCTCATTGCCCAGATTAATGTTGTTGTTGTGTAGTGTTTGTCTTTGTTAAATTTTTCTCAAATCCTCTTTCCCATCCATTCATCAAACCTCTAACCAACCCTCTTTCCCGGGGTGTGAATTATTGAGGTGTGGCTTTATTTACACCATCAATGGATCATACACTTGTTGAAGCGGATGTGATGAAAGCAACACCACTCACTGCAGGATCTTCTATGCAGGGCCCACACTTGCCCCATTTACCCAGCTGTGCATAAAAAGTGATGCCTATTTTAGATATAGAGTAAAAAACATCAGTCGTCAGCATCATCATTCATGCCTTGAGTTGTGTAACCGTAAATGCCTAAACAAAGTTTGTCCACTCCAGACTTTGAGTAAATTTTTTATGACTCGAGGATTTTGTAAGTTACTGGTAGCGCCCCATTGCTCAAGTTACTATAATACCTTTTGCTGTTTTTTGTTATTTTATCATTATCAGGAATTCATGTTGTGTCGTCATGTAGTATTCTGGTGTCAATTCTTAGAAAAGCTTTGATATTACCCGCTAACTCAGTGTTTTTACTTCCATTTAGTTGCCAGGATGGATAATCCTTCTGATTAATCCTACAGTTGGAGTTCGCCTGGGTGGAAGTGGGACCTCGCATGTGAAGTCGTGATGCCTTCCCCGTTACTGCTTCATCAGCAGGGAAGAGGTGTGGCGCTGCGGCCAGGGCGACTGACGCTGGAATCTGGGGCTCACGGTTCGATCACCGGCCGCAGGTCAGCCCAGCACCATGTGACTCTGGGCAATAGCTTGCTTAATCTTCCCGACGGCCCCCAGCGCCGGGATGCCTTCGGGTAGCTGTTCGCGCTTTACAAATACTGGATTTACATTTATTTACATTTATATTCAGGTAAGACAACTATGGAGTGAAGTGAACTAGTTAAGTTAGTAAGTAAGTAACTAACTGCTGGTACAAGTAATTTTTATCAAATAGGTCATGGCAGCATCCCCCCTAATGGTAAAGATAGAGAGGTATGACTCTATAACTTAGCAGTACACTCTCTCTTACAAGCACATAAACAGGCTGCTTAAAAACTTAAGGCATCAGTGCAAAGTAAAAGTAAAACAAACTACTTTAGACATAAATTTAGATAAAATATAGTTTCCCCTCTATTTTTTTACAAATTCCACCTTTTCTAACCGCACAACATGTCTACCCCTCTCGCCAATCAAACTGACCCAAGCCCTAATGTCCTAAAATCTGAAATGTCCAAAGAAACCTGGTCCCAAATCCCATACCACCCTTCCCACCCAGCAACAACAAGTCCCTCCCACCAAAACAAAAAATGAAAAAAAGGGCTTAAAGAGGGCATTTTGGATTTGGGTCTAGGGCTGGTCCAGGCTCTGTTCCATCGTGGTTAGCCGGCTCTCTATGGTGTCAAGCCGCTGCAGAATGTGCCACAGCAATGGCCTGCTGTTGTCACTGTGGGGGCGGGGGTGGCAGCAATTGATGTCAGCTGACGGTGGCACTGACGATGAGCTGGCCCAGAGGCTGGAGGCTGAGAGGGACCGGCTGCACTGGAGCCCGATTGAGAGGCATTTATTTCCTCCTCCTCCTTTTCCAGGGCCACCAGCCGCAAGGTATTAATGCTGGATACGCTCCAGCCTCTGCTGCTGCAGACAGGCCACCATCTCCTGCCTGTTGGGTCCTACGGGTAAACCAGGGGGAATAGCTATATTGAGAAAAACAAAAACAAAAAAGACAATTGTAAATAATGCTCTGTACAAACAATTGACACAGTAGCAGTACATTGCTGGTCCCCTAGTGCCATTGATATTTGATGTGATTATGATTAGGAGAGTCACAAGGCCAATTTTGTTTTACCAACACATGCCTTTCATAAAAAGCACTGACTGTGTGGCAGAAAAGTATTAAGGCAGAATAAGACCGGATTAAAAAAAACAGTGATTTGTTTTTTTTCCAAAAACCTTTCAAGTAACTACAAACAGACACTTTGAGTTGAAACATAAATTACCTCTCATTAATGAGTACGGTATTATGCACTATGGAGTATAACAGGGATACTCAAAGTATGGCCTGGGGGCTACATGCGGCCCTCCTGTCCTTTAATTGCTGTGCCCCGGTGAACAGACATAGCAGGGACATTCGGAAAGCTGTGAAATAAAAGGGCATACTTTAGTTAACTAAATTAATGGTAAAGAAGAAAAGAAGGTGTCCTAGACAACTTTTCTTTAGGAACACGTTTAGTTTTTAATACAACTTGCACTAAACATGTAAAAACATTATAAACTGTCTGTAAACTACAAAAAGTGTATTTTATCAACATGCATAAGTGCTTTTCCTTAGTAGATCAGATTAAATCACTTCATTGAGAGGCGTTTATTAGCAGTGATAGTTTTCAAACATGATCAATGAAACATTCATGCCAACCCTATTCCGAAAACACTGCCATTAGTGAACCAAGAGGCAAGTCATTTGTCAGGTGCACCTTGTGTGTAGACTTGGTTGTTTTAGAATTGGAACAACATTATAGTTTATTAAATAAAGCACAAGAGAAGGTTTTGTACAGCACGCATCCTGAATTCGTAAATTTCAAGGGGCTCTCATATGTGGTAATGAAGAAATAGGATGCAAAGTGAAATTAACCAATTGCCTAAGATCACACAATTTCGTCAAGTGGGGCAGTCAGGACTGATACCAGGTTTTCTGGTTTCACATTTTGCAATTCAGCTACCAGATAAGTATCTCTTTCCCTCTCATGTTTAACAATAGACGTTAATGCTTTGACTTTAATACTTGGTGCATGAGAATAGAGCGTTGGTGGCAGGCAGAAGTTATGCGCAGGCTTGGTTTGTTGTCCACACCATGCGTCTGCTTTGCATCCCCCTACGCCCACCTTTCATCACCCCGAGCCTTGCATTGCTGGCATCGGTATGGCCCTAGGGCATGTCACAGACAGTAATTTGTGGCCCCCGGGGAAATGTTTGCGGGTACCCATGAAGTACAAGTTATATGTTGTGCTAAAATAATGTAGCCATGCTCATTGACAGCCAGCGCATCAGGTATTTTGCTACTGTCTGCAGCTGGGGCAGCAGTATTTGACAATTATCTATTTTTAATTCCAATGGCCCAGTTCTTCTCTAAATGCATTTCTCTTTCTACCCTGACTCTAAAGAGTTGGATGAATAATAAATAAGATACTATGTCACACAACTCACATATGAAATGTGGATATTATCCTATCTGCCTTAAGTAGACACTGTGGAAAATTATGGACTGCACTACAGGGAAAGGAACAGGCTATAAAGATTGTATTTTTTTTTTTTTTGCAGAGTTTTATATAGCGCAAACTTGACCCGAATCGGGTATCAGAGCGCTTTACATAGCACCATTTACGTTACATTAGGACACGCATTCATTTTGTTAGGCACGGGGAGATTAAGTGATTTGCCCAGAATCACAGGATGTTCAGCGTCATTGCCGAGATTCGAACCCAGTTCCCCAGGTTAGAGGTTGGACGCCCTAGCCGTTAGGCCAACTCCTCTCCCCAATATTTGACACGTTCGTCACAGTTTATCCCATACCGCAAACTTGCAATCAAATCATGCACTTACATCCACTTTACTCACTGGCCTCGCTCACCACCACAAATTATTTCCAACAAATTAATTCACTGGACAGTAAGAAAGGAAAGGAAACTTGACTTACTCTGCTGCAGGGTAGGGTAGAGGGATTAGGTGGGTTGGGTAGAGCTTTTGATTGAATAGGGCTCACTACACTGATCATCCATTTATCTTCTTCGGCGTATTCAGTCACTGTGCTAGTCAACGGAAGTCGTAAGGAAAAAATCTGAAAATGAGTAAAATGAATTTGTTATGGGAAATCATGAAATATATTCTGGAATCACTCAACTTGGTTATAAAAACAAATGTGGTGGGGGCGGAGCTTGCCTAGCCTAAAGATTGCTGCTTGCTATGCAAGCTCCTTCGGCCATTTCAGCTATCCTTCACAATCCTGCATCATTGTGGCAAAAAATGCATCACAGGGCAGCACCCTACACTTCTAGTGCATAATCACTTCTATTATGCCTGGGATTCCCAAGAGAGGACACCGCCTGAAGGGCTGATGCGGCTCTGTGCAGCCTTCCCTGTAATGGTGGCAGGGAGTGCATGAGGCCTGTTTCTGCTGTGGGCTTGTCTGCGGCAAGCTACAGGTGGCATCGGCCCATGACCTCCCGGAGCTATACGGCGGAGAGAAGTGAGCTGGAGCCAGTGGCCCGGGGGATTGCGCTGGGGCCTGTCTGCTGATTTGTGGACTGTGCTGGGCCCTTTGGTGCAGCTGGCCCTCTGGAACTGAGCAGCTGGGGCTGGATATCTGTGGCTATGTCGAATGTTGGGGGCATTGTGTGGGTGGGGGGTGTGGTTGGCAGCATTCAAGTAATTGTATGCCACAGACCTGAGCAGAAAATATTGCATTTGCTGCATTGTGACTACTGGCTGCCTACAGGTTAGTCTGGTGGTGGTTAGCTGGATGGATGACACTACTACCACAACTAGGCATATGGCAAAATTGAAGTTCCAAACTTGGAATGTTTGAGGATTGAATTATTGTCGTAAGAGCTGTAAAGTGGTGTTGTATCCCAGCAGCATCAGATTGATGTCACCATATTGCAGGAGATGCACTTGGCCCCCAATACCGGGTTGCTCACATTGCGGCGTATGCGAGGAGTGTGCCGTACTGCGGGGCTCACCACTCATGTGAAGGGGGATCCTGGTTTGAACTTGCTTCGGCTCAGAGATTACATTGCCAGAAGTATGTGTGGACTCTGGAGATCATTTTGTGGTGGCGCTTTGTCGCAAGGAGTATTTTGGCTTACTTCTGGTCGGGGTTTATGGATGCAATTATGATGATCCACAGTTCTAATATTCACTGCATGCCAAACTTGCTACATATGGCAATATACCACAGATATGGGGTGGGTATTTGAATTGTGTTCAGGCCCCTGACCTGGATTGCTATCGGGCCCCCCACGGTGGCATTCAGCAGCAGCTCACACTATAGCAGCGGGGACTGAAGTATGCGGTCTTGTGGATGTATGGTGTTATCGCTCACC
The DNA here is from genome assembly GCA_963921515.1 of Calotriton arnoldi. Taxonomy (NCBI): domain Eukaryota; kingdom Metazoa; phylum Chordata; class Amphibia; order Caudata; family Salamandridae; genus Calotriton; species Calotriton arnoldi. Next base: position 1,028,889 of record CAWUFW010003117.1, read on the forward strand.
ACAGGGCAGGGAGAATACTCATTACTCTACTGTCCATGACATACACACGCGCATTCACTAGTGGCTTGTTTCACGCAAGTCTGTTATCCAGGATACGCCAAATGCAACCATCTACCACGCACATACTCAGATCATTCTCCAGTACGGCTTGTTTTAGACTTAAAGTGCTGGTGCTCACATGCGTTCTCATGGCAATTTGGACAATATTCTATTCTTGATGCTGTGTTTCGTTAAGAACTAGCACAAGCAATAGATGAATATTTTCAAGCCAACCTGGGCTCTGTTGCAAAGTTTGGCATTATTTGGGGGGTCTTCAAGGTTTATATGCGTGGGGTTACCATCTCGAAGCATGCAGGGGTGCTCTGTTCTATTCAAGGCCACCTACAGAGGTTAGAAACTGACTTAGCAAGCTTAGAATGAGTTCATTGTGATACGGCGGATCAGGAGTTAATAGCGCTTATTAGGGTTAAACTAGAAGAATACAACAAGCTGGCTCAGAGCTAGGTAATGCACTTGGGCAAGTATGCTACTGCCAGAGCTTATGGAGAAGGCGAGTGGCTGCGTTCCACCTTGGTAGCCCTACCTCAGCCTAGCCATGAAGACAGTGAGGTATTGTCGGTACTGGGCGAGGGGTGGTACCTGTACATGGGGCGCACAGGTGTCAGAGAGATTTTGTCATTATTACACTGACTTGTACATGTCAGAATTACATATGATGAGCAGGCCATCGCAGCCATCCGTCCCACGGAGATCGTTGCCACGTTGAAAGATATGCCCGGTGGCAAGGTGCCTGTTACTGATGGTCTGACAGTTGCTTTCTATAAGGCTTAAAAGGATAAACTCATTCCACATTTGGTCAAACTTTTTGAAGAGATGGTACACAATGGTTTCATGCGTGCTATTATGCGTGAAGTGTTGCTGATCACTTTGCTTAAACCAGGCAAGCCAGTAAACCATTGCTTGCCCTACCGACCATTATCACTCCTAAATACAGACACAAAATAGTTTTCTTAGCTAGTAGAATGGTGCCTTTGTTGCTCGGCATAGTAGGTCCAGAGCAGTATGGATTTATACCTAGCCAATCTCTATTCTTTGAACCATCTTTCGGCCTTACCACAAACAGTACTCCCCTTCTTGAATGAGTCCCTCGGGCAGGGGAGGGTCCCGAATGCCTTCAAGAATGCTGTTGTGGTCCCTCTCCTAAAGAAACCGGACGCCGACCCTCTTAATCCATCAAACTACCGTCCCATCTCTCTGCTCCCCTTCTTAGCTAAGATACTGGAGGCACATGTCGCCAAATGTCTATCTAATTTCATTGAACACTCTGAACATCTGGATTCTCATCAAGCAGGCTTTCGGCCTGCCCATTCTACTGAGACTGTTATTTTGGCAGTCCTAGACACCTTGCGAGCTAATGCGGATAAGGGCACCCCCCAGGCCTTGGTGCTGCTGGACTTGTCGGCCGCGTTTGACACCAAATCTTGCTGGACCGTGTCAGACAGGCTGGCATTCACGGTTCAGCTTTCAACTGGATTAAGTCATTTCTTGAGGGTCGCACCCAAGCAGTACGCCTTGCTCCTTTTATTGCCCCCGAGACCGCAATCACGTGCGGGGTCCCACAGGGATCATCATTGTCCCCCCACCTGTTTAATCTTTACCTCCTGCCCTTGATTCGTTCTCTAAGGAATAGGAGGTTAACTACTTTTAACTATGCTGATGTTCTTCAGCTTATTTTTACCATCGACAATTACCCTGACTCAATTCAGGAATTTAAAGACACCATGCTCTATATTCAGAGTTGGATGGACAATAACCATCTTAAGCTTAACCCGGGCAAGACTGAACTAGTCCTCGTTGGAAAAGGCCAGATCTATTGGGGCCCACACTACTGGCCTACTGATCTGGGACCCTCTCCTACCCCGTCCACCTCTGTAAAAAGTCTTGGAGTCACTATAAATGCTGATCTCTCATCTAGAGGTCAAGTAGGGGCAGTGGTCTCCTCCTGCTTTTTCCAACTACGCAAGATTAGGAAGATTGCCCATTTACTTACTCATACCGCTCTTATACAGGTTGTTACAGCCTTGGTTCTCTTTCATCTCGATTTTTCCAACTCTATTTACCTTGGTCTTCCATTGTTCCTACTAAAACGTCTCCAGCTGGTACAAAACCAAGCTGCGAGACTTATTTACAAACGGCCAAAATGGCAATCTGCAAGCCCCTTACTTGTAAAACTCCACTGGCTCCCTATCATTCAGCGGGCAGCCTTTAAGACAGGGTGTTTAATTTTCAAGGCCCTTCACTGTAGGAGCCCTAAATTCATCAAATGCATGATATCAAAACATGTTCCCAACCGTAATCTGCGATCGGCACATCTCCAGTTGCTAACTACCCCTACCTATGAGCTCAAACGTCAGGGAGGGTGCAGGTTTTCTTATCTGGCCCCCAGATTCTGGAATTCTCTTCCACTAGCGATTAGGTCTTGCAATAACTTATTGGGTTTCAGAAAAATGCTCAAGACATGGTTGTTCGAGCAGGCTCATGCATAATCCGCTTCTGCCGTGACTCTGATCAAGTTTAGCGCCATGAAACCTCTGGGTGTACGTGCGCTATAGAAATTTTTATTAACATAATCTCACGGCTTGATCCTGACGTATGTACTGCAGCCATTTTTCTGGATGTGGATAAAGCTTTTGATTCTGTTGAATGGGAGTTTATGTTAACTGGATTGCGCCATGTGGGGGTTCCTAGAGAGGTGGAATGCTTTAGTGGCCACTCTGGACTGCGTATAAACTGGGAGAAATTCCTCGTTTTCCCCCGTACTGAAACCACGGTCCCCATATCAGCAGAGTTTCCACTTAGGTGGAACACTGAGCCAGTGCGCTACTTGGGCATTCAGATCCACACGGACCCAGAGGTAGTAATACGTGAAAACTATGGAAAGGCTGTACAGCACCTTGCTGAGGCCATGGATTGCTAGATACAACTCCCACTTTCTCTCATTGCATAGCCATTATGGAAATGGTTGTGCTTCCTCATTTTCTGTTCGCCTTTGCGAACGTTCTGATACTGTTACCAGGTGCGATGTTTCGGACCCTGCGCTCTTTGATGTTGCGTTTGGAGTTGGCCGGCAAACAGCCTCGCGTACAATGGGATACACATACTCCTCCCTATTTGGCAGGAGGTCTTAACTCACCTGACTTTGAAGCATACTACAAAGCAGCTCAAACCATGTTTGCTAACTTTTGTCTATACTGCTTGTCAGATTTGCGACATCTTTGGTTGGAACATGATGTCGCTATCTCTTTTCCTACTTGACAAACCATTATGCCGTTTTCACATAATAGACCCGGTGGGCACCACAATATATGTTTTGAAGAAATCAGCAGATGTGCAACAGGTGATCTTGCTTCATTCCCTGAGGTTGCCCTTGGAATGGTGCGGTTGGTTTCTATTGGGGTGGGAGCGAGTGGTGGTGGAGGCGCTGCATGCACTGGGAGCAGGTCCGGCTACAAACAGATGTGACAACCTTTCTAGCACAATTTTATTACTACTGAGCATGCCATGCATTGCGGACCTTGGTAAATCGAGATCTGACTGAGCCCCGAAAGTCTCCTACAGACAGAATCAGTATTATATACTTTCACACTGGAGTTTTGACACCCCTGTATTTTCAAAGCTTTCGGCGAATGGCAAGAAGACCTGGACATAGACATAACTGAGAAACAAAGGGCTTACTGTTCTGTAATCCATACTATTTCATTGACTTCATATACCATCGACTAGTACATTTTAAATATCTTAATCAGATGCACTAAACCCCCACCCGATTATTTCGATATGGCCTGAGGGATGATTCTTGGTGCCCCCAATGTGGTGCGGTGGACTCTAGCTTTGCACATGTGGTATGGTACTGCCCAGGTGTGCACCACTTTTGGCTCACAGTTTTCAAAATTATGGGAGAGATCGCAGGAGATGCCACTGTTGGCACTTCTAGGGTATGATTGCGATGTACCATGACCTTACCGGTGACTTGTGACGAAGGATCTTTTGCTGGCACAGTGCAGAATTGCAATGCGATGGATGAAAGGGTCTCTTCAAACAGTGACGGAATGGCTTACTGATATGGCATATTGCAACACACAATCTGACACCTATTATGATCTTATGCTGCCCCCCAGTCGTCCAGGAGACATATGAGGCCCATACCAGGAGCATTTGCTTTTCATGAGCTGGGATACTGAGGTTGAGGAGAGTCTGGGGGACGTTGCGTGAGAGTTTTGTAAAGTTGGAAATATAAAATCCCCTTTTAGGTTAGGGGGCTTGGATTGCGATGAGCCGTGGATGGAGTGGTGTTGATTGATGGTACATATGTCTTGTGCGCCAAATGCTCTTATACGCCTGTCTGGTGCCAGTAGAACATTACTGGAGTCTTAATCCAAGATATTTACATTAATTACAATTGCTATTAACATTCCATTTACCTGTCTTTTTTGTATGTTTATTGCCATCCAGTCAATCCACTTTGTGTTTCTACATGCCCACTATGCATCTGTAATCTTAGTATGTTTACTTCATGTACTTGGTCTATGCTGTAAGTGAACTCTCTATGATGCTACACTATTAACTTACATAACATTTAAATAAAGTAAAAAAGAAAAAGTGGCACATGTCAAGAATGCATTTTCCAATGTTTTGGTAGGCTGGGACTGAAGAACTTACAAAAAATAAAGGAGTGAAGTACCATAAGGTGACTGAGTGGGTGAAGTGAAACACACCCCGTGTGTTTGGTTTGTAATGCATTGAAAACTTTGTAAATGGTGCGTTAACTGAAGCATATGCATATTGCGCAGCCAACACTGCAGTCACATGACATCACAAATTGAACCATACTGCACTTCGGTCATAGGTGGTGAAACGCCATGGACGGGGAGGGGGAGTGTTGAAGGATGAGTGGAATACATCTGGCTCACTTATCAAATACAGTGGGGCCGATTCGCAGAACTAATCTAAGACAAAATCCTAAACTTACTACTTCTGGTATTCACAGAAGGCACTTAAGATTTTTGGTATTCACAGAAACCACTTACGACTCCTAACTTTACGTCCGCAGTCGGGCCGGAATCTCCGCACCTGGACCGTAGTCTCCGCACCCGGACCAGAAGTAGTAGGTTTAGGATTTTGTCTCAGATTAGTTCTGTGAATCGGCCCCAGTGAGTCTAGAGAGTGGAAGAAAAAAGAAAAAATACCCCCCACTTTGAACCTTAGCTTTGACAACCCTACATAAACAAAGTAAGCGAAGTAGGTGACCAGCATGCCCTCTCCATGAGAAGAGCTACCTTGCTTATTCATCCAAACAATCCAAATATTCATTCATCCTTTCATTCTAATTCACCCATAGCCACCATGATTTAGCTTTACTTTCTCTCATCCAGTCTTTACCCCTAATCTTAGTCATCATAGTCTTTACCGCAGTATCTTCTAACAAAAATATCACTCTGGGCATATGGTTGGTTCACATTGTTTGACAAGCCAGGATTGGAATAATGGTCAATGAAAGACATATGGTGTTGGTTGGCAAATGCAATGCTTTTTTCAAGCAATGCTGCACTGTAAAAATGAATGACACAGCACACAACATTGGGGGGGGGGGTCCATTGGGGTGGGGGTGGTGGTCCTTGACCAAGGCTACTCTCTTTTGAATTCATCTGTTGGAGCATGAGCAGGAAAAAGAATGCCTTCTCAGCAAGCATACGTGGTGGATATTTTTTTAAATACTAGCTTACTTGGGCATGCAATCTTCACGTCAGATAGTAGACTACCAAAATTGGTTATTCTAATCTTACTCTTACAGCACCACAAGATATATAGGAGAGATGGAAAGATTACCAACAAAGCAGAAGATAAGTGAACCAGAGATCAGGAAAAGTCAGCTACCAAAAAAGAAAACCATGTAATATAAGGGGAAAAAAAGATAATGCAGGGATAACAGGAATTAAACAAAAAATGAATCCGTTGTGCTTTGCACAAGTGTGTTTGTACCCCATCATCGTCGCCACGTGGAGGAAATACGGCAGGTAAGCAACACCAGCCTCCAGGTAGCAAGTCCCGTCTTGGAACCCAGCCCCAACATTCCAATAACCCAAAATTCTACCCTAAGCCCACAACCATCATAAAACACAACATTAGGGAAATAATAATAATGAATAATAGGACTTACTAGGGTTAGCAGAGCCCTCGGCAGCGGCAGCGGTGACCGGCACCTCTTGCTGACCAGCTTCTCCCGGACCCTATACAACGTCCCTCTTCTTGCCCTTGGGTGCTGATGTAAGAAATAAAGAAGAAGATTAAAAAAAACAAATTAGTAATTCAGTTAATCTCCGCAAAATTATTAGGACAGGTAAACGCAGTCACATAATTGTACTTATCTAAAAGAGGTCACCTACAGTACTAGTTTCGAGTCTATTGACTATTGTTGAGTTGCCCATACTAATCCTAAAATCCCGATTCCAAATTTCCTTAACAAAACTACATTTGGAACTAATTGATTGCAGTGAATGATCTTTGATTTTATTCTAATTTCTCAACCCACTTTATGGACCAACTCAGTCTCCCTTTTTTACAATGCATTGACGCATATTACACATTGCTGTGAAATAGCTTTGAACTTTCCGAGCTACATAAACAAAGTCGTAGTGGGGAACGTGCTACTCTCTGATATCACTGATTCACGATAGTGACAGGATGACAGTCTGCAATAGCTTCCTAATTATTCAGCCAAAGCGAGCACCAATTAGGAGGTGCTGTGCACCTGCCTAGCAGAAACTAGAAACTGGATCACACAATAATAATGTTCCAACAATAACTAAATGTAACTTACCTCTGAGTGTGAGCATTCAGATTTTTTTTCTAACATTGTAGAACACAAACACAACAAATAATTGATACTTACTGAGCCCTGGAATCTCGATGCCTAGCAGATGAAGCAGGCCCTGGTCCTTGTCTTACATATCTGCCCAGTGGGGCCTCAGCTGCTGGATGTTGCTCCGATCCTGGCTGGTGCACCGCATGCACCAACGCACCCTCCCCCAGCGCAGCCGATGCTCCTGCAGGGGGCATCCACTGCCAGGCCTGCCTCCTGCTGCTACCATGGAGGGGAGGTGGCACTGCACAAAAGAAACTAGTGTTGCTACCTCCTCCTCGCTAACGCCGACCCTCTGCCTTGGTGCTATGGGGAGTAGCAAAAGGAAGGAAAGGAAAGAAATAAGGAAGTAAGGGTAAAAATAAACCAAATAGTCAAAAACACCTAAAAAAATGTCCCAAAATTTTTAAATTCACAAAGACACACACTAATATGATAAATAAAAATGAGGGGTAGATAAGTTTTAAAGGGGGAGGATTAAAGAGATTAAACAGGAATTGTGACAATTAGGCCCAGCGCCATAACAGAGAGTAGAAAAACAAGAGCGCACATGAATACTGCACAGTGTAGTTTGTGCGCGATTTGCAATGCATGGACGCACTGCGCTTGCACATGGCAACACAAACAGGTGCCTGGCAAACTCAGCCCGAAAGCAGAACTCCATATAGCCCGAACCCTGCCCATGCCTACTCTAGAGAAGGTGTCCCAGGACCCCTCCAAACATCTGTCGGCCCCTGGCAAATAAAGGTGCTCCCAGGGGCTTCAAATAATTCGAGGACACCTCTGCCCATAAACCCCTGATGCACCAGCACCCAGGGAGATGGGGGTAACTGGGGCCATCTTGCACTATGGGGAGGGGGCCCCATGCATTCTCCCTCATCATGCTCTTTATAAAAAGAAATGCACTGACCCCCCCCTGGGCTCTTGCCCCTCTGGGGGGATTATATTGGAAAAGGACCATCCTATTTCGAGAAGGGCCTGGAAGAATCTGGCAGGAGACTGCACCCCTTGCCAGATATCCGGTGGATCGACTATGCATTGTAGCTTACAGCAGTTTGTGAACAACCCAGGGGCTAAGCGAGAAAAGCTACAGACTTAGATTGATGACTTGAAAAGAAGTGGACTCTCTGTCTCCCAACCTTGGACTCCAACGCAGAAGGTTTCCTGCTCGAGTTGTGGTGGGTATTTGAGTGTGTTTTGAGATGCCGTAGGTGACATAATGAGGAGGAACTTTTCTATTTCCGAGATAGGGGTCAAATGCAGCCCGTGAATAGTGAGCTATCCCAATAGGGGGTGGTGAAGGACATGGGCCAGTGTCTCAGATTTTTTATTTGTTTTTGGTGCTCTGTGAGTGGCTGGTGGAGAGACAACTGCCCTATATGTTTGGAACCTTTGAGAGGCATGCACTCTCCGCATTCCCCACCCCATCAGAGACAGTGCACAAATGTCTGCGGACAACTAAATTATCATATGGGAGAGCAAGTAGAACACTGCCTATGTGGGAACTGTGTTAAAAAGCTGAGCAAGGAGGCCTAGTTAACAAAAATATAGGAACAGGCTGACGGGCTGCGGCCGGGGTGCCCCCTCTCCCGCCTCTCTTGGTGGAAAGACACTGGAAGGCTACTGCCTTATGAGTCGCTAGATAGGGTGATGCTGAGGGCAGCTGAATAATGGATGTGAGGGGCCCAGGAACTGCCCAGGGCATATCTTGCATTGCTGTCTGCATTGTGCTCCAAGTTGCCTTTTAGTGCTGCCACAGGGATGGTGGTTCGATAGTTAGAGGTAAGTCCACAAAGGTTTAGGAAGGCAACACTGTAACTCAATACACAATGCTGATGCCTCTTCCCTAATGGGTGAGAAAACAAGACGAAGCACAAAAAAAACTAGAACAGGAAGTGACCATGAAGGAACCCTCGAGTGCTGGGGCCTATCCACGGTTCTCTAACTGGTCTTGAGGGAAAAATAGAAAAAATATCAATATAGGTGAACCTCATAATTATGGACGGTGGCTGAAAGGGTACACAGTGTGGATGTGCCATTGATAACTTGTAGTCCAAGGTTAAGGGGCTGAAATGGCAGTCAGTAGAAATGATAACAGTGATTAAAATTGTGGAAAGCAAGGTGAAGGATGCTGAAAACAGCTCTTAGTGCAACAATCTTCGTTTCCCTGGATTTCAGGAGCAGCCTGAGGGTGACGATAGAGAGAGATTCCTGGAGGACTGGATCAAGTGCAAGTCAAATCCACACAGTCTGTCAAACATGTTTGCAGTTGAGATGGCACATAAAGCCCTAACGGTATCCCCTCTGATAGCTATGAATCTTCACTAGATGGTTCTCTTCCTGGCACACCTTGGGAGTATATTGGGCATAGGTCATACACCCTTTGTTCCCAAGAGTGAGAGAAGAAAGGTTTTCCATTGGTGACTTTTAATATGTGTTTGTTTGATGTTGTGTGGGGTGTGGTGAAAGGCACCTCAAGCAGTGAGGTTGTGAGTAGTTCAAAGCCTCCAGCATGATGCAGTAGGGATGGCATGTGTAAGGGGTGCTGGGATTTGGTTTAGCATTCATGAATTAAACTAGATATCAACATAAATGAGGAGGGAGGTTCTGTAATGAGGGTCCTGGAGATATAGTCACAGGTATATACTAGGTACCACATCGAAGACGTTGGGCCTTTATCTACTAACGTGGAATGTCAATCGCCTGGGTCACAAGCTTGAAGGGGCAATTGTCCAGAAGTCCCTTTATAGACACAATCTTGACTCATCCTTCTGCAAGAAACACATTTGGTGGGTAATACATGCAACTTTCTTAGCAGAGGCATTGGTTGGTTCATTGAGGGTTCACATCTGGCTCATGAGGGGTAGGTATACTAGCCCGTAGATTATTAAGATTCAGGGTTATACAAGCATGGACTGCCTCTGAAGGATGCTATGCTACCATATACAGGAAGTTGAATGGGGGAAAGAATCATGTTGGTGTCCTGTATGCCCCCCTTGGACTTTAAACGTTTGCACTAACCAGAATGGGAAAATAGATAGTGCTGGTGCCATATGTGCTCCTAATTGTGGAGGGAGACCTCAATTTAACTATGCATGTAAACATGGACAGTTACAACACCCTCCCAACTAGGGAAGAAAGATAATAGACTAAGGGACTTTGTTGATGCACTGGGTCTGATAGATCTGTGGTGAGAATTGCATCCCAGGGACAGAAAATATTCTTTTTTATCAGGCAGTATGACAGCCTTTACTTGATCTGACTGCTTCTTGGCACCCTGAACACAAGGGTATAGTTATGTAGACACATGCTTCCTGCCCAGAGGAAACTCTGACAACGCCCATTTGTGTACAAAAATAATCACTCAGAAGATGCTACATGGGCTGGGATGAAGGCTTGATCCATGGGAAATAAAGGACTTGGACACCAGAAGTGACTTGATTTAGGCAACAGAAAAATACTTTGCACAAATACTGGATTGTTTCTATCCGGGGAAACAGTGTGGGAGGCATATAAGATCATCCTACTGGGACACCGCATCTCAAAGAAAGCTGGACAACATAAGGAAAACGTCAAGACCATCAATGAGCTAGAGTGCCATCTGAACCAATGGGAAGGGGACTACATCCTGGACCCTGATGTCGATTTGGCACATCGAGTTGCATTCACCACGAGGAAAGAATATAGTCAGACCCTGAATGACGAGGCTAGAGTGGTCTCGCGAGTAGCAAAGCAGCATAGATTATGTGTTGTGGGCAATTTAGTGATTCAGTTGCTGGCAAGGCAGGGACATAGAAAGGAAGGGAAAGATGGGTCCAGATGATTCATCCAATTCAGGCAACCTGGTGATGTCTGCACCGGAGATAGCTCAAACCTTTGCAACATACCTAAAACACCTCTACCAATCCAAAATTATGTGTACTGAGAAAGAAATGAGGAGGTTTGTGTAGAATGCCCCTGCACCTAGACTACTCTATGAAGAATAACAGTTTGATAGGAAATTAGTGGTGACAGAAATTGCAAAGGCCATTTAACAGATAAAGAGTGGGAAAACATCTGGGTCCAATGGGTTTCCCCCTCATTTTTTAAGTTCCTATATGTTAAACTGTGGAAACACTGATTCATATGTTTTATAAGGTTCCAAGGGATAGCAGTCTTTCACGTGATATCAGTATGGCTAATATTTTATTCACAAAACCAGTAAACTGAGAGGACTGCCCATTTCCTTGCTCAATATTGAATATTTATGACAAAATATTGGCAAAGGTAACGCCCAACCATGGATACCAAGTAATAAAAAATCAAATCACCATGGATCAATCAGGCTTTATGCCACATACGGGGTCCTGGAGAGAAACAATATAGCATAGTGCCAGTGGTTCTGCTATTGTTTGATAACGAAAAGGCATTTGATTCTCTTGAATGGACACATTTGTTTTAGTCAAGCTGAGTTTCCCTCTGACCTGCTTTGGCTCCAGGTACACCTGCTAATACGATTACATAAGAGGATGAGGCTGGAGGGAGGTTTATTGATGGTAGATCGTCTTCACGTTCCAAACCCCTACTCGTGTTCCCAATGCCTACCCTACTCCCTTTTTCCTGGGACCCATCTATGTCCATACTATTCCTCAAAAAACCCTTGGTTAGTGGCACCCTCTCCCCCTGCTTAGGTCCAGGGTCTGTTCTATCTTCGGTCAGAACCAGGGACGAATTTTCTTCTTGAGGTTCATTCTGTTTTCCCAAATCCTTTGCCACACCAGTGTCTGTAATAGAAGGTGGGTTGATTCCACTTGCTCTGGAGAGAACGGGCCCTTCAAGGGTGCTTCCATCCCTGTTAGCCCCCACATTAGCCACCTTGTCAAGTCGGGCTACCAAGGGGGCAAGCTCGTCTCTCACGACGGTTCTAATCTGGGCCCGTAAGTCCTCCATCAAGGTAGCCACCCAGGGTGGAAAGGCCATATCCGGTTGTGGGCTTTGGCCAATGTCCAGGGTCTGGTTACTCAGTGGGTCTAGACTTACAAATGCCCCTTCATTGAGTTTTTTCCGCTTTACCCCGACCCTTGTAGCTTGTTTAGGATTACTGGGCTTTGCTGAACCCTTGCTCTCGCCCCTCTTCCTCAGGGATGGTTTTGTTGTAGTTCCCGTTTCGGTTACTGGTACTTGCACAGACACTACAGGGGTACATTTCAAAACACTACTGGCTATGAGCGGGGCCAAATCAGTCACAGTACAACAAATATCTGGGGTTAGCGACAACCGTCTTTCTGTGAGGTCAATCTCCGTGGCCACCACCCCAATAGCCCTCTGGAGCATTCAATCAATTGGGGTTTGAGGCAAGGGTAGGGGTATTAGCTGGGGCTGTGCTTGCTGTTTGTCATTATTGTATCGTTTCCCCATTTTTGATCGTCTGTTTTGAGGGATGTAAAGATGTCCCTGCTCCCGAATCCACCCCTAATAAAAAAAACTGTTAGACTTGTACTTGTGGAGAAACTCCAAACAGAGACAGAGCAGCAAATACAAGGGGAAACAGGAAAATAAAATAAAACACTTACAGCCCACCTCTGACTGCTTCTACCTTCTATCCAATCCGTAACAGCAAAATGTTACCAGGGTGCCGGCTTGAGAGCCTGGGAAGTAATCAAATGTAGCTGGAGGCTGGGGGATGTCCAAGTCCATATGATTAACCTTGTGCAGAGGCGAAGCAGATCCCAAGAGCAAAACCAAGAGGAAGGGCCCAGCCCAGCCTTCTCTGGTGTCTGAAGGGCTAAGACTAGCATGTCTTGGCCCGGTCTTGACCCGGGCAGAACCCTGGCACGCCCTGTGCGCGTTCCGCACTGCAGTACGCCTCTCGATGTTTTATGGCGCACCGGCGCCTCCTGGTGTCGTCACGGCCCCTCCTCCTCCCGGTCCGGCAGGGAATGGCAGTGCGGTAAAGTGCGGCAAAACAGGAGGCTCCCGACGCCGCGGGACGCCTCTCGATGTTTTATGGCGCTCCGGCGCCTCCTGGTGTTGTCACGGCCCATCCTCCTCTCGGGCCGTTAGGGAATGTCAGTGCGGTAAAGTGCGGCAAAACAGGAGGCTCCCCTAATGGACATATTTGATGGCAGTCATTTGCAAGATGGGCTTTGGCCCATACTTTTGTGCATGTGATCAACTGTTATATACTGTCCAAGTGGCCCGGGTGCAGGTCAATGGTACATTTTCGAGGGAGTTCCGTCAGGATAGTGGAACAAGATAGGGTTGAACACTAGTTTCTACACTATTGTTTGCTCTTGCAATTGAACCACCAGCAGAGTGGATAAGAAGGGTAGTACTCATAAGGGTCATTTGATGGATCCTAGAGTAGGACGATGTGATTCTCAGTATGTGCACAACATGCTGTTCAAATTGAGCTTAATGCCTTGTCCCAGGGCACTTAATATTTCGTTTTAGGCCTTATGAGGCAGTATAAGAATTCATGTTCCAAAGATTTTCACATATTCAGTAGCGCATAAATTGGGGGGCCCAATCTTGTGATTTTCTCTATCCTGAACATATCAGTTTATAGAGCTCATATTACCTAAACAGAAAAAAAAACAGACCCCCGAAAAGAATGTACAGACAGATGACTTTGCACTGGAAGGATGTTCTACACTTGAGGGGTCTATTCTATGTAAGGTAATTGCTCATTTCAGTTTACAAGAATTAGAGGGGTGTATGACGTTGCATCGCATTCCGTTGTAACGCATGCCTTTACCACGCTTGTGTTACAACGCAAATGCCATTACAATGCAAACCTTTACCACGCATATTATTTTAACGAATATGCCTTTACCAAGCATGACTTTACAACAAATTTTGTTGTAAAAGGAAGTATGTTGAAGGCATATGCATGGCATGTTCTTCTGACCCCTACCCTAAACCCTAATCCCGGTACCTGACGCACCCACCCCGGCCACCAAATTTTCTAAAAAAATACCCTTCCCCTGCGCTAAACACTAAAACCTTACCACTGCATGACCCCCCCTGTACCCCAGCCTTTCCCCTCCCCTAAACCATAAAAACACTACCCATGTGCTCCCCCTTTGCCCCCAGCCCTTCCCCTACCCTAAAACACTACCCCTGTGCACCCCCCTGCCACCAGCCCTTCTTTAACCCAAACCGCTTAAATAGTAGCCCCCCAACCCAGGCGCAATCTCTCAACCTCTCTCCTCGTGCAAGCAGCTGGTGCATGTAGTTGTGAGGAAGCGGAAGAATCTCTCCGTTTCCTCTAACTACGTGGATTGCCTACCTACAAGGCTGTTTCCACGCATATGCCCTTTCTACTACACATATGCATTTACCATGTATACCTTTCCAATGATATTGACGTTGTAAAGGCATGCGTGGTAAAAGCATATGCATAGTAAAAAATGTGTAGTAAATGCTACACGTTGTAATGGAGCATACTTTGTAACGCATGCGTTGTAATGGCATGTGTGGAAACAGCTGCGTTGTAATGGTTGTTTTCCGAATTAGAGGACCACAATGGGCTCATTTATCCAAAAGAGAACATGGTGACTAATTTACAGTAGATACTGTAGGCATACACGTCTGCCTCATATTGAAATATTGAAATTGAAAGGGTTGACTTCAAATGGGGCAGACAGTTTCAACAACACTGTAATAACTGGAAATAATAGATGAGGTAGTTACACATAAACAAGGCTCTTGCTAAGCATGCCTATCAGTATGAAGTTACCAGGGAGGAGCGACCCCAATGGTAAAGCATGCTATCTAGTGTGAGTAAAATATGTGAACACCTTTTAAGCTAAATCATTCATTGAAAAAGGTGAAATAGGGAACACTTCACTTTCCTTTCTAGTCCTTGTAACATATTTAGGTTTACAACCAGTGGAGCTAGGTTAGTCTCCAAAGAAGGCGTTTAAGAACAGGATTTGCCAGTTGAGCTTTTCTGAAGAAAAAAACATCTTCAGCTTTTTCTTGAGGTTCAAAATCATGGTCAGCTTGTTCTGATAAAATGCGGCCACCAAAGAGAAGTTAATTGTATAAAAATCATATTTATTTTCTGATAGCTGCATTATCCTATTACTTTCATCTGACAGCTCCGCACTATAAGTTAGCTATTGAAACCTTGTACATAGTAATTTTGTGAATAATGATTTATCTAGAATACTTCATCTCTTCCCTTTGTCTGCTATTGAAATGTTTTTTACGAAATGTGATTTTCCGTGAAACATATACAGTATTTACAGTTAAGCACAAGGCACAGCCTGTTCAATTAAATAAATTAGAAAATGAAATGCTTACAACCAAAACTCTTTCAGGAAAAGGATGAAAGATGTGACCTTTCGTGCCAGAAAGGCATCGCTCCCTTTCATTACATACGTGCAATCCAATACACCATGCTGATTCGAAGACCATGTTTTCCCTTCATTTGGCAGCTGAGTAAATGCCTGGCCTTTGTGAAACTGTAAAATATGCTCAAAGCAATAGACATGTCTACCGAGAACAGAGATGCTCACTTCTCTCCCGCAGTGAGAGCGCCAGATGTAGCTATTGAAAAGCCATATCCCTGAGAGGCGTTAAAGGTCTGTTGACACTGCAAATGTCATGGGACCGACTAGAAAAGGAGACATCGTGAATTTACATGAGAAACGGATGGTACATCTGTCTTGACACGAATATGGATTAAACTGCCCTTTTTTGGAGCCATGTCTCAAGGGTTGTCATATTGTTTAAGCATACGACTGCGCGTGTTCTCAATTTTAAATGACAGCTTGCCTACTCTCAGTGGGAAGGCTGACTCATTCATAAAGACACGAAATAAATATGCACAGCTGATGCATCAGATGAGGTCAAAAGAATTTAAATGAAATAAGATCAGTCTAAATATAAAACTACTAGAAACAGAAAAGATTACATTTAGCCAGTTGACAACTACACAAACGTTTCTCGAGCTCACGAGCGTGGTTAACGACGAGGGCAATCAAATACATTGCAAACCTGTTGCAATACATTTGTTGGCAGCTCTACCATGGTTTGATATTTCGATGGAATTTTATTTTTAATATATTGCATTACCATTGTATTTATATAGCAGCTACGACTCCTGACAAGACGTTTACGCCTGGAAGCACACTGCTCTGGAACCTAAGGTTACAAGTGTTTTTGGTTCTTGGAATTAGTCTTGTGCCCTCCACCAAACCATTCAGTGCATTCACTACAGTTCTTCTGGTAGATTAAAGTAGAAGTAGAAGTGTTTTATATGTTATTTCACATTTAGATGGACTACAGCTAATGTAGGCCTGAACTTCAAAATCTCTACCGTTGTTTGCCATCTTCTTTTGTGACACAGGAACATGTTCTTTCTAGGCAGGCTGGAGTTATAATAGTTGAACCTGATTTTCTTTTTTCTTCTTTCCCATGTGAAGAAATGTTTTCTTTTCTTTGTGATTATTGTGGAATGTTTTAATGAACATGGTATTCAGGAAACACCTGCAGTGTGCTGGCTAGTCCATGTATCTTATCTAGTGACAGATAGTGCAAGTTTGAAAAACGCAGAGAGAAGCTTGTAAGTTTATTGTGTTTTGATTCATTAAAACCTTACATAAAATACACATAAAATGTTGTCATAGGGCAATTTGATTCAACCAACCTTAGAATATACCACAATACAAAATAAAAATCTCATAATGACACTGATGTTAAAATAGTAACCAGTTATCTTGGATAAATTAATATGTACCACTTCCAGACCATGTTGACTCAGCCCACTTCAGATAAGACCACAATATGAAAATCTCAGAGTAAGGCTAGTATAAAAATAAAATATTATAATATTAAATATATTATAAAGTTCATAGGAGCAGACACTAAAACTAAGACCATCTTCCAAGTCTTGGTGGCTCGATTAATGCAATGATATTGGACATATGGTCATAAATGCAATTGAAGTCACTGAGAATTTAGTTTCCTGGTAACTTCACACATAAATTTAGCAGCCCTGAGTACCAAAACACAATATGTAGGATTGATCCTGATCATAGTTGCAGAGCCTGCACCTGTGGTACAAAAAATGATGATGTCCCAATATAGCATACATTCTTTTTATTAGAAGCAGTAGAAACTGCAGGTGAATTATAGATACTCTAACTGGTTTTCACAGGGGCTCTAATAAATATTGCTGAGCAGACAAGTTATTATAAGAGTCCATAGCATTATGCAGGTGTTTGCTTCTTGCCAGTTCTAAAATATCTGCAGACCTGCTAAGGAGCCAACCTGAGTCCTTAAAGAGGATTTAAGAGCTATATATGAGAGATTACTATCCCAATTTGAATGTGCCTCCAAATCCTTGACAGAGTTTGTTAGGTATGTGGATCAAGGATATAAGGCGTGGCGATCAAATGTCCGGACAGGCTCAATTACTGAATTTGGCATTCCTGGCTTTGCTTTTTTAACCAAGAAAACACTATGCTAAAAAAAATTGCTTTACACACAAGATCTTAATGGATTAATCCGAATTCCAGTCAAATCTGTGACTTCAAAGAGCCTTGGGAAAATGAAACAACTTATTGCACTCTATAAGTTCTAGTGTAGGTGCAAAACGGCCAGGAAAGCATTGATGTCCTTATGACATTGATGGAGTTCATTTCACCCTGATTACACTCAGGATTGGGATTGCTGAAAGGCTATAAAGCTTTGCATTGAACCTAACTAGAGCATATGCTTCTGTAGCTCCTTTATGTTTCAACTTCTTTAGTTGATATCTTGATAACCCTTTTTTCCATGAGCCAAATGACCAGGTATTTGCTAGATTGCTATACTTTTTCGTTTATTTTTTATGATAACCAAAGATCATCACACTTGACTTAGATTAGCTCAGTTCTAGTTTATTTTCACAATTGTAAATGAGAAGTTTAAGACCCGTTACAGCCCTATGTGTGTGTGTGAGATCACTGATAGCAATTTCATCTGCATACTGTAGGATTTCTAAATGTTCAATTTTGATCTTTGAAGGAAACTAAAAAGAAGAGGGGTAAGGATACATCCATGCTTTCGGCCCCTATTAGTGTTTTTTTTTTTTTTTTAAATGGTCCACTTTTTTCCTACTTTCACTCAAACCAAAGTGCCTGAATACAATGAAGTGATGGCTTGAAGTAGATTGGATGAGATGCCCCATGTTGCCAGCTTTTTCTACAGGATTTGCTAATGCACCTTATCAAACGCTGCTGTATAATCGATAAAGCAAGCAAATAGTGGGGGGCCTTTAAGGGTAATTGCATGACGAGCCAAAAACATATCTTAAAATGGTATCCGTAGTTCTGCAGTTTGGCCTAAAACCTGTTTGAATAAAGGCGATGTTTTGATCATTTGACGATATTTGAAGTTCCTGAAGTAGAACCTTAGCATATGCCTTACCCTCAACATCTAGCAGTGTGATCTCACGGTAGCTGGAAGGATCTATCCTGCCGCCCTTATTTTTGAAAAGGAGGCATAAATTAGATGCCACACAAAGGAATTGACGATTGTGCTAGTCATGGATGCCAATTCACAGAAATTCCAGGGGTAGCAGAAGGGACATCACATTCCTTTTGACCTCCAATTTCACTCACACACACATACTTAAACATACACACAAATTCAAATATATACGCTCTCTCAACCTTAAACACACTCTCACCCTCAAGCACACACACAACATTACATTGATAAGCAACGTTTGCTTATCTGAGCTTCATGGAAGGGCACATTCCAGCTTATTGTACTCCATTTTTATTACACTATCAGGGCCTGATTCACAGAACTAACTTACGCCAAAACGTGAACGTAAACGTAAAGTTAGTACTTTTAGGTATTCACAGAATACACTTACTCATTTTGGTATTCACAGAATGAACTTACTCATTTCGGTATTCACAGAAGTTAGGAGTCATCGGGCCTGATTCACAGAACTAACTTACGTCAAAAACGTAAACGTAAACGTAAAGTTAGTACTATTCTGTGAATACCAAAATGAGTAAGTGTATTCTATGAATAACTAAAAGTACTAACTTTACGTTTACGTTTACATTTTTGACGTAAGTTAGTTCTGTGAATCAGGCCCCTAAAGTTAGGACTACTAACTTCTGTGAATACCGAAATGAGTAAGTTAATTCTGTGAATACCAAAATGAGTAAGTGTATTCTGTGAATACCTAAAAAGTACTAACTTTACGTTTACGTTTACGTTTTTGACGTAAGTTAGTTCTGTGAATCAGGCCCTCAGTGAATAATATATTTTGTTTATTCACTATCAGTGTAATAAAAAATAAACAGATAATAAAGAGCGTGGAGCCCTAGGTGCCCCTGTGTTCCTGGCACAGAATTTGCTACCTCAGAGGCCAAGGGTCGCAAAGGCAGTGCTAGGGGTAGCAAAGGGCAAGCCAGGGGTCACAGCCCTTACACCTGGTGACTCCTAATTGACATCCATAGTGCTAGTTAGAAACAAGGCCCTGAACAGAGGGGTCAGCCAAGGCTCCCATTAATCTTTATCAGATTTGAACAGACAAGTTGGCATGCTTCTCATGGAGACCCGGTTGGTCTTAATTTATTTAAGACTTCAATAACTCTTTTTAAATGAAGCATACTGTTGCCATAATCAGCACCTCCCTTCATGTGACAGTTAAGTGTCACTAAAATGAGGAAATATTTATATTGGTTTCCCTTAGTGGCACTACCATCATAATAGAGCTGACCTGTTGTCAAGAGACACTCTATTTTCTCACTGTAATTGATCCTCCCAATCCAAGTCATTATTGAATCTCCAGAAACGCAATTGATCTTTGAGTTCGAGTATTTAGGAGTCATGAACCATTGATTTTCAAGGTATTTCATTTTCTTCTCCCATAATTTCCTTATATAATCTTTTTTGAGATTGTGCAACTCTTCTTCTGAAAGGGAGTCAGCTACACCCTTCTTTAGATTTTTGGTTAGTTTCGTGAGCTGCACTTTTGGTTCTTTCATTCAAACGTGAACCATCTGTTTTTCGTGCCAAAGAAATGAAAAGGACTGTTTTCCAAGCTTATAAAGCAGATGTGAGTTCAATGTTTGTGTTCCCTTGCGAATACTTTTTTAATGGAATGAATTAGTTCTTTCCAGATTGGTAGCATGCTGCCAAGGTAATCCCCCGAGATATCTTCTCCTTTAACCCCTTAATTGCTGAGCTCCCCCCCACCCCTACCTCCCCAGTGCTGAGCCTTTTTTGGGGGCATTATTGGGGCTGTGTGTGTTTAGGGGCTCCATAACTTTTTTTCCACCTAAGGTATCCATGCTAAAAGTGTGTCCTTCTTTTGCAACATCCTGTGGATCCTAAAGCTACCCAGGGTTTGTGCATTCCCCTGGAGGGGACCGAGAAAATAGGCAAAATATAGCTAGGTTTTCAGTTTTTTAGGAAAATTAGGAAAAAAAGTGCTCTGGATATGTGTCTGTTTTTTTCAAAAAATTGCATCAATCGAATGGTTTGCTGTGCTAAAGTCACCATCTTCCCAACTTTTAGGCACAGTTTTTTTACCACAGTTTTGGCATTTTTCAAAGAGATAGCCCATTTTTCCTATTCGTTTTGCTCTCAACCTTCTTCCTGTTTGTGGTGGAAACCAGTGTAAATGTCCTGGGGAATCCAGGATAGCTATACATTAAATTATTGAGAACGTAATATGGATAAGGTCCTATATTTTCGGACTGAAGGACATGAGTATTTTTAATTGGCATTTAAATACTAAATTGGGAATGGATGGATTGGATACAGGGGTATTGGTCGAGTATAGTATTAATACCCAGGTTTTTTTTAAAACACTTGAGTATTAATTTTTAAACAATATTATTTTTATGAAAATTGTATAAAATAACATTACTACCCTAACCTTTAGGAGCGGGTTGTTAGGGATATAGGGGTGCTGGGTGGGCGTAGTGTATTAGTATTCAAGTTTTTTTTAAACCTGAGTATAAATAACTAAGTGGTATTAAATTGTTTTAGCAAACATAAAAAAAAAACAACAAGAAAATACTACGCTAATATTTAGGAACAAGATGTTTGGGGAGTAGGGGTATTGGGTGGGTTAGTGTTTTATTATCCGGGTATTTGTTTTAAAAAATGTAGCATTAAGTATTAAGTGGGATTAAATGATTTTTTGCAAACTTTATCAGTACTCAACAAGAAAATACTACGCTAAACTTTAGGAGTCGAATGTTTGGGATATAGGGGTATTGGGTCACGTAGTGTTTCAATACTCAGGTATTATTATTTTTTAAAACATGAGTAATACTTTTTAAGTATTATTAAACTATTTATTGCAAACAATAACAATATTCAACAAGAAAATGGTACACTAACCCTTAGGAGTGGGATGTTTGGGAAGTAGGGGTATTGGGTGGGATAGTGTTTTAATACCCAGGCATTTTTTCTGAAAAAATCCCCAAATATAAAATTTTAAATTATGTTACATTTTTTTCCAAACATTAACAATACTCAAGAAGAATATACTACGCTAACCTTTAGGAGCAGGATGTTTGGGATATTGTGTATTGGGTGGGGTAGTGTTTTAATACCCAGGTATTTTTTGTTTTAGCCCTAAGTGTTACATTTTAAGTGGCATTAAATTATTTTTGCAAACTTTAACAATACTCAACAAGAAAATACTACGCTAACCTTTAGGAGCATGATGCTTGAGATATAGGGGTATTAGGTGGGGTAGAAAAACACCCGAGTATTAATTTACTGCGGAAAAAAATTAAACAAACACTACAATATCAAAGAGAAAAATACATTTGTTAAAAAATTACAGAACCTTTAAAAAAAATTAGAACATATGTAACAATGATCTAACAATTTAAAATGTAAATGCAAATGAATACACAAAGTTTTCAGTAAAAAGGTTTATTTATTGAGCAAATATAATTTATTACAGTCTTTCAAAAAATATTTTCTGTTTTTTTCTATTTAAGAAGCACAACGAATAATTTATTGTAACTCCGATGCATTTGTAAAACATTTTTAAATACATTTTTCCACAGTTTGGCAGTAAATGTAATGGATAAAAGAGCCTGTTTTAAATTTTTACAAACTTCCTAGACGCACATGGTTTGAAGATTGTTTCTGTAGTTGGTGGTGTGTCACAGACTCCAGCGGGTGGAAGGTTAGGTGCGGCCAGGTAGGGAACTTTAATTTCTTTATATTACAAGGTTTGGTAGGTACATTTACTGTAAGGAAAGATGTGGGAGATATGTTTAAATAACGTGGAGAGTATGTGTTTTGTTTTGTTATATTCCATATAGGTACCCTATATAGGCGCAGGTAACACTGCAACCTTTCACCTATATCCTTCCCTACATTTCATACATAACGGTTCATAGGGACTGCATTTTACCTAGATATGACACTGCATTCAGAACGCGGGTTTTTCCCTGGTTCAATACTCATACATTATGCATGAGCTTCTTGGAAGCACAGCAGGACTCACAGCAGGACGAACATCTCCTGTATAATATAATACAACATAAGCGATGAGGGCATAGACCACGTGTGCACTAGTCACAATTTAAATTATTAAAGTAGTTTGGTGTTGACGCTCTAGTCTCAGTGGTCCACCGCTTCTGGCCACTATTTCAAAAGACAAATAGTGATTTAAGTGAAAGGAGCATCTTCTCAGTATCCCCAATTATATCAGTCCATAATTAACATATGTCCAAAGAACAATCGACAGGCCAGGTTCCAGTTGTAATGAAAATTTTTCCGTTTAATTCCAGCAATCTTAAAAAGACAGTATCATGTTCAATATAAAACGGTCTTGATAGCCTACGTGTTTCGTCGTGTGCTGGACGTCATCAGGGCTGCAAGAAGAAAAAAATATACATATAAACACTAATCAGTACATTTACATCAACAAACATCTTGACAACTTTATTATGTTAAGTCCTGCCTATCTCCATTCTATACTTAATATCCCAGGATCTTGACATTCAATACTTCCAAACAAAGCAATGTATTATTTATTTATACAAAAAGTAATGCATTTTTTATTTATACAAATAAATTCATTCACTGAGATGATATCCAGATCAGCAATATCTATGTACCATTACACTAATGATCGTAATCTGAATACCCTAATTCTTATTTGCGAATCCTTATTGGACTATTTTGTCCATTTATTTTATTACTAAAGAAAAAATGAATAAGTAATTCTTATTTGCGAATCCTTATTGGACTATTCTGTCCATTTATTTTATTACTAAAGAAGTAAAACGAATAAGGGACATACCTAGATTTAAATTCTGCATTTGATTGGTCCTCGATATGATAACACGTCTTCCTCTGATAGTTTTAACTCATAAATTTTGATTTCTGAAGGTAAAATATGAAATCATTAATTATTTGCATAATAATTCTGATTACCCTAATTCTTATCACTGTAATGATCAAAAACCTACCTAATTCGTTATATTGTCCGTAATTATGTTGATTCCCATGTTTTTCACTTCAGCTCTATTCCTCACTGTATTTAATTTCAAGGTGGCGGTATATATTTTTCCACACACCACTTAATAATCTTCTTATACAAATATACTAGGACAAAAGAAATTAGTCATCATAAAAACCCTATATTCATCCACAATTCTGAATCCTATATGCCTACAAAAATCAATCTGTTTTATTCTGGTACATACCTTCTTCAACACTTTCTTTATCCTGAATATGTGTTCATCCCATCCAAATCCTTATTATTCCTTGCAATTATTAGTCTGTTTCCCAAAAAACAAGAAAAGAACCAATCTCAAGAAACTCGCATTCTTAATTTCACAGTTCACTAATATACCCACAACAATCTAAACAGCAGTCCACAGTGGTATACTGTGATACTGTGCCATTTAAAATACTTGGACAAAATAGTCCAATAAGGATTCGCAAATAAGAATTACTTATTCATTTTTTCTTTAGTAATAAAATAAATGGACAAAATAGTCCAATAAGGATTCGCAAATAAGAATTAGGGTATTCAGATTACGTTCATTAGTGTAATGGTACATAGATATTGTTGATCTGGATATCATCTCAGTGAATGAATTTAGTTGTATAAATTAAAAATTCATTACTTTTTGTATAAATAAATAATACATTGCTTTGTTTGGAAGAATTGAATGTCAAGATCCTGGGATATTAAGTACAGAATGGAGATAGGCAGGACTTAACATAATAAAGTTGTCAAGATGTTTGTTGATGTAAATGTACTGATTAGTGTTTATATGTATATTTTTTTCTTCTTGCAGCCCTGATGACGACCAGCACAGGACGAAACGGGTAGGCTGTCAAGACCGTTTTATATTGAACATGATACTGTCTTTTTGAGATTGCTGGAATTAAACGGAAACATTTTCATTACAACTGGAACCTGGCCTGTCGATTGTTCTTTGGACATATGTTAATTATGGACTGATATAATTGGGGATACTGAGAAGACGCTCCTTCAACTTAAATCACTATCTCCTGTATAATATCTATGTTAAAGTTCAGGCCTGACGTCATCCTTTAGGCCGACACAATAACGCAGTAAGGTAGGACCCATGGGGAGACCTATGGGTATATATACATCATGTCTTGCTTAGACAGGGAGAGGAGACCATGACTTCCCGGCTGACACACTGACCAGAGACGCTAAGGTTCCTGCATGCAGACGCTCCAGCTAGCAGTGGTCTAACATCCCTCGCGGGGTGTCCAACTCGAGACCAGGATGGGGTCCCACATTCTCTAACTCTCAGGTAATGGAGTGGACTAGATCCTAGAGGGATTCTTGGCATAACACCTACACAGATGCAAGGTACATTTAGGTACATCTAGTTAGGGAGACATCGTAGGAGTAATCACTTTTTATCATGTGTTTTATGTACTTGTATATATTCATGATTTCTGTAAGATGGTAGAACTTTACCATCCTTTTACTTTCGTAGTACTGCTAATCATATATCTCTGCTACTGTCTAATGGTTGTTGCAGCTCATATATTCTACACTAGAATAACAACTGTTCAATAAATACTTATTGAAATGCCCAGCCTGTTTATTCTGTGTAACTCTCTGAGACAAACTAAGTGAGAACGCGTGACTGAGCGAAAGGTAGTATATTGTTTCCACAAGCCTGGGGGATCAGGGTTGTCAAGTTCTGAGGTTGCCAAGAACTATTCTCTCCCGGATAAGAGGAGACTCTAGTGGCACTGTGAGCTAGCTAATACAGACAGGCTAACTTATCCGGTGAGGGTGCACGGAATCCCACAGTTTATGTTATCCGAACGCGCAGATCCTGTATAGGTAATATAGGAACTACACGACAAGGCGCCACCAACGTTGGTTGGGTACTTATTTAACGGTAGAATCGAGTAGTTCAGTCGTGCTATTCTCAGAGACCCCTACTCACAAAACACCAGAGACGTCTGGAGTGGGTGGGCACAAACTCCACCACAGCTCAGTAGGCGAGAAATCCTATTTATTGGCTGTTGGTTAATGAAGCTTGAAGGACACAGTGTTCCTGAAATTGGGCATAAAAACCTTATCTTAGTTCCCTTGAACAAACTTCTTCTTTACAAAAATGACTGACACAAAAGATAACGTAGTAGTAGACCTACAACTCTCAAGAGGAGAAGATGAAGACGCAATTCAGATTTCAGAAAAATTCAGACATACAATCACCCTAAAACTGTTAGAAAATGGTTTATCAGCTAGGGGTGGCTTAGTAGTTTTCGTGATTGAGGCACACAAATCAAACAAAACGGAGGTATTTTATTCATGGGTTACATTCCCAGCAGCAAATGCAAGAACACAGACATTTCACTCTTACACAGAAGGAGATGCACCAGTGGAATATTGTTCGGTCGAGGACATAGAGATTCCCCTCACATACCAGAAACACTAAGAAGAGTAAGATTAGGCCTGCTCGGAGGAGAAGGGGCAACATGGCCAATATTACACACCACATCCTGACATTGACACAATGCCACCAGGAGCCTTACTCATACAACATAAAGATTTCATTAAAATCTATAGAAACATGACGCAATTCGTCATAAGGACATTCACTGGCCAACCAGCAATAGTTGCAACTAATGGAACTCAAGTACAGGGTACAGCAACTAAAATCACACCACAAACATTACACGCAGTGATGGGTTAAATGCCCTCTAAACGTGAACAAATGCCATTCTGGGTGGCTCAGAAAATAACACAGCTCGAGGCAGTATTCCCGAATACTACCCCGTATGAAAAACACAGAATGCTAACAATCTGCTTGCCCATGGGGATAACACCACAAGTAGAAGATTGTACCACTTGGGGTACAGTCTTTGCTGCCATTTATACCAGGACTCGTAGTATTCCTTCGTTAGCAGTAGTACCAGACGTATTAAGACAAATACAAAACGAGTACGGAGCAGAACCTGCCCTAAACTTAGGGATGAAGTTACTAGGTAACTATGCCCAGGTATCAGCCATAATACTAGCTAACATTAAGGGGGAAGCAGCTTCGGTGGCCATCCGCAAACGCCTGAGGTAGTTCCATCCTTTAGAACAGGAGCACGAACTAACCAAAATAATTGAAACTGCGTATGCAGAATTAGGCAGAGACAGTTTGGGTGGGAAAGCTTTAAAACCACAACTGATGGGCAGTTCTGAAAAGGACACTTCCAAGCAGACACCTGCTTCTTCTAAAAAGAAGTGGTATACTAAAAAACAACAAAACTTTAAAGGAAATAGATCTCAATCCCGAGTTAGATCTCCTCCACAGGAGCCCTCCGAAAAGAGGTATAACCTTAGGAATAGGGATAATATTAGGAGACCTGACAGGTATCAGGATACTGATACACGTTCCTCTCGTTCCTTTCAGAGTTCATCAAAAAACTCCGAGAGGGAAGGATGGTCAGAAAGACAAGAGCGTACAAAGTCCAAAGACAAGCAGCACGCTCAAGATTACACTAAGAAAGAAGAAAAGCCAAAGCAAAAGCCACAGTTCAAAAAGAAGAAAGTTGCAGGTCTAAAGATCAGACATGCCCAGAATTCTGAGGACTCGACTACTGAACGGGGAATGGGCTCTGACGATACTAGACAGTGCGGCAGAAGTAACAATAGCTCACCAGAACCTGAAGGAATTTCTGGTGACAGCGGACTTGAATGATTATATCACGGTAGAAACACCCGATACTAGGGTAAGTGTTCCACATAAAGTATACGAAATAACGCACCAGATGGAGGAGGACAAGAGTAGGAAAGTGAGAGGTCTCTTTTGGGAGAACCTAACGTTTGGCTATGACATTTTGTTAGCTGAACAAGATTGGCCGCCAGCATTCGTCATGGACTGTCCTAAGGGAGAAACAGTAATTCTTCCGGCCTTCTCAGACGATATTCCCAGGCATTTGCAACACACATATGCGCAGGAGTGGGCAGTAGCCCAGGCTCTGGCATTATACAAAAACCATGTTGGATGGGATGAGGATTCCACCCACCACATAATTCCTATAAAAAATACTTCGACTGCACAGAGGCACTATCCAATAAAGCAAGAAGCTAAAAAACAGGTCAGGGAGATCTTAGATCAACTTGAATACCAAGGGGTGATTGAAACTTGCACCTCTCAAATGAACAATCCTTTGTTTCCTGTCATGAAACCTGACAATTCATATCGTCTAGTTTTAGATTACAGACACTAAAACACTGGCACTAAGACATTTGCAGTCCAAAATGCACACAGTGCCCCATTAATGAATAACATTGTGCGGAAAAAATATAAAACAACACTTGATATCTCAAATGGATTTTGCTGCCAAAATATAGCACCTGAAAGCAGATATCTGACAGCCTTCTCAGTGCTAGGGACCCAGCATCAATTTTGTCGACTCCCCCAAGGGTATAGAACAGCCCGGGGTTGTTTTCAGCCAGAGTAACCAAATTACTTCAAAATGTGGATGAAGAGGCATTGTCCTATGTGGATGATATTTATCTGATGGACGATGACCTGGAGGAACACTTGGACAGAGTAAATACCATAATTTGGGGATTTGCATCTGAGGGCCACAAGTTTAACTTTAAAAAAATCAAAAATTGCCCACCTCAGTGTCCTGTTTTTAGGATACGAACTTTCAAGTAAAGGAAAGAGCCTGGCAGCCAATTTTTTTAGAAAAATGTGCGCTGCTCCAACCTCCAAAATCATTGAAAAATTTACAGTCAATACTGGGATTCCTAAATTTTGGTCAAACATACATTTTGGATTACGCAGAAAGAGTAAAACCTTTCTACGACTTAATTAAACCTGATTTCTCAGCTAGAAATTGGACACAGGAACACACAGATACACTTCGTTCCTTACAAACTGACATGATAGCTTCCAAACACTTACAGACACGCATAAACGTATGCAACCCGGTGATCCGTATAGTTGCGGGTCAATCTGGGTACACCTATCTAACATATAATGAAGGTGAAACTGTACCAATTGCATACAAGTCACATTTGTACACAAATGCTGAGATGCGCTTTGCATCTACAGAAAAGATTCTAACAGCAGTACAGACTGCTGTAGTGAGAGAAAGAGCACTGGCTCAGGGGAAACGAATAATAGTAGTGACTCCGGTTCCAGCCTTAGAGGCTGCGACAAAGGCAAGCGTTCCCAACGCTAAAGCCCTACATCCAAGATGGATACAATGGGCTAATTCTCTCACTGCAACAGATGTAGAATAAAGGTACAACCCAAATTTAAAGGCACAAGCATTCCTCCAATATGAAGAAGAATATCCTCTACCAAACGAAATAATGAATCTGAATCAGTATGAATATATCATTTACACTGACAGATCTGCTCAACCGGCCATAGGGAGTAAGCAACAATATAGCACAGCATGTGCAATCGTTAAAGGTCGCATGCAGGATGGAAAGTTCCACCCGAGTTGCACTAAAACGCAATCTCTAGGAGACGGCACGGCACAGTTGGCAGAATTAAAAGCACTGATACTGGCACTTGTAAATACGGATCGAGAATTCCCCACACTAATTGTGTGTGATTCCTTTTACTGTGTGCAGTCATACAATGAATTTTTGCATGACTGGGTTCAAAACGGGTTCAAAGATGCAAAAGGTGGCACAATTAAGCATAAAATGCTATGGGAACAGGTAGTGGAGTTGAAAACCGAACTACTGAGGGCTCACGTGATACATACACTGAGTCATCAGCGTGATGGCGTTCACGCTGAAGAGAATTCATTGGCTGATGAAGCCGCAAAGGGGGCTGTACGCATGGCTTCCGTAGCTGCAATCACTCGTTCTAAAACGAGAATAGACGGTGAGATTATGGTAGCTATTAATGCAACCTGCAAAAACAGCGGAGCAGTACCAAAAAGGTTTCCACTCAAGTACTCCTACAAGTTAGATGCCAATAACATTCCATTTGCTCAGATTCCTGGAGTGGGGGATAGAGTAATTCCAAATATGGATCGTAGGTTAGGTTTAATTCTAGCAGCACACAAAGGGATAGGTTCTGCCCATGCAGGAGTCACAGCGACTGTTTCTTTGTTGAAACAATGCTACTGGTGGCCTGGTTTAACAAAGCAGACTAAAGACTATGGGGCCAATTCCGATTCGGACCGGAAAACGTACCGACCGACTCGGAGCCGGAATTCATTCCGACCGACACGTACCGGTGCAGCCCGACCCGCAAAGTACGATGAGAAGCGTGCAAAACCCGACCGACTCGTACGGAACACAAGCTGAACGACCGAGCCGCGCGGAAAACAGCAATCCGGCCGGAAAAACACGCGAATCGAACCGACCGACACGCACCCGGAACAATACCCAACGAAACGTACCCGCGAACTCCTACCCGCCAAGTACGATGCAACGCGTGGAAAACACGACCGAGTCGCACGGAGGACAAGCCGTACGACCGACATGCATACAAAACTGCGAGCCGAAGCAACCCAAAACACCGCGACCGACGCGTACGCAGCATAGAAAACAGCACAAACACAGCGTGAACGACTCGGAGAAGCTCGTATGAGACAACTGCAGGGTCCGACTCGGTCACAAGAACGTCTCCTACATGCACAAAAAGTACAAAGGGAAAATACACAAAAAAGAGGCCAAACAAGCAATTACAAAGCCAATAAATACTGGGGGCAGGGAACAAAGACACACCCACAACTCCACCCATATAAAGGACACAAATCCCTACCATGATCCTTTGCAAATTCAAATTACCTGCCAGCACTCAACAGACAGCAACCACACACCCACAGCTCATCCATCACACAAGCCACACACCATCAGCAAATAGCACCCTCACATACACCCAGCAAAACACACACTCACACACCCTCACCTGCACACCAACACACACATCACTCACCATCACCACCTATCACCATGCCCCCAAAGAAGAATCATAAGTTCCTAGATAGTGAATTGGAAATCCTGGTAGATGAGATCCTCAGGGTAGAGCCACAGCTGTTTGGTACACTGGTCCAACAGACACCCATGTCGCAGAAAACCAAGATGTGGGAGAGGATCGTCGACAGGGTGAACGCACAATCACCATGTTTGCGCACAAAGGTAGACATCCAGAACAGGTGGTATGACGTGCGCAGGAGGGTCAGGGAGCTGTTGAAGAAGGACTACCTCTTGAGCCAACACACCGGCAGTGGCCCTCCTGCCAAACCAGTATACCTCAGGCCCTGGGAGGAGAAGGTGCGGGCCATCCTACCACCAGTGAGCGTATATGGACTAGAAAACATCCCAGAGCCTGGTGAGTACACAACAAATGTACACAATATTGTGCGACAATACACACACATCACTGTCAAGGGGAGAGTCAAACCATGCACCCTTAGCAAATACACAGCAACCAGAACAGAATCATCCCAAAATGTGTATGTCAGTCAGATAAACACAACACATGCCATCTCATAGTGATATGTAACTGTGTCATCACATGTACAAACACAACTACAACTACAGCTAGGCAGTGGCACAAATATAACTAACAAACACATCCAGACATGTAGCCACCACTACAACACCACCTCACAGTGAAGCCCACTGAAAGGAAGGAATTCTGTGTATGCTGGGCAAGTCAGTGTAGCCAATAGCATCATGGGAGTCGTAGTCACAGATATTGCCCACCCTCACAATGCGCACATCAACACCACCATGAACCATGCTCACATCACAGGGAGTGGAAAACAACTGACAAGATGGCTGACACTGGCTACTGCTGTGGGGAGCACAAGGTCCTGCTGGCAACTGTGCACCAACCAACAGCAGGACACCACTGACTGACATCCTGAAAGACAACTTGCACTCCCTGCAACGGAAGCACGTTCCATGGTGGAAAATCTGGCTGGGTGGGAAGGAGGACTGACAGCACTGACCATAGTTACCAGCAGCTCCACTCACACACACCCCTAACACAAACTCCACACAACTCACCTGGGAGAATGCATTGCCTCACACTCTAATCAAATATCCCACAAAGAACCACAACCCTGGGTCATGCAGTGTGAAGCACAGGGACACACATGTGACTTGCAGCAAAACTAACCCCAGGATAACACTGTCAGCCATCTTGTCAGCACAGGCACACAACCCCACAGGGAAGCAGAATCAAAAGGAAGGAAGCATGGGCATGCTGGGAAGTGGGGTGGAGGCAATAGCATGATGGGAGTGGTAGTCACAGCCCAACATCCCCCACCCACATGGCCCAGCAAGCTCACAGCCAAGCATGTACACCTCACAGGGAGTCAAAAGCCACTTCAAAGATGGCTGACACTGGTGCTCAGTTGTGGGGAGCACATGGCCCTGCTGGGAACTGGGCACCAAGCAACAGCAGGACACCACTGTTAGCCATCTTGCCATTGCTCTCACACTCACACACAGTGAAGTCCACCCAAAAGCAAGTAAGTATGGGCATGCTGGGAAGTGGGGTGGAGGCAATAGCATGATGGGAGTGGCAGTCACAGCCCAACATCCCCCACCCACATGGCCCAGCAAGCTCACACCCAAGCATGCACACCTCACAGGGAGTCAAAAGCCACTTCAAAGATGGCTGACACTGGTGCTCAGTTGTGGGGAGCACATGGCCCTGCTGGGAACTGGGCACCAAGCAACAGCAGGACACCACTGTCAGCCATCTTGCCATTGCTCTCACACTCACACACAGTGAAGTCCACCCAAAAGCAAGTAAGTATGGGCATGCTGGGAAGTGGGTGGAGGCAATAGCATGATGGGAGTGGCAGTCACAGCCCAACATCCCCCACCCACATGGCCCAGCAAGCTCACACCCAAGCATGCACACCTCACAGGGAGTCAAAAGCCACTTCAAAGATGGCTGACACTGGTGCTCAGTTGTGGGAGCACATGGCCCTCCTGGGAACTGGGCACCAAGCAACAGCAGGACACCACTGTCAGCCATCTTGCCATTGCTCTCACACTCACACACAGTGAAGTCCACCCAAAAGCAAGTAAGTATGGGCATGCTGGGAAGTGGGGTGGAGGCAATAGCATGATGGGAGTGGCAGTCACAGCCCAACATCCCCCACCCACATGGCCCAGCAAGCTCACACCCAAGCATGCACACCTCACAGTGAGTCAAAAGCCACTTCAAAGATGGCTGACACTGGTGCTCAGTTGTGGGGAGCACATGGCCCTGCTGGGAACTGGGCACCAAGCAACAGCAGGACACCACTGTCAGCCATCTTGCCATTGCTCTCACACTCACACACAGTGAAGTCCACCCAAAAGCAAGTAAGTATGGGCATGCTGGGAAGTGGGGTGGAGGCAATAGCATGATGGGAGTGGCAGTCACAGCCCAACATCCCCCACCCACATGGCCCAGCAAGCTCACACCCAAGCATGCACACCTCACAGGGAGTCAAAAGCCACTTCAAAGATGGCTGACACTGGTGCTCTGTTGTGGGGAGCACAAGGCCATGCTGGGAACTGGCCACCAACCAACAGCAGGACACCACTGTCAGCCATCTTGCCATTGCTCTCACACTCACACACAGTGAAGTCCACCCAAAAGCAAGTAAGTATGGGCATGCTGGGAAGTGGGGTGGAGGCAATAGCATGATGGGAGTGGTAGTCACAGATATTGGTCACCCCCACAACTGTCCCATCAACACCACCCTGAACCATGTGCACATCACAGGGAGTGGAAAACAACTGACAAGATGGCTGACACTGGCTACTGCTGTGGGGAGCACAAGGCCCTGCTGGCAACTGTGCACCAACCAACAGCAGGACACCACTGACTGACATCCTGAAAGACAACTTGCACTCCCTGCAATGGAAGCACGTTCCATGGTGGGATATCTGGCTGGGTGGGAAGGAGGACTCACAGCCCTGACCATAGTCACCAGCAGCGTTTCTCACACACACCCCTAACACAAACTCCACATAACTCACCTGGGAGAATGCATTGCCTCACACTCCAATCAAATATCCCACAAAGAACCACAACCCTGGGTCATGCTGAGTGAAGCACAGGGACACACATGGGACTTGTAGCAAAACTAACCCCAGGATGACACTGTCAGCCATCTTGTCAGCACAGGCACACAACCCCACAGGGAAGCAGAGTCAAAGGAAGGAAGCATGGGCATGCTGGGAAGGGGGGTGGAGGCAATAGCATGATGGGAGTGGTAGTCACAGCTCAACATCCCCCACCCACATGGCCCAGCAAGCTCACACTCAAGCATGCACACCCCACAGAGAGTGGAAAGCCCCATCAAAGATGTCTGACACTGGTGCTCTGTTGTGGGGAGCACAAGGCCATGCTGGGAACTGGCCACCAACCAACAGCAGGACACCACTGTCAGCCATCTTGCCATTGCTCTCACACTCACACACAGTGAAGTCCACCCAAAAGCAAGTAAGTATGGGCATGCTGGGAAGTGGGGTGGAGGCAATAGCATGATGGGAGTGGTAGTCACAGATAGTGGTCACCCCCACAACTGTCCCATCAACACCACCCTGAACCATGCGCACATCACAGGGAGTGGAAAACAACTGACAAGATGGCTGACACTGGCTACTGCTGTGGGGAGCACAAGGCCCTGCTGGCAACTGTGCACCAACCAACAGCAGGACACCACTGACTGACATCCTGAAAGACAACTTGCACTCCCTGCAATGGAAGCACGTTCCATGGTGGAATATCTGGCTGGGTGGGAAGGAGGGCCGGATGTCAACCAAATACAACCAATGCAGACCATGTACACACCCCAACATTCACATAGAAATGCCCAAATAATGCAGGACAATGTGCTACACCAATATCAACCTCTGACTGTGACAACTTAGGACAATGCAATGTACAGGCCCGCATCCAGAGGCACAGTCACAACTGTCAGGTGTGTCAACCATTGATGCCTGCAGAAACATAACATACATTGTGTGTGTCTCCCAAAAACAGGTGATGATGGGGACACAGCAGCAGACGCTGAGGAGTCCCCGTCCCAGGCTCAAGAGGATACGGAGCTCACTGGTGTGGAACAGCCTCTGCCCTCCTCGGATGAAGAAGACCTACCTGGCACCTCCGGAGCAAGTCATCATGCAGCACCAGCAGGACCACCAGCTGCACCCCCTGCACCCACCCCTCCAACGACTGTCAACACACATACCACCCCTGCCGACATGGACAGACCAAGGAGCACCACCACCACCAGCACAGGGACCCTGGACCAACGTGGGGCCATGGACACCAACACCACCAACAACCCCCAAGGGGGCCCAGGGTCACCTGTGCGTGCCACCTCAGGTACTGCACGTGTCGCCAGGGGTGGTGGGAGGGTGGGAGACATAGGTCGCTGATCGCAGAGGGGTCTGGACTGCATGATGACCCACAACTGGCACGCATAGCCGATGCGTACCAGTCCAGCACCGGAGAGCTCAGCCAGGTAGTGGGGCTCCTCAGGGACATTAAACAGCAGCAGGCTGCCCATCATGCCCGCTTGGACTCCCACATGTCCCGCGTGGAGTCCAAGTGGGACACACTGCAAGAGATGACGGCGGTGCATAGGGACATATTACAATGCCTCCGCCAGATGAGCAGCAACCAGTCAACACCTCCTGTGTGCCCACAACATCTGGTGCTGAAACAACTGCAACTGCCACAGGGAGGGAGGATGACTCTGGCGGAGAGTCCCCTGCACCGCAGCAGCCTGCACTTGAGGGTCCC
This sequence comes from Calotriton arnoldi, assembly GCA_963921515.1. NCBI lineage: Eukaryota > Metazoa > Chordata > Amphibia > Caudata > Salamandridae > Calotriton > Calotriton arnoldi. The sequence continues at coordinate 1,064,028 of CAWUFW010003117.1, forward strand.
CCCCAAAGAAGAGGGGTCGTCCGAGGAGGGGCAACTGAGAGGCCGATGGCCATGTGCAACCCCCAGGAAGCCAAAACCTGTTCTGGATAATCACCTTTGTGCGCAAACTGTTCACCCTGTTGACTGCAACACAACTCCCCACATGACATGGGGAGTACAAGTTGGACCAATGTCTCAGATGACTGTGGACTTGATACAGGACATTTCTGCTACCAGGACTTCCAATTCATCTAGGAACTTTGGATTGCAATCAAAATGTACAGCACTCACCATCCTGTGCACTATTCACACACATGTATGACAATAAACACACTAATACACCATACCTGCCTCTGTCGTGATTCCAACGTGGTTTCTGTCATGGAGATGATGACCAGCGAAATTACACTGTGCATGCTAACTGCTACAGCAAGTACAACACAGGCATGTGAGTCATGGCAACGTGACACATATGAGGGAGACACACCACCAGGGCTACACAACAAATACACACCTAGGCCATCTGACTCATTGCCTACACTGATGTTGCCAGGAAATACGGTGCAATGCACAGACACAACACCTATTCACAGTCTTTGTCAACTAGCCCACTGGTGCAGTAAGCAAATGTCAGTCAAATGTGTGACCACAGACAACGCACATCACAAAGTGAAGCACAGGTTTATTACACATTTGCAACATGTTGTAACCACTACAGATGCAAGGTAATCCCACCTGGCAGCGGGCACACAGTCAACAAGTGTAGAAGGAAGGAAGTCCATGGGTGTGGCGCACATCACCTGTAGGGACACGACAGCTACCACCCTGGAAGTCGAATCACGGTGTCGGGGATCACAGTTGACCAAACGACTCTGAAAGTACCCTGTGAAGGACAGAAATGACACACAGTCAAAAGCACTGAAGAACAGGACAGAACTGCAATACTCATGCCCAATACATGTCACAAGATACCCACCCAGAACCAAGTTAGCATGTCAACACTGTTGGGGAGTACAGACTACCTGTAAGGACACATCGCTACACGCATACAGTCATGTAGCCCATGGACACACTCAAACAGCAACAGAGCACCACCAACACATGTCATGCAAACTCACATCATTGACATGACATCTCAGGATACTCACATTCAGCTGAAGAAGTTGGTGATGAGCTGTGTGCGGACATCACCATCACCATCACCATCATCATCACTGGCATCGTGGTCCAGGCCAGGATCCTCCACAGGTGGCGGATGTTGGTCATCGTCATCCAGGATGAGAGGCAACTCCTTCCGCACTGCCAGGTTGTGTAGCATGCAGCAGACGATGACAATCTTGCACACCTTTGCTGGGGCATATGGGAGGGCCCCTCCTGTCTTGTCCAGGCAGCGGAAGCGGCTCTTCAGGAGACCAAATGTCCGCTCAATCACTCTCCTTGTCCGACCATGTGCCTCATTGTAGCGCATCTGGGCTGGTGTCACAGGGTTCCTGAGGGGCGTCAGCAACCACGGCATGTTGGGGTATCCGGAGTCACCTACATACAGACAATTGCACATTAGCTGAGTTGGAAAAGAGGGTGGAACACTACATTGCAGAACACACACAAAGGTACAAAGTCAGTGCACACCAACAAGCCTGGCACGCTGGTTCCGCATCTGTGACATCATCCTCGGGATGCGACTACTCCTCATCACGTAGGCATCGTGTGCAGAACCGGGAAACGGGCACACACGTGTGAGATGCTCATATCTGCAAGACAGACCACCAGTGCATTGACCGAGTGGTAGTGTTTGCGGTTCCTGTATGCCTGCTCTTGGGCCTGTGGTGGTACCAAAGCCACATGTGTCCCATCAATGGAGCCAATGACATGCGGCATCCTCCCCAGGGCATAGAAGTCACTCTTCACGTCAGTGAGTTGTTGGAGTCTAGGGAAATAGATGTACTGGTTCAGGTATATCAACATAGCCTCCAAAACATCGCGGAGCACACGGCTGAACATGGTCTGTGACATCCCACCAGCAGTCGCCACAGTGTGTTGAAAGGTACCGGTGGCAAAGAAGTGTAGGGCTGCCATCACCTTCACCTTGGGGGTCAGCGCTGTAGGGTATGTCCGGCCAGCTTGCAAATGTGGGGCCAACCGCACCGTCAGTACCTCAATCAGCGGCCTGGTGAAGCGGTACCGTTGGATGCAGTCCCGTTCCACCATGGTTGCAAGGTCAGGGAATGGTCTATGGACAGCTGGTGCCCTGCAGTGCATAGGTGAAGAAAGAAAGATTGTCAGTCACCCCACATATGTGGCATTGAACACACTCAATATCACATGATACATCATTATGAGGCACAAGTACATGATGTGTGCAGTTCCGTAAGGACATGTATGGCACATACATGGCCAACATCTAACATCACAGTTCAACAAGTGGCATCAATAAGTCCCAGGTTGTGCCATGGGATATCATGAGGCCGTGTCACAGTTCCCATCTCCTGCTGCCACGTTCCAAAACACCCCACAGTGACATGTGAGGACAGATGTGCCCCAGGCATCACAGCTCAACGACAGGTAGATTCCCAGGGACCCTGTATTGCCACATGGACACTGGCATGACATGGTGTATCATGAATACACCACAGCAAAACAACCATGACCCCCACAGGTAGTGGTCCCTGTTGCCTCAGCAGGACAGACATGGACGTCTGTGACACACACACGCACAACATCAAAGTCCATGCACAAACAACGTGGATGTGGAGACTGTCTCCCATTGTGCACATGAAATCAGAGACATTGTAAACACAACATGCACACAGACTGTGGAGGACCATCACTATTGTGCCAATGGGTCATCCTGGGATAAACATACCGTCCCACATGGGACTCAGGGGGTATGTGACATGACATACACATACACCACCGTGAAATGTGACCATGCCACATGCTCAGATATGAACAGTTGCACATCACAGTGGTCATGTACACGAAACACCAAGGATTCTGTCCCCATGAACACGTGCACAGCCTGGGAGTGGCTGCCCCCAAGTGACACCCACAGACCAACATGTTCACCCCCATACACGGAATAGGTAATGCAGCCTTACATGCCTTAGGATACAGTTTGGACAGGCTGTGGTGTTGTAGGTGTGCCCCTCACTGCCTGGGAAGTATATGTGGCTGGCATATGTTCACCTGTGACAGGCATGGTGACATATGCCAGTGACTTGTACAGGGACGCGTTGGACAGCAATGGACCCGATCGGTGCGCACACATTGGCCATTGCATTAAATGTGTGCTGGTACGCGTTGTATTCGCAATACGCGTTGGACAGCAATGGACCGATCGGTGCGCACACATTGGCCATTGCATTCAATGTGTGCTGGTACGCGTTGTATTCGCAATACGCGTTGGACAGCAATGGACCGATCGGTGCGCACACATTGGCCATTGCATTCAATGTGTGCTGGTACGCGTTGTATTCGCAATACGCATTGGACAGCAATGGACCGATCGGTGCGCACACATTGGCCATTGCATTCAATGTGTGCTGGTACGCGTTGTATCCTGGGTACGCGTTGGACAGCAATGGACCGATCGGTGCGCACTACATTGGCCATTGCATTCAATGTGTGCTGGTACGCGTTGTATTCGCAATACGCGTTGGACAGCAATGGACCGATTGGTGCGCACACATTGGCCATTGCATTCAATGTGTGCTGGTACGCGTTGTATTCGCACACGCGTTGGATAGCAATGGACTGATCAGTGCGCACATTACTGGCCATTGCATTCAATGTGTGCTGGTACGCGTTGTATTCGCAATACGCGTTGGACAGCAATGGATCGATCGGTGCGCACACATTGGCCATTGCATTCAATGTGTGCTGGTACGCGTTGTATTCGCAATATGCGTTGGATAGCAATGGACCGATCGGTGCGCACACATTGGCCATTGCATTCAATGTGAGCTGGTATGCGTTGTATTCGCAATACGCGTTGGACAGCAATGGACCGATCGGTGCGCACACATTGGCCATTGCATTCAATGTGTGCTGGTACTCGTTGTATCCTGGGTACGCGTTGGACAGCAATGGACCGATCGGTGCGCACACATTGGCCATTGCATTCAATGTGTGCTGGTACGCGTTGTATTCGCAATACGCGTTGGACAGCAATGGACCGATCGGTGCGCACACATTGGCCATTGCATTAAATGTGTGCTGGTACGCGTTGTATTCGCAATACGCGTTGGATAGCAATGGACCGATCGGTGCGCACACATTGGCCATTGCATTCAATGTGTGCTGGTACGCGTTGTATTCGCAATACGCGTTGGATAGCAATGGACCAATCGGTGCGCACACATTGCCATTGCATTAAATGTGTGCTGGTACGCGTTGTATTCGCAATATGCGTTGGACAGCAATGGACCGATCGGTGTGCCCGGCCGGCCCATTGCATTCAATGTGTGCTGGTACGCGTTGTATCCTGGGTACGCGTTGAACAGCAATGGACCGATCTGTGTGCCCGGCCGGCCCATTGCATTCAATGTGTGCGGGTACGCGTTGTATCCTGGGTACGCGTTGAACAGCAATGGACCAATCGGTGTGCCCGGCCGGCCCATTGCATTCAATGATGTGCGGGTACGCGTTGTATCCTGGGTACGCGTTGAACAGCAATGGACCGATCGGTGTGCCCGGCCGGCCCATTGCATTCAATGTGCGGGTACGCGTTGTATCCTGGGTACGCGTTGAACAGCAATGGACCGATCGGTGTGCCCGGCCGGCCAATTGCATTCAATGTGTGCGGGTACGCCGTTGTATCCTGGGTACGCGTTGAACAGCAATGGACCGATCGGTGTGCCCGGCCGGCCCATTGCATTCAATGTGTGCGGGTACGCGTTGTATCCTGGGTACGCGTTGAACAGCAATGGACCGATCGGTGTGCCCGGCCGGCCCATTGCATTCAATGTGCGTGGTACGCGTTGTATCCTGGGTACGCGTTGAACAGCAATGGACCGATCGGTGCGCACCCATTGGCTATGGCCTGGCCTGGCAACGGACGCGTTTTCAAATTTTGAACGAGTCTGATGCTGTAAATTCAGTTGGTCACCCACAACAATGTTGCAAATTCATGGGTGTCATGAAGTTGAACTTTTGAAGGATGCTGTGGGCATGTGTAAGTGGTGCAATTCCATGGATTGGCCAGATTCAGAAGATGCAAACGACTTGGACCTATCACTTTGGACACATGGGACAGTATCTGCCTCTGCAGCACACATATAATGCTGGCTGTTCCCCTGAGAGCTCACTTGCCTGCACTACATGCTCCAGGACGACATCTGCCACCACCACTGCTGCTGTATCTGCACCCTCTGGACCCTGCAATGGCACGTACTGTGGAGAGAGCCCCAGCCTTCAGCACTGAGGAGAACCAGGCCCTGCTGGACAGCCTCCTTCCACAGTACAGCAAGCTGTATGGGAAAGCAGGGGAGCAGGTGAGTGTTCTGTCCACTGCCTTTCTAAATATGCATGTTGTCTGACTAGCAAGGCTAACAGTCTGCACGCCACTGGCTAGCAGGCTCAGTGAGTAGTTGTCACCCCCATAGTGTGTAGTTACATGCACTGAACAGGTATAGTGCAGTGACAGTGCATTTAAACAAGGTTTTACTTCCCAGGCAATGATACCATGTAGTAACTGCTGGCATACTGTCCATGGCCATCATTGCACTGCCTGTGTACATCATGTGCCCCTGTGATTGAGACATGTATATCCAACTGTGTAATGCACGGATATGTTGCATGTGTAGTAATGGCATTCTCACTTTGTCATCCTCACAGGTTGATGCCCACCAGAAGCAGCAGATATGGCTGACCATCGTCCGGGCAGTGAGATCCGTGTGGGTCTACAAGCGCCGGATCCGCAACTGCCAGAAGAGGTGGCAGGACCTTCGGGGCTGGACCCGGAGGATCGCACGGGTCCAGCTGAAGCTGTCGCCTCCTCGCAGGAGGGGCAGACAACGGACCCTGACCCCCCACATGCTTAGGATCCTGGCGGTGGTCTTCCCTGATCTGGATGGGCAGCTGAAGGCCAGAGAGCAGCAAGGAGGGGGTGAGTCCATGACTGCATTGTGAACTTTGTCTGCCATGCTATGTGCCCTCCTCTGGCCTGGTGAAACTTCCACAGTACATCAGTCATGTGGTCCAGGACCCATGTCCCTCTATTGTGCACTGCCCACTCCTCATCTGATACCCAGGTGTGGCCCTTACAGTCATGGAATTGTGTCACTTGGGTACTGTGTCCTTGCAGTTTGCTTGACTCAAGGTGGGGGACAGCATCTGTTTCCCTAACTCTGTGGTGAGCATCATGGGTGGGTCCATTGCTTACACAATGCCTGTGTTCTGCCATGTAATCTGCGTGTTACTTTGATATGTGGTCCAATTGCTGAGCTGATCCACCACATGTGCCTGGGGTATCTGGCACATACCCATGCTGCGGGTGGGAACAATGTTTGGGCCCCAGGAGTGTGTATATTACGTGTGTCACACATACTTAGCCAGCTGCCTACTGTCCAGGGCTCATCCCTCATTCATGTGGGGCAGGACAGTCATGCCTACTCCAGGCCATACAATACACTCTGTACTCCCACTCATGTGTATCAGCTGACACGTTGTGCTCAGTGATATGTCCCCTCAGGTGTCTGCCTCTGTGTCAGTGTGCTGTGGCTTCGTTGTCAGGACTGCTGGGGTGTTTCTCAGTTGGGGCTCAGCATGTCACCGGAGATGTGACCATAGGAGACGATACTTGTGTGACACATAGGTGTTTGATCACCTGACCGTGCAGACTGGGGTATGCGAATGTGAAGTTCAGGCAGCTGTTTCCCATTCACAGCAGATTGTGAGGTGCTCAGGTTCAGAGGGTTGTGTTACAGGTCTCCCATATGTCCAATCAGTATGACCTGGACAGATAAGGGTTCAGATGATGTGGTGTGTGGGGGATGTACATGTGCACTTGTTCAGCTCCAGGACTTGCATTCCCCATGACCTACTATTGTGACACAGTGCAGAGTGTTGTTGTCTGGCTGCCCTGCCCATGTGACTGGAGACAGTGATGTATGACTTAGCAGGCATGCCTGTGCCATGGCATGTGACTTCCTATGAGTGATCCTGCAGGGGAGTGACATGTGCTACATGCACACCATTGTGGCAATGGCTATCAGGACATGGGTGCATCATGGTGCCTGTCGCTGGTATGCATCACATGCATTTCCTATTTGACTCTGGGCATCCCTTTCATCCGGACACCTGTACTGACTCAGTGGCAAGAGTTGTGATGTGTGCATGTTCACATGATTCACCGTGTTCTCTGCACTGTCCAACTACTGTGTAGGTGGTGCATGTGTCCACACTGGGGTATTGCCATCCAACAGACACCAGACAGATGGGTGCAAGGCCAGGTGGGATGTGAGTGCCATGGTTGACCATCAGACTGACAATTGGCTTCTCCTGTTCTGTTTGGGCACTTTTAGCAATGTTCAACTAAGGATGCCAGGGCTTGCTCTGTAATGTGCTGTACTTACTGTGGTGTGTGCGTTCGGTGCAGGTGACTGATGTCTGTCTGTTTCCTATTGATTGCAGATACATCCACGGCCACAGGAGGGGACAGCTCCACAGACCAGGAGGAGCCGCAGAGCCAGACTGGGTCAGCAGCCGAGGAGTGGTCGGAGGGACCCAGTGGCACGGAGGGCGAGGGGAGCCACACCGAGGAGTCCTCAGCACCATCCACCTCAGCTGAGGACCACAGCAGCTCGGAGGATGACTCCCTTATGGAGGCGGGTGTCAGCAGCCACCACACCCCAGCTAGTGTTGCTGTCCCCGCCACCACCACCACCGCCCTCCCATCGGCTCCCATTCCCGAGGTCCGTGGAGGCTCCCATGTTCGGGAGCGTGTCTCCTTCGGGCCAGGCACCGCACCCCCTGCCCCTGTGTCCCCTGCTGCCCTAAGTGAGGAGTCTGTGTACCTCCTACGCCAGCTCCATGTAGGGCAGACAGCGATGCTGAGTGTCCTCCATGCACACACCACTCTGTTGACTCAGCTGGTGTCGTTCATGGAGGGCATCTCATCGGGCATGTCTGCCCTACAGAGGGGCAATAGGTCCATGGACTCCTCCCTGACGGCAGCAGTGTCCCTCCTCCGACAGTCCCTCACCCCTCCTGCCTCTGCCCCATCCACACTCCCCAGCACCTTACCTGTCCCAAGCACACACACACCGGCACAGGCACACACCAGCACAGACACGAGCAGCACACAGACACACACGCCACGAACAAGACGCACACGCACGCACAGTCAGGGGACTGAAACCACACTCACAGGGGATGGGGCCCAGGCACACACACACGCATCCACGAGCACTGTGAAGTCCTCAGTTGCCTCTCCCTCCAAAGCCCCCTCCCTTGCCTCACCTGCAACCCCAAAGACACAGCGGCTCTTCCTCAGTGACCTCGGCCTCTTCCCCTCCGATCCAGCTGATACAGCATTCAGGGGGAAGAGGAAGCCCACCCACACGGAGTGGAGTGCCCCTTGCCCCCGGACACCCTCCCCCAGGCGCAGACCGACTGACGCCCCCACCCGCAAGTCCCCCCCGGACCCAGAAGAGCAAGACCCCACCGCCGCCCTGCAGCTCAGGCACCAAGTCTCCTTCCTCCATCCCTCAGGCCCCCACTCCACAGGTGCCCCACCACACCCTGCCCCAGGTTCCCCCACCCACAGATACACCATCCCCAAAAGGATCAGGCCTTCTCCCCTGCCACTTGCTCTTCCGGCCCCACACCCCCACTGCGCTTGTCTGTGCCACTGGTGTGGTGAGGGTGTCCTCCCCTCTGTCCTGCCCACCTTACCTGATCCCCATTCTCCTCCCCTGGAGGTAGGCACTGCAGTGGAGTCCATTACCACCCTGTCTGACTTGGGCACTGCAGTGGGGAACCTGTCCACTACATCTGCATGGTCCACTGCAGTCGTGTCGGCACCCACACCATCTGAGTCATGCCCCCCAGTTGTGCCGGCACACACCATGTCAGACACCTCCACTGCAGTTGTCAGTGGCTCTCCAGCACCCACCACCCATTCCCTGCCTCCTTCTGGTGAGCCCTGATCCTGTCCCTGCGGTGCCTGGCCTGCCCCCCGTATGCCCCTCCGAGGGGATTGTCCCTGGTTTTTATCAGTGCAGGCATGCGTAGGGTGACATCTGCCACTGTCACCCTGTTTTGACTTTCATGATGGACTGGCCATTGGCCTTTGTTTATTTTTTACATGACTTCAACTTTTGAACCCACATATGCTGAATAAAGCAACTTTCTGTTCTCTAGTGCTTTTGCTTCTGATGTACATGATGTTGATGATGCTAACCATGCCCTTGCTGCAGTGATGGTGATATTTGGTCTCATGAAAATGAAGTGTTACTGTGCAGGAACCCATGTGGTCCAGGGGGACTGTGTCCTATCCTGTGGTGTATCCATGTCATCCTTAGCAGCATCTGAGGGTGTCATGTTTTCAATATTTGGCAATGGGATTTCCTACTTACATTAGCAATGTCACATATGTGGCTTCCACCCCTGCACATCTGTTGTGCTTGCCATTGTTCAATTAGTCTACTTCCCTGACCGTGTGGCCATCTCCACTGGACATGCAGGTTTGGGCATCAATGGGGAAGGACTCATCTGTGTTGTCAGTGCAACTTGCTATACATGTGTGTTGGATCTGTGCTGATGATTTCGTTGACACTCCCATGACCAGGCTGATGTGGCGGGAGCCTTCATTTGGTGCTAATTGTTGACTGTGTGACCAAGTGTTCTGCTGACATGATGGAGCCCTACTGAGGCGACATATGGCACAGCTTTCCTCACACAGGAGTGGAGTCCCCTCATGGCAGTGTGTACTCCTGAGACATCGCCTGCGCCCAAGGTGTGTGTTGTATGAGCATGTCTGTGTGTTCACTTCCATTTTGCTGTGCATGCTGGGATCCCTAGTGATGTTCCTGTTTGTGATGCTTGCTGAGTCGACCTATGTTCCCCCAAAGTCTTCTCCCTGGGTTCTCTGTGATGTGGGTGCATGGCACATTACTGGTCATCAGGGTGTCACCCATAGGTGTGTTTGCTGTCAGGGCTGAGTTTGTGGGCAGACGCTGATGGGTCACAGTCAGGATTCCCCTTGGCACTTGTTGTTTACACCTGTAATGTGATTTCTGGTTTGTGTTAGCTTTCATTGGTTGTGACACGTTGTGTGTGTGACTGCTGGCACTCCTCAGGGTCAGGGCTGCAATGTTGGTAGTTGTCTATGTGTGTTCTTTGTGGGTGACCTTGGCTTCTTCATTGGTGTGTAACTGTGGCTGGGATCCCATTGGTTGGTGTGGTATTGCCGTCATGTCCATGTACAGCGTAGTGTGCAGTGTGTCAGACATTCAGCAGTCTTGTTGAGTGGCCATGTGTGATGTCTTTCTGCACCTTGGTTCCCACCACCCCCTGGGATTGTCATGGGTGCATGTGCAATGTCACCAGTGCATGTGAGCTTCACTGCTGCACATTGTTGGAGGTCGAGGTGTGTGGTGTTGAGTGTGTGCAGATGAGAGTTGTTGCCCGGCTAGACCCCTGCCTCCATGTTGGCCTTGGCTTACTGGCCGTGCTGATTGATTTGTGCTTGTGTAGGTGTGATGGTAGTTTGTTGCTCAGGACACGTGACTGTGGTTCACAGTGTGAACGACATCTAGCTTTGTCATCACAGTGGGATTGTAATGCAGCCCAGGGTCACCACATTGTGGGGGCCCTGGGGGTAGTGCTGTGGTGTCTCTGTGTCTTGCTGTGTCAGTTGTTGTTCCTACATGCTTGTGTGACATGTGTGATTTGTGCTCCCTCTCATCTGACAATGCCTGATTGCCCACATAGGGGATTTGGATCCATGAGTTACCTTTGTGTGGCACTGTATGCACATCTGTGTAATTGGTATTCAGGCCTCCTCATGTGTTGTGTGGTTGCCTGGGGACACTGGCAACCCCCCCCCCCTCACCTGTTGTGTTTGATGTGCAGTGTGGGTCTGCCTGTTTGTGTTTGTGCATCTGCACCACTGCATTGGCATATCTTTAGTGTGCCATTGGCTGTATGTTGTTTGGTGGGTTTCCCCTGCTGCCCTGGGACTCATAGGTCATCAGTCAGCACAATGATCATTGTTTGTGTGTCCCATTGCTGCCATGGTATGGTATCTGTTCACCTCACATCTACAGTCTCCACAGGGTATCTGCATTTGTGTGCCCATTGGTGCAAATATGTGGGTCTGCATTCTGATGGTCACTTCTGTCATTGTGTCATTGATGAATGTTGACAGTGTCAGCCCCCATGGGTGATGTTTGTCTGCACATGGCCAAAGGTATGTCTTATTTGCACTGCACTGTTTGCCTCCCCCAATCTATGTTGCTATGGGACACAAGCACTGCTTTGCCACTGATGTGTTTGTTGTTCTGTGACCAGGAATCATCCATGCAGTTTGGCAGTTGCAGCTTTTTCTTTGTCAACACTTACATTTTGGTCACTGTGATGATGGGGGTTTGTACCCCATTGCCACAATGTTCAAGATGTGCTTCATCTATGGACCCCACACTTACATTTTGGTCACTGTGATGATGGGGTTTTGGACCCCATTGCCACAATGGTCATGGCCTGCTTGCATTGTGGGGGCCACACACATTTATGTGTGGCACATGTGATAGGGGGGTCACATTGTATGTTCAAAGTCATGTTCAGTGTTGTAGGCATTTGACACAGTCTACACACGCTTGTCATGGTGTTGGGGGGGATGTCTTTATGTTGCATTCTTTATGTTGGTGTGTGCTTGTTGTGTCATGTATTAGCCATCCTGTGAGTGGGGGTGTTGTTGGTGGTAGGCATCTAGCCCCCCATGGGTAGGGGTGGTAGTAGTGGTAGGCATCTGGCACCCCCTGGGTGGAGGTGGTAGTAGTGACAGGCATCCAGCCCCCCATGGGTAGAGGTGGTAGTAGTGGAAGGCATCTGGCACCCCTGGGTAGAGGTGGTAGTAGTGACAGGCATCCAGCCCCCCATGGGTAGAGGTGGTAGTAGTGGTAGGCATCTGGCACCCCTGGGTAAGGGTGGTAGTAGAGGTAGGCATCTAGCACCCCCTGGGTAGAGGTGGTAGTAGTGGTAGGCATCTGGCACCCCTGGGTAGAGGTGGTAGTAGTGGTAGGCATCTGGCACCCCCTGGGTGGAGGTGGTAGTAGTGACAGGCATCCAGCCCCCATGGGTAGAGGTGGTAGTAGTGGTAGGCATCTGGCACCCCTGGGTAGAGGTGGTAGTAGTGACAGGCATCCAGCCCCCCATGGGTAGAGGTGGTAGTAGTGGTAGGCATCTGGCACCCCTGGGTAAGGGTGGTAGTAGAGGTAGGCATCTAGCACCCCCTGGGTAGAGGTGGTAGTAGTGGTAGGCATCTGGCACCCCTGGGTAGAGGTGGTAGTAGTGGTAGGCATCTGGCACCCCTGGGTAGAGGTGGTAGTAGTGGTAGGCATCTGGCACCCCCTGGGTAGAGGTGGTAGTAGTGACAGGCATCCAGCCCCCATGGGTAGAGGTGGTAGTAGTGGTAGGCATCTGGCACCCCCTGGGTAAGGGTGGTAGTTGAGGTAGGCATCTGGCACCCCTGGGTAGAGGTGGTAGTAGTGGTAGGCATCTGGCACCCCCTGGGTAGAGGTGGTAGTAGTGGTAGGCATCTGGCACCCCTGGGTAGAGGTGGTAGTAGTGGTAGGCATCTGGCACCCCTGGGTAGAGGTGGTAGTAGTGACAGGCATCCAGCCCCCCATGGGTAGAGGTGGTAGTAGTGGTAGGCATCTGGCACCCCCTGGGTAAGGGTGGTAGTAGAGGTAGGCATCTGGCACCCCTGGGTAGAGGTGGTAGTAGTGGTAGGCATCTGGCACCCCTGGGTAGAGGTGGTAGTAGTGGTAGGCATCTGGCACCCCTGGGTAGAGGTGGTAGTAGTGGTAGGCATCTGGCACCCCTGGGTAAGGGTGGTAGTAGTGACAGGCATCCAGCCCCCCATGGGTAGAGGTGGTAGTAGTGTTAGGCATCTGGCACCCCTGGGTAAGGGTGGTAGTAGAGGTAGGCATCTGTCACCCCTGGGTAGAGGTGGTAGTAGTGGTAGGCATCTGGCACCCCCTGGGTAAGGGTGGTAGTAGTGACAGGCATCCAGCCCCCCTGGGTAGAGGTGGTAGTTGTGGTAGGCATCTGGCACCCCTGGGTAAGGGTGGTAGTAGAGGTAGGCATCTGGCACCCCCTGGGTAGAGGTGGTAGTAGTGGTAGGCATCTGGCACCCCTGGGTAGAGGTGGTAGTAGTGGTAGGCATCTGGCACCCCTGGGTAAGGGTGGTAGTAGTGACAGGCATCCAGCCCCCCCGGGTAGAGGTGGTAGTAGTGGTAGGCATCTGGCACCCCCTGGGTAAGGTTGGTAGTAGAGGTAGGCATCTGGCACCCCCTGGGTAGAGGTGGTAGTAGTGGTAGGCATCTGGCACCCCCTGGGTAGAGGTTGGTAGTAGTGGTAGGCATCTGGCACCCCCTGGGTAGGGGTGGTAGTGGTGGTGGGCATCCGGGCCCCTATGTGTATATGTGGCATTGCTGATGGCCATCCCGCCCCTATGGTGCTGCTGTTGCGAGTAATTTCTGCATCCCTCTGTGTGTGTGTGATGTGTCGGGTACGTGTAGTTTATTTTTGTGGTTGGTGTCTGACTTCCATTCTGCGCCGTACGCGTCCGTGCCTGTTCCGGTAGAAGATGTAGAATATTGGTAGGATCGCCACGATGGGATTCATGGTTGGTTCGTCTCATTCGTCTTTCTCGTTGCTTCGCCTCGTCCTCGTCGCTGGCGTGTTCGTCTCGTAGCCGTGGATCGTGTTGTGGCGCAAATCGGAGCTTATGTGCGCCTCTCCCGGATGCTTTGACGTGCCGTGCGTAGCGACGGGTTCGGCGCATACGGGAAGCGCATCGTACTTGTCCGGCCGGACGGGGCTGCATTTTGGCTTCCGTGCGACTCGATTCTGCGTTTACGGATCCGGCTCGGTCGGGGAACAGGACCTGGATTGGGTGAGTACGACTGGGTCGGAATCTATGCTGTTGTGCGCATCGTACTTGCTCGTTCGGAATAATGTGCGGATCGGTCGGGAAACAGGCATTCACATGGCTTTTTTCCCGACCGAATGGTGTTAGGTGCGCCTCCGACCGAGATCGGAATCGGCCCCTATGTCTTGAAATGTGACATCTGTCAGCAGATGAAGGGTTCCACCGTAACACGTCCTGCGCAGACACCATTGTTAATAGCTGACAAACCACTAGCGTGTGTCTACCTGGACCACTGCGGCCCCTTAAAAAGAGATGGGGCTAAAAGATATATCATGGTTGCAGTGGACTCCTGCTCGAGATTCATATGGGTGTGGCCCCAGCGCTCGGCTTATGCTCGAACTGTTATAAAAGATTTGCGAGTCTTCATAGGGACATTCGCAATTGGCACACTATATTCTGACCAGGGCCCTGCGTTTAGCTCTCGGGCTTACAAGGAGGCAATGGGAAGTTTGGGTGTAGCATTGCAGTACTCATCACCGTACCATCCCGAGGGAAATTCGGTAGTGGAGAGAAAAAACCGAGACTTAAAGCAATCTTTAACAGCTTAGGCACGGGTGAAAGTTGGGTAAAACATCTGTATGGAGTTCAGCGTGCACTTAACAACATGCCAAGAAGTTCTCTAGGGGGTGTCACTCCACATGAGGTCCTATTTGGGACAAGAATGTGGGTACCTGATCTTGATTGTGAAGGCGCAGTGGCGGATGAAAAGCCTTTTGACATCCATGATCGTTTGGCTGTTTTACAGGATCTAAATGAATCCAGGACACAACAAAGTAACGTCCACCTGAAACAGACCGCCATTGGGGAAGTCAAATCAGTCACGGCAAGACCTGTCTGGATCCCAAAAGTCGGGGATCTGATCAGAGAGAAAATAGCAGACAAGAAAGAATTTGGGCCATTCTACAGAAAACCTGTACCGGTCCTAGCAATTGAAGGAACAAGAACTGTACTTCTACGGCCTCTTGCCGGAAAAAAGGAGAAAAGATTTGTCTCAATTGACCTAATCAAACCGCACTATGTGGCCGATACTAAGCAGTAGGCCACGTGGACTCCAAAGTAGCAGACGCCCTACTCTCGCTACAATCCAAGAAGTTCACACGGAAAGACTCATCACGTTCGAAGAGCCTCCAACATGTAATGAAGGACTAAGCAACAATGCTATGGAACTCGTTCCTCTTGAACCTGAAGTTCAAATTCATAATCAAACTCAAAATAACGCACAAGTTGCTATTCGACCAAATACAGACGTCTACGTCAACATACCTCGACAAGAGCAAAGAACGATTTCAACGAATCCTGATGCAATTCCAACAATTGATCGAACTGCTTCTGGCTATTTCATGAACTTTGATACATTTTCTTTGGATCCAAGCGAACCGGAAACGATGCCAGCCAAAAAATCACGCAAACAGCAAATCAAAGACTTTCTGAACTTTCTTAAAAATACTTACCTGGTGTCACCGTGGGTAGAACTATGGATAATCACCGGGATTCTTTTCTTTCTTTTCTGGTTAGGCTTAGTTATAGTTTTTAACATGCTTATTAGTGGACAATACATTCGGCAAAGCTCTGCTGCCCAAGAAGTGAACTTACTTTTAAAACCACACCAATCATCTCATCGAGAACAAAGAGACTTGTCATCAGTGAACATTACAGCAGGTCCTATACCTGATAGTATAGTGTGGGACAAGGTTGATTCCTATATATTTGGCCCAACTGAAATTTTGAAAATTCCACATTTATTTAAAATATCATTGAGTGAGATCATTACCTCAAGTACATTTTCCGATGATTGGGATTTTGAAACTGTTAATAACATGTTGTCTGATTTGGAAAAATCTGCTGAGTTTTCCAATTGTGAAACATTGGAAGACACATCAGACTATGAATCAATGTATTGTTATCAGCATTATGGTCATCATTTTCTGCATAAATCTGCAAATACTAGAAATGTGTTCACATACCACAGTGGGAACATTGTCCAACACTGCCGAAAGGTAGTTCAAAAACATTTGCACAAAAGTTTCCATATTTTTCAGGGTTTAATATGTCAGACCCATCCTCGTATTATTATAAGGTTGCACCAACATCAGCACAGAAAAATATGTTAACAAACACAAAACAGATTTACTCTGCATCCTTTATTGCCCAGTTGTCTGAACAAGGTTACGACTTATGGAAGGACACCATAGACTTAATATCGGTCTGGGGTACTAGAGAATGGCAAGTGCAGGGGTTAGAAGCTTTGTTTAGAGCATGTCTCCTCCCTCAGCAGATCATGTTTTTGAACGAGACAGTGTAACAGACGTCTTGCCTTGGACTAGCCAAGACCAAAGACTTGAACACACCTTGAGTGCCGACTCCATCAAGCACCGAGGGAAACGACACATCACAAACAGGGATACATTAGATGACATCATAAAATACAATAGATCGGACCCCGATTGGAAGAAATGGTTGATTTGGCCCACAGACACAAATGGTTGTCAGGAAAGATTCATGGGTAAAACCGAAGGGTTCACAATCCATAGGCCAGATCCGCGCTATGTACAGAGACAATATCCAGGGCTAGTGACGTCATACAGTGTTGGGAAGTTGTGCCTTAATTGGCTAGAAACCTCAACACTCACAGAGGTGAAACAACACTTATCCTTACTCACACAAGATATGGATCTTAGGGATTTTTTACTAAGTCCCAGGAAACCACACCAAAAACGCTTCATATATGCTGGCATTTATGCTGCCTACAATGAAATTTGGAAAATATCCCAACAAGAGGCGGCAGAGAGGATACGGGAAATAGACCATATTAACTTAGAGAAATCTCTAGCAGTGGTAGACAATGGGTTAACAACATTGACCTCCAGGATATATTCCTTAGGCAACATTGTATCTTCTGCGATAGACATTCTAGAACAAGATTTGGCCATATTACAACACGGGCAATCTCAGTTACATTCTATAATGCTGTTAAGCTGGACGCTGCAATCTTTGCGTGCAGACTACGTGCCTTGGCGTCTTATCAACAGTACGTCTCTGTTTTCTGAATACAATCTAACAGATAAACAGATAGAAATGGCACAAAAGAGCAAAATATACAATTCTGCGTATCGAAAAACTGGATAGATTACCATCCACAGTGGCGGAATCACCGTCTACAGAATGGCTAATCCATGGCCACATAACTCTACCGGTCACTACTTTTCAGTTTCAATATTGCCTTGAACAAAAGCAGGCAGGCAAATATGAAAATATGGGTAAGGAGTACATTAAGGAATCTTGGGAATTACCATACAGATTTTGATGCCGGAGTGGGGATTGAGATGTGTTTCTCAGTGGTACAAACTGTGAGAGCGCTTTAAGTGGATCACTCATATGCCAGGATATAATGTTGCACGGAGCTTGTAATGGTTCTGTAGCAAACCTGTCCTGTCATTTGAAGGGTGCCCCAGCTGCAGTGATTACTCCAGCATTCAGCCTACTTTCGAATGGGAGTTGCTTGATGCTGAACAGTCAAGGCTGCTGTGGCATGCTCCCGGGCATCACATATCTGGTAACCGTGAGCTCCAGGGTTACTTGTTGTATGCAAGTATTGCTTCCACCGACCCATACAGTCAGGGAGGCGCCGTTATGGCCTTCACTGAATGTTTCCTTAATACGGTTTGATACTCAAAGTGGAATGAAAGCCATGCTTCTACAGAAGTCTGTGCCCTTAACCTCCACTAGAGAGACTTTTGATCTCCAGATCGCAAGGTCTTCAGCTGAGATACAGGCGCTTATTAATACAAACTGCCCTTTCCATTTCGTAGAAATGGTGAATCGTATCTTTAACATGTCTGATATGACTGGCATTGTCCACCTATTTAAGACCATAGGTTCTGGACTTCTAAGCACCTTTCAGACGGTAGTTGGAGTTATACCAAACTTCATACATTCTGTATTCGGAAGCATCTTTGGAGGACTTCCTCTGATCCTGTTTCTCATAGCAGGTATCCTGATTGTTATTTTTCGGCTACACAATGGACTTCCTAGTCACCAAGGAGATGGAAAGAGCGCTCCTGGAGCGGAAATACCATGACCGAATGGTACAACACCTAGGCATGCCTTGCCTGAGAGAACTAAGTGCGTCTTGGTTCATGTCTTTCGACCAGTCTGGATGGACTGCATCTTACCTGTCCTCCGGTGCCTGTTTTGTGGAGAAGAATGCATGTTAGACCTTTGTTTGACACTCCCATCATGTGCGCAACCGGACGTGAATGCTCTACTGGACCCGATAATGGCCCATGTTCTGCAGTGTCCTCAGCGCATTCCAATGTAGTTGGCGGCATTCCTTGAGCCACCTCAGGTTATAACTACACCTGATGGTATGAACACCGGCTCCTCCACTGGCACCCAAACTTTGGACGGCGCACAGGCTGCCCCAGCGCCGGCTGCGGACAGCACAGAAGATCATCTGTGCTCAATTGACATTCTTTGCGAGGTGTTACAGGGGCCGTCTACTGCGGAAGCAAGCAACGGAAATGTTGCAACTACCAGCCAGGACACATAAACATTTTGACTCATTTTGGCTCGTCGTGTGCTGGGTAAAAATTAGGGGTGGGCGGAATTTGCGTAGTCACGCTACGCAAAGCTCCGCGAAACGGTAAAAAATCTCTGCGAGCACGCAAATGTTCTGTGAACACGCGGAATTGCTTGTTCCGCCCGTTCGCGATGCTTTTTTCCTGTTCGCGAACGCTGTTTGCGTGCTCAGGGAGAAATATCTTGCGAACATGCATTTTGAAAGCTCGAACAAGCAAAAAATTCTGCGAAGCCGCGGATCGCGGAATTTTTGGTAATTCCGCGTTCTCCGCGGAACGCAAAATTACCCAAATTCCGCATATTCCGCGAGCGGAACGGAATTTACCGCCCAGGCCTAATAGAAATTCGCCCTTTTTAATAACAAGCTCAATTTGGAACTCAGATACAAAATTGACATTCCTTTACATTTATTTGGGCATGAATGGCTTTCTAAGGCATATAGTGTTTCGGACTATAACTAGGGACACTTTTAGAGCTATAGTTTTGCAAGCATTTTTTCTCGTTACACATTTTAAGGTTTTTTTTTAGACTTTTATTTATAAGTTTTTAACATTTTTAGCAAAAGAAATGTTTCTACTTTAGTGCGTACCAATGTCTAGTTTGAATGGTAATACACTTATAAGTTACATATGTCGTGCAGTCGGAAGAGGAGTGGGTGTTATATTCCATATAGGTATCCTATATAGGCGCAGGTAACACTGCAAACTTTCACCTATTTCCTTTCCTACATTTCATACATAACGGTTCATAGGGACTGACCTTTTACCTAGATACGACACTGCATTCAGAACACGGATTTTCCCTGGTTCAATACTCATACATTATGCATGAGGCTTCTTGGAAGCACAGCAGGACGAACATCTCCTGTATAATATCTATGTTAAAGTTCAGGCCTGACGTCATCCTTTAGGCCAACACAGTAACGCAGCAAGGTAGGACCCCTGGGGAGACCTATGGGTATATATACATCATGTCTTGCTTAGACAGGGAGAGGAGACCGTGACTTCCTGGCTGACACACTGACCAGAGACGCTGAGGTTCCTGCATGCAGACGCTCCAGCTAGCAGTGGTCTAACATCCCTCGCGGGGTGTCCAACCCGAGACCAGGACAGGGTCCCACATTCTCTAACTCTCAGGTAATGGGGTGGACTAGATCCTAGAGGGATTCTTGGCATAACACCTACACAGATGCTAGGCACATTTAAGTACATCTAGTTAGGGAGACATCGTAGGAGTATGCACTTTTTATCATGTGTTTTATGTACTTGTATATATTCATGATTTCTGTACGATGGTAGAACTTTACCATCCTTTTACTTTCGTAGTACTGCTAATCATATATCTCTGCTACTGTCTAATGGTTGTTGCAGCTCATATATTCTACACTAGAATAACAACTGTTCAATAAATACTTATTGAAATGCCCAGCCTGTTTATTCTGTGTAACTCTCTGAGACAAACTAAGTGAGCACGAGTGACTGAGCGAAAGGTAGTATATTGTTTCCACGAGCCTGGGGGATCAGGGTTGTCATGTTCTGAGGTTGCCAAGAACTATTCTCTCCCCGATAAGAGGAGACTCTAGTGGCACTGTGAGCTAGCTAATACAGACAGGCTAACTTATCCAGTGGGGGTGCACGGAATCCGTCCGCCACCAATCCCACAGTTTATGTTATCCGAACGCACAGATCCTGCATTGGTAATATAGGAATTACACGACAGTTTCTAACAACAACACGATCCCCATGCAGGATGTGTGTAACATACACACATTGGCATGATTTGCTTTATGGCCAAGATATTGTTCAAAAAGGTATTTTTGAAAAAACCTTCATTAAACTGCATTTCACCTAAAAATGCTAACTTTAATTTTCCATTACATCATGATTTATATTCCCCCCCCACCCCGGTTGTAAAGAGTGTATCAAGTTGAAAGCACTGAACGCCAATAGACGTGCTGTAAGTTCTGAAGAAATTAACAAGTTAGCAAGACTTGCTTTTTGGAAAATAAATGTATGAACTGTAATATAATAATTTTAGAATTTCTACAGTAGCAGAGTGAAATCGGTTGGGCAGTGAGCATGAGCTCTATAATGGCTGATGCTTAATTGCTATTTAAAAATGTACACTGTTTTATTTGCTAGCAAAAGAGATATTTGGGCACAAAGAGAAAAACAATTATTTACATTCCACATGACAGGTGGCTGATTTTAAAACCATATACTCTTTTTTTATTCTACAGTATGGAATATTTTAGCTTCTTCCAGGGATTTTGTGTGAGTTATGGTGAAAGAATTAGGGCCAGATGTACGACCCGTTTTTGCATGCGCAAACGGGTTTGCGAACCCGTTTGCACATGCAAAAACATCATGGGCCATGTACAAAGCCTATTTAGCGAGTCACAATTTATTTGCGACTCGCTAAATAGGTTTTGCGACTCGCTATTTGGAAGGGGCGTTCCCATCCAAATAGCAAGTCTCAAAACTATGTACTAATGAGTTGTGGTCGCAAAACACTCGCAATTACCACCTACTTCAAGTCGGTGGTAATGCATTCGCAAATGGGAAGGGGTCCCCAGGGGACCCCTTCCCCTTTGCAAATGCATGCAAAAGTATTTTTTAAGGGCAGGCAGTGGTCCCAGGGACCACTGCCTGCCCTTAAAAAATGAAACGAAAATGTTTCATTTAATTTTTTTTTTTTTTAAATGCATCCCGTTTTCCTTTAAGGAAAATGGGCTGCATTTAAAAAAAAAAAACTGCTTTATTTAAAAGCAGTCCCAGACATGGTGGTCTGCTGAGCCCAGCAGGCCACCATCCCTTGGAGGGCCTGTCATTCCCAATGGGCTCGCAAATTGCGAGAGGCTCATTAATATTAATGAGCCTCGCAATTTGCGACCCCATTGGGAATCGCAAACAGTGTTAAACACACTGTTGTACATTTTATTTTGCGCCTCGCAATTTGCGACTCGCAATTAGTCGCAAATTGCGAGGCGCAAAATAAAATGGTCGTACATCTGGCCCCTAGTCTCCAAAATCACCATAACTTGAAAAAAGAAGTCGGCAACAGTTAGGACTGCAAACTTTTAACGTATTTGGAATTTTGAAGAAAAATAGAAAAAAATGACAATTGAATGTTTTGGAAGTGGTCTAAAGCAGGCGATTACTCCACTTGGTGATAGTGTTAGCTCGAAATGTAGAATATAAGCAATACTTTCAAAGTAGTCAGACACGTCACTAAAGGAAATTGTTGAATTTCAGAAAGTAGCCTTTCACACATCTCTTTGCTTTGGCTTGACACTCTGGGATTCAAACTACCAGAAAGGGGCTGAGCCATCCTCATTTCTAAACTTTGCTCCTTTTTCAAAATTTCCCAGAAATGATAGAGGTTAGGATGACTCTTGCCAATTGATTTATTAAAATAATTATGCATTCTACGATGGAATTGTTTGTTTTTGCTCCTCCCTTTAAGCAAATTAAGTAGCAGTTCCACAAGTCAATAGGGAACCTTGGCTTCCTCCTGCGACCTGGTCTGCTCAGATGGCCAATCCAGATAAAATAATCTGATTGAACAATTACAGTGTAGAAGTCATCTACAAATTCAGGAGGAACAAAACACAAAGCAGTTAGAGGGTCATTACGATGACGGACGGACTTCAGTCCGTCCACCATCATATCGTATTTGGGACCGCCCTCCTGCAAGGCGGCGTTCCCACAGGGTAAATTATGATGCAACCGCCACAGTGGCAGTCACATTGCCCATGTTTTGAATTGTGGCGGGTGCTGCGCTCTGCAGCACCCGCCACAAGACAAAACAGACACCCCACACATATCCCTGCACTACGTGGTAGGCACCATGCGGTGCCTACCACATGGCTTAGGGATATGTAGGGGGGCACCATGGTGCCCCTCAGTGCCTATGTCCCTGGCCCAGGGGGTTATGGAGGCCCGCTACGGGCCCCCAAATCCATTTCCGCCTGCCGTTTTGTGGCGGGTTAACCGCCGCAGAACGATCGGCAGAAAGGGATATTGTAATCCCTACGGCGGTGCCTGACAGGCACCACTGCCATTCTGGGACTACAGGGAGGTCCAGCAGGCAGTCGGATACAGACCGCCTGTCGGGACTGTGGCGGTCGGAGTTTCCGACCGTCACCTGTCCAGAAGCCATTATAATATGGTGGATGGAGATCCCTGTTCCGATGGTGGGGAGACCACCACCAACAGCCTGTCGGTGGCGTTCTCCACACCATCGTAATCATGCCCTTAGTTTTTTAAGTTCAAGCTGAAGTTTGATGTCTGACACATAATCTTCAGCTAAAGATGTTTTCTGAATTTTTCTCCAATACAACTGGGAACAGTGAAAGACAATCCTTGAATTTGGGTATCTGGATATAGTTTAGTAATAGTATTTATCATTTTCAGCTCAAAATCAATTATTACTTTCCTAGGGCGTTTGTTCAGAGTTTTGGATTTTAGAATTCAGTATAAGTAGAAGATTGTCTGTCAGGAAGCAAACTAAATACTAAGGGGTCAGTTGTGTTGTTAATAGGGTGGGTGGAGTTCATGGAGCCCTACTACACGGAATTCCGCAGAGTTGCAAAAAAACTCCACCGCACTCCATGGAGTTCCGCTTTCGGGCGGAGTTTGCCAGCGCGACAGTTCACGTTGCATTGGGAATGAGGAGTGCGTCCATGCACTTCAAAATTACCCGTGAACAGCACTACGTTGTCCTGAAGTGTGTTCACGTTCTAAATCACGCGCAAACAGCATGGGTTCCGACTCGGATTGGAAAAATCCGAATGCCGTTCAGAGCCTTTCCAACCGACATCATAATAAGGCCCTCTATATGTGTAATCCTCATCCTTTATTAATTTTCTACCCCTAATTTTTATTTTTTATATTAGTGTGTGTCTTTGTGTTTGTGTATTTTATGTTTTCGTGTTTTTGTGGTTTTTTGACTTCGTTTTTTTCCCCTTCTTTCCTTATTTCTTTCTTTTTTACTTTCCCTTCCATTTCCTTCTTAGTTATTATTTCCCCACCCAGCGGCATGGCAGAGGGGTGACTTCCGTGTGGACTGTGCCGCTTCCCAGGTGTGCAGCCATCTTAAGATCATCAATTACCTTCCCATTTTCATTGAGCATACCCCAACTCCCGACCACGGCCCTTTCATTACTCTCAAGCTCCTTTCCATTCCCCACATGACGCCTTCCTAAAACCACCCATAACCCCCTCACTCTTTTCCATCTTCCCTGTGTGCCTCCATCCCTTGAGTCACCCCCTCTTTACCAACACTCGTCACTTTGCTTACCGTGACATATGTTAATAAAAGCCAATGCTTTTGAAAGGGCCGTGGTCGGGAGTTGGGGTATGCTCAATGAAAATGGGTAGGTAATTGATGATCTTAAAGAGGGTTTTGCGTAAACATGTTTTACATAATTTATCCATTTTTTGTATAAGGTGTTTAAATGAAGTTGGGAAGGTAATATTTATACTGATAGCGGCAATTTTTTGCATTGTAGATACCCCTGATGAAGGGAACCAATTCCCGAAATGCATTGGGTAACATGAATAAAGTCGTGACATGCGGAAATACGTATCTCTCCTGTGTCTATGTGAACACCTACGTATGGCATTCGAATGAGTAAAATAAATCGAGAAAAAATACGTCAAACATGGTAAAAAAATATGGAACAAAATAAGGAAAAAACAAGGAGTAAAGAAAAGAGTGGTTAACTTGATTTATTGGATTCATACAGTCCAGGACTTGGCTGTGCAGCCGGATCGGTACCCGAATGTGGTACCGTCGTGTTGGTTCGTATTGTAAGCGCAATGGGACAGAGCGCACCAAGCTTGCACGCCTATACAAGTTTAAAATGGTCAAGCATTGAGCACATAAGCATGAAAAATATGAAGCATACTGGAGTGCATCTCACCTTCTAAATATGATGATTAATTAAGAAGCCATTGCAGACTGTTCTCCTGTCACTATAGTGAATCAATGAGTAGCGCGTTCTCTCTAAGACTTTGTTTCTGTAGCTTGTACAGTTCCAGGTTATTTAATTGAATTCACAGTGATGATGTGAAGTATCTATGCATTTCAAAAAAGGGAGACTGAGTTGGCTCATTAAGGTTGCTGGGAAATGGGAATAGATAGAATCAAAGATCCTTCACTGCAACACATTAGCTCCAAGTGTAGTTTTTATTAAGGAGATTTGGACTATGGATTTAACGACAGTCGATAGACTTGAGTTAAAACTAGTAGTACTATAGTTGATCTGTTTTAGCGACTACGTTTGCTTTTCATGACACATTTTGTGAAGATGATTAACAGAATCACTAATTTATTTTTATTTATCTTCTTAATTTCTTATATCAGCACCCAAGGGCAAGAAGAGGGACGATTCGGAGGGTCTGGGACAAGCTTGTTAGCTGACGCCGATCACAAGTGCTGCTGCTGAGGGCTCTGCTGATCCCAGTAAGTCCTTTTATGACTGTTGTGGACTTCTTAGGCTAGAACCGTAGAATCATGAGGTATTGGTCTATTGGAATGTTGGTGCTATCTTGTTGTGATTTATGAAGATTCAGATAGCAGGCCCAAATAAGCTAGTATTATAAGTAAAAATCACAATGTATGTTTGTTCAGAAGGCTTTCCTTTTCCTGCTTATGCCTAGCTCTAACACAGTTCAGTTCACGAGACAGTGGCCATGGTCATCATCAACCACACTCCACCCCCCCATGAAGTTTTCTGCAGACCTGTTCATTTACACTTATAGTATACCAGCAGTGATCCAGTGTTCCAGTGTTCCAAAGTATGAGGTCCCACTCCCATTGCATTTGCCATCCAACACCATATGTCTTTCACTGACCATTATTCCACTCCTGGCTTGTCTAACTTTGTGAACCAATTAACCAAATGCCCAGAGTGATATTTGGAAGAGAATGATGTGCTAACTGAGCTGTAGTGCTGCATTGCTGTTGTGTTTTGGGTTGCGTATCTGGGATCTAAATTAAGTGTAATGTTTTATTCTAGCCACACAGAAGATCGGTGATGCTGGCTCTAGTGCCGCTGCAGGAGGAGACGGCGATGGGTCAGTTGGAGGGGAAGAAGCGGCATCAGGTAAGGGCACAGGTTAGTCACATAATTTCTTGCAATTACTATGCTCATTAGCTATTGCCAGTTCTCATGAGGAGCATGCTGTTGCTCACCTACTCTGCTTACTTGGTTTAGGGTTATCACTATCATTCAAAGCTATGATTCTTCTAAGTGGGGGTTATTTATTTATTTTTATTCTTTGTCCTACTTTCTTGACTTGCTGTATTTGTTAAGTGAGCCAGATCTATCCTACCTATCATTCATCATCCCCCTCCCCACCCATGGCATTTTTGCCAACTATGACCAAAGTGTAGTATTGGGCAATCAATTTATGACTGCATTGTTGGCTGTGTAATATGCATCTGCTTCAGTTAATACGGCATTTATAATGTTTTCAATGCATTGGAAACTGAACACACAAGGTGTGTTGTCCCTTCGCCCACTCAGTCACCTCTTAGTTCTTCACTCCTTTATTTTTTCCTAAGTTGTTCCATCCCAGCCTACCAAACTGGAAAATCCATTCTTGGCATGTTCCACATTTATCCGCATGATATCCATGTGAAGTGATTCCAAAACATATATCATGGCTTCCCAAAACAAATTTTATTTACACTTGTTCAGATTTTTCCCTTTTGTATTGAACCGTGACTGAATAAGCAAAAGATGATGAATCGATGATCAGTGTAGTGGCCCCTCTATTACATATAAAAAAAAAGCTCTACCATACCTGTCTTATCCCTCCACCTTACCCCCTGCAGTAGAGAAAATCAAGTTTCCTTTCCTTGGTTACTGCCCAACAAATAAATTTGTTCGAAATACAAGGTGGCGGGCGAGGCCACAGAGTACAGTGGGAGTACATGCATGATTTGATATCAAGTTTGGCATATGGGATACACAGTGACGAATGTGCCAAATAAAATCTATTTAATCTGTTCCTTTACCTGTAGTGCAGTCCATTAAATTCATTTTCTCAACGTCTTCTTACGGCAGACATGATAATATATTAATATCCGAATTTCATACATGAGGTGTGTGACTGACATATTATCTTATTTATTATTCATCTGCCTCTTTGGAGACGGTGTAGAAAGAGAAATGCATTTGGCGAAGAACAGGGCCATTGGAATTAAAAATAGATAATTGTCAACTAAAGCTGCAGACCGTAGCAAACTAGCTGAGGCGCTGGCTAGCAATGAGCATCACTTCATTATTTTAGAACCACACACAACTTGTACTCCATATAGTTCATAATGCCGTACTCATCAATGAGAAGTCATCTATTTTTCAACTCAAAGTGCCTGAATCTGTTTATAGTTACTTGAAAAGCTATTAGAAAAAAAAAATCAAATCACAGTTTTTTTAATCCTGTGATGTTATTCTCTGCCTGTTACTTTTCTGCCACACAGTCAGTGCTTTTTTATGTTTGGCTACATGTGTGGGTAAAACATAAAATTGGCCTTATGACTCTCCTAATCATAATCACATCAAATAAATTCCAAAGGCCCTAGGGGACCAGCAATGTACTACTACTGTGCCACTCAGTTATTTAAGCTAATTGTTTGCACAGAGCATTATTTACAATTTGTCTTTTTAGTTTTTCTCGATATAGCTACTCCTGCTGGTCCAGCCGGACCACTTGACAGGCAAGAGAGAACGGCCTGTTTGAGGCGGCAGAGGCTGTAGCATATCCAGCAGGAATACCAGCGGCTGGTGGTCCTGGAAGAGAGAGGAGGAAGAAATAAATTCACAACAGCTGGGCACCAGTGCAGCCGGTCCCAATAAGCCCCAAGCCTCCCGGCCATCCCATCGCCGGAGCCACCACCAGCCAACTGCTGCTACCCCCACCAGAATGGCAACAGGCTATTTCCGCGCCGCATCCTGAAGCGGCTGGACACCATCGAGAGCCGGCTCACCTCAATGGAGCAGAGAATGGACCAGCTCTGGAACGACGTCCATAATGCCCTCTTTTAGCCCTTTTTTTCAAATTTTTTGTTTTGGCAGGAGGGATTCATTGTTTGTTGGGGCTGGGTGGGAAGGGAGTTGGGACTGGAGAGACTTTCTTGGACATTTTGAGTACTGAGGCTTGGGTCAGTTTTGTTTGGGGGAGGGGTGGGCATGTTGTTTGGGTAGAGAGGGTGGGTTGCTTTGTAAATAAATAAAGGGGAAACAATTTTTCTAATGAAAATGTATGCCTGAAGTAGTTTATTATACTTTTACTTTGCACTGCTGCCTTCAAGTAGTTTTACGGAGCCTGTTTATGTGCTTGTAACTTAAGAGAGAGCATAGCAATTAGTTATATAGTCTAGGCTTATACTTCTCGAACTATCTTGACCATTATGGGGAATGCTGCCGTGATGACCTATATTGTGTCGAAGTACTGAGCTATCTCGATAAAAAACAGTAGCAGTTAATTTATTTCTTACTATGTTAAATTACATCCATACTAGTTGTCTTACCTGAAAATACATGCAGCAATAATAGGGGAGCCATCACAACTTCTCAATCGAGGTCCCACTTCCAGTTCCACCCAGGTGAGCTCCAACTGTAGGATTGATCTGAATGATTGATTGATTATCCATCATAGACAACTAAATGGAAGTAGAAAGACTGAGTAAGTGGATTATATATTTATCAAAGATTTACAAAGAATTGACACCACCTGAGTACTACGTGATGGCACAATGAGAATGCCTGATTGTGCTTAAATAGAAAAAATAGCAAAACTAATAAGTTTTGGTTAATTTGGAGCTAGCAGTATTATTCGTGAAATCCTCAAGTTATAAAAAATGGACTCAAAGTCTGGAGTTGACTAGGTTAGGCGTTTACGGTTAGGCAACACAAGGCCTGAATGATGATGATGCTAATGACTGATGTTCTTCATTCTATATCTAAAAAAAATATGGATGATTTTTAATGCGAGGGTTGGTAAGGGACTGGTGTGGGCTACTGCTTTGAAAATTCTACAGTAAATTGGTGTTGTTTTCACCACATCCGCCCCACCAAGTGTGTGATTCATTGATGGTGCAATTTAAGCCACACCTCAATACATCACACAGCTCCGGTGAAGAGGGTAAGGGGTTTGATGAATGGATGGGTAATGGGATTTGGGGAAAGGTTTGACAAGGACAAACACTACAACACAAGGCCAACATTCATATGGGCAATAAGCAGCAGCACATAATTCGCCATCAATCTGTTGTTAGAAGGAAGCAAAGGAATGAGTATGACAGATTACAGATGCATACATTGCAAACAGTCCTTCTGCCCCTGAGACCCAATTTATAATTTATCTAAATGTTCTGTATTCTAGGTTAGGGAGTGAACCCACCTACCTACTTCTCTTAGTTAAAATGATTGTTAAAAGAACAATGATACTGTAGTACAAAATTGGGTGGTGCTTCTGCATTTTCCTCAGGAATGTCCACTGTTTGGGGCCTGTCTGCACTGGTCCAGTAAGTAAGCAGGAGTGTTGTTGAGCTCAGCTAGCTTTCACCTTTCATTTGTGAAGGAGACTAGAAGAAGGCCTGCAGATTGTAAAATAGAAACTATATTTTAGAGTCAAGGAAAAAGGACAGAAGTAAAGTAGGCTTCATGAGGAGTGTATTAAGAAGAGTCAGAGGCAGCGCAAAAAAAAACAGAAGGGGGACTCAGGGTATCACTTTTGCCACAAATCCAACACACACACACACACACACACACACACACACACACACACACACACACACACAGAGTTTACATAGGAAGAGCATTTTTTGTTTCACTAATAATTTTGGTGCTGTTCTATGAATCTGCATGAAACTTAAAAAAAGGTTTGTCTGCCATGCCTCCTTCATTGATAGGTTTGTGCTGATCCACCAAGCAGGGAACAAAAAAAGAGGTGATCCCAAGACATTGATTCCCCTTGTTAATCAGCATAGGAAGCTCATCAATACGAAACTATTTTAGGATGGGATTGCACCAAATCTGAAGGAATGTTAGAACTTTACCCAGAAAGTGTGCTTTTTGTGATTTGGTGTAAATCCAGTCAACTATTTTTTGTGAAATTTGGTTAAAAATTGGCCTTCGGGTGAGCATTAAGGGTTATAAAATTAGATATAGCTGGACAGTTGGTCCAGCAGGGATACCACCACACTGAAATTTTTAAAAATTGGGTCTTCTGATTGACCGAGGGAGTTTTTTCTTCCATCGTTCGTCATTTCCATACCAAAGATTGGATGCAATCTGATTGGCTAAAGAAAATGTTGTGGCAGTCATTACAGAACTCAAGGATTCGGCCCCTGTGTCTTGAAAAAGTATGTAAAATAAGATGTAAGGGGGTAGCTTAGAGACAATCTGGTCCCGTTTAGCCCCTTGTAAGAGGGACTTAGAGGCACCTCCCTCCCAAATTGAAAATTAAAAAGTACAATTTGGATTGCGGGTACACTGGTTCTCCTACAAGACAGAGTGAGGCCCTCTCATGAGGTTCCGCAGTACTCCCCCAGGAGACACTGTTCAAACTTCACTCAAATGGTATCGCAATACAGTACTGTACAAGCTTCCCTGAACATGTACAGAAATGCCGTACTTGGGTTTAAGTATTCATGGAGGGTACCATTGGTGTAACATGGTACAAAGAACAATTTTATCATGAAAGAATACAGAATATGGGTTAGTTGCTCAGGGAGGACTGTGTGCAGGGCTCGGCAAGACATGTGCACTGTGCAGAGGTAGGCACACACATCAGGGATGAGCGCTAGGCATGGCCATTCATAGCAGATATGGACACTCACAGCGGTTGGGTGCAGGATTTTGACTGGAGGCCATGCACAGGGGGTAGTTGGACATGCAAGAGGGTTGGGCACAGGCTCTAACTGAAGGACAGGCCCTTTGGGCACTCCCCTGCTGTCCACGGCTTTCAGTTGATTGCAGTAGGAGGATAGATGCCAGGTCCTGAGGACAACCCCCACTGTTTAATCGTCTGCAGGGGGTTGAGCACTGGGCCTGGCCAGAAGCTAGGCATGGCAGCCAATGCGTGCTGTGCATGGCTAAAATGGGGTTGGGATCAGGGTCTGGCCATGCACAATAGGGGGTCAGGTGCCCACAAATCCAGTATCTGTTGCCAATTCTCACTGTGTATGGCATTTGACTGTGCAGAGCAGGAGGTTGGATGCCTGTGTGTGGTTGCTCATAGGCCCTGCAGGCAAACCCTCATTGTTCATGGCCAAAGTGACTACAGTGGGGCTGGGCACAGACCATAATAGTCAACCTTCTGCTGTGCTTGGTTGAACACCGTGCGCAGAGGGGGATGGGCAACTGGGGTTTGACAGCCACTGCAGGGTTGAATGCAGGCTGTACAGCCAATCCCCTCACTGCGCACGGCTGCCAACCTCACTGCTCCGCACAGATGGAGGCTGTGCAAAGTGTAAGTAAATCTCAGCTTATGTTTGTATGTTGTATCGAAAGAATATTACATTTGCTCATTAATATATACTAACTCAGTTTACCATTAAGACACAAACAACATACATTTTCTATATTTTTTAACCAAGAAAGGTGATTCAAACAAGGACCTTTTTTGGTGATTTTAAAAGCTTTTATGAGCAGTTTAAAAAAACAAGTTTGAGGGTGGTTGAACTACCAATAAATAAAACAGGGCATCTGAACTTGGATCCAAAAAAATAAATTACTTATTGCAGTCCAGTTTATTAGCAACTATCAGCTTGTCCTGAACTGTGGAATTTCGCTTATCAATGGATAATATTTTGCAGAATGTGGTGTAATACATGCCAATATGGGCATACAGAGGTTTCACCTCCCTTTGTGTTGCCAGGACTTATGATGCCACAGAGTCTCCAGGTTGCACAGATGGAGGCTGTGCAAAGTGTAAGTAAATCTCAGCTTATGTTTGTATGTTGTATCGAAAGAATATTACATTTGCTCATTAATATATACTAACTCAGTTTACCATTAAGACACAAACAACATACATTTTCTATATTTTTTAACCAAGAAAGGTGATTCAAACAAGGACCTTTTTTGGTGATTTTAAAAGCTTTTATGAGCAGTTTAAAAAAACAAGTTTGAGGGTGGTTGAACTACCAATAAATAAAACAGGGCATCTGAACTTGGATCCAAAAAAATAAATTACTTATTGCAGTCCAGTTTATTAGCAACTATCAGCTGGTCCTGAACTGTGAAATTTCGCTTATCAATGGATAATATTTTGCAGAATGTGGTGTAATACATGCCAATATGGGCATACAGAGGTTTCACCTCCCTTTGTGTTGCCAGGACTTATGATGCCACAGAGTCTCCAGGTTGCACAGATGGAGGCTGTGCAAAGTGTAAGTAAATCTCAGCTTATGTTTGTATGTTGTATCGAAAGAATATTACATTTGCTCATTAATATATACTAACTCAGTTTACCATTAAGACACAAACAACATACATTTTCTATATTTTTTAACCAAGAAAGGTGATTCAAACAAGGACCTTTTTTGGTGATTTTAAAAGCTTTTATGAGCAGTTTAAAAAACAAGTTTGAGGGTGGTTGAACTACCAATAAATAAAACAGGGCATCTGAACTTGGATCCAAAAAATAAATTACTTATTGCAGTCCAGTTTATTAGCAACTATCAGCTGGTCCTGAACTGTGAAATTTCGCTTATCAATGGATAATATTTTGCAGAATGTGGTGTAATACATGCCAATATGGGCATACAGAGGTTTCACCTCCATTTGTGTTGTCAGGACTTATGATGCCACAGAGTCTCCGGGTTGCACAGAAAATTCTTCAACTTAGGTAGAAGCTTCCTCCTCTTGCTCGTCTTCACGTCTTTATGTGGCACCAATGAGTTGGTTTGTGTGCCATGCTCCGAGGTATTTTATCACTCCCAATGTGTCAAGTGGGTACCTCTTGGCAGTACCCCAGTTAATGTCCTTGTAGCGCGGGTTGCATGTCACAGCCTTTACAGAAACTTTATTCTTGCCAATCATTGATGACCTCATTGAGTCATTGTGACAGCAACATATGGGGGAGGTGGCGGTGGTGGTTTTGAGTTTATTCAACACTCTATACCTGTGGCCAATATTCTATCACCAGTCATGTATTATTTGGCCTATCATCAGCACAATGTTTATAGCAAAACTTGGACAGAAATTGTCAGTGTTATTTTTGAAAATTTCCCTGCCTGGCAACTATATGGACCAACTCTTTGGATCTGAATATCAAACATCAACTTATGACACACATGGTGCAGAACCAGCTACTCGATGCCTCGCAATCCAGCTTCCACAGCAATCACAGCACCAAGCCCACCCTGATCACAGCCACTGACATCCTCCGAACCCTTGTCGACCAAGGAGAGACAGCAGTTCTGATACTCCTCATCCTCTCGGCAGCCTTTGACTCCGTATCCCACCATTCCTTGAGCGCAAGACTCCACCACATCAGCATCCAAGGGTACACGCTGAGATGGATCACCTCCTTCCTCACCCGAAGAACATAGAGGATTCACCTCTCACCTTTTACCTCCAAACCCAAGAATATCACCTGCAGCATCCCCCAGGGCTCATGCCTCAGCCCCACACTCTTCAATGCATACATGACCTCACTGGCCAACATCATCAGATCACACGGTCTCAACATAATTTCCTATGCAAACAACACCCAACTCATCCTCTCACTCACTGACGACCCCACCACCACCAGGACCAATTTCCACAGTTGTATAACGAGTGTCACTCACTGGTTGAAGAACAACTGCCTGCAGCTGAACACAGACATGACAGAAGTACAGATCTTCACCAACAACAGGAACCCATGGAACAACTCCTGGTGGCCATCAGACTTAGGACCCGCACCCACACCCTCTGACCATGCCAGGAACCTCAAGATCATCATTGATAATAAGCTAGCCATGAAATCACAGATCGACGCCGTCTCCTCCGGCTGCTTCCTCACTCTTCATGTGCTATGTAAGATCATCATGTGGCTCCCACTGCACACAAGATGCACCGTGACACAAGCCCTCATCACCAGCCAACTGGACTATGGCAATGCTCTGTACATAGCACACCTCCTACAGAGACTTCAAACCATACAGATGGCCGCAGCCAGACTCATCTTCGACCTCTCCCAACAAACCCACATCACACACCCCCTCAGGCAGCTCCACTGGCTCCCCATACAGAAGAGATGCCAATTCAAGCTGCTGACCCATGCACACAAAGCACTACACAGCAAAGGACCTGCCTACCATAACCACTCCCTGAACTTCCACCACCTGGCGAGTAGACTATACTCCTTCTTCCTATTGCTGGCCCATACTCTACTTGAAGCAGAAGTTGAGGGCGTTCCTTTCTCCACATTGGAGCAAAGACCTGAAACAGCTGCCAAAAGCAACTCTGAACTAACACCTCACTTCCAGAATTCCAAAGGGCTCTCAAGACCTGGCAATTCGAATGAGCCTCTGGCACCTGCAAGCACCTGGATACCCTCTTGGGTGATTATCCGCACTTTACAAATCCTGATTAATTGAACATGGGATGAGATCTGTTGTAATTCTTGAGCCTGTTAGAATAGTAATTGCAATGGAGTTGTTTAGGTGCAGATTTATCAACGAGTTGCTTTGCCCTTGTGCCACACATGGGGGTACAAGGGTGGCACAACTTATAAGTCAGATTTATCAAGCCACGCAAGGCCACCTTGCTTGGCTCTGCATGGCTTGCTAAATCTAGAGTAATGCAACTCAGAGCAAATTGCGTGGTTGCATTACTCTGCCCCAGGGAGGCTTTCCATGGGTAGACCGTGGGTGTTCCCACGCATCCACCCATGGATTTTGTTGCATTCCAAGATTCTCCATTACTGGTAAACCTGGGAATGAGTCAAAATGCTATGCCTCCACAGATGACTCATTGCGAGGAGAAATATCTTTATTTATCCTTGTTTTTCCTCTTTCAATGTGTGATGGATTCTGCAGCACACATAGAAAGAGGAAAATGCCTCAGAGGATTATTTTTGTGCAAGAAGCTGTCCCTTCCAGAGGAAAAGAAATCCTCTTTACAACACAGGCACTCCCGGCGCAAGGGTGCCTGCATTGGTGCTTGGCAGCACATTATGCACCAGAGCAACGAAAGGACAGGAATGAACTGTATGATGTTAAATATGGCACATTACTGCCCTTTCACCCAGCGCAGCAAGGTGGCTTGCTGAGCTGATGAAATATTGACAAATCTTCCCCTTAGTCTGCAACATAAATGGAACCATTATTTGGAATCAATAAATGTGTCTTTCCTAAGCCACAGATGATTAGTACGCTTTAAAACATATTTTGGATTTATACACATGCTGATAAGAGCAGTGCGGTGCAGGAGTGTGGGGATATTAAGATCCTGGGCCATTACAGTAGTTTGAAAATAAATTTGTGCGTAGATTCCTGACTGTTCCACAGTCAAGCCCTGCCTTTATGTGCCTCTCAGATCTGGGTCTGGCCCCTTTGGGAGATAAGATAAAGCTGGAACCCTCTTATTACGGCTAAGGGTGTGGGGGTACCCGGACAAACAATTAACAGGGGATGTTAAGGAGTATTGCCTCTCATTAGATAATGCGTTTGCAATAACATGACTTATCTACCTTAGGAAATAATTTATCGAGCTAGGCCTGATAAAACTGGTCACTAACCCGGCAAGTTAGCGACCAGTTTTATCAGGCTATTCCCAAAGTGAAGGAGGCATTTCAGATTAGACAGGGCAGACTTCTCCAGGCTGCTTTTGATAAATTGACCGCAAGCGCCAACAATAATCCAATCAATCTGTCACTTGGGTGTGAGATTTATCTTTCTTGGCTCCATAATAGGAATGTTAGGTTTTTCTTATGCACTTTTTACTTGCCTTTCTCAGGAATGTAGCCTGGGGAGTCCCATGGCCGAGTTGCCCATGTAAAAACATTGCCCCTCAAAGCACAATGCACTTTATTGTATTTTGCAGTTTGTATTCTCATGCTTGGAAAGTTTTTTGCTCCCAATTTGTCGTGCTTTTAACACCAATTCTTACAAGGAGACTATTGTGCGCCTGCAAAAGGTGGAGAACATGGAGATCTGTGTGGCAGTGGGAAACTTTGGGGCATATTAGCAAGACCGGCGATAAAATTATCGCCGTTTTAGCGGCAGGAAACTGCCGCTAAAACGGCGATAATGGGCTTGATAATATGCGTTATAGAATTCCAATAGAAGCCCATGTTAGATGTGCAGGACATCTAACCTGGGCTTCTATTGGAATTTTATAACGCATATTAGCAAGCCCATTATCGCCGTTTTAGCGGCAGTTTCCTGCCGCTAAAACGGCGATAATTTTATCGCCGGTCTTGCTAATATGCCCCTTAATTTGTCATGCTCTGGGGGTTAGACATATATATGGATCAGTTTATTTATTTTTACCCACTGTTTTAGTAGGACCTTCAGGGTCCTAGTTGTAATTCCAGACCCACACACAGTATGATTTTAATCTATTTTTCTTTATTCAGGATGTGTAAAAGTATCAATATGTTCTTATGAATATGTTCCCTTTCCCCATCTTATTTATATAGATGATCATTTTCTCATGTACATGAGCTTGCTGAAATCGAAATATGTATGAAAATTGGGAGTTGGTTTTGGTAATACAAAAAATGCCAGACTCTGGCAGATTTGTACCAGGGTGTGGAGATATCTTTTCATTTTTATTCTTTGGTACAACGATCATTTTCTTGGTGAAGAGAAAAAAAGTGTGCCAATAAGGCAGATGATCTGATGCAATAGCAATAATTATCCCAAGCATGTCGTTCCATTGGTGTATCCTTTCTGCCATCAGAGTCAGCAGAAACATGACAGTCTGCCTACATTTAAATATTTTCCTGACTTCATTGCCTAATTCCCAGGACGCATGCTGTTGTGATACTATCCCAGGAAGAGGAGTGCCCTTTTCATTCAAGAGGAGAGGGGCCAACAGTATATTGCTGATTATCGATTGGCCCACCCACGCCCATTTTGCTTCTCAGCCTGTGGACCATCCAAGGAACGGGCACCAGGTAGTGGGTTGCTAG
The DNA here is from genome assembly GCA_963921515.1 of Calotriton arnoldi. Taxonomy (NCBI): domain Eukaryota; kingdom Metazoa; phylum Chordata; class Amphibia; order Caudata; family Salamandridae; genus Calotriton; species Calotriton arnoldi. The sequence continues at coordinate 1,100,889 of CAWUFW010003117.1, forward strand.
GCTTGGCCCTGGAGGGTTTGTGGCCAGAAAGATATTAACAGCAACCAGGGGCAGTAAGGAGTCTCAGCTGAGGCAGAGAATGTGACTAGAAACTAAGGGGGTGGTGAACCACAGCAGGAAATCATTAAGTTAAAGAGAAATCTAGCATCCGCGCTCAAAAATCAACACCTAACTCTGAGTGGTGAAACTTCCCTGTATGAAGGCCTATAAATAATTATTCAAAGTAAAAAAAGAGTAATCAACCCCAGGTCCAGCTCTCCCGTGCAGCTGCACCGCTCCCTCCCCGTTTTTCTGAGTGCTTTCTACTGCTTTTCCCTTGTTTTTACTGCTTTCTCCTTCCTTTTCTTCCCGTTTGTCTGAGTGCTTTCTTCTGCTCTTGTCTAATTTTTTACTGCTTTCTCCTTCCTCTCCCCCATTTTTCTGAGTGCTTTCTCCTTCTTTTCCCTCCATTTTCCCTAGTGCTCTCCTGCATATTTCCCTAATTTTTCGCTACTTCTCCTTGTTTTTTCCTCATTTTCCACTCCTGCCTGTCACCCGTTTTCCCTCCTCCTGCCTAACTCCACCCACTGCCTTCCAGCGACCCTCATTCCTCCCAGGACCTACTAAATGGAGACCGCAGCGTGACCGCAGCTTTTGCCTATTTATTTTTACTGTTTTCTCCTTCTTCTCCTCTGTTTTCTGAGGGCTTTCTACGGCTTTTGCCTTGTTTTTCACTGCTTGCTCCTTCCTTGCCACCGCTTTTCTAAGTGTTTTCTCCTGCTATGCCTAGTTTTTTTTACTGCTTTTGCTTCCATTCCCCTCATTTTTCTGAGTGCTTTCTCATGCTTTTGACACATTTTTTAGTGCATTTCCCTTCCGGTCTTCCGTTTTGCTGTGTCCTTTCTACAGCTTTTGCCTAATTTTCACTGCTTTCTCCATGAAGTAGCTAGCAACTCCAGCGCAGTGAGACCCTCACTGGTGATTTGCTGCGCTTTATAAATCCTTATTGATTGATTGATTGCTATAATGCATGGCAAACACTATAGGCAGCAATTGATGGAAAAAACATAAAAAAGTTTAGGGAAATTAGAAGATGGGGCAGTGAGGGCATGACCAAGATTTTAGAAGCAAATATAAGCCCTAAGAGTTGGATCCATGTTTCTTCCTTGTACCAAAACCCCCCTGATTATATTCCAACAAAGATGGACCAAGTCAAAGGTCTAGAGGGTAAAAACAAGCAAAAACACTACTCGTGCTAAGGCTAGTTCTAAAAATCATTTAAAGCTTCAGGCCCAGACAGAATTCACACCAACATGTTCAAAAGCAATCAGGATATATGGATTACAGTATTGACAGTCTGGCTTCAATGTAATTTGGAAACAAGAACTGGTACCACATTAATGGCAGACCTCTATTATTGTGCCCACTCACAAGAAAGTGCGGTGAGATGATCTTGCTAATTATCATCCCAACTCGCTCTTGGATGGCGTTGGAAACATTTTCAGGAAACTGCTACTGCAGCACCTGGGAGCGTGGATGAACTATTACCACAATATAGCACATCTTCAGGCAGGCATTCACAAAGAGCAAAGCACAACAGATCGAGTGATAAAGCTGTATCTGATAACTTCCCTGTATGAAGTCTAAAAGGCCTATAAATAATTATTCAAAGTGAAAAAAGATTAATCAACCCCAGGCTCAGCTCTCCCATGCTGCTGCACCGCTCTGCTTCCTCCCCATTTTTCGTAACGCTTTCTACTGCCTTTCCCTCCTTTTTTACTCTTTTCTCCTTCCTCTCCTCCATTTTCTGAGTGCTTTCTCCTGCAATTGCCTCGTTTTTTACTGCTTTCTCCTTCCTTTTCTCTCCCCCGTTTTCCTGAGTGCTTTCTCCTGCTCTTGTCTCATTTCACTGTTTTCTCCTCCCATTCCCCCTGTTTTTCTGAGTGCTTTCTCCTTCCTCACCCTCATTTTTCTGAATGGTTTCTCCTGCTCTTGCCTAATTTTTCACTGCATTCTCCTTCCTTTACCCCCATTTTCTGAGTGCTTTCCCCTGCTTTTGCCTCATTTTACACTGCTATCTCCTTCTTCTCCCCTGTTTCTATATGTGCCTTATCTTGCTTTTCTCCTGCTTTTGCCTTGCTTTTACTGCTTTTTCTGTCCTTTTCCCCCATTTTTCTGAGTGCTTTGTCGGACTTTTGCCTCATTATTTACTCCTTTCTCCTTCCTTACCCCCATTTTTCTGAGGGCTTTCTCATGCTTTTGCCTAATTTTTTACTGCTTTCGCCATCCTCTCCTCCATCTTTCTGGGTGCTTTCTCCTGCTTTTGCCTCATTTTTCACTGCTTTCTCCACAAAGCAGCTAGTAACACCAGAACCTTGAGACCCTTACTGGTGATTTGCCATGCTTTGTAAATCCTGATTGATTGATTGAATGCTTCAAGGAATGGCAAACACTGCAGGCAGCAATTGATGGGAAAAACATCTAAAAGATTTAAGACGTTATATGATGGGGCAGCAAGGGCATAGCCAAGATTTTAAAAGCAAATATAAACCCTGTGAGTTGGATCCATTTTTCATCAGGGTACCAAAAAGCCCCTCGTTATATTCCAACAAAGATGGCCCAAGTCAAAGGTCTAGAGGGGAAAACAAGTTAAAAAACTAATTGTGCTATGGCTAGGTCTAAAAATCATTTAAAGCTCCAGGCCCAGGCAGAATTCACACCAACGTGTTGAAGAACAATCAGGATATGTGGGTTAAAGTATTAACAGTCGACTTCAATGAAACCTGGACACAAGAAGTGGTACCACACTCATGGCAGACCTCTATTATTGAGTCCACTCACAAGAAAGGACGGCATGATAATACTGCTTATTTTCGTTCCTTCTCGCTATTGGAAGACATTGGAAAAATGTTTGGAAACTGCTACTGCAGCGCCTGGAGGCCTGGCTGGACTATAACCACATTATAACACATTTTCAGGCAGGCATGCCCAAAGAGCAAAGCATAGCAGATCAAGTGATAAATCTGTATCTGATATTCCCAAAGCATGTGGTCCTGCAAAATTCTCAACTATATATATGGGCTTCATTGAGCTAAAGACTGCTTTCGACTGTGTCCAAGGGACGGTTGTGTGGAGCATTCTAAAGAAACAATGCTTGCCCAACACATTTCTGAGAATACTGAAAGACTTGCACAACGACAAGAAAACAAGGGTAAAATATGGAAGCAAGGGGGAATGCTCTGATGAACTCAAAATACACATTGGAGTAATACAAAGGTATGTACTCGCCATGGTGCTTTTTAGTATCTACATAAATGGAATATGTACATTTCCTACTGACCTTAACCTTGAAGTTCCCCAGTTAGAGGATGAATATATACCAATCCTGCTTTTCGCAGATGATGTGGTGATTCATGCAAGCACAGAAAACTCAAAGCATTGTCTGCTAGCTGGATTTGAGCTCTTCTGCTGTAGCAGGAAACTTACTATCAACACAGTAAAAACTAAATTCATGATTGTTAGAAAATGTGTTGCTGGTTGACTGGGGTGTGATCCCTAGTCAAGCACCATCCCTTGCAGAGTGAACCACAAAAAGTCACTAAATTAACCTGTGCTTAACCCTGGGTAGCTTGGCACAAAAAGAAGTCAGGTTTACCTTAGAGGTAATTTGTAAAGTATTTATGCAGCACACAAACAGTAATAAAGTGAAAACACAACACAAGAACAATCCCAAACCAATTTAGAAAAATAAAGTAAATTTTTATAAATTATTTGACACCAAATTCACAAATACCAATCAGCAGAACCGGAGTAAATAATTTTTAAAGAGTTTAGTCAAAATAGCATCAAAAAGCACAAAGGGTCCGGATCAATGTCACACTTTAAGACCAACCGCGATGGTGCGCAGGTCAACTACAGTCACCAGGTTAGGTCAGCGAAAGTTATTCGCTCTCAAAGTCCATGCCAAGAGTCCCATTCATGTTGGAGGGAGTCACGAGAGGCAAGGAGAGTGTCAAGGGAGGCTGCCAGTAAAGTGCACTGAGCAGGCCTGATGTTGCTGGAGCTTCGCTTTGGCAGTTCCTGCGAACATTTGTTGCTGTAGTGATAAGAGATGGGCTGACGGTGCATCTTGCTGATTCGCTGTGTGAGCGGCAAGATCTTGGTGTAAATGGGTGTCTTTGCAATCTCGAGAGCCCAAAAGCATGATCTCTGCTCTGAGGACCTGAGGGGCTCCAATTAGGGGTTAGGAACTTACTTCAGCTGGGTCCAGATGCTGATGCAGGATGTTGGGGAGCCTTTTATGCCCCTAAAGCTCAGATCAGAAGGCCAGCAGAATAGCCCTTGGAGTCACTCTGGCAGCCCTGGGTTCATGATGAAGTTACAGGTCCAGTCCTTCCTCCCTAGGCAACGGGGCAGCAAGCAGCAGGTTTGCACAGCAATCAGCAGTTCCTTCAGAGCAGCAGTCCAGCAGAGTGGCTTTCCTTTCAGCAGCACTTGATCGATGTCAAAGATGAGTGTTTTTCCTTTTTATGACATGTTAAAACACAATGACTATGTTTAAATGAACTGTGAATTGAATACACAGGCCTAGTTTATTGATTAACTTGTCCTTGAGTAAAGTGACTTGAATCAACACAGCCACCTTTCTTTTGCTTCTTGTAGTTTGTTAGAGGCCCAAGGTGGCTGTTGATAAGGGTCCAACCCCCCACTGCTTCAAACTTTCTAGAGGTGTCATTTTTTAAATTGTGATCAAAACCAGTCTTTACCAATAAATAGGGATTTTCACCACAATTCCAAAGACACCAAACATGACATAGCTGCATGCTCCTTATTGGGAATTATGGCTCATTAAATGTAATGAGGAATCCCCTATGGGAAGGGTATGCTTCGCAGTAGGGACAAAGGAATTTAGGAGTGTTTCACTACCAGGAGATGTAAAACGTAAAGTACATTGCACTCTGCCCTATGGACTGCCTAGGGCCTACAGTAGGAGTTACTTATTTGCAATAAAAGGGGCATTTAAGGCTTGGCAAGGGACTTTAATGCTAATTTGACATGGCAGTTTAAAACTGCATTCAGGCTGCAATGGTAGATCTGAAACATGTTTTAAGGTGCTACTCAAGTGGGTGGCCCAATAAGAGTTCCAGGCCCACTGGTAAAATTTAATTTACAGTCCCTGGGTATATGGTATACCATTCTACAAGGGACTTCCAAATAAATGAATATGCCAATTGGGGATAAACCAATTAAACCATGTTTAGGGTAGTGAGCAAACACACTTGAGCACTGGTTAGCAGTGGTAACGTGTGCAGAGCCCTAAAGCCCAAAAAACACATTCTACAAAAGAGTGGAGGAAAAAGGCAAAAAGATTAGTGGTGACCCTGCAGAGAGGGCCAGGTCCAACAGTGACCACTGAACACAAACTAAAGCTCCACATTCACTTTTCATTTGTATGGCAAACCAATAGAACAAGTAGGATTTTATGATTACTTGGGCATATGGTTTAATGATCATCTTATCTGGGCTGATAAACTAGCAAAGAGTAAAATAACCCTGAACCAACAAGTGTCAGGGACTGTCCGGGACTATGTGGGGAACACAGTCAGGGACTTGGGCAAGGACTGGGAACTGGGTAGGAAACGTACACAGAAAGAGGAGACAAAGGGATCCAAAGGGAAAGCCTGTACAAGTGAACAAGAAGGGTGAGACTCAGAAAGGACAGGCACTCATGAGGCGGCTCAGCATTCAGAATCACTAAACCCAGGACGGATGTGCAATACACTTAAATATAAAACAACATTAACAATAAAGGGGATGTGGGGTAAAGCACTCGGGAGCTCCACACGGTAAGACTGAAGCTCAGTAAGTTCCTCACCCACAATTGCTGTTACAGATACTGGCTGAAAATACCCACATATAGGATATGTATGCAAAGGCAGGGTCTGTGGAGCTTATACCTATGGTGATGTTATAACAGTAACTCAAAGACAATACTCACAGTGAACAAGAAACACCACCTAGGTAGTCAGCTGTGCCCACGGATCCTGGCGATCAAACAGGAACACGCAAGGCAATAACAGCAAAGGGGTAGAACTAAACACAAGCACAATAGACAAGGAGCTAGCAAGGAGGAGTGCTTAACAGGAAAGGAAGGAAATCATAGGGCACACTTGGCAGAAAGCAGGTAACAAACATACAAGGTAACAGAAGCAAGACAGCAGAAATAGAAAGACAGCAAATTAGAACTGGAACCACGGAAATGGGAAGAAAGGCAGGGACTGGAAAAGGATAGACAGAAGGGGAGGCTACAAGGGTATAATAGAATAGTGAAGGTTCAGGAATCAAGAAAACAAAGTAGCATAGACGGCAGTGCTGGGGCAGGAACAAGGAATGCTAAGGCTCAGGAATCAAGGTAGCACTGTAGGCAGTGCTAGTTCAGGAACAGGGAATACTAAGGCTTCAGGAGTCAAGGTAGCACTGCCGGTTCAGGAAACAGGAAATAGCTACAGCTCAGGAAACAAGGAGTCAAGAGAGCACTGCAAGCAGTGCAAATCAGGCACAAGAAATAGCTGAAGCCCAGGAACAGGAACAAAGACTAACTATAGCTCAGGATACTAGGTAGCACTGCAGGCAGTGCTGGTTCAGGAAACAGGAAATAGCTACAGCTCAGGAAACTAGGAGTCAAGAGAGCACTGCAAGCAGTGCAAATCAGGAACAAGAAATAGCTGAAGCCCTGGAACAGGAACAAAGACTAACTATAGCTCAGGATACTAAGTAGCACTGCAGGCAGTGCTGGTTCAGGAAACAGGAAATAGCTACAGCTCAGGAAACAAGGAACAGCAAAAGCTCAGGAACAAGGACTGGTCTCACCGGATAACAGCTACAATGACCAACACTGGGCTGAAGGGAGCTGGGGCTTAAAAGAGCTCACAGTAATCATATGCAGCAGGTGTGAGCAGGCTAGCAGCAGCCAGCCACAGGTGAGCTGAATTCCTCCACCCATCCTTGGCCTGCAGGGGTGGAGACAAAGCAGTGAGCAGGGAATTCTAGGTAGTGGAGTTCCAAACATGAGCAGGCTGGCTTCAAGTATGAGCAGGCTGGCTTTCACAAAACCCGGCATGGATTGGGAATGGATGTCAATTCCCAAATAGTGTCCAAATGGCTGGAAGTCAGAATATACATGAAGGGGAGGGTCTGGAAGCTTATTAGAACACTGGAGAGTCCCACAGTTCAGCCCCCTGGTGGTGGACACGGGAATGCAGGGAGCAAATCGTGACAACATGCTGGGGCAATATTAAGATTCTCAAACAAAAGCGTCAGAGATTCATGAAGCCGGCAATAACTGCTTACAAATTGAGAGTACTTGCACCAAGAATGTATGGTGCAGAAATATGGGGCCATAAAAAAGTGCCAGCTCTACAAACATAGAATTCTTCTGTACGACCTATGCTTTGTTTAGCCCCAGGAACACCAATGGCAGCATTAAGATTAGAACAGGGCATAGCCATACTAGTAGATAACTAGCCCTCAGCCTTGTTCGCTGCTGGTTTCGAGTTTGAACCCATCCTGCCCTTGTTGCATTTCAGAAGGCCCTGCAGTACCTACAAAGAAGCCAAAAATATGATCTCTTACCATGGTTTAGGCACAGAGAGAACATTCTTACAACAATTGGGTTTGAAGAGCTATGCCATAAACCCAAACAGATGAGCAAGGCTGCATTACAAACTGTAAAAAAGCAATTCTAGGAGTATGTGAGGACAAAGAAAGAAGATAGGAAAAGCACCCTCTTTCTAAATTATCTAAAACTAAAACCAGAGCCCTTCTTTGAGACATATTTGGACCTGATTTTTCCTGTTGAGAAAAGAGTCTTATACTTCACATTAGGCTTGGAACCCACCAGGTGTTGTTTATTAAAAGATGGTCTAAGGCTAGAAGTGATACCTCAGATTATTGTAACTGTGTTCTAGGCGGTCCATAGGTTGCACATTTTCTGCTCTTCTGTACTCGCACACTGCAAGTTTGAAGGTAGTTTCTACATTCACTGTTCTTAAAATATAATATACAGTGTTTGTTGGGGGAAAACAGGAATAAAGACAGACAAGACTTCTCTGGCAGGGCAAAAGTAGGTTTAATCACAAAGGCCATGAGACCAGTCACCTCCGTAGACCTGAAAAGCTGATCTCAATTTGCTGCTTGCAGGCAGCAGCTTATATAGTTGAAAAAGAGATGACCTAAACACAATTGTCTAAAACAGTCAATAACAGGTTAAAGAATACATGAGTTAATAATACACTTTTACATAAACATTACATCATCTGTGTCCTTTAACCTTGTAACCTTTTCTCTACATTTTCTTTATTATAGTTCTAACAAATCTGTAATGAATCATTAACCTTGTTTCCCGAGTGTGTTCATTTTTATTACTCTGTTTCAAGACTTCTTATCTGACTCTGTTTGCTTTAGACTAAAGACACCTACGATCAATATTATCTGAATCATGTCTCAATTAACAACGAGAATGGACTTTGCTTGTGTGCTGTGATTAGAATCTCTTCAAGGATTGTGAACGTGTTTTTCAAATTAACTAAAAACCTGCTGAACTTGTGTTTCTGCTTTCTATTGAACTTTAACCTATATTGCATCTTTATGAAACCAAGGCATATATTGCTCTTTAGTCAGGTATAGCTCTGCATTGCTCTCTACTAATGTCTGCGGTAGCACGGTTTCCTCTCATTTAATTTTCTCCTTAACACGTTGTACGGCTCTGTAGGGAAACACTTGCGTTGTGCTGTAGAGCAGATTTAAAGGAAATCTACTCAGCAGTAGCATCATGCATTTACTCAGCTTGGAAAGTAACAAGAATGCACTAGAAATAAAGTCTGGAAACACTTATGTGACTGAATGTATTTGGTCCACTCCAATCTAATTAATTTAGGGGAAGGTTTTAGACCCTACCAGAGTTATACTTACTATCCCCACACCAATCTAAAACATGTTGGGGAAAGTGTTGGACACTAAAGGGGTTACATTTACCATTCCCAATCCAATCTAAATTACATTAGGGGAAGGTGCTGGACACAAAAGGGTTGATGTACTATTCCCACAACAGGGGAAACCATTTTGAGGAAGGTGTTGGGCACCACAGGTGTTGGAGTTAGTATTCCCACTCCAATTCAATTATTTTAGGGAAGGTGTTGGACACTAAAGGGGTTACATTTAGTATTCCCACTCCCAGGCAAACCATATTGGGGAAAGTGTTGGCCATGAAAGGGGTTAGATGTATTATTCCCACTCCAATATAAATGAATTTGAGGGAAGGTATTGCACGCTAAAATGGTTATATTTACTATTCCCACTCCAATCTGAACCATTTTGGACATAATGTTGAGCACTAAAGGGGTTGCATTTACTTTTCCCACTCCAATTTAAACCATTCTAAGGAAAGTTTTAGATACTAAAGTGGTTATATTATCAATTCCCCCTACAATCTAAACCATTTTGGGGAAAGTGTTGGGCACTAAAGGGGAGCATTTCTATTCCCACTCCTATCTAAACCATACTGGGGAAAGTGTTGGACACTAAAGGGGTTATACAGTTGCTATTCCACTCCAATTTAAACCATTGTGGGGAATGTGTCAAACATAAACAAGACAGCGGGACCTCTAGTGGCAATTGCACCTAACCTGTTATCCCCAAACTATTACAAAAAACATTGTGTACCTAAGTTATGCACTCAATTAAGCACCTGCAGCCAAGGTGCAGTCCAACAACTGGACTATACACATTCAAATATAATAAAAGGGTGCACCATATGATAGTTATATCTTTTACATGAAAATAACCAAACAGTCCAATGTAATTTTCAAAAGAGCATGCAAATCTTCTTTTATTCTGTCACGGTTCATATATGAAAGGTATATACAGTAGATAACAGCCAACGCGTTTCGTCCAGAACACTTGACTTCTTCAGGGCTGTAAAACAACACATACTAACAAACATAAATATATAGAGATAGAATTCAAACAACTACAAACATGACACAACAACATAACAATGTATGACCATATACATTGTAATTTCCTCTTGTGGTCCAAAACATGACATGTTAGAATAGAAATGTTCATGTTTGCGCATTTCCCTATGTAAGTTAGCATTCGCTGCCCCATTTTCTTACAGGCACCATTTTAGGCTGCTCAAAACTGATCTAGTTCAGTTCCGAGAAATACTCCACTGTAAGTTTCATTTCTGCCACGTTAGACTTGTTCCCGTAATGAGTACACAGTTCCTATTAGCGCATACCTTTCTCTCTAGATAGAGGCCCTATCCCGCTAGTCTGGTGACGTGCCTGACTGGAACGACCTTGGAATTGAGATACTTTGTGAGCGATAGAAGCGCTGAAACCGTTTTTTGTATTTCACTGTTTAGCTGCACCTGCCTGGAAAATTCCACTGTGGGCGTGTTTTAGCCCAGTTACCAAATGTACATAATGTATCTCCATGCTTGTTGATTTCAGTCCCCTTTGCAGCACTCCTAGCGATCTGGGCAGACCGGGCTCCCGCTCTGAGTGTATATGAATAAACAGTTATTGGTTTGTATTCTCTACTGTTCGACCAACTCTTCATTTGGTATGGAAGGATGAGAGGTGGTCATAGTGACCTGAGTGACCCGAATCGGGTCACTTCCTTCAGTTGGCACCCGAACAGGGACTCCTTCGGGTGATTGATCCATCCCCTTTCCGCAGACGGGGGGAGGCCGAGGACATCGTCGGGTCAGACTGACGGCTCAGGGATCCCTGCACGAAGAGTAATATTTGCTCGCAGCTGCCCCTTCTGTCCTGCCGGACGGTGCTCCCCCAATGGTGATCCCGACTGGAGTCCTGAACGGCGAAACCCTTGGATCTGACCGTTTGGTCTGAAGAGTCGGCTTTGGAGAACTGGTTTGTTTGTACTACTGATATCAGGTGAGTTTGTTTTGGTTCTTTGTAGATATGGTACCATTGTGCATTGAGTTTGGTACGACCTGAGGGCTGTTTTGTTAAAAAGTACTTGCAACTACTTTGCCAGGTAAAAATATCAAATTTGTTTTTCTTTTCGAAATGCCTGGCTTCAGCAAAATTTGGAATTTGTGTTGTCGTTGTTTTTCTGCAGATGCTCGATTAGAAGAAGCTCAGCCAGCACCTCCTGAAGGCAGGCCTAATTTTGATATGTGTGTGAAACATTGCCTTGGCCCTATTATGTTTAGTACATTATGGCACAAATATACGAGGGACAATGGCGAGTTGCAGTGGCCGTTGACGGGCACTTTTGATGAACAGAAAATTGGGTTTATACAGGAGCAATTTTTTTAAAGAAAAGAAGTAGATAGTCCATGTTTGACTGCTTCAGAACTTGGCAGAAGGAGGCTAGACAGAGACGGTTAAAGATGTAAAAAGATGCACGTAAGGGGAAAATGCAAACATTGACACAGAAAGCTGTGACATATGATAAAGAAAAACAAGAGTCCGGAATTGAATGTGAAGATAGGAGATTTCGGTTGCATATTGATAAGTCATATTTGGCCAAAGAAGAAGACGATACTTTTGTAGAGGAGTTGTTAGATACTCGACCCCCGCCTCCTTATGCCCCGCAGAAGATATATCCCACCATTCCCTTACAGTGACAGTAGCCTGTTATGTCCGCTTCGGCTGTTCCCATATCTATGACTGTTGTTTCGACGGCTTTGGCTACGGCACCTTCCGCTTCTTCTTTGTCCTCACCATCTTTGACAACTGTGACCCCTAGTACATCCACTGTTTCAACTCCTGTATCTTCCGTTCTTTCTCCTCGGGTGCAAGCATTAACAACGATTGTGCCTGTTTTCTCTGTTGCTTCTCCCTCCATGGTCTTTCATCCTCCGACGCCTTTGAATGCTGAGATGCCAGTACGTGGGTTTGAGGATAGAGATTGGATGAAATTCAAGGAGCGAATAGGCCCGTTAGTGAGATCTGGGGTAGGGGATGAAGAGAAACAAGTAATAGCTGACCAGGCTGCGTCGTGGGCTCTTAATGCGATTTATGGTGTTGAGGATGTTTGGGAAATTATGTAAGATTTTGAACCCTTTATACAGCAACATGCCCGTAAGCATATGTCTGCTACATTGAATAGTCTTTGGCAAACACACATTGGGACAGAGGCGCCTCAAATTTTATTTGATATTAGAGAGCGTGTATATGCTACTGATTTGGAGCCAGGCCAAGTATTAGGGAATGTTACAACTCTAGTTGACTACAGGGGTAGACTACATGAGAGAAGCCCCACTCAGATAACTCAGTTTCCGATGCGTGAGGTCCATCCCATATATCACCCAGAAATACCTGAGTTAACGGATCAGCGTGGTAATGTCACTAGACCTGCTGTAGCGGCCCGTTTCCAGGAGCAATGGGTTAATACTATGTGGAAAAGGAGTGAGGTTTTAGCCCTTAAGACTAATTTGCCCGACCCTAGGAAAAATCCTACAGCTTATTACAAAGAGTTAACAGAGGCTGCCTCTTCTACTGTAATGACTCTTGCTAATATTGGAATGTTTTTTGGTCTTCTCATTCCGGTTGATGTTTGAGGCAGGTTCATACTCAAGACCATGTCACGGAGTTGGGTGGTACTGTTGTAGGGATTCTGCACATGCACAGGATAATAGGACCTCAGAATATAGTGGTGAGCCAACCATACACCTTAGCACCTAACACCCCAATCCAACTAGCTTTAGCGTCTCATTAGCAACAATGCTGCCAATGATTAGACAACCCAGAACACGGTATCTCTCTCTCAGGACTCGCAGAAGCAAGAACACCCTTTCATAACTCACTCATACTTGTCCACAACGTGCGTAGTAAGAGACACTGTATAGTTTAAAATATTTATTTTAACTAACGTGCTCTAAGGTACAGTACACATGCCAGTACTATCAGCATAATGCACAAGAATAAAACAATAAGCATAGTTACAGTTCCATAGAATATGAACGGGGAAAGCATTTCATAAAGCAGTGGATATAGGGCTAAATGACTACACCACCCTCCCCGTGCTAGTAGCTAGTTTATTATAAAAACAGAAGACCTCTGGGCTTTGGCTGGCAGACCCCCATACCTCAATATCTAGATGCAATGGTTTACATCATCAGACAAGCACAGCTCTTCTCTCTGGAAAGGTTGTTCTCCAAGTGCCTCTAACAGTGAAAATCACAATATTAAAAGCACTCGAATTCCTCCAGTGCAGTGGCATTCAGTGTTATGTCTAAGTGCGAGGGGATGACCAGATCAGCAAGAACAAGGGACATTGTTTTTCGACCTTGTACATGATGTGCAGACGCAACCCAAAGGGAACAGGAAAGAAGGTGAAAGGCAGATAGTCCCAAAATAGCAGAGGCTGGAGGGCACAAAGTAACGTGCACAAAGAGGCATCATGGCAGCCAGGCCTAAGCTAACTTAGCAATGCAGATCACGAGTCCACAAACCGCACGACACCCTCCCCTGGTCAGTCCATCGGGTGAAGACATAGGACGAAGACAGAGTTCAAATAGATGGAGCAGAATTGCAACGTCCGTGAACGTGCCCAATCGAAAGTCAATGAATGAGAGGAGAAAAAAAAATACAAAGAACCAAAAAAAAAAACCTAGAGAGGGCGGACGTCAAAAGCGAAGACCCCCTAATCCAAAAAAGTGTAGGTGCAGTAAAACGCCACACCTTCCAATAGGACATCGTTGGAATCGTCAGAAAACAGAGATGCCATCCAGTCCAGTAAATCAAAACTGCATTCATGTTCCTCAGAAGAGGGAGCAGCAAAGAGCAATGCGGGACAACTTGCGTGATACTCAATATAACTTTGTTGTAGGAGAGTCTGAGCAGCCGCCCAGACATCCCATTGAGCCAAAATTCCAAGTGCAGCCGCACGCGCCATAAAGCCAGGACCAGAACAGTCTCGTTCATGGGCCTCTAAGGGACCCACCAACTGGACAAAATACGGGCGAGACAGAGACGTGTTGGAGAGGCAGTAATCCAAGGTCCATGAGAAAGGACAGCGGATGCAAGACATCACAGGTTGCACGCAAGTGAAATACGCAAAGCGAAAAGAAAGTCTATATGAGTCACCAAGTGTCGCCAAGGGCAGGACGCCGAAGGCTTCGAGGATGCGCTCACGGAGCGTCCGGAGTCGACCGTGGTCGAGGAGGGCCCCAGGAAGTGCAGCCATTGCGTAGCACACAGACCAAAAGCAAAACACCAGCCGCTAAGGCGATGATCAATGGAAAGCCACCAAAGACGCTGGAAAAAATGGAATGAATAAAAGCTGGTATTACACCAAAGATAGTTTGAAAAGAGGTAACAAGGCCGGAGCCCACAACTTTAAAAAAGTGCACAAGGCCTTCGGTGCGTGAAGCATTAAAAACACGGTGAATCAGTTCCCCGAAATGTTGTGGGAGGTTTGTGTTCAAAAGTGCCTGAATTTCACTGTGGGTACTCGCCACCTGGACAATCAAACAGGAAGGGTCCCTACCCATTGGTTTAACAATATGCTTCACGTCATATGATATAATAATCTGAACAGTGCTGAAGAATAGAAGAAGCAAAAATATCACAAAATGGATTTATTATTTCAATGAAAAATGAGAAGGTACACAGATGTAATACAAAGGCAATAATTAAATATATATATATATACAGTCCCACCATTCATTCAATCACATTCATATATACAAACATACTATCATACCTCTGGCGTACAGACTCACAACACTCAGACAGTGACTAAGACAATATGACAAAACAATATAAACAACAACGTATCCCCGGATTTCCTCAGAGATGTGAGTCAAACTATTTTGGAAGACATCAGTATGTTCAATACATATCATAGGTGTATACATGAACCACAAGAGGAATAACTTAGCAAATACAATGGTTCTCTAAAGGGAAAGAAAAACAAAAACAAAACAAAACTAAAACAAGAATAGGAGTATCATAAACGCCGGCGCGCGTTTCGGTGTGAAGACCTGATATGGCCAAACACCTTCCTCAGGGCGTGGGTAATAGAACAGTGAAGTGGTGGGATAATTTCGGTAAGTCAGGAAATCTTCTGGTTAAACAGGCCAAAGAGGCCATGCAAAGAAGCTCGACGTAGTTGGCTAAACAAGCTGTAATGAAGTAAGGCCTGAACTGCGAAGGCGGTGAGGTTCAAAATGCAGGCAAAATGATGCACTGAAGAGACACAGGCCGCCACTTGGCTTGATTAGGCGGACCCTGGAGTTCCAAGGGTAATGAACAAGATCTGCAAGCCGATGATCAATGGCGGCAGCCAGACGCTGAAAACGGAGAGATGCTCGTCTGGCAGGAAAACAAGAAGGCCAGATACATGCTTAAAGGTTGAGTATCGGCAATGGGAATCGATGCAGGGAAACACGAGTGCCCCTCACTCAGGATACCAGGTCGACTCAAATTTGGCTGACACAAGCGGCGACTTGATGGTCGTTCCTTGGAAGCTAGAAGGGGACAGAGCAAACCTGGAGCATGAATGTCTCCCGGGCGGATGTGAGCATAACTTCCTGATTCAATAATAGTGCCTTTATTCTGCTCAATTTATTGAAATCCGCTTTCAAAGTCGGAATGGAAGGCCAAATGGAACTATCTACAATGCCGTGCGGGGGAGGAAAAAGCACATTTTTGCAGCAGACAACCCTGTGAAAAACTGTTACAATATAGGGTATGCCGGCAAGCATGCCACAACAGTCCTGATTATTCAGAAGGAGATAGCTACCATTTGCAAGCACAGTGAAAGTAGGAGAATAGCAGGGGCAGGAATGCCTTTTAAAACACAAGCAAGATTCGGAGCCGAAACATTGCAAGCTCCGTGCAATGTAATGTGTTTACAAACAAGAGAATGACCCACGGTAGAATCACACAACTCCCCCGTGAGAAAAACTTCCCTCCCGTCCTTAAGGCATTTATAAATGAAGGGCAGGGGCCACAGTTCATGCAGGAAAGCACTGCCTAAAGGCTGAAAGCGGCCAACAGGATAATGTTTCATGCACAAACTGAATTCAAATCAAGAAAAAGGCAAAGCGATAACCCCGTGTACTAGCCACACAGCAGAATCTAGTTCCGCCACAGAGAATGGTAAAGGCTCTATCTTTTCGATATGTAACAGAGTGTATGCTGCATCCTTCATGGACATAAACTGATGTTTTTCAGTCAAATTAAAAGGCAAGAATAAGGCAGACGTGTTCAAAAAATGCCAAGGAACCTTCCCCATTTTAAGTGTCTGCAAAGTCCATGCAAACTGCATTACTGAACGCAATTGATTTTGACCATGATATCACACAGAAACATCATCTTGCACAATATCAACAACAGAGGAAATAATATTCTCTAACGTGTAAATGCGGGAAGACAGGGTATTAATACTATTGTCAACAACAGCAAGCACTTTTTCTAAATTAGCTTGATCGATTTCCCGAAGGCGGGAAGCAGCTTCAATTTGCGAAAGCTTCCAGAGCTCATTATAAGTTTCATAAATGAATCTCTTAGGTCGAGGACCATGAGGCCCCAGAACAAAGTCTGACAGATCAATGTTGCCTGACAGGAGGGATAAATGATGTTTAACAGAATCTAGGGAAGAGTGCTGCAACCACTGTTTACACAATTTACCAACAGAATATGTTGTAACAGTACGAGAATCAGAAAACCTGGGGTCCGGCCTATCCTGTTTGTAGCCAGGATCCGTGTCATGAAAACGCAGTTGACAGGCGTTAGAGGCTGTGGGCCAGGCCAACCAGGGTGATTGAACAAATTCAGAGACATTAAACGAATTGTTCTGAAACAATACCTGCAAATCTGTAAGGGACATATTGAAGCGCAAGCTTTCGTTGGGAGTGGAAGACAATACAGGAATGGAAGGGGCATTTAATTGCTTGGAGGTAGCCAAACCCCAACATGTTGTTTGATATATGGAGCGATTTAAAAACAGAATTTGGGCCGGGTTGAGGCAAGCACGGTGCAAGGCTTCTGTGCCCTGCACCTGCCAGTCTTTGGAACCCCAAATAGATTTTAGGTCAATGGTGTCCTTCCAATGTTCATATCCACCCACGGCTAAGGCGTTCAAAAAGGAACCCGAATACAGCAACTTGGTGTGGGTCAACATAATTTTCTGAGTAGACGAAGGGTTCAATTTAAAATAATAAGACCCAGGATTAGATCTATTATAGTCTGTAAAATAAGTAAACTTATTTCTAAGAGTTTGGGAACTACCTGGCAAAGGGGTAGGACAATGTTCCCACTGGGTGTAATTAAAAGGACCCCGAAGGGTACTTGGTTTATGGAGAAAGTGGTTGCTCCAATGCTGGTAACAATATAACTCGGCATAATTTGCAGAATTCATGTACAAATCTTCGGCATTAAAAGCAGCATAATATTTCAAATCAGTAAATAACGATTCAACTGCATGCAAATCCCAATCATCAGAATGAATATTACTTTTTACGATATCACCCATTGAAACACGAAGGACATTTGGTACATTAATAATTTCGGTCGGTCCATGAATTTGGAAGTTCACTGCATCCCATACGATGCCATCCGCAACTGGGAAAGCTGAAATGTTCACAAACGTGCTATCACGCTTCATGATGTGAGATGAAGAATGCGGGGCCAAAGTTCCAGCGACACAGTTCACAGCAGAGCGTTCAGGCAAATAGTGTCCATTGATGAGCAGAAAAACACGGTGACAAAGCCAATGGACATGAACAAAAAAATCAGGAAAAGTACCAACCAGATGTATGTCCATGGGGGGACCAAAAAATTGTCTCTGAACCATGATACAAGAATACTAAATTTGGATGGGACAAGTGATGAAGTGGAATCCGAGTCAAAAGAATAACGTGTTGGGTTCAGTGGCGTTGTTGGTAAACGAGCCACGGACTCGGTTGTGGGGTAGGTATACTCAGTATCCTCGTTGCAGGGGGAGTCCGAGCAGTCTTGTAAGTGATCAGGCAAATTGACCACCTCAAGAGCAACATCAGTGACCGTTCGTGCAGGAGGGTCACGAACATTTGTCCGGCAAATGACAGGACAAGAGACCGCTGGTGTAACACTATTCAGGATCGGCCAGATGTTGTAGCTTGACATTTTCCACTGAGATGTATCTGTTCTCTTTGCGACCAGGAAGCGGTGGTAAGATGACTGTATGAGTTCCCTTCAAGCCAAGGACCGGAACTGGTGCACGATAAGAGGGTCCGAATTCTTTTTTGTTCTCCACCTTCTCTCGAACCAGATCTCCAATCTTCGGAAGCCAGCCGGCAACCGGAATCTGCAGCGCAGCGTCTGTGGCTGAAGGTGACTGTGCGATTGCAAATTTGTCTCGGGCTTCTTGTAAGTCCTGTAACATAGTAGAATGATTATCTACATCAAAGATGGCGGATTGCGCTGCCATGTCTAGACCATTAAGGTCAGGCACAAACATTCTTATGCCAAAGAGCATTTCGTATGGGGTCTGCCCACCCAGAGGTCTTCTAGGGAGATTATTAAGTGCACGTTGTATGGTATACAAGTGGGCCAGCCAGTTCCTGCCAGTACCTAAGACTCTAGCTGTCAAGGATTGCTTTAAATCATGGTTCATTCGCTCCACAATTGAATTACCCTCAGGTCTGTATGGAGACGAAAATTTCACCCGCACCCCCAGTGAACCCATTGCGTCCTTGTAAGCCTTAGAGGTGAACGCTGGACCTTGGTCAGAATGGAAGGTGCCACAGGCGAAAATTCCCACAAAGACACGCAAATCCCTGATGACATTTCGAGCGTCAGCACTCCGTTGTGGCCAGACCCAGATGAAACGTGTGCACGAATCGACTGCAACTAAGATGTACTTATATGCAGTGTCATAAGAAAAGGGACCGCAGTGATCCAGGTAAACACACCCAAAAGGTCTGTTAGAAATGCAGAGCGGTGTCTGTGGTGGCCGGGTAACCGAGGAAGGCTTAATTTGTTGACAAACATCACAAGAAAGCACATAAGTACGGGTTTGTTTGTATAAACCACGCCACCAGTAACGCTGCTGCAAGATGGAAACCGTTGCAGACACTCCAGCATGAGCTGACACCATGCCTTCTTGTGCGGCAGTTATCAAGGAAAGTCTGCGGTCCGCGTTGGGAATCAGCCGATCACCAACGTCTGGAATTCTTACGTAAGGAGCCTGTTCGGGACCTAATTGATAAGAGTATTTTGAAGGGAAACCCCTAGGGTAATTAGCACCTTCCTTTGTCGCAGCAATAGCTGCTAGAATATCAGTGTCTATTTTAGACATGGATCTGGTAACTGCTGCGACTGAGCACGTGGCTACTGCGGATTTGGCAGCTTCATCGGCCAAACCGTTACCTACAGCGTGTGCGCCCACACGCTGATGGCCAAGAGTGTGTACAACCTGTGTGAGAGGCAGACGTTGTTGTAGATCTGCCACCCAAACCCAAAGCATTTTATGCTTGATTGTGCTGCCTTTTGCATCTCTATAGTCATTTTGTGACCAAAAGAATAGATTGTCATTATAAGACTGAACACAGTAGTAAGAATCACATACAATAAGAGTGGTCACATCTGGATTAGCGAACTCAAGTGCTAGCACCAATGCGCGCAGCTCGGCCAATTGTGCAGTACTGTCACCCAGTGCCTGAGTGTGCACCACAGTTGATTTGAACTTACCGTTCACAAAGGAACCTTCAACAATAGCACATGCTGCTGAATAAGCATGCTTGGAACCCGTGGCCGGTTGTGCCGAACCATCGGTATAGATAATACATTCGTAATCCTCAAGCGGTAGCAAAGACAGAGGAGGAGGATGAACGAATTCATACTGTAAAAACTCCTGAGTCTGAAGAGAAGAATCAAAGATAAAAGTGACATCCGGAGATGTCAAAGATGTTGCCCATTGTATCCAACGGGGGTGCAAAGCTTTAGAGTTCAGAATACTTGCTTTCGTCACTGCCTCTAGGGCAGGATAGGGTGTTACCACCAAAATGCGTTTTCCCTGTGCCAGTGCGCGTTCCTTCAGAATCGCCATCTGCACTGCCGTCAAAACTTTCTCCACAGAGGAAAATCGCATTTCTGCAGAGGTGTAAAGATGTGACTTGTATGCAATCGGTACTGTGTCACCTTCGTTAAAGGTCAAGTACGTGAAACCTACTGCCCCTGGAATGATTCTAATCACCAGGTTTGTGTGGTTGTCACGAGTCAACAAGAATTTAGATTCAAGTAGATCAGACTGCAAAGACTGCAGTATAGAGCTATGCTCAGGAAGCCAGCATGACTTTGAAAAGTTAGGTTGTATCAAAGCATAAAGAGGCTTGATACGCTGGGCATATTCGGGAATGTAAGTACGCCCTAAGTTCAGAAAACCCAGCAAAGACTGAAGCTTCTTCAGATTGGTTGGAGGGCACAAAAGTGTGCATTTCTCCAGAAAATGGGGAGCTAATCCCTTACCTTCATTGTTGAGCTCATAGCCCAAAAACAAAACGGTAAATTCAGCAATATGAGATTTGGCAAAGTTAAACTTGTAACCTAAAACAGCAAACTCGAGAATAATGCGGTCCACTCGTGTAAGATGCTGGAATAATTCGTCGTCTGTCAGATAGATATCATCGACGTTCGAACATGCATCTGGGTCTATGCCGTCCAACAAAGAGACGACACGGGCAGCGAATACTCCTGGACTGTTTTTGTAGCCCATAGGTAAACGCCGGAATTTGAAAATTTGCCACCGGATGTAAAAGCGCTCCATTGGCTACTCTCCGGGGCCAAGTTGTGCGTGTAGAATCCATTGGATAGGTCAAGTGTAGTTTTATATTTTTTACGAACAAGACTGTCTACTAGCGCAGAACTATGTGTGTTTTGCACCGCAAAGGTCCGACAATGAGAGTTCAAATGTCGGTAATCCAAAACTAAGCGGTACGATCCATCGGGTTTAGAAACCGCGAAAAGGGGATTATTCAATGGTGATACGCATGTTTCAATGACTCCCTGATATTCTAACTGAGTCAGAATTTCGGAAACGGGGCCTTTTGCATCCCGTTTGATGGGATATTGGGGTTGCTGCTGTGGCAGCGACCGCAAAGGTATTTCATGGGGTGGTGAGTCTTCATCCCAGCCCACATGGTTACGGTAACGCTGGAGCCAGGGACACAGCCCATTCAGCTGCTAGAGCCTCCGCTTTGTCCTTAGGGACATGGCGAGAAAAGCTCGGAAGGATTACCTCCTCCCCTTTATGCGCAGCAAGTACGAATGGGGGTGGCCAATCCGCCTCCGCCAACAAAATGTCGTAAGAAGAGGTCAGATTCTCCCAAAAAATCCCTTTAATAACACGCTGTATGTCACCTTCAATTTGAATGACAATATTATATAGTCTGTCAGGGGGTGCCACTCTGGTATCTGCTGTCTCAACAGTAACGAATGTTTCAGTTGCTGTCGCCTCCACATGAGGACGTAGTGCCTCTCGCACTATGGTAACTTCCGCTGCGCTGTCTAGGAGCGTCACTGCCCACGTCCAATTCAGGAGTCTCGTTCTCACCATCTGTGGCATATTTTGCTGTTACAGCGGCAACTTTCTTCTTCTGAAACTGTGGGCGAGAACGTGGAAATTCTTCTGTTTTCCCTCTGACTTGTTGTCGAGGTTGGTCTCGGCCCCTTCCTCTCTCCTGGCGATCTCCTCCACCAGCCTGTGAAGGCGTTGGTTCCTGTAAAGAACGAGGAGAACGCGAATCAGGGACATGAAATCTCTCTGGAGACTTAATTCTCGCCCTATCACGCAAATCATATGTGCGTTCAGAAGAGACAGAAACCGGGGATGCGCCTCGCGACCCCGACTTCGTCTGTTGCTTACCTTGTTTTTTCAACCTCCAGCTCTTTTTAGTAAAAACTGGTTTCTCATCTTTCTCAGACTGAGTTTTTGGTTGTTGTTGCGATTGTGATTGCGTTTTAGAAAAAGGCTTAACTCCCAGGCTATTTCGGCCAATTGTTTTGTAAGCCTGGGCAATCATTTTTGGTAATTTGCGTGGCTTGTCCAAATCTGGGACCAAAGCATTAGCTACTTGAAAGTTAACTGCATCGCCCTTGACATTCGCAAGGATCAACTCAGCTACTACGTCGAACACTCCCACCAGTCTCATCCCTAATTCCACAGCCGCTTCAGGGCCATGTTCATCCTGTACTCGTTTAATTACAGAGGGGAGAACTGTCATGGAAGGAGTGCCGAAACACTTCGCATATACTGCAGCGAATACCCTACCCCAGTTGTTGCATTCAGCCAACTCGGGTACTAAGTCTTTCGGCAAACTAATCATCAAAATCCTGTGATTTTCCACGGGAGATGTATTTGGAAAAACTGCCTCCAGCTGGTCAAATTTTTCTGCAAGCCAATAAGGAAAATCATCCTTATTTTGTGGGCGCTTGCCCATCACCGAATTAACCATGACAGGACTTATGGTTACACCGCCTGCACCAGCTGGATGGGCTGCAACTCCAGGCGGGACTCCCTGGATGTTGCCTGTAACATACTGTACAGACCCCCCAGGATATTGCAACATAGATTTGCAAATTTAGCGGCACAAAAATGGAAATTTAGCGGCACAAAAATGGAAATTTAGCGGCATTATTGCGGCACTTTATTTTTATTCTTAATCATTCCTTTTCAGCCTTAAATCAATGCAAACTGATTTAGTAGAGTATTTAACTTTGAAATAGGCATTATAAACTGTCTGAGAGAGCTTTTTTTGCTATATTCTCCTTTGTGGTAACATTCCAGGAGCATAGGTTCAGACAAGCACAATAGCACAGGAAGACCCCAGAGACGCCCCTGTCAGAGACCCCATTGACCATGAAGACGTAAGAGACAGCCCAGACCATGGAGACGTCGGAGACACCCCTGGCCATGGAGACGTCATCTCCTCACCCTCTCTTCCGACAACAATGCTGTTCCAGGAAAGAGTTGAAAACGACAGCGCTATTAACTGGCCCACTCTGTAAAGTGGCGCTAATGTCTTTGTGTGTGACAGAAAACACTCTGGTCACTTTGCAACCACTATGTCTAGCTGCATGCAGTTATTTTCCATATATTGTATTTTTTTAAATTTATTTAATTACCCCTTCCCTCCTGAGGCTGCAGCTCGAACAGAAAATGCCAGAGAAAGACAACATTTCCAACAAAATGTTTCTTTCTTTTTGGATCCATTTCACAGGGGAACGACGGAAGGAGAGGAAAGAGAGGTATGAACCGCTTGCTGAAGTCACGGTTTTCCTTCAGCAAGCTTGGACGAGGGAGGACATAGGGCTCCATGGACCACTGACTCCCCCCTCACCCCCCGCCACCCCCTTCCGTCCCGAGGCTGCCATCGGAACAGAAAATGCCCAAGAAAGATGACCTTTCCAACAAAATGCTCCTTTCCTATTTTTTATCTATTTAACGCGGGAACGAGTGAAGGAGAGGAAAGAGAATGCAAGAACTGCTTGCTGAAGGCACATTTTCCTTCAGCAATCTTGGACGAGGGGAGAGCAAAGTGTCACAGGGAGCTGGGTGGCGGGTGGGTAGGAGAAGCCCCCGCTCCTCCGCAGAACTTTAAAGTACTCAGCTTCCTGGGGGAGGAAGAGTTGTCATTCTACACGTACTGAGCCCTGTGCTCTCCATCATAATTCCGAAATGTGGCTTTATTTATGCATAAGGAAAGAGCACTTCCAGAAGCTGAAACGCAAACACTGCCCGGCTTTCTCGGAGACTTGCTTCTTCTTCTTCCAAAGGGCACGGGCACAAATCCCTTAACGCAGTACAGGCATGCAGCAGGAGTAAACAGGCAACTATTACGACTGTACAGTGCCACGTAGTGACGTGTGCACGTACAGCCAATAAGATGTCACCATCTTTTTTGCTGCCTGCCGGAGACTTTTTTCGCGGCCAAAATGTTCAATATCGCGGTCATCGCGCTCTTCAGCTGATTTCGCGATTATTTTCGAATCGCGAAATCGCGAAATGCTGAAGGGTCTGACTGTACCAAAGCTCTGTGCACTCGTATTAAAGACGAATGCATATTACGCAGTTCACCAACTGCCACCGTCATATAACGCGGATGTGGAGTATACCCGGCCAAGACAGGCCAAGTGGCCCCTTCAATTGATAAGGGGCCTGAACGAACTGCGGTAATCGGTTGGGGGAGGACACCATCAAACCAAACACGGTGTTGCCACGCCGTGAGCGGTACTTCAAGATTCCTATACGGTCTATAGTGAGGAGGAACAACAGTGGCCTCATATTCATGGAACAAATTATCAGTCCCATCCACCGCAGGAAAAGTGATCCATGAGTAAAACGCCTCAAAGTGGTAAGCTGGATCTGCTAGTACCACAAAGATCAGATCGACATCCGCGTCAGGCACTCCATACACTGTCAAGTGAGCTTGGAGCGCTGTGCGGCTATGTGCCGCAATTTGAACAGCCATTATAAGGCTAAAAGTTTACGACAACCTAATATGTGGCAGCACAATAGAGGGTATATTTTAAGAAACCTTTTACTAACTTCAAGCTTGAAAGAACCTATAAAAATGACAATATAGGAGGTATCACCGTCACACACGCTTCCGGACGCGTCTGTGAAGGGAGTTGTGGACAAGCACAAGAACTACTCAAGCGTCTCGCAGATAAGCTGCCCACTCGTTGGTTGCGCCATGTTGTAGGGATTCTGCACATACACAGAGCTATGCACAGGATAATAGGACCTCAGAATATAGTGGTGAGCCAACCATACACCTTAGCACCTAACACCCCAATCCGACTAGCTTTAGCGTCTCATTAGCAACAATGCTGCCAATGATTAGACAACCCAGAACACGGTATCTCTCTCTCAGGACTCGCAGAAGCAAGAACACCCTTTCATAACTCACTCATACTTGTCCACAACGTGCGTAGTAAGAGACACTGTATAGTTTAAAATATTTATTTTAACTAACGTGCTCTAAGGTACAGTACACGTGCCAGTACTATCAGCATAATGCACAAGAATAAAACAATAAGCATAGTTACAATTCCATAGAATATGAACGGGGAAAGCATTTCATAAAGCAGTGGATATAGGGCTAAATGACTACACCACCCTCCCCGTGCTAGTAGCTAGTTTATTATAAAAACAGAAGACCTCTGGGCTTTGGCTGGCAGACCCCCATACCTCAATATCTAGATGCAATGGTTTACATCATCAGACAAGCACAGCTCTTCTCTCTGGAAAGGTTGTTCTCCAAGTGCCTCTAACAGTGAAAATCACAATATTAAAAGCACTCGAATTCCTCCAGTGCAGTGGCATTCAGTGTTATGTCTAAGTGCGAGGGGATGACCAGATCAGCAAGAACAAGGGACATTGTTTTTCGACCTTGTACATGATGTGCAGACGCAACCCAAAGGGAATAGGAAAGAAGGTGAAAGGCAGATAGTCCCAAAATAGCAGAGGCTGGAGGGCACAAAGTAACGTGCGCAAAGAGGCATCATGGCAGCCAGGCCTAAGCTAACTTAGCAATGCAGATCACGAGTCCACAAACCACACGACAGTACATGGGATGTGATTAAAGGATGGGATCAGGAAAGGAAGCCAGGTGATAAACCCCGGCTGAGATACTTGCTTTGCCAGGTCGTATTATTACATATATGCATTCGCTTATTCCACCTAAGAAGGTAAGCTGGGGCAAATTGATAGCTTGTCGACAGAAGAAGGATGAGAGTGTGTCTGATTTCTTTCAGCTTGAAGATACGTTTTTGGACTATAGTGGGCAGGATATGTCTATTAAGGGAGGAGTTCGATTGTTTGTTGACAGGTTTGTTTCTAACCTTCTTCCTGAAATTACGACTCGTTTACAGGCATCTAAGAGTACTTGGTCCAAGTCTTCTCCCCCTGTTATTTTGAATATGGCCCAGTATTATGAACACTGAGATCAGGAGGAAAAGGATAGGACTGATAAGAAACACAAGGATTTAAAAACGAAGGTGTTGTTGCAGCAGGCGTTTAGGGGAATAGTAGGGGACGGGGTGGTCCTTCCAGACAGCTTCCACATACCAGTAGGCAGCCTTCAATGACACCTTTAGGGCCAAATCAGTGTACGTATTGTAAGGAGGAAGATTATTGGCATAGCCAGTGCCCTGTGCTTTTACAGAAAGTTGCAGCTCCTAGAGGGCGAGGTTCTGGTGGGAGAGGTAGTGGGGCTGAGAGAGCTCAGAATGCTACAGTTTCACAGGTTCACTCTGATAATAATTACTTTGATGACCCCCGTGATGGACAGTATTATCATGATGATTATGATATGGATGAGGTGACAGGTATGTCTTATAGCTAGGACAGCCAGGGACAGGGTGAGGGACCAGTTCAGATACCTGTAGATCAGTGTGGTCCTTATGTCACAGCAGATTTGCAAGGCTCAACTAAGGAATTTTTGGTGCACTGTTTCTCGACATATGGTCCCTGGGGTGGCTCTGTCTGGCCACAATAATGTTTTGGTAGGTTTTTCAGGTGTGCCAGTTGTAAGCCCCATTTCACGCCCCCTTGCATTGACTGTTGGTTCTTTCACTGTGGAATCTCCATTTTTGTTGACATCCAACTGTGGTGAGAATTTGATGGGTTTGGATTTGTTGAAGAAGTTGAATGCGACTATCTATTGCTCTCCTGCAGGTGTCTATATTACTATGGGTCCGGATGTGAGTACTATACAGTGTTTGTCTCAGGATGCACCCCTCCCAGCTAAATTTGTTGACGTCCCACCCACTCTATGGGCCACAGGTGACACGGATGTAGGGCTGTTGCGTATACCACCAGTTTCTATACAAGTTAAAGAGAATGCTGTATTGCCTCACATTCCTCAGTATAAGATACCGCAGGCAGGAGAACGGGCTCTTTTTTAGATTATTCAGGATTTGATACAAAAGGGAGTAGTTGAAGAAACATCTGCCAATATTTGTAATAGTCCTATTCTTCCAATTCTTAAACGGACACCCTCAGGCTCCTCTGAAGACAATGATACTGTTTATCGTTTTCTGATTGATCTGCGCGAGGTTAATAAAATAGTGATTCCACAATTCCCTGTGGTTCCTGATACTACTACGCTTTTGACGATGATTCCTTCTACTGCTAAATTATTTTCTGTTATTGATTTGAAAAATGCTTTTTTTAGTATTCCTATCCATCCAGACAGTAGATATTTGTTTGGGTCCACACTGGCTGGTAGGAGTTTTAGATTCTGTCGCACTCCTCAGGGATATACAGAGAGTCCTAGTATTTATAGTCAAGCATTAAATGGTCAGTTGGATTCCTTATAGCTTCCTCCAGGTAATGTATTAATGCAGTATGTTGATGACCTCCTTATTGCTTCTGATACAAACAGGGTTGCAAAGATAGTACAGTCAAATTGTTGTTGCATTTGGCCCATCATAGACATAAGGTTTCCCTTTCTAAATTTCATTATTGTTGACAGGAGGTCACCTATCTAGGTCACCTACTGTCGAAGGAGGGTAGGAGGTTGACCCCTGAGCGCATCAGTACCATTGTTAAAATGCCCATTCCACAAACTCAAAAAGATGTGCGCCCCGTCATAGGTATCACTTCCGACTGTCGTCAATGGATACCTAACTATTCATCACTAATTAAACCTTTGCTTGCATTAACAACGAAAGAAGTGCATGAGCCTTTGCCTTGGACGTCTGAATGCCAGCAGTCTTTTGAGCAATTGAAAACTGTGCTTTGTTCAGCTCAAGTGCTTGGCACACCTAACTGTGGCAAACCATTTGTGCTCTATGTCCACGATATGGCTGGTTGCGTGCTTTCTGTCCTAACACAAATGTTTGGGGATAAGCAGAGGTCCTGGGCTTATTTCTCCACTGTGCTTGATCCCTTCGCAAGGGCACTCCCGAGTTGTCTGAGAGCGGTCGCGGCTGTGGCCACTTCAATCAGACAATCGACTGGACTCGTGCTTGATACTGACCTCACAGTTATGGTACTCCATGCTGTGGATACACTTTTGAATAAGACAAAGACACAGCACCTCACCAGTGCACGTCTCACCGGCAATTAATTGACACTGTTTGCTAAGCATATTACGATTAAAAGATGTGCCAATCTGTACCCAGGCACGTTACTACCCCTCCCTTCTGAGTACTATGCAGTTGATAAACATGATTGTATCTTCCGGACGGAAGAAGAGACGAAGGGACGGGTAGACTTGACTGATGTTCCCTTATCTGACCCCCAAGGAGAACTATATGTCGAAGGCTCTTGTTTTAAATTACCAGATGGCACCACTACTGCAGCTTATGCTATCACTACATTGCGCAAGGTGGTAGAGACATCACAGGTTCCTTATCAGTCAGCTCAAGCTGCTGAGCTCGCTGCTCTTATTCGGGCTTGCGAATTGAGCGAAGGGCTGGTTGTCAACATCTTTACTGACAGCCAGTACGCCTTCGGGGTCGCGCATACTTTTGGGCGACTCTGGGCTGAGAGAGGGTTCCTTTCTTCTCATAGCACCAAGATTCAGCATGGGCACCTCATATTGAGGCTTTTGTCTGCTTTCACCCTCCCCAAGAAATTGGCCATAATTAAATGTAGTGCCCACAGGAAGGTTACTGATGATGTGGGTAGAGAAAATGCTTTTGCAGATCAGACAGCTTAGGAAAGGGCCCAAACAAAGATAAAATGCATGTTTGTAGCAGGTCCAGCTAGGTGGGTCCCTGAAGTTGTCATGTTTGAGAATACCCTTGAAAGTGTAAAGGAGATACAAAGTGAAGCCACAATGGAAGAATTAGCGGAATGGCAGGAAAGTGCAGCACAGTTAAATGAGGAAGGATGTTGGATTGATAAATCAGAGAAGCAGAGGTGGATGTTGCCAGATGCACATATTCTTCCTGTGGTTACTTTGGCACATGGTCCAGCTCATATTAGTGCAAAAGGCATTTGTAAGTTGATAGCCCCTGTATGGCAAAATGACAATATCTCTAAGACAGCTGCACATTTAGTGAAATATTGCACGGTCTGTATGATGCATATTCCAGGGAAGGGTACCCTGACACCACCTAGTAATTTTGCACCACCCACTTTTCCTTTTGAAGTCCTTCAAATGGACTATATTGAATTAGAGAGATGCAATAATCTTTAGTATGCCTTGGTGTTTGTATGTGCATTTAGAAAATGGGTTGGGGCTTACCCCACTAAAGATAATACAGCCTTTACGACTGCAAAGGTACTCCTGAAGGAGTTCATTCCTCATTTTGGCTTGCTCCGAGTTATCTGGAGTGACAACGGAAGTCATTTTAATGTGAAAGTGATTCAATTGATTTGTGAGGGTCTCCATGTAAAACAAAAATGTCATGCTGCCAATCATCCACAGTCAGCGGGTTTGGTTGAGAAGTACAATGGTACTCTCAAACTGAAATTGGCAAAAATTCAGGAGATCACAGGGTTAAAGTGGCCGGATGCTTTACAGTTAGCTCTTTTGTCAACAAGAACAACAGCACATTCTAGGACAGGATTGGCTCCTTACGAGGTCGTGTTTGGGCGCCCGGCAAACGTCTGGGGCGTCCTGCGTCCTCGTAGGTTCTCTGATATTGAGTACCCTGTGTTGCTCGATTACCATGGTCAGGTAACTGAAAGTTTACGTTCTATTCACCAACAGGTGCGGGAGTCCCTACCTTCTACACCAGAGGGACCCGGCCACGATATCCAGCCTGGAGACTTTGTTTTGCTGCGTAACTTCCAGAGGAAGAAAAGTTTGGAGCCACGCTGGAAAGGTCCTGAGCAGGTTTTGTTGGTGACACGTACTGCTGTGAAGGTTGCTGGCTGTAAGAACTGGGTCGACGTCACCCACTGTCAGAGGATTCCTTTGCCATTACCCTACGACCAGTGGGTCAAAGATGGAATTGGGTCACAGAGTGAGAACAGGTACCCAGGTTTGTACCTTTCAGCGATGCCCAGCTAACGTGGACGCAAACGGCTAAAGTAAATGAGGATGTGTTGAATGAGGCTCTTCCCCCGGAAATAAGAGCTATCCAAGAGCCTTTGTTCACTGATCATACGGTGCCTGGGGCTACCAGGTACACTTTGTGCCCTCGACTGAGGGATACTGAGTCTAAGGAGAAAAGAAATTAGGGATGGACTGCATAAGACAGGTTGTACTGAGTTATAGTACCAACGGAATTAGCTGAAATTAGTGAAGGATTTTTGCTTACTTTATTCTAGTTGTTTGAACATTAGTTAGGGAAGGCCGAAGTATACCTTGAAGGTATACCATCTTTATCGACGTGGGATTCATTAAAAGAGCTTAGGACAGAGCAAGCTCCACCACCGGTACTCAAGAGCACCAACGTATTGATGGACAATAGGAGCCTGTACCAGGGAGGCTCTGACGGACACCGGGAACTTGTATATTTTCTTTGCATTTTGCCCCCCTTTTATGCATCCCTTTGGTAGACAGGTTGCTGAGGAAGAGCAGCCAGTGATTCTTGTTGCCCAGCATAATATGGTGTGGGCACGCAAACAGAAAATAACATGTGTTGCTTTTGTGGTTTTGTTGATAATAATATTGTGTTGGGTGTCATGGGTTTTGGAAAATGATCAGGATGTTCCTTTACGTAACAAGGGTAAGGTTATTTTCCCCCCAAAAATAAAAGGACAGCCCCAAGTAATGTATTTCTAGACACACACAAGAGATTCTTTGGAGAAGGGGCAGCTTGCTACCCCACTGAATCTGTCACTAGTTTATGGACTGCATATCCATTGTCACTTGTAAATTATACATATACTCGTCCACCGCAATTTACAGAAGTGAAGGGAGTTTTTGGTTTTGGCTATCCAGGGCCTTGTTTATATTATAGAAAGCCACTGGGAATGGGTTATCCAGGTTGTGATAATAATGCATATTGCGACTATTTTTATATGGAAGAACAGAATGTCACTTTGGTGGGCTGGCATTACAAGGAATTAATAGTTACCCGAGAGGCTGGTTATTATCCTGCTTGTTGCCCGATCGGGAATAGCACGGACACTTCTTTGTAAATCAATTGTTCTGGAATAGTGTTGTACAAAAACATGATCCCTTTAGTGAATGACAAAGATCTGAGGGGCATATTATCAAGAACGGCGTTAAAATTATCACCACTTTAGCGGCAGAAAACTGCCGCTAAAGCGGCGATAATGGGCTTGATAATATGAACTTGAGAATTCCAATAGAAGCCCATGTTGACACCAGAACATGGGCTTCTATTGGAATTCTCAAGGGCATATTATCAAGCCCATTATCGCCGCTTTAGCGGCAGTTTTCTGCCGCTAAAGCGGCGATAATTTTAACGCTGTTTCTTGATAATATGCCCCCAAGTACTTTCGGAATGAACACTAGATATGCTGCAGTAGATTATGAAGGGCCGATTTATGCACACCCGGGGTTTTACTTTTTGTCTAACGGTACATATTCCAATGTCCATAATGGTACAGACGCTGTAGCTCTTGGGATGGTGTTGCCCTTAGGTGTGCCCTGTAAATGTGTTGGCTGGGTTAAAAGGACTTTGACCAAAGAATTCTGTGAGGGAGTGACCGATATAGAGGTCAATAATTATAGTAATGGGATAACTTTTGGATACATACTTTCTTCTATTTTCACTTTGGGTGGTACCTCTATGGCTCGGGGTGAGAAAGCTAGAGAATATTTTGGGTGCAAGTTGCAAATTTTATCTAATACTACCGTGGCTTTACGCGACATCACCACTCAGTTGGAAAGTATGCGAATATATTCAGAACAAACTAGATACGGAGTTGATTTTATCTTAGCCAAGAGTGGTGGCGTATGTGCAGTAGTGGGAGACCAATGTGTGGTCGGGATCAAGAATATGGAAAAGAATATTACCAAGCACATTCTCGACATCCTTGAAAATGTCAAGGGAATGTAAAGTGGAAATTGGAGTTGGTCTCTTTTTGGTAGCTGGGGCTGGATTCTTGAAAAGGTGATTTACCTGATTGTGATATTGGTGCTTTGCTGTGCTCTTATTCAGTGTCTTCCTTTCTGTTGCTCCTATTGCACCACTATTCTCACCCCTAAAAGGAAAATATCAATTCATGATACCAATGCCGCAATTATGGTACAGAAAGAAATTGAAGATCTCATGAATATAGACGAGGGTATTTTCGCGAATTTTTCCCTCCTCGCAGTTTCCTTCCCTGATGTTGACACTATGGAGTGCTCATAAGAATTTATTGCTGTGCATTTGTGTTACTGTTTGTGGTTTCCTATTTTTCTGTTGTCGTCAGAAAATGTTTTAGCTCATGCTAAAAGGAGGGTCTGTTAGAATAGAAATGTTCATGTTTGCGCATTGCCCTATGTAAGTTAGCATTCGTGGCGCCACTTTCTTACAGGCGGCATTTTAGGCTGCTCGAAACTGATCTAGTTCAGTTTCGAGAAATGCTCCACTGTAAGTTTCGTTTCTGCCACGTTAGACTTGTTCCCGTAATGAGTACACTGTTCCTATTAGCGCATACCTTTCTCTCTAGATAGAGGCCCTCTCCCACTAGTCTGGTGATGGGCCTGACTGGAACGACCTTGGAATTGAGATTCTTTGTGAGCGATAGAAGCGATGAAACCGTTTTTTGTATTTTTTCTGTTTAGCTGCACCTGCCTGGAAAATTCCATTGTGGGCGTGTTTTAGCCCAGTTACGAAATGTACATAATGCATCTCTATGCTTGTTGATTTCAGTCCCCTCTGCAGCACTCCTAGCGACTGGGCAGACCGGGCTCGGCTCTGAGTGTATATGAATAAACAGTTATTGGTTTGAATTCTCTACTGTTTGACTCTTCATTTGGTATGGAAGGCTGAGAGATGGTCATTAGTGACCCAGGTGGCCCTAAACGGGTCACTTCCTTCAGACAAGACCACAAAATGTGGACTCACTTATTAGACGTTTAGTACCGTCAACCAGATATAGAGAGACATAATTCAACTTGACTCAACAAACCATAAATATACATTTTTAAAATACATAAAACATTAAAACCACATCCAAGGACACCAACTGGGACACCCTAGGGTTACCCATGTAGGGATGCCTCATCGTAGTAAACACATATAGGAGTATTCCAAGTGTCACATGAGGAAAGTCAAGAAAAGGGAGAAATGACAGAAAAGATCTAGAAAGCATGTTGGCTTTACAAGTGCAAAAAATATAGTAATGCTAGCTGTCCGAACAATCAACTGTCCAGTTGGCTATGAGAATATTCGCTTTTAAATAATCATTCATTTGTTCAGTCACTTGAAATGATAAGGGTGACATAAGATGGGCAAAAATTGCATAATAAGTGGTGGCTCAAGGAGAAGGGATCGTCCCAAAAGATTTTAACCCTTACAATAAATATATGTGAGGGATACCCACCAAAAATCACAATGATGTCATGTTAGAAATGGGATTCTTGGTAGGCTAGGGCGCAGGCCAAAGCCAGGCAAAAACCACCACTCTAGTCAGGATAAGGGAGTTACACTTCTAAAATACCCCTGCTCACCCCCTTGGTAGCTTGGCACGAGCAGCCAGGCCTATCTTAGAGGCAGTGTGTAAAGCATTTGCACATAACCAACAGTAATACAGTGTACGCACTACAAAAGGACACGACACCAGTTTAGAAAAATATCCAATATTTTTATATAATTAAAACAAGACCAAAAACGATAAAGAACCACAATACTATACTTAAAAGTTCACAATTCAAATATACGCTGATTGAAAAGAGTTCCTTGTGTGGATAGCGCCGTCTGGGCTACCACGGCATCGTGAACACACAAATCCAAAACAGTTCTGGCTGACCGCGGGGTCGCAGGCCAGCTACGGTGTCGGAAAGACCCGCAAACAGTACCTTTCAGAGATGCAGGGCGATGGGGCCCTCGAAGTCACACGCGTTGCAGGTCGATCGCCTCTCTGATGGAGTCAGGAGCACTGGCGTCGGCAGGCGTCGGGTGCTGCGGTGCGAAGTGCAGCGGTGCGGTGCCCTCAGGTCGTGGTGCGAGCAGCGGCTCGGTGGTGGCGTCAGATGGCGGCGTCGGTGAGACCAGAGTCGCGGTGCGAGATGAAGGCGGTGCTCGTCACGGTGCTGGCAGATCACGGTGCAAGCAGCGGAGTCGTCGTTGCTGAAGCGCTGTAGTCGGCTGACGAACTGGAGTCGATGGCGCCGGCGTCGGTAGGCCAAGGCTGCGGTGTGGGATGAGGGCGGTGCGTCGTGTAACTTACGAGCGGTGCCCCCGAACCACGGTGCAAGCAGCGGCGTCGATCTTCGGTGGGAAGTGGCGGCGTCAGGCAGGCCAAGGCATCCTCGTGAAGCCAGGCGGTGCGGAGTGTGGTGCCCACAGGTCGCGGTGCGAGCAGTGGCTCGGTGGCAGCATCAACAGGCATCGTCAGTGAGACCAGGGTCGCGGTGCGGCGTTGCGGCGGTGCCCTCTGTGGTGCCAAAGCTTCAGCGTGAAGCGAGGCGGTGCGGAGTGCGGTGCCCACAGGTCGCGGTGCAAGAGCGGCTCAGTGGCGGCGTCAACAGGCGTCAGCGGTGAGACCAGGTTTGCAGTGCGGCGTTGCGGCGGTGCCCTCTGCGTTGCCTTCAGGACACAGAGTCGGCAGTGTCATCGTAGACGTCGTCGAGCTGGTGTTCTTCGGGTTGCAGCACAAAACATACAGTCCCCAGTGCTGCGGGTCGAAGAACTTGAAGTCTTTGCTGTTCCTGAGACTTCGTGAACAGGGGGCAAGCTCTACCTCAAGCCCTTGGAGAGACTCACAAATTTAGGTTGCAGAAAGTCCAGTCCAGGCCTTTCACTACCCAAGACAAAAGCAGCCACTGCAGGTCAGCCCAGCAAAGCACCCAGCAAAGCAGTCATTCCTTTTCGCAGCTTCTCTGGCTCTTCTTCTTGGCAGTCTTCTTGTCCAGATGAGTTCTAAAGTTCAGGGTTCTGGGACCCAGCATTTATGTCCAAAAATCCTTTGATCTCTTAGGCAGAGAGGGCCTGTGCCCGGTCAGGACCAGCTCTGCCTTCTCTGGTGTGAATTCCTGGCAGGAGGTGGAGACGGCATTTGTCAGAGGCAGAGCAGGCCCTTTGAGGTGCAAGGAAATCTCCTCCCCCTTCCCCCATCGTAACCCAGGTCTCCAGCCCTTTCCTGACCTACCTAGACCATCTGGCGCCCCTCCTGCTCCCCCAGCCTTCTGTCATCCAAAACCCAGACAGGCAATCCACATTCCAGCAGAGGCACACGGGATGACTGAGCAAGAACATACCCACTTTCCAAAAGTGGTATTTTCAAACACAGAATGTAAAAATCACCTTCACTAAAAGAGGCATCTTTAGATTCTGAGTTCAGGCATACAAAACTTCATTTTCTTACCGAATTCCCTGGGCCAGTTATGTTCATAAGATGTTATGAACAAACCTCCCATTCTGTCCTATGGGAACTGGTAGCCTTGCAATAGTGAAAAACGAAATTGGCTGTAATTCACTATTAGGACATGCCATACACACCGGGGCATGTCCTACCTTTCACATACATTGCACCCTGCCCACAGGGGTACCTTGGGCCTACCTGAGGGGTGCCTGACATGTAAGAAAAGGGAAGGTTAGGGACCGGCCAGTGTGTGCACTGGCCAAGTCGATATGGCAGTTACAAACTGCGCGCAGACTCTGCAATGGCAGGTCTGAGTTACCGTTTTCAGGGCTACTCACGGGGTGGCACAACCAGTGCTGCAGGCCCCGGGGTAGCATTTGATTCACCGGCCCTGGCACACGCAGTGCACTTTACTAGGGGCTAACAGGTAAATCAAATATCCAATCATGGAAACACCAATCCATAACACAATTTACCATAGGAGCACCTGCGCTTTACCACTGATCAGCAGTGCAAAAAGCGCGCAGAACCGTTACACCAGCAAAACAGAGTCAAAACTGGGAGGTCAGAAAGCAAAAACTCAGGGGAAACACGCCAAAAGATGCCAAGTCTAACACTCGTCCCCTCCAGCTGACAGTAGGGAGAACTACCCATTTACCTGGGGGTTCTCTTCACTAAGGCGGAAGAACCTAGACAGGCCATCTGCATTGGCGTGCTCTGTGGGCGGTGTTCCACAGTAAAGTCCATTCCCTGTAGGGAGATGGACCACCTCAGCAGTTTTGGATTCTCCCCCCTCATCTGCATTAACCATCTGAGGGGCCTGTGGTCGGTCTGAACTCGAAAGTGAGTCCCAAACAGGTATGGTCTCAGCTTCTGCAGTGCCCAGACCACAGCAAAAGCTTCCCTTTCTATGGCACTCCACCTCTGCTCCCTGGGGAGTAGTCTCCTGCTAAGGAAGACTACCGGTTGGTCTAGGTCCTCTTCATTCAGTTGTGAGAGCACCGGTCCCACTCCATGCTCTGACACGTCGGTCTGCACGACACATTCCTTGTAGAAGTCGGGGGCCGTGCACATGGCGGCCTTCAGGGTATCAAACGCCCTCTGGCAAGACTCAGTCCAGATCACCTTTCTCGGTTGCTTCTTGGAAGTCAACTCAGTTAAGGGGGCCACGATGGTGCCATATCCCTTAACAAACCTCCGGTAGTACCCGGTGAGTCCTAAGAAGGCCCTCACCTCTGTCTGGGTCTTGGGAGGCTCCCAAGCCAGGAAGGTGTCGATCTTGGGCTGTAGGGGCGCCACCTGGCCGCTCCCTACCTGGTGTCCCAAGTACACCACCAACCACTGCCCGATCTGGCACTTACTGGCCTTAATTGTGAGGCCTGCCGTCTGCAGCGCCCTCAACACTTCCCTGAGGTGTTGAAGATGTTCGTCCCAACTGGAACTGAACACCGCAATGTCGTCCAGGTACGCGGCGCTGAATTCCTCCAGCCCGGCCAACACCTGGTTGACCAACCTCTGAAAGGTGGCAGGGGCATTCTTCAATACGAAGGGCATCACCCGGAACTGGTAATGCCCGTCCGGGGTTGAGAATGCTGATCTCTCTTTGGCCCCCTCGGTTAGAGCGATCGGCCAGTACCCGGACGTTAAATCGAACGTACTCAGGAATCTGGCCGCTCCCAACCGGTAGATGAGCTCATCAGCTCGGGGGATGGGGTGGGCGTCAGTCTGCGTGACGGCATTGAGCCCCCGATAGTCCACACAGAACCGCAGTTCTGGGGCGGCCCCGGGTGCCATTGCTTTCGGGACCAAGACCACAGGGCTGGCCCATGGGCTACTGGACGGCTCAACCACCCCCAACGCCAACATCTTCGAGACCTCCTCTTTGATGCTGGCCTTGACCCGGTCAGCCAACTGGTAAATCTTGTGTTTCACCGGGGGCTGTCACCGGTATCCACGTCGTGGGTACACCAGTGAGTAACACCTGGGGTCAAGGAGAACAGTGGGGCAAACTGCCCCAACAACTGACAACACTTGCTCTGCTGCTCAGCGGTCAGGGCCGAGGAGAGGGTCACACCATCCACTGACCCATCCCCCTCTTGGACAGACAGGAGGTCCGGGAGAGGCTCGCGCTCCGCTTCCTCCCCGTCGTCCGTCGCCAAGAGCATGCTCACTTCGGACCTCTCGAAGTGGGGTTTGAGGCGGTTCACGTGGAGGACCCGTAACGGGTTCCGAGGACCCTGCAAATACACCAGGTAGGTGACCTCACTTTTGCGCTCCACCACCTCAAAGGGCCCCGTCCACTTGTCCTGTAAGGCACAAGGTTCCACAGGGGCCATGACCCACACTTTCTGTCCAGGTTGAAACTCGACCAGAGTGGCATTCTGGTCATACCACTTCCTCATTTCTTCCTGGCTGGCCTCGAGGTTCGCCTGAGCGAGTTTCCTGAAGTGGGCAGTTTGGTTGCGGAAGGCCAGCATGTAGCTGAACACATCCTGGGGGGTCTTACTGGGAGCGGCCTCCCAGCCTTCCTTTACCAAGCTTAAAGGTCCCCGCACGGGGTGACCGTACAGAAGCTCGAAGGGACTGAACCCGAGAGACTTCTGGGGTACCTCCCTGTACGCAAAGAGAAGGCACAGTAAGAGGACGTCCCACTTACACCTCATGGGTTCAGTGAGACCCTTTATCATGCCTTTTAAGGTCTGGTTGAACCTTTCCACCAGACCGTTGCCTTGGGGGTGGTAAGGAGTGGTGAACTTGTACGTAACACCACACTCCTTCCACAGGGATGTCATATACTTCGATATGAAATTGGTCCCCTTGTCAGAAACCACCTCTCTGGGGAACCCCACGCAGGAAAAGATCCCCATCAACGCCTGGCCCACCACTGGCTCCGTCGTTGTCCTGAGAGGGATTGCCTTTGGGTACTGGGTGGCATGGTCCACCAAGACCAGGATGTACCTGTTGCCCATGGCTGTCTTGGAATCCAGTGGCCCCACGATGTCCATCCCTACCCTTTCAAAGGGTGTCCCCACCACGGGGAACGGTTGGAGAGGAGCTTTGACCTTCCTCCCACTCTTGCCACTTGCCTGGCAAGTTTGGCAGGACCGACAATGCACATCCGACTGCCTTTGCATTTGAGGCCAGAAGAAGTGGGTGACAAGCCGGTCAAAGGTCTTGTCCTGCCCCAAATGTCCTGCCAAAGGCACGTCGTGAGCCAGCCCCAGTAGGAGGGTCCGGAAGCGCTGGTGTACCACCAGCACACAGGCTGACCCAGGTTCCGCGACCTTAGGCTCGCTGTACAGGAGATCATTCTCCCAATATATCCAATGTGATCCGGACTGATCACCAGTCGCCTGGGCTGTGTCCTGCTACCGCAGACCCTCCAGAGAAGGGCACTCTTTCTGCACCCGGCAGAACTCCTCCCTGGTGGGACCCCCTTCTTGCTGCCAATGGGTCAGCTCAGAGATGTCCCCCAGTTCGGCTACCTGTTCCCCTGTAGGCACCGGGGTGTCCCCCTCGAGGTCCGCCTCCTCCCGGGCCGTGGGAACTTCAGGGGCCGGTTTCCCGCATCCCTTGCCCTTCCTCTTGGCAGGGACCTGGGCCACTGTTTCAGGCTCCGGGTCCTTCTGATCACCCTCTCTGGCCACCATCGACCGAGTGGACATGCATGCCCACTCTGGCAACCCCAGCATCTCCAAGTGGGACCTGAGCTCAACATCCTTCCATAAGGACTGCTCCAGGTCGTTACCGAGCAGACAATCGACAGGCATGGAAGGGCTCACAACTACCCTTAAAGGACCTGAGACCCCCACTCGAAGGGAACCTGCGCCACCAGACACTGGCACTCGGAATTGTCGACTGCAATCACCTGGTGGAATGCCCCGGGGACTACCTGCGTCTCAGGGACCAGGTGACACCGAACTGAGGTCACACTGGCTCCAGTATCCCTGAGAGCCTCTACCCTTTTCCCGTTGATGGTCACCCAGGTGCTGTATTTCTTTGTGTTAGGGGGCACCTGGGCTCCTGGGACCATCTCACTGTCCCCTAGTGAGAAAAGGGTCATTTCTGCGGGGTCCCCACCCTCCTGTTGGGACTCCTCCTCCTCCTCCCCCAGCGCTATGCTAGCCAACACTTTGGACGGTCCACCGGTGGGTGGCTGTGTCCCCTTTGGGCACCGGGGGTCTCCCCTCATGTGCCCCACCTGGTCACAGGCAAAACACTTGCGGGGGCCGGTATCGGCACGCTTTCCTGTCGAGACCCCTTGCTTCTTATCTCCTGGGGGATGGGAACCTTTACCCTGGGTGTTATTTTAGGGCCCTTTCGAGAACTCCTATGTTTTACCCTTGTCCCCCCCACTTTTCTGCTGGGGACCCTGCCCCCTTTGACTGTCCCCCCAAACACTTTCTTGTGGACCCTGGTACTCACCCAGCGGTCCGCCTCCATAGCAAGCTTCCTGGGGTCAGTTAGCTTACTATCAACTAGGTGCTGGCGCAGATCTGCAAAACATAGACTAGACAAGTGCTCCCACGCAATCAAATTGTAGAGCCCCCGGAAATCTGTCACATTACTGCCCTTCACCCAGCCATCCAACGACCGACAAAACCCATCCACACATTCCAGCCACGTGTTGGCATCAGATTTCTTCCAGGACCTAAACTGATCCCGGTACTTTTCAGGAGTGAGACCATACCTAGTGAGAAGGGCTTCCTTCATATCAGCATAGGTGAGGTTAGGCCCCTTACCCAAAGCTGTCAAAGTATCCCTGGCTTCCTCTGGAAACAGAGACCACAATCCTGCTCCCCAATTCTCCTCAGGGACCCCATTCATGTGTATCGCTGCCTCATAACCCTGAAACCACCTCTGTATGTCATCCCCCTTCTAGAACTCTCTGCCCACATTCTTAGGGATGTGTACGATTTGGTCTGTCTGCCTTGACGAGTTGCTGCCACCATCCGAGCCGGGCCTACTCTTCAGCTCCAGCTCTTTAAGACCTCGTTCATGTTCCAATAGCATTCTCTTCTCCTCCATGGCCAATCTAATCTTTTCTAGCTCCGTGGCTGCTCTCCTTGCTTCCCGCCTGTCCTCCAGCTCCTCTGGGGACAGGCCACTGCTGCCTGGTCGGAAGGGTTCCCCCCTTCCCAAAAGCACATCCACCCTAGGACTAGGCTCCCCCGCCTCTCCACTAAGGTCACCAGATTGCCCACTTGCGTCTCTGGCTGCTACCCAGGCCCTCAGCGCCTTTTGTAGCTCGTCCTTCATAGTGAGGCCTCTGATTTGGACTTTTAGGTTTTTGCAAACGGACTTCAATTCTCTCACAGCGTAGAGCTCCAACCTATCCTCCTCAAAGGCAATGTCCATGGTTGCAATAGATGATGCTATTGATTCCGGCATGGTGAAGTAGAAAGTTCACCTGGCAAGATCACAAAAATCGGCCAAAAAGACAACGGGTTAGTATGTGGTACGTAATGGTCTGCGATATGGTAGTAGTGCACACCAATCACTGTAAGTCAAGTGCAAATGCAAGTCCTATCCTCACCGCTGACAACCAATGTTAGAAATGGGATTCTCATGTAGGCTAGGGCGCGGGCCAAAGCCAGGCAAAAACCACCACTCTAGTCAGGATAAGGGAGTTACACTTCTAAAATAACCCCTGCTCACCCCCTTGGTAGCTTGGCACGAGCAGCCAGGCCTATCTTAGAGGCAGTGTGTAAAGCATTTGCACATAACCAACAGTAATACAGTGTATGCACTACAAAAGGACACCACACCAGTTTAGAAAAATATCCAATATTTTTCTATAATTAAAACAAGACCAAAAACGATAAAGAACCACAATACTATACTTAAAAGTTCACAATTCAAAAATACGCTGATTAAAAAGAGTTCCTTGTGTGGATAGCACCGTCCGGGCTACCACGGCATCGTGAACACACAAATCCAAAACAGTTCTGGCTGACCGCGGGGTCGCAGGCCAGCTACGGTGTCGGAAAGACCCACAAACAGTACCTTTCAGAGATGCAGGGCGATGGGGCCCTCGAAGTCACACGCATTGCAGGTCGATCTCCTCTCTGATGGAGTCAGTAGCGCTGGCGTCGGAAGGCATCGGGTGCTGCGGTGCGAAGTGCAGCAGTGCGGCGTGCGGTGCCCTCAGGTCGCGGTGCGAGCAGCGGCTCGGTGGCGGCATCAGATGGTGTCGTCGGTGAGACCAGGGTCGCGGTGCGAGATGAAGGCGGTGCTCATCACGGTGCTGGCAGATCATGGTGCAAGCAGCGTCGTCGTCGTTGCTGAAGCGCTGTCGTCAGCTGACAAACTGGAGTCGATGGCGCCGGCGTCGGTAGGACAAGGCTGCGGTGTGGGATGAGGGCGGTGCGTCTCGTAACTTGCGAGCGGTGCCCCCGAACCACGGTGCAAGGAGCAGCGTCCATCTCGGCGGGAAGTGGCGGCGTCAGGCAGGCCAAGGCGTCCTCATGAAGCCAGGCGGTGCGGAGTGCGGTGCCCACAGGTCACGGTGCGAGCAGCGGCTCGGTGGCGGCATCAACAGACGTCGTCGGTGCGACCAGGGTCGCGGTGCGGCATTGCGATGATGCCCTCTGCGGTGCCAAAGCTTCAGCGTGAAGCAAGGCGGTGCGGAGTGCGATGCCCACAGGTCGCGGTGCAAGCAGCGGCTCGGTGGCGGCATCAACAGGTGTCGGCAGTGAGACCAGGGTTGCGGTGCGGCATTGCAGTGGTGCCCTCTGCGTTGCCTTCAGGACACGGAGTCGGCAGTGGCGTCGTAGACGTCGTCGAGTTGGTGTTCTTCGGGTTGCAGCATAAAACACACAGTCCCCAGTGCTGCGGGTCGAAGAACTTGAAGTCTTTGCTGTTCCTGAAACTTCGTGAACAGGGGGCAAGCTCTACCTCAAGCCCTTGGAGAGACTCACAAATTTAGGTTGCAGAAAGTCCAGTCCAGGCCTTTCACTACCCAAGACAAAAGCAGCCACTGCAGGTCAGCCCAGCAAAGCACCCAGCAAAGCAGTCGTTCCTTTTCGCAGCTTCTCCGGCTCTTCTTCTTGGCAGTCTTCTTGTCCAGATGAGTTCTAAAGTTCAGGGTTCTGGGACCCAGCATTTATGTCCAAAAATCCTTTGATCTCTTAGGCAGAGAGGGCCTGTGCCCGGTCAGGACCAGCTCTGCCTTCTCTGGTGTGAATTCCTGGCAGGAGGTGGAGACGGCATTTGTCAGAGGCAGAGCAGGCCCTTTGAGGTGCAAGGTAATCTCCTCCCCCTTCCCCCATCGTAACCCAGGTCTCCAGCCCTTTCCTGACCTACCTAGACCATCTGGCGCCCCTCCTGCTCCCCCAGCCTTCTGTCATCCAAAACCCAGACAGGCAATCCACATTCCAGCAGAGGCACATGGGATGACTGAGCAAGAACATACCCACTTTCCAAAAGTGGTATTTTCAAACACAGAATGTAAAAATCACCTTCACTAAAAGAGGCATCTTTAGATTCTGAGTTCAGGCATACAAAACTTCATTTTCTTACCGAATTCCCTGGGCCAGTTATGTTCATAAGATGTTATGAACAAACCTCCCATTCTGTCCTATGGGAACTGGTAGCCTTGCAATAGTGAAAAACGAAATTGGCTGTAATTCACTATTAGGACATGCCACACACACCGGGGCATGTCCTACCTTTCACATACATTGCACCCTGCCCACAGGGGTACCTTGGGCCTACCTGAGGGGTGCCTGACATGTAAGAAAAGGGAAGGTTAGGGACCGGCCAGTGTGTGCACTGGCCAAGTCGATATGGCAGTTACAAACTGCGCGCAGACTCTGCAATGGCAGGTCTGAGTTACCGTTTTCAGGGCTACTCACGGGGGTGGCACAACCAGTGCTGCAGGCCCCGGGGTAGCATTTGATTCACCGGCCCTGGCACACGCA
This sequence comes from Calotriton arnoldi, assembly GCA_963921515.1. Lineage (NCBI taxonomy): Eukaryota > Metazoa > Chordata > Amphibia > Caudata > Salamandridae > Calotriton > Calotriton arnoldi. The sequence goes on from CAWUFW010003117.1 coordinate 1,144,202, forward strand.
GTGCACTTTACTAGGGGCTAACAGGTAAATCAAATATCCAATCATGGAAACACCAATCCATAACACAATTTACCATAGGAGTACCTGCGCTTTACCACTGATCAGCAGTGCGAAAAGCGCGCAGAACCGTTACACCAGCAAAACAGAGTCAAAACCGGGAGGTCAGAAAGCCAAAACTCAGGGGAAACACACCAAAAGATGCCAAGTCTAACATGTCAGTACTGTGTTCCTCCTAATTTACTCATCCAAGGAGACAAATCGGTATACTGTCTTGGTACATCGTATTGATCTCATCCCTAATACCAAAATAACATGAAAATGAGTGGTTATCCTAGGGATAATCTGCTTAAATAACGAAAAAAGAATTGTTACCAACATTTTCAAATACTTACTATATATAGTTTCGCTGAGTTAGTCACTCAACCCGTGTCCATACGATGGCATTGACTTCTATTCGGCATGGATTCTGGAGAGTGCGATCCAACCGGGATCTTTGTCCTACGGAGTTTATTATACCATCTATCTCTCGAAGAGTGGGAGTTTTTTTTTCTCCCATATGGTGTTACTTTATGTATGCTAAGGCCACAGTATCATGACCAGCCCTTCCTTCTGGGGGGGGGGGGCGTTTCTTGCTCTTCGGATATCATTCCATTTACACAAGCCCAGCCGGGCACCTCTAATGAGGGGTAATATATGGTTAAGACCATAACGTTTATGGGTATTGTCTTTTCCTCTTATTTCATCAGAAATCCTCACAGAGGAAAGTATTCATATTTGTCCTAACATATTGTTTCTCCACTGATAGGTGCCTTTATTGGGGTTGATAGCCCCACCTGGCTTCCTAAATTTTAATTGTATGGAGCAGGCACCTACTCGACCTTCATTCTGGGGAATGTGTTGGACACTAAAGAGGTTACATTTAGCATTCCCAATCAAATCTAGTTAATTTTGGGGCATTGGAGACTAAAAGGTTAGATTTACTATTCCCACTCCAAGGTAAACCAAATTGGGGAAGGTGTTAGACACTACATATGTTAGATTTATGATTTCCACTCCATTCTAAACCAACTTGGGGGAGGCGTTGGACCTGAAGGGGTTACATTTACTATTTTCACTCCAATATAAACAATTTTGAGGAACGCTTTGGCCACTAAAGGGGTTACATTTACTACTCCTATCAAAACCATTCTTGGGAAAGTGTTGGACACTAAGGGCCTGATTGCGATGGCAGGGAGACCGACACCAACAGGCTGTCGGTTTATCCGCCATGAACAGGCAGACGGAAAGGGAATTTGAGGGCCTGAGGCGGGCCCCCTTACCCCCTGGTCCCCAAGCACGGGACATGGGGGGGCACCTATGGCGCATGCCAACATATCCCTGCACCATGTGGCAGGCACCGCACGTAGTGCAGGGATATGTAAATTGTCCTTTTTTTGCATTGCGGCAGGTGCTGCCGCCAGCAGCACTGGCCACAATGCAAAACATAGGCAATGCGACCGCCTTGGTGGCGGTCGCATCGCAATTTGTACTGTAGGACTGCCGCCTTGTAGGCTGGCGTTCCCAAATCAAAACGATGGCCGATGGACTGAAGTCCATCCGCCAAACTCGTAATATGCTTGGTGGGACCGTACCGTACCCGCCAAACATATTGTAGCCTTAAGACAGTTGCAACACCACCAGGGAATGGAAGTTCCCTGGTGGCTGTGGCAGGGCAATGGTGGTCTGAGAACCCTAATTGTAATAGGGCGGTTGGAAGACTACCACGCCGCACCCCCGTGAGTCTGGTAGTCTGTGGACCACCAGACTCGTAATCGAGCCCTAAATGGGTTACATTTACAAATCCCAATCCATCTAATTAATTTAGAGAAAGGTGTTGGACACTAGAGACTCAGATTTACTATTCCCACAGCAGGTTAAACTATTTTGGGGAAGGTATTGGACACTAGAGGTGTTAGATTTACTGTTCCCACTCCGATCTAAACCATTTTGGGCTAGGTTTTGGACAATAAAGGAGTTAGATTTACTATTCCCACTCCAAGGTAAACCATTTTGGGTAAGATGTTGGACAGTACAGGGGTTCAATTTACTATTTATACTCCAATCGAAATTTTGTGACGGTGTTGGGCACTAAAGAGGTTAGATATACTATTCCAACTCCAATGTAAACCAGTATTGGGAAGTTGTTGGAAAATAAAGGTATTACATTTACTATTCCCACTACAATGTAAACCAAACTGGTGAAGGTGCTGGAGACTAAAGGGGTTATATTTACTATTCTCATTCCAACTAAAACCGTTTTGGGGAAGGTTTTTGACACTTAAGGTGTTACAATTACTATTCCCACTGAAATCTAATTACTTTTGAGGAAGATTTTGTAAACTAAAGTAGTTAGATTCACTATTCCCACTTCAAGCTGAACCATTTTGGGGAAGGTGTTGGACACTTAAAGATATGAGAACTACAATTTCACACTCTATTATAAAAAAAGCGTTATTATAGTTTCAACACAAAATAAATTAAGTTTAAAATTCCTATTAAAACATAAATAATTTATAGGAGAAATTAAAAACTAATTAGCACCGTTAAACAAAACTAACGTGAAAATATGACAAAAAGATGTTCTGACAAACAAATATATATAAACATTTAATATTTTAAAATATTAACATAAACACCCTGCATTTCAATTCAAATTATATAAAATACTATTTAAAAAAAAACAAGATTAAAATTAAATTAAAATGTCCTATTATTTTTTTCATAACCTTTAGCATTTGCATTTAACTAAAGCAACCTAAATAAAAATATACCATAAAAAATAAAACACAATAACCTCAAATATAATCCAGTTTTTACATATAAATTTCCAACTGCGAAATGAAAAATAAAATATATAATATTTAGTAATATTTCATTCACTACAAATATACAATAGTATTTAAAACATAAAAACACAAGATATATTTAAACAAAATATTATTTAAGATTTAATTCCATAATAATAATTTATGTTTGATAAATTAAATACAATAATTGTATACATATTTAAAAAATATATTTGATTTAATACAAATTCTACTCTAACATCACAAAATATATAAATAATGCCAACATATTTTATAAGTACAAAATTAGAATTCAAATATGTATTATACAATAAGAAATGTATTTAAATAATAGCAACCCTTATACCATATAAACACAAAAAATTTAAACATTTCAAACAATTTCAAAATTATTTTATGAAAAGTCTTAAATAAAATACAATAAAAGAAACTATAGAAAAATCCAAAATAAGAACACAATGTTAAAAACAAAGTATATTATATATTGAAAGAATTTAGGGGCCCATTACGATGTCGGGCGGAAGCACTACCGCCGTGCTGTTGGAGGCACAAACCGCTAGTTACCGTCCGCCAGCAACGGCCCACACGCCCGCCAAATTAGGATGTGAAAAGTCAGCTAAACACCGCCCGTAAGCCTGCGACGCCGCCCGCCATCAAAGTGCGCCCGTCTACGTAGCGGCGCGAGCCAATGGAGACACACCATCCGACGAAATGACGTACCGCCCGGCGTACAAATTACGATGCCACAACCAAACAGCCTCACCGGCAAAGAGACACCGCACGAGATACCAAGGCGGAAACCCGACTGTTGAGTACGGAGACCAAAAAGGCGGCCCACCCCGAAATGAATCCTGCTCTCCAGGCCATCCCCATGCTGTACCACCTAGGAGTGAACGCGCAACGACGACGCAGGTAGGCCGACACACAACAAGGGCACGCAAACACTGCACACAATGCAAATGCGGAAAAACTGTACATGGCCCCCCCAGACACCCCTGTGTGGACAGGACACATCCACCACTGTACCCACACATGTCCCACCTGTTAAAATAAAACAACTCGCAACATCCTGGGCACCCACTACCCGGGACCAGGAGGTGACGTCCCCGTCACGGCACTGCAGCGCAGCGGCGATGACGCACGTACACATGCACACAACGCAGAGGCCAACGACAGCGCCACGCATGGGCTGCACACAAACACCACAGGGTCACAACTACACACCCCACTCACCAGCCCCACCCTGAAGGCACATGTCACGTGGCCCTCCTGCATCAATCATGTCCCCAACCGACAACTCACAGTTGTCAACTGGATGTCACACAAGTGTCCCGAACAGGGGAGTAATGTGATGGCAAAATAGGACTCACCCTTGTGTGCAAAACATGGAGAAGCACACGGCGGCTGCTACATAACAGCGCAGAATATGGACATTGTCCACAAAAGGCACGCCAGTCTCATCCAAAAATACCTATACCATCCTGCTCGCAATATCAAGCCATGCAATGTACAAAATAGAAAAACCCTGCTGCCTGAGAACAGGTGTTCCCAATTACTACACCCACACAGAAGCCTCAATGTACAGCGGCAACGGAGTGTCCCGCCCACACACAGGAGAGCAGATAGCACTGAATGGCCTTCCATTCCTACTCTGAAATCACATTGCAACAAATTCTGCAGGAGAATGGAGCCATTGTACCAACAAGAAGCCAAACATAGCCATGCAGAGTAAACCTTCCACTGGCAGATAGCGCCTAACATGAAAGAAAGATAAAACTACAAAATACAATTATACCACTCCTCCTTGTGGGTCAAATGCAAGTAATCAGGAAAGAGTCAGACACCACTGGCCTTGACCATTCATTGAAGCATGTGGGATGAGGGCCTGTGTCCTCCGCCCAAGCTATACCCCAAGTCCTGCCACCGTACATCCATTCCAGAATTCCCAGCATTGTCGGAGGTTGCACTCTGCTGACTGCTCAGGCAGCCGGAGCACGCCATCACATCACCCTGTAGCAAAATGGCTATTGCACCAGTGCTTTTCAACTACGCCGGACAGATGCAGCTGTACAGTGACAGCTTGCTACAGATAGTGGGCTGTGAAAATCTGGCTATGCTGACTGTAAGTTACCGAGTAACTTACCGCATTGCAATGTTCAGCTGCGTCATCCCCGTTTTCTACTGTTGGAGGTGTGCGTTCCACTGGCCTGTGGATTTATGTCTCTCCAACCCGATATGTCCAAAGGCGGACTTGGTACACTTGTTTGCACCCCTGGACGCCCACGACAGGATCTGTTCAGTGTATGTGGGCATGGCGTTTGTGGCTGCAATCGGACACACACTGCAATGGGACCAGTGTGCCTCCACACAATGTATTCTGGATCACAGTTTCATCGAATGTCATCCAACATGTCCCATCAGGCTTCTACAAGGGACAACTTACGATGAACACGTTGCTACCCACCATCCGCTTCATTGGATGTCATCCATGTTTACCACCAATGCGAGGGATGCTCTGCTGGAAGGTATCGCATACCTGACAACTTGTCAATTCATGGGTCCCCGACTCAATACCCCCAATTGAACATTGATGTTCAACACCGTACCTATGCTTGGCTTTCGCACGGAGTGGGCAGTTAGCTGTACAACAACTATACCATACAATCTGCAACAAACACCTTACCATCAACTCCACTGCCATTACATTTGACATTTACGGGACATGCACTCTGTTCCTCACCATATCCCGTGTCTCTGCAGGAACAGGGGGAGGCAGAGGTATGGGACTTGTGTACAGTAACCACATGGCCAATACTGCACGAACAACTATGCTATAATATGTATTCTGCGCACCTGAACACATGCACCTGTCAGTGCACACTTATCTGTCTGCTGTATTACGTGAGAACTGTCACCTCACCTTTGTCTGTACTTCCGTGCCAGGACTTTTGCATGTACAACAAGTGCAACCCCCTACAACATGGCCCTAGTTATTGTGTCATGTTCAGTAGCCACCACATTGCAACAACTTGTGAGACGCTGCTGCATGCATGTAGGCTCATGCTCTGATGTCACCTCTGACGCAGGTGTGTCGGAGTCACTATTGTAGTAATCCTGTACCATGGAACTGAGATGTACTGTGCCTATGATGTCAAGCTGTCTGGTAGGCAAAATGAATACTGTCTGTGTCAAAGTCTAGAGCTCTTCAGTAATGAGCAAATGTACCTTAGCATAGCAAGGGCAAGGCAGTTGTAACTCTGAAGCCTTTATTCCACAATCAACAACTAATCACATCTACCTGTACCCCCTTTTGTATGTGTAATCATGCTAAGTATATCCCCCACATGCATTCCGCTGCCAGTAGTGTCCACTATACTGCATCACAGAGGAAGTAAGTTCAAATACATGCCTTGAAGCAAATATGTGACTCTGTAGAATTATTTATCGAAGACAAGTACGAATGAGAGAGGATGAGAGTGTGTGAAGTACACGAGAGTCGTGAGATGACCATGTAGTCTAGTGTCATTGGATGTCAATGCATATGAGTTGCCACCACATTGGACCTAGAGAAATACCAGAGGTCGTGGGCCTTGGCTTGGCAGACTCTGACGTGGCCCAACAGATCATCACATTAACACTGACGGCCTGGTCACTACAAAGCACAGTCCTACATATGTGTACAATTACCTTCACAGTCTGACATCACACTCATCAAGCAAAATTAGGAGCCACGCAAGAAGCATGCTACAGCAATGCATGACAAAACACACACACAATATCAGTGTGGGTGGGCAGGTCTGCACAGTGAGTATGAACTGCAGAAATTCACATACATGCTTAATTAAACAAGGCACAATCTTGACAGTCACACACCCTGCAGACCCACAATGGCCAAAACATATCAAGTAGGAGTCATCCTGAACTGCAAGGACACACCCACACACTGCACACTGTGCAACATACAATACACACATGTGCTCACATTCACAGACCTGAATACGGATACAAACACCCACCATGCCCCTGGGTAACACATGTGTGTAGTCGACATTGCCAAAGCGCGCACACACACACACCAACACTACCCCAAAGTCACACCCTTCACACCACACACACCTACACCTCCCAAATGCACACATTGAAAGTAAGCCATGTGCCCAGGCTCAATGTTCATCACAAGATTAACATACACCTACACTGCTGGCCACCCAGAAAGTAAGCTCACGCATACCCGCACACTCTGCACATGCTACCTGTCATCCTGTGGCTAGACTCACACCCTGTGCTTTGCTTGCACGCAAACATGACACGTATACATTTTCCCAGAAATACCAACAAATACATGCAGACAATCCGTGTCACAAAAGTACTTCTTCATCACACACACAAGTAGCAGAGTCTGAAAGAAGTGAAGTCCCAGCCACGTGTAAAACACATTGGAATGTGAGACCAGACATTGCAATTGTTGAGGTACCATACACGGCATGTGCCTCACTCAACTATGCACACACAGTAACAACTGCAATCAGCAATTACACAGACACAACCGACTACAGGAACAACAGCATCCAGTCACAGATTACATAGGCAGGCGGCAATATTGTTCAACACCAGGGACAGTGGCCAGTCCGATGTGCAGAGTAGTGATACGAAAAGCTGCGTATGCATTGTGTGTGAGTGTACCCTGCCATGGCCAGCAACACTGCCATGGCAGTCACAATAGCCATTACTGCCACCACTGTGTCACAGGTAGTTGTGTGAGGGTGCCTACCATTCAAACAGGATGCCAGTCCGACTCAGTGCTGTCTGTGTGCTACGGGACAGTTGGAGGTCCGCCCCTGAGAGAGAAGCACAACTGTGGAAGACACACATGTGGCATGTGAAGCGGGAGGGCTGCTTGGCCAAGGTGGGTGGGTGGCACGGGTAGGTGCACTCATGCAGTGTTGAAACAGACTGTGTGGGGAGGATCCCGGAGGGGTAGATTTCCACTGTGTTGGGTATTTGGAAAGCCTACCTGTCTGGGGATGAATGTGAACTCATGTGGGCACAACAGGCGGGCACACGATCAATGCTGCATCAGGTGTAGACGTTAGCCCTCCCTCTGGGGACATGCTGGATACTGCTGTGCATGTGCCAGGCCCTTGCCAAGGCACTTACATCCCCTGTCCTCCAGATGTACCCCCTACATTGTCCACCTGCACAGGCTACCCAGGGCACGGGATGGCAGTGGAGCTTGGTGGGTGGGAGATCATGGCGTCCTTCTCCTGGTCACATTTCGCAGGCAACACATTCTCAGTGTGCAGCAGGGCACAAGTCCTAAATAAGAAGTGGGGGGACGCCGTCCACCCGCGTGGTACCCCGACTCGAGCCCTGGTGTGCAGGCAAAGTGTCCTATTGGCTTTGCGATATGTGTGAGTTGCATGACACTCGTTGGCGGGGGATGGCTCGGAGGCCCGTCACCCTGAGGCCCATATCTCACTCTATGGGTACCATGTCAATGGCAGCGGATGTAATGACAATGCACGCCGGGGTGGGTCTACCTTTCGTCTGGGATGGTGTTTGCGGCCTGGCCCGTCAGGGCAGCTACAGCTTCTGTGTGTTGCATGTGGTGTATCCGTGTTAAAGATGCAGGAATCGCTGTTAGCATGAGCTGAAAGCCATTTTGTACTTGGCAGCCATTTTAGTTAGCCATGTGCTCGCCATGTGCTTTCTCCCTCTTCCAGAGTCTTGCACATGCTCAGAGAGGCCTAGCTGGTAGAATGCACCTGCTCCTAGTATAGAACTGTCAGGCTATTCTTACTCATGTAAGCAGTTTAGTCTCCCCTCCCACTTTGTGGAGCAAGCAAATTTTGTATGCCCATATTAGTCAATAAGCATGCTTGTATGTGCTAGGACCTCCCCTTGATTTTATGCTGACTATATAACAAATGCATATATAAGGACCCTGTTCTCTGCACTCATTAGAATGCCTCCTACAGTGGCCTGCGGGTACCGTAAGATGCAATCTCCCTCATCTGAGGTTAATAAAACATGTTTTTTTGATATTACAGCTTCTGTGCCAATCTCTTCTTTGTTGGTCTTAAGGACCAGATGTATCAGTGAACCCTTAAGAGGATTTGTATTTCTACAAATGGCGCCCGAACAGGGACTCATCGGTGCAGCGGCTATTCAAGGGAGTGGTCTTGAAGGGAGACAGGAATCTACTGAGGAGTACAGGACAGGAATCTACTGAGGAGGTACCCAGCGCACGGAGATTGTTTGTCTTCCAGCCCAGTATATTTCTGGTCTTCCTGATCTGATCCTCCAAGTGTTTGCCGCTCCCGACTGAGAACTTCTTTGGCGTGAGTATTTTAAAATGACCGTTAGGTCACTCAGAACTTGGCAGTTGGAACCTGGACACCATTTGATTGGTAAGAGCCGTTTTGCGGCACTTGCTGTTGGTTTGATGCCTTTGATTGGTAAGGTAGTTTTAGTAACACTTACTGTGGCTTTGTTTGTATGATTGGCCAATTTTGGAATTTGTTTTGAAATAATATATGCATTGCAATTCATATAGGCGGGTAATGAGGAGATTTTTCTCTATCTTTGAAAATTTGAACGGCACACATTGTGTTAAGTGTCACTTGGAGTATAATATTATATATGTTATAATATTTTTGGCATGCCTGTTACCAGTACACTTTGTTGAAAGTGTTGCTGTCTTGGAGGTACCGATATGGATTTAGTAAGTACTCAGCTGACTCCCCTCAGAGGGGATATCTAAATAGGTTTAGGTATAGTAAAAATATATTTCTTCCTTGGTGACTAAGTACCCCATGGAACTAAATATGTACATAAAACGGATCCGGATCTGCGCACTTAGTAACATTCATAAGTGGTGATATGCAGAGCGCTTTTTGAGTGTTCTACCAGCCAAAACTGGCGAATTTGGAGTATTTCAGCTTTTTGACCATGGAACAGTTTTTTTTGGCTACTTTTGAGAGCTCTTCTTGTAAATATGACTTACAATTAGTATTTACAAATAGGTTGGTCTTGTGTACACTTTGTAAGCTGTCCTAAGTATTGATTTGTGGGTTACATGTGTGTTTCAATGTCTATGTGGGGTTTTTGGTTTGACATTGGTAATACTTGTGTGAGTACTCTGTGTACGAATGGCTAGCTTTAAGCGCGCTCTGTTGTGTCCTTCTGTAACTTTCTGAATGAGCTCAATGAGTTTGTTTATGTTTTTTGCTGTCATCATTCTGTTATGCAAAATGTCATTTAGTTACTTACATATTAAATAAAAATCCAGAAATAAATTATGTAACATATGCTAAATAGCTGCATGTTACTATTAAATTGACAGAGTAAGACACTATACATGTGTGCAAATTGCCACAATGTTAAAGATAAAATTAGAATTCGTATTCAATAGGATTAAAATAGGCCTCATACAGAGGAATAAAAACGAAATTGTGTGTTTTGTAATCAATAGACTGAAATATACATGTTATAGCCTTTTCCTTAAATACATTGTATTAAGACGTTAAAAGGCATGCACATCATTTGAGTGAATTTGGTCGTTGCTGAACTAAATACACATTATAGAAAGATAGATTTGACTGCATTGAAATGCCTCAGTTTTTAAATAGACTGTGACATGCCTTTCTTTCAGCACCCGAGAAAAAAGCTTTCCGACAGCTGTGTTTAAACTGACTAACTGAACAGCAACTGTTTGACACAGCAAATGGGGATTTAACTCTGTCAGGGTATTTCAAATAATAAAGGGTTTTTTCCTGAGAAAGGCGTGCAAATTCGACGCCTGCTGACACACAACAGCTGCATAAATAGCATATGGCTATTCCTGCTCACGGCCACAGACAGGAATGTTGAATCAGCGGAATTTTAAGTCAGTGTAAAGGGCCTGCCCTATCTTAAAAGTTTTAAAAAAACCAGTTTCATTATTTTGGATAACAGAGAACAAAATTGAAAGTAGGGATTTCCTTTCTTAATGCCTTTTTATAAGTATATCTATGGTTCCGATGTTAAATGATAATTGTCTTTTTAAAAAAAAAGTGGCGCAGATTTTTCCTGTTTCAAGTAAAGGCTTCTGTGCTTAGGGTTATGAATGAATGTGTTTAAATATGATAGGCTACAATGAAGCTTGCTTTTCCAATGTGGAATCATTAAAATGGTTGGTTTTGATTAAAAAAAAAAAAAATTAATTATATGACAAAATATATTGCTAAAAACAAATGCTTTAAATTCGTTTTTTCATTTTTATAAAACCTAATCATCATACTGTGAATTCCTAGTATCAAAGTTGAATTTAAGCAGTGCTGTAGCGCAATAAAAGGGAACTTAAATGTGAAATGTCACTTTACCCAGCCGTACAAAACTTGTTTTTATAAGGGTATACCAAATACATTTCTGATTTCCCATTCCTGGGCTATCTAGAGAACACTTTGGGGGTTCCTATTATGCAAAAATATTGTAGGATATTCATTTTTAAGTGCCCCTACCACCAAAGTCGAAATTGAGCTAAATTCACAATTTTACAAGCAGTTCTATCACTCAAGGCAGTTTTAATGTGCTCTTAGGCTTCATTAAAAGTATACATATGCAAATATAGAACAAACAGCTGCCTCTGCATTACTAGAACACACACTATACACAAATGAAAATAAGTATACAGAAACCAGCAGACTTATTATCCTACCTTTCAATTGCTGGCAAACACATCGACCAGGACTGCTTTTTAGCTGTGCTTCTCCAGACTTCCTTTGCATTACAAAACCGCATGGCAAGCCTTGCACACAAAAATGAGCAGCTGCTGAACGGGTCAAAGGTCAGAGTTCTGCATTTAGCAACTTAGCAGGGTAATGTTTGCTGGAACACTTCAAAGTTTTTGAAAGACGAGATGATAGCGCAAAGAGAGAAAGAGAAGCTTTGCTTCCTATTTTTGGCAAACACACGTTTTGCGCAGTCCTATGCCACGAAGAAAGACAACCCTCAGTTGAACACTGATCTGCCATTTATATAAAATAATGGTTTTAGTTTAAAGAATACTGTGTAGGGGCTATGATAAGGAGGAAATGGATTTTAGTTTGCATTCATGCGCCCTCATGTTAATCTAGTACAATTGCTGTAGAAATTGGTTTAAAATTACCTCAATTTGCATTGTGTTAGACTGAATCAGAGAATAGCCACTTTATAAGATATCTCCTACAAGTTTGTTTGTGCCCAGTTGCTACAAATAGGGGTTGAAAGTGTTGACAGAAGTAAAACCTGTTTCGGTTTTCCTACTGTCAAAATGGGGGAAGGAGGCTAGCTCCTCTACAAATTAAGGGTAGGCAAAATGATGTTTTCTCTCTTCTTTTTCTCACTTTTTTTTGAGTCTGTCTAAAGCTGTCTAGGAAATGGCCATGTGACAGTTAAGGCACTTTGCATTGTTCATAAGGCGGCACACAAAATGGGGCCTAAACCATTACAGAGAATGTTTACTTGGTACTCCCCAGCTAGAAGTCTTCGTTCCTTGGCAGCCCACCTAGTATGTACCCCACGAGTCAAGAAAACCCGACTAGGAGGTAGATCATTTGGCTATGCAGCCGCAAGGCTATGGAATAAACTACCAAGTGAACTCAGACAGACTGATGACTTACTGCAGTTTAGAAAAAAGCTAAAAACCAGGCTCTTTCCAAAAGAATAGCCTTGAGAGATTGGCGCATGATGATTCATAGTTTTATAGCTGCACAGTGATTTAGGTAATCCCAGCGCTAGGATGCCCGTTGGGTGACAGCTGCGCTATATAAATGCTACTTACAATTACAATTACAATTGACTATTCTGTAATACTGTTTTAAAATTGTTAGAAAGATGAAACACATAAGTTATGTTACTGCCCATCCTGTATGAAAGAATGAGTAGAACAGATTGATGTTCCCTTATTTGATCTTTAAGGAGAACTGTATAGTGGGGGTTTCTGTTCAAAAATCTCAGGTGGCAACACTATTGTTGTTTATGTTATTCTCATGTTCTATACAGTTTTGCAAGGGCATTGCTAGTCTTTTATTAGCTAGTCTGTGTAAATAAGCTGACAGCCCTTATTAGAGCTGGAGATAGGGTTTTTTTCCTTTTGAAAATGATGTTGCATAGTCCAGATCGTGAAAAGTACAATGCAGGAAAGACGCTCATGTGATCCTTAGCAAACATTTTGAAGGAAAATATTGTTTTATAGGAATTTGTTTGTCATAACATGTTCTGCTGGAGAAAACGTACTCACTATGTTGAAGTTTAGTTCTTTTTGCAATAAGAATCCCTGTTAGATTAGCAGTTTTAGATTTTCCTGCTGCACCTATAACATGAGAGCATGGTCCTAAGCATAACATGTAAGAGAAATTATTTTACAAGTGTCTGCAGTCCTGTACAAGTAATGTAAAATCTATGAGTAAAAGTGTAGAACATTTCCTTTTCTTGAGGGTTCTTCAGATTAGTAATATAGGAATACACCAATGTAAGTATTTGGAGTATGTCTGTATTGTTTTTCTTTTTCCTCAGAATTTAGTAAATGAACACAGACTTCCTTGGCTGTTTGGGATTGGGTGATGTATTACTCTTGTCAGTTCACCAAAACGTTCCTTTTATACTTGCCAATAGGTCCAGGGTTTTCTACTCTCAGATAGATGAAGTGGCTCTTGGGTGCCTTGCTAATGTATGGGGTGCCCCAGGACTAAGAAAGTATTCTGAGACTATCCTTTCTGTTGTTAGATTATTTTTGTGCCTTGTCTAAAGACCTCTTGTTCTGTCCACCAATAGATATTTGCTGCCTTACAACCATTGCCAGAGGGGCCCGGACATCAGATCCAGCCTGGGAGTCAGCGTCACTCCAGTTTGAAGCCAAAGTGAAGGTAACCAGCATAGGCGTTGCTGGCAACTAGGACCTCAGTGAAGTCGGAAGCACTGGGACGTGAAGTGTGTACCCCTGCCACTGTCTTGGGCGAAAGACGGGGTTACAAATCAGGATGGAGAAATCTTTGTGTGGATCCAGTTTTTGATGCCCAGCTGAGAGAGTCACAGAACGACAAGGACGGCAAGGAGGCTTTTGCTTGAGGTGACCCCCTTTGAAACAAGGGTTGCTTCAGAGATCCTAGCATCAGGCCTCTTAGTCCTGGTCCCAAGTGAATGCAAGTCTACGCCTTTGTTTGTTGATCAAGGGATGCCCGAGCATACTGGATGCAATTTGTGCCCCAGCAAAAGAGCAGTGCGCCAGAGGTGCAAATACAGGAGTTAGGGAAGGACTTGAGTTTAGGGTACAGGTGCTATGCCCTTGGTGCCTGTTAGATTAAAGTGAAGAAAACTGGTGCACTGCCTGAGACACTGGACAGGATAATTGAGGGTATTTGCCCTGGGGGGGTGATTGCCCTATCCTGAAAGAAAGACTTTTCCTTCTCCGTGATTCTTGAGTTGCGAGTTGTGCAGCTCCACCGTGGGAACAACAAGAGCCTGCCTGTGAGGCTCAAAACGGACACAGGGAGAAGACTCCCCTCTGGCTGGTGGTTGTACTAGAACTTTCCCAAGGACTCTTTTTTTTGTTAGTAATGTACCCCTTTGGTCGTCCCATTTTTGAGGAGGAGCAGCCCTTTGCGGCTCCTTGTCCTAATTCCTATGGCCCTGTGTGGTCCTCCTGGTCCCCCGGAGCCAGGATTGTTTTTGTAATAATATGTCTGATTGCTTTAATATTTTTTTAAGAGTAATGTTTATTCTGCACGAGAAAAGTTCATCTGAGCATGTTACTTTACTCTTTCCTTAAGTATATTAATTGATAATTTAGCCCTCATAAAAATACTGAGAAAGTCTATTGAAAATGTTTTTATTAGGTATGTGCTGTTGGCTATTTTGAAATTTACATAAATAGTCACTGAAATACATCAGAGCCGTGAAACTTAAAATTAGACTAGATGGTTTTGGTATTTGCTTTCTGCTTAGTATTGGAAAATATTGAGATTTCTGTTTGAGATAATAGTCATTATTCTCTCTTGCTACCTGTATGACCCAATGCTCTGTTCACTTTGTACACCTGCTTATACCTTGTATATACCTGCTTAATGAAATGTTTAGAATGTAAATACCCACCTAGCATAGGATATTGATGAATTCATGAGAAGAAAATGTGCAAAATATGGTAATGTCTTTAGCTCATGCTAAAAGGATCGTCTGTTAAAGATTGCAGGAATCGCTGTTAGCATGAGCTGAAAGCCATTTTGTACTTGGCAGCCATTTTAGTTAGCCATGTGCTCGCCATGTGCTTTCTCCCTCTTCCAGAGTCTTGCACATGCTCAGAGAGGCCTAGCTGGTAGAATGCACCTGCTCCTAGTATAGAACTGTCAGGCTATTCTTACTCATGTAAGCAGTTTAGTCTCCCTCCCACTTTGTGGAGCAAGCAAATTTTGTATGCCCATATTAGTCAATAAGCATGCTTGTATGTGCTAGGACCTCCCCTTGATTTTATGCTGACTATATAACAAATGCATATATAAGGACCCTGTTCTCTGCACTCATTAGAATGCCTCCTACAGTGGCCTGCGGGTACCGTAAGATGCAATCTCCCTCATCTGAGGTTAATAAAACATGTTTTTTTGATATTACAGCTTCTGTGCCAATCTCTTCTTTGTTGGTCTTAAGGACCAGATGTATCAGTGAACCCTTAAGAGGATTTGTATTTCTACATCCGGACTCCGGAGACTGTCATGCATTGTCACTGTTGTCCAGGGCTCGAGTCGGGGTACCACGCGAGTGGACGGCGTCCCCCCACTTATTTTACAGCGAGCTCGATAACGCGAGCAAATGGAGCCACACATTCACTCTTTGGCTTCTCTGGGGCAAGATCGGAGCTGCTGATGCACGCGCTGGCTTCTCTGATGCAATCGCATCTAAGGGGTGAGCGAGGGGAGGCAATGAGTCTGACGGTGCAAGCCACCTTTCGTGATGTCACTTCCTGTCGTGACGTCAGCGTCCCCCCACTTCTTTTGTTAGGACTCGGGCCCTGCTGTTGTCAGATGTGCCACTTTCCAGGGGGGTGGAGAAAGGGTCAGGAATGTCAGCCTGAGATTGGCCCAGTTGAAGGCCCACCTTGACTGGGGAGGACAACCATTGGACAGTCTGGTGTAGCCCACCCACGCGTACATGTAGGCCCTCCATGAACTATGTCACCTGCGGCAAGGTGATGTCATGGGCAATGAAGTTATTGAGGAGAGCTGTCTGCCCCACGCACAGATGCCGCACAAGCTCAACAGACCCAGCACTGAGGGCAGCAGGGGTCACATGTGCAGGGGCAGCTGTGCCTGGTGTGAAGAACACTCCATCCTTCATCCTTGTGCCGACACGTGTTGCACCAGTGGAAGTAGATGGGAGGGCGGGCATTGGCCTCCGCGTGGCTGAAGAGGAGCCAGAGTCCACGTCCCCTGTGCTAGCAAACATGGATGCATCACCTCTGTCCTCAGATGACGCAGAAATTGCCGTCTCGGCCTGTGATTCATCCAGCACACGTCTGGCCCCTCCGAGGCGCTGGTCACATCTGTCTCACTCAGCTCCTGTGCAGCTGCTTCATCCGATGCCTCACCACTGTTGACCGTCCCCTGTCCCTCAGCACCCACGGGAGATGCTACATGAGAGAAAGCGAGGTAGCCTCACTCATTTGGCATCAATTAAACAGACATGTGCAAGGGAAGCAGCACAAAACATTCCCAAATCCACATGTTGCACGATACCTGTGCAATTGTATACAGCCAACACAATCAACACTTAATGGCTGGCGTACAGACAATGAAGCCGCTAATAAGTGGCACATGTGTTGTGCACATAGCACAACACCCGGCCTGTGTCACCCAGCGACCATAGCCACAAATCGCTGTGTGCACACCCACTGTCCTGATGGTGGCAAGGATGACCACTACGTAATTAGGCCAAGGACATACCTGCATGGAGCAGAATGGGAAACCACTCACACAGACTGCAACATGACAGTCCACAATGGTCATGAGCCCATGCCATCCACCTGTCGTTCGCACGAGCACAACTACTGTTGCACAGTGTGCCGGATGTGTAAGTACCAGGAATATGAGGTGAGGCATCGCACACATATGTCCGAACGAAATCAGAGTAGGCACAGTGCCTCAAACATACATGTGAATTGCCACTCCAGCCTACTACAGGTTGTTCCTGAGGGCTACGACTATGAACGCATTGACAATGCAGAGTGCTCAAATTACATCTTGACCCTCAGGAATCGCATATGCATGTCAGATGCACCCAGCACAGAGTACACTTACAACCCACTGCATCACACAACAAACATCACATTACCCAGATTATGGGTAGGCTGTGGACACATGCTGCCTCTCACAGCAAAAGACACCATCACACAATACTGTACACTTGCTTGCTGCTGATGCCCCTACAAACGTGCATCCGGCACAGGCTGTGTGACTGTCAAGATGCAGACCATTAGTGGTGAAATGCAGCACCGTGCTAACCCGACAATACGAGGGGGCATCCCCCGATTCGTCTCCGCCACGTAGTCGCTCATCCGGCAGATGACGTCACACCCTTTGTGGAATTGGCTGCACTGTCGGTTACACATACACAGAGGCATCAACTTGGATGCAATGGCTCATCACAAGGCCTTGGGCTGGAGGACTTCCAACTGCAGGGATGGTACACAAGAGGGTTGAAATATCACTCATACACTTCTCATCATCACCCACATCCACCAATCACAGTGGCATGATGCTGACCCATCCAAAACACTCAGAGATGTGTAACAGAGCCAAGAAGTAATCGGACATGGCATAACAGCATGTGTACACCACACGTGAATGCATGCTGGTGGGAGTGTGTACACAGTACCTGTCCATCCCATTCACATGCAGGATGCCAGCACATTGAGCAATGTGTAGTCTGCCCACATCTACTGTCCATTGTCAGGTAGACCAACACATAGATCACAAGGCAACACATCTTTGTGGGTGGACTCACTGTGTCCAACACTGCGCAGCCCTCAACGTACTCGCCCTGTGAATGGCTCACCCCGCAATGGAGGTCACATTCAGTGCCACTATCTCTCACACACATCCCTATCACAAGGCCTGGAGTGTTCAATCGACAGGGCTGAGTTTGCGCATTTCCGGTGAGTTGTGAACTAAAGACACATGTAACCCACTGTACAGTCAGTGTTGTTTCCTTCTAGGATTGCGCGGTCAATGTGCAGCCCAGGTCTGCTGAGACTGAGAAGGCCAGCAGGGACCCAGCCAGCCATTCACACAAGCAATAACTGCCCTGAGTCCTGCATTGCCAAGTGGCTGCGTCACCGGATGTCTGACATGAAAATGCCATGTACCACCACTCGGGAGGGACATGCATGGGAAGGCGCCAGAGAGCCTACATACCCCTTCCACCTGTAGTAAGCATGGTAAGCAGTGCATATTGGAAGCCCATAGGCTCTGACTCATAGTGCTGCAGATCAACGACATGTGTGTCCCCCACATGCACTCCCACACACACTGTAGTTGTCTTACACACACAACTATTGCAAGAAATAGCCTTGGGCAGTGTGCGTGGAGCTCGGAATCCAGGATCTCCAGCTCCTCGCTGGTGAGTGGACCTGGACATATCTTCAGAGTCGTCGACATGAAGGTGGACAGGTGGCAGCAGCAGCAGGTGTTGTTGAGGGATGCCAGGCAGCAGTCCCTGGAAGCTGTGGTAATGCCGGTCTCCCTCCCACACTCATATAGCCCCCTGGGGCTGTTTCAGTGGGTCCAAGCTGCTGCGATTGGTGTACCATGTCTGCCTACTTCAAATGCACACAATGGCCTGCTCCGAGCTGTCCCGGTACGCTTACCTCTATAGTCGAACACGCAGGATGCAACCGCGAGGGCCATTAGAGTTGGCCTCAAGGGCCTGGTCCATGGCGGGTACAGTCCGCTGGTGCCATGTGGAATCCACAGTTGAATGTGCGCCATGCATTTGCAGGTGTGGCCATGATTTGTGTGTGGGAGCATGTCCACACTAGACAGGGCCACTTCATGCTGTGTGCATAGGCATTGACGGACAGTGCTCAGCCTCCACATGTCTGTTGGCACATCATCATGTACACATTAGCATGGGAGCATGGGATGTGCATATGCACACACATGCCATATTTCTCAATGTACATCTCCCACTTGGCACGTGCAACGTTACGTGTCACTTGTGATGTGTATTTGCATTCACACAGCTGTGTTGTCATGGAGTTGTCAATGTGTACACCTGTCAATGTGTGTTGGAGGTGTGATACGTACAGTGCTGTACATTGGGTGAACTAGGGACATCATTGACTGTCTCATATCCCGTTGTGCAACAGGACCCACTTGTTTGGGCCGCTCAGCCTGTGTACATTGTGTTGTTGGTGTGTGCCATACTCACCCAGCCTCGGAAGCTGTGTCAGGCACAGCAGCTAGGTATATTGCTGTGGTGTTGCCGCTTCCCACATATGCAGTCTGAAATCATCATCATGCCTTTCAAGCTATTATGGCCTAAATCCCCATGTGCATGCTCATAGCAATGGTTGGTGTCAGTGGTCATTGCTATTGGTAAGGGGACCTGTGTAAGAGTATTGTAGCTGTGCTGTCCCTACTTGTCATATGTTCTGTGATTCTATTGCTTTGTCAGTAATTTTAGTTTTGTGTATGTGAAAATGCCATGTGGTGTGTTGCATTGACATGTGTCCACTTCCATCTGTCCTAGGAGGAGACCAAACATACATCGCCCCTACCAATTGCTGGCAGACATGGAGGATGTGGAGGTTATACGGAAATTCCGTCTGGACCGACCCACCCTGCATCACCTATGTGCAATGTTGGAACCCCACCTTCGTCCTCGCAGGGTGTATCCTACAGCATTCACCCCCACGGCTAAGGTGATGGCTGCACTGCATTTTTTTGCAACCGGATCTTTCCAACACATGGTGGGCAGTGGAGGTGGGATGTCCCAGCCCATGTTCAGCGTGGTGCTACGGGATGTCCTGTCAGCTATGATGCTCTACAGGAACCGGTACATCCGATTCCCCATGGCTCGTGATTTGGCGGCAGTGAAGGGTGCTTTCTATGCCCTTGGACGCATCCCCCACGTTGTTGGTGCAATTCATTGCACCCATGTTGGCCTTGTTGCACCACAGGCCATGGAGCACATCTATAGGAACCGGGAACATTTCCACTCCCTGAATGTGCAAGTGGTGTGCCTGGCGGACATGATTATCACACACGTGTGTGTGAAGTTTCCCGGATCCGCCCATGACTCGCACATCATGCGCCACAGCATCCTCCCACGAATGATGGCCAATCTTCAACCGGACCATGCATGGATTGTTGGTGAGTATGCATACTCATGTAGTGTGCTGGGTGTGACATGCTGTCTTGTATCCTGTTGGAAATGCAACAATTCTCTGTGTTTCTCACACCCAGGTGACTCTGCATATCCTAACGGGCCTTGGCTGCTGAGCCCACTACGTAATCCTAGGACACCAGCTGATGTCAGATACAATGAGGCACATGGGAGGACCAGACGTGTGGTGGAGTGGACTTTTGGACTCCTGAAGTCCAGATTCAGATGCCTGG
Organism: Calotriton arnoldi; assembly: GCA_963921515.1. Classification (NCBI taxonomy): domain Eukaryota; kingdom Metazoa; phylum Chordata; class Amphibia; order Caudata; family Salamandridae; genus Calotriton; species Calotriton arnoldi. The sequence goes on from CAWUFW010003117.1 coordinate 1,164,675, forward strand.
ACCGCACCGGGGGTGCACTGGCATACTCCCCACAGAAGGTGTGCCAGATAGTTGTGGCATGCTGCATGCTGCACAATCTCGCGATTTGCAGGCAGATCCCCCTGATAGTGGATGACGGTGATCAGCCAGGGCCCCCGCCTGCAGAGCAAGCCGTGTCCAGTGACGAGGATAGTGGAGAGGAGGAAGCAGTGAATGAGCGTCAGCAGCTAATCGCCCGCTACTTCACTTGACGGTGAGTGACCATGTACGACGGCTGATGTTGCTGTAGTTGTGTAGGTGTATGTGTGCATTGTCACGGTGGCCTATTGTTCACTGAGTGCTGTGTGGCAATGGTCCATGTCCAGGGTAGTATGCCACTGACAGTGGCTGTAGCATTGTGCCCTGTTGCTCTGTGAGATGTGTGTACATTGCTTAAACTTGATGACAAGTACTGTGTGATGTGTGTGACACACACATTCAATGGACTCTTATTCTGTTTTTCACCCCTAGGTCCCAGCAGCCTCTCCTGGCCTATCGACATACCACACTCCAGATGCATTTCTGATCATGGTGACGGTTGCACATCCTTGATTAAACACAGAGCAGATAACACAGAATGTGATCCAGGTGTATTTATTTTAAGCGGTGACGTGATTGTGGGCAAGGTGATCACAAAAGTGGTGCATGCTGAAACAATGACTTGACGGTCATGTCCGCGTGATGGTCAAGGTGTACCCATGTTGTTCTGGGTCCACAGTCCGACAGACACATGCATTCACATGGCAGTGTGGGGTAGGATAGTAGTCCAAGTGAATGCAGTAGATGGCCACCGTGGCTGGCTGACTCACTGGCGTTTGTAGCATGTGAAGTCATCTCTGGACACCTGTTTCCTCTTCGGACGACTCCTTCCTCGGTTGAGAGGGGGGGTTGTGTTTGTGGGCTGCTGGTGGTGGCTGAGGATTGCCCACTCACTGTGGACGCAGGGGAACTGGATGTTGCATGACCCTGCGCCCCAACAGGTGGTGGCGGAGGTGGTGTGGTTGGCCTTTATTGGGCCCTCACCACCACCACTAGCTGGCCCATGAGGCCGACAAGTTGGCCCATACGGGTCACGAATTGGCCCATATGGGCGTCCATGGACCTCAACACCCCAAGGACTTCCCGCGTATCGGCAGCTGACCGGGCCCATTGTCCCTGTGCCTCTTCATAGGCCCCAAGGACTCTGGCGATTTGCGGCAGGGCTTGGCTCCCAGGCTCTGATGGCGTTGGCCTGACCCTGCTCCTCCCACCTGAACTGCTGCCACCGACCTGGCCACTCGCCACATTGGTCACCCGGGGCCTCGTTCTGGCTCCCAGGGTCGATGTCGACGTGCGTACCACCCCTTGCGCTGGGTGAGTGGTCAGGGAGGCCCTGGTGGTGGTGGTGGTTGCGGCGGTGGTGGTGGCCGCAATGACCATGGCAGCAGGGGCCTGGGCCTGGGCCTGGGACTGGTCACCAGCCCTGGGAGATGGGTTTGTGGGTAGGAGGGGTCCTGGGGAGCGGTTGCACCCTGCCACACCAGATGTGCCTGGTCGGGAGTCCTCGTCCGAAGAGGTGTCCAGGTCTTCCACATCCGTGAGTCCGGGTGGAGGGCTTGTGGACTGGCTGTGATGGCTGCTGTCTCCCTCTCCAGCATCATGCTGTTCGTCACCTGTGGGGCGGAGACGAAAGGTTATTGTGTTGCACCGTGCAAGGTTTGTGTTAGATGTCTGACATTCACAGTTTGTGCACAGTTGTGCACTGATTTCCCCGATGCGTGTGTATGGCTCTACAATGTGTGTGCATGATCAAGGCAATGGAATAGTGTGATGGGTGCATATGGCATGGGACGGATTTGGAATGCCAATCGGTGTGTGTTGCAGTACCCCTACATTTTGTGGCTTTGGTGGAAACGGGGTACAGCCCCATGAACGCTTTTGAGATGAAATATGTTTTTGGGGTTCAAATGAAATGCTTAGATACGCAGATGGCAAAGGGGTACAGCCCCATGAACGCTTTTGAGATGAAATATGGTTTTGTGGTACATACTGTGACATATGGGTGCAGAAGGGGACATGTGTTTTGGCCACACGACACTACAGAGACAAAGGTGTGTGTATGTCTGACATACCCAGCATATCTGCTCACTGTTGTCATTTAGGGACATTACACTGCAAGCATTTTAGTGAGTGAGTAATGGTTGTGTGCCCACAACGTATTGCAGATGGGACAATTCCTTGGTGTGCGTGCTACCCTCAGCCATGTGCAGCAATGCAGTGCTCTTGGGATGTTGACTATATTAGGTATGTTGTTAATCACAGTGTGACGTGCGCTTCAGACACTGCAGACACATTTTTGGTCATCGGCAGGAATCATTGCTGAACTACTGTATATGGGACAACTGTTTAGATGATATGACTTTCATGACACTGGGGCTGAAATATGAGATGGATGAGATTTTGAATGTGCATTGTGTAGCTGTGTGGTTCATGGGTCCAGTGGTGTATGTGACATTACTGGGGTTCCACTCTGTTACATTGAGACAAGATAGACTTACATGGGTGATGTTGTACAATGTCAACGGAACATGCAGACACGACTACATGGACAAGACTTCGATGGTGTTGCTGATGTGTGTGATGACTGGCACAGTGCACGCCATGTGGGTCAGTCCTCCAGTGAGACTTGTGCATGCAGACGTAGCTCCTTACGTGTTACTGTATTTGAGATGGCTCATGTGGGCTATGACTGTAATTCATGTCCGTGTGCACATTAGTCACATGATTATGACAGGGAGCAGTGCTACCTGTTCCTCTGCTACGTGACATGTCCCAAATGTTAGTCATAGTACAGTCCTCATGCCTACAGACACCCTGCCCTGTACAGTAGTCTACCTACTTATTGGTTTGGAGGGAGCAATGCAATGGCTACCACATGGTTGTGAGAGGGAGGGGTGCTCCATCTTGCTGGTCTGTGGGAGTGGGGGCCGTGTTGTGAGTTGTGGTGATGGCTTACCAACCACAGACACCCCTCCATGTAGGGAAACATATCTACCTGTCGGGTGAAGGTGTGCACTGCAATGGCTGACACATGGGTGTGGGGAGTGCTCCATCTTGCTGCGCTGTAGGACTGGGGGCCTGGTGGGGGTTGTACTTCTGCAGTCCCCCCTCCGATACACGGATTTTGTGGTAAGGCTACTTACCTGTTACTTGTTGGTTAGTGCAGCTATGGCTGACACATGAGTGTGGGTGTGGGGAGTTCTCCTTCCGGAGCATCTGGGGTACAAGGGGACCTGGTGGGAGTTGTGGTGCTGGCTGACTATACACATGCCCCCATGGTTTTGTTTGTTGGTACCGTTGGGCTGAGTGTGTGGGAGTGTCTGTTGCATGTGTGAGAGATGTCTTGTGGATTGTGTACTGGACATGGGGGTGTTTGGCCCTCGGAGCTATGGCATTCTGGTAGTGCATGACAGTACATAGCGGTGTGCTGGTATACATTTGTTTGTACTTACCAGCCTCCACTCCCCCTGGTATTCCGGTGAGACTCTCCGGATGTAGTATGCCTCGCACCTTCTCCTCCCACGCCTTGAAGGTCTTGAATGGCGCGGGATTTCCGCCACCAGTCCTGTCAGCCAGCTCACGATTCTTGGCCTCCTTCTTCCTGACCACGCTTTTCAGGTCATGCCACCTCTTTGTAATTTCACCCCGGTTGCGTGGCACGTTCCCAACTGCATTCACCTGGTCTACGATCCTGCTCCACATTCTGTTTCTGGTGGCTACTGGTGTCTGTTGGACCTGGTTCCCATAGATTTGTGGGTGCACCTTGATGATCTCGTCGACCATGACCGTCAACTCTGTGGCAGTGTACTTAGGCATTCTTTGTGTTGCCATGGTGTGTGGTTTGGTATTTGTGGTGCTGGTGTGGTGGGTGTGTGGTGTGTGGTGTGTGATGTGCAGGGGGTTAGTGGTGCCGGTGTTTCAGTGGTGATGGTGGTGGTGTTGTTGGTGATGAGTGTGATATGTGCGTGCGTGTGGTATGCTGCTTTCCTTTGAGGCTCTCTGGGTTCTCTGCTGTCGTCTTCGCTTTGTAGTGGTGCAAGGGATTGTGGTCTGTGAAGGGGCTGCTTTTGTACTCACCTATGTGGGTGTGTCATGATGGGCTGTCGTTTTCAGGTGTGTTGTGCCTGGTGTCCTGGGATTTGTAGTTTTTTTGTTTTGCCAGGGGGATGTGTCTTTGGGATGTGTTCTGTGTTTGGGTATTTTGGCGTAGTTTGCTGTGTGGACTTGTTGGCCATGTTGTGTGTATTTCTTTGGTCCGCCAATGATTTCTGTGCACGGACGTGGCCGCCAGGCCTTCCGCCGTGTCAGTTATTCATCTCTATTGTTAACCGTGGCGGGCGGGAAATATGTAGATTTTCCCCGCTCATGTCGGGGAGATCATAATTTCACGGCCGGTGTCTCGGTCGTCAGAGCGGGCGGATTTGGGTTGTCGGGCGGGATTGCGTCTGTGGCGGACGGATGATCTTCTACTCTGACATGGACGGGTGGAATTTTGTGTGTTTTTACCGCCGCGGGCGGGGGTTGCTTCGCGACATCATAATTGCTCGGTCGGTATTCCCATGGTGCAGGCGGGTGGTTTTTTCAGGCTATAGTAGATGGCGGATTTTTTACCGCCGGTTATCGTAATCGGCCCCTTAGAATTTAAAATAAACATGATATTAACTATCAAAAATATATAATAAATATTTAAAAACAAATGCAAATTTTAAACAAATTTATAAAACAGTTCTCATACAAGACTAAAATTAAATTAAATCTTATACAATTAAAAAAAAATGCTATTTTTTTAAAAATATTCAAATAATATAAATAATAATAAAACAAATATACTTTGAAAATCATCCCAACCTTTTCCCCTATAGACTGAAAATCTTGCTCCTAAAAATGTTAAAACCATACATTTAAATACTAAATAAAATAAAATGGCATAAAAATAACTTTTTATCACAAATAAATATAAAACTAAAAGATTTCAATAAAAATGACTAAACAAATTTTAAACATAACACAAATACCATACAAAAGGATATTACATACAACAATTTTTTGTTAGCTATGTACTTTATAACAATATTAAAATCAACACTAAAAACTGTGGGCCAGATGTACAACCCTTACATTTTGTGACTCGCAAATTGCATCGCTTTGCGACTCGCAATTTGCGACTTGCAAAATGCAATGTACAACAGTGTCACAGACACTGTTAGCGATTCCTAATGGGGTCGCAAATTGCCTGCCTCATTAATATTCATGAGGCAGGTGCTATTTGCAACCCCATTAGGAATGGCTAACACTCCCAGGGATGGTGGCCTGCTGGGGTCAGCAGACCACCATGTCTATGACTGCTTTTTCAAAGAAGCATTTTTTTTTTCTTTAAATGCAGCCCGTTTTCCTTCAAAGAAGCAGCTGGCGAGGGGCGGTACAGAAAAGTACACCCCCATTGGCTTTCCGTCGAGCCGACCGTGGCGGGAACACCGCCTGCTTCAAGTCAGCAGAATTGAAGGTATTGGGGTGCATACTCACCCATATCCCTTTCTTCCCTTCAGTCTCCCACATGGATTCCTCCCTCCATGGAAACATGTAGGGTCATAAGCCATGCACTCTCATGAGTAATCCTAGTGCAAATGTATTTTTATGACTAGCTATGATCAGGAGGTGAGGCTAACCACAAGCTTACAATGATTAGTTATTTATAAAGTCCCACTCAAATTAAAATCAAATTTTCTACAAACTCTTTTTATCAGATGGCTCAATGGTGGATACTGGAAGAGTGATGAGGCTGTATAAATAGATTTTAAGAGTGAAATGTGTGATGCTTATGGAGGAACACTTTTTAAATAAACATATTCACATAATAATAATGAGAGCATTTATTTATTTCTCAATGGAAAGGGTGTTTGAGAAGAGATAATCATATATGTATTTTTCTCTTTTACTTGGGATAAGACAATATATGTAAGGCAGTACAAAGGCACAGTTTTTTTGTGCCCAACTTTAAAGCTAAAAATACCCACCTTTTTGCTTTTTAATATTATCTAGGTATTTTCAAAGAGGATGGTCACATGGAAGAAATGACCCCCGCTAAGATGGTAAGGTACAATTTCAGATCACACACGTGTGACTGCAAACTGCTCACCTTATTATGACCCAACTATTTATGTACCTTTTATTGCATAGTGTAACTTAAATATTCAAAGTTTTGCATATTCCTATTATCAGAGGAACTCTAAATTAGCTCAGGCATAGTTCTTTGGCTGTGCACCTCATCTCCTTCCTGCAAAGTTTAGGGGTATTCCGTCAAGCGGAGGCCGAGAAAATGTGGCGTGCCCAAAACCCGTTTTTCTCATTCAGTTTTCCATAGGAAATTTAGAAACAGCTACAACCCAAACTGCTGAATGGATTTGAACCAAATGTGTCAGAAAGCTAGATCTTGGGTCAGAAAGAGTGCTATTTGTGATTTAGTGTAAATCTGTTCAGTAGTTTTTAAGCAATAAATGCTCAAAAACGTTGTATATTTCATACCACTAGGATCTGCGGGGCTGACAGATCTCTTGGAGAGATCTGATTAGCAACAACGGTGTGGGAGCAGTCATCTTAGGACTTGGGAATCAGTCCAGAGTCCTAAAAAAATATTTTTTAAAACGTAAGGGAGCAAGGTAGAGATACCCTGATCCCCTAATCCTGATGGTGGTTAGCCCTCCTCCCGAGCTTAAAAAGTCCCAGTGGACCCAATCTCCAGGGGCCGAAATTATTATAAAGGGGAGGCGGCATGTGCTCCCCGAGCCTGAAAAGTCAACAGGACCACATCCCCTGGGGCTGGCTCAGGTTCGGTGTCCCAGGGAGTCCAGCCAGAGAGCATGGGCAGGGGAAGAGTAATGTTCTCCCACGTGTTGTCTGTGCTGATATCATCCAAATCAATTATTTCATCTAAGCTAATTACATCTTGTGGATAAACAGTAACTTTGAAGGGTTGTGTTCATTATGTTTTGTTAAATGTCAAAGCTCCAAATGCAATTATGATATTGTTAGAAATAAATGCATTTCACCAACATTATGAATAAATAAGTTTTTCAGTTTTCTTCAAATTATAAATGATTGCATCTCATTTAAAATGTTTGTGTGCTACAGGCATTAGTGGTACATTGTAGAAGTCATTTGCTTTTGCAGTTGATTTATTTGCACCTTACAGCATCAGGGGTGCAGTCTGTGGTAGCACTGTGTAGTATTGCTTCTCTTGTACTGACCACAGCTATAGGGAGGTACTTGTGCAGTTGTATTCTTTCCTCTGCTGCCTTTTTTGTAATAGCATTGGGATGTCCGCAAGGCCTGGTTTGCACCCAGGCCCTGTGCCCAACTCCCTACAGGCAGTCAACCCCACACTGCTCATGGTCTTTGGCCATGCACAGTGGGTGTTGGCCACAGGTTTTGCCTGCAGGCTGCTAACCCCACACCAAACACAACCTTTGGCCTGTACAGCACAGAGTTGGTCTTCGGGCACTAGGGACCCCACCTCCTGAGGCAAAACATATATATTATGGGGAGGGGGTTTGGAGCCTTCTTCCCGATCCCTAATTGGCCCTGGGGGCCCATCCCCTAGGCCAGTTCCAACCAAAAGGGGAGCTGTGCTGTGTGGCTTCCCTTACCAAGCATTAAAAGGCCCCAGGGACCCAAGTCCCCAGGGCCAAACACAATTAAATTGGGGAGGAAGGCGTGCAACCCCTCTCTCTCCCCAGGCCTTATTAGGCCCCGTGACCCCCTCTCCCAGACCCGTTCATTTTTTTTAAACGTGAGGGGGACCACGTGAAGCCCCCAACCCGAGCCTATACAGGCGCTGGAGAAGCCATCCCCTAGGGCCATCTGTTTTTTTAAAAGGAGGAGGAGGACCGTGTGACTCCCCTCTCTCTTAGCCTTTTAAGGCCCGGGGGACCCTATCCCCTGGAGCCACATTACATTATAAAGGGGAGGGGGCAAGTGGTCCCCTCCCTCAGCCTTATTTAGCCTGGGGGACCCTATCCCCTAGGGACATATTTTATTAAAAAGGAGAGGGGGCCAAACAGCTTTCCACTACGGCCTCTCTCCCCCAAGCCTTATTAGGCCCCAGGGACCCCATTCCCTGGGGCCAAGTAATTGATAAAGGGAGGGGGGCACACAGCCCACTTCGCTGGCATTAGCTAGGTCCCAGGGACCCCTTCCCTGGGGCAAATTTTTATATAAAAGGAGAGCTGTTTTCACCCCTAAGGACCCCATATTATGGGGCCCAATTTACTTATTTAGGGGAGTGCACCCCGAGCTATATTCAGCCCTAGGGACCACATCCCCTGGCTCCCAATGTATTTATTAGGGCCCCCCTGCCCTTGCCCCTGGACCTAATTTAAATATTATGGGGAGGAGCTGCTCCCTGCGTGCGGTATCAATATGTGGCCCTTCCCCTGCCTGTATCAGTGCAACCAGGGAAACAGATCAAAAATTTGCTTCCAACTGGCGGGATAATTTTCAAAACTTTGTGTTTGCTCCCACATGGCGGCAGATTAAATATTCTCCTGCCAGGTGGTAAAAACACAGGATTCCTTGCCTGCACTGGTGCGAGCAGGGAAACCTCTGTGCCCTGGGGATGGGCACCCTGGGACCCAGCTCGAGACCCGGCCCCAGAGGAAGGGGTATCCGAGGTCTTTATAGATAGAGTTTTTTGCTAATTTCGGCCCTGAGGGTGGGCTTCCTAGGGCCTGTGATGACTCGGGATAGCAGCTCGTCCCCTACCCCTTTCTAGGGTATCCCTACCCTGCCCTCTAATATTTTTTTTCAATTACTACTGCAGGACAGGGGACTAAGTCCCCGAGTCCTGTAATGGCTGCCAGCAACATTTTTCAGATGTTGCTGGCACCCAATCAGAGCGTTTGCTTCAGCTGGAGTTTGACTCAAGCGGGAGCAAATTGGCCCAAGTGAAAAAAGCTTCCTGGGCCAATCAGAATGCTACATTTTTTAACTGCCACTCCCACAACATTCTCTCAAGTCTTTTGTGGACCTTACCATCCAGATTTACAAATGTATTTCACCCTTAATTTCTAGAACACTACTGAATGGATTTTCACCAAATCACAAAAAGCACAATCTGCAGACCACGATCTAGCTTCCTGCGAAATTTGTTGTAATTCAATTCAGCAGTCTTAGGGGTCATTACGATGGCGGGCGGACGCCACCGTAACGGAATGCGGTCCCGCACCTGCAATTAGGATGCCACTGCCACCGTGGCGGTGGCATCCCCATTCCCAGCATTGTGGTGGGCGGTGCTCACAGCACTGCCCGCCACAATGCTGGAAATGAACATTGTGCATTTGCATGCACAAGGTGACAGGCACTGCGCGGGCCTGCCACCTTGTGCATGCAAATGGTACCCCCCATGTTCACCCCCCACCCCCTCAACACCCTGGGGGCCCGCAACAGGCCCCCGAAAGCAAACACCGTATGCCTTTCCATGGCGGCAACGCCGCCATGGAAAGGCTGCTCTCCGCAAGTATCGTAATATGGATGGCGGTGTCTTGCAGACACCGCCACCATATTAATGCTGTTTTCCGCCCGGTCGACGAGTCGACCGGCGGAAATGCAGCGGACGGTCTTTCCATCCGCCGCGGACCCCCCAGCCATCCTAATATGGCGGGGGGTCTTTCTGGTGTGGTGTCAGGCGGTTCGCCCCCGCCAGGCCGGCGTTGGCTACCGCCGGCCCGGTGGGGGCGAACCGCCCGACATTGTAATGACCCCCTTAATTGGGATTTTGTGTTTATGGCCCCCTTTTTTTGGGGGCCCCCGCCTGACGGCTTACACCGAGACTTTCCATGCACAAACTAGTAAAAAAGTAGTAGTTGCGCACCTCCATACTGAGGGCCCAATTCACAAAGGTCCCCCGCACTCATGGCAGAAATCCTGCAGTCATGGCGGGACCTCTAAATAAAAAAATGCAGTTCGGAGGTCCCGCCACTAGTGCGAGTCCCCAACTATTGTGGGGCTTCCGCCACGAGTGCGGAGCCCCTTTGTGAATCTGGCCCACAGTCTTCTCCCCTCACTCACCACACCACATTAACTATGACTTGCAAATTCTCCCTGCACTACCTTCACCCTTGCATATTACACAATTTAGAGTATGTGAAATCACTGCATTAATAACAATTCTTATGACATCACAAATTACATGATTTGCATGAACACACTGCATGGTACAGTGGCGAGTTATAGTTAATGTAGTGTGGCGAGTGAGGTGAGAAGACTGTGTACGGAGGTGCGCAAGTTATCTGAATTTTAAGGTGGTGCATAAGTATAAAAGTGAGTTATAAGTATGACTTATGCAACCTTGTAAGTGCAGTTTAAATGAGAAATGAAAGATAGAACGATAACAGTAGAATTTCTAATGTTTGCGTCATTTAATTTGGGTTTGTATAGCGAAAATAACGAAGGTGTTCCTAAAATCAATTTTTTGTTATTTGGTGTAAATCTGTTCAATAGTTTTTGAGAAATTAAGATTCAAAATGTATAGATATTTAACAATGCAGTACCACAGCAGAACTACCACAAAGTACTGTAGTACTTTCAGCTCAAAACACGCGATCGGATGGGCTGGCCCCAACATGAAGAGAAAGATGCAGCTGACATTTTAAGAGTTGGGGCTTGATCCCCATTTCCTGAAAAATAAAGGAAAAAAATTAATATGGGGTCAGGTTAGAGACACCCTGAACCCTTGCTGCATGTGGATGAGGGAGTCAAATTAAAAAGTTTTTTCTTCTGATCTGCATTGAGGTACCAAGGTACTATCATACTACGCAACACGGCCCCCACCTTTCAAAAGGTGCACCCAGCGCTAACCAGGAAAATGGACCATATTTTAGTGAATTTGCTGCCCCCAGGACAGTAGCAAATTTGTGCTGCCCCGGGGGCAGCACATTCAGGTGAAAAATGTAGCGGCTACTTTAAAGCCGCTCCATGTTTCACAGTGCAGGCCGCAATCTGCTGCACTTTGAAGAGGGATAAGACATTCCCCTGCAGGCGGGTGCAGTGAGTGACTGCACACACCTGCAAGGTGATGTCTGGGGGTTCCATGGGACCCCTTTCCCCCCTTCCACAGGGATGCTATCAGGGGGCACCCCTTTTAGCTGGCGCACATTCAGTGCGCCTCCTGACCTCTGCGCCCGCGTCTGTAATACGGCGCAAGTGCAGAGGCAAAGGGATTCTCTCATTTGCATAGGGTCATGCCCCCAATGCAAATGGGGGAACACCCTCTGATGATAGCGCTGTTGCTTTATGTGTACCAGCGCTGTCTGTATTACAGAAGGGGATGCAAAAGTGTCTGCGTCCCCTTCTGTAATACCAAAGTGCCCCAGAGGCGCACAAAGCAGGCACAAAAGCACCCCGGGGCACTCTGGTAATACAGCCCGGGTGCGTCGGGGATTGCCATAGTTAGGTATGGTAATAAAATCTTACTTTACATTTAAAAACACTGTTGTCGTCAATGATGTTTTCTCAGTTGTAATCAGTGATGTTATCAATGATGTCATAGAACATGTCATGAGTGTTTTAATATGTGAGGTCATTAGCAGTGCATGATGAGGTTGGAAGTCATAGCTACTTTGGTAAAGAATCACTGCAAATTTCAGTGTTTTTTTCTGTTTAAAACATTATGTTTTAACTGACATTTTCACCTAGCTATAACATCACTTTAACCTTTGTTTTTTCAGCTAATTTTGAGTTTTTTTAAAACTTAAATAACAATATAAAGAGATGTAATTTTAAGTAAGGCAGACCTGCTGGCGTTGTCAAACAGTCAGAACTGCAAATATAAAAAACTGGTCTATTGTCTTTAATAAGGAGTCAGCAGTTTATATATAGTCGGGGATGGTGGGGGAACTCATGGCCCTGGCACCCCTGCTGGCTCCCGAGCCAATACATATCCTCAGTGCCTATGGAAGCCGGCCATTTTCATTCCTCTGTGGGTGCCCCATCCCATCTAGGCATTCACATCTTTTTTAAATGTTCATGACCACGGGGGAGTCTAAGGCCCCACTGCCTCTGCCAGCCCCCAAGCGAGCACCCAGCCTAGGGGCCGGTGGGAGCCGTCAGCAACGAAAGTGCTCCCATCCTGCAGGAGCATTTTCAACATTTGCTTCCACAACAGGAGCAAGCATTCTTTCCTGGCTGTGCTTGCGAACGAACAAACAAGGAAAGTAAATGCCTCGGGTGATTGGGTCCCCGAGGCCTATAAATGGCTTGGAGAGGGAGGCCAAACAAAAGCCCTCCTCCCATCTAAAGAAAAAGGTTTTGACTGGGAGTATGGGGTCCCCATGATCCACACTGGATCAGGCAGGGGAGCCCCAAGCACATCTCCCTCCCCAATTATAAAAAATAAACAGTGATAGTGGGAGTCTCCGGGGCCTAAAAATGGCTTCGGGAGGGCGGTCACACACAGTGTCCCCTCCCTATACATAAAAAGGTTTTGACTGGGAGTATGGGGTCCCTGTCGCCCACACTGGCATGGGACGGTGGCCCCAAGCATGCCTCCCTCCCCAATTATAAAAGCAAGTGAAAGTGGGAGTCCACCTATTTTTTGTAATGGTACCGCAGATCTGCAGTGCTGCTTTGATAATGAATTACCATAAAAAACAGAGCTAACTTTTTGTCATAAACCCCGGGTCTCTATCAATTAATCAAGGGATCGATCAATCCGTGTTTTATGGATTAATTAATCAAAATCTTTGAAGAAAAAAATATCATATTACAAAGTTTAGAAAACTAGAAAGACGAAGATGATATCTTCATAGTGTTAACATTGTTCCAGGTACAGATACTACTAAAGGTGTGACTACTCGTGCAAGCATTATGGAGTTACAAAGCCAGGTAGTCACGGCACTGTGTTGACTCTATTCTTTGTCCTCATTAAAAACGTTATAAAACAACAGTTACAAATTGTATCTGATGGGTCAAAATAAACCAGTGTTGCTTACCTAGGAGATCAGCTTAGTATGTTGGTTAAAACCGTGGCACAGTAGTTCTCTCCTGTCTTTCATTAAGGTTAGGCATCTACAAAGATGGTGGATCAAGTCCTGTTTTGCCGGCCTACATTTCCTTAACTAAAGTGGAGAATGGTTTAGTGACGCTCTTAATTTGTGACACAATTTTAAAAAGGCCACCTGCCACACGATGGTTTGTTTAACTATGCCAAACTCAAGGTTTATGTGAACTGGTGATGCATTTTTTGGCAATGTGTATAAGGTGCCTGAAGGTTTTGGAGACCAGGGTATCCACCAGTGTTGAATCCTGGCCCTGCTTGGCTTCGCTTCCATAGGTTAGTGTTGGTATTAATTCTGCTGATACTATTTTCAAGGGTAACAGGGAGGGCCCCTTGAGTGTTTTATATAGGGTTTGAAATATTGATGACAGAGCACATGCTTTCAATTTAAGCCGCTACCTTTGAGCCAAGAAAGAGCCTTTTGAGTCAAAGATTATCTCCAGGTACTTGTTCTCGTGTTTCTCCATAGGTTTTTCTTGGAGACTCCAGTTTTGTTTGTTCTTTATCCTACTGTCGATTGCAAATACCTTGGTTTTCTTTAGATGGATTTTAATCACGTTCCTTTCAGTAAGTTGCTAGGTCTCTATCACAATTATGAGCTGACAAGTGTCTTACATAGCTGATGAGCTGGAGCTGTTCTATTTTACCACATCGCACAGAGGTAAATGGTTGCGTGTCATAGAAATGACTGGAATTGTTCCATTATTTGTTAAAACATCTAAAGTAAACAGAACATCACACAATAACATACCCAAAGAAACAAAACAACGCAATTAAAACATAATGGCACAAAAAAGCAAAACAGTCAAAACACAACGTAACACAGCAAGCATAGTAAAACACAACATTGGGGCTTATTTACAAGGCCCTTGCGCCACTTTTGCGTCATTTTTAACATGGGAAAAGTGACGCAAAAGTGGCGCAAGGGGCTTGTAAATCTGCCCCATTGTATTTTATTAATGCAGCATAAAACACAGCAGCACAATAAATATCAGAGCATATCACTACCACAACAAAATGTCACACAACAAATAAGCTCAAACATTCCCGCCACATATTACCACTTACAGAAACCTGCTTTCTAAATACGGTGGAGAAAGTTGTTTGTGCCAGGGATTGCCTTGACCTTCCACCAAGAACATGAAATAGGTCCACTCAGACTGTTTTTGGGATCTGGCCCCCAATCTTCACTTTACATGACAAGGTCTCCCATTTCTAAACAGTTGGCTGATCTGCTTTTGCTTCTACATATAAACTCTCTCTTTCTGATGTCTACTTTCTGTGTCTTACAGGGATGTTGATTCATACCCGTTCTGTATTCAACGCTTAGAAATGTTATTTAAGTAACAGCAATGTCAGCAAGAAATTCTCATTAAGGATCTTATTGTAGCTCCTATCAGAGCCCTTAATTGAAATCCAAATTAAATCTTGATTCTGAACCAGGTTTACCACTACCTTACCTACAATCCTTACCTAGAGATATTTAAAACGAATTTGTTATATGAGAGATATATTTTAAATGACTATTTTTGTGTTTTTTTTTACCAAGAAACAATTCATTGTATGTGTTCTTTCTTGACATTTTGACAGGGTGCAGCAGTGTCTTATGTTTACTCAGTCCCCTCTGGAATCATTAAAAATAATCTGTGGTGGTTAGATTGGTTTTGTTTGTAGCAGTGATAAAACAGATGTCTGCCTGTGTTACGTCTGAAGACATCAATACAGCACTATTTGTAGTGTATCATTTTCTTTTCCCTCGTGATCAACTTTTTGTTGTACCTATAGATAAGAAAAATAGGTGACACACTCATCACACCTCCCTCCAGGAGAAGTCTTAATAGAAATCGGTAAGTGAGAAAATAATCCGAAAAATGCATGCTGTTGTGAGAGAGATACAAGAAATAAAAATAGGTTAATAATATATAATATATTTGTGGTATTGCAGAAAATGGATTGGAATTTGAGTGTCAGCAATTACCTGCCATCTGTCTATTTAATTTCCTGTTGTGGCTGCTGAGCCTTATTATTTGGCTCTGTCCCCTACTTTAACAACCGCAGAGCCAGACATTTCTTGATCTTTACTCTAGGGCCCTTTGCAGATCCTGTTTTCCTAACTTCGTCAAAGTAATTATCTGGGTCTCCCAACTAGAATAGTGCTGTACACCCTTTCCAGGTTGTGGCTTCTTCCCAGAACCACCTACAGCAGGGCCTGCCATATGTGATGTCGTCACTGATGCGTGTGCTGCAAACCATGTCCTTCCCAAGTAAAACATTCAACATACCTGGGATACTACCATTTTACACGCCGCCCAGCACAACCTACACATTTACCCCTTTAACCTGTTCCATAAGATGGCTTTATAGCGGAGGTTATCTTGCTCTCTGTACTACATTACCGGCCACAGATGCATATCTCTCTCATTTCGTAATAACTGTACATGTACAACCAGACGTCGCTTGGCATGTTAGTAGACAGTAATCAGAACTGATTTTTTTTAGGATGAAGCCATATTATAGCTGTTTGCACAATTACAGCTACTTTAGTGAGAAGTTTTATAAGCAAATGGTGCTCACAGGATTGTGGCTGAATTTGAAAGTAATGAGATATGACATGCATAACTACTAAAGCATATTTGTTAATTAAGTATCTTTCCAAGTGAGCTGAATTTACATTTCTTGGTAATCTACCTACTGAGAAAAGAGCTATAGTTTGATTTCAGGACACATGTTAGTTTTGGCAACTTTTAGAATACTGAAAAACTTGAATTCCAAAAGCAACAAATGCATACTGATGACAGGAAATTGAATCACTTAACTTGGGGTTTTGGTCAATTTTGTATAGCAAGCTCTGTAGGGTAGCTTTTATGTATAATCCAAAACCCATCTACAACAAAAGGAAATGTTTTATCACCATTTATAAAACGCAATGCAAAATAGATCAATGTTGAAACAAGATGGGCATGACTTGAAATGAGTCTGACACCCCATACCCACATAGCCCCATGATGAAGAGAAGGTAATGAGATAGCTTGGTATAAGTATCACACTGATACTTGAGAGGCTTAACAAATTGGAAGCTCTTTCTCACGGCTCAATAGAGCACACTCCAGAAGCCACAGGGCCAGCATTCACTTCACATGAAAACAGACAAATTGTAGGAACCAATATTACTAGTATTAGTTGTAGTAATAATAATAATACTAAAATTGGTACTACTACTACTAATGAGTATAATAATTATAATAATAATAAACTGTGCTACATCCAAGGCTCCTGGAACCCACCATACAGCATGAGGAAGGAAGGAGGATAAATGTACTAAAGATAATAACCATGAAACGACATGCCCAACCATAGTAACCTAAAAAGGTAATAAACAGTCTGTAAAATGAGTAATATTATCTAGGGTCCATTGAGGACCCATGAGATCGATATGAAATAATACCTAATATATTCATATAAATACTAATATGTGTTTAAAAATAATAACCCTCACCCACATACAGCAGCAGAAAATGTATAAGCAAATTCAAAAAAATTTACAAACATATCTGGAGATTGATCTCGGGACCAGGTGACCCATTTAAGAGCATCAGGGAGACTAGCAAAAACACTCTCTCTATTTCTCTCTTTCTTTCTCTCTCTTTGCCTCCTTCTCTCAATCTATCTATCTGTCACTCTCAATCCATCATACTCTCACACACACAACCACACACTCCCACAAACACAGATGCTGGTTTCACACAATGGTAGATGAGAACTTTGGGGGTAGTGGTGCCTGGGACCACCCACCTGCAACGTGGCGGTCCCGCACATCAGATTCCGATGCAACCGCCACCGCGGCGGTCGCATCGTGCATGGTTAACATTGTGGCGGGTGCTGCTGGCTGCAGCACCCGCCGCAATGCTAAACATGCAGGTCGTGCTTTTCACTGCACTACGTGGCAGGCACCATGCAGTGCCTGCCACTTAGTGCAGTGAAATGTATGGGGGTACCATGGGTACCCCCACAGTGCACCACACCCCCAACAACACAATGGGGCCCGAAACGGGGCCCGAATGCATTCTCCGCCAGCCTTTCAATGGCGGTTTACCCGCCACTGAAAGGCTGGCTGCCGGCAGTATCGTAATATGGCGGACGGTGCCTGCTAGGCACTGCCACCATTTTACACATGCTGACTGCTCCGCCAGGCAATCGGAACGATTCCTGTGTCGGACCGGCCGGAGGCGGGCAGTCTTTACGACGTCCACAGTACCAGAACGATTCCCCCCGCCATCATAATATGGCGGGGGGAAAATTGCTGTCCGATGGCGGAGGGCCCGCCACCGCATGGCTGGCGGTGGTGGGCCTTCTGCCATCGTAATCACCCCCTTTGTTTGGCAAGGAAGAGGGCGCTTGGATGATAAAAAATAAGTGGTATACTCACGCACGTGTCAGCATGTTTATAGGCACTCTGTGTGTAAAACAGAATTTTGGGTGCTAACCTTTACCGGTGGTTTAAAATGTATTAATGATGGAGCCATTTAAAATAAAATTGAAATACATAATCAAGCTTAGAAATTTGCAACTGTAAATCTATTTATTTGTGGGTGTGATTAAACCCATCCATTTGGGGACTTGGATTCATTTTATCAAACTTAGCAATTTCAAAATAGCTAAACATTATTTGCATGGATTGCACCCAAATTACAAAATAGTTTATCCATATTTTCGCAGCTGAATACTTCCAAGCAGTTTCACAAGCTGAATTTTGATGTTGGTGAGTTGTCTTGTACAACGCGATAAAAAAAATCTACTAATATTGTTAAATATTTTTACACCAATTTCTGGATAAGCCAAACGTGTATTAGATATTTCCATAATCATCAACTCAGCCACTCGACCTCATCTCCTCCACAGACCTGATGTGTGAGGATATTGATATAAATGTTTCTATTGGGATGGCTTTCATGATAGTTAACTAGTCGAAACAAAGGGCCATTTATCAACATTTCACGCAACTCAATGCAACACAATGCAGCAAGACACCTTGCTGCGCAAAATGGGGAGGGCAAGAATGTGCAATATCTACCAAGATGTGGTGCATTTCTGCTCTCTGCCTGCTCTGGTGTACAAACTTCTGCCTAGCGCCAAAGCAGGCACTGTTGCACCATGGTGCGAGGGTGCCTGAATTAAAGGCAGGATTGTTTTTCTGCAGGAAAGGACAATTCCCTGCACAAAAACAATACACAGAGGCTTTTTCCTCTTTCTATGTGTGCTGCAGAATCTGAATTCAATCTGAGCCTAAGCATAACGTACCTGTAACCTTTGTTTTTTTCAGTCAATTTCTAAGGTTTTTTAATTTTATTTCCTAACTGAAACCTGTAACCTTTTAGAGTGAGTGTGTGACTGAGTGCATGAGTGTCTCAATGGATGTGTAAGTGAGTGAGTGTCTCAATGGGTGTGAGTGTCTAAGTGGGCCCGGGATTGGCTGCATAAGTGTCTCACTGGGTCTATGAGTGAGTGCTTGAGTCCCTGGTAAGTGGGTGTGTAAGTCTCTGAGTGGGTCTGTGAGTAGGTGTGTGAGTCTCTGAGTGGGTGGGTGAGTGCTGCAGTGGGTGTGTAAGTGGGAGCGTGAGAGTCACAGCAAAGATGAGAAAAAAAACAAGTGCGGGCTCCTGCGCTTGTTCAGGGATAAGCCCCCAGGTGGGCCAGGTCCTGGGGCATGTCCATTTATTTTAAAATTAAAGGTGGGGGTTATAAGGGGCAAGCATCCAAGGGCATTAATATGCCCCTGGGATCATCACCTCCCCAGGGCTTATATTTAATGAATGCCGGGGGGTGCCACGCAGCCCCTCCCGGCCCTAGGGACCACCACATCCCCTTGACTTTATTTTAAAAGTTGTGAGGGGAGCTGCATGGCCCCCCAGTACCAGGGCACCACCACCTCCCCAGGACCAAATACATTCATTAAAGTGTGAGGGGGCAGCACGGCCCCCTCCCTGGCCACATACGGCCCAGGGAACCCCATTCTCCGGGGTCCAGCCATAAATCAATGGGAAAGGGAGCTGTGCTGCGCCCCTCCCTGGGCCAATTTCAGTCCCAGTTACCCCATCCCCTGGGGCATGGCCTTTACAAATACCTATTTTTAATAGGGGAGGGGGCTGTGCAGCTGCTTTAAGCCCCGGGGACCCCATTCGCTGGGGTCCAGCCTTCATAGAATAGGGTTTTGGTACGGGGGACCCCATCCCTTAGGGCCTGGCCATGTCTCCTTGGTGCCCACAGGGCATGCAGTGTGCAATGGGACTGCAGTGGGAGCCTCAAGGGTCCTGCAGTCCTAGCTGGCTCTCCGCCGCCTGCGGGAGCCAGCATTGTTGCTGCAAGCAGGGAGCTGCGTTAAAAAGCAGCTGCCTGCTTGTGGGGGCAGTGTTTTCATCTGTTTCCCTGCACACATATTTGCATGTAAGGAAATCGATAAAAACTCTGCTTTCTGCAAGTAGGAGCTGTTTGAAAGTGGAGTTACATTGGCTTTTGCTTGGTGGAATCTGTCACCTCCCATCACGCCAAAGCAAACAGCTAGCTCCTGAGGGTGGGCTCCTCAGGAGGTAACAGGAGACAGCCATGGGGGTGGTGGTCCCCTGGGCCATCCATGGCTCCATGAGGGGGGCCACGCGGCCGCCCTCAGTTGTAACATTAAGCCCTGGGGAGGAGGTGGTTCCCGGGAGTCCACGAAGGACTCCCTACATTATTTTGTTTAGCGCCATGGAGGAGGTGATCCCTGGGGCTGCGGGGAGGCCGCACGGCCGCTTATTTTCAATAAATAGCCCCACAGAGTTGGCGATCTCTGGGGCTGTGGGGTGCTGCTTGGGCCCACCTGCATTCTTTTACCGTAATTTGCCATGGGGAGGTGGCTATCCCAGGGGTGCGGGTGGGCCCAGCAGGCCCAGTGCATACATATTTTCAAGTGCCCCGGGGAACTGGCAGTTCCCGGGCTTCGGGGGGGGCGCGCTGGCCCCCGCATTCATTTACACATATTTGTCCCTGGGAGGTGGCAGTCCCTGGGGCTTTCATAAGCCCTAAGAGGGGAGGCCTGTGTGCCCCCTTCTATTTTTATAGTATAACCCCGGGACCAGGCCCACCCTGGGGCTATCATAAAAACAAGCATGGGAGACTTCACTTGTTTTTTTTTTAATTTCACGAATTGGCCCATATGGGCGTCCATGGACCTCAACACCCCAAGGACTTCCCGCGTATCGGCAGCTGACCGGGCCCATTGTCCCTGTGCCTCTTCATAGGCCCCAAGGACTCTGGCGATTTGCGGCAGGGCTTGGCTCCCAGGCTCTGATGGCGTTGGCCTGACCCTGCTCCTCCCACCTGAACTGCTGCCACCGACCTGGCCACTCGCCACATTGGTCACCCGGGGCCTCGTTCTGGCTCCCAGGGTCGATGTCGACGTGCGTACCACCCCTTGCGCAGGGTGAGTGGTCAGGGAGGCCCTGGTGGTGGTGGTGGTTGCGGCGGTGGTGGTGGCCGCAATGACCATGGCAGCAGGGGCCTGGGCCTGGGACTGGTCACCAGCCCTGGGAGATGGGTTTGTGGGTAGGAGGGGTCCTGGGGAGCAGTTGCACCCTGCCACACCAGATGTGCCTGGTCGGGAGTCCTCGTCTGAAGAGGTGTCCAGGTCTTCCACATCCGTGAGTCCGGGTGGAGGGCTTGTGGACTGGCTGTGATGGCTGCTGTCTCCCTCTCCAGCATCATGCTGTTCGTCACCTGTGGGGCGGAGACGAAAGGTTATTGTGTTGCACCGTGCAAGGTTTGTGTTAGATGTCTGACATTCACAGTTTGTGCACAGTTGTGCACTGATTTCCCCGATGCGTGTGTATGGCTCTACAATGTGTGTGCATGATCAAGGCAATGGAATAGTGTGATGGGTGCATATGGCATGGGACGGATTTGGAATGCCAATCGGTGTGTGTTGCAGTACCCCTACATTTTGTGGCTTTGGTGGAAACGGGGTACAGCCCCATGAACGCTTTTGAGATGAAATATGTTTTTGGGGTTCAAATGAAATGCTTAGATACGCAGATGGCAAAAGGGGTACAGCCCCATGAACGCTTTTGAGATGAAATATGGTTTTGTGGTACATACTGTGACATATGGGTGCAGAAGGGGACATGTGTTTTGGCCACACGACACTACAGAGACAAAGGTGTGTGTATGTCTGACATACCCAGCATATCTGCTCACTGTTGTCATTTAGGGACATTACACTGCAAGCATTTTAGTGAGTGAGTAATGGTTGTGTGCCCACAACGTATTGCAGATGGGACAATTCCTTGGTGTGCGTGCTACCCTCAGCCATGTGCAGCAATGCAGTGCTCTTGGGATGTTGACTATATTAGGTATGTTGTTAATCACAGTGTGACGTGCGCTTCAGACACTGCAGACACATTTTTGGTCATCGGCAGGAATCATTGCTGAACTACTGTATATGGGACAACTGTTTAGATGATATGACTTTCATGACACTGGGGCTGAAATATGAGATGGATGAGATTTTGAATGTGCATTGTGTAGCTGTGTGGTTCATGGGTCCAGTGGTGTATGTGACATTACTGGGGTTCCACTCTGTTACATTGAGACAAGATAGACTTACATGGGTGATGTTGTACAATGTCAACGGAACATGCAGACACGACTACATGGACAAGACTTCGATGGTGTTGCTGATGTGTGTGATGACTGGCACAGTGCACGCCATGTGGGTCAGTCCTCCAGTGAGACTTGTGCATGCAGACGTAGCTCCTTACGTGTTACTGTATTTGAGATGGCTCATGTGGGCTATGACTCTGTAATTCATGTCCGTGTGCACATTAGTCACATGATTATGACAGAGAGCAGTGCTACCTGTTCCTCTGCTACGTGACATGTCCCAAATGTTAGTCATAGTACAGTCCTCATGCCTACAGACACCCTGCCCTGTACAGTAGTCTACCTACTTATTGGTTTGGAGGGAGCAATGCAATGGCTACCATATGGTTGTGAGAGGGAGGGGTGCTCCATCTTGCTGGTCTGTGGGAGTGGGGGCCGTGTTGTGAGTTGTGGTGATGGCTTACCAACCACAGACACCCCTCCATGTAGGGAAACATATCTACCTGTCGGGTGAAGGTGTGCACTGCAATGGCTGACACATGGGTGTGGGGAGTGCTCCATCTTGCTGCGCTGTAGGACTGGGGGCCTGGTGGGGGTTGTACTTCTGCAGTCCCCCTCCGATACACGGACTTTGTGGTAAGGCTACTTACCTGTTACTTGTTGGTTAGTGCAGCTATGGCTGACACATGAGTGTGGGTGTGGGGAGTTCTCCTTCCGGCGCATCTGGGGTACAAGGGGACCTGGTGGGGGTTGTGGTGCTGGCTGACTATACACATGCCCCCATGGTTTTGTTTGTTGGTACCTTTGGGCTGAGTGTGTGGGAGTGTCTGTTGCATGTGTGAGAGATGTCTTGTGGATTGTGTACTGGACATGGGGGTGTTTGGCCCTCGGAGCTATGGCATTCTGGTAGTGCATGACAGTACATAGCGGTGTGCTGGTATACATTTGTTTGTACTTACCAGCCTCCACTCCCCCTGGTATTCCGGTGAGACTCTCCGGATGTAGTATGCCTCGCACCTTCTCCTCCCACGCCTTGAAGGTCTTGAATGGCGCGGGATTTCCGCCACCAGTCCTGTCAGCCAGCTCACGATTCTTGGCCTCCTTCTTCCTGACCACGCTTTTCAGGTCATGCCACCTCTTTGTAATTTCACCCCGGTTGCTTGGCACGTTCCCAACTGCATTCACCTGGTCTACGATCCTGCTCCACATTCTGTTTCTGGTGGCTACTGGTGTCTGTTGGACCTGGTTCCCATAGATTTGTGGGTGCACCTTGATGATCTCGTCGACCATGACCGTCAACTCTGTGGCAGTGTACTTAGGCATTCTTTGTGTTGCCATGGTGTGTGGTTTGGTATTTGTGGTGCTGGTGTGGTGGGTGTGTGGTGTGTGGTGTGTGATGTGCAGGGGGTTAGTGGTGCCTGTGTTTCAGTGGTGATGGTGGTGGTGTTGTTGGTGATGAGTGTGATATGTGCGTGCGTGTGGTATGCTGCTTTCCTTTGTGGCTCTCTGGGTTCTCTGCTGTCGTCTTCGCTTTGTAGTGGTGCAAGGGATTGTGGTCTGTGAAGGGGCTGCTTTTGTACTCACCTATGTGGGTGTGTCATGATGGGCTGTCGTTTTCAGGTGTGTTGTGCCTGGTGTCCTGGGATTTGTAGTTTTTTGTTTTGCCAGGGGGATGTGTCTTTGGGATGTGTTCTGTGTTTGGGTATTTTGGCGTAGTTTGCTGTGTGGACTTGTTGGCCATGTTGTGTGTATTTCTTTGGTCCGCCAATGATTTCTGTGCACGGACGTGGCCGCCAGGCCTTCCGCCGTGTCAGTTATTCATCTCTGTTGTTAACCGTGGCGGGCGGGAAATATGTAGATTTTCCGCGCTCATGTCGGGGAGATCATAATTTCACGGCCGGTGTCTCGGTCGTCAGAGAGGGCGGATTTGGGTTGTCGGGCGGGATTGCGTCTGTGGCGGACGGATGATCTTCTACTCTGACATGGACGGGTGGAATTTTGTGTGTTTTTACCGCCGCGGGCGGGGGTTGCTTCGCGACATCATAATTGCTCGGTCGGTATTCCCATGGTGCAGGCGGGTGGTTTTTTCAGGCTATAGTAGATGGCGGATTTTTTACCGCCGGTTATCGTAATCGGCCCCTTAGAATTTAAAATAAACATGATATTAACTATCAAAAATATATAATAAATATTTAAAAACAAATGCAAATTTTAAACAAATTTATAAAACAGTTCTCATACAAGACTAAAATTAAATTAAATCTTATACAATTAAAAAAAATGCTATTTTTTAAAAATATTCAAATAATATAAATAATAATAAAACAAATATACTTTGAAAATCATCCCAACCTTTTCCCCTATAGACTGAAAATCTTGCTCCTAAAAATGTTAAAACCATACATTTAAATACTAAATAAAATAAAATGGCATAAAAATAACTTTTTATCACAAATAAATATAAAACTAAAAGATTTCAATAAAAATGACTAAACAAATTTTAAACATAACACAAATACCATACAAAAGGATATTACATACAACAATTTTTTGTTAGCTATGTACTTTATAACAATATTAAAATCAACACTAAAAACTGTGGGCCAGATGTACAACCCTTACATTTTGTGACTCGCAAATTGCATCGCTTTGCGACTCGCAATTTGCGACTTGCAAAATGCAATGTACAACAGTGTCACAGACACTGTTAGCGATTCCTAATGGGGTCGCAAATTGCCTGCCTCATTAATATTCATGAGGCAGGTGCTATTTGCAACCCCATTAGGAATGGCTAGCACTCCCAGGGATGGTGGCCTGCTGGGGTCAGCAGACCACCATGTCTATGACTGCTTTTTCAAAGAAGCATTTTTTTTTTCTTTAAATGCAGCCCGTTTTCCTTCAAGGAAGCAGCTGGCGAGGGGCGGTACAGAAAAGTACACCCCCATTGGCTTTCCGTCGAGCCGACCGTGGCGGGAACACCGCCTGCTTCAAGTCAGCAGAATTGAAGGTATTGGGGTGCATACTCACCCATATCCCTTTCTTCCCTTCAGTCTCCCACATGGATTCCTCCCTCCATGGAAACATGTAGGGTCATAAGCCATGCACTCTCATGAGTAATCCTAGTGCAAATGTATTTTTATGACTAGCTATGTTTTTGATCAGGAGGTGAGGCTAACCACAAGCTTACAATGATTAGTTATTTATAAAGTCCCACTCAAATTAAAATCAAATTTTCTACAAACTCTTTTTATCAGATGGCTCAATGGTGGATACTGGAAGAGTGATGAGGCTGTATAAATAGATTTTAAGAGTGAAATGTGTGATGCTTATGGAGGAACACTTTTTAAATAAACATATTCACATAATAATAATGAGAGCATTTATTTATTTCTCAATGGAAAGGGTGTTTGAGAAGAGATAATCATATATGTATTTTTCTCTTTTACTTGGGATAAGACAATATATGTAAGGCAGTACAAAGGCACAGTTTTTTTGTGCCCAACTTTAAAGCTAAAAATACCCACCTTTTTGCTTTTTAATATTATCTAGGTATTTTCAAAGAGGATGGTCACATGGAAGAAATGACCCCCGCTAAGATGGGAAGGTACAATTTCAGATCACACACGTGTGACTGCAAACTGCTCACCTTATTATGACCCAACTATTTATGTACCTTTTATTGCATAGTGTAACTTAAATATTCAAAGTTTTGCATATTCCTATTATCAGAGGAACTCTAAATTAGCTCAGGCATAGTTCTTTGGCTGTGCACCTCATCTCCTTCCTGCAAAGTTTAGGGGTATTCCGTCAAGCGGAGGCCGAGAAAATGTGGCGTGCCCAAAACCCGTTTTTCTCATTCAGTTTTCCATAGGAAATTTAGAAACAGCTACAACCCAAACTGCTGAATGGATTTGAACCAAATGTGTCAGAAAGCTAGATCTTGGGTCAGAAAGAGTGCTATTTGTGATTTAGTGTAAATCTGTTCAGTAGTTTTTAAGCAATAAATGCTCAAAAACGTTGTATATTTCATACCACTAGGATCTGCGGGGCTGACAGATCTCTTGGAGAGATCTGATTAGCAACAACGGTGTGGGAGCAGTCATCTTAGGACTTGGGAATCAGTCCAGAGTCCTAAAAAATATTTTTAAAACGTAAGGGAGCAAGGTAGAGATACCCTGATCCCCTAATCCTGATGGTGGTTAGCCCTCCTCCCGAGCTTAAAAAGTCCCAGTGGACCCAATCTCCAGGGGCCGAAATTATTATAAAGGGGAGGCGGCATGTGCTCCCCGAGCCTGAAAAGTCAACAGGACCACATCCCCTGGGGCTGGCTCAGGTTCGGTGTCCCAGGGAGTCCAGCCAGAGAGCATGGGCAGGGGAAGAGTAATGTTCTCCCACGTGTTGTCTGTGCTGATATCATCCAAATCAATTATTTCATCTAAGCTAATTACATCTTGTGGATAAACAGTAACTTTGAAGGGTTGTGTTCATTATGTTTTGTTAAATGTCAAAGCTCCAAATGCAATTATGATATTGTTAGAAATAAATGCATTTCACCAACATTATGAATAAATAAGTTTTTCAGTTTTCTTCAAATTATAAATGATTGCATCTCATTTAAAATGTTTGTGTGCTACAGGCATTAGTGGTACATTGTAGAAGTCATTTGCTTTTGCAGTTGATTTATTTGCACCTTACAGCATCAGGGGTGCAGTCTGTGGTAGCACTGTGTAGTATTGCTTCTCTTGTACTGACCACAGCTATAGGGAGGTACTTGTGCAGTTGTATTCTTTCCTCTGCTGCCTTTTTGTAATAGCATTGGGATGTCCGCAAGGCCTGGTTTGCACCCAGGCCCTGTGCCCAACTCCCTACAGGCAGTCAACCCCACACTGCTCATGGTCTTTGGCCGTGCACAGTGGGTGTTGGCCACAGGTTTTGCCTGCAGGCTGCTAACCCCACACCAAACACAACCTTTGGCCTGTACAGCACAGAGTTGGTCTTCGGGCACTAGGGACCCCACCTCCTGAGGCAAAACATATATATTATGGGGAGGGGGTTTGGAGCCTTCTTCCCGATCCCTAATTGGCCCTGGGGGCCCATCCCTGGGCCAGTTCCAACCAAAAGGGGAGCTGTGCTGTGTGGCTTCCCTTACCAAGCATTAAAAGGCCCCAGGGACCCAAGTCCCCAGGGCCAAACACAATTAAATTGGGGAGGAAGGCATGCAACCCTCTCTCTCCCCAGGCCTTATTAGGCCCCGGTGACCCCCTCTCCCAGACCCGTTCATTTTTTTTAAACGTGAGGGGGACCACGTGAAGCCCCCAACCCGAGCCTATACAGGCGCTGGAGAAGCCATCCCCTAGGGCCATCTGTTTTTTAAAAGGAGGAGGAGGACCGCGTGACTCCCCTCTCTCTTAGCCTTTTAAGGCCCGGGGGACCCTATCCCCTGGAGCCACATTACATTATAAAGGGGAGGGGGCAAGTGGTCCCCTCCCTCAGCCTTATTTAGCCTGGGGGACCCTATCCCCTAGGGACATATTTTATTAAAAAGGAGAGGGGGCCAAACAGCTTCCCAGTACGGCCTCTCTCCCCCAAGCCTTATTAGGCCCCAGGGACCCCATTCCCTGGGGCCAAGTAATTGATAAAGGGAGGGGGGCACACAGCCCCCTTCGCTGGCATTAGCTAGGTCCCAGGGACCCCTTCCCTGGGGCAAATTTTTAAATAAAAGGAGAGCTGTTTTCACCCCTAAGGACCCCATATTATGGGGCCCAATTTACTTATTTAGGGGAAGGGGAGTGCACCCCGAGCTATATTCAGCCCTAGGGACCACATCCCCTGGCTCCCAATGTATTTATTAGGGCCCCCCTGCCCTTGCCCCTGGACCTAATTTAAATATTATGGGGAGGAGCTGCTCCCTGCGTGCGGTATCAATATGTGGCCCTTCCCCTGCCCGTATCAGTGCAACCAGGGAAACAGATCAAAAATTTGCTTCCAACTGGCGGGATAATTTTCAAAACTTTGTGTTTGCTCCCACATGGCGGCAGATTAAATATTCTCCTGCCAGGTGGTAAAAACACAGGATTCCTTGCCTGCACTGGTGCGAGCAGGGAAACCTCTGTGCCCTGGGGATGGGCACCCTGGGACCCAGCTCGAGACCCGGCCCCAGAGGAAGGGGTATCCGAGGTCTTTATAGATAGAGTTTTTTGCTAATTTCGGCCCTGAGGGTGGGCTTCCTAGGGCCTGTGATGACTCGTGATAGCAGCTCGTCCCCTACCCCTTTCTAGGGTATCCCTACCCTGCCCTCTAATATTTTTTTCAATTACTACTGCAGGACAGGGGACTAAGTCCCCGAGTCCTGTAATGGCTGCCAGCAACATTTTTCAGATGTTGCTGGCACCCAATTAGAGCGTTTGCTTCAGCTGGAGTTTGACTCAAGCGGGAGCAAATTGGCCCAAGTGAAAAAAGCTTCCTGGGCCAATCAGAATGCTACATTTTTTAACTGCCACTCCCACAACATTCTCTCAAGTCTTTTGTGGACCTTACCATCCAGATTTACAAATGTATTTCACCCTTAATTTCTAGAACACTACTGAATGGATTTTCACCAAATCACAAAAAGCACAATCTGCAGACCACGATCTAGCTTCCTGCGAAATTTGTTGTAATTCAATTCAGCAGTCTTAGGGGTCATTACGATGGCGGGCGGACGCCACCGTAACGGAATGCGGTCCCGCACCTGCAATTAGGATGCCACTGCCACCGTGGCGGTGGCATCCCCCATTCCCAGCATTGTGGTGGGCGGTGCTCACAGCACTGCCCGCCACAATGCTGGAAATGAACATTGTGCATTTGCATGCACAAGGTGACAGGCACTGCGCGGGCCTGCCACCTTGTGCATGCAAATCAAGGGGGGTACCATAGGTACCCCCCATGTTCACCCCCCACCCCCTCAACACCCTGGGGGCCCGCAACAGGCCCCCGAAAGCAAACACCGTATGCCTTTCCATGGCGGCAACGCCGCCATGGAAAGGCTGCTCTCCGCAAGTATCGTAATATGGATGGCGGTGTCTTGCAGACACCGCCACCATATTAATGCTGTTTTCCGCCCGGTCGACGAGTCGACCGGCGGATATGCGGCGGACGGTCTTTCCGTCCGCCGCGGACCCCCCAGCCATCCTAATATGGCGGGGGGTCTTTCTGGTGTGGTGTCAGGCGGTTCGCCCCCGCCAGGCCGGCGTTGGCTACCGCCGGCCCGGCGGGGGCGAACCGCCCGACATCGTAATGACCCCCTTAATTGGGATTTTGTGTTTATGGCCCCCTCTTTTTTGGGGCCCCCGCCTGACGGCTTACACCGAGACTTTCCATGCACAAACTAGTAAAAAAGTAGTAGTTGCGCACCTCCATACTGAGGGCCCAATTCACAAAGGTCCCCCGCACTCATGGCAGAAATCCTGCAGTCATGGCGGGACCTCTAAATAAAAAAATGCAGTTCGGAGGTCCCGCCACTAGTGCGAGTCCCCAACTATTGTGGGGCTTCCGCCACGAGTGCGGAGCCCCTTTGTGAATCTGGCCCACAGTCTTCTCCCCTCACTCACCACACCACATTAACTATGACTTGCAAATTCTCCCTGCACTACCTTCACCCTTGCATATTACACAATTTAGAGTATGTGAAATCACTGCATTAATAACAATTCTTATGACATCACAAATTACATGATTTGCATGAACACACTGCATGGTACAGTGGCGAGTTATAGTTAATGTAGTGTGGCGAGTGAGGTGAGAAGACTGTGTACGGAGGTGCGCAAGTTATCTGAATTTTAAGGTGGTGCATAAGTATAAAAGTGAGTTATAAGTATGACTTATGCAACCTTGTAAGTGCAGTTTAAATGAGAAATGAAAGATATAACGATAACAGTAGAATTTCTAATGTTTGCGTCATTTAATTTGGGTTTGTATAGCGAAAATAACGAAGGTGTTCCTAAAATCAATTTTTTGTTATTTGGTGTAAATCTGTTCAATAGTTTTTGAGAAATTAAGATTCAAAATGTATAGATATTTAACAATGCAGTACCACAGCAGAACTACCACAAAGTACTGTAGTACTTTCAGCTCAAAACACGCGATCGGATGGGCTGGCCCCAACATGAAGAGAAAGATGCAGCTGACATTTTAAGAGTTGGGGCTTGATCCCCATTTCCTGAAAAATAAAGGAAAAAAATTAATATGGGGTCAGGTTAGAGACACCCTGAACCCTTGCTGCATGTGGATGAGGGAGTCAAATTAAAAAGTTTTTCTTCTGATCTGCATTGAGGTACCAAGGTACTATCATACTACGCAACACGGCCCCCACCTTTCAAAAGGTGCACCCAGCGCTAACCAGGAAAATGGACCATATTTTAGTGAATTTGCTGCCCCCAGGACAGTAGCAAATTTGTGCTGCCCCGGGGGCAGCACATTTAGGTGAAAAATGTAGCGGCTACTTTAAAGCCGCTCCATGTTTCACAGTGCAGGCCGCAATCCGCTGCACTTTGAAGAGGGATAAGACATTCCCCTGCAGGCGGGTGCAGTGAGTGACTGCACACACCTGCAAGGTGATGTCTGGGGGTTCCATGGGACCCCTTTCCCCCTTCCACAGGGATGCTATCAGGGGCACCCCTTTTAGCTGGCGCACATTCAGTGCGCCTCCTGACCTCTGCGCCCGCGTCTGTAATACGGCGCAAGTGCAGAGGCAAAGGGATTCTCTCATTTGCATAGGGTCATGCCCCCAATGCAAATGGGGGAACACCCTCTGATGATAGCGCTGTTGCTTTATGTGTACCAGCGCTGTCTGTATTACAGAAGGGGATGCAAAAGTGTCTGCGTCCCCTTCTGTAATACCAAAGTGCCCCAGAGGCGCACAAAGCAGGCACAAAAGCACCCCGGGGCACTCTGGTAATACAGCCCGGGTGCGTCGGGGATTGCCATAGTTAGGTATGGTAATAAAATCTTACTTTACATTTAAAAACACTGTTGTCGTCAATGATGTTTTCTCAGTTGTAATCAGTGATGTTATCAATGATGTCATAGAACATGTCATGAGTGTTTTAATATGTGAGGTCATTAGCAGTGCATGATGAGGTTGGAAGTCATAGCTACTTTGGTAAAGAATCACTGCAAATTTCAGTGTTTTTTTCTGTTTAAAACATTATGTTTTAACTGACATTTTCACCTAGCTATAACATCACTTTAACCTTTGTTTTTTCAGCTAATTTTGAGTTTTTTTAAAACTTAAATAACAATATAAAGAGATGTAATTTTAAGTAAGGCAGACCTGCTGGCGTTGTCAAACAGTCAGAACTGCAAATATAAAAAACTGGTCTATTGTCTTTAATAAGGAGTCAGCAGTTTATATATAGTCGGGGATGGTGGGGAACTCATGGCCCTGGCACCCCTGCTGGCTCCCGAGCCAATACATATCCTCAGTGCCTATGGAAGCCGGCCATTTTCATTCCTCTGTGGGTGCCCCATCCCATCTAGGCATTCACATCTTTTTAAATGTTCATGACCACGGGGAGTCTAAGGCCCCACTGCCTCTGCCAGCCCCCAAGCGAGCACCCAGCCTAGGGGCCGGTGGGAGCCGTCAGCAACGAAAGTGCTCCCATCCTGCAGGAGCATTTTCAACATTTGCTTCCACAACAGGAGCAAGCATTCTTTCCTGGCTGTGCTTGCGAACGAACAAACAAGGAAAGTAAATGCCTCGGGTGATTGGGTCCCCGAGGCCTATAAATGGCTTGGAGAGGGAGGCCAAACAAAAGCCCTCCTCCCATCTAAAGAAAAAGGTTTTGACTGGGAGTATGGGGTCCCCATGATCCACACTGGATCAGGCAGGGGAGCCCCAAGCACATCTCCCTCCCCAATTATAAAAAAATAAACAGTGATAGTGGGAGTCTCCGGGGCCTAAAAATGGCTTCGGGAGGGCGGTCACACACAGTGTCCCCTCCCCTATACATAAAAAGGTTTTGACTGGGAGTATGGGGTCCCTGTCGCCCACACTGGCATGGGACGGTGGCCCCAAGCATGCCTCCCTCCCCAATTATAAAAGCAAGTGAAAGTGGGAGTCCACCTATTTTTTGTAATGGTACCGCAGATCTGCAGTGCTGCTTTGATAATGAATTACCATAAAAAACAGAGCTAACTTTTTGTCATAAACCCCGGGTCTCTATCAATTAATCAAGGGATCGATCAATCCGTGTTTTATGGATTAATTAATCAAAATCTTTGAAGAAAAAAATATCATATTACAAAGTTTAGAAAACTAGAAAGACGAAGATGATATCTTCATAGTGTTAACATTGTTCCAGGTACAGATACTACTAAAGGTGTGACTACTCGTGCAAGCATTATGGAGTTACAAAGCCAGGTAGTCACGGCACTGTGTTGACTCTATTCTTTGTCCTCATTAAAAACGTTATAAAACAACAGTTACAAATTGTATCTGATGGGTCAAAATAAACCAGTGTTGCTTACCTAGGAGATCAGCTTAGTATGTTGGTTAAAACCGTGGCACAGTAGTTCTCTCCTGTCTTTCATTAAGGTTAGGCATCTACAAAGATGGTGGATCAAGTCCTGTTTTGCCGGCCTACATTTCCTTAACTAAAGTGGAGAATGGTTTAGTGACGCTCTTAATTTGTGACACAATTTTAAAAAGGCCACCTGCCACACGATGGTTTGTTTAACTATGCCAAACTCAAGGTTTATGTGAACTGGTGATGCATTTTTTGGCAATGTGTATAAGGTGCCTGAAGGTTTTGGAGACCAGGGTATCCACCAGTGTTGAATCCTGGCCCTGCTTGGCTTCGCTTCCATAGGTTAGTGTTGGTATTAATTCTGCTGATACTATTTTCAAGGGTAACAGGGAGGGCCCCTTGAGTGTTTTATATAGGGTTTGAAATATTGATGACAGAGCACATGCTTTCAATTTAAGCCGCTACCTTTGAGCCAAGAAAGAGCCTTTTGAGTCAAAGATTATCTCCAGGTACTTGTTCTCGTGTTTCTCCATAGGTTTTTCTTGGAGACTCCAGTTTTGTTTGTTCTTTATCCTACTGTCGATTGCAAAAACCTTGGTTTTCTTTAGATGGATTTTAATCACGTTCCTTTCAGTAAGTTGCTAGGTCTCTATCACAATTATGAGCTGACAAGTGTCTTACATAGCTGATGAGCTGGAGCTGTTCTATTTTACCACATCGCACAGAGGTAAATGGTTGCGTGTCATAGAAATGACTGGAATTGTTCCATCATTTGTTAAAACATCTAAAGTAAACAGAACATCACACAATAACATACCCAAAGAAACAAAACAACGCAATTAAAACATAATGGCACAACAAAGCAAAACAGTCAAAACACAACGTAACACAGCAAGCATAGTAAAACACAACATTGGGGCTTATTTACAAGGCCCTTGCGCCACTTTTGCGTCATTTTTAACATGGGAAAAGTGACGCAAAAGTGGCGCAAGGGGCTTGTAAATCTGCCCCATTGTATTTTATTAATGCAGCATAAAACACAGCAGCACAATAAATATCAGAGCATATCACTACCACAACAAAATGTCACACAACAAATAAGCTCAAACATTCCCGCCACATATTACCACTTACAGAAACCTGCTTTCTAAATACGGTGGAGAAAGTTGTTTGTGCCAGGGATTGCCTTGACCTTCCACCAAGAACATGAAATAGGTCCACTCAGACTGTTTTTTGGATCTGGCCCCCAATCTTCACTTTACATGACAAGGTCTCCCATTTC
This sequence comes from Calotriton arnoldi, assembly GCA_963921515.1. Taxonomy (NCBI): domain Eukaryota; kingdom Metazoa; phylum Chordata; class Amphibia; order Caudata; family Salamandridae; genus Calotriton; species Calotriton arnoldi. The sequence goes on from CAWUFW010003117.1 coordinate 1,198,198, forward strand.
TAAACAGTTGGCTGATCTGCTTTTGCTTCTACATATAAACTCTCTCTTTCTGATGTCTACTTTCTGTGTCTTACAGGGATGTTGATTCATACCCGTTCTGTATTCAACGCTTAGAAATGTTATTTAAGTAACAGCAATGTCAGCAAGAAATTCTCATTAAGGATCTTATTGTAGCTCCTATCAGAGCCCTTAATTGAAATCCAAATTAAATCTTGATTCTGAACCAGGTTTACCACTACCTTACCTACAATCCTTACCTAGAGATATTTAAAACGAATTTGTTATATGAGAGATATATTTTAAATGACTATTTTTGTGGGTTTTTTTATCAAGAAACAATTCATTGTATGTGTTCTTTCTTGACATTTTGACAGGGTGCAGCAGTGTCTTATGTTTACTCAGTCCCCTCTGGAATCATTAAAAATAACCTGTGGTGGTTAGATTGGTTTTGTTTGTAGCAGTGATAAAACAGATGTCTGCCTGTGTTACGTCTGAAGACATCAATACAGCACTATTTGTAGTGTATAATTTTCTTTTCCCTCGTGATCAACTTTTTGTTGTACCTATAGATAAGAAAAATAGGTGACACACTCATCACACCTCCCTCCAGGAGAAGTCTTAATAGAAATCGGTAAGTGAGAAAATAATCCGAAAAATGCATGCTGTTGTGAGAGAGATACAAGAAATAAAAATAGGTTAATAATATATAATATATTTGTGGTATTGCAGAAAATGGATTGGAATTTGAGTGTCAGCAATTACCTGCCATCTGTCTATTTAATTTCCTGTTGTGGCTGCTGAGCCTTATTATTTGGCTCTGTCCCCTACTTTAACAACCGCAGAGCCAGACATTTCTTGATCTTTACTCTAGGGCCCTTTGCAGATCCTGTTTTCCTAACTTCGTCAAAGTAATTATCTGGGTCTCCCAACTAGAATAGTGCTGTACACCCTTTCCAGGTTGTGGCTTCTTCCCAGAACCACCTACAGCAGAGCCTGCCATATGTGATGTCATCACTGATGCGTGTGCTGCAAACCATGTCCTTCCCAAGTAAAACATTCAACATACCTGGGATACTACCATTTTACACGCCGCCCAGCACAACCTACACATTTACCCCTTTAACTTGTTCCATAAGATGGCTTTATAGCAGAGGTTATCTTGCTCTCTGTACTACATTACCGGCCACAGATGCATATCTCTCTCATTTCGTAATAACTGTACATGTACAACCAGACGTCGCTTGGCATGTTAGTAGACAGTAATGAGAACTGATTTTTTTAGGATGAAGCCATATTATAGCTGGTTGCACAGTTACAGCTACTTTAGTGAGAAGTTTTATAAGCAAATGGTGCTCACAGGATTGTCGCTGATTTGAAAGTAATGAGATATGCCATGCATAACTACTAAAGCATAGTTGTTAATTAAGTATCTTTCCAAGTGAGCTGAATTTACATTTCTTGGAAATCTACCTACTGAGAAAAGAGCTATAGTTTGATTTCAGGACACATCTTAGTTTTGGCAACTTTTAGAATACTGAAAAACTTGAATTCCAAAAGCAACAAATGCATACTGATGACAGGAAATTGAATCACTTAAGTTGGGGGTTTGGTCAATTTTTTATAGCAAGCTCTGTAGGGTAGCTTTTATGTATAATCCAAAACCCATCTACAACAAAAGGAAATGTTTTATCACCATTTATAAAACGCAATGCAAAATAGATCAATGTTGAAGCAAGATGGGCATGACTTGAAATGAATCTGACACCCGATACCCACATAGCCCCATGATGAAGAGAAGGCAATGAGATAGCTTGGTATAAGTATCACACTGATACTTGAGAGGCTTAACAAATTGGAAGCTCTTTCTTAAGGCTCAATAGAGCACACTCCAGAAGCCACAGGGCCAGCATTCACTTCACATGAAAACAGACTTGTTCCAAATTGGAGGAAAAAATATTACTAGTATTAGTTGTAGTAATAATAATAATACTAAAATTGGTACTACTACTACTAATGAGTATAATAATTATAATAATAATAAACTGTGCTACATCCAAGGCTCCTGGAACCCACCATACAGCATGAGGAAGGAAGGAGGATAAATGTACTAAAGATAATAACCATGAAACGACAGGCCCAACCATAGTAACCTAAAAAGGTAATAAACAATCTGTAAAATGAGTAATATTATCTAGGGTCCATTGAGGACCCATGAGATCGATATGAAATAATACCTAATATATTCATATAAATAATAATATGTGTTTAAAAATAATAACCCTCACCCACATACAGCAGCAGAAAATGCATAAGCAAATTCTATAAAATGTACAAAAATATCTGGAGATTGATCTCGGGACCAGGTGACCCATTTAAGAGCATCAGGGAGACTGGCAAAAACACTCTCTCTATTTCTCTCTCTCTCTTTGCCTCCTTCTCTCAATCTATCTATCTGTCACTCTCAAGCCCTCACACTCTCACACACACAACCACACACTCCCACAAACACAGATGCTGCTTTCACACAATGGTAGATGAGAACTTTGGGGGTAGTGGTTCCTGGGACCACCCGCCTGCAACGCGGCGGTTCCGCACATCAGATTACGATGCGACCGCCACTGCAGCGGTCGCATCGTGCATGGTTAACATTGTGGCGGGTGCTGCTGGCTGCAGCACCCGCCGCAATGCTAAACATGAAGGTCATGCTTTTCACTGCATTACGTGGCAGGCACCACGCAGTGCCTGCCACGTAGTGCAGTGAAATGTATGGGGGTACCATGGGTACCCCCACAGTGCACCACACGCCCCACAACACAAGGGGGCCCACAACGGGGCCCCAAATGCATTCTCCGCCAGCCTTTCAATGACAGTTTACCCGCCACTAAAAGGCTGGCTGCGGCAAGCAACGTAATATGGCGGACGGTGCCTGCTAGGCACCGCCACCATTTTACACATGCGGACCGCTCCACCAGGCAATCGGAACGATTGCCTGTGTCGGACCGGCCAGTGGCGGGCAGTCTTTACGACCGCCACAGTACCGGAACGATTCCCCCCGCCATCGTAATATGGCGGGGGGAAAATTACTGTCCGATGGCGGAGGGGCCGCCACCGCACGGCTGGTGGTGGCGGGCCTTCTGCCATCGTAATCACCCCCTTTGTTTGGCAAGGGAGAGGGGGACTTGGATGATAAAAAATAAGTGGTATACTCACGCACGTGGCAGCATGTTTATAGGTACTCTGTGTGTAAAACAGTATTTTTGGTGCGAACCTTTACCGGTGGTTTAAAATGTATTAATGATGGAGCCATTTAAAATAAAATTGGAATACAGAATCAAGCTTAGAAATTTGCACCTGTAAATCTATTTATTTGTGGGTGTGTCTAAACCCATCCATGTGGGGTCTTGGATGCATTATATCAAACTTAGCAATTTCAAAATAGCTAAACATTATTTGCATGGATTGCACCCAAATTACAAAATAGTTTATCCATATTTTAGCAGCTGAATGCTTCCAAGCAGTTTTACAAGCTGAATTTTGATGATGGTGAGTTGTCTTGTACAACGCGATAAAAAAATCTACTAATATTGTTAAATATTTAACACCAATTTCTGGATAAGCCAAACATGTATTAGATAGTTCCATAATCATCAACTCAGCCACTCGACCTCATCTCCTCCACAGACCTGATGTGTGAGGATATTGATATAAATGTTTCTATTGGGATGGCTTTCATGATAGTTAACTAGTCGAAACAAAGGGCCATTTATCAACATTTCAAGCAACTCAATGCAACACAATGCAGCAAGACACCTTGCTGCGCTGGAGAGGGCAAGAATGTGCAATATCTACCAAGATGTGGTGCATTTCTGCTCTCTGCCTGCTCTGGTGCACAAACTTCTGCCTAGCGCCAACGCAGGCACCCTTGCACCATGGTGCGAGGGTGCTTGAATTAAAGGCAGGATTGTTTTTCTACAGGAAAGGACAACTCCCTGCACAAAAACAATACACCGAGGCTTTTTCCTCTTTCTACGTGTGCTGCAGAATCTGAATTCAATCTGAGCCTAAGCATAACGTACCTTTAACCTTTGTTTTTTTCAGTCAATTTCTAAGGTTTTTTCATTTTATTTCCTAACTGAAACCTGTAACCTTTTAGAGTGAGTGTGTGACTGAGTGCATGAGTGTTTCAATGGATGTGTAAGTGAGTGAGTGTCTCAATGTGTGTGAGTGTCTAAGTGGGCCTGGGATTGGCTGCATAAGTGTCTCACTGGGTCTATGAGTGAGTGCTTGAGTCCCTGGTGAGTGGGTGTCTAAGTCTCTGAGTGGGTGTGTGAGTCTCTGAGTGGGTGGGTGAGTGCTTCAGTGGGTATGTAAGTGCGAGCGTGAGTGTCACAGCAAAAATGAAAAAAAAAACAAGTGTGGGCTCCTGTGCTTGTTTAGGGATAAGCCCTCAGGTGGGCCAGGTCCTGGGGCATGTCCATTTATTTTAAAATTAAAGGTGGGGGTTATATGGGGCACGCATCCAAGGGCATTAATATGCCCCTGGGATTATCACCTCCCCAGGGCTTATATTTAATGAATGCAGGGGGGCCACGCAGCCCCTCCCGGCCCTAGGGACCACCACATCCCCTTGACTTTATTTTAAAAGTTGTGAGGGGAGCTGCGTGGCCCCCCAGTACCAGGGCACCACCACCTCCCCAGGACCAAATACATTCATTAAAGTGTGATGGGGTAGCACGGCCCCCTCCCTGGCCACATACAGCCCAGGGAACCCCATTCTCCTGTGCCCAGCCATAACTCAATGGGAAATGGGGCATGGCCTTTAAAAAGACCTATTTTTTATAGGGAGGGGGGCCCGCAGCCATTTGCTGGGGTCCAGCCTTCATAGAATAGGGTTTTGGTACAGGGAACCCCATCCCTCAGGGCCTGTCCATGTCTCCTTGGTTCCCACAGGGCACCCAGTGTGCAATGGGACTGCAGTGGGAGCCTCAATGCCCCTGCAGTCCTAGCTGGCTCTCCGCCTCCTGCGGGAGCCAGAATTGTTGCTGCAAGCAGGGAGTTGCGTTAAATAGCAGCTGCCTGCTTGTGGGGGCAGTGCTTTCATCTGTTTCCCTGCACACATATTTGCGTGCAAGGAAATAGGTAAAAACTCTGCTTTTTGCAAGCAGGAGCTGTTTGACAGAAAGTGGAGTTACATTGGCTTTTGCTTGGTGGGATCTGTCACCTCCCATCACGCCAAAGCAAACAGCTAGCTCCTGAGGGTGGACTCCTCAGGAGGTAGCAGGAGACAGCCATGGGGTTGGCGGTCCCCTGGGCCATCCATGGCTCCATGAGCGGGGCCACGTGGCCGCCCTCAGTAGAAACATTAAGCCCTGGGGAGGCGGTGGTTCCCGGGAGTCCACGACGGACTCCCTACATCATTTCTTTTACTGCCATGGAGGAGGTGGTCCCTGGGGCTGCGGAGAGGCCACACGGCCGCTTATTTTCAATAAATAGCCCCATGGAGTTGGCGATTGCTGGGGCTGTGGGATGCTGCTTGGGCCCACCTGCATTCTTTTACCGTAATTTGCCATGGGGAGGTGGCTGTCCCAGGGGTGCGGGTGGGCCCAGCAGGCCCAGTGCATACATATTTTCTAGTGACCTGGGGAGTTTGCGGTTCCCGGGCTTCGGGGGGGGGGGCGCAGGCCCCCGCATTCATTTACACATATTTTCCCCTGGGAGGTGGCAGTGCCCAGGACTTTCATAAGCCCTAAGAGGGGAGGCCTGTGTGCCCCCTTCTATTTTTATAGTATGACCCCGGGACCTGGCCCACCCTGGGGCTATCATAAAAACAAGCATGGGAGACTTCACTTGTTTTTTTTTTTATTTCACTGCAGATTCATGAACTTGTCGCACATTTACAGCAAAACAAAATGTGCAAAAATTTTCCCCGAGAGGCTGAGTCTTAAGATGGCAGCTAAAACTTCCTGGTTGCAAACCCACCATAACCCGAACGGATGCAGGGGCACAGCTTGTGATGTCACATATGTGTGGGAGAGGGGGCGGGAAGAGACACAGAAGCGATTCCACATCCCCACCAGAAGAAAAATAAAAGGAGTCTAATTAAACCCTCTGTGGTGTCGGCCAATGGCCGTTCCATGGACCTGGGAGGTAGTGCATGTGTCTGCCATTGGCCGACACACGCATTTATAGGGTTAAATGCAATACAGTGATCCTACCACACATGGTGTGGGCAGAGTCAAACTTGAGCAGGCAGGCTACTTGTGCACATCTGACATGGTAGATCTTCAGGCTTTGTTTTCACTTAGGTCAGTCGGGGAGGCACAAAAAGTGCTACAGCCATGGTGACCCCTTTAACATTCCTGCCCTGGGTATCGCTGGTACCATATACTACGGCCTTTTAGGGCATGTTAAGATCTTGCCAATTAGGTGCCTTGTGCCTGCTGACTGAAGGGGACTAGCTCCTCTAGCCCAAGGGAGTTCTTGTGAAGTCTGGGGTTTGCACAGGGGTTTACCTTACTTTAGGAATTGGTCTCTTGCCTTGGTAGAGTCACCATCCAGCGGGTGCAGCGTGGCTGCCACAGGTTCAGAGCTTAGCACCTCTCTTCGTGAATTTGTGCTCTGTCTTGAAAACAGGTGTCTTCTTGTTATCACGTCAAATCTAAGGTTCTGGTGTCTGGGGAGCCCCTTAAATTCTGAATGTATGGGGTGCTAATGGGTGTGAGGAGTAGTAGCCAATGGGTACTTAGTCCTGTGGCTATTCCGTCCCAGTAGTGACCATATCCGGTGGGGGTTTGCCACTAAAACTGGTCAGAACCTGCTTGTTAGGCTAAATTCAAGATGACTAAAACCATCCTCAACTGAACACCTCCGCTGTGACACCTTAGAGGTGTGGTCAGCCTTGTGGAGGCACACACCTCTTACATAGCTAATTTCCCATCTGCCTGTGAAAAACAGTGCCTGGGACAGGGGGAGGCTTTATCCTCGAGTGGGAGACAAGTTCCTTAGTCCCATGACGTTGGTGAAGCCTTTGAGGCTCACTGTCATGATGGGTCTATTCACTAGCCATCCTGTGTGGGTGGATGTGTTACCTCCTGTGCACACAGGCCTGGGTTTCTGACCTCTGGGAGCAGCACACACTTCCCAGCATGATCAGATCTCTGGCATGGCAGCAAACCCTCAGAAAAGCCTGCCAAGGCATGAACACACTCGTTTAAGTTGGTGGGCACTGTCTAAAGGGCCACCTAGGTACATGCTGGTTAAACTATAACATGACCATCATGTCAGGGGTCAAAAAGCACAGTGTTGGACACGAAACAAGAAAGAAATCAACCTTGCCATAATGGAGCTGGGCATCTGAGAATGTCCAGTGTCCAGTCCATGTAATCCTCGGTCACTTGCAGTAGAATTACACTTAAAATGCTACCACATTGCTATATATGCTTGCATATATATTTCTACACATGTAATATAATTCACCCTGCCTCCTGGGCTACAGGAGGACTACCTTAGGGGTGACTGACATATATTAAATGCAGTGAGTGACCCTGCCCCACATGGTGTGGGCAGAGTCGAACTCGGGCAGAAAGGCTGCTCATACAGATCTGACATGGCAGATCTGCAGGCTTCGTTTTTACTTAGGTCAGTCAGGGTAGCACAAAAAGTGCTGCAGCCCTTGTGACCCCTTTAACATCTGTGCCCTGGGTATCACTGGTACCATATACCTGGGCCTTATATGGCATGTTAAGATCTTGCCAATTGGGTGTACAAATTCACATTTGTCATCTTTAAAGGAATGAGCACTGACACTGGGGCCTGGTTCGCAGGTCACAGTGCACTTTCACATCAAAAACCACAGCATCTGATAGCTAATTTGGGCACAAAAGGGGGTGTGCACTGTAACACAGTCCACTTTCCTACATGTAGCATCAGAACAGAATAGAGATGCACATGGCCCTCCACTTAGCAAGTTGAACGCATGTCACATATGACCGAATCTGCAAGAATTTTATAAAAGACCTACATGTTTCCCCAAATTTTAAGTAATTCAGTGAGGGTTGGGAGGGCTGTAGCATCGTTTCTGTACAAATTCAGGCAGTGGGCAAATAACTTCTAACGTACTTACCACCTTGTATGAATCAGGATTTTCGCAAACCTGCCAAAAATACAAAACTCAGACTGTAAAGGAGTGTGGAAAGGCTAAGCTCAGATGTGCATGTGGCACCATGTCTGGGGTCTTACTCCAGACTGCAGGGTACATATTCATGATCTGTGTAGGGCTAAAGTAAACATGCTGGTGAAAGACGACCACAGGGGGTTTATGGACAGCTTTTTATGTTGTAGATGGCATCACAGAATGGCGGTAACCGCTGTAAAGGAGAAATAAGAACCTTCTTCCCTGCTTTGTTATTCTGCAGAGCCCTAACCTTATGGACAGCACATGTATGTGGGTGACTTGACACCAGCTCTGTCAGTCATTTAAAGGAGGCAAAGTTCAAAGAGGTGACTTATACAGAAGCTCAACCTGATATAATTTCAAGAGCTCAAACTAATATAATTTACTCAGACCAAGCCATACATACAGTTTACATGCCTGATGTGGTACAGATGTTGTCCCAGTTTTTCCGGATTTTCAAGAGCTCTGATCCAATGTGGGCATGCTTTTGTCCCAGCACAACCTGCCTTTCATAGACAATGCCTGCAATTTAATTTTCGGGCAACTGACAATTAGTTCCCAGAGGGCGTCATGCAATACTTCCTTAATTGCTATCTGATTCCTTGCATTCTTGCCTTGTCTGTACACTCAACTGGCATTGCTCAAGAAGTACACCAGAGCAAGCCTAGGCTCTCTTTAGGGGCAAGGACTCTAGGTTTAAATATGAGGTCTCCGTTCTCAGCACTTGTTATTTGTGATAAGGGGAATCCTTGGAGTTTCCATTTTAGCTGAGGAAGAGTGAATCTATGTGTTTTTCTGTTAGTTTAATACACTCCATACTGTGTCTCTCCTCTAGGGTTGTTGGTGTTTAAAGGGGAATCGCCTGGAAAGATTGGTAAAAGATGTCCCACAGACAGGTTACCCAGGCATCTGAGTAGAGGTGACACCCTTTGCAGACTCCTGCCTAGTTCTGTTCAAACTAGGGGGCATATTAGCAAGACCCATGTTAAAATTATCGCCGTTTTAGCGGCAGGAAACTGGCGCTAAAACGGCGATAATTTTAACGAAGTTCTTGCTAATATGCCCCTAGATCTCCACATTTTAACCATCTTTTGTTCATACCCTACAGCCTTCCTGAATGCTCACAAATGCCACTAAAGAGATGAGAGAGTTGGGGAGCTACCAAGCACCTTCACTTCTGGAAGGAGGAGGACTTGGGCACTCATGCTTTGAAGCACGCCTTGAATGTACCACAGTTAAAAGAAGGGCAACCAATATCACTATGTTTGACTATTCAATGGTTCTGAATGTCTTGAGTCTAATTGAAATGATGGTGTAGTATCTATGCATATGTACCTGCACAGGTTCAGTTTTCTTCCCTTGCAATTCACCCACAGTAAACAAAAATCTTTAAGGGCAAAACACCTGCATCACTCCAAAAGAACACTTAAGGCACAACTCCCAACATCATACCATGCACCACATGGCTCCAAGCAGCTTGCAATGTGTTAAGTTTCATTTTGACCTCTAGTTAGAGTGAAACATGGGCCAGGGGTTGATTTTATTCATTACAGATTGGCCTGAATGGTATTTTACCAATCCAAACCTGTACAATTATGCATGAAGTGGTAAAAGGCTTTTGTCTTGTAGGCAGCTGGAACTTAGCACACCTTTGTGAATTAAAGGTGGCAGAAAAACCTCCTGGGCCTCATCTACAAGAAAATGATGTAGCGCTGCAAGTCATTTAGCTAGACCGTGCTGCATCATTTTCAAAGCACAGGGTTGCGTCATATTAACAGCAATAAGACGCATCCCTGTGCTTTCCCCTGGGCTGGCGCACAGTAGTTTGCCATGCATCAGCGCAGGCACCCTTGCGTAATTTTTCATGTGTGCCCCCGCTGCGGGGATGATTGTTTTTTGTGCAGGAAGGGACACCTTCCTGTACAAAAACAATCATTAATTGCATTTTCCTCTTTCTGTGTGTGCTCATTGAAAGAGGAAATAATTAGGAGAAATAAAAGTATTTCTCTTCGTTGCACCATTGCTACGCTTCCCCTGGGGACACATAGGATACTGATGCAGTCCCAGTTTCACAAAATATTGTAAATCTGGGAATGCGTCAAGTTCCATGGATGTTGCATGGCAACACCCACAGCAACACCCATGGAATGCCCCTTTCATGCAGAGTAATGCGTGACAAGGGCCCACATTAACAAGGCCATGAAAAGTCATGCAGGATGACTTTACATGGCCTTGTAAATATGGGCAAGCCCATTGCGCAGCTGGTACATCAAAAACAATTGATGCACTGGCGGCGCAATGGGTGTTGTACATAAGCCCCTCTATTTCCAGCTCACATGAGGTTGGTACTTCCTAGATGTTGTTCTTGAGCCCTGCAGCACAGTGCTAACCATCATAGCCAAGTCTTAGAACCTACCAGGGCCACAAATCTTGAGCATCCCCAGAAAGAAGCTAATGATTTTCATAGTCTTTCTTGCTTTTTCTGCCCTTGCACACTATAGGAATGCAGATTAAATAATTTCATGCAACCATAGGCAGCGGTCATTTCATGTCTTAGGTCTGGGATAAAGAGAGTTGCCAACATAGCAGAGGTAAGACCACGTGCCTTTTCTTCAAGCAACACTATCTCAGATGGGCTTACTTCTCATCTCTTCCACTAGGTCTACCTATTCCCATACATATCCCCACTTAGGCTTGCTCCTGGACAGACCTCCAATTTTAGCCAGCTAGGTTTGCAGTTTAGAAGTATTGAAAAAAGCTTACATATATACATTTCACATCTTCCGCACTTTTATTCCCTTGATGACCCTGCCATAACCATCACTGCCCTTCTTCCTTTGTAAGAAAATAGTTCATTTCTTGATTGGTTGGTGATCTGAGGCTGATACCAGTAGAAAAATATAGCGGTGATGCTGTTTGGGTCAGGTCTCCTGCCTCATTGTTTTAAGATGGTTGTGTCACTGTTTTACTGCTGTTTCCAATTATCAACCATTCTGAGTTTCTTGCAGATAAGCAAACTGAGTAAGGGAGAGATAAAGCCACTGGTTTGGTCAAATGTGGCTTCCTGTGTGAAAGTCCTTTTTCCACAGCTAACATCTTATGGGAATGAATACGTTTTTGATGTAACAGGCGCAATATTATGGAGCGACGCATCCCTGAAATCAAGGGTCTGGTTCTTCGCTGGTGCTGCCGCCGCTGCTGCCACGAGGGGAACGGCCAACTTTGACACTCGTAAGCCGTGAGGGGAACGGCCAACATTGATACTTGCAAGCCGTGAGGGGAACGGCTCAAACTACAGACCCCAGCAGCCCCCGCGCCTCTGACGCTGCAACCGCGCCCAGAGGCACATTAAGAACACCGCTGACCTCCCGCAGCGTGGGACGCGCCCGGGCAAAGCCCAGGCCAAGAGCGGGCCCATCCTGCGCCCGTCAGCGACAGGAAGAAGCAGGGCAGGGCCATAACTCTTTGGCCCACCTTGTAACATCTGTCTAAGTGGGTATTGTATTGGCCAAGTTCTCCATCTACCACCAGGATACATTCGTACCCCTAGACTTGGTGTTGAGCTTTCTGAATATTACTGGGGGAAGGAATAAAACCTAGCCAGAGGGGTCTGCCAGCTCATTTGCCAACACGATTGGGGTCTTATTTGACTGTGACACCACATCCTTGAGATACCTGAGATACCACTCTTGCCTGGTTCCCCCTAAACTGGCATTCTCGCAGAAGTTGGACGCTCTTGGAAAGACTTGGACACTTAAATGTGTGATGGCTGTTTAAAACTAAGCTTTCAGCTTGGGTGGTGGTAGCATCATTTTCTTTGTTATAGTATTATCTAAAGTTGAGAGTACTTGCTGTAGAATTGCGTAAGGGTGCTGCTAATTTGTGGGTTAGGTGCTGTAGTTGTATTAGATTGCAAAATGGGGAAACGTGCATATCTCCCCAAATCAAAAACCACCAGTGTACCAACATTCCCTCCAACCTCGATTGATAAAATGCTGCAGAGAGCCATAGGGGTGGTTAATACAGAAATCGAGCTGACAGAAAGGAGATTGTCACTTACACCTGACCTATGTATTCCAATGCCCGATCCACCTGCCCTGCTAATCCCTTCTCAAACTCCTCCAGTAGACTCACCACCACCACCTCCCCAAGATGTCCCAACCAGGAAAGCCACCCGAAGAGCTAGGAACACTACTAGTATTCCAAAGAATGGAAAACAAAAGCAAATGTCTGAGGCAGGACCAAAAAGAAAGAAACTCTGCGAGGATGTTGCAGTCACCATTGAGGAGGGGGAAGGGCTGGAACAAAACCAACATAGCCTTCTATCCCCCAGAGCAGGCTTGAATTCCCCTCCTTGGGCATCAGACCTGATGGCTGAATTGAAGAATCATCTAAGAGTGATTGTAAGAGAGGAATTGGCTCCCTTACTCAACCATTTAGATACACTGATAGCAGTTGGGGAGAATATATCACTTAATTCCAACTTAAATCCCTCCCGCCCAATAGGAAAAGGGATCGACATGGGCTGCCAGGCGGACACTCTTGTCCTAACATCTCTGGACGGGTTGGGTGAGCAAGCTCATGCCGGTCCCACCACAACTCAAGAGACAAGGGACTTGAGCGCCAATCACCAACAGGCAAGCACAAGTCCTAATTCTGCTACTGGGACACAGACTCTACCTCCCCCTATAAGGGATAGGGACAAAATCACCCTCTCTCTACCTGGGCCAAGTGGGAACCTGAGCAGGCAGGCACCGACAAATGGGACCAATGTTATGCCTGAAACAGCCAATTCGCCCACTATAAATCTACCCCCTGCCTGTTCCCCGTATGTAGTCATATTGGCAGGAATCCCTGTAATTACACCTAATAAGAGGGAAACACAACTTGACCTTAGAAATAAATGTCTCTTCTGGCTAGCAAAGCACAGACAGTTTGATTATGGAAGGGCGGGGGAAATTCTGATGGTTCGTAGGGTAGGTTGGGTGGGAAACCGACAAAAACAAGTTCAAGGGGACTGCGTAGTCATTAATTTCAAATATCCCAATACTGTGACCAACCTACTAAGCCAGACTACTTACCCCCAGGATACACCGACAGGAATCAGACTCTACCCTCTGGAGTTCTTCTACATCCAGCACCAAATGCCATCAAGTGGTTACATCCCCTCCACTATCCTGAGATGGCAAGCAAGATCGCAAAGGGAGGGTGGATGGAATGTTCCCCCCAAGCCCTTACTATTTAACATCCCAGTCAACAACAGGTATGGAATCCTGGAGGAGGTAGATTGACAAGAGGAGGGTCTAACGAGGGATAGGATTTCTGGATCGCAGGGGCACGATTCTAGATGGGAAAAGAGCAGTGGGTCGAGATCAGCTATATTAGCTAACACTATAGATACAACACAGATGGTCAATCCAGAAGGTAGTAGGTTTCAAACCATTGGGCCTTCTGTTACCCCACTACTTGCCCCAGTGGATAAATTATCCAGAGATAGGCAATCTACAGGGCCACTAGATAGTCACCACTCGATTATAGCAAGGGTTTTTGAAAATCATAGTATTAGCGCTCCTAAGGCACTCACGGGCAATAAAGGGCAAGGTAATAGCTTGAGGATTCTATCCTGGAATTTGGCAGGACTTAAAAATAAACTACCTTGCCCAGACTGGGGGCTCTTCATGGACGAGCAGGATATCTGTATGTTCCAGGAAACCTGGGCTATGGAAGATTTCCAGAGGTTGGGCTATGCAACTTTCAATATCTTAGCCACTTCAAAAGGTAGAGGCAGACCCTCAGGGGGCCTGTCGATCTGGGTGAGATCACACTTAGGCTGCAGAGCCGATCAACTCCCAACCCCCTCGAGTGACATACAGTGTGTCTTGCTTACCTTCCCGTCCAAGATAAAAATTGCCCTTATTAATGTCTACTCTCGACCCGTTCCCACCGGTCAAGAATCTGCCACCATAGACCAACTGGGTCTTTTTATACCTACTATTGAACCAGCCGCACGGTTGATCGTTGGGGGCGATTTTAATTGCCAATTCGAACCCCTTACTGACTCAAATAATACCTCCCCTAGTGAAGATCTACAATGGCTAATCCCAGACCCACAAATCCAACCTATTAAAGCCTGGTCCCCACTGGCATTGCAGCTCAACTCACATATGCTAGTACACTCGTTAAGAGCATGCAATGGCCGAACAAAATCGTACACACCAGGGCAGTTAACGTTTAACAGAGTAGGCCAAGCTTCTCTGTTGGACTATATTCTGGTGGAAACCAGATTATGGCAAAAGGTTAGTGATTTCTATGTCATCACGAGGCAGGATAGTGACCATAATGCCCTGATTTTGGTTCTGTAGTCATTGAATTTGGGTCCCTCCAACTCCCAATCCACTTCTATATCTGTGAATAGTGTGTTAAGTTTAACAAACAATAGAAGGAAAGTTAGGTGGGAGAAATTCCAACAATCACCCCATAAACTGGCAACAGTTTACCAAATAATAATTCCATCTATGGTAAAAATGTGGGAGGTAATATCTGTAGAGGGTCTGGCGTTGGATGCTGGGAAAGTTGCCATAATTCATCAAGAGCTATCATCAAAACTGGCAGACTTATTCTTCCCAACAGTACGCTGCAGACCAAATACCCAGCTCAAATGTACCTGGTTCAATTCTAAATGCCGTAAAGCCAAGCAGGCCTTATTGGACGCTGTGAAGGCAAAGGACAAGCCACGCATCAAATTAACCCGGGTACTGTACAAAGAGACCACTCAGCAGGAGAGGAAAAATTGGGAAGTGGATGGATGGGACAATCTCAAACTTGCACTATCGAACAAGGACATGAAGTCCTTTTGGGCCATTGTGAGCTCAGGAGACACCCAAGAGAAGCCAGCAATTGAGCCAAATATTGCCTCTGAAGTGTGGGAGAAACATTTTCTCACCCTTTACACCAGTCATGAAAATGTAACTGAAGCTCCTGTATCTCGAAAAGCAACCACTGAGTCATTCCAGGGGGTGCGGAGGAGATTACCTTATCTGAAGTGGCGAATGCTATAAATAAGCTCCATAGCAACAAAGCTCCAGGCTTAGATAAATTACCCGGGGACTTATTTCGGGAGGAACCAACAATCTGGGGACCATATTTGTGGACCCTATTTAACGCCATCTTGAATGGCATGGATCCCCCCGATACTTGGCGCGGGGCAGAAATTGTCCCAATTTACAAAATGTTGCCCCCTTCTTCCCACAAACTATAGGCCGATCAGTTTGATCGATGTATCCCAAAAACTCTTTGCGAGGGTTCTTCTTGATCGCCTCCAGGTATGGATGGAAGAAGAGGAGATACTGAGCCCTTACCAAGCCGGCTTCAGGAAAAACACCTCAACCATTGACCAGATACTCAGACTCCAACTTCTTTTCTGGAAAACGGTGGCAATAGAGGATGGCAGCCTCTATTTAATATTCGTAGACCTGAAGTCGGCTTTTGATCTTGTACCCAGAGAGAAACTCTGGGATATACTCAGAAACTTGGGGATTCCACCTTATCTCCTTAACATTCTAGTGAGCCTCCATGCAGAAAACTTCGCGCAAGTGAGATTTGGGAAACACGGCGAACTTACTCCCCGCTTTCATGTTAGCAAAGGGGTACGCCAGGGTTGCGTGCTAGCGCCTACCCTATTCTGCCTATTTGTTAATGGTCTTATTGAGCAACTTAGAAAAGTTAAGGATAATGATGCCCCTAGGCTAGCATCGGGCAAGGGCCCAGCGCTGATGTTCGCTGATGACACCCTCCTACTTTCAAAGACACCAATGGGAATCCAGCGCATTCTAGAATGCTTTGACACCTTTTGTAAGACTCGGGGGCTGGAGATAAACACATCCAAGACCAAGTACATGGTGTTTAATCCTGTTAATACATATCGCCCAAATCCCCATTTGAATGGCTTCCCGGTTGACAGAGTGACGGTGTTCGATTATCTAGGCGTCACTCTGACCGAGCATCTAGATTGGGGACCGCAGATGGCTAAGGCCAGCCTTAAGCTAGCACAGACAGTGGGAGGGCTTATGAAACAATACAGATCCTCACCTTTCAAACCAGTGGGGCCAATAGTTGAAATTTACAAAACTCAAGCGCGGGGTGCTACACTGTATGGGGCAGAATTGTGGGGGCATCGCTCTAGCACTAGTCTGAACAAAGTGGAGAATAACTTCAAGAGGCAGCTATTAGGTCTTCCCCTCAGCACACCTCTTACTCCTTTGCGTTTGGATTTGGGTATTAGGCCCATCAATGAAGAGTTGGCCCTTAGACCTCTGACTTTTTGGCGCCGCCTTTGGGTGACCCCAGAATTGGCCACTTACCGATTTGATCTCAAAGAGCTCTTGAGCATCCCTGGTACCACTAAAATACCCTGGTTTAACTATATTAGGGATCTCTGTACACAGCTGGGGAAAGTGGACCTATGGAGATCACCTGAGGAGTCATGTCCCCTAATCCCACGGTTGGAATTGGTAAGAGCCTATAGATCTTACAGGCTCTCCGTTGTCCAGGAAAATCCACTTTGTGGCCGATTAACAGCAGAGTTTTTATTGATAAAAGATGAATACAAACTGGAACTTTTCCTGGACAACATCCAACCAACCTTGGCTAGGAAATTGTACATGCAGCTTAGATTAGGGACTTTGCCTCTCCATGCCAACACAAGCAAATGGTCCAAAACTCATACTGGTGAATGCCCCGCCTGCAATTATATGGAAGAAACTGAGCTGCACGTACTTTTTTTTTGCCCTGCATATGCGTTATCTCGCCGGCGTTGGCTCATCCAACTCTGTAAGAATTTGGGCTTTGTGCAATGTGATGAGGCATATAGAATTCTAAAATACGAGTCCCACGCACCAATTGTTTTCGCCGTTTCCCATTTTCTTAATTCTATGTGGCACGTGCGGAGGACTTTTTTTACTTAGCGACGCTTTAGTAATGTATTAGTCCATCTTTTCCACTTTCATTTCCAGTCATTTTATTGGTTTTAAGTATTTATTACAAATATTTGCACTGTAACGAAGCTTGAAGATTGTTCTTTTCATAAGATGACTGCAAAGCATTGTAGAATCGCATAAGGACTTGGCCCTTAGATAACCTAATGTTTTATTAAACCACGGGTATTGGGGTCCTCTGGAAGCAAGCTGGCTACATTGTAATGCGGAAACATTTCCTTGGTTGTGCACTAAATATGAAGAAATTGTATATATTTTATTGTGTTTTTTGATATGTGCTTTTATGGTCTTTGTGACCGAAATAAAGTTGATTGGAATGGAAATTAACACTTCACAGCGTCTCTGAAATCGTCTTTTCTATATTCTTGCCTGCTGTTCAGAGGACTTGATGTTTGTTGCCATGCATCCTGAACTGATGCATATTATTGCATTTTGTTTGATGGGTAGCTCTAGACATACAAAAACCAGCCAACTGTATTTCAGGGAATTCAAGTAGGCTATTTTCAGGTTTCACATGCAATAATCCACATATAGATGCACAAACAGAGAGAAGGGCTTTTGGTCTGCCGTTTTCGGCCATATGGTGAAATAGCTCAACTGGCTTTAGGTATTGGCTGATAAGGTTGTCCATCAGCATTTGTATCAGTCCACCATATTTCACTCATGTGAACATACAAAGCAATCCACACCCACCAGTATAGATCCATTTCTTTTTTATTTATTTATTTGTTTTTTCGATTTTTTTTCATCAGGATTGTCAAACTTTTGTATCTCACCACTGCAACCTTACAAGCAAACATGTAGCTGGCTTGTATCACTATTTGAACAGTTATGTAAAATAAACCAAAGTGGCTTAAGCTGCATCATGATGCATGTACGCACACAGTAATCATCTTGGAATGGTGAAAAACAATTCCAAGATAACAGTCATGTGCCCAGATGTGTGTGTATGCATCGTGACTTAGTTGCAGCCATTTTGGCCTGTTTTACTTTATTGTTCAAACATGGCTGATGGCCATTCCACAACTGTAGAATAAAAATACAAAGTAAAAGCTTTCCAGAACCCAAAAGGGACATTGAGCAGCTAATTAGCTCTTTGGAGCTGGTGGTCCTCCAAAAGAAAAATCATTGGCAAAACCAATACATCGGCACTTGGAGTAGCGTAATTTTGGCTCTACAATGTTACATTTTCCTAGATCACATATATATTTACATTTGGCCTTTGTACTCATGTGAGGCAATGTTACTAATGAGATGTGGTGCACCAAAGGAATAGAAAGGACCCTTATTGTGTGTTTTTGACATATATGTGTGTTTTCTTTTTCAGAGACATCTTGATTGCTGATAGTAATATTCTATAAGTTTAGATTTTAAGGTGGTGTGATAAAATGCATTTAATGCAATGCATTCGCCAGGAATTAGTGAGAATGAATCATATGTGTGTTTAAAGTTACATTATAAACTGTGACCAGCTGTCGTTTTTTGCTTAATAATACATGTATTAGTTTACTGTGCCCCATATAAAAGTACAGTAATATAGAGTGATTGCTTCATTAAGGATTTCATTTATTGGATTATATGTAGATCATAGATCATACAATAAAAATACATTTAAAGAGAACTGTTAAGTTAGCATGATTGTAGGCCTTAAGCGTACAATTGAAACATTAAATACTAATGTGAAAGTTGTTTTTCTGCATGTTTCTTCTCGGGAAGTGCAGACTAAATATATACTTTAGTTAGTGAAAAGCACATTGTATTTCAGAGATCATGAGGCGAGTAAGAACTGGCAAGGTCCAATGATTTTAATGAAGAACAAAGGGATTGTTACCAGTTGGTGCTATCAGATGAAGGGAGGAACCATGGGCACATTGGAAACAGAGAGTGGAATATGGGAGTAGTGTTCAAGGCGCCAAGTTTATTTCTGGGAACTGGAAAGTATTATGTGTATGAGGTCATATTTCTTGAAAGTTTCTTTGTGCATTTTAATTAGTGATCCCACCTTGTGGTTAGTCAGATTCCTTTTAAACTAGCGAGGTACAGACCTCTCTTGTCATCTCTGATTGTGTGGCTTCATGTTCTACATGACTCCTTACTTATAGAACTTCTACAGAAATTCTGATGCCTACACCTTTCTAGCATCCTTGATTCAATAGTGTTTCCCTATCCTTAGTTTAATGTAGGGTTTAGTAGATGCTAAAACTCTTTTCCATGTATGGGTAGAAGGATCGAAACCATTTGTCTAGTCATCAAATCCTTTTTCTTATTTTCTGTATAGCTGCTACAGAGATCCCTTTTATGCTCATTGCTGTTGAGGACCAATATTGTACGCACTTTGGTCTTCCTTTGATAACCTTATATTTTTATAGTATGCTCCCGAGATTGATTTATATTAGTCTGGCTTTTTGTTTGTAAAAAAAACAAGTTTCAAGTTACTGACAGACTTTTATTGTGTGGTCCTAATGATCCCACTATACCTTAAAATTTAAATTGTTGTAAACCCCTTTTTCTCTCAGGCTACCAAAAAGGTCTATTGACCAGAGTCAAATTTGGGAGAAATGGCCCTCAGCATTCTCACACTTGTCTGTTAAAGGCAAGACATTTTGACTTTGACAGTGCTTTTTATACCTGGCAAGGAAAACTTTACCTATCAGTCAGATTTTATACCATCACTACACAGAAAAGAGGGAGAAAAGTGATGCTCACAGTTTTACCACCCCACATTGCACCAATTTGATGTTATTAATGTCAATCATGATAACTGGTGTTTTTATTTACTATAGAATGCTGCAAAGAGAGTGCGAGTTTCAATAACCAAGGAGAACCACTGCTGAAGATATTTTATAGCTACAGAAGCCACAGCCTTGAAACTAGAGCAGTAGGACCGGTTTCAGAATGTTCAAGCAGCAAGCCACCATTAGCATACCTCGAGAACAAGGAGCCTCATTTACCGATGCCCACAACTTTCAGCTGCAGACCAAGTATTTTTATCCACCAATCTCTCCCCTTTGGACCCAGCTTCCCAAGACAGCAGTGCAAGTTTGTTTTTCCACTCTACTGAGACATCTTGAACTTCATCACACCTGTGTTTCGATTTAAAAGATTAATTCAATGCCCCGGAAGGTACACCCTTTGAACAAACTTTTCCAGAGACTGAACAAGGTAAATAAGGCAGTAATGTTAGCTTTCCCTGCCTGGCGCAAGCACAAGGAGACAAAATGGGGCAAATTCGAAGCTC
This sequence comes from Calotriton arnoldi, assembly GCA_963921515.1. NCBI lineage: Eukaryota > Metazoa > Chordata > Amphibia > Caudata > Salamandridae > Calotriton > Calotriton arnoldi. The sequence goes on from CAWUFW010003117.1 coordinate 1,218,602, forward strand.
TGTGTTCCGTGTGAAAACAGCAGTTCGACTGCAACCCCCAGAGGCATTTCTTGTATTCATATCACAGCGAGATTGGAAACAAAAGGGCATGATAAAAAAACACAAATCAGGGGCCAGATTTATAAAGCTTTAGTGTTGCTCTTGCATCACACAAGGTGATGCAAGGCAGCGCAAGGGCTTAATTGAGATTTACTAAGGCACCCAAAGCCACCTTGCATGGCTCTGCACGGCTAAGTAAATCTAGAGTGAGGCTAGGTAGCGCAAGTAGCTACCTTGCATTACTCTGCGTTGGGAAGGCATTCCATGGGTGGGGCATGGGTGTTCTCATGCATTTAAACCTGGGATCATGGCTGGGCTGGCCAGCCAGGCAAGCAGGCAATCTCCCTGGAGGCCTGAGCCCCAGATGGCCGGTTTTGACACTTGTAGGCCGTTTTTGGCCTCCAGGAGTGGTTTTGCCCGGTACGGATCCAGGCGGCAACTTGAAAGAGTTGCTCTGGTTCTAGCATGCATTAGCACATCTGCCCATGGGGGCTGAATTTATAATTTTTGATAGGGCTGTTTTAAGTTTGCAGTCTGGTCCTGCCTGGGATTGTGTCAAAATGGTACGCCTTCCCAACAGAGGCAGAACGAGGTGAAATATCCCAATTTCTCCATGTTATTTCCTCTTTCTATGTGCAATGTATTCTGCAGCAGACACAGAAACTGGGAAATGACACCAACGATTGTTTTTGTGCAGAAGGGTGTGCCTTCCTGCACAAAGACAATCCTATCTATAACACAGCCACCCTTGCACCATGGCGCAAGGGTGTCTGCATTGGTGCTAGGCAGCCCTCAGCGCACCAGCGCAGGTTGAGAGCAGGAATGGGTCATGTGTTAGTAGATATGGCACATTACTGCTTTCTCTGTCAAGCTGCACAGCAGTAAGTTCTCTTACCGAGTTCAATGACATTTTGACAAATATGACCCTGAGTTTCCATGTTTTCTTCTAATTTTCCGTGAAACACTTGATTTCTTTATACTACCAAAATGATTTCTTTATTTGTTTGTTCTGTTTCATTCTGAAAATAAATGTCTGAGGTCCAGTCAAAACTCCATCAATGTTGAATCCTGGAGGCCAGTATTTCTTTTTGTTTTGATTTTAAAAACACAATAAATATGTTTTGCAATAGGTAACTTTTTCCTGCAATGTTAAAAATGATTAAAAAAAAAATACTCAGGGGCCGATTCCGATCCCGGCCGGAAGCGCACCTAACAGTATTCGTCCGGAAAAAATACAAGCCGAACGCGTGTTTTCCGACCGACTCGAACACTCTACCGAACGAACAAGTACGATGCGCAGAACAGCCCAGATTCCGAGCGAGCCATACTTACCCAATCCAGCTCCTTTTCTCCGCCCGAGCCGGATCCGTAAACGCCGAATCGAGTCGCACGGAAGCAAATACACAGCACCTTCCGGCTGGACTAGTACGATGCTTCTTCCGTACGCGCCGAACCCGTCGCTACGTCCAGCACGTTTCAGCATCCGGGAGAGCCGCACATAAGCTCCGTTTCGCGTCACAAAACGATCCATGGCTACGAGACGAACAAGCCAGCGACGAGTACGAGTCCAAGACACGAGAAACCCGAACGAGACGACCCAACCATGAATCCCATCGCGCAGGTCCTACCAATACTCTACATCTATTACCGGGACCGGTTCGGACGTGTACGGCGCAGACGGTAAGTCAAACTCCAACAATACAAACTAACTACACGTACCTAAAATATGTCACACACACATAGGGATGCACAAATGACGTACACTAGCAACTGCACAATCATAGGGGTGGGATGGGCATCACCAATGCCATATACACCTATAGGTGCCTGGATGCCTGCCACCACCACCACCCCTACTCAGGGGGGCCTGGATGCCTATCACTACCACCACCCCTACTCAGGGGGGGGCTGGATGCCTGCCACTACCACCACCCCTACTCAGGGGGGGGATGGATGCCTATCACTACCAAGACCCCTACTCAGGGGGGCCTGGATGCCCATCACTACTACCATCCCCACTCAGGGGGGGCTGGATGCCTGCCACTACCACCACCCCTACTCAGGTGGGCCTGGATGCCTATCACTACCACCACCCCTACTCAGGTGGACCTGGATGCCCATCACTACTACCATCCCCACTCAGGGGGGGCTGGATGCCTGCCACTACCACCACCCCTACTCAGGGGGGGCTAGATGCCTATCACTACCACCACCCCTACTCATGGGGGGCTGGATGCCTATCACTACCACCACCCCTACTCAGGGGGGGCTGGATGCCTGCCACTACCACCACCCCTACTCAGGGGGGCCTGGATGCCTATCACTACCACCACCCCTACTCAGGGGGGGGGCTGGATGCCTAACACTACCACCACCCCTACTCAGGGGGGGCTGGATGCCTATCACTACTACCATCCCCACTCATGGGGGGCTGGATGCCTGCCACTACCACCACCCCTACTCAGGGGGGGCTGGATGCCTATCACTACCACCACCCCTACTCAGGGGGGGCTGGATGCCTAGCACTACTACCATCCCCACTCATGGGGGGCTGGATGCCTATCACTACCACCACCCCTACTCAGGGGGGGCTGGATGCCTATCACTACCAACACCCCTACTCAGGGGGCCTGGATGCCCATCACTACTACCATCCCCACTCATGGGGGGCTGGATGCCTGCCACTACCACCACCCCTACTCAGGTGGGCCTGGATGCCTATCACTACCACCACCCCTACTCAGGGGGCTGGATGCCTGCCACTACCACCACCCCCTACTCAGGGGGCTGGATGCCTATCACTACTACCATCTCCACTCATGGGGGGCTGGATGCCTGCCACTACCACCACCCCTACTCAGGGGGGCTGGATGCCAATCACTACCAACACCCCTACTCAGGGGGGCCTGGATGCCCATCACTACTACCATCCCCACTCATGGGGGGCTGGATGCCTGCCACTACCACCACCCCTACTCAGGTGGGCCTGGATGCCTATCACTACCACCACCCCTACTCAGGGGGGGCTGGATGCCTGCCACTACCACCACCCCTACTCAGGGGGGGCTGGATGCCTATCACTACTACCATCCCCACTCATGGGGGGCTGGATGCCTGCCACTACCACCACCCCTACTCAAGGGGGGCTGGATGCCAATCACTACCAACACCCCTACTCAGGGGGGCCTGGATGCCTATCACTACCACCACCCCTACTCAGGGGGGGCTGGATGCCTATCACTACTACCATCCCCACTCATGGGGGGCTGGATGCCTGCCACTACCACCACCCCTACTCAGGGGGGGCTGGATGCCAATCACTACCAACACCCCTACTCAGGGGGGCCTGGATGCCTATCACTACCACCACCCCTACTCAGGGGGGGCTGGATGCCTATCACTACAACCATCCCCACTCATGGGGGGCTGGATGCCTGCCACTACCACCACCCCTACTCAGGGGGGGCTGGATGCCAATCACTACCACCACCCCTACTCATAGGACGGGTAATGCATGACACAACCATCATACACCCACATAAGGAATAACTGAAAATTACATCCACCCAAACACCATGACAAGCGTGTGTAGTCTATGTCAAATGCCTACAACACTGAACATAGCGATACCAAAGGGGATGATGGACGGAGCGTTTGAGCTAATCAAACACTCACCCCCAGTCAACTGATCTGGGTTTAATAAATCATCATTCTTTAGCTCACTCCACCACCCCAGTTCAGACATGGCCATAAGCAAATCAGTCTGACCCTGTGCCTCATGGGAACAGTCCAGCCCGAACTGCCAAGCCATGTCTTCCCTGGACCGGAAACAAGCATCCTGGGACCGGTTTCTGGCTATTCAGCCATCATCAGCCAGGCTAGCTTGAATCCAGTGGCAAAGTGAGCAAGGGACCCACGTCTGGGCATACCCTGCCAACTTAGGGCGAACAAAGCGATACCAAAGGGGATGATGGATGGAGCGTTTGAGCTAATCAAACACTCACCCCCAGTCAACTGATCTGGGTTTAATCCATCATCATTCTTTAGCTCACTCCACCACCCCAGTTCAGACATGGCCATATGCAAATCAGTCTGACCCTGTGCCTCATGGGGATAGTCCAGCCCGAACTGCCAAGCCATGTCTTCCCTGGACCAGAAACAAGCATCCTGGGACCGGTTTCTGGCTATTCAGCCGTCATCAGCCAGGCTAGCTTGAATCCAGTGGCAAAGTGAGCAAGGGACCCACGTCTGGGCATACCCTGCCAACTTAGGGCGAACAAAGCGATACCAAAGGGGATGATGGACGGAGCGTTTGAGCTAATCAAACACTCACCCCCAGTCAACTGATCTGGGTTTAATCCATCATCATTCTTTAGCTCACTCCACCACCCCAGTTCAGACATGGACATATGCAAATCAGTCTGACCCTGTGCCTCATGGGAACAATCCAGCCCGAACTGCCAAGCCATGTCTTCCCTGGACCGCAAACAAGCATCCTGGGACCGGTTTCTGGCTATTCATCCGTAATCAGCCAGGCTAGCTTGAATCCAGTGGCAAAGTGAGCAAGGGACCCACGTCTGGGCATACCCTGCCAACTTAGGGCGAACAAAGCGATACCAAAGGGGATGATGGACGGAGCGTTTGAGCTAATCAAACACTCACCCCCAGTCAACTGATCTGGGTTTAATCCATCATCATTCTTTAGCTCACTCCACCACCCCAGTTCAGACATGGCCATATGCAAATCAGTCTGACCCTGTGCCTCATGGGAACAGTCCAGCCCGAACTGCCAAGCCATGTCTTCCCTGGACCGGAAACAAGCATCCTGGGACCGGTTTCTGGCTATTCAGCCGTCAACACTGAACATGACAATGAACATACAATGTGACCCACTATCACATGTGTCACACATAAATGTGTGTGGCCTCCACAATACAAGCCGACCATGGCCACTGTGGCAATGGGGCCTAAAGGCCCATCAACACAGTCGCCAAAAGGTAAGTGTGGGCTCCATGGCTGATGTACCTTTTGATCAGTGTGGCAATGGGGCCTAAAGCCCCATCACCACAGTCACCAAAAGGTAAGTGTGGGCTCCATGGCTGATGTACCTTTTGATCAGTGTGGCAATGGGGCCTAAAGCCCCATCACCACAGTCACCAAAAGGTAAGTGTGGGCTCCATGGCTGATGTACCTTTTGATCAGTGTGGCAATGGGGCCTAAAGCCCCATCACCACAGTCACCAAAAGGTAAGTGTGGGCTCCATGGCTGATGTACCTTTTGATCAGTGTGGCAATGGGGCCTAAAGCCCCATCACCACAGTCACCAAAAGGTAAGTGTGGGCTCCATGGCTGATGTACCTTTTGATCAGTGTGGCAATGAGGCCTAAAGCCCCATCACCACAGTCACCAAAAGGTAAGTGTCGACATGGTAAAAGCTGCCAAAGACAAACTGTATGGATGAATCCTGGTCACACAACAACTAAAACATCTGTGGCATAGTAGTGCTTGTGTCCCATTGCAACATAGATTGGGCGAGGCTAACAGTGCAGTGTCACAGAAACATCGTTTTGGCCATGTGCATACAAACATCACACATGGGGGACCACATTGTCAACATTCAGCCAATAACACAATGACAGAAGTGACCATCATGATGCTGACCCACATATCTGCACCAATGGACACACAAATGTTGATATCCTGTGGAGACTGTCGATGTCAGGTGAACAAATACCATACCATGGCAGCAATGGGAGATACAAACCATGGTCATTGTGCCGACTGATGACCTAGGAGTCCCAGGGAGAGCAAGGGAAAACAAGCAAACTACATACAGCCAATGGCACACTACAGAAATGCCAATGCAGCAATGCAAATGCACTAACACAAACAGGCAGACTCACACTGCATATCAAAATCAACAGGTGATGGGGGGGTGCCAGTGTCCCCAGGCAACCACACAACACATGAGGAGGCCTGAATCACAGTTACACAGATGTGTATACAGTGCCACACACAAGTAACTCATGGATTGGATTCCCCTATGTGGGCAATCTAGCATCAGTAGATGAGAGGGAGCCCAAATTACACATGTCACACAAGCTTGTAGGAACAGCAACTAACACAGCAAGAGACAGACCCACCACAGCACTACCCCCAGGGACCCCACATTGTGCTGACACTAGCCTGCATGACAATCCCACTGTGATGACAAAGCTAGATGTCGTTCACACTCTGAACCACAGCCATGTGTCCTGAGCTACAAACTACCATCACACCTACAGCCAAGGACAATATGGAGGTAGGGGTCTAGCCGTGCAACAACTCACAGTTGCACACTCAACACCACACACCCTGATCTCCACCAATGTGCAGCAGTGAAGCTCACATAGACTGGTGACATTGCACATGCACCCATGAAAATCCCAGGGGTGGTGGGGGGAACTAAGGTGCTGAAACCCATCACACATGCCCACTCAACATGACTCGTCTATGTCTGACACACAGCACAGTACGCCGTACATGCGCATGACGTGAAATCCACAACAAACAATGGGATCCTGGCCATAGTCACACACCAACGAAGAAGCCAAGGTGACACACAAAGAACACACATACACAACTTCCAACATTGCAGCTCTGACCCTGAGCAGTGGCAGCAGTCACACACACAACGTGTCACAATCACAGAAAGCTACCACAAACTCTAAATCACATTACTTGTGTAAACAACAAGTGCCAAGGGGAATGCTGAATGTGTCCCATCAGTGTTTGCACACATCCCCAGCCCTGACAACAAAGACAATCTGGGATGAGAACCTCATGAACATAAGTTTGCCATGCACCCACATCACAGAGAAACCAGGTCCAAGATGCTGGATGAACACATACCAACTCTGCTAGCATCACAAACAGGAACATCCCTAGGGACACTGCCTGTGTATGAAAAGGGAAGGGAACATGCACAGACATGCTCACACAACACACAACACGGGCACACGCAATGTCACCAGAATACACACTGCCATGAGGGCACTACACTCCTGCGGAAGGTCCGCTGTGCCAAACCTTGTCTGTGCACGACTCAAACATGTCAGCAGGACACTCCGTCAGTGAGTCAACAACTACAACACACAGAAGCCTCTGCTCACATCAGCCTGGGTACGGGAGTGTCACGTCAGTCATCTGCATACACCCAAAACACCTGGCAAACATGTTGTACTGTACACACAGATGAGTCCTTCAACATTGATGTGCAAAACTGCATGTCCAGTGGAGATGGGCACACAGTCACGGAATTGGAACATTGAACAGTGCTAAGCCCACCAGATGTGCATCAGTGTAAGACAAATATGTTCATTTTCGAATGCAAAACGTACATCCCTGTGTCAAATGATGAACATCACACCCTCAGACTGCAGCAAAGGATGCCATAGATCTACACAACAACAGGACACATATCCCATGGATGACATGGAGTCCATCACAGCAACACTTCATTTTCCTGATGTGATCACTATAACTACTGCAAATGCAGGATGCTACTCATGTACATCATGTACATCAAAAGAAAAACCAAAATTAAACAAAAGGAGGCTTTATTCAGCAAATGTTAGAGAAAAGTCCGAAGTCCAAAAGAAACTAAGGCCAATGGCCAGTCCAAAAACACAGTCCCAACAGGGTGATAAGTCTGAAATGCTCATCCATTGCTTGCCTGCACTGGTAGGGACAGGGGACATCCCCCTTGGAGGGGCATACAAGGGGCAGGCCAGGCACCGCAGGGACAGGATCAGGGGATGGCAGAGTGAGGCAATGAAGGGGTGGTGGGTGCAGGAGTGTCACCAGCAACTGCAGTGGAGGTGTCTGACTCAGCGGGGGCCAGCACCACCGTGTTACACAAGTCAGTTGCTGTGGGTGGTGCAACCACTGCAGTGGGCTGGTCTGATGAAGTGGACTTGGTCCCCACTGCAGTGCCTGAGTCAGACGGGGTGGTTGTGGACTCCACTGCAGTGCATAACTCCAAGGGAGTGGAAGGGAGGGCAGATGAGGTGGGCAGGACAGAGGGGGGACCCGGTCCCCACACCAGTGCCACTAACAGGCAGAGCGTCTGGGTTGGGGGTGGAAGAGCAAGTGGCAGGGGGGAGGGCCTAAGCAGTCTGGGGATGCGGTATCGGTGTGTGGGGGAACCTGGGGCAGGGTGTGGCAGTGGAACCTGTGGAGTGGTGGCCTGGGGGATGGAGGTGAGAGACTGGGTGGTTGACTTGCAGGGCGGTGGCGGGGTCTTGCTCTTCTGGGACCGGGGGGACTTGCGGGTGGGGGCCTCACTCTGCCTGAGCCTGGGGAGGGTGTCCTGGGGCGAGGGGCACTCCCCTCTGTGTGGGTGGACTTCCTCTTCCCCCGGTATACTGGATCAGCAGGATTGGAGGGGAAGAGGCCGAGGTCACACAGGAAGATCTTCTGTGTCGTTGGGGTAGCAGGCGAGGCAAGGGTAGGGGTCTTGGAGGGAGAGGATGTGGAGGACTGCGGAGTGAATGTGGATGCATGTGTGTGTGTGTCTTCCCCATCCCCTGTGTCTGTGGTAACAGTCCCCTGAGGATGCTTCTGTGCACGTCTTGCCTTTCTCTTGGGTGTGTCTGTGCTGCTCGTGTCGGTGTGCTTGGGTGAATGTGCAGGTGTGCATGTGCTTTGGACAGGTAGGGTGGTAGGAAGTGTGGATGGGGCAGAGGTGGGAGGGGTGAGGGACTGTTGGAGGAGGGACACTGCTGCCGTCAGGGAGGAGTCCATGGACCTATTGCTCCTCTGTAGGGCAGATATACCCGTTGAGATGCCCTCCATGAACGACACCAGCTGTGTCAACAGAGTGGTGTGTGCATGGAGGACAGTCAGCATTGCTGTCTGCCCTACATGGAGCTGCCAAAGGAGGTACACAGACTCCTCACTCAGGGCAGCAGGGGACACAGGGGCAGGGGTGCGGTGCCTGACACGAAGGAGACACGCTCCCGAGCACGGGAGCCTCCACGGACCTCAGGAATGGGAGCCAATGGGAGGGCGGTGGTGGTGGTGGTGGTGGCGGGGCCAGACAGACTAGCTGGGGTGTGGTGGCTGCTGACACCCACCTCCACAAGGGAGTCATCCTCCGAGCTGCTGTGGTCCTCAGCTGAGGTGGATGGTGCTGAGGACTCCTCGGTGTGGCTCCCCTCGCCCTCCGTGCCACTGGGTCCCTCTGACCACTCGTCGGACGCTGACCCAGTCTGGCTCCTCTGCTCCTCCTGGTCCGTGGAGCTGTCCCCTCCTGTGGCCGTGGATGTATCTGCAAACAATAAGGGAAACAGACAAACATCAGTCACCTGCACTGACCGCACACACCACAGTAAGTACAGCACATCACAGAGCAAGCCCTGGCATCTTTAGTTGAACATTGCCAAAAGTTATCACACAGATTAGGAGAAGCCAATTGTCAGTCTGATGGTCAACCATGGAACAGACACCCCCCCTGCCCTTGCACCCATCTGTCTGGTGCCTGTCTGATGGCAATACCCCAGTGTGGACACACGCACCACCTACACAGTGGTTGGACATTGCTGAGAACACTGTGAAGTATGTGAACATGCCCAACTCACATCTCTTGCCACTGAGTCAGTGCAGGTGTCTGGATAAATGGACGGCCTGAGTCTAAAAAGAAATGCATTGGATGCATACCAGCACCAGACCCCATGAAGCACCCATGTCCGGATAGTCAATGCCACAATGGGGTGCCTGTTGCACATGTCACCCCCTGCAGGATCACCCTTAGGAAGTTTAATGCCATGACACAGGCATGCCTGCAAAGTCATACATCACTGTCTCCAGTCACATGGCCATGTTAGCCAGCAAACAACAGTCTGCACTGTGTCACTATCCTAGGACATGGGGAAGGCAAGTAATGTAACTGACAAGTGCACATGTCCATCCCCCACTAACCACATCATCTGAACCCGTATTTGTACACTGCACACCATTAGGACAAATGGGAGACATGAAACCCTACTCCCTGAACCAGAGCACCTCACAGTGTGCTGTGAATGATGAACAGCTGCCTGAAAGTCACAGTCGCATACACCTGTCTGCACAGTCAAGTGATCAAACACCTATGAGTCACAGAAGTCTTGTCTCACATGGTCCAATAGCAGATGGCATGCTGACCCCTAACCGAAAGACATCACAGGAGTCACGACAACGTAGTCACAGCACAACGACACAAAGGCAGACACCTGAGGCAACATTTCACTGAGCACAGCATGTCAGCTGATACACGGGAGTGGGAGTACAGAGTGTATTGTATGCCCTGTAGTAGGCATGACTGTCCGGCTCCACCTGCAAGAGGGATGAGCCCTGGTCAGTGGGCAGGTGGCTAAGCATGTGTGACACACTTGACATACATACTCCTGAGGCCCAAACAATGTACCCACCCGCAGAATGGGCAAATACCCCAGGGACATGTGGTGAATTAGATGTGCAAGTGAATCACATATCAAAGTTACACCCAGACTACATTGCACGACTCAGGCATTGTGTGAGCAACTGACCCACCCATGAAGGCAAACACAATGTCACGGGAACAAAAGCTGTCACCACCTTGAGCAAAGCAAAATGCTAGGACCCTGTACCTGAGTGACACAATTATCCTGAGTGTAAGGAGCACACCGGCGCATCAGATGGGTAGTGGCCATGTCCCAATAGAGGGACATGGGTACTGGACAACAAGACTGATGTACTGGGGAAGTTTAACCAGGCCAGAGGAGGGCACATAGCATGTTAGACAGAGTTGAAAGTGCAGTCTTTTACTCACCCCCTCCTTGCTGCTGTCTGCCCTTCAGCTGCCCATCCAGCTCCGGGAACACCACCGGCAGGATCTGGAGCATGTGGGGGGTCAGGGTCCGGTGTCCGCCCCTCCTGCGAGGAGGCAACAGCTTCAGCTGGACCCTTGCGATCCTCTGGGTCCAGCCACGAGGGTCCTGCCAAATCTTCTGGCAGTTGCGGATCCGGCGCTTGTAGACCCCAACGGATCGGACTGCCCGGACGATGTCCAGCCAGATGTCCTGCTTCCGATGGGCATCAACCTGTGAGGATGACAAAGTGAAAAGGCCATTACTACACATGCAACATATCCGTGCATCACACAGTTGGAAATACATGTCTCAATCACAGTGGCATATGATGTACACAGGCAGTGCAACGAGGGCTATGGACAGTTTGCCAGCAGTTACTACATGGTATCATTGCATGGGAAGTGAACCTTGTTTGAATGCACTGTTACTCCACTGTACCTGTTCAGTGCAAGTGACTACACACTTTGGGGGGTGCGAACTACTCAGTGGGCATGCTAGCCAGTGGTGTGCACACTGTAAATCCTGCTAGTCAGACAACATGCACAATTAGTGAGGCAGTGGACAGCACACTCACCTGCTCCCCTGGTGTCCCATACAGCTTGCTGTACTGTGGAAGGAGGTTGTCCAGCAGGGCCTGGTTCTCCTCATGGGTGAAGGCTGGGGCTCTCTCCACAGTACGTGCCATTGCAGTAGCCAGAGGATGCAGAGACAGCAGCAGTGTAGTGGCAGATGTCGTCCTGGAGCATGTAGTGCAGGCAAGTGAGCTCTCAGGGTAACAGCCAGCATTATATGTGTGCTGCAGAGGCAGATACTGTGCCATGTGTCCAAAGTGATAGGTCCAAGTCGGTAGCATCTTCTGAATCTGACCAATCCATGGAATAGCAGCTCCAATACACGCCCACAGCATCCTTCAAAAATTCAACTTCATGACACCCATGAATTTGCAACATTGTTGTGGCTGGCCAACTGAATTCAGTGCATCAGACTCGTTGAAAATTCAAAAACGCATCCGTTGCCATGCCAGGCCCCAGCCAAAGCGTGCGCACCGATCGGACCATTGCTGTACAACGCGTACCCGCGATACAATGCGTACCCGCCCACATGCAATGCAATGGTCCGAGCGGGCACACCGATCGGACCATTGCTGTACAACGCGTACCCGCGATACAACGCGTACCCGCCCACATGCAATGCAATGGTCCGAGCGGCCACACCAATCAGACCATTGCTGTACAACGCGTACCCGCGATACAATGCGTACCCGCCCACATGCAATGCAATGGTCCGAGCGGGCACACCGATCGGACCATTGCTGTACAACGCGTACCCGCGATACAACGCGTACCCGCCCACATGCAATGCAATGGTCCGAGCGGCCACACCGATCGGACCATTGCTGTACAACGCGTACCCGCGATACAACGCGTACCCGCCCACATGCAATGCAATGGTCCGAGCGGCCACACCGATCGGACCATTGCTGTACAACGCGAACCCGCGATACAACGCGTACCCGCCCACATGCAATGCAATGGTCCGAGCGGGCACACCGATCGGACCATTGCTGTACAACGCGTACCAGCGATACAACGCGTACCCGCCCACATGCAATGCAATGGTCCGAGCGGCCACACCGATCGGACCATTGCTGTACAACGCGTACCAGCGATACAACGCGTACCCGCTCACATGCAATGCAATGGTCCGAGCGGCCACACCGATCGGACGATTGCTGTACAACGCGTACCCGCGATACAACGCGTACCCACCCACATGCAATGCAATGGTCCGAGCGGCCACATCGATCGGACCATTGCTGTACAACGCGTACCCGCGATACAATGCGTACCCGCCCACATGCAATGCAATGGTCCGAGCGGGCACACCGATCGGACCATTGCTGTACAATGCGTATCCGCGATACAACGCGTACCCGCCCACATGCAATGCAATGGTCCGAGCGGCCACACCGATCGGACTATTGCTGTACAACGCGTACCCGCGATACAACGCGTACCCGCCCACATGCAATGCAATGGTCCGAGCGGCCACACCGATCGGACCATTGCTGTACAACGCGTACCCGCGATACAACGCGTACCCGCCCACATGCAATGCAATGGTCCGAGCGGCCACACCGATCAGACCATTGCTGTACAACGCGTACCCGCGATACAGCGCGTACCCGCCCACATGCAATGCAATGGTCCGAGCGGCCACACCGATCGGACCATTGCTGTACAACGCGTACCCGCGATACAACGCGTACCCGCCCACATGCAATGCAATGGTCCGAGCGGGCACACCGATCGGACCATTGCTGTACAACGAGTACCCGCGATACAATGCGTACCCGCCCACATGCAATGCAATGGTCCGAGCGGGCACACCGATCGGACCATTGCTGTACAACGCGTACCCGCCCACATGCAATGCAATGGTCCGAGCGGGCACACCGATCGGACCATTGCTGTACAACGCGTACCCGCGATACAACGCGTACCCGCCCACATGCAATGCAATGGTCCGAGCGGCCACACCGATCGGACCATTGCTGTACAACGCGTCCCTGTACAGGTCACATGCATATGTCACCATGCTCGTCACTGGTAAACCTATGCCAGCCACATATACTTTCCAGGGACTCTGGGGCACACCTACTACACCATACCCAGTCCACACTGTATCTAAGGCATGTGTGGCAGCATGACCTTATCTGTGTATGGGGGTGTACATGTTGTTTTTGGGCTGGCACTTGGGGGCAGACACACCCAGGCTGTGCACATGTTAATGGTGACAGGGTCCTTTGTGTGTTGTGCACATGACCACTGGGATGTGCAACTGTTCTTTTTGGAGCATGTTGCATGGTCACATTTCCAGGTTGTGTATGTGTATGACATGTCACATACCCCAAGGCTCATGTGGGAAAGCATGTACATCACAGGGTGGCCCATTGCCACAATAGTCATGTCCCTCCGCAGTCTGTGTGCATGTTGTGTTTCACATGTCTGACTCCATGTGCACAATGGGAGACAGTCTCCACATCCACGTTGTTTGTGCATGGACTTAGATGTTGTGTGTGTGTGTCACAGAGGTCCATGTCTGTCCTGCAGAGGCTACAGGGGGCACTACCTGTGGGAGTCACGTTTGTTTTTCTGACGTGTACATGATACGCCATGTCATGCCAGTGTCCATGTGGCAAGACAGTGTCACTGGGAATCTACCTGTCAATGAGTTGTGATGCCTGTGGCGCATCTGTCCACACGTCACTGTGGTATGTGTGTGGAATGTGAGAGCAGTAAATGGGTACTGTGACACAGCCAAATGGTTTCACATAGCACACCCTGGGACCTGTTGTCCACACATGTTGAACAGAGATGTTACATGATGTCCATGTGGGTGCCATATATGTCCAAACAGAACGAGACACACATCAAGTACTAGTGTTTGCTAATGATGTATCATGTGAACTACAGTATGGTGAATGGCACATATGTGGGGTGACTGACAATCTTGCCTTCTTCACCTCTGCACTGCAGGGCTCCTGCTGTCCATAGACCATTCCCAGACCTGGCAACAATGGTGGAACGTTACAGCATCCGACGGTACCGCTTCACCAGGCAGCTGATTGAGGATTTGGCAGTGCGGTTGGACCCACATTTGCAGCCTGGCCGGCCGTATCCTACAGCGCTGACCCCCAAGGTGAAGGTGATGGCAGCCCTACACTTCTTTGCCACCGGTACCTTTCAACACACTGTGGCATCTACTGGTGGTATGTCACAGACTATGTTCAGCCGTGTGCTACGCGATGTTTTGGTGGCAATGTTGAGATGCCTTAACCAGTACATCTATTTCCCACCACGTCACCGACTCACTGACGTCAAGAGTGACTTCTATGCCCTGGGGAGGATGCCACATGTCATTGGCTCCATTGATGGGACACATGTGGCTTTGGTACCACCACAGGCACATGAGCAGGCATACAGGAACAGGAAACATTACCATTCTGTCAATGCTCTGGTGGTATGTCTTGCAAACATGACCATCACACATGTGTGTGCCCGTTTCCCCAGTTCTGCACACGATGCCTACGTGATGAGGAGTAGTCGCATCCCGAGGATGATGTCACAGATGCCGAACCAGCGTGCCTGGCTTGTCGGTGTGTACTGACTTTGTACCATTGTGTGTGTTCTGCTATGTTGCTTTCCGCACACTTTTCAATATTGGCTAATGTGCAATTGTCTGTCTGTAGGTGACTTGGGATACCCCAACATGCCGTGGTTGCTGACACCCCTCAGGAACCCTGTGACACCAGCCCAGATGCGCTACAATGAGGCACATGGTCGGACCAGGAGGATGATTGAGCGGACCTTTGGTCTCCTGAAGAGCCGCTTCCGCTGCCTGGACAAGACAGGAGGCGCCCTCCCATATGCCCCAGCAAAGGTGTGCAAGATTATCATCGTCTGCTGCATGCTCCACAACCTGGCAGTGCGGAAGGAGTTGCCTCTCATCCTGGATGACGATGACCAACATCCGCCACCTGTGGAGGATCCAGGCCTGGGCCACGATGCCAGTGATGATGATGATGATGGTGATGGTGATGTCCGCACACAGCTCATCACCAATTTCTTCAGCTGAATGTGAGTATCCAGAGTGTTGTACTATCAATTAATTTGATTTGCATGATATGTGTGTGTGGTGCTCTGGTGCTGTTTGAGTGTGGCCATGTGCAACTTGACTGGATGCGTGCAGAGATGTGTCCTTGCAGGTGGTCTGTACTTGCCAACAGTGTAGACATGCTAACTTGCTTTTGTGTATTTAACTTGTGACAGGTATTAGACATGAGTATTGCCGCTCTGTGCTGTTCTTCAGTGCTTTTGACTGTGTGTCATGTCTGTCCTTCACAGGGTGCTGCTGGAGTTGTTAGAACAACTTGGATCCCCCGAATCAATGATTCAACTTCCAAGGTGGCAGCAGTTGTTTCCCTACAGGTGATGTGCCACACACCCCTGGACTTTCTATCTTCTGCATTGTTTGACTTTGTGGCCACAGCCAGGTGGGATTAGCTTGCATTTGTAGTGGAAACAACATGTAGCAAATGTGTAATAAACCTGTTCTTCAGTTTGGGGTGTGCGTTGTCTGTAGTCACACATCTGTGTGACATTAGCTTACTGCACCTGTAGTGTAGTTGACACAGACTGTGAATATGTGTGGTGTCTGTGCATTGCACTGTATTTCCAGGCAACATCAGTGTAGGGGATGAGTCATATGGCCCTGGTGTGTATGTGTTGTGTGGCCCTAGTGGTGTGTCTCCCTCATATGTGTCACGTCGCCATGACTGCCATGACGGTGTTGGACTTGCTGTAGCAGTTAGCATGCACAGTGTCATTTTTCTGATCACCATCTCCATGACAGAGACCACGTTGGAATCACAACAGAGGCAGATATGGTGTTTTGGTGAGTTTATTTACAAAAGGTGTGGGGATGGTGCACAGGATGGTGGCTGCTGTACATAGAATTAGGAATCCAAAGTTCCCATGTGAATCGGAAGTCCTGGTAGATGAAATGTCCAGGGTATAGTCCACAGTCATCTGATGAATTTGTACAACTAGAGCTCCCCATGTCATGTGGGCGAGTTGGGTTGCCATCGACAGGGCGTGCAGTTTGCACACAGAGGAAAAGTTCCAGAACAGGTGTTGGCTTCCTGGGGGATGTAGCTGGCCATCGGCCTCTCAGTTTGGCCTCCTCGGACGGCCCCTCTTCTTGGGGGGGGACCCCCAGGTGCAGGCTGCCGCGGTGCAGGGTACTCTCCGCCAGAGTCCTCCTCCCTCCCTGTGGCAGTTGCGGATGTAGTGGCAACAGATGTTGTGGGCGCACAGGGAGGTGAGGCCATGTTGGTGCTGATCTGGCGGAGGCATGTCAGTATGTCCCTATGCACCGCTGTGAGTTCTTGCAATGTGTCCCACTTGGACTCCATGCGAGACATGTGTGTCTCGACACGGGACATGTGGGAGTCCAAGCGGGCATGATGGGCAGCCTGCTGCTGTTGTATGTCCTTGAGGATCCCCACTACCTGGGTGACCTCTCCGGTGCTGGTCTGGTACGCATCTGCAATGCGTGCCAGTTGTGGGTCATCACGCAGTCCAGACCCCTCTGCAAATAGCGACCTGTGTCTACCACCCCTCCCACCACCCCTGGCAACACGTGCAAGGCCTGCGGTGCCACGCACAGGTGACCGTGTGCCCACTTGGGTGTTGTTAGTGGGCTCGATGGCAGCAGCTCCAGTTTGGTCCTGGGTCCCTGCGCTGTTGTCACCTGTGGTCCTTGGTGTGTCCGTGTTGGCAGGGGTGGCCTGTGTGTTGGCAGTTGTTGGAGGGGTGGGTGCAGGGGGTGCAGATGTTGGTCCTGCTGGTGCTACATGATGACTGACACCGGAGGGTCCAGCTTGTTGTTCGCCATCCGAGGAGTGCAGAGGCTGATCCACACCAGTGAGCTCTGTGTCCCCCGGAGCCTGTGACAGGGACTCCTCCTCATCTGCTGCTGAGTCCCCATCATCACCTGTTTTGGGGAGAGACACAGATTGTATGGTATGTTTCTACAGGCATCAATTGTTCAAACACCTGACAGTTGTGACTGTACCTCTGGATGCGGGCCTGGGCATTGCATTCTACTCAATTATGACAGTCAGAGAGTGATATTGGTGTAGCACATTGTCCTGCCAACCTGTGGCATGTCAATGTGAATGTTGAGGTGTGTGCCTGACCAGCATTGGTGGTATTTGGTTGCCATCCGGGCCTCCTTCTCCCCCAGCCCAGATATCCCACCATGGAACATGCTTCCATTGCAGGGAGTGCAAGTTGTCTTTCAGGATGTCAGTCAGTGGTGTCCTGCTGTTGGTTGTTGCACAGTTGCCTGCAGGGCCTTGTGCTCCCCCAGCAGTACCCAGTGTCAGCCATCTTGTGAGTCCTTTTCCACTCCCTGTGATGTGGGCATGGTTCAGGGTGGTGTTGATGGGCCAATTGTGAGGCTGAGCAATATCTGTGACTACCACTCCCATCATGCTATTGCCTCCACCCCACTTCCCAGCATGCCCTACCTTCCTTCCTTTTGACTCTGCTTCCCTGTGGGGTGGGGTGCCTGTGCTGACAGGTTGGCTGAGAGTGTTCTCCTTGCGGTTGTTTGGCTACCAGTCCCAAGAGTGTCCCTGTGCTTCACACAGTATGAGCCCGGCTGGTTGGTCTTTGTGGGATCTTGAGTTAGAATGTGAGGCATTGCATTCTCCCAGGTGGGTTCTGTGGAGTTAGTGTTGAGGGTGTGTGTGAGGGGAGGTGCTTGTAACTATGGTCAGTGCTGTGAGTCCTCCTTCCCACCCAGCCATATATCCCACCATGGAACATGCTTCCATTGCAGGGAGTGCAAGTTGTCTTTCAGGATGTCAGTCAGTGGTGTCCTGCTGTTGGTTGTTGCACAGTTGCCTGCAGGGCCTTGTGCTCCCCCCAGCAGTACCCAGTGTCAGCCATCTTGTGAGTCCTTTTCCACTCCCTGTGATGTGAGCATGGTTCAGGGTGGTGTTGATGGGCCAATTGTGAGGCTGAGCAATATCTGTGACTTACCACTCCCATCATGCTATTGCCTCCACCCCCCTTCCCAGCATGCCCATCCTTCCTTCCTTTTGAGTGGACTTCAGTGTGTGTGAGTGTGACAGCAATGGCAAGGTGGCTGACAATGTGGTCCTGTTGTTTGTTGGTGCCCAGTTCCCAGCAGGGCCTTGTGCTCCTCACAGCTGAGGCCAGTGTCAGACATCTTTGAAGTGGCTATTGACTCCCTGTGAGTTGTGCATGCTTCAGTGGTAGCTTGCTGGGCCATGTGGGTGGGGGATGTTGATCTGTGACTACCACTCCCATCATGCTATTGCCTCCACCCCCCTTCCCAGCATGCCCTTCCTTCCTTCCTTTTGAGTGGACTTCAGTGTGTGTGAGTGTGACAGCAATGGCAAGATGGCTGACAATGTGGTCCTGTTGTTTGTTGGTGCCCAGTTGCCTGCAGGGCCTTGTGCTCCCCCCAGTAGTACCCAGTGTCAGCCATCTTGTGAGTCCTTTTCCACTCCCTGTGATGTAAGCATGGTTCAGGGTGGTGTTGATGGGCCAATTGTGAGGCTGAGCAATATCTGTGACTACCACTCCCATCATGCTATTGCCTCCACCCCCCTTCCCAGCATGCCCATCCTTCCTTCCTTTTGACTCTGCTTCCCTGTGGGGTGGGGTGCCTGTGCTGACAGGTTGGCTGAGAGTGTTCTCCTTGCGGTTGTTTGGCTACCAGTCCCAAGAGTGTCCCTGTGCTTCACACAGTATGAGCCCGGCTGGTTGGTCTTTGTGGGATCTTGAGTTAGAATGTGAGGCATTGCATTCTCCCAGGTGGGTTCTGTGGAGTTAGTGTTGAGGGTGTGTGTGAGGGGAGGTGCTTGTAACTATGGTCAGTGCTGTGAGTCCTCCTTCCCACCCAGCCAGATATCCCACCATGGAACATGCTTCCATTGCAGGGAGTGCAAGTTGTCTTTCAGGATGTCAGTCAGTGGTGTCCTGCTGTTGGTTGTTGCACAGTTGCCTGCAGGGCCTTGTGCTCCCCCAGCAGTACCCAGTGTCAGCCATCTTGTGAGCCCTTTTCCACTCCCTGTGATGTGAGCATGGTTCAGGGTGGTGTTGATGGGCCAATTGTGAGGCTGAGCAATATCTGTGACTACCACTCCCATCATGCTATTGCCTCCACCCCCTTCCCAGCATGCCCATCCTTCCTTCCTTTTGAGTGGACTTCAGTGTGTGTGAGTGTGACAGCAATGGCAAGGTGGCTGACAATGTGGTCCTGTTGTTTGTTGGTGCCCAGTTCCCAGCAGGGCCTTGTGCTCCTCACAGCTGAGGCCAGTGTCAGACATCTTTGAAGTGGCTATTGACTCCCTGTGAGTTGTGCATGCTTAAGTGGTAGCTTGCTGGGCCATGTGGGTGGGGGATGTTGATCTGTGACTACCACTCCCATCATGCTATTGCCTCCACCCCCCTTCCCAGCATGCCCATCCTTCCTTCCTTTTGAGTGGACTTCAGTGTGTGTGAGTGTGACAGCAATCGCAAGATGGCTGACAATGTGGTCCTGTTGTTTGTTGGTGCCCAGTTGCCTGCAGGGTATTGTGCTCCCCCCAGTAGTACCCAGTGTCAGCCATCTTGTGAGTCCTTTTCCACTCCCTGTGATGTAAGCATGGTTCAGGGTGGTGTTGATGGGGCAATTGTGAGGCTGAGCAATATCTATGACTCCAACTCCCATGATGCTATTGGCTACACTGACTTGACCTGCATACACAGAATTCCTTCCTTTCAGTGATCTTCCCTGTGAGGTGGTGTTCTAGTGGTGTCAAAATATCTGAGAGTGTTTGTTGGTTCTATTTGTGCCACTGCCTTGCTGTATTTGTTGTTAGGTTTGTACATGTCATGACACAGTTAGATGTCACTATGAGATGGCAGGTATTGTGTTTGTCTGACTGGCATTCACATCTTGGGATGAATATGTTTTCTTTGCTGTGTATTTGGTAAGGGTGCATGGTTTGCCTATCCCTTTGAGGGTGCTGTGTGTGTATTGTCACACCATATTGTGTATATGAGTTGTGTACTCACCAGGCTCTGGGATGTCTGTTAGTCCGTATATGCTCACTGGTGGTAGGATGGCCCGCACCTTCTCCTCCCAGGGCCTGAGGTATACTGGTTTTGCAGGAGGGCCACTGACGGTGCGGTGGCTGAGGAGGTAGTCCTTTTTCAGTAGCTCCCGGACCCTCCTGCGCACATCATACCACCTGTTCTAGATGTCTTCCTTTGTGTGCAAACATGGTGATTGTGCATTCACCCTGTCGACAATCCTCGCCCACATCTTGGTTTTCTGCGACATGGGGGTCTGTTGTACCAATGTACCAAACAACTGTGGCTCTACCCTGAGTATCTCGTCTACCAGGACTTCCAATTCACAATCTAGGAACTTGTGGTTCTTCTTTGGGGGCATGGTGATGGGTGGTGGTGGTGATTGATGTGTGTGTGTGCAAGTGGGGGTGTGTGAGTGTAGGTTTAGCTGGGTGTGTGTGAGGGTGCTATTTGTAAGTGTGGTAATGGTGTGTGGCTTGTGTGATGTATGAACTGTGAGTGTGTCTGTGGTTGCTGTGTGATGGTGTTGTTTGCTGGCAGGTATGTGGAATTTGCAAAGGATCATGGTAGGGATTTGTGGCCTTTATGTAGGTGTGGTTGGGGGTGTGTCCTTGTTCCATATTTTTCCCCACCCCCAGTATTTATTGGCTTTGTGGTAGCTTGTTTGGCCATTTTTTTATTTTTTGACTTTTTTCCCTTGGTGCTTTTGGTGCATGTAGGAGTCGTTCTTGTGTCCGAGTCGGACGCTGCTGTTGTCTGGTGCAATGTTGTCCGACTCGTTCCCGCTGTGTTTCAGGTAGGTTTCATATGCGGCGTACGAGTCGGTCGCGGAGTATTGGGTTGCTTCGGCTGGGTTTTTTTATGCGTGTCGGTCGTACGGCTTGTGCTCCGTGCGAGTCGGTCGTGTTTCGCACGCACAGCATCGTACTACGCGGGTCGGAGTTCGTGGGTATGTTTCGTTCGGTTTCTATCCGGGTGCGTGTCAGTCGGTTCGTTTCGACTGGTTTTCCGACCGGATGGCTTGTTTCCGTCCGGCTCGGTCGTTCGTTTTATATTCCGTCCGAGTCGGTCGAGTTTCACATGCATTTCATCGTACTACCCGGGTCGGACGGCGCCGGTTCGTGTCGGTCGGACTAAAATCCTGTACCGAGTCGGTCGGTATGTTTTCCGGCCCGAATCGGAATCGGCCCCTATGTGTATCATATTTGTTGAAACATTGTATTGCTCTTAGTGGTTCTCTTTCAGGACCCCTGCTGAGATCCTGCATAAACAAACTAACGGGAGGGCTTGTGATCTGCAGGTGAAAGGGAATTTAGGAGAAGGGGTTTATCCTATATAAGAGAGTACCTAAAAATGTGGTTAAGGAGAAGGACTGACCAGAAGCTGGCAACTGGAACATGGGACAAAGGACTGGAATCAGGACACTGGAAATGAACTGGCAAATGCCTACAAAATACTAAACTACAAACAGAATGCAAACACAATTAACAAATGGAAGGCAACATGAAAGTACAAAGAATAACATAAGAAAAACTACTTAGAATGATAGTTTGTATGCGAGGTGAAAAATCATCTGTCTGTAATAGAAGAAAATTCAACAAAAAGGAAAGGAACTGTTAATGTCCCTGAGTCTTGGAAGAGAACAAACAGTTCCTATGGAAGGGATGCATAATGCTGTTTTTACCACGCATACACAAAGCATGCCTTTTACTACACATAAATCTTTACAACGCAGGTCTCAATCACGCATCCATAGAACATAACATGCAATGTACCTTTACCCCACATACCTTTACCACGCATACCTTTGCAACGCATTTTTAAAATAAAATATATCAATTTTAAATCTCGAAAAAAGTATAATTATCATAATAATAAATAAAATGTTACCCAGTCTTTCAATGCAAGCCTACATCTGTAGAAGTTACATGAAACTTGAAAATATAAGTGCGTAGAGCAAATGTAAAAGAAAATACACATTTGTTGCGCAATACTGCGCAGAACATTGCAAGCCAGTGCAAATGGTCCACCGAGATGTAGAAATTCACAGAAGAATCCACAAATCTATCATTATGAAATCTGTCACTCTGCCCTCAACTAAGATGGTAGACATACATAGTAAAGAAGGTCAAACACAGAACTAAGATTACTCTGACTGAAAATAAACATTCAGGGGTATATTCACAAGAACGTGTGCTAAACATCTCCAAAAAATGTTAACGCAACTTTACACATCGCAGCCTATCACAGGAAAATAACCCCATGTTAACGTGGAATTCACAACACGGCGGTAATACGCGATAGTCCCCCGAGAACGCGGCCAATGTCCGCGATACAACCACCACAACGGAGATAAAAACACAAAGCCCAACACCAAAAAACATGCGATGAGCCCATTCGCGAGGAGGAAAGCAGCGATAAGCAGCGCCAGGCCCGCGACACATATATGGCATGCGGGAATAAGCACAACAAAAGCAGGAAAAAGAAAGACAAACCAAACAGAAAACAGCGAAGCACAATGGAGGCAGTCGGAGCTAGTACACAACCCCACAAGCACCATTGGCAACAAAACATTCTACATGGCAGGCCATCGTGGACAAGGTGAATGCAGCTGGAGAGCGGAGGAGGACAATGGCAGAAAACCAGAACAGCTGGAATGATGCGAAACGCACAAACAAGCAGAAACACGCCAACAACCAGAAGGCAGCAATGCACACCGGAGGTGGGAGTCCAGGGAAACACCAGGAGCTGGATGACATGGAGGAAATGGTGTCCACCACATCAGTCTGGAGATGGTGGCAGGAGTCGGGGACCGGAAACTGCTCAAAATCAACAGACACAACAGCAACAGGGAGAGGAACGACCAGGGACTGGGGGGACGGGGGAGATGGGCACAATGGCACACATGCACAATTATAAGCACAGCACAACTGCAGACAAACCATGCCCAAGAGGAACAACACCAACCAAGAGCACAAGTCACACAAGTCGGCAATACCACACCACTGAATAAGCACAGAAGTGAAAACCACACTGCCTGAAAGGGAGAAGGGTGAGCCAAATCAGAGCTGAAGGGACATCTCACACACAATGTAGCACACCCACATAGGAAGCAGAGCACCCCAACATCCAACACAATGTGGTACAAACACCAACATATGCACAACCCAACACAGGACACAAGTGCACCCGCTTGTTTCCTGGAAATGGCCATACGCATCTAGCTAAGCACGAAACTGGGACATGATAATGCACCAGTACCAACCCACAGCCCTGATGGGGTAGCAATGCATGTAAGGCAGGGACCCAGATAGGCCGTGACACACACATTGGCATACAAATGAGCACTCAACACAGTTGGAGACAAGTGAACGTGCGGAAACTTTATCAACAATTGCGTGTCAGTATGGCCAAGGGAAGTGCCACGACATGCAGACCAATGCAGCAGCATGTCTGAATGAGGAACGTTGGAAAGCGCCCATGTCTACCCCGGGGGAGTCGATCACCAACACAAGTCATTGCCAACCTGCGTATGTTGTCCGCGCATGGATCAGTAGTCCAGGCCAATGCAGCCATGTCCACTGTCGTCTAGGGACATGTGACCAGATCCCCAACATGCAACCAGGCGTCGGGACACGTGCAATGGTTCACATGCAGTCCTGGCTGCAGGTACCTTGTCACTCATCCATGAACGCGAGTGCAGCAGCGTAGGCCAACATTTCCAATGCGAGATCGTTGTCCACCACATCTGACATGTCGGCGACGTAACCCATCAGCTGTCCCGGACAGATGTGCTGACTCCAACCCCTGGCCCCAATATGCACGAAAGCCCAATCGGGGAGCGGCTCAATGTGGTCACTGCACACGACGACTCGTGCAATCTCCCAGGTCCAGTTGCCAGCATGCATGCCAAACATCCAGGCATGCCATAAACGGGCATCACAGTGACCCTCCTGGTCGTAGTCCAACAGGGGGCGCACACACACGTCGAAATCCAGGTCAGCTACCGTAACGTTGGAGAGGCAGACATCCATGGACCACTCGAATATGCACGAGCGACAGTGCAACACAGGCTGAACGCAGGTGACGTTGGCAATGCAGAAGCTCAGCCTGTAACTGATCCGCAGTACTGCCAATGGCAGTGCCCCCAGTACATGCAGCAGACGTGCACGGTACAGGTCCACGTGACTGGAGTTGAGCATGTGTCCGGGATGGTCTGCCATTGCATCAGTGGCACTGCTTGAAGCGGCACTGTGATGACCTGCGCCAGTCCTGGGGATGTAACGCCACAGCTCGGAGCAATGAGCAGTGTCTGTGTACAACGGGTGCAGGCCTGGGGTGTGGTGGGAGTACGTGTGAAGGCCATTTCATGCACGCTAACTACGACCAAGGACTTCTGCGTGTGGGATGTGTACACGTTGGCCTCACGTCGGGAAGTGCGTAGTGTGGGAGTCGCCTGGAAATGCCATTGTATCTGTCAGGGGGTGCTGGGCACATGCAAGTCCCATCTAGGAGCTGCAGATGTGCTACCGCCCGATAGTGCAGACAAAGGACCTTTCATCCCTACAGTAACTTCACCATCTGCATGCATACAGGAGATGTACAGAGGCCTATCGTGGGTGGGGTGGGATGTCTGCGACCCAGGGAGTCATGGATGATATGCCTAGCACGTGGCACATGAGCGGCATCACTGTGTGTTACGTTGCCTCACAACTGCTCCTCCCCCCCACGAGCCCCCACACATGTGTGCGCTGCGCGGTTGTATCACGTGCACTCCTACGGCACACCATTGACATGCCTGTCCGCGCATGTCCAGCAGCATGCCAACAACACCTTGAAGCTGGCCGTTGAGGGTGTGCGGACACGTGAGTGTAGGCCAATGGTCTGGACAGGGTGGACACAGGTGTACAGTCCATGGCTGGCTGTGACCACGCCGCGATTGGGGCTAGACACCTGACTCATGCAGCCGCAGGACTGATACACATGCATGTGCCAAGACCCCGAACGGGCTTGAGCTCCTACATTTCCCCGTACGTGCGGGCCTGCCCTCCGGGTGCATGCTACATTGCAACATCCACTACTGTGGCCCTGGTGGCGACAACACCCCAACACAAGGACACACTTACCTCGCTTCCTGTTCAAGGCCAGACCAGAGCCACTCCCTGATCCCCCTGCCGAATCAGCACACCCCTGCACTGACCTGACGTATGCCGGACCAGCACACGCCGCTTGTGCATGCAGGGGGGGCGGGAGAAGCTACATGTCCAAGGTCTCAGCCACTGCTGAGGTGACATGGTATCATCCGCTGAAGACAGCACACTGTGATGTTGCAGGGCTCCGGCCCATCATGCTGACATAATGACCACACGGACACACTTGCTTAGATGTTGGGAATGGCTACGGGCACGTGCACCTGGCCACTTTTATTAGCAGGCTCACATGTCGAGTGACACCTGTGTTGGATGTGTGTGGGGTGTGTGTACACCAGCCATCATGGAGTGCCTGGTGCAGTCAAAAAACAACAACAGTGTACATTGTAAAGGACACAACCATTCAACCATAAAGGATCCATGACCTGAGCTGCACAGAGTTAGTGGCCCTGGATGCACAGCGTCCTGCACGGGCCTACCGCCACGGGCCGCTGACTTGCGGTGCACTGGGGCAGGGTCACAAGAGCAGAGCAGGTTCTCGTAGATGTCAAAGGGGGTTGTCGCGGAGTGTCTCGGTGGACAGTGGAAGGTGTACCCCAAGGGCATGATCTCAGACACCACCAAAGGTCAACCAGAGAGTGCCCATGAGTCATTGCGCACAGAGTTAGTTGCACCAGTGCTGATAGGGGATGCCGCCTGCGATGAGGCATGTCCAATGGTGTGGACTCCTCCATATCTTACCCAGGACACAGTTCCACATGTGTGGCCTACTGGACCGCAGTGTAGGCCTGAGGCAGCGGTCAGCAGGGGCCATTCACCGAGTGTCGCCGGCTTAGGTTGGATGGTCCCACCGGCCTGCGTAGTTCAGGTTCAGTGGCAACACGGGACGCGGACTTGCAGTGAACAGGGTTAGTGGCACCAGGTCAGTTGTTGCTAGTGTTCGGTCACCTCCGTAACAAGGATCCGGCTTTCATCCGGACTGAACCGCATCTTCCTCTTACTCCTCTCCGTGCGTTCACTGGTATGGACTCTGCCATTCATGAATCATGACTGAGTGCTGGATGTGGGGCCGACTGGACAGCAGTGTAGGCCGGGGGCAGCGGTCATCACGGGCCCACAGACACGTGTCGTGTGCTTGCGATACATAGCTTTGCTTCACTGATAGAAGGGAGTTTAGTGATATAAACTCTGCAATAAACATCTGGTCACTGCCATTCATGACTCAGGACACAGTTCCACATGTGGGACACACTGGACCGCTGTGTAGGCCTGTGCCCTCAACCATGTGGCGCCGGCTTGCGTTGAACAGGGTTAGTGGCACCACGTGCCGCTGGCTTGCGTTGAACAGGGATAGTAGCACCACGTGTCGCCGGCTTGCGTTGAACAGGGTTAGTGGCACCACGTGTCGCCGGCTTGCGTTGAACAGGGTTAGTGGCACCACGTGTCGCCGGCCTGCGATACGGAATTATGCTTCACTGATCGAAGGGAGTCTGGTGCTGTGGCGCTGCCACGGACTTGGGGTCACTGCCATTCAAGACTCAGGACACAGTTCCACATGTGGGACCGACTGGGCCGAAGAGGACGCCGGTGGAGTATGTCAATGAAAAAGGAGTACTGTGGGCCTGCGCCGTGGAGGCCAGCGATGGTCTGCGGAGGCTGCAAAGGTTGCGGGCCTGGGGCTTGGAGCTTGCACCGGCACGTGGTGGGCCCTCTTTGACACACGCCGGTGTCGGCAGGTGAGCGGAGCCTTGTTGTTGTGCTGGGGCAGGCATGACGGGTCTGGGGACCAGCAGCCCGGGGTGCAGCAGGGGTCGCAGGCCCCGCCACGCTCGGCGCAGGACTCGTGGCGGGCTGAGAGACGCCGCCCTGGCAGACGCGATTTCCATTCCGAATGAGGACCACGCCCAGTGCGACGGGCTTTTTGTTCACACCCCTACGCAGGCCTTGTGTACGCAGGTCCAACCCACTCCGCCTGTGCATGCAGGGGGGGACGTGACGTGCGACATTTCTGCGTTCTGCCCCACAGCCTGTGGGGACATGGTAGCGTCCACTGGCCACTACACTCCATGCACCAGCAGTTGATCTCCACATGGCCATTTCCGTGATTGGCACGCTGTGGTCTGTCCAGCACCTCCATGCCACAACTGGCATTGGGTAGGTTCACATTCCTTAGTCACTTGCCGCTCTCGCACATGCCTGCTCCATGCCTCTCCTCATATCCTGCTATTGTGTGTCTGTGGTGCCATGCCGTGGCTGGGTTGTGGGCATGGCAAGGCCAAGTTCCCAATGGAGTCGTGTTGTCGTGTCTGGTCGGTTGGCATGTTGTGTGGCATGTTTAATGTAGTTGTGCTGCGTGCCCATTGCCAGTGTCGTGAGTTGCATGACTGTGGGCTGGAGGTGTGTGGTGTGTTCATTTTGGACTTACCAACATGCACTGCATTGCCATGGGTGCCATCCTGGGAGCGCTGGGTGTTGATGGACTGTCGGGAGGTGTGAGAGTCATGCACTCTGCCTGGGGAGTTGGCCACAACATTGTTGAGGGGTCCCGGGCGGTCCACTATTGCCTGCACATTCATGGGATGTGTGTGCTTTCTGTTTTGGTAGTTGTGTGCAGTGTCGGCAGGGGGCACGAGGGGTACATGTGTGCAATTGATTGGCCTTGACACGTGAGGGAATCCAGCTATGGCGTAGGGGCCTTGCTTGGTCTCCAGCTGCTCCTGCGCAGTGTGGGTGAAGTGGAGGGGCTGGGGTACGAGGCTGATGTTGGCATCCAGGACAGGTGTGATGACCTTGGATGGGGCTGGCTGTGTGACTCCTCCGACTCTGGCAGTTGTGGGTTGGATGGTACCAGAGGCCGACTTGTGCTGCGCAGCCGGCAGCTTTGTCTGCGGAGGGATGTTGGTTGTCCGCTGGGTTGGTACCATCAGCAGGTGGGGGATGTGGGTCAGGATGCGGGGGTTGGTTGTCCTTTTGGGCCTGTAGTGGGCAATGTCCTCCTCTGGCGTTGGGTCTGGGCGGCAGGTGCGTTTCATGTGGGTCCGCTGTCTTTGTGTACGCTGCCTCTGTGGTGTTCCGGGGGGGGGCGGGACAGGTTTTGGGGGTGGTGGCGGGCCTGGGGTGGGTGGCGGTGGGTGTTGTGGCCCTCATGGGTCTCGGTGCTGCATGATCATTGTCTCCATGGCATCTGTGGGTCTTCAGATGTGGCTCTTGGCTGGGCTCCCTTTCATGCTGCAGGTAGTTGTCCTGCTTTACACCAGCAAAAGGCAGGTGTTAAATCCCTGCTGCTACCGCGGCTTATCGCGTGGTTTTGACTCGCATCGCATATCTGGCAGTTCGTTGTGAAAGTGGTGTTGTGGTGTTTTTGTGTGTTTTTGCATGGGAACGCCTACTCTGCATCTCATTAGGGTTAGTTGGTGGTGCCCACCGTGGAGATAAATTTTGTGGCAGTTATCGCGGTAATACTGGCGATGTCTGCAGTTTGCACCCACTTGTGAATGGGGTGTTAAATCGATCTCCACTTTTGATGGATTAAGGTGGAGATAAATCGGCGGTAGGTCCTTGTGAATATGACCCTCAGTCATTTATTTCTTCTCGAATAAAAACAATTCTTACTGTTATTTTGTTGAAAATTGTCGTAAGCCATTAAAGAAAATATAAAAACGATTGTTCACCATTTGTTCAGTGGCACACTGATCTCTAATGTGATCACACACACTCCTTAGACTTGCCTAGTGAGAGACAGGTATTTCAGCAGTGCCACTTACTTTCAAAAGTAAGTAATGTTTCAATAATATATCCTTGGAAGAATCAGACAGTATTAATACATTTGATTTTTTTGAAACAGTCTAAATCTTTACCTCTGAAGAAAAAAGAAATAACACATTAATTTCCAACTATCAGAATTCTGCTTAAAATATCTAAATGCAATAAGTGAACAAGTCTGTTAGGTAACAGCCATGTCTCAGAACAGTGTTCACTGTGGCCTAGCACTAGCCCGAACAGACAATGCAGTGCAGGGGAAGGCCAAAGATGCAAGGGACCCATCCTGTATTGTGCATGGAGTGTTGTCAACAGGCCTGCCAGGTTATTACTGAGTCCATAATGTGTGGCCTACCTTCCATATATGTTGCAGGGGAGCACATTGACATGTCACCACGTCACAGGTTGAACAGGTTGTTTTTTGTACCCTTAATAATTTTACCTACATGTTACTTTGAAAATGTTTAATAATCCTTAATGAGCCTGTCCAGGGCCATAATGGACAATGTCATTCACTGTGCAGTAGTGACATTTAATAAGCGAAGTGAAGCCAACTAACAAGCATGGCTACTGTCTGATGTGTGTAGCATAGTAAAGTACATGTATTGCTGTGAGAAAGTGCCAGCAAAATAGTTATCCTGCAGAGTGTGGTGTGTCCATTCATTTGGTTCACAAAGCCAATGAAAGGCAGGCACACTTGCACCATGTCACAAAGAGTGATGTTTTGAAACTTGGGAGCTAATTTACAAGCCCTTTGCGCCACCGGTGTGTCACTTTTTTTGACACACTGGCAGCACAGAGTGCAGAACCATATCTATGAGGCCACGCAAAGCCACTTTGTGAGGCTTTTCATTGCCTTGTAGCTGCAGCTGCAGCACACATAGAAGGAGTAAAACGTCTCCCTTGCTTGTTTTTGTGCAGGAAGATGTCCCTTCCTGCACACAAAAAATCCTTCCTACAACGCAGATACCCTTGCATCCTAGTACAAGTGTTCCTGCGTTGGCGCAAGGCAGTCAATTGTGAGGCAGTGCAGTGGGAGAGGACAAGAATGAACCGTTGCTCATACATGTGGCAAATTCATGCCCTTTTCTTTTGACGCAGGGCAGCACAACAAAGTGACTTGCTGCGCTGCCATGTGTAAAGAAATAGTAAATGAGGCCCTTGGTTTGCACTCTGTGCAGCTGAGATGTTATTTCCCTGGTATTACCTGTAAACACTGCAACATGGCATTCCTATGTTTATCATTAGGCCACATCAACTTTGCTGTATGGTGCATGTCTAATGTGCAGACTTTAAGAGACATTTGTTGTTTTATTTTAACCATTATTATTATTAATACTTTTCCATTTTCCTTCATAAATACCACAAATAAACATAAGGAGGCAGGTGCGTACAACAACAAGTAAAAACTAAACAGAAAATAGCTCAACTATAGAGCATAAATAGGAATTCATCTCCATTCACAGCTTGGTTACATTTGAATTCCATAGATCTAATAAATAACAAATACACACCCAACATACTGCCATAGCCACAAAGATCATCTGCACCCCAGTTTTTTCAGAGCCCGTCTCAAAAATCCCAAGCAACATAGTATGTGGAGTCAAGGAGATATTCAATTTAAGAATTTCCCCTAAAACTGTTGACACATCACTTCTAAAAGCATCCAAATGAGGGCAGGTACAGAAAATATGAATCAGATCAGCCTTCAGCTGCCAACAACGAAGGCAGTGTATCCCATCGAGGCCTCCCCACTTGGCTATTTTAGAAGGTGTGAAGTATAAATCAAAGATCGTTTTGTAATGCTTGGCCTGCAAGCTAGAAGAACAAAGTATAGTACGACTTTGTTCCAAAGACTAAAAAAAACTAAGATCGTTAGAGTTAAGTCTTTCCTGCCATAGCGTTGTGTTTTCCAGATCGTCTGAGGTCCCCTCATTCAAACATACCTACAATTGAGAGATTGTGCAGTCTGCCTCACCAAGTAATAGGTCTAACAAGGTTGCCCTAGAGAACCCAGCAGTACCACCCACCTTCCTCTGTAAAAAAAACCTCATTTGAAGGTATTTAAAAAATCTCTCGAACCAATATCGAATCTGGCCCAGAGATCTTTGAAAGAGGCCAGGTGAGACACCTGGAAAAATTCCCCAAGCCTCACAAGCCCCTGGCTCTCCGACCTTAGTATTAAAAAATAATGAAAGATATGGGCAGTGAAGTATTCCACATAATAGGAGTATACCAATTGTATCTCCCTAAGCCTAGTTTTTCCACCACCCAGCCCAATTTTTAAAATCAGCCATCAGGGTCTTGAACAGTGTTTTTTGTACTAAATAGGCTTGAATATTTTTAACAAGCAGCCCTTAGCAGTCCCCCCAATCAGAAGCTCATAAATAAATGGAACATAATCCTCAGACCATTGACCCCTTACATTGTTGTCTAAAAGTGTGCGCATATACTACAAAGTAGCATCTAAATAATATAATTTGTGGTTAGGCAAAGCCCAGCCCCGCCTTTTCCCTGGATAAGGTCAAAAATGTATTTGCCCCCTGATTTTGCCATACAACCAGATATATCTTTTGAAATAATAGTATCTATTGCTTTAAACCATTGATTTCTCAAATTCAAAGGGATACTACGAAAAGAATACAACACTTTTGGAAAGAACTGCATTTTGACTATATTAGATATCCCCACGATTAAGAGGTGCAGGTTGTCCCATCTTAAAAGTCTTTTTTGGCTTTGTCAATTACCCGAGCCATATTTATCTCAACAATCTGTTCTAGCTTTGCAGTAATGCTCACCTCTGAATAAACCGCCCATTCCACCACCCGGCAGTCTTGGTTTTCTGAATATCTGTTTACTACCAACTGTTGTTACTATTCAGTAGATACCCCGATAGTCTTCCAAAATCAAATGCGGCCTCCTTAATTGTACGTAGAGCCCTATCAAGGTCAACAGTAACTACTGCAATATCATCTGCATAAGCTAAGGTTTAGTATCCCAGCCATGCATCCTAACTGGCATAATATCGATATTAGCTTCAAGCCTGCATGTGAAGGGGTCTATGTACAAAGCAAACAATAAAGGGGAGCAGGGACACCTTTGTCTAGTTCCCCTTTCAATAGAAATTGTTCCGGATTCATTAAACATCATCTGCAGGCGAGCCACCAAGCTATGATACTTCTCCTAGATTGCTTTAATAAAAGACCCTCCGAGCCCAAGAGAGCCCATGGCCTTCCATAGATAGTCCCATGCAAGCCTATTTAATGAATTTTCAGCATCCAACAGGGCTACCGCCATGGGATCACCTACAATGCCCGTGGCGTCCAGAAGCGTAATTACACAGTGATGTGATCAAAGGTAAACATCCCAGGAATAAAGCCATTCTGCTTTACTGACACTAATCTAGAAATGATGTATCCATGCCAATTGGCCAAAATTTTAGAACATAGTTTGATGTCTCTGTTTATCAGCGTAATCGGACTGTATGAACCGGGGTTGTTCGGGGCTTTCCCAACTATGATGTTAGCTAAAGTGCGGGAGTCGGTGTCCTCTCTTGACCTGTAAGAAGAGCTCCAGCAAATCAGCAAGTAGTTCCAGTGAAAATACCTTTTTAAATTCTTGGGGTATCTGGTCAGTACCCACCGCCTTCCCTGAGGGAAGATCTTGTAGTGCTTGTTGGATTTCATCTGCCAAGAAATCTCGCTCCAGGAAATCACAGTTGTCCTGAGATGCCTTTTCTAGAACATTTGAGTTAAAACGTTTCTCCAGGTTCTCTTCTCTTGTAGGAGCCTGTGCTTATACATTGTGCTGTAGTAGCTTTGGAAAACTTCCCATATAACACACGGATCGGAAACTACTACCCTCTGATCATTCAATATCTCATTAATTTACCCTGCCACCACTTTATGTCTGGTCTGCACCGCCAGTGTGTGCCCAACCTGTGCGTTGTATTTGTAGCAACTTTTTTGCAGTAATTTCATTCAGAGCTCATTTTATAACAGCAATTTTACGAAGTGCGGGGGAGCAGTCCATTCCGGTTGATACGGCTGCAGTTAGCTCTGCTTCTGCATTTCTAAGTTGCCAATATAACCCTCTAATATGAGACTGGCATGCTTCTGGCTATTTGACTGAGTGTTTCTCCTTTGACACCTGCTTTGAAAGCATCCCAAACCATCCCAATGGGAGCACTCCCTCTATTTGTATTGAATAATTCCGGAATCCACCCTTTTATATGCCTAACATAGTTTGGGTCCATCAAGATACCTTTTTCAAATGACCAACTACTACCGCTCCTTGTAAGACCCTCCAATGAAAGCTCTAGCACCAGCGGATTATGGTCCGACATTAACCCAGGAAGTAATTCTATCTGACACCCATTAACCAATGTTGGTGTCATGAAGAAATATTCCATTCTCACAAAGGAGCTGTGTGGAGCAGAATAAAAGGTATACCCAGGGTACACCAAGGCCCACTTCCTCCTCAAGACTCCTGAGGGCTCTGTAAGATTGTGGCTTACGCCCAGCATAGCTGCCCCTTGCATCACATGAGGCTCTTCTACTTCCATTTAGATTAAAATCCCCACAAAGCACATACTGAGTTGGCTGGAGAGGCAACTCAGTTGACAGAAAATTAAAAATACCAGGATCATCTAAAACGGGGGCATTCGGGGGCATATATTGAACACAGAATAAAGGATCCTGTTGGATACCGGCATTCCACAAGCAGCCATCTGCAGAGCAGTAGCCATAAGTACACGTCTTCTTAGCGAGATTGGCCACCCCCCAGTGTTTGACTCCTGAGTAGTAAAGGTAAGTGGACTTAACCCTAAAGTTTCCAAAATACTCCTACTGCCCCTAGCGATATGAGTTTCTTGGAGGCAGTAAATATAGGCCCTTAGGACTTTGAGATCTTCGGCCATCCTCCTTCTCTTAGCCTCAACATTCAAGCTACACTATACGAAGTTTAGCCATCAAAACATAAATAGCAGCAACCTGCCATCATGCAACCCCACAATGTCATGCTCCTGAAAAACTTAATAGCGCACTTTAAGATAAAGCTCTCTTCAAGCACCTCACTTCTAATGTCACTAACACACAAGAATGGTTCATATCTTTGCATCCTTTCCAAATATGCCCTACTGGTACACACCCACCTCCCTTTTCCAGTGTTTAAAACTGGCCCCTCAAAGCCCCCCCGGAAGCTCCCTCTAACCCCCAACCTCCCCCTCCTGATCCAATCCGACCACCCCAGCCCTCTTGCCCCTCCCCTCACCTCTTCCCCCCATCAACCATCAGAGAAAAACAGGCCACCCATAGCATCTATTGCTTGAGCCCACCACTGGCTCCTCTGCAACCCCGTGTGCAAGGAAATAATCCAGAAGAGAGAAATAAGTGAAAACAATTCAAGTGAAATAGCACATTAATAGCTCCCATACATGAGAGGGAAAATCACACCCCACCCGCACAGAACACCCAACTATGTTAAAAAACTGCACTAAATAATCAATAATCAGTAATCAGTAATCAAAAGTCAAAAACTCTCCCCATCAATATCCCTTCCCTTTATGACATTTTGCAATTTCCATATTCCATATATTTCCTTAACGTATATATTCAGCATTTAATAACAGAGGCCCCTTCAATGCTGTGAGCCTAATACACTCAAAAACTCTTTGGCCTGTATTATCGAAGTGAAGGTCTTAATCTTGCCTTTAACAATAATTTTTAAACATGCTGGGGCTAAGAGATAAGCTTCAGCACCGGCCTCTTGAAATGGCTTTATGAGTTGTCTTAGGTGCCACCTGCGCTCCACAATAGTATGGCAAATATTAAGGCAGACAAAAAAGGACACATCGTTGTAGAGCCTCTGGGAATCAGGTCAAGCCTTCTCAAATATTGCCAGACGAAGCAAAAAATTGCCAAAATTACCAAAATGGCCCTAGGACAAGATTCTCCTGTATTCCCTGGGCAATCTTGTTGTCTCCACATTAAAGGAAATCTATGAACTCTCTGATCTTCTGACTCACAGTTCCAAGCGGAACGTTCAGGAAAAGCATTTTTAAGGAGGCCCAGCATAAATGACCTGATTACGCCACCATAGACCCCTTCATAAATCCCAAGGAACCGCAGATTATTCCATCTTTGATGCTTTTCAAAATCCTCTATCTTCCACATTAAATCCGTCAACTGCTCCCCCTGAGAGTCAGCCGCTCCTTCAGCACCTTGACATCAGCTTCCACAATTATTGTTCTTTCCTCAATGAGACTGAGTTTATCCTCTATCGTACATGATTTACCAATTTTTTTTAATGGCACCTTGGACATTTGTGACATAAATGTATTGTGCTTCATTTGTACACTGTGTACCTGTCCTAAATTCACAGAGCATTGTTACATGCTTTTGTGTTGTAGGTGGACCTGACCCATACACAGCGGCCGAGGTGGAAACATTCCGGGATCCTGACGCTACCAGTGAGTATCATCTGAATATTTTCTGTGCTCTGTAAGGATTGTGTGTGATTGCCTTTGGCAAACATGTACTTGGATACACTTCTTAGACCACATGTATCCTGATATGAGTGAACTGTCATCCTGCATCATGGGTACCAGAGCATCCCCCACACTGCTGCATATCATTGAAATGTGAGACAGGGAGGCAGAGGATGAATGTCCAACATACCTTTGTTTTTTGATGCTTTTGATATTAAGACTATGTGAACCTGCTTTTGGACGGGTCAACTGCAATCTGCCTGTTTGTTGCATGTTGCTAGTGTAGTTGTACACATTGAAATGCATTGTCATATGCTGGGTAAGGGCCACACAGGATGGGTGGATTCCTACCTCAGTGTGGACAGATTAGATATGACTAGATATGTCACCAGTCAATGATGGATAATGCAGTTAAAGGCCTGACTCATGTCCTATGCTCAATGACCTATGAGCAACACGCAACCATAAAATACTAAATAATTTGGAAGTGATAGGACAATGTGTACAAGAACACATGCATGTCTGTACTGTGTGGTCAGCATGCAGGCCATTACAAACTCCAACTGCTGGTTGTGTGACCCATACTGGGTCACTATGAAAAATGTCAGCCTTGATTAACTCTTGGAAAATACATGCAAGGTACATCACAGGATACTCATACATATGAGAACTACTGCATTCATACACACACTGTGGGTAGAGGTAATGTGCATAAAGGTAACATTCCAAACTGACTTGCAGGGGCAGACACTAGGGTACATATAGGGCCACATGACTTTGCTTGTATTTCAGTTATTGGAGTCTGTTATATGGTTTTATGTATTTGAATGTGTCAAGATTGGTGATTTGTCAAACAGGCCAGCAGGAAGGGAGGATAGCTAGCCACCCTCCATCTATGTTTCAACCCTATTACATGCTGCTTGGTTCACCCCAGTGAGTATTTTGTGTGACCATCCGTGCCATTCCTTGTGTATACAACATCACATTTACAAATCTGTCTCAGAAATATTATGTGTGCAGGTATATTTTAGCATATCCTGCCATTTTTTATACCTAAAGTCTTGAAACATGAGTACATGAGTACCTTTGCATCATTACTTTTAAAGAAGTATATTTTTCAAAAGGGTCCTTGTCATTTTTACAAACCCAAATGTAGATTTATGGTCAGGACATGTGACATGTGATGTTTTGTTGACTAAAACCTAATGTTGATCCAAATAGGTACAGCTTCAGCTTTGTCTGATACATATTTCCATCCTCTGCAACAGACAATATGATGCCAGACCAGGCCAAGGCACATGGGATCAAGCTGGAACACTACCGCCAACTGAGGCATGTTGCCCGGTCATGCCAAAGGATGGTTCACAGATATGATGAGGAGAAGGCCGTAGGCACATGGGCTGCAGAACAACAGGGTCACCAAGGAGCAGCCAAGGAAGGACCCAGCCAGGCAGCCAATATTCCCCATGGTGGGGGAGATAGATCACTTCCCAGAACCCCTACTGGCCCAACCCCTATTGCAACACAGGCACAGCCACCAACCATAGGGCAGCCATCTGACTTGGAGCAGCAGGCCCTGAATGACCAGGCAGAATGTAAGAGACATGTTGCTGGAATGGAGTAGCAGCTAGACATTATAATGCAGAACCAAAACAATTTTCAACAGGGAGTGAACCAGATTGCTGCACAAATTTGAGACTCTCTTTTCCATCCTGTCCTTCCCCATTTTTTTCTATGTACATTTTACTCTTTGTACACTAGCATAGGTTAGTTTAGACATGATCATAGGGATAGTTTAGTTTAGTGTTAGTAATGTATAAGATTTTATAGTTTTCATCTTGTTAGGTGGCGATATGGGTGGGTTGTTTTTTAAGGGGAGGTTGATGTTTATTATATATAGAGAAAAATAACATTAAAAAAATGAAAACATATATATTTGTTCAGCTTTAAATGCTGAGTTAGTTTGTGTATAGGAGTAGTTCATGTTCATAATGCTTGAAAATGTGTTTTAAGGTGGTTGGGGTTGATGTTTAACATGTCTATTGAGCTGTATGTGTATAATAGAATAAGTTAAGGTTGGGTAAATTACGGTAGTTTTTAGATAAGTTAGTGTAGGTTAGATATGTTAGGTTAATTTAGGATTATTTTAGTTAGGATAGGTGAAACAAGTTAGTGTAGTTAGGTTTTGATTTCATATGTTGGAATTAGATATGAATACATTATGATTTCTACTTTTACAACTGCTTTGTTATTAACAGGGCAGAAGTTGACCCATATTGTTAAGTGATGTTAGACACATGCTATGGGGTTTCCATACATTGTTTGTTTACATGTGTGACTAAGTGGAATACTTACAGAAAATATCCTGTCAAGTTTGCAATGGATTCACTTAAGGGATCCTCACACATCATTGTACAATGTAAGTGACACTCTTGCTGTGAATCAACACACACAGGCCCAAACAGGTATTCCCATACTGTAGCAGTGTGTATGTGAGTAGTGCTATAGTGGATGATCATGTCAAACAATTGTCAGTATTCAGGGATGTTTTGGCTCACACACTGATGCCAGCAACTTACACACTCACCCTTTCAACATTTTATTCTCACAGCAGTTTTGTTTGCTGGCTAGTATCCATGGATGTACTCCCCAACTATGCTATAACTTCCTTCACCCTTACCATTGACTGAATGCTACTTGTTGCACTTCATGCTTGTGAACTTGGGTAACTACTTGCTAGTTTAGATGCACATAGGGTTCACATATACTATTTCCCTTGGCCTGTGCAGATTTTCAAATGGGTCTATGTAATACACTTCCCTTTAGACGATAGGTGTGTTGTGAGGCTCAGCATATCCACCATGGTCTACTAAGTCCATTCATGATGAGGCATACAACACACTGATACAGGTACGTGATTTTATTCACAAGTGAACCAAGGAGCAAGTGACAGCCCTTGTGACAACAACCTCAACATAGTTGGTGAGCCATAGGATGTCCACACAGAGTCCATGGGGGATACATGTCATAAGATATGCGGAGGGGAGGAGTGTTCCAGTGAGGAGGAGGATCACATTTACATTAGGGGATAAAGGCCACATTGACAGTCCACAAATGGGTGAGATCAACAGGTGGCAAAGCAAATAGAGGACAGTAACAGTTTGAAGTACACTGGCATGGTCATAAGCAAAGGTCAAATGAGAAACTGGGAATGTGGCACAGAGAAATACTACCGGGCAGTTGTTTGGGAGAAAGAAGTGCAGTCCACATTTTCCTCCTCTGCTGTGTGTAGTGCCTACCTTCAGGGGGTGTTGTCAGTGCTGGGGCAACAGAGGCACACATGCACATCATGGCCTGAAGATGTGGATCCCTGGCCCCAGCAGCATTTCTCTGCCCCAACAAGTAAGGCAGCACATCACTTCAAAGGTGTCATAGTGTAAGGCTCCCATTGTTGCTATGGAGGAGCCATGCTTCTGCTCCAAGGACTCCATGATGTTGCAGATCACACCCAGCTGGTTGGAAATCTCACTGGTGCCATTTCCACAGGGCAGTTGTTCGTGCCTCTGCCTAATAACACCAGGGATATCAGGCAGGGACTAGTCCAAGCTATGGAGCAGAGGGTAGGTGCCTCTTAAAGCCTCTGAGGTGTCCTTCTTGGGACTGAGGCACCTACAGACTCCCTCTAGGATGCCTGCCATGGTCTCCATCCCTGCCCACACTTCATCAACTAGCTCCCCCTGGACTCCCAATGCATGACATTGGAGTTCAAGTTGGGGGTCCTCGGAGTCCAGGGCTGAAGGTGGGCTGACTGGTCATGTTATTTGGGTGATAGGTAGATCCTTTGGAGACGGTGCAACACTGTCGGCCCTTCTTGCCACCGGAGATGGTGTCTGAATGGAGTACAGG
The DNA here is from genome assembly GCA_963921515.1 of Calotriton arnoldi. Taxonomy (NCBI): domain Eukaryota; kingdom Metazoa; phylum Chordata; class Amphibia; order Caudata; family Salamandridae; genus Calotriton; species Calotriton arnoldi. The sequence continues at coordinate 1,258,487 of CAWUFW010003117.1, forward strand.
AATTGCTGGAGGATGTCTTGGTCGAGGATTGGCAGGTTGTTGTCCTCAGCAGGATCCTCAAACAGGACAGCCAGCTGGTCAGAAGTTGTTGGTACATCATCTGCAATGAAATAGATATATGTTGATGTTGATGTTGATCTATGTTAGATGGTGACGTGAGTAATCTGGTTGACATTGAGACTTCCTACTAATTCACTTTCAGGTCAACATTGATGTTAGGGCATCTGTTCCTCATAGGTTTGGAGGCCAAGTTGCAGTGTAGTTGCCTTTCAGATGGCAGTATCTCTGCATTGTTGACACAACCACTATGTGGCAAGGCTGACTTGTCATGTCATGGCACAAATTGCTACAACGTGGTACAGCTTGCTGACCCTGGCATTCCTGCATGTGTGATGTGAGGTAAGGATCACCTCTCCCTTGGTGATTTGCTTTGTTTTACATGATGCCTAGACTGATTGTATATTGACACCACTACTGTGCACATTGTACCTAGTCCCCAGGGTGCCTGCACTCCCTGTGACCAGTACTCTTCCCACAGCTCCTGTGAAAGTGATGTGGGTTTCTTCATGAATTAGCTATGATCCTGCAGTCTGCCTTTCACACAGTACACCATGGCACTCGGCCTCATTTTGTCTTGCATGTACATTGTGCTTTCGTGTGGGCATGGGTTCAGTTTTTCACACATATCCTGCACACCTCTACACAGCTTCCAACCTTACTAGACTGCATGAATGTGTAAGGGCACGTACTTACAATGGATTTCCTATTTGTTTCTACTCATGTGACGTAATTGCACACACAGTGGGCTCCGTATTTATGGACAGTGGGCACTGTGTAGCACCTCTGAGGGGATTGGCCAAGTCAAACTAGGTAGATTGCTAGCACTGATGCTCAGCCCATTTCATCATTGCCAGAGTTGGTAATCTGCAGAGTTTCACACATCGTTTGACTCAGGCCCCCTCACTTGTACATGTACATGCGTCCTCTGGCAATCCTGATTTGTGACAGGCACTCAACTTACTGCCACACACTGATGTAACCCAGATAATACATTGACTCTCATGCACCTACAAAACCAACAATAACATTACCATATCCAATGGACTGACATGGCTGGCTGTGTTTGAGGGCTATGGACTCGTGCCCCCCACTTCTGCTGCAATATTCTTGTTACTGGAGACATCCAAAGGGCTTAGCAGGGAACAGTTTTAAGTTTAGATTTTTATTTTAAAGATTGCAGGTTGTAAACACCGTCTTTGACTGATTTTCCCATTTTTTTTATTGACCTTTGGTTTTCCTATCCATTTTATAAGGGGAACAGCAGCGTCTTGGCTGGTCACGTGTCTGCTGGGTACTACACCATCAGGAAGCGACCTGACGTCACGCGCTTCCAATTCAAGGTGAGATCGCCGAACTGCAGAACTGCCTACCCGAGCCCCACTGACCAGCTGTGGAGCCTGTGGAGCCTTGACGGTTTGGAGCGCCGGCCGCTCCGGTAAGTCTGGTGCAGTACGGGCACGGTGTGGGGCGCTCCATCACCCCAGACATCCAGCAATCCACTGCAGCTGCAGTTGCAGGCTCCCGGGAGTGCGGAATTTGTGGCAGTGCTGCAGTGCAAGTGCAGCAGCTGTAGTCAGCTGCCACAGAGAGCGAGCCCCCGGCAGCGCAGAGGTGGCCCGGACAGTCCTGGGTGCGGCCTACGGCACACCTGGTGTGCCCCACTCGCCACTGCCATAGCCACTGCCACTGCCTCAGCCGCTACAGACACTGCCTTATTGCCCCACAGCCACCAGATTGAGGATACCTTGAAACCCTTAGCCGTCAAGGAGCTCCGCCTCTGCTTCTGCCTCTAAAGACAGGCACTGGGACACAGCACCAGCACCCTAGGCTTTCAACCATCCGTGTGGCGGTAGGTCCTTGTAGGCACCTGCAGGTGTGGCAAAGTGAGGGGATAGGACACCTTGAAAGCCCCTCTAGCCACTACCACATCCACTACCCCCTCCCCCTGCTATAGTCACAGCATAGCATTGATGTCTTGACCCCAGTTGACAGCAGGTGGGAGTGGGCGAGAGTGGATGAGAGAGTAGGAGACCGCTTTGGGAGCCGGCAGTACACAGAAACCACCGACTTTAGGCCGGTATGGCTTGTGTCTGCTGTGACTCCCATTGGATGCGACTCTCACGTCCCCTCAATCTGATCTGCCCCTCAATCTGATCTGCTGGGCAATTTCAGCACCCCCCACATTTAACCATCAGGAGGCAAAAGCGGCAGATTGGCCGCTATCTCATAATCACCGGGGTGTTTACTTTTGACTACGAGCAGCCATAGCAACTATTGTACTGAGTGAGCATTCTTGCCTTATCGTACCCCCAGCTCATAGGAGACAAACATATCCTGCACCTATAAACGACAACCAAGGATAACACCAACGGAAGGTCTTGGCAGCTAGGTGTCGACAAAAACCTGCCTTTGCAACATGGCCTATAAGAAACTAAGAAATCGGACAATCCATATGAAAAGGCTAGGCACAGAACAATCTACAAGGAGTATATGCAAAGCAACTCACATTGGAGCTTTACCCCAAAATATAGAAAAAACAACATTTTTCTCTAACATTTCAAGTATGGGCCATACAAACGAAACAGTTGAACAGATAAAAACATTGGAACCGTACAGTAATGAAGAAAAAACTGAATTTGAGAAGACAGACGACAAAAACTCAAATCAATTATTCAAAGGTCTTGAAAAAAATCAGTTAATAGAGTCCGCAAAAACAGCTGAGTATCAGGAGCATCAGGAAATACCTCCTCAAACAACAGAAGCGGAACCATCTCAAATTCCTGATACAGATTTCACTTTACCGAATATAAATTATAGTTCTGGACCTCCTTCAGAGACCACCAAAAGAACAAAAGAGACACTTCAACTATTCAACAGTACTCCAACCAATATATCAGATATAGTGGAAAACATTTTTATACTCTCCAGAATTTCCACTGTTTAAATCCCCACAATCTTCAAAAAGGCAAGATCCCATATCTAGTACACTTTATACATCACAGAGGATTCTGGAATCAATACTGGCCCTACTAGAAAATTATATGGAAAATTCAGATCAGACCCTGGAAACACAAATGGGAATACTTCAATATTTGGTGGCCCAGAAGAGAAATAAGCAACTTAGGCAAAATCATCAAATCCCATAGTAAATAAAGATAAGGGAGAAAAGGAACAAGGCCGTAAAGGATTATCATAGGAAGATCAGGACATAGAGATTCACTGACAAAATATTGAAGTTAAAAATATAGAAGTCAAAAATATCGATGTGAAAATATAGAATGCAAAAATATCGACTCCCTATACTTAAACAGGTAAGTACAAAAATATCAAGAAAAAAATATTGATGTAAAAAATATAGTTGTACAAAATATCGAATTTTATAAATATATATAAAATAAAATAGGAAATATTAAATATGTTAAATGATAAAATTAATATAAAAAAATAAAGTAGATTTAATATAAATTAAAATAAATATAATAAATAAACTTAATTAAAAAAGTTAAACACACATACATAATAATTCATATATATTTCCTTTACGACAATTAATAAACTATAAATTTTAATTTATTTTATCTTTTTAAAATTATATAGAAATTTACAAATATATATATATATATATATATGTGTATACCAATAACATAAAATCTAATAAAAAAAATATTCTATTATAAATTAAAACTTTAAACTATTTAAAAATCTTCAAACTTAAATTTCCCACTCCAGTGAGTGCAACAGTAGGGAAAGTATTGGATAGTGGAGGGGTAAAAATTACTATTCCCACTCCAGTGAGTGTAACAGTAGGGAAAGTGTTGGATAGCGGAGGGGTGAAAATTACTATTCCCACTCCAGTGAGTGCAACAGTAGGGAAAGTGTTGGATAGCGGAGGGGTAGAAATTACTATTCCCACTCCAGTGAGTGCATCAGTAGGTAAAGTGTTGGATAGTGGAGGGGTAAAAATTACTATTCCCACTCCAGTGAGTGCAACAGTAGGGAAATTGTTGGACAGCAAATGGGTAAAAATTAGTATTGCAACTCCAGTGAGTGCAACAGTAGGGAAAGTGTTGGATAGCGGAGGGGTAAAAAATGCTATACCCACTCCAGTGAGTGCAACAGTAGGGAAAGTGTTGGATTTCGGAGGAATAATAATTAATATTCTCACTCCAGTGAGTTCAAAATTATAAACAAACTAAATTTTAACAACAATAAAAATATTTAAAAAACAAAATAAATTAAAAAACATGTAAATATTCAAATCCAAATATCTTTAATATTAAAAAAAATAAACAAATATTATAATGTTAAATACTTATAACAAATACCTACAAATATTATATTAAATAAAATAAAAAACAATTTCCAAACAAATAAATATTTTTAATTAAAACTTATTAAGAAACAAAAACATTAATTATTACATAAATTTACTTTTTATTTCCTACCCTATAACACCACACAATTCACAACACACATCTAAATAAAAAAAGGTACTTCCTCAACTTATATAATTAATTACCAATTAAATAAATATTATTAATAAAAATTAAAAACTCATAAACATTATTTCACTTCCCACACTTTACCCCTATAATCCCCACAACCCACAGTTAAAATTAAACTATAAAAAATGTATTGCACAATTAAAAATTATGTTCAATTAAAAAACTAACAGTATTTAACTTAACTAATTGTAAAGTAAGTAAAATTAATTTACTCTCCACACTGTACCCCTATAGCAATAAAAAAACACACAAAAATATAAACAAATACCCTAATTAAATATAAATTAATTAATTAATATTAATGATCAACTAATTTTTAATTATTTAAACAAAAATTACTTCTCACCCTTTACCCCTATAAACCCCACAACCCACACCTAAAATGAATTACACATATTCCATATTTTATTTTCAATCAAGTAATTAATATAAATTAACAGCTAATTATTAATTAATCAAAAATAAATTACTTCCCACCCTTTACCCCTATAAACCCCACAACCAGCACCAAAACAAATTACACAATTACCATAATTAATTATCAATTAATTAATTAATATTAATTAACTACCAATTATTAATTAATTACAAATAAATTACTTCTCACAATTAACGCTAAAAAATCAAAATTAAATAACTAAAAAAAATGATTAATTTATAATAAATAAATTACTTCCCACCCTATTCCCCTATAAACCCACAACCCGCTACAGAACTAAAAAATGCAAAATTTAATTAAAATAAAATTCATAACTAGTAAAAATTTAACACATATATTAAAAAACAAAAACAATACTTATACATAAAAACATACATCACATACATTTAAAATATAAACTAAAATACATAACACTAATTAGAAAATCGATATTTTAAACATCTATATTTTTGCAAATAATAATGACTTCTATATTTTTAAAAACAATATTTCTTACCTTAAATTCGATATTCTTGACCACTATATTCTTGCTGTCGATATTTCTAAATCACAATATTTCCAACTTGATATTTGTGTAAGTCGAAATTTCCAAATCAATATTCTGTCTCAACACCACCTATGATAGAAAAGCCAACCAAAACCGGCAGATAGAGCCAGAAAGATTTGAAAAGCAAGAATACAAAGGACGATAAAATCTACTCCCTTCACAAATTATTTATGGACCCAGTGTGGGAAAACAACCTGCATAAAGTCATCTCACTCTTTCCTATATTCAAACAGAAAAGATCACAAGAGTCACTAATTATATCTTCAAATAAAGAACAGATCTCACCTTCGGTTATTCCAAATATAAAGATGCCAGGGTCCACTTCAAAGAGAAGGGAAAACACAAAAAAAAAGAACTAAGGGGAAAAATAATACAAAAAGAGCAAAACTGAGAATTCCTAAATGAAAGACACCAAAATTAAAGTACCCACAGTCATCTTCTCCTGCACAAGAAGTTCCAGTAAATTTAAAAATGATGGACACGCAAACCCCTATGTTGTCAGAGCCTTCACAAAGCAAAGACTTCCAACTTTTGTTTGATTGAAAAGAAAATCAGAAATACCTGAACCCTCTGGCACCAAATTTCAAAACAACAAAGAATATAAAATATTGCCAGCCTAAGACCAACCAAGAAAGAGCAGCACATTCTACTCCAGGAAATTTCAGAGGAAAGGGGCCACAGATCCACTACCGCACTTTGGAAATAACGGACCTATTCCCCTCAGGAAACAATCCGCTTATCCGAGAAAGGATCATAAACCTCCTCCATAAGGTCCACTTACTTCACTCTTTAACCCCATCTGAAATAAAATTAGTGGCATTACCGAATGAATCTCAACCTACTGTTGTAGTGTAGCTCCTATTTCCCTAATAGGCTCTGCGCATTGGAATAATATACCCTATATGTTTGACATAGGACTGAGGCCGGTATGTCCCTATCGAGTATATTAAACTTAATTACCTGTGCCAGCTAGCTCAGAGGCCACTAGAAACTCCTTGACAAACAAGAAGGGAGTAGTTTCTGGCAGCCGCAAAACATGACAACTTTGTTTCCCTTTTAGAATCAGAACGTGTCCCAGAGTCGTGAAAACAATAGATAACTATTTCACTCAGCTCAATCGTGCATGCTTAGTTTTCCTCAAAGTTACACAGAAAGAATAGACGGGCGTTTCAATAAAAGATTTATTGAACAGTCTTGGTTCTCGTGTAAGTAATATTTGTTGCTACGATCACAAGACAGTATGCAAGATAAATAATGTACAGCGTAAGCAGTAGAAATAAATAATACTGTGCTAGCATGATCTTTAGTAGATATTCATTTACATAAATAACACAGACTAAAAATGCGAGTCCTCATACGATGCATTTCTAAGCTAGTTCTACCCCAATGTACCTAACCTAACCTAGGTGTAGGGAGAGGTATGAAGTAGGTGAAGTATTCCTTACTATGGTATACTAAGAGTATGTTAAGCCTAGTATGCCTAGTATGCCAAGAGTCCCTCTAGGTTCTAGTCAGCTCCATACCTTAAGAATGAGAGAGGTGGGAATCTCTTGCCAGACTCGAACTCCAACACCCCGCAAGGGAAGTCAGATCACTGGAAGCTGGACTCTCTGCGTGCAGGGATGACAGCGTCTTCTCAGTGCGTCAGGCCGGGAAACGGGCTCCTCTGAAGTCGAGGTCTCCTCTAGTTTACAAGGGCTAGGGAAGGTATATTTATACCTGAGAGGTACCTCAGAATGTCAGCATTGACGTGAGTCAGACAGCGGAAGACGTCATGAATGAACCCCTAAGGTATAACAGTTCATGCATAATATATGAGTCCTTGAAGAAATCAATAGTCCTGTGCTAGGGAAACTCCCGAAGCCTAAGGGTCTGTTCTTCAAGAACTCGTTGTGACGTTAGGGTGGACGGATGTCGGAGACCATGCCTGTATTTGGAGTGCACGGTTTAATGCCTAAATAAGGACTGGGATTTTATGCCTATATAAGGGCAGGGCGAATTGTGCCTATATAAGGACATGATACAGGAAAGCCCGTGTATGGACACCCTAAGAGGAATACAACACCCACTCCACTTTCGTGTGTATGATAAAAAAAATGCTAAACATTTAAAATGCTAAACATTAAATGGAGTACCGCATATTGCTAAAAAATATTTCTTAAAAGCATTTTAAAAAAGCATATAAAAAGCCTATTAAATTGCAAAGGTACTGTACATTTTAAGCAATGCTATTCATTTCAGGCATATATTCAAAACAAAAATGCAATTTGAATGAAAAAGCAGTAATAAATACATGTGACAAAGAATGATCGAAAAGTTCGTTCAAAATCAGAGTAATTTCATGTCATAGAAATAAATGATTCTTGTAGACAAATAAGATGACAAAATGTCTGAGGAAGTACCGCGAAGTCTGTACTATAAGGCTAGATCTACTTCAAGCAGATTGAATTGCCATTTAGTTTGAAAAGTGGGAAAAAGTTCAATTTGGGAAGAGTTCCAAGTTTTGAAATATGAAGGCCAAATTGTTACTGCATCTCTGGAACACTGTGGGCTGAATTAGAGTCAGTGTCCGGGTCTGGTGTAAACATGAGATCATCTATTTCTGTAGACAAAATATCGTCCACCGTAGTTGGTGACATTCGGAACACCTCGTGTAGTAGATTAATTGCACAGAGATGTGAAGCATCGCTTTCAGCATAGGATGCCGCAGCAATGTTCGCGTCCGTTGTTACCTGTGTGCCTGTAGATCTTTCTCGTACCTCAGCAGCAGCCGGAAGCGACTGTGAGATCTCAATGAATGCCGTCATCAGGATTGGTAGCCTCTGGGGACAACACAGAGCATGGGCCGTTATCGGGTCCAGCAGAGTATCGATATCCATTGGCGTTGCCGATGGAAATGTCAGACAGGTGTCTAACACGCATTCTTCACCGCATAGCAGGCAGCGTAGAACAGGTAAGATGCAATCTTGCCAGATTGGTCTGAATGACAGGAACCACGTGGTATTAAGTTCCCGTAGACGAGTCATGCCCAAAAGCTGTACTATTCGCTCACGGCACTTTCGTTCAAGGAGAGCTTTCTCCATTTCGCTCTACGAAATGTATAGGGCAGTTTGTACGTATTAAAGTCTGTATCTGAGCCGAAGTCCTTGCTACTTGTAGATCATAGGTTTCTTTGGCCGAGGTCAAAGGCACTGTTTGCTGTAAAAGCATGGCTTTCATTCTGCTCAAAGTATCAAATCTTATAAAAGAGACGTTCAGCGAAGGCCACAAAGGCGTCTCCCTGACTGTGTCTATTGGGGCAAACAATACTTGCATACAGCAAGTGACCCTGGAGTTGACCGTTACTAGATATGGGATGCCTGGCAACATGCCGCAGCAACTCTGATCATTCAACATGAGGTAACTCCCATTCGAAAGTTGTCCAAACGTTGGATTAATCACAGCAGCTGGTGTACCCTGCTGATGGCAAGACAAATTTGCCACAGAACCATTGCAAGCCCCGTGTAAAGAAATGTCCTGACATTTAAGTGAACCGCTCAGTGCACTTTTACAGTGTGTACCGCTCAAAAACACTTCACGATCCCCACTCCAACATCTATATGTATACAGTAAATCCCAAGATGTCTTAATGTATTCCTTACCCAACCTTTCATATTTGCCTGCTTGCATTTGTCTGAGGCAATACTGAAACTGAAAAGTAGTCACAGGTAGTGTGATTTTGCCATGAATAAGCCATTCTGTAGCTGGTTTTTGTGCCACTGTGAACGGTAACTTTTCCAGTTTTTCAATGCTCAGCACTGTATACTTTGCTCCTCTTTGTGCCAGTTCGATCTGTTTATCATTTAGATTGTATTCTGCAAACAGAGCTGACGTGTTGATGAAACGCCAAGGCACATAGCCCGCACGTAAAGATTGCAGCGTCCAGCTTAATAACATAATAGAACATAATTGAGATTGGCCTTGCTGTAACATCGCCAAATCTTGTTATAGTATGTTGATAGCAGAGGATACAATGCCGTCCAATGAATATATTCTGGAGGACAAAGTTGTTAACCCATTGTCGCCACAGTGAGTGTTTTCTCTAAATTAATACGATCAAGTTCACGTATTCACGTATTCGTTCTGCGGCCTCCATCTGTGACACCTTCCATGCTTCATTATAAACAGCATAAATGCCGGCATATATGAAACGTTTTTGACGCAGTTTTCTTGGTCCAAGCAAGAATTCCCTAAGGTCTGCGTCTTCTGTAAGTAAGGATAAGTGTTGTTTCACATCCTGTAGTGTAGTTTTCTGCAGCCAATCGAGGCATAATTTTCCTACACTGTATGTTGTTACTACCCCCGGATGCTGTCTTTGGACGTATCTTGGGTCTGGCCTATGAATAGTAAAGCCCTGAGTTTTATTCAGGAATCTTTCCTGACAGTTGTTCGTGTCTGTGGGCCAGATCAACCATTTTCTCCAATCAGGATTAGATCTGTTGAGTTGTAGTATTTGGTCAACTGTAACCGCTGCCTGTGTTTTGTTATCACCGGCAGGTGTTGGTACAGAAGGTGTTTTCATCTCTTTGATCTTGGCTAGTCCAAGACAAGATGTTTGTTGGATAGTTTCATTCAAAAACATTATTTGGTCAGGGATGATACAGGCTCTAAATAAAGCTTCTATCCCCTGCACTTGCCAATCTTTAGTACCCCAGACAGTTTTTGTGTCTATTGTGTCCTTCCATAAGTCGAAGCCCTGTCTAGACAGTTGGGCAATAAATGTTGCAGAGTAAATCTGTTTGGTATTAGTTAACATAATTTTCATTCCTGTTTTGTTTATATTTTTATAGTAAAACGTTTCTGGATCAGATGTATTGTAACCTGAAAAATATGGAAACTTGCTAGCAAATGTTTTTGAACTACCTTTTGGTGGTGTAGGACAATGCTCCCATTGGTTAAACATAAACACATTTCTAGGGTATGCAGATTTATGCAAATAATGATGACCATAGTGGTTATAGCAATACAGCTGTTCATAGTCTGATGAACCCTCTAAATATTCATTTTTAGAAAATGCAGCAGATTTTTCTAGGTCAAACATTGTGTCATTAACAGTTTCAATCATCAGAATATGTACTGGACGAAATTAGATCACTTAGTGAAATTTTAAACAAATGTGGAATGTTCAATTGTTCCGTCGGGCCAAAGATATCAAAATCAGTTTTGTCCCACACTATACCAATCTGTATAGGAACGGTTGTGATGTTCACTGTTGACAAGTCTCTTACTTCACGATGGGAAGATTTATGAGGTTTCAAAAGTACGTTCACATCTTTTCCTTCAGTGTTCACATGGATGTATCTGCCACTTATAAGCACGCTCACAGTTGTAACCAAAGCTAGCCAGAGCAGGAAAACAAATATTCCAGATATAATCCAGAGTTCAATCCATGGAGAAACCAAATAAGTCTTTTTCAGAAAGTGAAGAAAGTCTTGTACTTGCTGCTTGAGTTTGAATGATGCTGGCGTCGTTTCAGGTTCACTTGGATCTTCTGAGAACGTATCAAAGTTAATGAAATAGCCAGAAGCAGTTCTGTCAATTGTTGGAATTGCATCTCGATTTGTAGAAATTGCTGGAACCAGTTGATCACTTGCTACATTGGTGTAGACAGGTGTATTTGGATGAACTGTTACTTGGTTTTCAAGAGGGATGAGTTCCATAGCATTGTTGCTCAGTCCTTCATCTGTTACAGCCGAATTCCCAATTGTTATCAGTCTTTCAGTCTGAACCTCTTGAATAGTAGCGAGAGGAGTGTGTCTGCTACTAGGTCGGAGTCCACGAGGCCTACTACTTAGTATTGGCCACATACTGTGGTTTGATGAGGTCGATGGACACAAATCTTTTCTCCTTTCTTCCAGCAAGGGGCGGCAGAAGTACTGTTCTTGTTCCTTGAACTGCTAGGACAGGTACTGGTTGTCTGTAAGAAGGTCCAAATTCCTTCTTGTCCGCAATCTTTTCTCTGACTAGATCCCCAACTTTTGGAATCCAGACAGGCCTTGCTGGGACTGCCGTTTTTTCCCCAATGGTGGTCGGCTGCAGGAATACGTTGCTTTGTTTTGATCTCAGTTCATTGAGTTTCTGTAAAACAGCCAAACGATCTTTGATATCAAACGGTTTATTTTCCACCACTGTGCCTACGTGATCGAGGTCTGGTACCCACATTCTTGTCCCAAATAGGACCTCATATGGAGTGACCCCCCCTAGAGAACTTCTAGGCAGATTGTTTAATGAGCGTTGGACCCCATAAAGATGTATGACCCACCCATCACCCGAACCTAATACCCTAGCTGTTATAGACTGCTTTATGTCCCGGTTTTTCCTTTCCACAACCGAATTTCCCTCAGGATGGAATGGAGAGGAGTACCGCAATGCAACGCCCAGACTGGCCATGGCTTCTTTGTAAGCCTGAGAGCTAAACGCAGGGCCCTGGTCAGAATGTAGCATGCCTATTGCGTATGTGCCGATAAAGACTCGCAAATCTTTTATAACAGTTCGAGCGTCAGCTGAGTGCTGAGGCCATATCCCTAGGAACCTTGATTCAGTATTTGTGGGATTGCATTTGTCCAGTGGGACGCCTGCGCATAGATAGTCGAATGCTGTCTAACAATGGTGTCTGTACTGGGCAGCTACATTCGTAGCATGGTGTCTGGTGGCTTTCTCGCTGCTGTTTACAGTCTATGCAGTCATTGATGAAGATATGAATATGTGTATTCATTCCTGGCCACCAGTACATCTCTTTTAACGTCAAAATTGTTTTAGAGATCCCTAGATGTGACAGACCCTCCCCCAAATGTGCTTCATAAATCAAAGCTGCTCTACGTTCCATGTTTGGAATTACCCTATCCCCCACTCCAGGGATTCGAGCAAAAGGAACGTTGTTCGCATCAATTACATAAGAGCACTTGAGTGGAACCTTATTTGGTAATGCTGCACTGCTGCCCTTGCTTGAAGCATTGACAGCCAACATTATCTCACCGTCTATTTTTGTTTTTGAACGAGTGATCGCAGCTACGGAAGCCGTCTGAACAGCCCCCTTTGCGGCTTCGTCAGCCAATGAATTCCCTGCAACGTGAACGCCATCATGTTGATGACTCAGTGTGTGGATCACGTGAGCCTTTGGTAGTTCGTTTTTCAACTGAACTACTTGTTCCCAAAGCATTTTGTGCTTTATTGTGCCACCTTTCGCATCTTTGAAACCATTTTCAAGCCAGTTTTGTATATATTCATTATACGACTGAACACAGTAAAAGGAATCGCACACTATCAGTGTGGGGAATTCTCGATCTGTACTTTCAAGTGCCAGTATGAATGCTTGTAGTTCAGCTCGCTGAGCTGTACAGTCTCCTAGAGATTGGGTTTTTGTGACCATAGGTCTGAAGATGCCATTTCGCATGCGACCTTTAACGATTGCACACGCTGCACTGTAAGCTTGCTTACTCCCTGTTGCGGGCGGTGCGGATCCGTCAGTGTAAATTATGAATTCGTACTGATCGAGAGGCAGACTCTCAGTGGGCAGAGGACATTGTTGTTCATATTGCAGGAACTCAGTGTGGCTGAGCAGGTCTGCACAGTGAGCACAAACAGTAACAAGACACATGGCTGATCAACAAAACGCAACACAGACTTGGCAGTCACACACTCTGCATACTCACAACAGGCAGTGACAACAAGTAGGTCCCCCCCAGGAGTGCAAGGACACAACAATACACTGCACAGTGCCCAACCTACAACTCCTACATGTGCCCACAATCTGAAGCACATGGCTGACAATTGAAACAAACAGGCACTCATTACCTGGATCATATATGTGTGCAGTTGGCATTGCAGGGGCACACACACAACAACACTACTGACAATGACAGCCCATTCACACTGTATGACCACTCAAGTACACATATTCAAATGTACCCATGTGACTAGGAAGACAGGCCTTCACAAGATGACCACACATCAACACTGCTGTTCACACATCAAGAAAGATCACACAGATATGATGGACCCTGGCCAGCCCGCAAGTAATCCTGTGGACAGAATTCACCTCTGTTGTGGTATTGCATCATAACATGACATGTGTACAATTTAGCAAACCTGACCATAGAATGATGAGGATAACAGTGGATCATCACAAACAACCATCATTGCACCCTCAAGCCTCAGAGTCAAGAAGAACTAAAGTGCCTGTCACCTCTGGCAAACTCTGAAAAAGTAAAACAAGCAATTGGCAATGTTAAAGTGGCATACAGAGCATATGTCACATGAAACCATACCCATACATAAAACCTTTTATTTAGCAAAGACATTGAAAAAGCAGACAACAGGAGTAACTGTCTTTATTACATAATACACAGATAGGCATCAAAAGTAGAAAACAGCAAGACCATTGGCCAATACAAAATCAAAGTATGTACATGTGTGCATGAGAAACTGCACAGGAAATGGACATCCAAAGTGACAAACAGCAAGGCCATTGGCCAGTCCATAGTTCAAAGTATGTACATGTGTGCATGAGAAACTGCACAGGGAATGGGCATCCAAAGTGACAAACAGCAAGGCCATTGGCCAGTCCATAGTTCAAAGTATGTACATGTGTGCATGAGAAACTGCACAGGGAATGGGCATCCAAAGTGACAAACAGCAAGGCCATTGGCCAGTCCATAGTACAAAGTATGTACATGTGTGCATGAGAAACTGCACAGGGAATGGGCATCCAAAGTGACAAACAGCAAGGCCATTGGCCAGTCCATAGTTCAAAGTATGTACATAGGTGCATGAGAAACTGCACAGGGAATGGGTAACACCGTACACTGCCATGGGAATCACCACAGCTCAGGGGACACAAATGGGCAGTCCCGGCACCGCTGTGGGAGAGATGGGTTTGGGAGGGGGACTTTGCCTCAGACTTGGCTGTCAGTTAAACTGGGAGGTGGCTGATTGTCGGGGCCAGTTGGAGGACTGGACCTGGGATAGAGAGGACCAGCTGAGGTAGAATCATCAGTGGCTATGGGAGCCTGAGGGCTTCTTGGATCGGGTGGAATGGTGGCACGGGGAGACGGAGACATGCTGCCGTGAGACATAGTGTGTGAGGGTGAATGTGGAGGGCTGGGTCTCCACTTCTTGGGGATTCGATAGGCAAGAATTGTCTTGGCAGGAGTGGGAAGTGGGGTGGGCACAACAGCCTCACTCTCCACCAAAGGTGTATCAGGTGCAGGTGCCCCTCCCTGTGGGGATTTGCTGGATCTGGTGGTACGCTTGGGGTGGCCTTGCCTTTTCCCCTCCATCCCCTGTTGTCCAGGTAAACCCCTCACTTTGCTCTCCGGTCCCAGCTTCACAGGGGTGTGGGTAGGAGTTGACGTTGTGGGTGAATCTGCCTTAGAGAGCTGTTTGTGCTTACTCTTTGCAGGCACCAGCTTCACAGCAGACAGGGCAACTGTTTCTTTGTCTTTGGGAGCAGGTGTGGGGATGGGAGTGTCCTTGTATGGGGTGATTTGGATGAATGTGAGCTTGAGGCCTGCTTCTTGGCCTGATGCCCCTGAGTGTCACGTGAAGGGCTTTTGCCTTTGCTCTCCTGTCTGTCTGTTTTTTGTTTTTGGGATGGTGCCTGTGCTCTTGTCTGCTTGGAGTGCTGCTGTTGTGTGCTGCGTGTGGAGTACTTGGCGCCTGAGGGCTGTGGTGTGTGGGCACTCTCGTCAGGGGGTGCCACTGGCAGGGTGGTTGCTGAAGGGACTGGAGCTGTACTGGGAGCCTGTAACAGCTGAATGGCTGCCGTCACTGTGGAGGATAAAGTCTGGACAGTTCTGTGTAGCCCACCCACGTCAGAATGAATGCCCTCCATGAAGGCAACTACCTGTGCCAGCTTCTTGTCATGATCCTGGAAGGCATTCAGGAGAGTAGTCTGACCCACACACAGCTGGCGCAAAAGGACCACCGCCTCAACACTGAGGGCAGCAGGGGAGGCAGGGGCAGTGGTGCCTGGGAGAAGGACACTCTACCCTTCCTAGGGCAGCGGATACGGCCAGCACTAGTGGTAGTAGCCGGGAGGGTGGGCACTGGACGATGTGTGGTGGAAGAAAAGGCAGATTTCGAACTCCCTGTGCTCGCCAACATTGAGGAGTCACTGCTGGAGTCAGATGATGCTGAGGTTGGTGTTTCTGGGTGTAATTCTTTCAGGGCACTCCTGTCCCCCTCCGAGGCGCGCATCACATCAGTGTCAGTGAGCTCATGTGTATCAGTCGTGCCAGAAGCTTCACCACTGGTGTCCATCCCCTGTCCTTCCGTGCACTTGGTAGATGCTGCAATAGACAGAGACGTAGGTTCAGTATAGTGCCATACTCACAAACATCATATGCAAGCAAAGCACATGACTAGAATATGATACCCCCATCTTGCCCACCACCCTGTGCAGTCTGCATGTGCAACCTTAATGCAAAACTCAGAAGATGCATGGAAACATGCATAGTTGACATTAATGACCCATGTGACGTTGACACAGCCAAATAGCTGGCCTGTGCCTCCTTGTAACCTAACATACTGATCTCTGTAAGCATACCTATGTGCCTGTGGGTGAGATAGATATACATCTCAACATGTTGTCCCAGTCACATATGGAGTCACTTTAAGGGAACAACACAGATACTGACTCCAAAATGTCCTTTTACAATGGCCATGAGCTACTGATATCCACCATGTTGTGCTTTGAGGCACAACGACCGTTGCACATTGGTGTCAGATGTGTAGTTCTCACAATTTCCAAGTCAGGCACTGCACACATCTACGAAAGCACACTAAGATGATGCACACTGCTGTTCACTGCCCAGTGGTGTCTATGACACCCATAATGCAGCAGATGTCATAAGGCCACATCTCATCTTGCAATGTCAAGGGCCATTGTATTGAACACATGAGAAAGTACATGTAGCGAAAATGCATGACAGCTGCACTCAACACAGAGGCCACTTAGAAGCCATCACATCACACTAGAAACATCACTGAGCTCCGCACTGCCTCAGGGTTGGGATACATGCAGTCACTCACACCCAAAGTCACCCTTTGCAGAATACTCACCCCCAACTTGCTGCTGATGGCCCCTCAAACGTCCATCCAGCTCTGGCTGTGTCACTGCCAAGATGCGGGCCATTAGTGGTGTCATGCTCCTGCGCGCCAACCTTCCAGTCCGAGGGAGCATCCCCAGCATCATCTCTGCCACGTTATTGCTCAGCCGGCAGATGTCATCCCACCTCTTGTGACAGTGTGTGTGCCGTCGGTTGGAGACACCCAGAGCCCGCACCTTGTGTGCAATGGCCCTCCATATGGCCTTACGCTGGTGGACCTTAAGCTGCAGGCATGGGAGACAAGAAGAAGAAGTTTCAGTGACAATGTGTTATGTACCACTGTGTGTCAGTACAGGAGCATGAAAAAAACATAGCACACCAATATATAAATGTTGGGCAGAGGCCATACAGCATGACATGTAGTACATTTGCAACAGATAATCTCATAGAAATGTATGCAGGTATGATGATGGACACAGTACATGGCCATCTCATACACATGCAGAATGCTAGCACAGAATGCAATGTGAAGAAGGCCCTCATCTGTGATGCAGTATGTGAGTGAGCAAGACATACAATACATTGGAAATGATGTGTCGGGGCAGACTCACTGTGTCCAACACTACACACCCCTCAATGATCTTGGCCTGTGAATGGCTACCTGTGTCATGGAGGTAACATTTAGGGACATGATCTTACATTCTCACACTCTTCTCACAAGGTCTGTCTTGTGCAATCCGCAGGCCTAAGATAGCTTCGTGAGAAATAGGGTGGCAGACAACACATATGTTTCACTCGGTCCATTTACTGATGGGTCCTTGTCAAATTGGGCAGTATCTGTGCAGGCCAGGGTGACTCACACTGAGGTTAAACGTGGGCCATTCGAACATTCACATGCATGTACGATATGAGAGGGCAAACGGTGTCTTCACATGCGAGTCAGAACACATAATGAAAACAATGGAAGGAAGATATCTCCGAAGTACATTAATCTGATGTGTCATAGGTGAATTTCCACCAAGAGTGTTACACTCAGGCATTTCAATCTTGTGCATAATGCATACATATCCATGGGGGCAATATGAAAATTGTACACACATCCTTCAGTACCCTCTGGACTGAAACACATTTGTAATGTTACAAATGAGCATGTGAAAACATCATGGACTATGACATCCATTAGCACAGGCAATGTTTGTTCAGACTTCCACTGTCCAAACCAGCAGTGTTACTGTATGGCTGCAAAAACACTGCATGTCCCTCCCATCCTTAAATGCAGCCATGGATCTGTGGAAATAAGGCTACACACCCCATTTACCAGAAGTCAGCATGTTAGGCAGTGTATCACACAATTACATTACCCAGGCTCAGACCAACATTTGTATTGTTATTGCTGAAGAAGGGCTGTAGAAATGTCCATGTTGCCATCCTCCCCAAATACCCAAGTGAAATATTTACAAGGCCATGTATGGAGCATGGTGTTCCAAAAATGAGGATGCATCCACATTAACTTGTACTCACAGGCACATTCTACAGCAGAGCAACATCATGTGAGCACTCTTTGCACTCTCAAACTTTCACTCTGAAACACTTACCAGTACATCAGGAGCACCATATAGCCTCCCATACTGTGAAAGCACCTCGTCCACCAGGACCTCCAGCTCCTCTGTGGTGAAGGGACGAGCCCTGATGTTCTCAGTTCTCGCCATCACTGGGTCCAGGAGACAGGAACAGCAGCAGTTGGGGATGAAGAATGGCAGGCAGCAGTGTCTGGATGCAGTGGAAATGTGTGGCTCTCTCACAGACATATATAGCCCCCTGGGGTTGTTTCAGTGGTACTCAGCTGCTGCAATTGGTGTTCCAGATCAGCTTTTTTCAAATGTAACCAATGACCGGGACCGCAGTGGCGGTGCATGCCTACCGCGGGTTTCAAAAGTGTATTTCACTACCGCGATCGCGGTTCCCATTGGCTGAAAGGGCATGGGCATTGGCGGTGTCACACAACGGGGGCCCAGGCAGTCGCTACCGCAATCGTGCATCTTTCAATTGTACCCAATGACCGGGACCACGATAGCGGAGCACGCCTACCGCGGGTTTCAAAGTGTATTTCACTACCGCGATCGCGGTTCCCATTGGCTGAAAGGGCATGGGCATTGGCGGTGTCACACCGCGGGGGCCAGGCGGTCGCGACCGCGAATTGGCATTTTTGAATTGGTGCCAATGACCGTGATTGCGGTGGCGGTGCACGCTTACGGCACCTATGGACACATCTTGCTATGGCAATGGCCAGTTCTCATCATTGAACAGTAGACACTTACTATGAATCATGCCACCAGATAGTTATATTCAATGCTAATGTGACATTTAACTCACTGATGACTACACATGCCATGTCAGTGCACAGGATTACATGCATTGGCATGTACTCCCTCACATGTCACTTATGATGTTGTTGTGCATGTACACAGATCTGTTGTGTGATGGACTCTCAAATATGTAAACATGTCAATGTGTGAGAGGGCTAAGCAAGCCACAGTAATGATGGTCTGCCTACATAATGTGCCTATTTCACTGTGTAGATTGCTGAACTCATGTTGATACTTGATCTTCATGCACACACTGTGCTCATTGTGTTGTTAATGTGTGCCCTGTCGCAAGAAGGTGTGGCAGGTACAGCAGCTACGTAGAAGCCAGCAGTGTTGCTGTTTCAGACATGTGCTGTGTCAACTCCTCTCATGGCGGGTGACACAAGATGTCGGAATGTACCATTTTACATTCACATAGTCTGAATCTGTTTGGGGGCACTCACTATGTGCATACTGAACACGTGTACAACTACTTTAGATCAAGGTGTCTCTGCATGTGACTGTAAGCTATTGTTTCAGGCCAGTCATTGTTGACGCTGTGTCAGTCAAGACGTAAGATGTTGGACACATCTCATAGGGGAATTGAATTGACATGTGTCCCCTTTTATCTTATGTAGGAGGTGACCAAATGTGCATCGTCCATTCACATTGCTGGCGGACATGGAGGATGAGGACATCATACGTAAATTCCGTTTAGATCGACCTACCCTTCAGGATCTATGTGGTCAGTTGGAGCCCCATCTGAGGCCTCGCAGAACCTATCCGACTGCTTTGACACCAACATGTAAGGTGATGGCTGCCCTGCATTTCTTTGCAACTGGTTCGTTCCAGTACACGGTGTCCAGCGCAGGTGGGATGTCTCAACCAATGTTCAGCATGGTGCTACGTGATGTCCTGTCCGCAATGATGACATACAAGGACTGCTACATCCATTTTCCCAGGAGACATGAATTGGCAGCTGTGAAGGGTGATTTTTATGACCTTGCCCACATCCCTAATGTTGTTGGCGCCATTGACTGCACACATGTTGGCCTGGTTCCACCACAGGCACGTGAGCACATATACAGGAACAGGAAGCATTTCCATTCCATTAATGTGCAAGCGGTATGCCAAGCGGATATGATCATCTCCCATGTCTGTGCCAGATTTCCAGGATCAGCACATGACTCCTACATACTGTGTAACAGCATCGTACCACAGCTGATGGCAAATCTGCATCCAGAGCGTGCGTGGATTGTGGGTGAGTACGCAGAGTCAAGTAGTGTGCTGTATGTGTGACATGCTGTCCTCAGCTACAGTTATATTACAAAATTGGTCTGTGTATCTCACACCTAGGTGACTCTGCAAATCCGAACCGGCCTTGGTTGCTGAGCCCACTGCGGAATCCCAGGACCCCGGGTGAAGTCTGCTACAATGATGCCCATGGGAGGACACGCCGTGTGGTGAAACGTACTTTTGGTCTTCTTAAGTCTAGATTCCGGTGTCTGGACAACATCGGAGGTGCACTACTCTACTCTCCCCAAAAGATGTGTCAGATCGTAGTTTCATGCTGCATGCTCCACAACCTGGCCTTGGGCAAAGAGATCCCCCTGCTCCTGGACGATGATGAGCATCAGATGCCCCCCCCTGCAAACCCACACATGTCCAGTGATGAGGATAGTGGAGAGGAGGAAGGTGTCGACCTGCGTCAACAGCTCATCAACCACTACTTCCCTTGGCTGTGAGTGACATTGTACAACAGTGCCATTGTCTGTTGTCTTGGACGGTAGTGAAAAGGCCTAGAGGAGCTTTTTGACTGCTGCCTGTTGTTGGCTCTGTGCTGATGGCTGATGTTTGTGGCACAGGGTAGTCATGACCAGCCACATGATGTCTATGTTGATATTGTTTCTCATTGTAATGTGTGCTGGTTTGTGTACCTTGATAACTAGTGTTGTGTACTGGCCGTGATGCCATCACCTGACAAGTAAATGGCGTTCTCTTGTGTCTTGCTAGGTCCGTTCAGCCTCTCAATGCCTTGTCACAATCAGAGCTTCTGGCACATTGGAATCAGAGTCAACATTGTACATACTGTGATAAACATGGAGCTGACACAAAGACATAGGTGTGTAAAGAGTGTTTATTTACAATGAGTATTTGTGACAGACAAGTGATGTTTCCCAAAACAGGTGCTAAGTGAATTGTTGAGTTGTCAGTGACAGTAAATCAGACAATAGAGTAGTCACCACATTGATGTAGTGACCCAGTCCAACAGACACCTACCATCGACATGGCAGTGTGGGGAAGGATAGTCAACAAAGTCAATGTGAAGGGGTACAGAGGTGTCATCATGGCTGGCTGTGCGACTGGTGTTCGGATGGTGCTTTGCCACGTGTTCCTCCCGTGGTGTTTCTCGGACAGCCCCTTTCGCGTTTTGCAGGGGGGGCCACTGCTATGGGCTCAGCGGTGTCTGAGGAGTCATCCTGTTGCAGCTCACCCCTCTCTGTGGCCGCAGCTGAGGTGGTGGGAGTATCATCCTGCTGGCCACTGGAGGGGGGTTGAACTGTTCTTTGGGCCGCATGACTGTCCCTCAGAACACCCACGAGCTGGCTCATGAGGTCCACGATTTGGCCCATACGCGTGTCCATGGACCTCAGCAGCAGGCGGAGCTCACGCACTTCTTCCACAACTTGGCCCAACTGTCCCTGGCTTTGTTCGTATGCCCCAAGGACTCTGGCGATGTTGGGCAGGGCTTCGGTCCCAGTGTCCTCTCGAATTTGTCCACCAGTTGCCCTCCCACCTGCCCTGCTGTCCCGGACCTGTGACGTTGCCACTCGACGCACCTGCAGACTCGCCCTGCCCTCTTCTGATTGTGCGATGGTGTTGGTAACCACTGAGGCAGGGAGAGGGTTGCTGGCAGCACTGGTGGTGGTGGTTGAGGCCGCACAGGACGTTGCAGCAGGGGTCAGCGCGGTTGTTGTTGCTGAGGTGGTGGTGGTGGGGACAGTGGGGGCCTGGGACGTGGTGCGCCCTGGCAGTCCGGATGGGCCAGGTTCGGGCTTCTCATCCGAGAGACGTAGTTAGTCTGCATCCGAGAGTCCATGTTCCGGGGAGGGAGACTGGCTCTGCAGGTCGGTGTTGTCTTCTGCAGCACTAAAATGTTGATCTCCTGTTGAACATTGGTGAAATGGCCATTGAAGTGCACCCCACAAGCTTGGTGTTAGACGTTTGGATGTTACATGTGATACACCACACAGTTTACATTGATATCACTTGGTATGGCTGCAAGGTACTGCGCATCATGACATGATGTGGAGGTACCTACATTCCTTGTCCATGGTGTGACATGTAAATAGATACCATGTTCCACGTACAGATTGTGTGATTACAAGGACATGTTGTCATCTAACGACTTGCAGCACATCAACTTTATGTGATGCGTCCTTTTGGTTTTCTCTGCATGGAAGACATTAGATCTGGGCAAAGACTGGCCATTGTAATCTTATGCATCCCCTTGTCATATCATGTACTTTGCTTTCTTTTACCAACTGACCATGCATGTTTTGTGTTCATATGGGCCTTCATGCTCTGCCACCATGGCACTTACACATAGCATTCAGTGCTGTGCATGATTGTGCCCTGAATTCCTTCAACATGTGACTTGGTGGTTCAAACTTTAATTTCTGTGACAGTTACATACGCTTAGCTGTGTGCACACTGGAAGTGGCTATTGGATCTATGCCAAGTTGGGTGACATGTGAGAGCTGGTGTGGTCATATGGCTCCATGCTTTTTGGGAGGAATGGTAGGGTGCATGCACTGTCTACCTACCTGTTCTGTAACACAGTTGAGGGGAATTGCTGCAACATGGTTCTGGGTGTGGGGGTGTACCATCCTGCTGAGCTGTGGGACAAGGGTACCTGGTGGGAGTTGTAGTGCTGGCTTCCCAACCACCCACACCACCTCCCTGTTAAGATGGCTACCTACCTGTAAGTTTGAAGAGAGCAATGCAATGGCTGACACATGGTTGTGGGTGTGGGGAATGTTCCATCCTGCTGGGCTGTGGGACAAGATGGCCTGGTGGGAGTTGTAGTGCTGGCTTCCCAACAACAAACACCCCTCCCCGTTAAGGTGGCTACCTCCCTGTTAGGTGAAGGTGAGCAATGCAATGGCTGCCACATGGTTGTGGGTGGGGGGAGTGCTCCATCCTGCTCGGGGTGGGACAAGAGAGCATGAGAAGGCTACCTACCTGTAAGTTTGGGGAGAGCAATGCAATTGCTTTCTCGCCCTAAGTGCACCAGGTATGCCCAGACGTGGGTCCTGGGCTCACTGTGCCACTGGAATCAAGCTATCCTGGCTGAAGAGGGGTGAAACCCCGAAAACGCTCCTAGGATGCTTGTTTCCGGTCCAGGGAGGACCTGGCTTGGCAGTTCGGGCTGGACTGTTCCTATGAGGCACAGGGTCAAGACTGATTTGCATATGGCCAGGTCTAAACTGGGGTGGCATGGTGAGCAAAAGAATGATGGATTTAACCCAGATCTCTTGACTGGGGGTGAATGTTTTGATTTGTTCTGCATTCCGTCCATCTATTGTGTGTCTTTTGCAATGCAATGGCTGACACATGGTTGTGGGTGTGGGGAGTGTTCCATCCTGCTGAGCTGTAGGACAAGGGTGCCTGGTGGGAGTTGTAGTGCAGGCTTCCCACCCACTGACACCTCTTCCTGTTAGGATGGCTGCCTCCCTGTGAAGTGGAGCAGAGGAAAGGAATAGGCTACACATGGCTCTTGGATTGGGGAGTTCTCCATCCTGCTCAGGGGTGGGACAAGAGAGCATAAGATGGCTACCTACCTGTTAGGTGAATCTGAGCAATGCAATGTCTGCCACATGCTTCTGGCTGGGGGGAGTGCTCCATCTTGCTGAGCTGTGGGACAAGGGGGCCTGGTGGGAGTTGCAGTGCAGGCTTCCCACCCACTGACATGCCTCCCTGTTAGGATGGCTGCCTCCCTGTGAAGTGGAGCAGAGGAAGGGAATAGGCTACACATGGCTCTTGGATGGGGGAGTGTTCCATCCTGCTCAGGGGTGGGACAAGAGAGCATAAGATGGCTACCTGCCTGTTAGGTGAAGGTGAGCAATGCAATGGCTGACACATGGTTGCGGGTGTGGGGAGTGTTCCATCCTGCTGAGCTGTGGGACAAGGGTGCCTAGTGGGAGTTGTAGTGCTGGCTTCCCGCCCACAAACACCCCTCCCTGTTAAGGTGGCTACCTATCTGTTAGGTGAAGGTGAGCAATGCAATGGCTGCCACATGGTTGTGGGTGGGGGGAGTGCTCCACACTGCTCAGGGGTGTGACAAGAGAGCATGAGAAGCTACCTACCTGTATGTTTGGGGGAGCAATGCAATGGCTGACACATGGTTGTGGGTGTGGGGAGTGTTCCCTCCTGCTGAGCTGTGGGACAAGAGTGCCTGGTGGGAGTTGTAGTGCAGGCTTCCCACCCACTGACACCCCTCCCTGTTAGGATGGCTGCCTCCCTGTGAAGTGGAGCAGAGGAAGGGAATAGGCTACACATGGCTTTTGGATGGGGGAGTGTTCCATCCTGCTCAGGGGTGGGACAAGAGAGCATAAGATGTGGCTACCTACCTGTTAGGTGAAGGTGAGCAATGCAATGTCTGCCACATGCTTCTGGCTGGGGGGAGTGCTCCATTCTACTGAGCTGTGGGACAAGGGGGCCTGTTGGGAGTTGTAGTGCAGGCTTCCCACCCACTGACATGCCTCCCTGTTAGGATGGCTGCCTCCCTGTGAAGTGGAGCAGAGGAAGGGAATAGGCTACACATGGCTCTTGGATGGGGGAGTGTTCCATCCTGCTCAGGGGTGGGACAAGAGAGCATAAGATGGCTACCTGCCTGTTAGGTGAAGGTGAGCAATGCAGTGGCTGACACATGGTTGCGGGTGTGGGGAGTGTTCCATCCTGCTGAGCTGTGGGACAAGGGTGCCTAGTGGGAGTTGTAGTGCTGGCTTCCCACCCACAAACACCCCTCCCTGTTAAGGTGGCTACCTATCTGTTAGGTGAAGGTGAGCAATGCAATGGCTGCCACATGGTTGTGGGTGGGGGGAGTGCTCCACACTGCTCAGGGGTGTGACAAGAGAGCATGAGAAGGCTACCTACCTGTATGTTTGGGGGAGCAATGCAATGGCTGACACATGGTTGTGGGTGTGGGGAGTGTTCCCTCCTGCTGAGCTGTGGGACAAGAGTGCCTGGTGGGAGTTGTAGTGCAGGCTTCCCACCCACTGACACCCCTCCCTGTTAGGATGGCTGCCTCCCTGTGAAGTGGAGCAGAGGAAGGGAATAGGCTACACATTGCTTTTGAATGGGGGAGTGTTCCATCCTGCTCAGGGGTGGGACAAGAGAGCATAAGATGTGGCTACCTACCTGTTAGGTGAAGGTGAGCAATGCAATGTCTGCCACATGCTTCTGGCTGGGGGGAGTGCTCCATTCTACTGAGCTGTGGGACAAGGGGGCCTGTTGGGAGTTGTAGTGCAGGCTTCCCACCCACTGACACCCCTCCCTGTTAGGATGGCTGCCTCCCTGTGAAGTGGAGCAGAGGAAGGGAATAGGCTACACATGGCTCTTGGATGGGGGAGTGTTCCATCCTGCTCAGGGGTGGGACAAGAGAGCATAAGATGGCTACCTACCTGTTAGGTGAAGGTGATCAATGAAATGGCTGACACATGGTTATGGGTGTGGGGAGTGTTCCATCCTGCTGATCTGTGGGACAAGGGTGCCTGGTGGGAGTTGTAGTGCTGCCTTCCCAACAACAAACACCCCTCCCTGTTAAGATGGCTACCTACCTGTTAGGTGAAGGTGAGCAATGCGATGTCTGCCACATGCTTCTGGCTGGGGGGGAGAGTGCTCCATCCTGCTTAGCTGTGGGACAAGGGGGCCTGGTGGGAGTTGTAGTGCTGGCTTCCCACCCACAAACACCACCTCCCTGTTAAGATGGCTACCTACCCATGAGTTTGAAGAGAGCAATGCAATGGCTGACTCATGGTTGTGGGGGGGCAGTGCTCCATTCTGATCAGCTTTGGGACTAAGATGCCTTGTGGGAGTTGTAGTGCTGGCTGCCTGTACCCATGCCCCCATGGAGATATTGCTACCTACCTTTGGGGTGAATCAGAGGTAGTAAATGTTAGATCTGTGAGACATGTGTTGGGGAGAGTGTGGTGCACATGAGTGCATTTGGGCCTAGGAGGTGTTGCTTTGTTGTTGTGCAAGACAGTACATAGCAGTGTAATGATAGCCATTGGATGGGGGAGTGTTCAATCCTGCTCAGGGGTGGGACAAGAGAGCATAAGATGGCTACCTACCTGTTAGGTGAAGGCGAGCAATGCAATGTCTGCCACATGCTTCTGGCTGGGGGGGAGTGCTCCATCCTACTGAGCTGTGGGACAAGGGGGCCTGGTGGGAGTTGTAGTGCAGGCTTCCCACCCACTGACACCCCTCCCTGTAGGATGGCTGCCTCCCTGTGAAGTGGAGCAGAGGAAGGGAATAGGCTACACATGGCTCTTGGATGGGGGAGTGTTCCATCCTGCTCAGGGGTGGGACAAGAGAGCATAAGATGGCTCCCTACCTGTTAGGTGAAGGTGATCAATGAAATGGCTGACACATGGTTGTGGGTGTGGGGAGTGTTCCATCCTGCTGATCTGTGGGACAAGGGTGCCTGGTGGGATTTGTAGTGCTGCCTTCCCAACAACAAACACCCCTCCCTGTTAAGATGGCTACCTACCTGTTAGGTGAAGGTGAGCAGTGCAATGTCTGCCACATGCTTCTCGCTGGGGGGGAGAGTGCTCCATCCTGCTTAGCTGTGGGACAAGGGGGCCTGGCGGGAGTTGTAGTGCTGGCTTCCCACCCACAAACACCAGCTCCCTGTTAAGATGGCTACCTACCCGTGAGTTTGAAGAGAGCAATGCAATGGCTGACACATGGTTGTGGGGGGACAGTGCTCCATCCTGCTCAGTTTTGGGACTAGGGTGCCTGGTGGGAGTTGTAGTGCTGGCTGCCTGTACACATGCCCCCATGGAAATATTGCTACCTACCTTTGGGGTGAATCAGAGGTAGTAAATGTTAGATCTGTGAGACATGTGTTGGGGAGAGTGTGGTGCACATGAGTGCATTTGGGCCTAGGAGGTGTTGCTTTGTAGTTGTGCAAGACAGTACATAGCAGTGTAAAGATAGCCATTTGTTGGTACTTACCAGCCTCCACTCCCCCGGGTATTCCTGTGAGACTCTCTGGGTACAGTATGGCAAGCACCTTCTCCTCCTATACAGTGAATGTTCGTAGTAGAATGGGAGGGCCACCGCCAGTCCTCTGAGCCAGCTTCCGGTTCTTGTTGTTACGCTCTTTCACCTTGGTCTTGAGGTCATTCCACCTCTTCCTGATCTCCTTCTGGGTGTGTGGGATGGTCCCTACTGCACTTACCTTGTTGACTATCCTTGCCCACATTTGATTTCTGGTGGCTAATGGTGTCTGTTGGACCAGGTTTCCAAACAAATGTGGTTCTACTCTGATTACCTCATCTACCATCACTGACAACTCATTGTCAGTGAATGTGGGCATTTTCTTCTGTGACATGGTGTCTGATGTGCAAATGGGTTAAAGGTGCAGGTAAGAAGGTGGTGGTGGTGATGTGTGTGGTGTGTTTGTGGTTGTGATGGTGTGATGTGTGCAGATTTGCCTCTCCTTTGTGCTGTGGGGTTGGGCCCTTCAGTTGTGGAGTAGTGCAAAGGATTCTGGTCAGGGAAGGGGCTGGTTTTATACTCAGCTGTGTGGGTGGGTCAAGAGGGAGTATTCATGTCAGGTGTGTTGTGTGGGTTGACCTGGGATTTGTATTTTTTACTTGCCATGGGAATGTGTCATTGCGGTATGTTAGGTGTTTTTTGAGGCTGAGCCAGATTACTGGCCATACTTGGTGGCCTTGTTGTGTGGTTGTTTTCCACCGCCATTGCTCTTCCGGATCGACCACGGCGGTTGGAATACAACAGCCCTTCCACCGGCTCTCCCATTCTTCAATGGTTGCGATCGCGGCAGTCAGAAACAACTGATCGTTCCGCTGTCACCGCAATCGTATCCTAATTCCACGTGCGGTCAATCCGCTGGCCTAGCGGCGGTTTTGTGTCTTTCTGCATTAAATCCGACCACCGCGGATGGATTTTCACCTGCTCCGCACGCTCCCGGCAGACTTTAGTGGAATCTGCCTGCCGCGGTCGGATTACTCTGGCGGTTCATCCTAATCTGACCGCCGGTTTTCCCGCGGTACATGCGGACGGTTGATTTCCGCTACCACGGCAGTCGGAATGCTTTTCCAACCGCCATCATAATCGGCCCCTTGGTCCTTAAAAACCTTTGCCCAAAAAGATTACTTCATATTTGAAATCCTGGCAGAGGCCGCAAGAAGATGCCACGCTAAAGGTGGACTCACAATTTTATTGAGGGAAGGAAAACAGTGGGTCCTGGAAGTAATAAATATGTCTAGCAATAATGATCAATGCATCAAGATAAAGTACTGGAAAGAAAGCCTTGTTACTACTCAAAATTTGCTTATTTTTAATGTCTACATTCCTCCAGGACTTGCATTCGATTCACTAATGATAAAAACATTTGAAAAAATAGAAACCATAATAGAATCTAAAGGGAATCCCCCGCAATACTAACAGGAGATTTTAATGGGAAATCTCAAATGCATTTCAGAAAAGATGCAGGATTAAAGAACAAGATGAAGCATGGTCTATCCCAGCACCATTATTTCCAGAAACCGTAAAAGCAGATAAACGCGGCAAAACACTTCTCACATTAGTGAATGCAATTAATGGAGTGATATTAACTGGGAGAATAGAAGGGGATGTTCCCGCTGCATTCACAAGAAAAGGAATCTACATCTCCTCCATTTTAGATTATATAATTTGCAGCCAGGACCTATTCGGAAAAGTTCTATTCATAAACTCGAAATTTACACAAGAAAGCGACCACGGAACCCTGTATCTGAAAATTGAAGTTCCACTACATTCTACTTTTACATGGGCCTTAACACAGGTGAATGGTAATGCTGAAATAGCTCAAAAAGAAGGGAGGTTAATTTGGAATTCTAATATCATTAACAAAATGAATTCAGCAATAATCTCTACACAACTGGACCAAAATAAAAGTCCAACAGATCCCATAAAAAGTTTTGAAAATACTGTTTCGACCATCTTAACCACTCTCCAGGAAATATCTAACGTCGAGGCAAAAGGAATCTAGAGACCAGAAAGAAAGGTCTCTGACCATGCAACAACTACTTTAAATACATTGATTAGATTGCAATTTCTGCACTACTCAGGGGACAGACAGAAAGAAATCTCAAAGTTAAAAAAAGCTTGCAAACAGAAAAAAGAAAAATACTGTCAAGAACAACAGGATAAAAACTGGGTAGACCTCCAAGTAGCAGTTAAACAAAAAAATAGCAAGGCATTTTGGAGCATAATAGCCAAAGCAACTGGAACAAGAAAATCCCTGCAAGCCTTTCCAGTATCATCGTCTGACTGGGAAAAATACATCCTCGATTTATATAAAGTAAATAAGAGCTCAGATAACTTGAGTAAATGCAACCACATGAAGATTAAAAAGAACCAGGATATCTCAGCACCAACTGAACGACAAATTGCTCAATATATAATGGATGCCAGATCTCCTGCAACAGTGGGACCTGACAAAATCCCGGTTTGAAGTCCTCCAGAGCAACCCAGAGGAGTGGAGTAAATTTCTAGCTCCCCTACACTCCCACTGTTACTAATCTGGTAACGTACCAAACTCATGACGGGGGAGTGTTATGATTCCTCTCTTGAGAAAAGGCTCTCGTTTAATACCCAGCAATTGCCATCAAATTGCCCTGCTGGATGCAACGGGGAAGATATTCGCTGCCAGCGTACTAGACCAACTGAAAGACTGGGACTTCTGCAGAGGAGTGATCCCAATGACTCAAGCTGGATTTCGCTCAAATCACTCTGTAACAGACAATATTGCGGCATTGCAGATGATTTTTGAAAAATATGTAACGTTGAAATCACAGGTCATTTACAGGGTATTTGTAGATTTTGCAACTGCTTTTGACAGAGTAGACAGACCTACACTATTGAAGAAGTTAGAGAACTTAGGAATACCTGGTACTCTTTTAGCACTAATTATTTCACTACATATAGCAACATGGTGCATGGTACAAATGGAGGGTGATAAAGGTCAAACCCGATCAATACCAACATGGAATGGTTTGAAGCAAGGCTGTCTCTTGGCCTTCTTTTATTTTCCCTCTATATAAGTGACCTCCCCGAGTGTTTTTTAAGCATAAATAACTTTCCTCCAAAAATAGCATCCACCAATGTTCACATTTTGATGTATGCCGATGAAGTTGTTATATTAGATCTTACACCAATCGGCCTACAACGAAATTTAAATGCTTTATTCAGCTACAAATCTTTTTAAAGGTAAATATTCTTAAAACAAAGATAGTACCTTTGAGAGGAAAAAACACACCTCTCATTTTAATTGGACACTCGGGAAGGCCAATAGAGGTAGTTATAGAATATACCTATATGGGGAGAATTTTCTCACAAAACCTACAAAATTCTTCCCATCTCCAACATATAGGCCTTAAAGTGAATGCCCATATTGGCGCACTGAAGCAATTATATTCCTCTACTGGTTATAGACACTACCACTCTTTATTAGAGGTTTACAGTATGAAAATACCACCTATTTTATCCTATGCTCTTGAATATATCCCAAACAATAAATGGCAAGCAATAAATACAAGAGAAGGAAATTTAATCAAGCGGTTCCAGTCCAAGCATTATGTCTCGAGTTGTCTTTAATTATCTCCTTTGCTACAGCCATTGCAAATATAATAAGATGGGCGTACAATTTATTACATGCCAAACCAGGAACTTTAAGTAACATACTAAAGCAGGAGACTTTTAAAAACAAGTTATTTATTTATTTTTAATAAGAATCTTAGTACAACATTAAATTTTGCACAATAGCACTTTTAAAATCTTGGACCCCCTCACATATGAGGTTATTTTTAAAAACCTCGACTCCAAGAATAAGCCACGATCTCAAAGTCAAAGCATTGTTTTCAATTAAAACAGTACGCACATTATGTAGATACCGTAAAATACAAAATTCAACAAGGATATCTACGATTTACATTAGTTCACAGTGTGCAATGCTGTATTATTTTAATATTGTGGGGATCTTACCTTTAAAAGCTTTTACGAAAAACTGGAACAATTCTGACAACACCACAGGTTTATGTGATCTACGTAATGGTGGTGAGCAAGATATACCACATGTATTGTTTGTTTGCCCAAACATAACCTTGGTAGAGGCCAGACGTTGTTATTTAAAGCCCTTACATCGCAGATGCAATATATTCACTGTACAAGGTTTAATAATGCATTTTAAATCGCCACCTAATGAATATGTCTGCTATAATTTGTATACATTTTGAAAGAGTTATTTAAAAATATTTTAAGGAAGACACATTATAATTGGTTTTCATAAAGGAAATGTAAAATTGTTTTTTATCTATTTGTTGACCTCAGTAAAGGTCTAAATCAAATCAAATAAAAATCTTGAATCTTGAGGGCTATGGGACAAGCTGTAGCACACATGGTAGTAATGCTGGAATTGGTGACCCATGTTTGCCACACAACTAGGCCCATCCACCTCAACCTCCAACCATCCCTGACTCCTGCCCTTTGTGGTGGTAAAGTGGTTCATCCTATACATTGACAGATCCCTGATTCCCATCATCCCACTTTGACACATGTGCATGGTGAGACAATTTGCCTTCTGACTCCCACCTGCCATGTGTTACATCTTCACCCAGGGTTACATCACATGTAGGATGTAGTCCCACAATGCTCTCTTCTCTGTCATTCCTTCCCAGCTGTGACACAAGTATGACACTGTCAGACACAGCAGTGCATGTGTCTTGGTCAGTCTACCTTGCAGTACACATTTCCCTTCTTACCTCCTTGCTATGCGATGTCTCCCCATTCAGACACAATAGCAGTTCAACGTGCTCAGCCAGCAACTCCTATGCACTGCACTACAAGGGCCCCACTAGGACCACACACGATCTTTTGTTTGAACACACATGGTGCTCTGGTGTGCATCACTTGCATTCATCCCCACACCCAGTCTGATGTAGTTCATGACAAGAGTTCAGCAGGTCGCTACAATGGCAGCTGACACCTGTGTGCTCTCATCCCGCAGGTCAGGACAGCTGCGTGCTATGTAGTTTCATGCAGTGTACTATATACGTAACTCTTGGCATGTTCCTACATGTTGATCCTTCACATGACCCACACCTGACCCCACTCCCTCTCAGGTGTGCAGTTTGTCCTCTGACAAGCCCATTCCATTCCTTGACAGTACAGATTTGTACGCATGGGCCCAAGTTAGACACAGTGGCCTCATAATACAAGGTGGCCTGCATTGTAACAGTCAGGTTGGGGAGGGTTAATGTGTCCATGCATGATGTGTTGTTCCATTCCATGTTTTTGCTTTGTATTCTGGGACTTGTAATTCTGGTGAGTCATGTTGTACATTCCACTACAAGTGACAGTACACAAAGGTGAACCTGAACTGGTGCTGCACTTCACACATGGAAGGGAGTAATGTGACGGAGCTGGACTGAGCTGTGCCACATGTAACTTGGCACTGTGACTTACACTTATGTGGTGTTTAACGGTACATGACCCAGACTACTGCCCTTTGCCCTGCACACAGTATAGTGGAATGCAGGGACATAGGTAGCTGACCTGCACAACATGACTTTTTTGCCTACATTGGCCCTTGTTGCAACTTACCCTGTAGATCATATTGTTCCTCAGGGACTGCACTGTCCTGTCCCGGAAGTCCCTCACCAGTTCCTCTGGGATGACAGCTGCCACCAGCTCCTCCAAGGCATCCAGCTATCCAGCTCCTCCTGTAGCACTGGGCTTCCCCCTCTGATCTGCATGGCTGCCTTCAGGTTGTTGGCCAGTTTCTCCTTCGTCCTGCGCTTGTAGTCGTGCCAGCGTTTTTTAAATCCGGTGACTGTCCTCTTGGCTTGTCCCACGCTGATGATCTTGGCCACTATGGACTGTCAAATGGCCTCTTTCTTTCCAAATGGCAATTTTGGGGTGACGATGAGATGATGTTGGTGCTCTGTTACCTCAGTGATCAAAATATCATTCTACTCCTCACTGAAGTTGCACTTCCTCTTCCTTTTCCCCTAGGGGTCTGTCGGGATACCCTGGTTCATGCTGAGGTTGTTGTGGTTGTTGGCCTGGCTACTGCTCTGTTCTCTCCACTCCATGGCTGCCTTCTGTGAAGTGCCAACTGTTTTTTCTCATAGCATCATTTTTTAACACATTTTCTTGACACAACACTGAAAAGGGATGCTAGGGTGGTTTGCGTCGCTTTACGTGCCGCTAACCAGCCCTACATCAGTTTTCCTCCCAATATTCCATTTTCGCTGTGACATCACACCCACAGCAGCGTCATATTTTTTTGATGCTGCAGGTTCCTTATGCCTTGGTGTGCCATACCGCAAATATTTCGCAGTCATGGTGTTTAAAAATAACATCGCGATTCGCAAGTCATTTTGACACATCGCTGACTCAACGCAGCCATGCCTCAGTTCTTATAAATGAGGCCCTCAATTTTTTACAGTGTATTACTCTCCTAGATTTATTGAAACTTCCAATTAAATTGCCTTTTTTGAAACAGTCTCTATGTTACTTTAGAAAGTAAATATCCTACCTTGAAAAGTCTTTTTTCAACTGTTGGTCAAAATGTAATGATCCACTCATCAACAGTCTACAATAATGCCAAAGATCATTTTTGGTAAACACTGTTTGAACTTCTAAATCCATCCTCATTGCATCAAAAAAGAACTATCCATCTCGATCTATAGAAAGTCATTTTATTAAAAAAAGAAGCGTTCCATAAATCCCAGAATAATGTAAATTAATTTGAAGTCCCACGAAATCCTAGACTGGAATGGGAAAGTCTATCCACATACAAGATAACCTGACTTTTTTAGTTTAAAAAAATGACATCCAAAAGTGGGAGGAAAAAAATTAATTTCAAGCTCATCAAAATCCTGTCTTTTTCAATTGAAATTTAACTCCAGTGCAAAAAACTGACAGAAAATTTTCAAAAAGATTTTTCTTTTTTAATTATAGGCCTAAAAAGAAGTATTTTCTAATTTAAGATGTTAATTTTAAACCTATTGTTTAAAAGAAGCAACTCCCTATAATATGTATGCAGTTGGGGTGGACATACAGATACGCTGCAGATACATTCACCTCGCTGTTTAGATCAGCTACTCGGCTGAAAAAATCATCGTGGAAGAAACTAGCTGCAGATAAAAATATGTTTGCCCTTTGAGACTCACGTACTCTGTACTTTGTTAATTTGTCAATCCCTTTGGTCCTTGTTCTGGCTAAACCACAGATAACACATTGAAGATCCTCTGCTTTCTAATTTATTGTTGGAGGTGGACGAGGGGTAGCCATCGATCTTTTAAGTGGTTGGGCATTGTGTTTGGTTGCCGTTGCTTTGTCAGAAGACTCGGATTCTTGTTGTGATTTACTGGTTTATGCTATTTTTTAATGAATATTTTGCAGGCTTTTTTCCATTAAATACGACTTGTAGCACTAGTTTGTTACAATGATAAAATATTTGATCCTCTTCACCCATCAGTTTCAATCTTTTGTGAACTTTGTCTTGCTGTATTTCTGAAACATCTCGAGCTCTCTTCTGTCCAGCCGCACTTGATGTTAGCTTTTCTTATGGATTAGTTTGGCTTATGACACATTTTTCTTTGCTGAAGGAGTCCTCAGATTTTGTAGTTAGCAACACTCTGTCAGGAGGTAAAGATCGTCTGCTACCACCTGCTTCACTCATGTTTACGAATTTGAATCAACGGAAAACTTGAATCAAATGATGTCTAAAACACATCATTATAAAGCCGCCATTTTGGAAAATGGCAGGAGGGTTGATCTGAGGTGTTATTTTCTGTCTCTGTAAGACTACTTGACCCCCAAAAATGTTTTTACACCAGAATGATGTATATAGGTCTCATGGGTCCTGAAATATTACATCATCTCTGCAACACATCCTTCCTTATTGAAAACGTCATCCAGAACAATTTGGCCTAGATTAGCAATGTTTATCCAAGCTAAATTACTTCTCTAAGGATACAAAAACATGAATCAAAAATTAAAATCTCTGGACAGCAATTTTTTACGGAGGTATATCAAGGGGCCAGGACTATCTCTAACGTAAACAGGACTCTTTGCTCTTGAGAAGGTAAAACTTCAGTGGGACTAATCTGGAACTGTATCCGACCCACACCCTATTGCAGTTGGCCTGAACTTTTGACTTTGACCGGGTCCAGTATGACCAGATAGCCTCTTTTGATGCTTTATGCTTTTAGGCGCTATTTTACAATGTATTCATAGCTCCATTTCTACCGATTGGATTTTAGTTTTTTTGACTTGTTTTCTTTCTTAAATTTTGATCTATTTTTCTAACCTGATTCATTTCTGTGGTGTTTTCACTGTTTTACTGTTTGAAGTTTTGCACAAATACTTTAAACATACAAGTTAAGCTTGACTGCTCTGTGCCAAGCTACCAGGGGTTTGAGCACAAGTACATTTGGGCTTTGCTTGTGCCTTACACTAACTAGCATTGTGGTTTCTGTTTGACCAGGGCTCACACCCCAGCCAACCAGTAATCCAATTTCTAACATCAACATATTCCTCATTTACTTTTCATGATATAGAAATATGTCTGTACATTATTTTGAAATGCTTGTTTGAAATACCAGAAAACCTAATTCTACAATTATCCCAATATGTTACCCTAATCTTTAATCCTAGTTTAAATTCTAATCCTAATTCAACCATTATCTGACTTAAACCTTGTTGGTAAAGCATACTAAAACATAATCTTTACTCTTATCATTATACTTTAATAGCCCTAACTCTGATCAAGCCATTAACATAATAAGTAGCCTCACCCAAATCTAAACCTCACACTAAAAATTAAAATAACCTTTACAGTAAGCTTTGGTTTAACATTAACCTGAACTTAAACTTGATTACATACATTACCCAAACCCTAACCCTAACTCTAACCCTTATCCTAGAATTTATCCATACCGCAACATTTTTTTTTTCATTTTCTTTACTTCATTTCGACCACAGGGTCATAAAAGTATACACAGCACAGTAAAGAAAACATATATAGAATGCACATATAAAATACATGATTAAATATAATACAATTAAAAGGGAATAAAATTACAAAAATAAAAGCGGCAATCAATGTAATTGAGGGAGCGAGGAAATCAAAACAAAGCATCAAGTAAATCAGTTTTAGAATCATAAATGATGTCCAGACTAAAGTGCATTGAGATTGATCCAGTGCTAGGCAATGGTCATCACTTCAAGCACTTGAACCTTTTCAGCCATACCGCGTGCCAGAATCTAGATAGACCAAAGAGCACGAGTCTACTAGTGTCCGTGCTTAACAGTCTTAGCACCTCCAGATAGTGACCGGGGCCAATGATTTTACAGAGCGGAATGATCCACTTGGCCCTCAGTGATTTATAGAATGGGCAGAAAAATAGGAGGTGGGTAATGGACTCAGGACTCGCATTGCAAGCGGGGCAAAGAACGCTATTTTCAAAGCCTGACCTCCAGTTTTTGCAAAAAGTTTTAAGCGGAAGCGTTTAATAACGAAACTGAAAAAACAGCTTCCGGGCCAAGGGAGGAGCAATTTCATCAACTGTGTCTTCAAAGCAGGGTACACACTTGAAGTCTAGGAAATTGATAGTCAGACTGCCCTGAGCGTCAAGTGCAATTTGTAAGGATGTGGCTTCCCAGTACTGTTCCTTCAGTGCTGTTCTTGAAACAGTGATCATGCTTCCTGGGTCAGACCAGAACCTCAACATCCCTAGCTTCTCTAGAATTGCCCTCAGAGCTCTAAACCAAGGAACTGATTTGATGGTAGATGATTTCATGAGCTCGCGAAGAAGCTCCCTGTATGGGGACAATTCCTCCACGGTCCACAATCTATACCAAAACATCAAAACTTTGTAATGGATTTTATGGACCAACTGTCTGTGTGCCAAATCAAAACAGAGTGGAACTAATGGGGTACTTGCTGGGAGATTAGTCAGAGATCTAAGGAATCGATTTTCGACCAATGACAACGGTGCTATTTTACCAGAGCCCCAGAGTTCTGCTCCATATAGTGCACCCCCTAAAATTTTCATGTTGTAAATTTCCAATGCTGGCGCCAACTGCCTAGTGAAGGTATTTCGGTGTATGTTCGCCAGGTTTGCAGTATGCAGTAATTTTAACACGAAAACCTGCCTGGAGATCGCTTAAGATTTCAGCCTCTACAATCCAATCCTGGAGTCGGGATGATATCTGTTTACAGAAAATCTTTTGCAAAGAATCGATGAGGCTTATCGGCCTAAAACTAGAAGGCTTAGTTCTGTCCCCTTTTTTGTATATTGGAACGATCTCGGCATTTTTCCAGGAGGTGGGTATGGGGCTACCCCTTAAAATGAAGTTTGTTAGGACATTAATATACCTGCCCCATAAAACCACATCCTCCTTATAGAGATCATTGGGGATACGATCGGGCCCAGGCGCACGTGCAAGAGGCAATTGCTGCTAGAGTCTCCTCAAGCGAGATGTGAAGGGCATTTACGTCCAGGGCCTCAAGGACCAGGCTTACGTCTTGTCCCACAAGTATCTCGTCTCTTGATGCATATAGGTACCAAAGTGGGTTTCCCAGGCTTCCGGTTGGACCGTAAGTTCCAACTGGCACTTATTGTCCTTTAGCCAGTATGCAGCCACACTCCAAAACTTTTTCGAGTCCCTTGCTAACAGAGCACTCCTTAGCGATGACCAGACGCTAGCCTCCCATTCCTTTTTGGCTTTTTCAATGGTTCGTTTGTACTTAGTACGGCAAAGTATTATATCAGGGCGAGATTTAAGCTTGACTGCCTTTAGAAGTTCCTGTTTTGACAGCCTGCATTCTTTTGTGTACCAAGCTCCCTGCTTATTTTGTATGTTGGTTTTCACTGTCTGCGGCTTCCCCTGGCTGCCCAGTAAATCCCTGATTTCTCTATAGAGGAGGTCATGGCTCGTGCCTATCTCATCATCAACCTGCTCCATGGTTGAACTAGCGGCTTTTTCGAGAAGAGCAGAGACCTTCCCCTTAACTGAACCCAGAGCCTCCGGGTGAGTCTCAACCCAGCTCCACTTGATTCTCCTCTGATTGTTGGCAACTGAGAGGAGACCAATATCCGGGCAACCCCGATCTACAGTGCACCCAGGTGCTTGGTTTGCGAGGGTCAGAGCAAGAGCATTGTGGTCACTATCAACCCTTTTGACCACAGCCATGTCCAAGACAAGATGCCAGTGGTTAAGGGAAACAAGGCAATAGTCAATTCTGCTTTCCTGGGCGAACCTGTTAAAGGTGGGGTCCCCTTTTGAATCTGAGGGCGTCCTGCCATTTGTAGCTCTAAGATCATGCTGCAGAGTAAGTGCCAGCAACTGCGCTCCTCTTGCACTCCACCTAACCAAAGGCAAATCAAGCTGGGGCACCTGCCATTCGCAGTCCCATTCATTGGTTAGGTCGTCGGGGACTGAAGCCAGAGGCTCAAATGTACAGTTAAAGTCCCCACAGACCAATAGCTGGGAGTTCTGAGAATACTGGGTTAATGCATTGTCAAGGATGCGCAGTGTATCTGTTTCAGCCATGCCTTTCTTTACCCTGTTATATACATTGAAAATTCTCATTCTTATACCACTGTTGTTAACACTAAACTGCACATCACTTAAACCCTATTGTTTATCCTTACTTTAGCCCTGATCCTCAAATAGACTTTATACGTAAGCTAATTTAACCCACACTGTTACTGCAAGATTGTTCTTTTGCAAACATTTCAACTGACTCTGAAACTAAAACTACAGAATCACTTATCCTAATCTTGATGGCATCCCACACCTTCTTGCCCTTATTTCCATTAAATGTATTTCTTTGATAGTTTGTTCTTCTTGAAATATTTATTATAAATACATGTTCTCATTGAAATTGTGTCTCTGAAATATAGTGGGATAAAGTGCCACGTTACTGTTAAACTGGTAATGAGTAATACTTCAATATCACGAAAGAAGCACATCCCACTAGATTATGGTCTGTTAAGGTGGGATTTCTATGTGATCTTCACATTGTCAGGAAATGCATAATGCTGCAGACATAAAGTGCAATTGAGCAGTGTAACCTTATTTCTGGCTGCACTTCCAATTACCTGCCACACCCTACAATAGATTGGCGAGTCCTTGAGACTCCCTGGGTGTGATTGGTAAATCAATGGCCAGGTGATGCGGATACAAGGGCACCTTACCAGAAAGTGTTCAGCCACTCTCTGAATCAGCACTGTAAAGTGATCTCATGGTCCCCTTTAAATACTATTGTCACTGCTTTGAGGGGTATAAACCCTGCTAGGGCGAAACAGGCCATTAGTGTACCTCACCTCAAAGTTCTGAGGCTTTAGAGGGCATTGGAACACTCTGTTGCATAATTCGAAAAGGTGTGCAAAATGTCCTCATGGCAGTAGATGGTTTGTTTTTCTTTCATGCTGCATACATTAGATGAATTTTCTGTAATGGGAGCATGCTTTGGATAGACACACTTTTGAAGATTTGGACACACAGCACACCGCAATGCAAACCATGGAATGCACCCTTTTCAAATGTGCAGATACTTAATCAGTGTCCAGCTCTTATGGCTCTTTTGGGAGTGTTGTGCTCCCTTGCTCTCACTTCAGACTTCAAATGGTGAAACTGCTAGTCCAAGCTAGTCAATGTTCCCATTGTGTGTCCCTCATAGTTTCAGAATATTTATCAACGGGTATTATTTTCATTTACAGAGATCCCATAGCCAAAATAAATACGTAAAGATATAACAAAGACACTAAAGAGACAGGCTAAATAAAAAATGCATTTATTCACAATTCACATGAGGAAGAAGTAAATAACTTAATTATGTATATGTTAGAAAGAAGTAAGGCTCATATTTATGAAGGTAGGAAGGTGCCTCTTTCTGCACAAAAACAATCCTGCTTACGTAGCAGGTGCCCTTAAAACATGGTGCAAGTGTGCCTGCATTGGCGCTAGACAGCAGTTTGTGCACCGTCGCAGGCAGACTGCAAGAATTCACTGCATAATGTTGCATATTGTGCATTCCTGCCCTCTCCCTTTCACGCAGCGCAGCAAGGTGGCTTGTCGCCATCGTCCACAAGAACTCCCTCCGCCTGACCACCAAAACCCTTGAAACCCACAAAGCCTTCAAATCCACTGCCTCCACACACCACACCCTCCTCAAAACCACAAAGAAAACGGCCCTACAAGTCAGAATCAACACCAACGCACACAACAGCAAAGAACTCTTTGCCATCGTCAAGGACTTCGCCAAACGCCACAGCGAGACCACAGAAGCCTACCCCTCCCAAGACCTCAGCAACAAACTCGGCACCTACTTCCACCACAAGATCAAACAGATCTACAACTGCTTCAACACCCAAGACCCCCCCATCACTTCCGCCACAACCTCACGAGACAACGCCGCCCCTCAACAGATCTAGCATAACTGGACCCCACCCACCACAGATGACAACCTCAAGACCATGAAGATCATCCACTCCGGAGCCCCCTCGAACCCCTGCCCACACCACATCTTCCACAGAACCACCACCACCATCTCCCCCCAAAAACGCTGCACCATCAACTGCTCCATCAAGACCACTACCTTCTTGGACGACTGGAAACATGCCAAGATCAACTCCCTGCTGAAGAATCCATCAGCCAACCTCAAGAACCTCAGAACCATCTCCCTGCTTCCCTACAGACCTCAAGAACTTCAGACCCATCTCCCTGCTTTCCTTCCAAGCCAAGGTCATCGAGAAGGCCATCAATGCCCAACTCTAAAAGTTCATTGAAGCCAATCGCGTCCGGGACTCCTCTCAATCTGACTTCTGAAGCAACCTCACCACCGAGACCACCCTCCTCTCTGCTACCAACGACATCCGATCCTTCGTAGACCGGGGAGAAACAGCATCCCTCATCCTCCTCAACCTCTTGGCCACCTTCCACACCATTTTCTACAGCACTTTGATCACGAGACTCCACGAAGCCGGCATCAACGACAAGCCCTGGACTGGATCCGTTCCTTCCTTACCGGTAGAACACAGCGAGTCAGACTTCCCCCGTTCCTCTCAGAACCACAGAGATCAGCTGCGGAGTGTCTCACGGCTCCTCCTTGAGGCCCATGCTTTTCAACATCTACATGGCCCCGCTCACAGCCATCGTCAAGAGCCACAGACTCAACATCAATTCCTACACCAATGACACCCAGCTGATTCTTTCCCTCACCAACGAGCCCACCACCACAAGAAACAACTTTTACCATGGGATGAAGGCCGACGCCACCTGGATGAGAGACAGCTGGCTCAAGCTCAACTCAGACAAGACTGAAGTCCTCATCCTGGGGCCCAACACATCTGTCTGGGAAGACGCCTGGTGGCCCGCCGAGCTAGGAACCTCACTCCACACCCACATACCATGCACAAAACCTCAGCATCATACTGGACTCTTTGCTCACCATGAACCACCAGATCAACGCTGTCACCTCATCATGCTTCCACACTCTTCGCCTGCTTTGGAAGACCTTCAGATGGATCCTCACTGAGGCCAGGAAGACGGTCACCCACACACTCGTCAGCAGCAGACCCGACTAAGGCAGTGCACTCCATGCAGGTGCCACCCAGAAACTCCTCAGGAAACTTCAGAATGTGCAGAACGCGGCAGCCAGACTGGTCCTCAACATCCCACGCCACAGCCACATCTCCGAAAACCTGCAAGAACTCCACTGGCTCCCAGTCAACAAAAGAGTCACTTTCAAGCTCCTCGCACATGCCTACAAAGCCCTCCATTATGCTAGACCAGCATACCTGAACCAAAGCCTCTCATTACCCATACCCACCAGACACCTCCACTCCACCCAACTGGCCCTTGCCACCACCCTCAGATCCACAGGACCAGGAACAGAGTAAGATCCTTCTCCTACCTCACCGCCAAACCCGGGACTGCCATGCCTCTCCACCTCAGGCTCTCCCTGTCTCTGACACAATTCAGGAAGGATACCAAGACCTGGCTCTTCGAATGAACCACAGCGCAAAGTCGGACCTTCACCCTCCCCTCAGCGCATTGAGACCCTCAAGGGTGAGTAGTGGCGCTTGACAAGCACTAATTGATTGATTGATTGATATTGATAAATATGGGCCT
Source organism: Calotriton arnoldi (assembly GCA_963921515.1). Classification (NCBI taxonomy): domain Eukaryota; kingdom Metazoa; phylum Chordata; class Amphibia; order Caudata; family Salamandridae; genus Calotriton; species Calotriton arnoldi. The sequence continues at coordinate 1,300,918 of CAWUFW010003117.1, forward strand.
CACTATACATGTGAGGATGACACACACAAATTTCCAGTGGGCAAACGCACTGCAAAGTCAAAGAGATGTTCAGTGGATGAGTGCTGCCAGAAAGAGAGAACACCTAACTGAATACCAGGGGGATTGGTGATACAGTCTATGAGCTAAGGGGGATGCAAACACTGGATAATGAATATCGGATCAGCGTCCCACTGTTAGAACAAGAAAGATGTTGTATAACGACAATGATAGCTAATATAAAAACAAAAAACACAAAAAAGTTCAAGTTTTTTAGTGCAGCTTTTGTAAGCTTAAAGGTATTTGTTGTTGTAGAGTCAATGACTTCAATGACTGACACGATACATTCACGAGCCACATTTGGACCTACAATCTCCTTTACTTATCATAGGACATTTGACTTAATTGAAATGCAAACGGCTTTTTAGACAGTCACGAGTTACTTAACTTAGTAGAGATTGCATATTAGCATGCAGAAGTATATTCGTGTCAGCCATGGGTAAAAGTATTAATGGCTGTAATTGTTCAATCTTCATGTAAAAAGAATGGTAGATTGATTAACCACACCAAGCATGAACCTAATTTAATCCCACCATCCTGCAATTTTAAATTGCCTTTGTTTTAATCAACCTCGTCCTCTCAAATATGCAAATTGTATTTAATCTCTGGTCAATAAAAGAAAAATGCTTTTCGCCTGCTTTCGAGATTAGAATTTTATTCACACTGTCTGGACGTTTTGACATAATAATTGCTTTTTGTTTAAGCAACAGCACTTCGAAATACTTTTACAACATATATCTAATCATGTTTTGGCGCTTTTATAGCACAAACTGCAGAAGTATAAAAACATTTTTCACGTCTTCCTGTGAATTAAGGATTTCAACATCTTATTGAAAGCCACCAAACCACTATGCAGAATTCTGCGACTTGGAGTAGCAAATTATTCAGCAAGATTTAAGTTAAGTGGCAGATAAAATGGCAATTACCTGGCATATCCTCTGTCAGTATTATTTTATTAATTTGAGATCAAAACAACATTGTTGGTGAAATCTGCAGATTTTGCACATTATGTGTCAAATGCTGTAAATCCATACTTCTGCAATAAATGCTGCAGACATAGAATTGCCTAAATCCATTGTTCCTCATCATTGGTAATTGTTGTATTAACAATTTATTCATGACAAGTCTAAACCATCCAATCAGTGTCCATTGTTAGCTACACTTTGAAGAAAACAGCTTTTTCAAGCTAACTGCCCCAAAATAAACATGTAATATAAAAATAGATAACAGGTACCATGTATAATTTGGTTCTATATTGCCGTCTTTGGGTTTTACCCCTCGATAGCAACATTGGACTATATTATACACTTTCATATTATGTATTCTCTCTCTGTCTTTTCTTTCCTCTTTATCATTTTAGCATTCCCTCTCCTCTCTGTCTGTCTGCTCCTCTCTCTCTATCGCTCTCTCTCTCTCTCTCACTCTCTCTCTCTCTCTCTCTCTATATATATATATATATTGAATGTCTTCTTTGAGATGTTAGAAATATATATTTTTTTGACAATATGTTGTAAGGGATCCTTTGATAAGCAACACACGGGTAATCATACTATCATATATGGTTACCCTTGGTTGAAGTTCAATTGTATATAAATACCGGATTTTAGTTATTTATATATTTATGTATTTATATTTATTTATATATATACATATGTACCTAAATGTTCAACATTGATTTGCAACAATGAAGAAAAGAACATGCTATAAATATATAACATGAAGTCCTTTTTTAATATTGCCGGCTGGCAACATTGATCAATGTGTAGTAAGCAACATCGTGATTCACGACAAACAATTCAATATAAACAAGTCGTTTTTCTATGTTTGCTGGGAGCACGACACTATGGTGATGTACAAAAAAGTTCACCGCAAAGCATTTCGCATGTGATCAAGGCCGGCAACGGCCGAAACGTATCATGACATTTTAATCTGTGAGCGATAAAAAACTATCACACAAATTGCAACAGGAGTTCGTGCTCTCTTTTTCGCCGCATGGAAGTGGAAGAGGGCGTTTAATCAGGTTGAATATATATATATATATTATCTACTGGTGGTCGTCATTTGAGATGTCATCAGTGATGTCATCAGTGATGTCACTGACCATGTCATGAGTGATGTAATATGTGACGTCATCAGCAGTGCATTGCGCAACAACTTCTACCTTTGCGCCAAATTTAGTGTAATTACGTACAGCAGTGGGGGAAGTAGGTTCGACAATGCATTCCTATGAGAATTAAAATGGGAACAACACACTTTTTTTGAACGCCCTTTTTCTCAGCCCCCATTTAACGGATCACCCCAAAACTTCCCATGCACAACAGAACTTGTTTTGGTAAAATTTTGTGAAGATTCGTCAAATGGCACCAAAGATATAGGCATGTCAAAAAACCCTTTTCCTATGGAAACTAGGTTATAACTATAACTACCTACTGGCGACTGCCAGTCGCTAATATATATATATTATATATTACAAATATATATATTTATATAGATATATATATATTTATATATATATATAGTCATGTGATCAAGGCCACTTGGACGGCTGAAACGCGTCATGGCTGACATCTGAGTTTGCTGACAATAAAATTTCACTTCAGGCAGGACCCCGGGGTCGGATGACTCACATACAGCCACTGACTCACCTACTCCCTCATCCATACAGGCAGTCACACACACCCTCACCCACCCACACAGACACTCAGACACCCATGCAGGTACTCAGACAACCAATAACTCACCCATACAGCCACTCACGCACCCACACACACATGCATAAGCCACTTAGACACCAACTGACATACTGATACAGACATTCACACAACCAGTCACTCACCCATACATTCACTGGGACACCGAATCACTCACTTATAAAGTCAGTCACACACCTACTGAATCATCAATACAGGCACTCATACACCCACTGATTCACCAATACACCTTGGTATATATATGTAACACCCATATATTTTTTTTTAAACACTCACACTCACTTGATAATGTCATCAGTGATGTCATTTGAGATGTCATCAGTGATGTCATCAGTGATGTCACTGACCATGTCATGAGTGATGTAATATGTGAGTTCATAAGAAATGCATTGCAGGGGCATAAGTTATAGTTAGCTCAAGTAACTATAACTGCTGAATTTCACTGGTTTTGTAAGAGTGAAATCTGAGCCTAACTAATACGTCCTTGTAACCTTTGGTTTTTTCAGTGAATATATATATATATATGTATATATCTAGGTTTTCTTTCAGCTTTTTGCTGCACAGATACAGATGCACTGCTCTTGAGCAGTTGGTATGTTGACTCGTTAGCTGTGCAACCTAATCTACCAATGTTCAGCTCAATTCTGACTCCTTTTTAACTTGCTATTTTAGTCCATGGGCCCCACATGTCAGATTATTCATGAAAATCGATTTTGTAAAAGGTCGAACTTTTACAAAATGTGCGATTGTTAAATGTCTCAAAGAAAGAAAAATTCATAATAACCTGTTATTCCCTATCCTATGAGAGTGCAAAACGAAAGCACTATGGCCATGATATGACAACTACTATTTTATTTAAAAAAATAATTTGGAAAATAGAAAGATCATATAAAAATAATGCTAGTTACTGCTGTTACAAAACAGACACTTTCTAAGACAGCTTATAAGAAAGGGTAAGAGGTTATGGGAATAGACAAAGAGGGATAAACACAATTGTCCTAAAAACAGCAATAAAGAGTCACTGTGATATATAAAAAATGCATCAAAAGAGAGATCCAAATATAAAAACATGGGTAAATGTAAACCTGAAGGGCAGTGTTTAAATTGAGCTTGTGGTTCATGGTGGGGGCCACCGTCACACATTTTGGGGGACCAACACTTAATTTTCCTAATGAAACATCTCCCGAGATCAAGAGAGTGAAAAACACACAAAGTGGAAAGGTAGAGTAAGAGAAAGATGGAAAAACCAGGCGGAAGCCAAAAACCAGGAACCTGCAAGGGTTGAATAAAGGCGGTGCAAGTGTTGGGTACGAGTTGGATTAAAGAATAAGCAGCCTTGGTATTAAAGAGCACTGGCTGCAGACTTCTGAGCAAAGCTTTGGGCATCAACACTCATTCTTTTACAAATTGGGCACCGCTGAAGACTACTTTCTAGTGGCTCAGAGGACCTTCCCAAACCCTCTTCCCTTCTAAGGGTGGGGATATATTTAACTCCTGGTTTCTCTCAGACTTTCTCAATAGGATCCTTTGATTGGAACATTGGTGGAAATCTATATCTAAACTGTCCCACAGCCACAGAATTGTATCAAAATGGCACAAGTCATTAAGCGCAAGGCTCTATATTATCGGTGGCAAGGATTGGCCTCAGTGTTTTAAAGTACCTGGATCCAGATTGCCTATTGGGAGAGTCTGAGAGAAACCAGGAGTTAAATATATCCCCACCCTTAGAAGGGAAGAGGGTTTGGTAAGGTCCTCTGAGCCACTAGAAAGTAGTCTTCAGCGGTGCCCAATTTGTAAAAGAATGAGTGTTGGTGCCCAAAGCTCTGCTCAGAAGTCTGCAGCCAGTGCTATTTAATACCAAGGCTGTGTATTCTTTAATCCAACTCATACCTCTTTGATGCAGTACCCAACACTTGTTGCGCTTTATTTAACTCTTGCAGGTTCGTAAAGGGGCGACTGAAATATTATTTGGTTCATCTGCCTATGCAACGTACAAGCTAAAGCCTTTTGCCCGCACATTCCGTATCTTTATGGAGCCTGAAGAATAGGGTCATTGAGTTTGTTTGCAACCTAAGTATACCTTTGTAAGTGTAACGATTGTCTTATGCATGAAAAAATAAAGCTGTTGTGTAGCACATTACGATTTGACTAAACCAAACTGTGGTCAGGAGAAATACGCACCTCCTCCAAGAGGCTATAGGAACGCATTCTTCTAATATAAAGAGTGTTTCTGACATCACAAGAGAACTTATGGATGGTTTGTACTGACCTTTACACCTGCTTCATTCTGCTCTACTTATTTGAAAATGCTAACTCGTTCTCTTTATTTGTCCTTGGCATAAAAAGATAAAACAAACATTTCAGACAAGCATTTAGTCAATAATGCCCAAGATATCTTTGTTGGTAACTGTATCTTCTGACTGTAGGGCAAGCACAAATGCTAAGGAGCAGGGTTTGGCCAGCCGATCACTAATCATATAGGAAGTAACTAATAAAGTTACGTTTTCCAGTCGGACAGAACAGCCTAAGGTTTAAACAAACTAAGGCACTGTATGTGGCAAAATGTGCAATCCGTGTTCATTCTACAAAAGTTCTAAACGGATTCAAAACATATTCAATGTTGAAGGCAAAATGAAAGATTTTTGTCTGTTTTCATTGTTTACCATATTGTTGAGGTAGGAGTAGGACGCCTTCCACCAGCACTGAGTTTTTAACTCTCAGCTCTTTCCATTTCGGAACTTGTAGTTCCGCATTCTGATCATGAATGTAAACCTACAAGTCCCAGAAAGCAAATGTTGTTGGCCACCTTGGTGACTGGTGACACGGGGCAATTTCACAGTATGTATTTACACAGCTGAGAATAGCATTACAACATGCATTGTTCATTAGCATTTTCAATAACTGCTTTTGCTAGTACCCCTCTTAATGGTAGTCATTTTATCAACCTCCTAATGATAAAGGGCTGAGCCAGAAACCACGAGAATCAAACCCATCTTCTGTATTGTTACATTCTGCCAAGTTCTTGAGAGCTAGTTGGTGAAACCGAGCTGTGTAAGAGTTTATAATATTCATAAGGGAACCCCTGAAGAAATTAATAAAGTCTTCCTATATCAGGTCATGGACGTTCTGATGATCAGCAGTTCTGACCAGACTAAAGCACAGTGTTTCTCTTAATGTGTCAAATGTGGAAAGAAAGAAAGGGGAAAGCAGGGCTCTTTGAAGATGAATGCTTTCCCTCAGCCTGTTCGTTTGAACAATGGCATTTCTAACGCTGCATTCTGATCACCTGAGGTAGAGAAAAGAGCATACAGGTGCTGCTTTTGTTCGCAAGAGGAGGGGCTGCTTTAGTCAGAGCTTCCCCACTTAAAGAAATCGTGTGAAACTGGGCAAACCATTTCACCTCTGGTATTTATATGGAAAACCTTATACAACAACCATTAACGATGATGGCACTTGTAGTACTTGAGGGGGGGAAGGTGATAATGTTGAGATACATGGGTGGGTGATGCAAACCCCATTCAGAGCATAGGACATTGTAGATTGCTTTGCTTGGGTCCAGTGTACTTGGCTTGATATGATTCAACATAGCTTTATGTCTGTTCTCTAACCCTGAGCAAAAAGAATAATATACTTGAGGTTGATTGAAAAATAACTAATTTAGTCTGGACACCACACTTGGCACTACTTATTTGCCATCTGGCTCCTTGACTTAATTGCAGTTTTGAAAGACTATTGTTAATATGGATATCGATGGGTTTATTGATAGGAATGAACTGTCGTTCTTGTTAACAAAAACACCCGTCTTGAACTCGACTTGTACCTCGACATGCAAGTAAGTATGTAGTCAGGCAGTCCCCACGACCTAGGCCCGAGATAACTGATTAATGGGTCACAGGTGGAAGGGTGCATAGCTGGCAGGCAAACACGTGAGCAGGAAATTCTTGATCAATCCCAGAGATAGGCGCTGCATCCCTAACAATGGTCAGGGGAAATTACCCCCAATAAATCACACATGGCCCGAGAGGATAAGTGCACTTCAAAAACATCATAAAGATAGATGCCACATGAGTTAGGAACACATAGCCAATCAGGACCTAGCACACATAGTGATCATGCACTTCCCCTGCTGAACATCTGGACACATACACCAATGGCCACACTGTGTCCACGCAAGGTCGAGACCCACATGCAGTAAGCTTTTGACAATTCATTTATGACTCTAAGGCAGCAACCAACATTCCACACCATATATAGTACGAGAGAAACGTTTATTGCTTGTTGTACAATTGCATATTAAGGGGCAGATTTACAATAAACCAATGCAGCGTGGTGCAGCAAGTCATTTTGCTGCGCCGCGCTGCGTTAGTTTGGAAGCACAGGCATGCAACATATTTACAACAATATGTCGTATCTCTGTGCTTCCCACTGCGCTGGCGGACAAACTGCTACTATGCGCCGACCAGGCACCCTTGCACCATGGTGCAAGGATGCCTGCGTGACGGGGATGATTGTTTTTGTGCAAGAAGGGTTCCCTTCCTGCACATAAACAATCAGAAATGGCGTTTTACAACTTCTATATGTGCTGCAATAGCACACAAAGAACTTGTAAAACGTCATTGATTTAAAGGATTGTTTACGTACACGAAGGGACACTTCTTGTACATAAACAATCATTAGAGGTAATTTCCTCCTTCTATGTGTGCTGCAGAATGCAGCACGCATAGAAAGTGTAAAAAAAACGAGGAGAAATGAATACATTTCTCCTCGTTTCGCCTCCTTACGCCTCCCCTGGGGAGGCGTAGCATTTAGACGCATTTCCAGATTTACGATTTCTTGTAAATCTGGAAATGTGTCAGGTTCTATGGGTGTTGCATGGGAACACCCACAGCAACACCCATGGAACACCCCTTTCATGCAAACTGCTGCTTGTAAAGGGGCCGTATTTACAAGGACAGGAAAAGCCATGCAGGGCGGCTTTTCCTGTCCTTGTAAATATGGGACAGAGAAATGCGTTGCCGTGCGTCACAAAAAGTGACGCACTGGCAGCGCAATGGGCTTGTAAATCTGCCCCAAAATACCCAATGTAAATTGAGACATTCCTCAGACCATAAGCCTGTAACTCTTTTCCCGGCCACACTGTTCAATTAAACAAACTCTTCCTGTTTTGCCAAATATCTCTTGTTTTCTGTTTTTTTACGGTAAATCGAACCTGAGCAACATTTTAGCGAGCTAGATATGAGGGTTTGGGACCTTGTACCCCACTGCAGCCTAAGGGAGGTGACCCCGGCTAGACGGATTCACATTGCGAAATGACAAAGGTGTGCCGACACCACAATTGATTGGAAGTTCTTGTGAATCCTCGGGCGGAGATCCGTCCTGGAGCAGCCATCACAGAGGGTAAGAGACCACATCCGAACCTGAAACATTGTCTTCTTTTAAAACATTTGGCATATGGCAAACTAGGGAAAAGTGAAAAAGATAACCTGCATGCCCAGTCACTGATAAGATCTGACATATTACCTATTTTATATGACCCAACTGTATCAGTTGTAAGGCGGCCTCAGAGGCGATCCTGCAGAAGTCACCTTTTTCTGATAGTTAGCATGCTGGGAAAGGTGAATATTTATTGTATAGCCCTTTATGTCTCCCAGAACTCTATTTTTGTGATACAGCTATCCTTTATGGGCAGAGCTGGCACCTCAGTCTCATCATTTTTTGGTCAAAAACGATTTATCAGTGCTAACCGGTTTCTTAACATCGGTGGTATCTAAAAGGAATAATAGGTATTGGTTGCTTGGTCTCTTGGACCTTTGGGTGTGACACAGAGTGAACGCTTGACCCCTGGGTGTGACACAGGGTTTGATTTCGACTTTAGGGAAAACTTGGACCAAGGAAACTGTGCGTGACCAAGAAGGGTCGGTGGTTCCAAAGTTATTACATTTTGGCATCTGTGACTATCACCTTTGTCTAAGAGTGGATAGTGGGGGACTATCCAGCTCACTTAGGAACGTGTTTCATGCTAGTCTATTCTTGCTACAGGATAAATTGCAGTGCACAACTGTATACAACTAAGTTTTGTTTTTGGCAATGTAATACTTTCTCTTTCAGTCATTGATGAAGTGTATTGTTGTATGTGATGTCACTGTATTAATTTACATTGAAAACTGTATTGTATTAAAATCAAGTCATGCAGGTTTTGCTCTAACCTATTGCACATTCGCCCTGTATTACAAAATACTACGTATGCAGTCTTATCTTGTTTCACGTAAATGCATGTTTGAACTGTTTTATGTAAGAAACTGCAAGTGCTGAGCTCATGGTATGTAAAATTGTAAGAGTGCACCATGACCATGTACCAATTGCCCCTAAGATTCGACAAACCAAACTAGGAAAACGTCATTTGAATTGTGTCAGACAAATTACTAAGTTGCCATGGATTACACACTAAAGCACATGGAAAATAGGTTCCCCAAGCAGATAAAAAGACTAAATGAGTTTTGCCAAGAGTAGCATTCACACACGAAGTCACACATATTTTCCTGGCCTAAGGAGGGAACAATTGACAGAAATTAATTAAAGCACACTAAAACTCACATAAAAACCAAATATGCAGGTCAAAACAGAGACAGGAGAGGCATTATTAGAATTATGGGCATCTTCTAAGAGGACAAGAATGATAACCCTACAATGCCTTTAGCAAATAAACCGTCAGCACCTCCCGCACACATGCAGGGATGGACGTTCTCACTCCCGCTCCTCCCATTTTTGGCTACTTAAACTCAGCAGTTATAGAAGCCGACAAGCCCTCCCACCAAAAGAAGTTCAGCCCAAGTTCCTAAGAAAAGGCACCCAAAAGCTTAACACCCCGTCTACCTCACACAACACCTCAAAAGTGGGTAGAATACACATTCCCACTGGGCAAGCATAAGCGGGTATCAGTAAAGCTTGTGGTGGTTCTAGGCAGTGTTTCAGTGAACTCAGGATAGGAAGGGAGCTCCAGTCCCCCAGGAACCTATGACGAGGGTGGGGCTATAGAATTTGCCCAGGTAGCTGAAGACAAAACGGAGGCTGAACTCTAAAGTGAAGCCAGGTCATCAAAAGCAGGGCATAGTTTGGAGCAAAAGAGACAGGTCAGATGGCATGAGGAAGAGAGGCGTGATCTCTTGCTTGAGAAAGAAAGGGCACGCAACCAGGAATTTGACCAAGAGCATAGAACATCATGCGCCCCACATGAGGAAAACAGAGATAGGTGTAGAGGGCAGCAGTGGGATGAAACAGAAGTAGATGAAAGGCTACTAGCAGGGCTCTGATTCACATCAACACACAAAGAGAAGTAGGAGGGTGGAAGGTTGCTATTTCTAGAGGTTAACAAGCAAAAATAAAATGTTAGAAAAACTGCCCTCAGCCACAAGAGTTTGTGGCATGCTTCATCATAGGGTTGCTGAACACACCTCTGCGCAAGCCAACGCCCGAGGTGGAGCAATAGGGTGGGGGAGACAATACAAACACATAGAAGAGTAGGGATCAAGTAGGAATTAGGTGCAGACAGACAAAGTTAAAACTAACTTGAGGAATTCCAAATGCCTATTTTATTCGTGGATTCCCAGGCTAGGGTTAAAAAAGGTTTTGCTAAACCTGTTGTTGGTGGTAGACTGGTGAGTTATGGACCATTTACCCCTCCACTCTGCAAAACTGTCGACATGTTTCAGCCGTTCATAGTGTCTTCCCCGGCTTTCATCAGGACTACTAAATCCCAGTATTTTTACTCTTCTCTCCTAACTTAATATGCCGATGGAAGTTTGAGCCCCTGTTAATACGTAGGTCATGTAATCACACTCTGATTAAAATCTTAATATGTAGATCGAATTTTGAGCCCATGTTAATACGTAGGTCATGTAATCACTGTGCTGGGAGGGACACAGCCTTAGTGATGGACTCACCTTAACGAATGTGGGACTACAGGGAGCCGTCCTCGCTCCCCCGCCTTTTCGAGCATGAACCACAGTGAAACTCGATTTTAATCAGAGTGTGATTACATGACCTACGTATTAACACGGGCTCAAACTTCGAAAGAGGTGCACATGCACCAAAACATGCTCATGACACATGGCGGCAGCACCAGCGGCGATACGCCCCCTCTTCCCATGTGTTCCACTCACCTGTAGTGTTACAAAGCTGAATACGGCATAACGGAGGCAATGGAGGGTAGTATCAAAAGATGTAGTCCCCCCATCCTCAAAAATATTTACTTGAAGGGGCTCCACAGCAGCCAGACCCATAGCCTATGACAAAAGCTAACATCGCCGTTGGACTCCGACTAAAAGCCACAGTTCCAACCCACTCAACAAACATATAGCACCAATCTGGAAACCCATTAGCAATTCGTGGGGGGGGCTCAATGGCTTATAAAAAGATTTGATGCATTTAGATAATCGATAGTGACCCTTATGCCCCAATAGTACTAAACCATGCCCGACAGGATTCACCTTCCGGTGCTTCACTAGATCACAACTAGTAGAGTGTGGATATCCCAACCCTAAGGTAAAAGAAAAATACAGGAACTCCGAAAACCAGTAATCACAAAGCATTTGTTATGTTTTTAAGTTAACAATCAATAAAAGTTATTTTAAATCAGGTAACAGAGACGACAACAAAAGTGCACCAAGGCAACGTATCATCAACTTCCACTACAAACCAAAGAGGACAATTTCTGAACTTTTGCCACTGGAAGAAGGAAAAACCCCTAGCCTGCTTCACACCTGAATGGGTGCACCATTCCTCAGTGTAATCGAGTCCTTCCATAGCAACAACCTCTGTTGTATCTTGACTCTGATGTTATTCTAGCCCTGCCAATAGAATCTTGGTGTAATGACATAACATAATATGTTGGGAGTGAAATACTCACAGTTGGCTGGGCTGAGCAGCATGCTGGCTGCTCCTGGTGGGGTCTTGTTCTAATCTTCTTGTGATCCTACAACTATCCTGAACAAACCTCTCTGAACCACCTCTACTTGTGTGGACCTGATCACTACAACCTCCAAGAACAAAATACTGTAATAGTCGTCCAATATGTCAGAAGAAACACAACTGCAGAAAGAGCACAGATGACTCCGAAGGGACTCGCATCTCGGACTACAATATCACAACAAAAGTTATGTATATTTCTGTGTATATGTACCCTTTGTCTGCTATGGGTAATACCACTCTTTAAACATACTGTGAAACAATACATTTTATTGACAACTTGCTTTCGGGAAGAACCATACTTGCAGATTGTAAATAATGCACATACAACTATCCTGAATAAACCTCTCTGAACCACCTCTACTTGTGTGGACCTGATCACTACAATTTTTGGCGACGATCCTGAAAAGAACCTGCGTCTGTCACCTCATCAAGCCTCAAGCAACATTAAGGTACAGATCAACTCAACTTAAGCTAAAGCAACTGGCATCCCAGACCCCACCAGTGACCTCTACAATGGTCGCCCTCAACTGTCTGCCAGTTGTTCTTCTGCGTCTGGAGAAGTGCCACTTCAAGAGCTGCCCATCCAATCTTGGGTGTCTACTCTCCAGAGTCTACGTGTTTTGCGCTCTGCTTTCAGTCAGGGTAACGCTGTATTACCCTTGTCTCTGCTTTCAGTTAGGGTAAGCCTGATTCTGTGTTCAACTGCCACATATCTACGTCTGCACTGTCTGGGGAAGAAGTGTGCCTTTGTATGTGTGCGCCAATCAAAGTGTGAACAACAACAGTTTCCTGGACCACATTGCCTCTGCTGTGCCTTCAGTGAGGGTAAGCCTCTTCATTTAGACATTCTACTTGTGGTCTCTCTTATTCAAGCTTTGCTGCTGTGAAGAGGTGTCCCTTTTTCTGCATGTCCTCCTACATTGGGGCATAGTACAATTTACCGAGTGACTGTCAGCATATCAAACCGTCATTTACAATATCTGATGATCTCCAAGTTTTGTGTTGTGGCGTTTCATGAATCATCAACTTTACGCTTGTGAAGAGTTTGAAACAGTAACCATGTGGACTTGCGTACCGCATTTCACTTGCACAATGCAGTTTATCAATTTCGTCTCTTTTCTAGGAACAGTATGCGATCATCAGTTTCTAGCCAAATGTCTTTGTGAGTTTTATTTTAATATTATTGACTTTCTGTGGGCAAGACCAGTTAAACCGTCATCGTGCGGTTTAAAATTTGGAAACTCCTACCTCTCTCTCCACGCGCAGACTTACTTGTTTCACGCGATCCCATGGTTGTGGTGCGAGTTGTTCTGCGCCCATTCTGTTGCTAGGCAGCTTTGTTCCCTGCAAGGACGTTATGGCGCATGGTCGTACCGATAGCCATTCGGCATGACGTCTCCTGCGTGCCGGCATTTTGCGTTTGGCAGCACCACACTTGCATCGGAGCCTCGTTTTATCCACCACGCAGTATTGTTTTCTGCCAACCAGCATTGTCCGTGTTATTAAAGTTTTGTGAAGAAGTCTTCGAGAGGAGCAACATCCCTGCCGCATTTGCTCACTTGTTACTGTATTATTTTATGGACATTCTTAAAGGGAAGTTTTTTCAAATTTAAGGTATTGTCTTATTTCAGTGTACAGATGCTGTCAACCTTTTTTTTTTATATATACGTTTGGCGAGTGACTGACACAATCTACGGACGAAACGTTTTTCCAACCTTTCTATCACCGGTTTTACAAGGGAAACCGTCGTTGTCGTCGTTTTGGAGAGACTCTGCAGTTTTGTCTACAGAATGGCTTTAACCACGCACATCATGAGTGATGCATCTTTCTCCAACAGTGACATATTTTCCAAGTGATTCAAGTGTTACCACTATTGCTTCTACTTCTTGTCAACAAGGCACTCTTTATATGCCAGCTGAGATTTGTGGTATTTGCTAGGTTTATAGCTTATTTTGTTTTCTTTACAGGTTAGCTCGGAGTGCACAAGTGTGGGTGTGCATAGTGTGCTGTCACTGGGCACCTGTTCTCCAGCTCACCATCTCACTAGCTTAGATGAATATGTTTAGTACAAATCTACTAATAGATTACATATATTTATGCAGAGTTTGTTTGCAGAGTGTTCCAGTGCTGCCTATGTGCAAGTGATCACATTCAGTCATGCATTAACTTTAGTATATTAGTTACTAGTCACATTCATTCATGCATTAATTTTAGTATATTAGCTACTAGTCACATTCAGTCATGCATTACTTTTGTATATTAGCTACTACTCTTTACTGTGTTTAACCTCCCTTACATTTCGGGGCAGGTCTCTATCTTTAAGTCAATCTATCCCTTACACGAGGGTTGGCCTTACACGTTTTTTTTTTTTTTGGTTTCCTATTGGTTTATGGACCCTAGCTTTACACCATGTAGGTACACGCTATCATGGTACACGCCGTCAAGAGTCCATGCATGCTATAAGTTTCCCTACACAGGAATCGCAGAGGGTTTGTGTCCCATCTGCTCATTGTACTTTCGTACACGTCTAACATGTATATGTGAGGTTTTTAGTCCTTCTCGCATTATTATATGGGTCCCTATCCATATCTGTTTGTTTCGTACTCACATGTGCACAATTTTATTCTGTCTTCCTCCTGGGAGCTATGAGAGGGTTTCAGTCCCTCTTGCATTATTATATGGGTTCCTACCCATATCTATTTGTCTTCCTCCTGGGAGCTATGCGAGGGTTTCAGTCCTTTTCGAATTATTATATGGGTTCCTACCCATATCTGTTTGTTGACATCGCTCAACCTCTCTGCATTATTATATGGGTTCCTACCCATATCTGTTTGTTGACATCGCTCAATCTCTCTTTGTTTTTCACGATGTCAAAATTACAAGGACTATGGTTTTTATGGTTCTTGGTCCCACCTGTTACTGCTGTAATCCCTCATCTTTTAAGGGTTTTCTTTCGGGTTATAGTCCTCCCGAACCTCACATATAGTTATGCTTTCATTTTATTGAACTTTTTATTATTAATATACACTGTTGTCTTTACATTATATGTTGTTATTATGTATTGATGATGGTGTTTGACTTGGGTGAGGATTATCCTTTTACTTTTCCTCATTTTACTTGTTTTCCTTCTTCTTTTCTGTTCCTTTTGTGATGTTTTCTCCTGGTGCCTCGTGTCGATTCTGAGCTTTCCTCGGCTTTTCTGCCGTGTTTTCTTTCCCTGTGTTTTCCACATCCTGAAGTCCTGAGTTTTGTTGGTTCACTCCTCTTCTGCCTTCTTACATTCTTGTTCTGGCCAGTGGGTATGTTTTGGGGCAGTTATTCGTGGTTCTTTTTCTCCTTTTCTCTGACGATGTTACTTCGTTCTTTTTCTTTTGTGTACAGAAGGGAGGATGGTTCTTATATCTTGGTTTGCCTCTCTTCTTTGCTTCTCTTATCCTTTCCTGTTGCTCTCTTCTTTCAATGGTTTCTTGTTTCTTATTTCCTCCGTTTTTTCTTGCTTCTTCATTGTTGTTTTTTTTTATATATAGAAGAAAGGGGGATATGTTGTATCTTGACTCTGATGTTATTCTAGCCCTGCCAATAGAATCTTGGTGTAATGACATAACATAGAATGTTGGGAGTGAAATACTCACAGTTGGCTGGGCTGAGCAGCATGCTGGCTGCTCCTGGTGGGGTCTTGTTCTAATCTTCTTGTGATCCTACAACTATCCTGAATAAATGAACCACCTCTACTTGTGTGGACCTGATCACTACAACCTCCAAGAACAAAATACTGTAAAAGTCGTCCAATATGTCAGAAGAAACACAACTGCAGAAAGAGCACAGATGACTCCGAAGGGACTCGCATCTCGGACTACAATATCACAGCAAAAGTTATGTATATTTCGCCTTACACGTTTTTTTTTTTTTGGTTTCCTATTGGTTTATGGACCCTAGCTTTACACCATGTAGGTACACGCTATCATGGTACACGCCGTCAAGAGTCCATGCATGCTATAAGTTTCCCTACACAGGAATCGAAGAGGGTTTGTGTCCCATCTGCTCATTGTACTTTCGTACACGTCTAACATGTATATGTGAGGTTTTTAGTCCTTCTCGCATTATTATATGGGTCCCTATCCATATCTGTTTGTTTCGTACTCACATGTGCACAATTTTATTCTGTCTTCCTCCTGGGAGCTATGAGAGGGTTTCAGTCCCTCTTGCATTATTATATGGGTTCCTACCCATATCTGTTTGTCTTCCTCCTGGGAGCTATGCGAGGGTTTCAGTCCTTTTCGAATTATTATATGGGTTCCTACCCATATCTGTTTGTTGACGTCGCTCAACCTCTCTGCATTATTATATGGGTTCCTACCCATATCTGTTTGTTGACATCGCTCAATCTCTCTTTGTTTTTCACGATGTCAAAATTACAAGGACTATGGTTTTTATGGGTCTTGGTCCCACCTGTTACTGCTGTAATCCCTCATCTTTTAAGGGTTTTCTTTCGGGTTATAGTCCTCCCGAACCTCACATATAGTTATGCTTTCATTTTATTGAACTTTTTATTATTAATATGCACTGTTGTCTTTACATTATATGTTGTTATTATGTATTGATGATGGTGTTTGACTTGGGTGAGGATTATCCTTTTACTTTTCCTCATTTTACTTGTTTTCTTTCTTCTTTTCTGTTCCTTTTGTGATGTTTTCTCCTGGTGCCTCGTGTCGATTCTGAGCTTTCCTCGGCTTTTCTGCCGTGTTTTCTTTCCCTGTGTTTTCCACATCCTGAAGTCCTGAGTTTTGTTGGTTCACTCCTCTTCTGCCTTCTTACATTCCTGTTCTGGCCAGTGGGTATGTTTTGGGGCAGTTATTCGTGGTTCTTTTTCTCCTTTTCTCTGACGATGTTACTTCGTTCTTTTTCTTTTGTGTACAGAAGGGAGGATGGTTCTTATATCTTGGTTTGCCTCTCTTCTTTGCTTCTCTTATCCTTTCCTGTTGCTCTCTTCTTTCAATGGTTTCTTGTTTCTTATTTCCTCCGTTTTTTCTTGCTTCTTCATTGTTGTTTTTTTTTATATATAGAAGAAAGGGGGATATGTTGTATCTTGACTCTGATGTTATTCTAGCCCTGCCAATAGAATCTTGGTGTAATGACAAAACATAGAATGTTGGGAGTGAAATACTCACAGTTGGCTGGGCTGAGCAGCATGCTGGCTGCTCCTGGTGGGGTCTTGTTCTAATCTTCTTGTGATCCTACAACTATCCTGAATAAATGAACCACCTCTACTTGTGTGGACCTGATCACTACAACCTCCAAGAACAAAATACTGTAAAAGTCGTCCAATATGTCAGAAGAAACACAACTGCAGAAAGAGCACAGATGACTCCGAAGGGACTCGCATCTCGGACTACAATATCACAGCAAAAGTTATGTATATTTCTGTGTATATGTACCCTTTGTCTGCTATGGGTAATACCACTCTTTAAACATACTGTGAAACAATACATTTTATTGACAACTTGCTTTCGGGAAGAACCATACTTGCAGATTGTAAATAATGCACATCATCATTTTCTATTGTCAAGGTTCAGGCTTAATATAATACATTATTTTTTAGCTGTCCTGAAAGGGTTTCACAAGCTGGGATTTTGAAACCGTGTCCCTGCGACAATTGTTCTCAACAAGATACAATGCACTTTATATTCTTTTATGATTTTTATTGTACACCAAGGCACATATTTGTTATTCCCTTGTTATCCTCATCAATGGTGGAAGATGATATTCCCATTTTAAGAGACAATCAATTTGCACAAGTCAAACCAGCTTTGCTATATTTACAATTGCTCCCATCCCCTTTGGTCTGTTTTGGGGTTGCAAGCTTTATTTCTGGTGTCCTTAAACTTAGGAAAAAGCTATTTAGTGACTAAATAGTGACTAAGGAGGGCTTTATATTTATTGAGCTGTTACTTTTACTGTTTTAATGATTTTTCTGTGATATTATATTTTCATGGATGGATTGTAGCTGTGTTTGTATATTTTTACTTTTTTAACATACTTGGTTTTAATGGTTGTTGGCTACATGTGGTTTTGAATTTCCGAATAAAGTATTATTGACTGACTGACTGGTTAATAGAATACGTACTTATCATTGAGGAACTGCTGGCTCGAAAGGGATTCACAAATGGGGAACTACAGTGCCTGCGTAGGAACCTTTAGTATGCCACTGTCATGGCTATGGGCTACGGCTCTAGGGGCACCACTACTTCAACACAAGCAGGCATTGGATTTCCTCATTGCAGAATAGTTAGGAAAACACTATGTGGTAAAATCCATGGATCCTATCATAATGAAAAGTATTGGTGGCATTGTAGGCAATAACCTACATCTTTGTAATAAGACCGCAAGGTTGCCTTTCAACTGTAAGACTGCATGGTTGCCTTGAAACTGTAACGCTTTACATTTTTGTTTTTCGTTTTATTGTGCAGTTTTTATCTTAACTTGCACAAAACATGAAGGTGTGGCTACGAATGGGTTAACTGACTCCTGCAAGAACCGCAATGTAAAGCACGTGTAATGTGACAGCTGTCTCGGTGGGGTTCGCCTATAAAACAAGCCTCTACCATCAAACATGTGCTTACTATTCAGGCAGCATCCCGAGCAGACGCGTCTTGCTGTTTTTCTTCAGTGTCTTCTAAAGAACGTTCCTCCTGTGTTCATCGAGTCTTCGGTGAACTCAGCGAGAGTCTCCAGGCAGACTAAACGGTTCCAGGATAGGAGCGCTTACTCAAGATGGCGGTCAAGCATGAGATCAGACTGATCTCAGCAGAAAGGGTGCCACGCAGGGCCGGACTGGCTTCCGGGCGTTTTGGCATGCTGCCGAGCTGGGGGCTGATTTCGTTGATGGGGACCTGCATGTGCTGAACGAAATTCGTTTTGCTTTGTTTATTTCGTAGCACACGCAGGTCTCCATCAACGAAATTAGCCACCACCGCAGTGACATCAGCCCCCAGCTCGGCAGCATGCCAAAACGCCCGGTAGCCAGTCCGGCCCTGGTGCCACGTGCACCACACTTTCCTGTAATTTATTGTTTTTGGAAAAAACCTTTAATTTTGTTCGGATTGCAGCACAGGCAGTAATTGGAATAGACAACGAGCAAGTGTGTTTTCAGTAAATGTGGAACAGACAACGAGGTATTAAGCCACTAGTGTAATTGTCTTCAAGTCAACCGGTGGAAGACATAATTCGGAACAAGGACGCAGTGTGAAATGATCATTTATTTGCTCATTGTGAAAATGCACATTTACAAACAATTAAGAATTGAGTTTTTGAGTCTTGTGTACAAAGTTGCGAGGCAGGTCCCGCATATTTAATAAAGACACTAGGAAATGGAGATACAAAGGACAGATTCTAGTTTACAGTTATCAGAGTCTCTTAATTAATGAACAAGCAAAAGTGAGTTATGGTAGGTAGGGCTTATATCATGATATATTTATTGTTTGGTTTATGTTTTAACTATCACCTATCATAGGAATGTATAGTATAGTCATCAATATATTTATTCCTTTTTCCAGATACCTGTGGGCATCTTTTCCTTTTAGAGTCTCAGCTCAGAATCTAGGTGAATATTCTTGTTAACTCCCATGGTGGGGGGGTTATGATATCTTGTAGCTTGGAGAAGTGTAGTCACCTTGTTAATCCTTATTTGCAGTCTCCCTCCCCGCTCTTCCTTCACTAACACCCTTCCCCCACTTGGCCACTCCAACAGTCTGCGCCATAATGGCTTTCAGACTTGGTGCTAACTGGAGGTGAACATTCTAACATCGAGTAAGTTCTGAGGGCACCCATGTTCTAACAGTCACCTACAATTACACTAAACTGAGCACTAGCATCCCACACACACTACGTAGCACCCTCTCACATAACACTTGGTACCAACACATGAACTCAGTCGGCTCCCAAGCTTTAGCCAGGTCATGTTATGTCTGTTCGCTGATTCCACATGCGGTAGGTGCAGATAAGCTTTACCTGTCCCAAGAGGTAGCCTCCGAAAAAGCAAAGTGCCTTAGTCACCTTTACCTGTGTAGGATAAGGGTTAAGATCCAGCCCAAAAAGTTAGAACCTCACAGGGTACTTGTAAACCTGACCCGATACAACACCAACCCAACAATGTTATACTTCTTTACTAAACCCAATGATATTCAAATCGAGCTGGACAGGATGCATAGAAAGGGCATCATAGGCGAGGGTACTGTTTGTCCCAGTGCTTAATTTGTAAAATATTAAGTGCCAGGGCTCTGACCAGGAGGCCACTGCAGCTTGCACCACCCATCGCCCTTGTCATTGCTGTCAAAACAACTAGTAACCATCTATTTCGCATGTGAATGCGACAGCTCAGATTATTCCAGGTCCCCAAAGCTAAAGGATTGGCTGGAGAGGCAGGTATGAGCAATTTTAATGTAAATTGTATTCCTAAACAACCGTTGTTCTGCTCATCTCTAAATTAGATAAGCAGCGCCACCTTGTGGTAGACTGTTCTAAATATAGTGTTGACAATTAGGTGCCGAGCACTGGAAACCAATTAAGTGCCGGTGCTGAGCGCCAGAAAGTACCGGCTCAAATTAAGCACTGGTTTGGCCCCAAGACTATCCAGAGAAGAGATGCTTGGAAGCAGCAAAACCCCGAACCCAATGCACAAACTTGTCCATTCCTACATCCATCTGTGGTCGGAGGGTGGCCCTTAGTGTACTTTTTAACAACCTGTGGTCTCCCGATATGGAATTCTTGTGTAGGGCCATCCAGCTTGGGGATAGGAAAGGAGAATGGGTCACATGGGGGAGGGTTCAATGACAGCATGGCTAACCCTTGTCAGGAAATCTGGAACACTGAGGTGAGTGGATACACTTGGCTAGAAGGGAAAGGTCAACCCATGATTGTATGGAAACTTACCCTGTATTTCTTATGTTTCAGAGGAAAAGTAACACTTCCAATGGGCACAAATGTTAACTGCAGAGTGATATTGCAAATTCCAGACATGAAATGGGGCACCTTCATGCTTATGGATTTCTACTGGCAGTGCAGCAAACACGCCTACACTTAGCTGATTCCCGGATGGAGGAGACTGTGCTCCCTGGTGACTGTGCAAACCCCGACCCTGGTCATTCCTGGAGAAGTGCTAACAGAGTTGTACCAGCACCTGTTAAAGAAAAATACCACCTTGCTGCACCAAGCTCGTGAGAAGAGGGTGGCAGACTATTTTGGCTGGGCTCAGTTCAAAGACATCCCAGAAGAGTTTAGACTGTTCACAGAGGCACAGCTAAGGGCAGGGGGGCCAATACCCTTCTTCACCCTACAGACAAAAGCTAATGCCCGCTGGCTCTGGATAACCAGGTGGGAAATGCTCAAAATGATGAACAGCACTGAGCTTGGCCTTAATTCAATCAAGGAAGAAATGCGACCCATCCCCCTTATGGTAATCCAGCATCTGTATGTGATGTACTTAATGACTGCAATGAAGGGAGGGGCCGGTGCTTTCATCCCAGGAAATGATATTGACAATGGAACATTAACACTCGCCATCCAAGCACTGCATAATCTACAGAGAAGCATGCATGAAGAAGAGGTGCCCCTGAGCAGGAGTGGTTTTCAAATTGGTTCTCCTGGCTCCCACGATGGATATCCGGTCTGTGTAAATCACTGTTGCCAGTTTTTAATGTGTTCCAGTTGGTTTGCGGGGTTCCACAATTGGGGATCACCTGCTGTAAAAACACAGTCCTCAAATTGGGAGAATGCAAATAAATAACAAAGGTTGTCGGTGTCCAAAGTGAGCAAAGGGAACAGCAGGAGCCTAATAAAGTAATGGTGGAAATGCATGAGTTTGAAAGTTTAGTTGAAGAATCAACTTGAGGGGGAAGTGTTAATATGGATATCAATGCTTTTATCGATACAAACGAACTGTTGTCCTTATTAATAAAAACACCCATCTCGAACTCCACTTCTAACTCGACACACAAGTATGTTGTCAGGCAGGCCCTGCGACCTAGGTCCGGGATAACTGATTAATGGGTCACTGGTGGGAGGGTGCATAGCTGGCAGGCAAACACGCTGGCAGGAGACTCTTGATCTATTCCACAGATAGGCGCAGCATCACTAACAATGGTCAGGGAAAATTGCCCCCAATAAATCACACATGGCCCGAGCGGGTACGCACTCTTCGAAAGCACCATAAAGTCAGATGTCACATGAGTTAAGAACACATAGCCAATCAGGACCTAGCATATGTAGTGATCATGTGCTCCCCATGCCGGACATCTGGACGCGTCCACGCAAGGTCGAGACCCAACTGCAGTAACTATTTGATCATTAATTTATAACTCTAAGGCAGTAACCAACATTCCACACCATGGATGGTATGATAGAATTGTTTATTGCTTGTAGAATTGTACATAAGATGTATGCAAACCCAATGTAAATTGAGACAGTGCTCAGACCTCAAGCCTGTAAATGTTCTTCCAGCCACTCTGTTTAATTAAACAAACTGTTCTTGTTTTGTCAATCTCCTCTTGTCTTCTGTTTTTTAACTTAAATCATACAGAAAACCTCAGTACTGGCAGCAGAAAAAAACAGAATCTCAATATACCTCTTGGAATATCAGGACCATCATTTTGTATTGGTTGCCTTTCTCTAACAAGAAATGGTTGTCTGCCATTATGCCAAGAACTACCTCCAATCTACCAACACTGTGATTTTCTTACAGGACCACTCTATAGCAAGAATTGCCTCCAGTATTTCAGCACCAGCATTTTTCCACAGGTGAAGGATATGCCAAGAATGACCTCTGGTATGCTAGTGTCAGTTATTTTCCACCGGGACCCGTTATGTCACAAAATACCTCAGTATGCTAGCACAAGCATTTTGCTGTTGGTGTCCCATGTGGCAGGTATTACCTCTAGTATCCCTGTGCCATGTATTACCTCTAATACTCTAGTGTCAAGTATTACCTCTAGTATGTAAATGCCAGTTACTTAGTCAAATGTGCTATGCTAAGAATTACTTTCAATATTCCAGGGACAGTGGCAGACTCTTGAGCACATCACAGTCTAGCTCACTCCTGTTCGCCTAATCCCACTCACTAACACTCGTTCTCATTTTCACTCACTCTTCTCTCAGATTCTCTCTCATTCACTTCACTTGCACTAACTCAATCACACTCACTCTCACACTTGCTTGCAAACACTCTTACTCTCATTCAATCTCTCAATCAGCATGAATATATAATTTTTGAGCGCTGACAACAGAAAGGTTGTGTCTGGCCAAATCAATGTGCATACGTTTTCATAGAGGTCGTAGTCTACATGGGCGCTATAGATTTTTTTCAAGTCCCCCCAGAGAGATTTATAGGCAAATTAGTAATAAATTGTGCATTTTTTAAAACACGTTGGCCAGGTAAACTTTAATAAAAATGCTTACATTTTATAGTGCATTTGACACTGTATGCTGTGGGTTTCAGGACATCCGAGAAAAATTGTGCAGCGTAGTTGTGATGCATGCTATTAAGAGCCACTGTTTATGTTGGACTGACCTTTTTTGCAGGACATTGTACATCAATCTATATATTTAACATTCAATATGTATATATATAACGTTTATTTCGGGCACAGCCCATAAAACACATCAAAGTTAAAACAACAAAGGCACTCATAGATACATTAATACATTGTGCAGAATATAGTGCATCTTGGTTTCAGTTATCACACTATAAAAACATGCTAAAAATAAATCTAGAGACATTGTAATATCTACTTAAAGTTTTTTGCCAAGCATGGCAATCAGTTAAGGTGCAATTTAGTAATTACTATGAAGTGCTATACAGTGCTTAAGATGAGGTTCCAGCTGCTAGCCTTGATAACCAAACTGCTTACTAGTAGCTGCTAGGCCTTAGATCGAACAATTGCGATCAGTCTCTATAATAAGAGCATGTCCTCTGATGCAACTAACAATCAAGGAAAAATTCATGTGATTTCATAAGGGGACATGCATAAACAGTAATCTAGAAAGAGTCATATAAATATATATAAAAACATTTCATGATCGTTTGTTTAGATAAAAGGTAAAGAATAAAACCAAGGAAAGCACTAAACATCCTACTTGGGCTTACTCTATCAATTTAACTATCATCATCATCATCATCATCAAAGTACTTTATTTAGCTAGTTATAGAAAAAAACAGCAATAAAAGTATTTCATCAGCAAATAAAATCAAGAGATACATTATAAGGTTGCTTAAAAATTCAGATCAATTCTATAAAAGATTAAAACATGCTATAAACATATAAATTCCATAAGATTATCCTCATGATTGGCATTTACGGGTCTTTATAGCGCTTTGTAGAAACAGAGCCAAGCAATAGCAGGTTTACTGATCAGGGAACTGCTTTAAGAGATAGAGAGCTGATCGACATTGCCTCAATCCGTGTGTGCGCAACATAGGGCATAAAAATCTCTTCCTCTCCTCTCTATATAGTGTGCAAAAAAATTGCAAGTGGAGATCACATTGAATAGAAATAGAAACACACGGGCAAGGAGTTAAAGCTTTCAGTGAGTACATATTAGCAGGATAACCAAGCATCAGTGGAATATAATTCAAACGAAATCTTATCAACAAAAATCTATGGTAATGATTGGTCACAAACGATACATAGTTTAGACCAAGTGAATTTGTTTTAGGGTCAGAATAATAGTGTTGTACCATAGGTTTGAGTTGATTGGTTTCCCACCTCTCCTTATCCTGCTTTTCAAATAAGAGTTTTTTCAACTCAGACCTAGAGATGGAAGAACAGGTCAATGGATCGTCAAATAATTTTATATATCCAATAGTGTATAAGCTAGACTTGACAAATTGCAACCATTTTATTTTACTGCACCCATCTAGTTTTAGACAATCTAAGTCTTGCGTCAGATTTAGGGTGTTCCTTCTCCATATCGAGTGCCAGAGAAGAGAGGGGGCAGTGAAGATTTTGTCAGAGACACGGGAGATCTAATTCAGTGTGGCAAGTAATAGAAGGACAAGATTTGGGGACGCCTAAAAGATGTTTCTAAAATGTGTTCTCTATTTGTTGAAGTCTGCGGACAGAAACAACTGCCCACACTGCTGCACCATAAGATGCGACTGAGATTGCTTTTGCTTGGAATTTTTTTATATGGTTTCTATCGACTTGGTCCCTAGCTTCTTAATGAAACAAAAAATGCCCCCCAAGCTTCTTTCCATCATAAGAGCTCGGTTTTCTATCAAATTGTGCTACAAATTTTTAGAGTCGAACAATACCCCCAAATAGGAGAACGAGTCGACTACTTCCAATTTCCTCCCTTCAACATACCACCTCGCTTGCAATACCGCCACAAGTACAGATGATTTGGTTTCATTAACTTTCATATCTAGCTTGCTCATGAAGTTTACGTAGGTGTGTATTAGCCTCTGCAATGCGTTCCCTGTTCGAGCCAACAGAACCGCATCATCTGCGTAGAGAAGTATAGGTACTGGAGCTGAATTAATAATAGGAACATTGCTCGTGGTCCCCACCAATACTGCCTCTACACCGTTCGTGTAAAGATAGAATAGAAAGGGAGCGAGCACGCAATCCTGCCTTACGCCACGAGCTAAAGGAAAGGGCCGGAAACGCTGCCCCTCTCTCCCCATGCGCACACAGGCCTCTGCTGAGGAATTCAATTCACAAATAAAATTAATTATTGTTCTATCTATTCTCATTTCGGTCATTATGGACCAGAGCTTTGAATGGGCTACTTGGTCGAAAGCAGCTGGCATGTCCATAAAGGCCATGTAAAGCTGACCCTTTTTAGCCGCCGTGTATTTAGCGATCAAGAGATTTAAGTTGAGGCATTGATCCACTGTTCCTTTTGTCTTCCTAAACCCGTACTGCGCTTGGATTAGTATCTTGTTCTCTTCCGCCCATAACTCTAGCCTATTTAGCAATAGTCGGCCCATCAATTTTGCTGTGCTGTCTAACAGCGAAATAGGGCGATAATTTTTCGGTAGCCCATTGTCCCCCTTTTTAAAAATCGGTATAATAACTGACTTTTTCCAAGAATCAAGGGGATTAGTTTTGGCCACTGCATTAAGAGCGTTAATGAGTAGCGGGCCCAGAGTTCCTGGTTGTTTAAAAAAGAAGTCAATGGGAAACCCGTCGGGGCCTGCTGCCCTCAAAATACTACATTGATTCAGTGCCACTTTCAGTTCTTCTAAAGTAAAAAGTAAATGAGGTCCATCCCGTCGAAACTGACAAGGAGATTCCTCTACTAAAGCTTCCTTTTTAATGCCAAAGACTCCCACAAAATAGCTTACCCAATCATCCTCCATCACTTGCTGATTATTTTCACCTCCCAGGTTTCTTGAAGACACACAATGTCATACTTTAAAATGATTTGTGCCCATTCATGATCCTGTGATTTCATCCTAAAACCCGCTATATTCCACGAGATAAAAGTGAGAATGTGCTGTTCAAGAGCCAGGGTAGATGTTGTCATACATGGGAGGGCGGTATTCGGGGCCTGTACTTCAAATTGGTTAGGGAGTCAGTCACACACTTTTAGATCACTTAATGGGTCATATCTGTTTCTCAATTGCACCGATGACCAATTAGCATAGGGCCAATTTTGAGGTACGGTAGGTGGGGGCCTTGCCTGTGGATTGTTAGGGTGCCTTCGTGGTTCTAAAGGTTTGTAAAAGAAGCCAAGCAGCAGTGCAAAAATCTGAGATTCAGGGGTGGGCGCGGTTGGTAGTACATGAAACAAGTGCTCCACCGTCCTTTGAGTGTTAAAATTTAACACAACACAATCCCCCCCTATAGATTTTATGCCTTTACCCACCCATTTCACCCGCCTTGCCATTATAATATGGTTATACAGCCTGAGCTCCACCCTGCTGAATTTTAGAGAGCCAATGTAAAGCCTTATCCATCAGCTGCGATATTGACTCGTACTGGTGCTGTTTGAGTTTGGGTGTGTTGACTAAGATAATGACGTACGGGCACAAATCCTTGTGATATTGGCTGTGTTCCCTCCATGGGTCTTATGCCCTCTACAATCATAGGACCGTTTCTATCTCTACAATTACCCCTTTGCTCCTCATAGGCGGGAGCTGGCCTGTCCCATGCCTGTGTCCCTCCTCCTGGTAGTGCAATCGGTTGGACATTATCCCACTTTAGAGCACCATGTTGCTGAAGGTTCAGAGAGGGCTTATCTGCTTGGGGCCTTTCTTGGTCTCTTGGGGGCAGCAACTGTGTAGTGGAAATGTCTATGTCTCCGGGGGCACCCTGTGTAACAGAATACAGATTACTTGGGCCAGGCCCACGGTCTACTGACTGTTGGAGAGGCCTTTGATTGTCTCTCAAGAGGGTCTGAAGAGCGTCTTCTATCTTGGTTAGTAATTGGCTGCAAGACAGTACGCAGGATAAGGTCCATTTTTTGCTTTAAAACATCCTCTAAAGGAGGGTGAGGGGATGCTGACATAGCAGATGTAGCTACAATGTCCCTTCTCACCTGGTTTGTCACCGTCACTATATTTTTACGCTGTTTAGGGGCCTTTCCATTGATGTTATTGTTACTGATGGCACCTAACTTGGCCCTCCCCCTTTTCCGTTTACCCGGAGGTTCATCAGGCAGACTACATTCCGTTTCAGAAATTTTAAACAACCGAGCACAGCACCCAAAAAAACAGCTCCAATTGACTATGTTGTCAATAAAGATTTAATACAAAAAATTGCATCTATAAAACAGACAGTAAGACACAGTCTATATCATAGGTTGATCAATTCTTGATGTGTTGACACGTAGATTGAAGAGTATATTCCTACAGCCGACACGTGTTTCGTCGTAAGACGACTTTTTCAAGGCTCAATTTTAGTAAGGATAATGTCCATGTAAAAGATTGTGAACAATTCGGACACCCTATTCTTAGAGTCCTAGGGGTTTTAAGGATGTCACTCCATTTCATATATGTCCATGAAATGTATATTTTGCTCCAAAGTATAGAAAACACTCCGACAGGCAAGAGAGCTGAGAAACTCGTTGAGGTAGACGAGAAGAGGCAGTATATGGAGCCTCTAAAGTGACAGACAACTTCCGTAGGAGTTTGCGGGACAGTCCATATGTGCGCTGCTCCCTGCTGTATTTAGTCTGGAGTTCATTCCGTTTCAGTCGGGGTAACGTCCTTTAGAGGCTCCCTCATAGCTATCACCGTTGAAGAGGAAGTGCTAGCTAAAGCAATCCCGGGGGACAAAGGGCCATCCCCCTCCCTCACTTCCTCTAGGATGTTGTTGGTAATGGGGAGTCTTACCTCTTCCAACGAGAGGCGCCACTCAGTGATCTCAATTTCTTTTGACAATACATCAGCCGCTCTGATCAGGAAGGAGTCCAGAGTCGATATAATCTCCCCTCCCGGTTCGGCGGACCTTACTTTCCTCTTGCCCGTGGCCCGTATTTAGATCTCTCCCTCAAAAAACAGATGAAAGGGGTGTGGCCCAGCCCAGCCTCTTCCGGGCGATGACGGGCTTGAACGGGCCTGCGCTTGGCCCGCGCTTTGCCCAGAAACAGCCCGGGTGCGCCCCCACGAGCGTCGCGTGCCGCAGGACTGCTGGCGCTTCTTATGCATGAGGGAGGACTGGAGGCTCAGGGGACACCGAGTCCCCAGCAAGGCAGGCTGTCAGTCTGGCACGGCTCCCTTCTCCCCTGTCGTTTCGCAGCTACAATTTAACTATCATGTTTCGTGATTGACTACAGCCTTCTTCCTTTGATTCCAGGCACTGTACAAATACCGGGAGACCGCGCAGGCTAAAAGTTCTCTGGTATCACTCTTAAAGAGTCTCACGGCTTCCCAGTGGCGCCTTACTCCCATGAGTTTACATGCAGCTAGCAGCCATTTTTTTCACGCGTTCCTTTATAAGGGGCAAACAAACATAAAATGGGTCTCCGATTCCTCTACGTTGGGACAATTTGGGCAAGAATCAGAGTATGGGGATATGTTGGCCCATTTTGAAGTGTGAGTTCTCAAAGGGAGTAGCCCGCATCTAAATTGCACATATAGGCATTTGGACTGGAATGGATACATTCTGTCCATGTATGGTTCGAACCTTGGTGCGAACTGGTGGTTCAAAAACTTGCCTGTTAAGCTGGTGTCCTGATGAGCTTCCCATGTTTGCAAAAGGACTGCCGCCCAATATAACTGTTTTACTCTTAATGCATCTCCTTTAGCAATTAATTCAGGGGAGGTCCATTGCTCACTCATGCCTATTCTGTATGATGTTTCTTTGATGTTCTTCAACCATGGAGTACTCTGGGCTGTATCAAGTACTAGCAGATCTTTTACACAGTCTCTGTATGTTGCCAGTTTGTGAGTGGACCATAATCTAACCCGATATAACAAAGGTTTTAATAATACAATTAAATGAATAGGGTTGAGGGCTAATTATAATCTCAGTGGGGTAACAGGTGAGATTGAGGGAAGTTTAAAAAGTGCCTTAATGAACTTATGTTCTATTTTAGTTCAACTCTCTGCTGTTGCATAGCCCCATATCTCTGCTCCATATGTCGCTGATGCTTCCGCTGAGGCTCTGTATATATTAATAACCGGGGACACAGCTCCTCCCGATGCAGCCTTATATTTCCTCACTATTTCAGAGGCTTTCTGGTGAAGAGTGGTTTTACTTTTTTCCATCTGGGGACCCCATGCTTGGTTATCACTTAGCCTCACCCGAGATAGTCAAAGTGTGAGACTTTTTCAAGAGGAAGCCCCTCATTAGTCACATTGCCT
Organism: Calotriton arnoldi; assembly: GCA_963921515.1. Classification (NCBI taxonomy): domain Eukaryota; kingdom Metazoa; phylum Chordata; class Amphibia; order Caudata; family Salamandridae; genus Calotriton; species Calotriton arnoldi. The sequence continues at coordinate 1,330,456 of CAWUFW010003117.1, forward strand.
CTGCATTTTTTATGGGGGTTTATCATCATCACTTTTAGGGCCATATGTATGAAGCCAATTTGCGATCGCAAACGCCGAAATTCGCAGAATCTCAGCGTTTGCGATCGCAAATTAACAGTGTGCAATGTAGCACACTTAAACCCCCTCGCAAAATAAGGAATCGCAAATTTTGCGATTCCCTATTTTGCGATTGCATTCAAGGAATCGCAAATTGCGATTCCTTAAATGCAATGTAAGAAGCACAAAAGGAAGTGCAATTTGGCCTTAAGGAATCGCAATTTACCACCAACTTCAAGTTGGTGGTAAATTGCGATTTCACTTAAAAATTCAAATGTTTGAATTTTTTAAAGTGCCATGTGGCGCACATACACGCCATTAGGGCATGTATGTGTGCCACATGTGCACACATGCACATTTCAGGGGTGCAACAGGGTGTCCTTTTGACAGCCTGGCACCCTTGAAATTGCATTCTCAATTTGCGATTCTCTAATTGGGAATCGCAAATTGAGAATGTCTTCCCATTCATTCCTATGGGCCTCCTAGCCCATAGAAATGAATGGGAAGGTATTCCTTATTTGCGAATCTCAATTTGCGATTCGCAAATAAGGAATATGTGGGATTCGCAAAATTATTTGCAAATCCCACATACATTGCATTTTGCGATTCTCAAATTGCGATTCACAGAAAATCGCAATTTGAGAATCGCAAAATTGTATTTTGTTACATATGGCCCCTAGTTCTAATCCTCTTTCCCCACAAAAGGTAACAAAGGCATTCAATTCAGATTGCAAGCCCATAGGTTTTCGAGAGATTAGCAGGGTGTAATCTGCAAACATCAGTATTGTTATGTTTCGTATAGAGGCCCTAATGTAGACCCATTCACATATGCCATAATGTAGAAATACTCTTATATGCCCTGTTATGGTCATACTCGTATATGCCCTATTATGATCATACTCGTACATGCCCTATTATAGTCATGGCTCCTAATATAGGCATGATCTTTCACCTACATTAGTTCCTTACCATACACAACGAGCTCTGAGGGCTGAACGTTATCTAGTCTGTGGTTAGAACACTGGAAGGTCTTTCCGGAACACAGGCTTACAATGTATTCATAAATTATGCATGAGCATTCACCAGCTACATCTCCCGCATAATATGTATGTTCAAAGTTCACCCTTGACGTCTTCCTCATGTCCAACAAAGACCAATACAAACCATACTGAGGGACAAGACACTTTAGGGTATAAATACACCACATCTTGCCATGGTGAGATAGAGGGAATCGAGACTTCCATGCTGACACACTGACCAGAGACGCTGAGGCTCCTGCATGCAGTCGCTCCAGCTGACAGCGGTCTTACACAGCCCTTGCGGGGTGTCCAACTCGAGACCAGGACGGTGTCCCACACTCTCTCTATTCAGGTATGGGGTTCGACTAAATCCTAGAGGGATTCTTGGCTCTTAGGCTTTAGACCTACACATATGCTAGGTACATTCAGGTACATCTAGTTAGGCATCGTAGGAGTACGCGCACTTGCATAATGCTTTCTATATTCATGTATGTATTCATGATTATTGCAATATGGTAGAACTGTTCTATTCTTTCACTTTGATTGTACTGCTGATAATATATCTCTGCTATTGTCTGCTGATTGCTGCAGCACATATATTTTACACTAGAAAAACAACTGTTCAATAAATACTTATTGAAACGCCCAGACTGTTTATTCTGTGTAACTCTCTGAGACAAACCGAATAAGTAAGCACGAGTGACTGAGCGAAAGGTAGTACATTGTTTCCACGATTCTGAGGAATTTGGGTTGTCATGATCTAAGGTTGCCAGGAACTAATCTCTCCCCGATAAGAGGAGATTCTAGTGGCACAGTGAGCTAGCTAATGCAAATCCGGCTAACATATGTGGTGGGGGTGCACAGAGTCAGTCTAACACCAAGCCCACGGTTTATGTTATCCAAACGCGCAGGTCCTGCAGGGGTACTATAGGAACTACACGACATGGCGCCGCCAACGTTGGTTGGGTACTTATTTAACAGTAGAATCTGAGTAGTTCAGTCATGCTATTCTCAGAGAACCTACTCACGAAACCCCAGAGACGTCTGGAGTGGGTGGGCACAAACTCCGCCACAGCTGAGTAGGCGAGATATCCTATTTATCGGCTGTTGGTTAATCAAGCTTGAAGGACATTTGGTTCCTAAAATTGTGCCTAAAAAGTTATCATAGTTTCTTTGAAACATTAGTCTGTGTTCTATAGACAATGACTACCGTGGTCTTAGATCCACTACAAATGCCACTGCCCCTGTCAGACGACGAGGAAGAACCTGAGGATGCAATACAGATTGCACCAAAATTCAGAAGGACAGTCACCATAAGACTATTAGAAAATGGCTTACCAGCCAATGGTGGCATTGTAGTTTTCCTGATTGAGGCACACGAATCAAACAAAACAGAGGTATTCTATTCATGGGTTACACTCCCAGCAGCAAATGCCATAACAAAGACATTTCACTACTATATAGCAGGAGATGCACCACAGGAATATGCCCCGTTTGAGGACATAGAGATTCCACTCACTTACCAGGAACGTCATTACTGTTTAATGGTGCCCTACCCCACGTACGAAGAAGAGTAAGATTAGGCCCGCTCAGAGGAGACGGGGCCACATGGCCAATACTAGCGGCTTACAAACCGCACCCTGACATTGGAACAATGCCACAGCCAGAATTACTCATACAACACAGAGATTTAATTAAAATCTACAGAAACCTGACACAATTCGTCATGAGAACTGTAACAATCCAACCTGCACCAGCCACAGCAAATAGTACTCCAGTCCAGGGTACAGGACATAAAATTACTCCACAAACATTACACGCGGTAATGGGCAAAATGCCCGCAAAACGCGAACAAATACCATTCTCGATAGCTCAGAAAATAACTCAGCTTGAGGCAGTATTCCCGAATACTACCACCTATGATAAACACAGAATTCTAACAATCTGCTTGCCCATGGGGATCACACCACAAGTAGAGGACTGCACCTCTTGGGGTTCAGTCTTTGCTCCCATATATACCAGAACACATGGTATCCCGTTCTTAGCAGTAGTGCCAGACGTACTGAGACAGATACAAAATGAGTACGGAGCAGAGCCTGCCCTAAACTTAGGGATGAAGTTACTAAACAACTTTGATCAGGTATCAGCCATAATACTAGCTAACATTAAGGGAGAAGCAGCTTCAGTGGCGATCCGCCAACGCCTAAGGGAGTTCAGTCCAATAGATCAACAACACGAACTACCCAAAATAATTGAAACTGCATATGCAGAACTAGGCAGAGACAGTCTAGGTGGGAAAGCACTAAAACCACAACTGGTGGGCAGTCCTGAAAAGGACACTACAAAGCAGACACCTACTTCTTCTAAAAAGAAGTGGGAAAATAAAAAACAGCAAAAGTCTAAAGACAGCAGATCTCAATCCCGAGGCAGGTCTCCTCAACAGGAGCCCTCTGAAAGGAGGTATAACCTCAGGAAAAAGGATAATATTAAAAAACCTGACAGGTATCAGGATACTGATACACGTTCCTCTCGTTCCTTTCAGGGTTCATCAAGAAACTCAGAGAGGGAAGGACGGTCAGAACACAGACAAGAGGAGCGTACAAAGTCCAGAGACACGCAACGCGCTGCGGACTACGCACCTAAAAAAGAAGATAAACAAAAACAAAAACCTCAGTTCAAAAAGAAGAAGGTAGCAGGCCTCAAGATCAGACATGCCCAGAATTCTGAGGACACAGCTTCTGAACGGGGAATGGGCTCTGACGATGCTAGACAGCGCGGCAGAAGTAACGATAGCTCGCCAGAACCTGAAGGAATTTCTGGTGACAGCGGAGTTGAGTGAGTATATCACGGTGGAAACACCTGATACTCGGGTAAGTGTCCCACATAAGTTACATGAGATAACACTCCGGATGGAGGGGGACAAGCCCAGGAAAGTTAAAGGTCTATTTTGGGAAAATTTGTCATCTGGATATGACATCCTATTAGCAGAGCAAGACTGGCAGCCAGCATTCGTCATGGAGTGCCCAAAGGGAGAAAAGGTAATTTTTCCAGCATTTTCCGACCTCGTTCCCATACATTTTAAACATGCATATGCTCAGGAGTGGGCGGTTGCCCTAGCTCCGGCATTGTACAAAAATCATGCTGGTTGGGATGAGGATTCAACCCACCACGTGATCCCGTTAAAAGTTTCACCAAATGCTCAAAGGCAATATCCTATAAAGCAGGAAGCTAAAAAACAAGTCAGGGAGATCCTAGATCAACTTGAATACCAGGGGGTGATAGAAAATTGCACTTCACCTATGAACAATCCTTTGTTTCCCGTAGCCAAACCTGACAACATATATCGTCTAGTTTTAGATTACAGACATCTAAACACTTGCACTAAGACATTTGCAGTTCAAAATGCACACAGTGCCGCATTAATGAATAACATTGTGCGGAAAAAATACAAAACAATGCTAGATATCTCAGATAGATTTTTTTGCCAAAATATAGCGCCTAAGAGCAGATATTTGACAGCATTCTCAGCGCTAGGGTCCCTGCGGCAATTTTGCCGACTCCCCCAGGGGTATACGAACAGCCCGGGGTTGTTTTCAGCCAGAGTAACTGAGTTACTTCAAAATTTGGATGAGGAGGCATTGTCCTACGTAGATGATATTTATCTAACGGATGATGACCTGGAGGAACACTTGAACAAAGTAAACACCATAATTTTGGGATTTGTATCTGAAAGTTACAAATTCAACTTCAAAAAATCAAAGATTGCCCACCTTAATGTCTTTTTTCTAGGATATGAACTTTCAAGTGAAGGAAAAAGTCTAGCGGCTAACTTTTTAGAAAAATGCGTGCTGCTCCAACCTCCAAAATCATTAAAAAATGTACAATCAATATTGGGCTTCTTGAACTTTGGCAGAACATACATTTTGGATTACGCAGAAAGAGTTAAACCTTTATACGATTTGATAAAACCGCAAGCAGACAACGCCGGGGGGACTCCAATCCCCATAACGCCTGGTTCCGCGCCCGAAGGCGCTGATGCTGCCTGTGCGCCCGGAGGCGCTTTAAATTTCATCGCGGCCCCCGCTCCGCGGGAGCCGCAAGCAGACAACGCCGGGGGACTCCAATCCCCATAATGCCTGGTTCCGTGCCTGGAGGCGCTGATGCTGCCTGTGCACCCAAAGGTGCTTTAAATTTCATCGCGGCCCCCGCTCCGCGGGAGCTGCAAGCAGACAACGCCGGGGGGACTCCAATCCCCATAACGCCTGGTTCCGCACCCGGAGGCGCTGATGCTGGCTGTGCGCCCGGAGGCGCTTTAAATTTTATTGCGGCCCCCGCTTCGCCGGAGCCGCAAGCAGACAACGCCGGAGGGACTCCAATTCCCATAACGCCTGGTTCCGTGCCCGGAGGCGCTGATGCTGCCTGTGCGCCCGGAGGTGCTTTAAATTTCATCGTGGCCCCCGCTCCGCGGGATGCGCGTGGGCGCGCGCGGGCTAAGCCCGGGCCAAGGGCGGGCCCATCTGAGCCCGTCCGCGGCCATTTGAGGCTGGGCCGGGCCACCCCCCTTGGTTTCACGTTTGAGAGGGTTACTACCAGCGCCTTCCACATCGAGGTTAACCCATGGAGTAATACGGATTTTATTAATGACACCTAGCTGAGTGACAATTTTTGTTTAGCCCCGTCTTTCTTTCCTTTTCCTTCTAAACATATTTTATGCCTTTTTATGAAAGTATTCTCAAGTTATAACCTTAGGATTCGGTTGTGTATTATATGTGAGCACCCCTATATAGTTTTATTTTGTACTCTGATCTTAGATTTTGAATTTTGCGCTTTTGCACACATAGATTGTACTGTGTATTTTATAAAGGTCCTAGCACTTAGCACTTTGTCTGTTCATAGCACTTTGTATGAATATTGCACTTGGCACTTTATATTGAAATTGGGTACGTTTAGACCTTAGTCTTTAGATCACATCAGTTTATATCCTGTCATAAATACTGACTAAGAAGTCACCATGACCAGACGTAAAATTACTAAAGCTACAATAGATAAGCCATGTACCACTATAGACTCATTTTTGGTGCGAGCAGTTAGTGCAATCTCTGATGAAATTGACAGGACAGAACGTCGTTTATCCCTGGGCCCTAACATGCAGGTGGGGGAAGCGTTAGGTAATAGTAGTGGATCTCAACAGGGCGAGCTAAAATTGGCTGCGGAAGCTGCCCCAAATGCAGCCCACGAAACATCAGGGCCCTCTGGAAATATAGAAGACCCTGAACAAGTCTTGTTTACTCAACCTGTTTCTCCTATCTTGCATATACCGGATAGATCTCCATCTCCGAAGAGAAAGAACGGTTGTAAGAAGAAACAAACAGGGTTGGGTACTTCGAAAGGCAAAAAAAGTGTGATGTTGACCCCTAAAAACCGGATATGCGATAATCAAGATGGCCAAGACACTATTGTTAACTCACAAACTACACTAATTATAGCCAAAATGTCATCTAAATTAGAGGAGTTACTCAGGCCAGTCTATGAGAAAATGGATAAATTATCTAGTGAGGTGACTAAGATCTGTGACCTTTTGAGGGATAGGAGTGATGTGACAAAAGGGTTGCACTCAAGAGAGGGATAGATGAGTCTTCTTCTAAGGTAATTACTCCCAGTGCTAATAGAATAAACATAGGAACAGGAAGCGAGCCCCCTGGGGATCGAAATGTTATATCAAATATAGGGATTAGTGGTAGAATTAGTGAACTTACAACACTTAATCCTTTAAGACAGCATGCCCAGACCAATCACTGCCGATCCGTTCGAGGGGCAAGGATGGAGGGGAGGGACATAGATCATTTAAATGTTACCTTAAATAAGTCAGACCACAATATGACCCAAGAGAGGCGAGTGGACGTTGCAATCAATTTGCCCCCAGAGTGTTGCCCATATGTTGTTGTCCTGGTGAATGTACCACCTTTGCAACCGGGACAATTGGAGAACTATGACACTCTAAAGAATAGAACAGTACACTGGCTGGATAAGAACTGTGACTTCCCTGTCTCCGGAGCTAATCAGATTCTACTAACACGAAGAGTGGGTTGGATTGGCCCTTTAAAAAAGTGTCTTCAAGGAGACTGTATCATTATTAATTTTCAGAACCCTAGTTGGGCTAGAAATACCCTAGCTAGAGCACCCCTTTTGCTTCAATCTGACCCAACTATGACACTATTACCACTTGTTTTTTTTTATAGGCACTTAAGGCCCAGGCAAGTTAAGGATGATGTTCAAACCTCATGGAGTAGGAACTTACCTTTGCCACTCCAATCCTATCAAGATTCAGTAGCCTCTAATAGATACCCCCGGAGTATGAATCAATTACCATTAACTCCATCCTACCAAAATGTACCAGTTTTTAATCGATATCAAGCCCTGAGCTCCCTTGAAGTAAATGATTGACATAAGTGTATCAATCACTCTAGTTTGGAGCTACCCACGAATGAAGAATGGGTTGACAAAGAAGCAGGGAACTCACTCCTAATTGAATTGAATCAGACTGAGCCTACAGTTATTGTAAATACAGGGGGTATATCCTTAGAGGCTCCATTTGTAAATATAGCCAATGGAAGTAATGGAAAGTACACTCAATCTAATCCAGGGGAAATATCTGAGAATGGCTACATTATTACTACTTGGAACGTTGCAGGATTTAAAGGCAAACAGGATTTACCAACTTGGCAGGATTTTATTATAAGCGGCCATGATATAATATGTCTGCAAGAGACGTGGAGTACAGATCCTATATATGTAGAAGGGTTTACATCACACTGGCTCCAGGCCGTGCCCTCGCTAGCAGGCAGAGCCCAAGGGGGACTTCTGATCCTTATTTCAAACAAGCTATCTGTTTTTTCAGTTAAAAGAACTATTACAGTAGGTATACATTCTCAGATTTTATGGTTACACTGCCAAAAGGGTAGGGATTTGGTTTTGGTAAAATATTACAATAATGTGTTTGATTCAACTCAGAGTAATGCTGTCTCTGAATTAGACCTGGAGCTTGACAAATTGTTAAGTTTAATTAGGACAGCTATTGCTATAATCTGGGTAGGGGATTTTAACATTCAAGCCTGTCCATTGTCAATGACCAAGGTCTGTGGGAACACTGATGGGGAGGATGACATTAGTAGGCATTTTGTACATAATGATTATGGTGGAGCTCTTAACTTGCTGATGGCCAAATATGACCTTGAATTGTTACAAAGCACATGTGATATCCACGGGGTTCAAATTCCTACATTTACTGGTAGAATTGCTGCTTCTATTATTGATCACATACTTGTTTCTACTAGCAGCAGTTATCTGTGTTCTACCCCATGGATCACTGAGCAGGTATCGAGCGACCATAATAGTATCTCTATGTCAACTCTATGTTGGGGTTCTAAAATGGTAGCTAATCAAGATCTTATGACTAATATTACCCCTATTAGGCCCAATGGGACACGTATTAAATGGGTTGGTGTGGACCTTGTAAAAGTTATAAAAGAAATTTTCATTAAATGTGACTCAGAGATCTCTTATTGCCTCAGTGAGGATGTTAATCCTTCCCTGTTATTAGCCACCTTTTACAAAATTAATGTTGTAATTGAGGGGATATTAACTGCACCGTTTAGGGATAATATTAGCCATAACAGAGGTTGGTTTGATCATAACTGTACTCAGGCTTTAAACCAACTCAAACACGCCTTGGGTCATAGACCTAGAAATACTCGAGGTCATCAAAAAATTGCGTCTTAATTATAAATTAGTCCTTAAAGCAAGGAAAACTAAGCTTCAAGAGTCAGCATGGGAAAAGTTATCAATGGCCGCTGATACTGCGAATGGCAAGCTGTTCTGGGATACGGTTAATTCCCCGTTCTTAAAGAATGATTAATTCCCTGAATTAATATTGCATGTTAATTGTGAGGCATGGGTGAATCATTTTTCTAGTATTTTTAACCCTGAGTGTTTTATTTTTAATTTGCCAAGTGCAGTGGGAAGTGAGTGGCCCGTGTTACCATTAGATATTACTATAGAAGAAGTATATGATGGATTGACCAGTAGTAAGGGGGGTAAACCACCAGGCTCTGATGGGGTCCCTATTGATGTTTATAAAAGTGAAATAGTTTTATGGAGCCCCATTTTAACTAGAGTTTTTAATTCAGCAGTGACAGAGTCTATTCCGCCGTCATGGGCCCAGTCTGTGATAATCCCTATATTTAAAAAGGGTATTAAAACTGAGGCTAAAAATTATCATCCTATTTCCCTTTTGGACTCCTCAGTCAAGGTGATGAGCAGAATATTATTGGCGAGACTTGAAAACTGGGTTACAGATAATGAGATTCTCTCCCCAGTCCAATATGGTTTTAGAAAAGGGATGGGTACCCCTGAGCAGTGCATTAATTTAGAACTCCTGGTAGGAAAATATACGCACGCTAAAGAGGGAAGAATGTATCTGTGTTTTGCAGATCTTAGCAGCGCGTTCGATCTCGTTGACCACTCAATTTTATGGCCTACTTTGCTTACTTTAGGTGCCCCTAAAGAAATTATTTACTTTTTAGCAAGGCTGTATGAGAAACTCTCCAGGAAGGTGCGGTATGGTCAGCGGGGGGAATGTACACAACCCTTTGATGTTAAAAGAGGCATTCGACAGGGCTGCGTCTTAGCGCCGTTACTTTTCTCTTTATTTATTAATGAAGTAGATAAAACCCTTAGGCTGGTGCAGGCAGATGCACCACAAATAGCTGGCAACCCTGTATCTATCCTACTTTATGCCGACGATGCGGTGTTGTTGTCTAGAACCCCAGTTGGCCTGCAACGACTAATGGATAGTTTTAGCCTTTTTATAAAGAACAGGAAATTGCTAATTAACAAAACAAAATCCTTTGTTATGGCCTGTGGCCAGAAAGCCAGGAAAAGTAAAAATTTCTATATAGAGAATTCTCCTGTGGACCTGGTTAATACTTTCTGTTACCTGGGTGTAACTTTCTCAGGAAACGGGAAATGGTCGAACGAATTTGTTAATGTACGCTCTAAGATGGCTAAGAGTGCCCATGGGATTTTTCGTTTTGCAGCTAAGTTAGGCAATCGACGTATTAAGGACATGGTTGACATATATAAGGCCAGATGTGTCGCCATAGCCCTTTATGGTGCAGGGGTCTGGGGTCATAATCAACCCCAGTTACTACAACTTGAAGAAAACTCTTTCTTAAAACGCCTACTGTGCTTACCTTCATCAGCATCCACCGAAATTACACATTGTGAAGTAGGCATTAATTATTTATCGGATCTCATTGCCCTGCGGCCTCTATTATTATGGAGATCTATCTGGGCTAAAGAGGAAACTAAATTTACTCAAAATATTATTAAGGATTGTTTACTCTTGGATAAAAGTTTCAGTATCCCCTGGCGTAAAAATATTCGGGATTGGTTTAATAATTTATTCAATCTTTCAATCCAGGGTGATCCAGGTTGTGTGATAAATATACCCAAACAAGAGATTAAAAATACCTTTTTAGCCCACCAAAAAGAGGTTTGCGGGAGAGTGACTGGGAGGCAACCAACTTTTGTATTTTACCAACAGTTGGAGGTCAGAAGAGGCTTTCAAGATTATCTGACAGTAGTGACTAGGCCATCACATCGCTTTGTTCTGACCCGTTTGAGACTAGGTATAGTACATCACTTGGTTGCGTTCCCCACCATGAAAATGTGTCCGTTGACTTTATGCCCCTGCGATGGGATATCAAAACAGAGCACTAGCCACTTCCTGCTATTTTGTAAGTTTTACTCTTTTTAAGATCATTTTATCTGAAACCTATTCTTTTAAAATTTAATGTGAGAAGATTTCATGCTGCTATGAATATATTGGTAACTCTTAACGATCCCGGTTTATGTTTCCATGTGGCTTCCTTTATCTTAAAATCAATAGCTGCGAGGAAGTCTATCACTTTTGACAATTAACCGGACTGTTCTACGTATTGAACATTTTAACCAATTTGCTGCTAGGGAATGTATTTTGTAATAGAATTAACTGGACTGTTATATGTAATGAATGTTTTATATATGTGTGTTTTAAACCTTGTTTTTGCTTTTATGGTTGTTGCACAAACCAAATAAAGTTCTTTTGACTTGAATAACATTGTGTGACAAAAATACAAAACAACACTTGATATCTCAAATGGATTTTTCTGCCAAAATATAGCGCCTGAAAGCAGGTATCTGACTGCATTCTCAGCGCTGGGGTCACAACGGCAATTTTGTCGACTCCCTCAAGGGTATAAGAATAGCCCGGGGTTGTTTTCAGCAAGGGTAACAGAGTAACTCCAAAATTTGGATGAGGAAGCATTGTCCTATGTGGATGATATTTATCTGATGGACGATGACTTACCGAGGCACTTGACCAGGGTGAGCACCATTATTATGGGATTTGCCTCTGAGGGCTATAAATTTAATTTCAAAAAATCAAAAATTGCCCACCTCAATGTCCTGTTTTTAGGATACGAGCTGTCAAGTGAAGGAAAAAGCCTAGCAGCTAACTTTTTAGAAAAGTGTACGCTGCTCCAACCTCCAAAATCATTAAAGAATTTACAATCAACTCTGGGATTCCTAAATTTTGGTCGAACATACATTTTGGATTACGCAGAAAGAGTAAAACCTTATTACGATTTAATAAATCCTGATTTTTCAGTCAGACAATGGACACAGGAACATACAAACATCCTACGTTCAGTACAGGAAGACATGATGGCTTCAAATCATTTACAGACACGCGTAAACGTACGCAACTTAGTGATCCGAGTAATAGCGGGTCAATGCGGGTACACTTATTTGACATTCAATGAAGTCAAAACGGTACCAATCGCATACAAATCACACCTGTACACAAACGCAGAAATGCGTTTCACTTCAACAGAAAAAGTCCTGACAGCAGTACAGACCGCTGTAGCAAGAAAAAGAGCTCTGGCTCAGGGTAAACGTATAATTGTCATGACCCCAGTACCAGCTTTAGAAGCTGTTACAAAAGCTAGCATTCCAAATGCGAAAGCCTTACATTCCAGATGGATACAATGGGCTAATTCTCTTACTGCAACGGATGTTGAATACAGATTTGATCCAAGTTTAAAAACAAAGGCATTTCTGCAATACGAACAAGAATATCCTCTACCGAATGAGATCTTGCCTCTAGATCAGAATGAATACATTATTTACACTGACGGATCTGCTCAACCGGCCATAGGGAGTAAGCAAGCTTACAGCGCAGCGTGTGCAATCGTTAAAGGTCGCATGCGCGATGGAAAGTTCCATCCCAGTAGCACTAAAACGCAATCTCTAGGAGACTGCACGGCTCAGTTGGCAGAATTAAAAGCACTGATACTGGCACTTGTAAATACGGAACACGAATTCCCCACACTAATTGTGTGTGATTCCTTTTACCCTGTACAGTCGTATAATGAATATTTACATCATTGGGAACAAAACGGGTTCAAAGACGCAAAATATGGCACAATTAAGCATAAAATGCTATGGGAACAGGTAGTGGAGTTGAGAAACGAACTACCAAGGGCTCACGTGATACATACACGGAGTCATCAGCGTGATGGCATTCACGTTGAAGGGAATTCATTGGCTGATGAAGCCGCAAAGGGGGCTGTACGCACAGCTTCCGTAGCTCCAATCACTCGTTCAAAAACGAGGATAGACGGTGAGATTATGGTAGCTGTCATTGCTTCACACAAAGGCAGCACAGCAGTACCTAAATAATTTCCACTCAAATACTCCTACAAGTTAGATGCACACAACATTCCATATGCTCAAATTCCTGGAGTGGGGGATAGAGTAATACCAAATATGGATCGTAGGCAAGGCTTAATTCTTGCAGCACACGAAGGTTTGGGCGCTGCGCATACAGGCGTTACAGCGACTATTTCTTTACTGAAACAGCGCTACTGGTGGCCAGGGTTAACAAAGCAGACCAAAGACTACGTCTTAAAGTGCGACATCTGCCAGCAGATGAAAGGCTCCACCGTGACACGCCCAGCGCAGACACCATTACTAAAATCAGACAAACCTCTTTCATGTGTATATTTGGACCACTGCGGACCCTTACAATCTGATGGGTCCAAGAAATATATCATGGTTGCAGTGGATTCCTGCTCTAGATTCCTATGGGTCTGGTCTAAGCGCTCGGCTGACGCTCGAACTGTTATAAAAGATTTGCGAGTCTTTATCAGCACATACGCAGTTGGCAAGTTGCATTCTGACCGTGGCCCGGCGTTTAGCTCTTGGGCTTACAAAGAGGCCATGGAAGGAATGGGCGTAGCATTGCGGTACTCCTCTCCGTATCATCCAGAGGGAAATTCTGTTGTGGAGAGGAAAACCGGGACTTAAAGCAATCTTTAACAGCTAGGGTATTAGGCAAGGGCGGTAGATGGGTCGATCACCTTTATGGGGTCCAACGAGCTATTAACAATAAGCCAAGAAGCTCTCTAGGGGTGTCACTCCTTACGAGGTCCTATTTTGGACAAGAATGTGGGTACCTGATCTTGATTGTGAAGGCACAGAGGCGGATGAAAAACCATTTGATATCCATGATCATTTGGCTGTTTTACAGGATCTAAATGAATCCAGAACACAACAAGGTAACGTGCTCCAGAAACAGTCCGCCACTGAGGAAGTCAAGGCAGAAACAGCAAGACCTGTCTGGATCCCAAAAGTCAGGGATCTGGTCAGAGAGAAGATTGCTGACAAGAAAGAATTTGGGCCATCCTGCAGAAAGCCTGTACTGGTCCTAGCAATCCAAGGCACAAGAACTGTTCTTCTGCCGCCTCTTGCCGGGAAAAAGGAGAAAAGATTTGTCTCAATCGACTTAATCAAACCACATTATGTGGCCGATACTAAACAGTAGGCCTTGTGGACTCCACAGTAGCAGACGCCCTCCTCTTGCTACAATCCAAGAAGTTCAAACAGAAAGACTCATCACATTTGAAGAGCCACCCATACGGAATGTAGGAGTAAGCAACAATGCTATGGAACTCGTTCCACTTCAACAAGAAATTCATCTTCAAAATGAAAATCAACTTAACACCCAAGTTGCAATCAGACCGACTACAGACATCTACGTCAACATGCCTCGTCAAGAGCAAAATCCGATTTCAACAAATCCCATGCAATTCCAACAATTGATCGAACTGCTTCTGGCTATTTCATGAACTTTGATACGTTTTTACTGGACCCAAGTGAGCCGGAAACGACGCAAGCCAAAAAATCAAACAAACAGAAACTCAATGACTTTTTGAACTTTTTTAGAAAGACTTACCTGGTGTCACCTTGGATTGAACTATGGTATATCACTGGGATTTTATTTTTTATTTTCTGGCTAGGTTTAATAATAACTTTTAGTATGCTTATTAATGGACGATACCTCCAGCAGAGCTCGGCATCCCAACGAGTCAATTTTATTGTAAAACCACACCAGTCTTCACATCGTGAACCAAGAGACTTGTCTTCAGTGAACATCACAGCAGTTCCTATACCGGACGGTATAGTATGGGACAAGATTGATTTCGATATTTTTGGTCTGACTGAACTTTTAAAGCTTAAACATGAATTTAAAATTTCTTTAAGTGATATCATTACCTCCAGTACATTTTCTGATGATTGGGACACTGAAACTGTAAACAATGTAATGTCTGATCTAGAAAAAACTTCAGCATTTCTGAACAATGAAATGTTAGAAGGTACTTCAGACTATGATACATTGTACTGTTATCAACACTATGGTCATCATTTCTTGCACAAATCCATAACACCTAGAAATGTATTTGAATACCACCAGTGGGAACACTGCCCAACTCCTCCAAAAGGTAGTTCGCAAACTTTTGCACAGAAATTCACATACTTTTCAGGGTTCAACACATCTGACCCAAAGTCATTTTATTACAAAGTGGCAACAACATCAGCACAGAAAATTATGTTGACTAACACCAAACAGATTTACTCTGCTTCCTTTATGGCCCAGTTGTCTACACAGGGTTTCGACCAATGGAAGGACACTATAGATTTAAAATCGATCTGGGGTTCTAGGGACTGGCAAGTCCAGGGAACAGAAGCACTTTTTAGAGCATGCCTCATTCCACAGCAGATAATATTTCTGAATGAAACTGTGCAACAGATATCCTGTCTTGGACTAGCCAAGAACAAGGAAATGAACACACCTGGGTTTCCGACACCATCACTGATGGATGGGGGGCAGAATTCAACTACACATGGGGTAAGATTAGATGACATTCTCCAGTACAACAGGTCAGATCCCGATTGGACAGGATGGCTGAATTGGCCCATTGACACGAACACATGTCAACAGAGATTCCTAGGTATACCCGAGGGATTTAGTATCCATAGGCCAGATCCTCGCTATGTACAGAGACAACACCCAGGGGTAGTGACATCCTATAATGTTGGGAAGTTGTGCCTTGATTGGCTAGAAACCTCAACACTCACAGAAGTGAAACATCATTTGACCTTACTCACACCTGATGTAGACCTTAGGGATTTTTTTTACAAGGCCCAAGGAAAACACGCCAGAAGCGTTTCATATATGCTGGCCTTTATGCCTATTATAATGAGAACTGGAAAATATCCCAACAGGAGGCCGCAGAAAGAATACGGGAAATAGACCGTATTAACTTAGAGAAGGAATTAGCTGTAGTGGATAATGGGTTAACAACTTTGACCTCCAGGATTTACTCCTTAGGCAACATTGTGTCTTCGGCAATCGACATATTAGAACAAGATCTGACCTTGTTACAACACGGGCAATCTCAGTTACGTTCTATTATGATGTTAAGCTGGACGCTACAATCTTTGTGTGCAGGCTACGTGCCCTGGCGTTTTATAAACACCACGTCTCTGTTTTCAGAATACAATCTAACAGATAAACAGACAGAAATGGCACAGAGGGGAGCCAAATATACAATGCTGCGTATTGAGAAACTGGAAAGGTTACCATTCACTGTAGCCGAATCACCATCAACAGAATGGCTAATTCATGGCCAAATCACTCTGCCGGTCACTACGTTTCAGTTTCAATATTGCCTTGAGCAAAGGCAGGCAGGCAAATATGAAAAGATGGGTAAGGGCTACATCAAGGAAACTTGGGTGTTACCATATAGATATCAGTGCCGGAATGGGGATCGAGAAGTGTATCTGAGTGGTACAAACTGCAAGAACGCTTTAAGCGGTTCTCTCATGTGTCAGGATATTTCTCTACATGGAGCATGTAGTGGTTTGGAAGCGAACTTATCTTGTCACATGTCAGGGACCCCAGCGGCCATGATCATGCTGGTTTTCCAGCTGCTCTCGAATGGGAGTTACTTAATGCTAAATGATCAAGGTTGCTGTGGGATGCTTCCGGGCGTCGCCTATCTGGTCACTGTTAACTCCAGGGTTACTTGCTGTATGCAAGTATTGTTTCCACCACTGAACACAGTCAGGGAGGCGCCGTTATGGCCTTCGTTGAATGTTTCCTTTATACAATTTGATACTTTGAGCAGACTGAAAGCCATGCTTTTACAGCAACCTGTGCCCTTAACCTCCGCTCGAGAAATCTTTGAACTCGACTGAGATACAAGCGCTTATACGCACAAACTGCCCCTTTCATTTTGCAGAAATGGTGGGTCGTATCTTTAACATGTCTGATACGAGCGGTATTGTATACCTATTTAAGACCATAGGGTCAGGACTATTAAGCACCTTTCAGACAGTCCTCGGAGTAATCCCAAATTTCATACACTCCGTATTGGGAAGCGTCTTTGGAGGTCTCCCGCTTATCCTGTTCCTAATTGCAGGAGTCCTGATGGTAATATTACTGCTACGCAATGGACGGCCCCATTTCCGAGGAAATGGCGAACATGCTCATGGAACGGAAATATCGTGAACGCATGGTGCAGCTTCTGGGCATACCTTGCCTAAGAGAACTGAACGCCTCTTGGTTTCTATCATTTAGACCAGTCTGGGTGGACTGCATCTTACCTGTTCTTCGATGCCTGTTCTGCAGAGAAGAATGCACGTTGGATCTCTGTCTAACGTTTCCATCGGATACGCCACTGAACCTAGATGCTATGCTGGACCCCCTAAAGGCCCATGCTTTGCAATGTCCCCAGCGTCTTCCAATTCTGATGAATGCATTCCTTGAGAATCCACAGGTGCCGTTTGCACCTGCTGGGTTAGGTGGCTCCTCCACAGGCACCGAGGTAACAACTGCTGCACAAGCTATGTGCGATTGACGTTCTCTGTGAAGCGTTGGATTTGTCGTCTGCAGTAGCTAACACCGATAATGCTGTATCTCCCAGCCAGGACACTTAATCTTGAATTGGCTCATCGCGTCCTGGGAAAGAATTCGGCTTCTCCACTTCGTTTCATAAATAAACAAACAAAATTTGGAACATTTCCTAAATTGACACTTTCGCTTGGAAAAGCATGGCCTTCTTCAGCTTATAGTGATGCAACTTTGTAGATGGGACATACTTTGACTTTTTCAAGTGGTAACTAAGAAATACATTTTTACATTTTTTAAACATTTTTTTAAAGTCTTTTTAAAATCCATGTTTTAATCGTTTTAAGTAAATATTTTTAAATTGTCCAGATTTTAAGTATGGTCATTGTCATCCAATTCGGAAGTGGAGTGGGTGTTATGTTTCGTATATAGGCCCTAATGTAGACCCGTTCATATATGCCATAATGTAGAAATACTCGTATATGCCCTGTTATGGTCATACTCGTATATGCCCTATTATGGTCATACTCATATATGCCCTATTATGGTCATACTTGTACATGCCCTATTATAGTCATGGCTCCTAAAATAGGCATGATCTTTCACCTACATTAGTTCCTTACCGTACACAACAAGCTCTGAGGGCTAAACGTTATCTAGTCTGTGGTTAGAACACTGCAAGGTCTTTCCAGAACACAGGTCTTCAATGTACTCATAAATTATGCATGAGCATTCACCAGCTACATCTCCCGCATAATATGTATGTACAAAGTTCACCCCTGACGTCTTCCTCATGTCCAACAAAGACCAATACAAACCATACTGAGGGACAAGACACTTTAGGGTATAAATACACCACATCTTGCCACGGTGAGATAGAGGGAACCAAGACTTCCATGCTGACACACTGACCAGAGACGCTGAGGCTCCTGCATGCAGTCGCTCCAGCTGACAGCGGTCTAACACAGCCCTTGCGGGGTGTCCAACTCGAGACCAGGACGGTGTCCCACACTCTCTCTATTCAGGTATGGGGCTTCGACTAAATCCTAGAGGGACTCTTGGCTCTTAGGCTTTAGACCTACACATATGCTAGGTACATTCAGGTACATCTAGTTAGGCATCATAGGAGTACGTGCACTTGCATAATGCTTTCTATATTCATGTATGTATTCATGATTATTTCAATATGGTAGATCTGTTCTATCCTTTCACTTTGATCGTACTGCTGATAATATATCTCTGCTATTGTCTGCTGATTGCTGCAGCACATATATTTTTCACTAGAATAACAACTGTTCAATAAATACTTATTGAAACGCCCAGACTATTTATTCTGTGTAACTCTCTGAGACAAACCGAATAAGTAAGCACGAGTGACTGAGCGAAAGGTAGTACATTGTTTCCACGATTCTGAGGAATTTGTGTTGTCATGATCTAAGGTTGCCAGGAACTAATCTCTCCCCGATAAGAGGAGATTCTAGTGGCACTGTGAGCTAGCTAATGCAAATCCGGCTAACATATGCGGTGGGGGTGCACAGAGTCAGTCTAACACCAAGCCCACAGTTTATGTTATCCAAACGCGCAGGTCCTGCAGGGGTACTATAGGAACTACACAACAGTTTTGGGGTTGGTACTCCCGCCAATTTAGGGGCATTGTGTTTGCATTTCTTCTGTTTCCTCACTGTGCCATTAATATATAGGCTAAAAAGTATTGGGGCGAGGACACACCCTTGTCTGACCCCTTGCTTGATCTCTATCCTATCCGTCATGTCCGCTATAGTGTTCCATCTCACTTTTGCATATGTATTTTCATGGAGCAATTTCAATATTCTTAGTAAATCTAAAGGGATGCCATACCCGTCCAAAACTTCCCATAATGTTTTTCTTTGGACCAGGTCAAATGCTGCTCTCAAATCGATGAAAGCGACATATAGATGGTCACACATCAGGGTGACATATTTCCAGGATATCACCTTGAAGCGGAGGACCTGGTCCAGTGTACTGATCTGTGTTCTAAAACCTGCTTGCATCTCTTCAAGGATGTTGTTCTGTTGTACCCATTTGTTCAATTTGAACAGGACGTGCCTGCAGAATATATTTTGTGAAGTATCTAGCAAGCTTAGGGTCTATAATTTGAGGGGTTAGTTCTTTCGCCTTTTTTATAAATGGGTATAATGACAGTGCCATGGCATGATGGGGGGATTGGGTTGCCTTTTAAAATGCTATTAGATAGAGCATTCAAATATGGGGACCAAATATCTGGTTGGGAGAGAAAGAGATCGCACGGAATACCATCCATTCCTGGTGCCTTTCCTTTTTCCGTTTGTTTAATGGCTTTATATGTTTCGGATAGGGTGAAAGTAAAGTGGGCTACAGGTGAAAATGATTCAATATTCTCATTTGATTTTTAAATGACCACATGGCCACTAGCCCCATCTGGGGGGGGGACTCTCTGGGTTGTTATGTCGCTGTGTACTGTCGTATAAACCACTACAATGAATGACCCAAGTATCTGGTTTTATCACTGGGTCTAGGAAGCTAGAGTTAGAGGGGTTAACTGATATTAGTTTCCAGAAACTTTTGTAGTCACCCTTCTCTAAAGTTTCAGCAATTAATAACCATTGATCCTCTTCCCATTCTCTTCTAACTTTGAGTAGGAGGGTTTTATAATCGCACCTGTACTTTATGATTTCCGGCCTAGAGCCCTTTTTTATGGCTCTCAACAGATGGGTTTTTCCTAGTTGGCAAGTTTTGTTGTACCAAGATGGCATTTTTGTTTTGAGAGCTCCTCTCCTCTGTTCCCTCATAAAGCACAGCCTTAGTGCGTCCATCATTTCATAATGTACAGTGACAAAATTAATATTGTGAACATTGGTGGTATCGATCTGGGACACTTTATGCACAAAAAGATTGTATATGAGTGTAATTTTATTTACGTCCATCAACAGGTCTACCCACTTAACATTTCTTACATTATTTGTAGTGGCAATTAAGGGTGCAGCGACAACCATTTCCAATTTTACATCTCTGAAAGGGATCATAGAAAAAGATGCACTTAGTGCCTGGTGATCGCTATCCGATCTAGATATGACTTGCATATCGTATAAGTCTGGCCATAAGCCATTGTCTACTAGTATACAATCAATTCTTGATGTACTAAGACCTATTTTAAAGGTAGGACGAGGCGGACTGTCAGATTTGGTGTTACCGTTTACAATTCTCAAACCATAATCGGTAATGAGTTCCACAATTTGGGCACCCACTTTTGATATTTTTGTTATTTTCTTATATTCTTGTGGGGGGGACATTTCCAGTTGGCTACACCCAGCGGTTGGCGGGATGTTAGTGTTAATGTCTCTTGCTACAATGTTTAGGGCTTTCTGGTTAGACTGTCCCAAAAGGCCCTCCATCCTACTTACTGTGATGGATTGGGCATTTGGGGGAACTGACCTGATATATATATATTTACCAGAGTTACATATCTAGGGCCTGCTCTAGTTTTGATTTGATTTTGAAAGGCAAGTAGGTCTCTAGAATTAGTAGGGATCGTTCTAACCACTGGGAACAAGTCCAGACTTAGCCATACCAAATGGCCTCTGGATGGGCGCCCAGCCAGAGAGGGAACTGCATATTCGCTAGAGGCCAAAAAACCTGAGCGAAGTATTGGTTCAATGGCCCACGTTTCTTGAAGAAGTATAATGTGATGTGAGCCAATAAACATACCCCACTCAGGATCAGGGAGTCTAGACTTAATTCCTGCTGCGTTTCAAGATAGCAATTTTAGGCAATCACCCTCTGTCGAACCTAGGGTTCTCATCGTGGGCTAGATGAATTCACCCTGTGATGTCATATGTTCCCCTATATCATTTCCAATGTCAGCTCCCTTGTACCTTACAGTGCAACTTGTGGCAGCAGATGCGTGGAAATGGATCAGTTCCGCTACGGAACATTGAGATGCTGTAGTTTTAATGACGTGTTCAGGGCTGCCAGCAGTGAGTCAATCGATGTCTGAGGTGTTAGAGTGACTGCAAGATTCCCTAGAATTAGACTGCCCTGTGTATAAAAGCAGATTTTGGTGCCTTTTAACAGGTAAATCCGATGTAGGACAGGGGGGTTCTAATTTTAGGCTTATTTGAATGTCATTGTCTGGTCTAAAGCATAGTTCAAGTGCAATTAGGCCATCTGCTAGGGCTGCATCCCTAAAAGCCACTCCTATGTGGTCCCACTGTTGGTTTCCAACTGTAAACCTTTTGACGTTGATTATGTCCTCCCTTATTATGGATCTGCATCCCCTTTTGTGGCGTATCCAGTGGATCACCTTGTTTACTAATCCCTCACGTGTTTCGGTGTAGGTCCTCTGGATTTTGAGGACATTGATCATGTAAAGGTCTAAAGGTTGTCTATTACTGTTAATGGGAATTACCTTGTTGTTTTTACCTATGTGAGTTTTATTAATAAAGGTACTATGGGGTTTAAAACTCAGATCTGCCTTTACCGGTTTAACAGGTTTTACATGCAACCTATCACTTGGGGAGGCACAATCATGCCTGGTTGTGTTGTCAGCAAACAAGGTTTCGCCTCTGCTATGACTTCGGAAAGGAGTGGTTGCCTTTTTACATTGCTCAACATGCAGGTTATGTGTCCCATTATTAGTCATATTTTGTGCAGTTCACGTAGAATCACTGCCTCCCCGTGGTTTTGTTGGTCCCTGAGCCAGAGCAGTTAGTGTATCCAGTTTTTCAACTAGCAGCTTTACCATCCTTTCCATATTCTCCTTTAGGGATTTGATTTCGTCCCTTAGGGCGTTCAATTGGTCAACCAGATCCACAGTGATCTGAGGTGCATGTGTCATCAATGTATTGATCCCTCTTGTTAGATGAGAGGGGTAATTTTCTTTATTCCCCAGATAATCCAGTAGAGTGCATTTGTTGGAACAATCCACATTAATAATTAAACGATCTTCGTTGTTAATTGTGGGATCTACAGGTTGCTGAATGGGATGTTGTACGTTGCATGGGCTCTGGATGTTACGGATTGTAACTAGGGTTGGGCGATGTGGATTCTCAAAATAGGAAGCTATTTAGGATCTGTTCTCCGTTGCGCCTTTTTCCTTCCCTTGGCAATTTGACCCGTTAGGCATTGACTTAGGAGCTAGCAGGCCCTCAACCTCCACTATAAGCTCGTCAATTTCGTTTAAAGTGCAATTTTCTGCAACATGACGTGGAATTTTTCTTAAGCTGCCTGGACCCATGCCTTTGTCAGATGCCTTTCTCTTTCCCATGATTTGCGGATTAGAATATCCATTTGATTAAGGGGGCAAAGCACTACCACAGTTTTTCCCCATAGTTCAAGGAGTGCAGTACTTACAAATTGATGTTGGGGCTGAAAAATCAAGGGGGTGGCCCTGCCATGCCCTACCTCTTCCTGTCACTGACGAGCGCAGGACAGGCCCGACCTTGGCCCAGCGCAGCGGGAGCGGCAATGATAATTTATGCGCCTCCGGGCGCAGCAAAATGGCGCTAGGGGAGCGGGGCATTGTGGGCTTAAGAGTCCTCTACCTTCTCCTCTCTTGCGGAGGCAGGCAACACAGAGAACAAAGTGCCGGTTTCAGGCTTCCCACACCGCAGGAACTGCAATGATAATTTATGCGCCTCCGGGTGCATCAAAACAGCGTTGGTCGAGAGGGGAGTTTTGGGCTTAAGAATCCTCTCCCTTCTCCCCTCTTGTGGCGGCAGGCAACACAGAGAGCAAAGTGCTAGTTTCAGGTGCCACGAGCCGCGGGAGCCGCAATGATAATTTATGAGCCTCCGGGCGTGGCAAAACGGCGTTGGTCGAGCGGGGTCTTGTGGGCTTAAGTGTCCTCTCCCTTCTCCCCTCTTGAGGCGGCAGGCAACACAGAGAACAATGTGCTGGTTTCAGGCTTCAATTGCAAAGTAAAGGGGCCCCCTGATACTGGTGAGAAGTACACCTAGACAGGGAAATACATATATGTAAGTACTTTAGGGCTACTTCAAACAATTATTTCTCTCAAACCATTATAAGGAACAGGACAATAGTGACACAATTAATTAGAAAGATATAAAAATTATTTATTAAACATAATAGGGGTCCTACAGAGACTAATAATTAAACAACATTCTGACCACATTCATTCATGACCACAAACATACTACATACACATAATCTTATTCATATTGATATATATGATCTCCTTAACAATTATAATTTGATTTGTAATAGATGTAGCAAAACAACAACAAGTTGATGAACAAATGATTCTTTTGGGGGTTTCCAAAAATGACTCTACGCGCGTTTTGACAGACAACTGCCTTCATCAGGAGTTCCACCATTGAATGTTGCGCTCTGTAAAGACAGTGTATATATCACATATCTATAAATATATGTATTAGTGTCACTATAGTACATAATACAATGTTTTCAGATTATGACAATTACCCTTGGTATAATTTCTAAAATATATCCTCACATTGTTTAATAAAGAGCCTGACATGAAAATACATGAACTACTAAATCAAATAGTGCATACATAATAACGCCTAAAAAATTATATAAATAATGTGTTTGTAGACAGACATAAAACCATAATACATAGAAATGATAAACATTTATACACAAAAACAACATTTAAACAATTCATGCTCCTTACCCGGGAGTTTAAACAAGGTCACTGAGTTGAGGATAAAGATAAAAGATGCACGCTCTCCGAAACTACATTCTATAAGGAAACATACATAGTATTCAAGAATATATATAAGTTCAAAAGGTGACTGAAAATACACTAAATAATTAAATACGTGACTAATAAGAAGAAGAATTTATTACCATATAAACAAGACGTAAATGCTCAGGATCTTAGACTGTTCTGATGTCAGAGAGAGCTATGATGTATCTTGGGTCATCAAAGGAGTAGCTATCACTCGAGATACCTATAGAGAGCCTAAAAGTATATGCCACATAGAAGAATAAGAACAAAGTGAAAAGAAAGCAAAAAGAAGAAAAACTTCCTATTAATATCTAATCAGAGTCCATAAAATGGAAAGATAATATGCAGATATAGGTAAACAAAATATTACCTTTTGTGATTTAGACCATATCTGAAAAATGGTTAAATTTCTTGCCACTTCCTATTGCTGAAAGAAGAGTTAACCCTAGGGTAAAGAAAACAGACCCCGAATAACCAACTATTAATAAAAACAGAAATATTCGGAATGACAAAAACTAAATATGTTTCACTAACTACGCAATGTAAGAAGCGTACCTGCTCGTAAATAATTCCGGCAGGACGGATGAGCTGCTAGTCCTTTAAGCGATTGAAGCTGATGCTAAAAATTAAACACACGCCAATATATCTGTTAGTGAGGAATACTCGCAACAGAATAACACTGCACACCACCGTAATAACGAAAGAAAAAGTGCATATCTCGCTCTAGATAAAATGCTCCAAATAATGTTCATTTTAAACTTAGGCATATGAGTATGTAAAGATTACACAGTATCCACATGAACGGGTCATTTCCTAGGTGGTTAGCGATATGTGCAAACCCCCCATGTAATGGTATATTGACCCAGGGAAATATAAACACTCTCAATCCTCATCATAGAAAAAAGAAGAACGGGAGAACCTCTATTTTATATATGGTGTTTGCCGCTATTACACACCATAATACGCGGATATTCCCACATTATTTCATTACTAAACATTTAAAAGCTAAAATATCGCATTATTATTACCGATTTGGATGTTTGAAAAAGACGGGCAGCTCATGTCTCAGAATAGCAACCAGCCGATGTTGATGGAGATGAAATGCCAATACCCTTTGGCGCGAAAACGAACAAGACGCTTTTATATTTTAAAAGATAGGTCATCTGACCACAGCAACTGCATTGGAGGGCGAAGACAAGCCCAGCCAATCAAAACACACGAAGGATTTCGAAAAAACAAGGCACTTTTATGTTTAGATGAAAAAAGGTCATCTGACCACAACACATGCTATGAAAGGCGGAGCCAAGCCCGGCCAAACAAAGAGATTAGAACGCAAGAACCTACGACGGCCATAGGTAAATGAATTAGTTATTGAAAAAGGTATAACATCCATGCCAAAATCGAGAATAGACATAATTGTTTTTAATGGTAATAAGCCATTTATTCAACCCTCGGAAATGTAACAGTATTCAAAGATCGACAATTACACCCCAATGTCAAAAGGGTGACTACAGATGCACAATGAAAAAATAACGTGCTAGAGGGGTTTATAATTTGAAAAAATAGAACACTGTAGCGTTTCGATGAAGAAAGGTCATCTGACCACAACACATGCTGTGAAGGGCGGAGCCAAGCCCGGCCACACAAGGGGATTAGAGCACAAAAGCCTGCGGCGGCCATAGGTAAATGGATTAGTTACTAAAAAAGGTATAACATCCCTACCAAAATCGGAGATGGTCAACATATTTGTTTTTAATGGTGATGAACCATTTATTTACACTCGAACACGTGACAGTATTCCAGAATGATAAATTACACCCAAATATCAAAGAATGTAACCATAGATGTACAATAAAAAATAGCGTGCTAGAGGAATTTGCAATGTATTAATAATAATGGGAATACCTAAGTATAAAAATTACTAATAAATACCTATGATGATCAAACAATTTCACAACCAGGGGGCACCACTAGCTTATCTGTTAATATTTCAAGCGATATCTCTGCTGAAACAACGGGTATAAAACAACCGCCCAACTAAACAGACCTAAAGATACTCATGGGCTGAATATGGAAAAGCTAATACAATGTATTTAGGAAAAGTTTTCCATTGATGAAGCAGGAAGATTAGATGAAAGAGATCAATATACAGCGCCCAATCTAGTCATTGTATCGAATATCTTGCTCCCATGGGATTTCAGAGTTCAGCCCATGAATATGTGAATTCAAAGAAAAGATCCAGAACACCTCTCTGCGTTTTCTGACTGCTTCTGCTTCTTGAGTGTTCTTGATTTTAATTCTTTCCAGTATTAGCCATCTTATTTCAGTCTCATGATGGTTCATTTCTAAATAGTGTTTAACTAACGGTGCCGTGAGTTTTTTGTCTTAATTGCTGAACGATGTTCTGTCAGACGGACAGAGAATTGCCGCGATGTTTCGCCGACATATCCTTTATTACAAGGACAAAGTAATAGGTATATAACATTGTCCGTTTTGCAGTTTGTAAAGGTCTTAAGTTTGATTTCTTTCTTCTGATAGGAGAATTTGTCTGTAATAATGGCACCCTCACAAGCCTTGCAACGGGCACATTTGTGGTTACCAGTGATGGAATGACTTCCCCCTATAGTTTTTTGTATAAAAGGCGGTTTAGATTGTAATCTGGAATGAACCACAAGATCTTTCAAATTTTTGTTCCGCTTGTGAGCAAACATAGGATGTGGAAGTGCCTTATCCGATTCAGTGCTTGTATTGAGTATATGCCATTGGGCATTGATGGTTTGCCGAATCTTCTCATTAAGAGGTGAGTGTCTAGTGACACATACCAATTTTGGGGGTCTTTTTCTTATTGATTTGTAGCAAATAGTCCCGATCGTAAAATCTGGCCCTTTTATATGCCTCTCTTACGAGTCTCCTTGGATAGCCGCGATCTATGAACTTTTGTTTCATTGTTATTGCCCTGAGATCAAAATCATGTACACTTGTACAATTACGTCGAAGACGTAAAAATTGTCCCATGGGAATACTTTCTTTTTGACATCTGGGATGATAGCTAGAAAAATGCAATAATGTATTTCTTGCAGTTGGCTTAGTGTAGAGATCTACTTGAAGGGCATAGTCTACTTCTTTAATTTCAATATCTAGAAATTCTATTTTTCGATCTCCGATATTGGCTGTAAAATGTAAATTCACATCACATAAGTTAATCCATTCCAGGAACTCCTGAAGTTTCTCAAGATCATCTTTCCAGATGAACAAAATATCGTCTATATATCGGGACCATTGATATATCGACTCAAAAAACGGGGCTACCTCATTATAGATAAATTGGTGCTCAAAATATGCCATGTAGAAATTGGCTATTGTGGAGGCACAAGATGCCCCCATACTAACGCCCTTGATTTGCTTGTAAAAATCACCATTAAACTCGAAGGTGTTCTCATCAAGTACGATGGTGAGTAAATCAATAATAAATGGCACATTACAGTCCACTGAAAAAGTTAAAATAAACCATTCCACCGCTGTGATGGCCTCAAGCTGAGGGATGTTACTATATAAAGACCCAATGTCCAAAGATACAAGGGTATCTGTTTGTCTATTGAAAGGTAAGCCTTCTATCTTTAGAATCATGTCTTTAGTGTCTCTAATATGAGATGAAGTTTTAGAGACATGTGGTCGCAAAATTTGGTCAATGTATTTGGATATACGTTCAGTAACAGACCCTATGGTGGTGACAATTGGTCTATAAGGGGGATTTTTACTGTCTTTATGTATCTTCGGAACCCCGTAGACACTAGCCATACGGGGCGCCGATACATTCATATAGTCACTCTCCTGTTGACATATAATTCCCTCTTCTACTGCCTTGTTAGTGAGAATACAAATTTTACGTTGGACTCTGTATGTTGGATCCGTAGTAATTTGTCGATAGTGTAGGGGATTGTTTAATATAATGTACATATTGGAAATATATGTATCAGTGTCTATTATAACAATCCCTCCTCCTTTGTCACAGCTTTTTACTGTGATATTTTTCTGAGTTTTTAATACATTGAGGGCCTCCAGTTCTTCCCGCTGTAGATTGGGGGTAGGCTTAGGGACATATTTGATAATGTTTTCAAGTTTGGTTGTTACAACAGATTCAAAGATGCCCACTTCAGGACCAACCTGGTCCAGAGTCGGGGTAAAGATGGACACTGGGCGTATCCCTGATTTATTCTCTTCATAGGTGGTAAAACTAGGCCCATTTTCGAAGAACTTTTTTAGTCGTATTTTACGTAAAAAGGAGTGTATGTCTTGGAACATCTCAAAGACGTCCAATTTTGTATGGGGAACAAATGATAAGCCTTTCGATAGTAATGTGACTTCTTGATCTGTGAGAGTTTTCTTAGATAAGTTGAAGATGGGTATTGTATCTATGTTCGCCAGTACTGGGCATTTCTGGTCACTAAATACTGAGCATTGTTCTGAGGGTATTCATTGTAATTGTAGTTCGTATTGAACCTCGACTGGTATCTCGGTTTCCAAGGTCCCCTCCGTGGTCCACGTCTGCCTAAAAAAGGCGACCGACCTCTAGAGTGGTTTGATGGATATCCACCTCTATCTAATCCATAATTAGACTGATGGGGACTAGGCTCATTATCCGAATCGGACGAATCCGAAAAAGTAGTGACTTTATGTCTTGGTTGAACTGGTCCAAAAGTATCTAATTCCTGGTACCGTGTATCTGAGAAAAAATGCTCATTAAGATACGGATAGGTTTTCTCTTTAGAGTAAAACCTAATATCCTTCTTCAACTTTTCTGTTTTACGTTTGAGCAAATAGTCACTATATGAATCAACCTCTTGATTCAAATCCTCAAGTTTTTTCTTTGCTTCCTCCACTGCATTACATTTTTTGATCTTTTCTTCTAATGAGGACATTTCTTCTATTAATACTTGAATCATTTCTTTAGCAGTGGCAACTATTAGCATCATGAGGTCACGTGAACATCTGTTCGCTATTAGTGACCATTTGTCCAAAAACTATCACACCTGCCTTAAGATATTCTAACATGAAATGCCCATGCATCTCTATCCTTTTGATTTTCTTTTTTAACTCTAAAAGTTTACATATGTCCTCATTATTGGCTGTAGTACCTGATGAATTTGATGATTGACCAAAACTGGCTTGGTCCCCTACTAAGAGAGCAAATTGCTCATCTGAAAACCCAAATGTTTTCAGGTTTGACATTTTTAAAGTAGAATACCAAGGGCCTATTTCATACAAGAAGGTATATATAGAAATGCAATTACTTACAGTGGATTGCTGACATACAAAAAGATATTTTCTGAGAGCAGGAACACATGGGGGCAACCATTCTAGAGACCAAAAGAATGACAAGACACACAAATAAAAAAATCAATCACATAAAAAATAATAATAGGAAGTTTTTCTTCTTTTTGCTTTCTTTTCACTTTGTTCTTATTCTTCTATGTGGCATATACTTTTAGGCTCACTATAGGTATCTCGAGTGATAGCTACTCCTTTGATGACCCAAGATACATCATAGCTCTCTCTGACGTCAGAACAGTCTAAGATCCTGAGCATTTACGTCTTGTTTATATGGTAATAAATTCTTCTTCTTATTAGTCACGTATTTAATTATTTAGTGTATTTTCAGTCACCTTTTGAACTTATATATATTCTTGAATACTATGTATGTTTCCTTATAGAATGTAGTTTCGGAGAGCGTGCATCTTTTATCTTTTATCCTCAACTCAGTGACCTTGTTTAAACATCCGGGTAAGGAGCATGAATTGTTTAAATGTTGTTTTTGTGTATAAATGTTTATCATTTCTATGTATTATGGTTTTATGTCTGTCTACAAACACATTATTTATATAATTTTTAGGCGTTATTATGTATGCACTATTTGATTTAGTAGTTCATGTATTTTCATGTCAGGCTCTTTATTAAACAATGTGAGGATATATTTTAGAAATTATACCAAGGGTAATTGTCATAATCTGAAAACATTGTATTATGTACTATAGTGACACTAATACATATATTTATAGATATGTGATATATACACTGTCTTTACAGAGCGCAACATTCAATGGTGGAACTCCTGATGAAGGCAGTTGTCTGTCGAAACGCGCGTAGAGTCATTTTGGAAACCACCCAAAAGAATCATTTGTTCATCAACTTGTTGTTGTTTTGCTACATCTATTACAAATCAAATTATAATTGTTAAGGAGATCATATATATCAATATGAATAAGATTATGTGTATGTAGTATGTTTGTGGTCATGAATGAATGTGGTCAGAATGTTGTTTAATTATTAGTCTCTGTAGGACCCCTATTATGTTTAATAAATAATTTTTATATCTTTCTAATTAATTGTATCACTATTGTCCTGTTCCTTATAATGGTTTGAGAGAACTAATTGTTTGAAGTAGCCCTAGAGTACTTACATATATGTATTTCCCTGTCTAGGTGTACTTCTCACCAGTATCAGGGGCCCCTTTACTTTGCAATTGTTTACCCATAGCTTGTCTATGTGGGGTGGTGCTATTAATTATAGTATTGTTTTCCACTCACATTTTTTAGAGCCTGTCTGTCTTGCACATATATTATTTTTATGTGATTGATTTTTTTATTTGTGTGTCTTGTCATTCTTTTGGTCTCTAGAGTGGTTGCCCCCATGTGTTCCTGCTCTCAGAAAATATCTTTTTGTATGTCAGCAATCCACTGTAAGTAATTGCATTTCTATATATACCTTCTTGTATGAAATAGGCCCTTGGTATTCTACTTTAAAAATGTCAAACCTGAAAACATTTGGGTTTTCAGATGAGCAATTTGCTCTCTTAGTAGGGGACCAAGCCAGTTTTGGTCAATCATCAAATTCATCAGGTACTACAGCCAATAATGAGGACATATGTAAACTTTTAGAGTTAAAAAGAAAATCAAAAGGATAGAGATGCATGGGCATTTCATGTTAGAATATCTTAAGGCAGGTGTGATACCTCAAGGCCTAAGAGTTCGAAACATACCGGGGTTATTTATACAGATTAAAGAGTTTTTGGACAAATGGTCACTAATAGCGAACAGATGTTCACGTGACCTCATGATGCTAATAGTTGCCACTGCTAAAGTAATGATTCAAGTATTAATAGAAGAAATGTCCTCATTAGAAGAAAAGATCAAAAAATGTAATGCAGTGGAGGAAGCAAAGAAAAAACTTGAGGATTTGAATCAAGAGGTTGATTCATATAGTGACTATTTGCTCAAACGTAAAACAGAAAAGTTGAAGAAGGATATTAGGTTTTACTCTAAAGAGAAAACCTATCCGTATCTTAATGAGCATTTTTCTCAGATACACGGTACCAGGAATTAGATACTTATGGACCAGTTCAACCAAGACATAAAGTCACTACTTTTTCGGATTCGTCCGATTCGGATAATGAGCCTAGTCCCCATCAGTCTTATTATGGATTAGATAGAGGTGGATATCCATCAAACCACTCTAGAGGTCAGTCGCCTTTTTTAGGCAGACGGGGACCACGGAGGGGACCTTGGAAACCGAGATACCAGTCGAGGTTCAATACGAACTACAATTACAACGAATACCCTCAGAACAATGCTCAGTATTTAGTGACCAGAAATGCCCAGTACTGGCGAACATAGATACAATACCCATCTTCAACTTATCTAAGAAAACTCTCACAGATCAAGAAGTCACATTACTATCGAAAGGCTTATCATTTGTTCCCCATACAAAATTGGACGTCTTTGAGATGTTCCAAGACATACACTCCTTATTTCGTAAAATACGACTAAAAAAGTTCTTTGAAAATGGGCCTAGTTTTACCACCTATGAAGAGAATAAATCAGGGTTACGCCCAGTGTCCATCTTTACCCCGACTCTGGACCAGGTTGGTCCTGAAGTGGGCATCTTTGAATCTGTTGTAACAACCAAACTTGAAAACATTATCAAATATGTCCCTAAGCCTACCCCCAATCTACAGCGGGAAGAACTGGAGGCCCTCAATGTATTAAAAACTCAGAAAAATATCACAGTAAAAAGCTGTGACAAAGGGGGAGGGATTGTTATAATAGACACTGATACATATATTTCCAATATGTACATTATATTAAACAATCCCCTACACTATCGACAAATTACTACGGATCCAACATCCAGAGTCCAACGTAAAATTTGTATTCTCACTAACAAGGCAGTAGAAGAGGGAATTATATGTTAACAGGAGAGTGACTATATGAATGTATCGGCGCCCGTATGGCTAGTGTCTACGGGGTTCCGAAGATACATAAAGACAGTAAAAATCCCCCTTATAGACCAATTGTCACCACCATAGGGTCTGTTACTGAACGTATATCCAAATACATTGACCAAATTTTGCGACCACATGTCTCTAAAACTTCATCTCATATTAGAGACACTAAAGACATGATTCTAAAGATAGAAGGCTTACCTTTCAATAGACAAACAGATACCCTTGTATCTTTGGACATTGGGTCTTTATATAGTAACATCCCTCAGCTTGAGGCCATCACAGCGGTGGAATGGTTTATTTTAACTTTTTCAGTGGACTGTAATGTGCCATTTATTATTGATTTACTCACCATCGTACTTGATGAGAACACCTTCGAGTTTAATGGTGATTTTTACAAGCAAATCAAGGGCGTTAGTATGGGGGCATCTTGTGCCCCCACAATAGCCAATATCTACATGGCATATTTTGAGCACCAATTTATCTATAATGAGGTAGCCCCGTTTTTGAGTCGATATATCAATGGTCCCGATATATAGACGATATTTTGTTCATCTGGAAAGATGATCTTGAGAAACTTCAGGAGTTCCTGGAATGGATTAACTTATGTGATGTGAATTTACATTTTACAGCCAATATCGGAGATCGAAAAATAGAATTTCTAGATATTGAAATTAAAGAAGTAGACTATGCCCTTCAAGTAGATCTCTACACTAAGCCAACTGCAAGAAATACATTATTGCATTTTTCTAGCTATCATCCCAGATGTCAAAAAGAAAGTATTCCCATGGGACAATTTTTACGTCTTCGACGTAATTGTACAAGTGTACATGATTTTGATCTCAGGGCAATAACAATGAAACAAAAGTTCATAGATTGCGGCTATCCAAGGAGACTCGTAAGAGAGGCATATAAAAGGGCCAGATTTTACGATCGGGACTATTTGCTACAAATCAATAAGAAAAAGACCCTCCAAAATTGGTATGTGTCACTAGACACTCACCTCTTAATGAGAAGATTCGGCAAACCATCAATGCCCAATGGCATATACTCAATACAAGCACTGAATCGGATAAGGCACTTCCACGTCCTATGTTTGCTCACAAGCGGAACAAAAATTTGAAAGATCTTGTGGTTCATTCCAGATTACAATCTAAACCGCCTTTTATACAAAAACTATAGGGGGAAGTCATTCCATCACTGGTAACCACAAATGTGCCCGTTGCAAGGCTTGTGAGGGTGCCATTATTACAGACAAATTCTCCTATCAGAAGAAAGAAATCAAACTTAAGACCTTTACAAACTGCAAAACGGACAATGTTATATACCTATTACTTTGTCCTTGTAATAAAGGATATGTCGGCGAAACATCGCGGCAATTCTCTGTCCGTCTGACAGAACATCGTTCAGCAATTAAGACAAAAAAACTCACGGCACCGTTAGTTAAACACTATTTAGAAATGAACCATCATGAGACTGAAATAAGATGGCTAATACTGGAAAGAATTGAAATCAAGAACACTCAAGAAGCAGAAGCAGTCAGAAAACGCAGAGAGGTGTTCTGGATCTTTTCTTTGAATTCACATATTCATGGGCTGAACTCTGAAATCCCATGGGAGCAAGCTATTCGATACAATGACTAGATTGGGCGCTGTATATTGATCTCTTTCATCTAATCTTCCTGCTTCATCAATGGAAAACTTTTCCTAAATACATTGTATTAGCTTTTCCATATTCAGCCCATGAGTATCTTTAGGTCTGTTTAGTTGGGCGGTTGTTTTATACCCGTTGTTTCAGCAGAGATATCGCTTGAAATATTAACAGATAAGCTAGTGGTGCCCCTGGTTGTGAAATTGTTAGATCATCATAGGTATTTATTAGTAATTTTAATACTTAGGTATTCCCATTATTATTAATACATTGCAAATTCCTCTAGCACGCTATTTTTTATTGTACATCTATGGTTACATTCTTTGATATTTGGGTGTAATTTATCATTCTGGAATACTGTCACGTGTTCGAGTGTAAATAAATGGTTCATCACCATTAAAAACAAATATGTTGACCATCTCCGATTTTGGTAGGGATGTTATACCTTTTTAGTAACTAATCCATTTACCTATGGCCGCCGCAGGCTTTTGTGCTCTAATCCCCTTGTGTGGCCGGGCTTGGCTTCTCCTTCACAGCATGTGTTGTGGTCAGATGACCTTTCTTCATCGAAACGCTACAGTGTTCTATTTTTTCAAATTATAAACCCCTCTAGCACGTTATTTTTTCATTGTGCATCTGTAGTCACCCTTTTGACATTGGGGTGTAATTGTCGATCTTTGAATACTGTTACATTTCCGAGGGTTGAATAAATGGCTTATTACCATTAAAAACAATTATGTCTATTCTCGATTTTGGCATGGATGTTATACCTTTTTCAATAACTAATTCATTTACCTATGGCCGCCGTAGGTTCTTGCGTTCTAATCTCTTTGTTTGGCCGGGCTTGGCTCCGCCTTTCATAGCATGTGTTGTGGTCAGATGACCTTTTTCATCTAAACATAAAAGTGCCTTGTTTTTCGAAATCCTTCGTGTGTTTTGATTGGCTGGGCTTGTCTTCGCCCTCCAATGCAGTTGCTGTGGTCAGATGACCTATCTTTTAAAATATAAAAGCGTCTTGTTCGTTTTCGCGCCAAAGGGTATTGGCATTTCATCTCCATCAACATCGGCTGGTTGCAATTCTGAGACATGAGCTGCCCGTCTTTTTCAAACATCCAAATCGGTAATAATAATGCGATATTTTAGCTTTTAAATGTTTAGTAATGAAATAATGTGGGAATATCCGTGTATTATGGTGTGTAATAGCGGCAAACACCATATATAAAATAGAGGTTCTCCCGTTCTTCTTTTTCTATGATGAGGATTGAGAGTGTTTATATTTCCCTGGGTCAATATACCATTACATGGGGATTTGCACATATCGCTAACCACCTAGGAAATGACCCGTTCATGTGGATACTGTGTAATCTTTACATACTCATATGCCTAAGTTTAAAATGAACATTATTTGGAGCATTTTATCTAGAGCGAGATATGCACTTTTTCTTTCGTTATTACGGTGGTGTGCAGTGTTATTCTGTTGCGAGTATTCCTCACTAACAGATATATCGGCGTGTGTTTAATTTTTAGCATCAGCTTCAATCGCTTAAAGGACTAGCAGCTCATCCGTCCTGCCGGAATTATTTACGAGCAGGTACGCTTCTTACATTGCGTAGTTAGTGAAACATATTTAGTTTTTGTCATTCCGAATATTTCTGTTTTTATTAATAGTTGGTTATTCGGGGTCTGTTTTCTTTACCCTAGGGTTAACTCTTCTTTCAGCAATAGGAAGTGGCAAGAAAATTAACCATTTTTCAGATATGGTCTAAATCACAAAAGGTAATATTTTGTTTACCTATATCTGCATATTATCTTTCCATTTTATGGACTCTGATTAGATATTAATAGGAAGTTTTTCTTCTTTTTTCACTTTGTTCTTATTCTTCTATGTGGCATATACTTTTAGGCTCTCTATAGGTATCTCGAGTGATAGCTACTCCTTTGATGACCCAAGATACATCATAGCTCTCTCTGACGTCAGAACAGTCTAAGATCCTGAGCATTTACGTCTTGTTTATATGGTAATAAATTCTTCTTCTTATTAGTCACGTGTTTAATTATTTAGTGTATTTTCAGTCACCTTTTGAACTTATATATATTCTTGAATACTATGTATGTTTCCTTATAGAATGTAGTTTCGGAGAGCGTGCATCTTTTATCTTTTATCCTCAACTCAGTGACCTTGTTTAAACACCCGGGTAAGGAGCATGAATTGTTTAAATGTTGTTTTTGTGTATAAATGTTTATCATTTCTATGTATTATGGTTTTATGTCTGTCTACAAACACATTATTTATATAATTTTTTAGGCGTTATTATGTATGCACTATTTGATTTAGTAGTTCATGTATTTTCATGTCAGGCTCTTTATTAAACAATGTGAGGATATATTTTAGAAATTATACCAAGGGTAATTGTCATAATCTGAAAACATTGTATTATGTACTATAGTGACACTAATACATATATTTATAGATATGTGATATATACACTGTCTTTACAGAGCGCAACATTCAATGGTGGAACTCCTGATGAAGGCAGTTGTCTGTCGAAACGCGCGTAGAGTCATTTTGGAAACCACCCAAAAGAATCATTTGTTCATCAACTTGTTGTTGTTTTGCTACATCTATTACAAATCAAATTATAATTGTTAAGGAGATCATATATATCAATATGAATAAGATTATGTGTATGTAGTATGTTTGTGGTCATGAATGAATGTGGTCAGAATGTTGTTAATTATTAGTCTCTGTAGGACCCTATTATGTTTAATAAATAATTTTTATATCTTTCTAATTAATTGTATCACTATTGTCCTGTTCCTTATAATGGTTTGAGAGAACTAATTGTTTGAAGTAGCCCTAGAGTACTTACATATATGTATTTCCCTGTCTAGGTGTACTTCTCACCAGTATCAGGGGCCCCTTTACTTTGCAATTGTTTACCCATAGCTTGTCTATGTGGGGTGGTGCTATTAATTATAGTATTGTTTTCCACTCACATTTTTAGAGCCTGTCTGTCTTGCACATATATTATTTTTTATGTGATTGATTTTTTTATTTGTGTGTCTTGTCATTCTTTTGGTCTCTAGAGTGGTTGCCCCCATGTGTTCCTGCTCTCAGAAAATATCTTTTTGTATGTCAGCAATCCACTGTAAGTAATTGCATTTCTATATATACCTTCTTGTATGAAATAGGCCCTTGGTATTCTACTTTAAAAATGTCAAACCTGAAAACATTTGGGTTTTCAGATGAGCAATTTGCTCTCTTAGTAGGGGACCAAGCCAGTTTTGGTCAATCATCAAATTCATCAGGTACTACAGCCAATAATGAGGACATATGTAAACTTTTAGAGTTAAAAAAGAAAATCAAAAGGATAGAGATGCATGGGCATTTCATGTTAGAATATCTTAAGGCAGGTGTGATACCTCAAGGCCTAAGAGTTCGAAACATACCGGGGTTATTTATACAGATTAAAGAGTTTTTGGACAAATGGTCACTAATAGCGAACAGATGTTCACGTGACCTCATGATGCTAATAGTTGCCACTGCTAAAGTAATGATTCAAGTATTAATAGAAGAAATGTCCTCATTAGAAGAAAAGATCAAAAAATGTAATGCAGTGGAGGAAGCAAAGAAAAAACTTGAGGATTTGAATCAAGAGGTTGATTCATATAGTGACTATTTGCTCAAACGTAAAACAGAAAAGTTGAAGAAGGATATTAGGTTTTACTCTAAAGAGAAAACCTATCCGTATCTTAATGAGCATTTTTCTCAGATACACGGTACCAGGAATTAGATACTTATGGACCAGTTCAACCAAGACATAAAGTCACTACTTTTTCGGATTCGTCCGATTCGGATAATGAGCCTAGTCCCCATCAGTCTTATTATGGATTAGATAGAGGTGGATATCCATCAAACCACTCTAGAGGTCAGTCGCCTTTTTAGGCAGACGGGGACCACGGAGGGGACCTTGGAAACCGAGATACCAGTCGAGGTTCAATACGAACTACAATTACAACGAATACCCTCAGAACAATGCTCAGTATTTAGTGACCAGAAATGCCCAGTACTGGCGAACATAGATACAATACCCATCTTCAACTTATCTAAGAAAACTCTCACAGATCAAGAAGTCACATTACTATCGAAAGGCTTATCATTTGTTCCCCATACAAAATTGGACGTCTTTGAGATGTTCCAAGACATACACTCCTTATTTCGTAAAATACGACTAAAAAGTTCTTTGAAAATGGGCCTAGTTTTACCACCTATGAAGAGAATAAATCAGGGTTACGCCCAGTGTCCATCTTTACCCCGACTCTGGACCAGGTTGGTCCTGAAGTGGGCATCTTTGAATCTGTTGTAACAACCAAACTTGAAAACATTATCAAATATGTCCCTAAGCCTACCCCCAATCTACAGCGGGAAGAACTGGAGGCCCTCAATGTATTAAAAACTC
This sequence comes from Calotriton arnoldi, assembly GCA_963921515.1. Classification (NCBI taxonomy): domain Eukaryota; kingdom Metazoa; phylum Chordata; class Amphibia; order Caudata; family Salamandridae; genus Calotriton; species Calotriton arnoldi. Next base: position 1,368,938 of record CAWUFW010003117.1, read on the forward strand.
AGAAAAATATCACAGTAAAAAGCTGTGACAAAGGGGGAGGGATTGTTATAATAGACACTGATACATATATTTCCAATATGTACATTATATTAAACAATCCCCTACACTATCGACAAATTACTACGGATCCAACATCCAGAGTCCAACGTAAAATTTGTATTCTCACTAACAAGGCAGTAGAAGAGGGAATTATATGTTAACAGGAGAGTGACTATATGAATGTATCGGCGCCCCGTATGGCTAGTGTCTACGGGGTTCCGAAGATACATAAAGACAGTAAAAATCCCCTTATAGACCAATTGTCACCACCATAGGGTCTGTTACTGAACGTATATCCAAATACATTGACCAAATTTTGCGACCACATGTCTCTAAAACTTCATCTCATATTAGAGACACTAAAGACATGATTCTAAAGATAGAAGGCTTACCTTTCAATAGACAAACAGATACCCTTGTATCTTTGGACATTGGGTCTTTATATAGTAACATCCCTCAGCTTGAGGCCATCACAGCGGTGGAATGGTTTATTTTAACTTTTTCAGTGGACTGTAATGTGCCATTTATTATTGATTTACTCACCATCGTACTTGATGAGAACACCTTCGAGTTTAATGGTGATTTTTACAAGCAAATCAAGGGCGTTAGTATGGGGGCATCTTGTGCCCCCACAATAGCCAATATCTACATGGCATATTTTGAGCACCAATTTATCTATAATGAGGTAGCCCCGTTTTTGAGTCGATATATCAATGGTCCCGATATATAGACGATATTTTGTTCATCTGGAAAGATGATCTTGAGAAACTTCAGGAGTTCCTGGAATGGATTAACTTATGTGATGTGAATTTACATTTTACAGCCAATATCGGAGATCGAAAAATAGAATTTCTAGATATTGAAATTAAAGAAGTAGACTATGCCCTTCAAGTAGATCTCTACACTAAGCCAACTGCAAGAAATACATTATTGCATTTTTCTAGCTATCATCCCAGATGTCAAAAAGAAAGTATTCCCATGGGACAATTTTTACGTCTTCGACGTAATTGTACAAGTGTACATGATTTTGATCTCAGGGCAATAACAATGAAACAAAAGTTCATAGATTGCGGCTATCCAAGGAGACTCGTAAGAGAGGCATATAAAAGGGCCAGATTTTACGATCGGGACTATTTGCTACAAATCAATAAGAAAAAGACCCTCCAAAATTGGTATGTGTCACTAGACACTCACCTCTTAATGAGAAGATTCGGCAAACCATCAATGCCCAATGGCATATACTCAATACAAGCACTGAATCGGATAAGGCACTTCCACGTCCTATGTTTGCTCACAAGCGGAACAAAAATTTGAAAGATCTTGTGGTTCATTCCAGATTACAATCTAAACCGCCTTTTATACAAAAAACTATAGGGGAAGTCATTCCATCACTGGTAACCACAAATGTGCCCGTTGCAAGGCTTGTGAGGGTGCCATTATTACAGACAAATTCTCCTATCAGAAGAAAGAAATCAAACTTAAGACCTTTACAAACTGCAAAACGGACAATGTTATATACCTATTACTTTGTCCTTGTAATAAAGGATATGTCGGCGAAACATCGCGGCAATTCTCTGTCCGTCTGACAGAACATCGTTCAGCAATTAAGACAAAAAAACTCACGGCACCGTTAGTTAAACACTATTTAGAAATGAACCATCATGAGACTGAAATAAGATGGCTAATACTGGAAAGAATTGAAATCAAGAACACTCAAGAAGCAGAAGCAGTCAGAAAACGCAGAGAGGTGTTCTGGATCTTTTCTTTGAATTCACATATTCATGGGCTGAACTCTGAAATCCCATGGGAGCAAGCTATTCGATACAATGACTAGATTGGGCGCTGTATATTGATCTCTTTCATCTAATCTTCCTGCTTCATCAATGGAAAACTTTTCCTAAATACATTGTATTAGCTTTTCCATATTCAGCCCATGAGTATCTTTAGGTCTGTTTAGTTGGGCGGTTGTTTTATACCCGTTGTTTCAGCAGAGATATCGCTTGAAATATTAACAGATAAGCTAGTGGTGCCCCTGGTTGTGAAATTGTTAGATCATCATAGGTATTTATTAGTAATTTTAATACTTAGGTATTCCCATTATTATTAATACATTGCAAATTCCTCTAGCACGCTATTTTTTATTGTACATCTATGGTTACATTCTTTGATATTTGGGTGTAATTTATCATTCTGGAATACTGTCACGTGTTCGAGTGTAAATAAATGGTTCATCACCATTAAAAACAAATATGTTGACCATCCCCGATTTTGGTAGGGATGTTATACCTTTTTTAGTAACTAATCCATTTACCTATGGCCGCCGCAGGCTTTTGTGCTCTAATCCCCTTGTGTGGCCGGGCTTGGCTTCTCCCTTCACAGCATGTGTTGTGGTCAGATGACCTTTCTTCATCGAAACGCTACAGTGTTCTATTTTTTCAAATTATAAACCCCTCTAGCACGTTATTTTTTCATTGTGCATCTGTAGTCACCCTTTTGACATTGGGGTGTAATTGTCGATCTTTGAATACTGTTACATTTCCGAGGGTTGAATAAATGGCTTATTACCATTAAAAACAATTATGTCTATTCTCGATTTTGGCATGGATGTTATACCTTTTTCAATAACTAATTCATTTACCTATGGCCGCCGTAGGTTCTTGCGTTCTAATCTCTTTGTTTGGCCGGGCTTGGCTCCGCCTTTCATAGCATGTGTTGTGGTCAGATGACCTTTTTCATCTAAACATAAAAGTGCCTTGTTTTTCGAAATCCTTCGTGTGTTTTGATTGGCTGGGCTTGTCTTCGCCCTCCAATGCAGTTGCTGTGGTCAGATGACCTATCTTTTAAAATATAAAAGCGTCTTGTTCGTTTTCGCCAAAGGGTATTGGCATTTCATCTCCATCAACATCGGCTGGTTGCAATTCTGAGACATGAGCTGCCCGTCTTTTTCAAACATCCAAATCGGTAATAATAATGCGATATTTTAGCTTTTAAATGTTTAGTAATGAAATAATGTGGGAATATCCGTGTATTATGGTGTGTAATAGCGGCAAACACCATATATAAAATAGAGGTTCTCCCGTTCTTCTTTTTCTATGATGAGGATTGAGAGTGTTTATATTTCCCTGGGTCAATATACCATTACATGGGGGATTTGCACATATCGCTAACCACCTAGGAAATGACCCGTTCATGTGGATACTGTGTAATCTTTACATACTCATATGCCTAAGTTTAAAATGAACATTATTTGGAGCATTTTATCTAGAGCGAGATATGCACTTTTTCTTTCGTTATTACGGTGGTGTGCAGTGTTATTCTGTTGCGAGTATTCCTCACTAACAGATATATCGGCGTGTGTTTAATTTTTAGCATCAGCTTCAATCGCTTAAAGGACTAGCAGCTCATCCGTCCTGCCGGAATTATTTACGAGCAGGTACGCTTCTTACATTGCGTAGTTAGTGAAACATATTTAGTTTTTGTCATTCCGAATATTTCTGTTTTTATTAATAGTTGGTTATTCGGGGTCTGTTTTCTTTACCCTAGGGTTAACTCTTCTTTCAGCAATAGGAAGTGGCAAGAAAATTAACCATTTTTCAGATATGGTCTAAATCACAAAAGGTAATATTTTGTTTACCTATATCTGCATATTATCTTTCCATTTTATGGACTCTGATTAGATATTAATAGGAAGTTTTTCTTCTTTTTTTTCACTTTGTTCTTATTCTTCTATGTGGCATATACTTTTAGGCTCTCTATAGGTATCTCGAGTGATAGCTACTCCTTTGATGACCCAAGATACATCATAGCTCTCTCTGACGTCAGAACAGTCTAAGATCCTGAGCATTTACGTCTTGTTTATATGGTAATAAATTCTTCTTCTTATTAGTCACGTGTTTAATTATTTAGTGTATTTTCAGTCACCTTTTGAACTTATATATATTCTTGAATACTATGTATGTTTCCTTATAGAATGTAGTTTCGGAGAGCGTGCATCTTTTATCTTTTATCCTCAACTCAGTGACCTTGTTTAAACACCCGGGTAAGGAGCATGAATTGTTTAAATGTTGTTTTTGTGTATAAATGTTTATCATTTCTATGTATTATGGTTTTATGTCTGTCTACAAACACATTATTTATATAATTTTTAGGCGTTATTATGTATGCACTATTTGATTTAGTAGTTCATGTATTTTCATGTCAGGCTCTTTATTAAACAATGTGAGGATATATTTTAGAAATTATACCAAGGGTAATTGTCATAATCTGAAAACATTGTATTATGTACTATAGTGACACTAATACATATATTTATAGATATGTGATATATACACTGTCTTTACAGAGCGCAACATTCAATGGTGGAACTCCTGATGAAGGCAGTTGTCTGTCGAAACGCGCGTAGAGTCATTTTGGAAACCACCCAAAAGAATCATTTGTTCATCAACTTGTTGTTGTTTTGCTACATCTATTACAAATCAAATTATAATTGTTAAGGAGATCATATATATCAATATGAATAAGATTATGTGTATGTAGTATGTTTGTGGTCATGAATGAATGTGGTCAGAATGTTGTTAATTATTAGTCTCTGTAGGACCCCTATTATGTTTAATAAATAATTTTTATATCTTTCTAATTAATTGTATCACTATTGTCCTGTTCCTTATAATGGTTTGAGAGAACTAATTGTTTGAAGTAGCCCTAGAGTACTTACATATATGTATTTCCCTGTCTAGGTGTACTTCTCACCAGTATCAGGGGGCCCCTTTACTTTGCAATTGTTTACCCATAGCTTGTCTATGTGGGGTGGTGCTATTAATTATAGTATTGTTTTCCACTCACATTTTTTAGAGCCTGTCTGTCTTGCACATATATTATTTTTTATGTGATTGATTTTTTTATTTGTGTGTCTTGTCATTCTTTTGGTCTCTAGAGTGGTTGCCCCCATGTGTTCCTGCTCTCAGAAAATATCTTTTTGTATGTCAGCAATCCACTGTAAGTAATTGCATTTCTATATATACCTTCTTGTATGAAATAGGCCCTTGGTATTCTACTTTAAAAATGTCAAACCTGAAAACATTTGGGTTTTCAGATGAGCAATTTGCTCTCTTAGTAGGGGACCAAGCCAGTTTTGGTAACCACCCAAAAGAATCATTTGTTCATCAACTTGTTGTTGTTTTGCTACATCTATTACAAATCAAATTATAATTATTAAGGAGATCATATATATCAATATGAATAAGATTATGTGTATGTAGTATGTTTGTGGTCATGAATGAATGTGGTCAGAATGTTGTTTAATTATTAGTCTCTGTAGGACCCCTATTATGTTTAATAAATAATTTTTATATCTTTCTAATTAATTGTGTCACTATTGTCCTGTTCCTTATAATGGTTTGAGAGAACTAATTGTTTGAAGTAGCCCTAGAGTACTTACATATACTGGTTTCAGGCTTCCCCAGGATCCGAGTTGTTGTTTCAGTCCTTGCTCGCGCTTTCACACTCGGTTAAATCACAGATCAGTCCACATCGTACAAACCAGGGCTCCGCTGCTGCTTTGCTCTGCTATCACAAAATCAAGCTTGCCTACGACTGGGAGCCCCCAGTGAGCCTGCCCCTCACTGTCTGCTACCATGATCAGCGCGAGGGGAGGAGCGAGGGGGGACAGAGATGGAGCGCATGCGCATAAATGGCTGCTGGCAGCGCACAGACAGCTGATTGTCACAGGCGGACATTCAATATGTTGTGGCGGGTCAAATAATACTTGGAGGGTATGCTATGCAGATAGGACACAGTCATTTCATGATGATTATCCTTTTTTGGTGGACGTTCTGTAGTAACAGCTTGTTGCCTTCCTGCATTGGGCTGGTTCATCTGCCATTTTTACAGGAACTGCCCAGTGTTAGATGCTATCAACATCTATTTTATTTTTATGTAATACATACAGATTTGTGGGTATTTTGCCCAACTGAATGGTCCTCATTTAGTCTTGGAAGGAAGGAAAAGCTGCATCAGGATTCAAACCTGCTACTTGCCAGTCACACACACCAATATCAGATGTGTTAAACCACTAAGGCCCTATTCATGAGCTAGGCATAGTGGTGATACCACATGCAGGGGTAAATAGCAGATGACTTTAATGAATTGTCTGATCATGAGTTAAAAAGCGCATGTGATATTCAGTGCATGTGCTAAACACTGAATGTCTGTAGTCGACATGCACTATTTAGCAAATGTGCTAGTTACCACATGTGAAAAGTAAAGCAAGTGGTAAATAACACCCAATTACAAGTTTGAGCGGTCATTAACAACCAGTGGAAAATACCACCTTGAAATACCATCAATCAAAAGCAGTTGGTAAAAATTAATGAAAGTGTAGGGAATGAAAGACAAGCCTTAAAACAATAGAAACATTCAAATACCAACACAATAATGCAAAAAAACACATTACATGCACTGTTTGAGCAGAAAATAGTCAAATCTCATACACACCTTCACACAGGGCCAGACCTACATTAACATTCAGGGACAGATGAAGCTCTCACAGGTTGATTGCAGCAGCTCACACTTATATTCTGAAGTACACCACAATGGATGTAGCACTGTTAGGCCACTATATCATGCTATACCAGATCCACATTCTCCTACAACAATCCATTCTGCATGAGGATTTAAACCAGGCCAACAATAAATGACCCCAAATGGTACAGCAACACAGGATAAGAGCCTGTATTTACAGAGTAAGTCCGTAACTTATAAACACGAGTCAGCTTGAAATCCAGAGGATTCACAGGCACGATATGACACCATACAAAACATAGTTTCATTGTTAAGGATACTCTGGAGCCCGCCATATGGATACACTGCCATCTCCCTTTCCTGAAAATACTAGCAATACTAGAATTATTTGCAACATGCACCACAGAGCAGACAGTAGGATTGGTGCATGACATTTTTTCAGTAAACCTTTAGCAAAATGCTCCGCTAAGTGATGGATGCTTTGCAGTGAGTGAGCAGCATGTACAGTTCTCCTTGGACACCCACACAGTTAATGCCAGAAAAGCAAACATCTGTGCTGCAGTAGGGATTTCTGATATCCTATGGTCAATTGGCAGCACTCATGTACATGTAGTGACCTCAGGTGCACAGGAATAAATGTGCTGAAACTGTGAAATGAAACACACTATTTATGTGCAAATGCTGTGTGATGGGGGTCTCTGCATGCTCTGGGTCAAGCCGGGTCTCGTGGCTCAGTGGACTAATGCGTCCACCGGAGGGGCCTGTGTTTGACCTCATGGTCACATGTTCAAATCCCAGAGGGTCTACTTAGCCTTTTATCCTTATGAGGTTGATAAAATGAGTACCATTGAGTTCAGTAACAATAAACATCTGTCATTCAGTGCCCAGGTGAATGGGCGCTTTACAAATACATATGTTATGTTATGTTCTATTATGTTATGCTGAACTGATGTGTTAGGTGCTCTGGACCAAAGCACAGTAGTATGGTCCTGACAAGAAGCAGCATCTGTCATTATGTGGTAACATATCATCCTTAGGCAGCAGGGCAAACAAACCAATCCTTCATCATCAAGATTACAGTGCATTATGATTGTTGTAGCCAAATCTCAATACGTCAGAAGTGCCATTGGAGAGTTGTTAACCCCTATGACATATACATGGATCAATGTGAAGGAGTAACAAACTACATCCTCCACTCTTCAACAGGACCTCCTGCTCAGGATCATTAAACTTGAACTTCTTTTTACTGCTTGGGTCCATGATAGAAGAGTTTGGTAGGTTTCTACTGAGTGATGACTGAGTGATATCAGAGGATGACAGTGGATTATGTTTGTCTTGTTTCAAGGTGCTTTGTCCACACAAAATGAATGTCTGCACACTCCCACACAGGAAGGAGTTGTCAGTGTAATTTTGGGGTATCCTAAGGTCCTTTTGTGTGTTACGCTGGCTGTTTCTGTGCTCTAGGAATTCATTTCCACACTCCAGGAATTACAAAACCTAAATATGGCCACTTCCTGATGTTTTATGCATCTGCAATTCATCAAGTGGGGTATTTAGCACATGCACTAAATAACACATTTGGTATTTACCCTATGCCCTAAATAAGACACAATCGCTATTTAGCACATGCTAAATAATAATTCAGCTGTACACAGTAAAAATTCATAATCAGTTCTATTGAAGGCGTGTTACTTACCGAACCCCATGGGACTGCTATTTACCCTGTGTGCAGCTTTGGTGGAATTCACCACCAAACTACTAATCGAGGCCCATGTTAAATAATTTGAAACTTGTTTCTTCATTCAGTCTCAAACATGCCTACTTTGCAATGCCAAGAGGGCAGAGGTCTTTCCATTAGACATTGGAAATTGTATTTTTTTTTATCCTGCTGGTTTATAATGAAGAGCAACTTGAATTCATCAATTTTGATAAACAGAAAAATACTTGTGCCAATAGTGAAATCTGCACTTCATTGTGCCAAACAAGGTATTGCTCTTTGAGGACACAGAGACATTGTAAAACCCATTACATCAAAGGAACCTGAAAAGAATGATAATTTGAAGAATGAGAATGGCACTTTTTTGCAACTCTGTGCCCACAGCTTCAAGCTGGTTTATGAATTTCTGGCATATCATTTGACTACATATCCTTCCAAAGCAACCTACACTAATTAGAAGATTCAGAATAAGATTATCACAGACTAAAAGATTTGGATGAGAATTAGAGTGGTGGAAAAAGCCCACAATGCCAGATTTTTGGCCATCTTAGCAGGAGGAACAATTGACAGTGCCACTATAGAGCAACTTGGTCTAGTAATTTGTTTTATAGAAGGAATATCTGTGTTGGAAGAAATTCTTGGATACGTAGAGCTTCAAGATGGAACAGGCGTTGGAATTGGGAACAAAGTTCCAGATGTATCAAGCCTATTTGCATTCGCTAATGGCCTGATTCTGCAAGTCAGGTCAATTGCAAATGCAAAAGGTCATTTCGGTATTTATTAATCCCAAATTGCGATTCCGTCACATGTTATTGAATTGTTATATGTGATTGAGAATGAATACAAACTCAGTATTTTTGGAAGGGTATTTAGGCCATCCCTTCCGAATACTGAATTTGAATGGTATGTATTAGTGTTTTGCGACTCAATTCCATTCTCAAAATAGTGATACTTTACCACCAACTCCAAATTGGTGATAACCCATTCCTAAATGGGAAGAGGTGCCCATGGGACCCCTTCCTCTTTGAGAATGTAAGAATCTATATTTTTTAAGAGCAGGCAGTGGTCCAACGGACCACTGCCTGCTCTGAAAAAATTAAACTTAAATGTTTTATTGATTTTTTTGAAAAACATCCAGTTTTCTTATAAGGAAAATGGGTTGCATTTCAAAAGAAAAAAATTGCTTTATCTAAAAGCAATGGTGGTCTGCTGAACCCAAGAGGCCACCATTTCAGTGTTGGCTATGATTCCTATTGAGTCGCAAATTGTGACCTACCGCATTGATATTCATGGGGTAGGTCAATTTGCAACCTACAAGGAATCGCTTTTTGAAAATAAAAAGGTTCTACCATTAGAAATACCAATTTCCTAATTGTGATTCGGAGATAATCGCAATTAAAAAATCGGTATTACTAATGTTGGCACATCTGGCCCAAAATTCTCACTTTTTTAGAAACAAATGACCTGAATGTTGATCAAATGCATGGACAAATATATGATGGTGTTCTTCAATGACATGTGCTGGTAAAGGTGAATAGGCAATTGTTTTAGAACATGTACAAAGGTTTTTTTGGGACATTGTGGAAGCCATATATTGAGCCACAAGACTGGACATTTATGGCACATTCGAGAAATCCTTAACTTTCTTGCAACACTTAAAGAAGTATCTCATTTTTTAAGAGGCTCTGTAAAGCAAATGACTCTCCTGAAGGCAAAATATAGAGCTTTTCTTGGATGCAAAAAAGAAATTAAGAGGTTTATGCGAGACAGGAAGGGTTGAAATGAATGCATCTGTTTTAAGTTAGTGGATATGTACACTGCTGTGGTTGACTCTTTGATTGAGACTTTAAACTTTAATGATCACAAAGCCGCTTCTAAAGTTGAGAAGTTTCTTGCAGCAGTTCAATCCCATGGCTTCAGTGTTGCTCTGCACACCTTGGTACCAGTTTCTTGAACACTCCATCTTGTTTCAGCTGCACTCCAACATTCTAACATTGAGGGCCTCATTCACAAAGTTAAACACACTTTTGTGCAAATTTACAATTGTTTGCTATTCACAAAGTGATTTACGAGTAGTAACTTTGCGAGCACGGAGTCTCGCCACATAAAAAGATCTATCTTTTTTATGTGTGGAGACTCCGCACTTGTACAGATACTACTCGTAAATCACTTTGTGAATAGAAAACAATCGTAAACTTACACAAAAGTGTGCGTTTACCATTGTGAATCAGGCTCGAAGTGTATACCACAGATTGAAAAAATCAAAAATTATTCAAGAAAGTGAGGTTGAAGCTGAAATGCATTTCATGAAAGTTTTGTGAAAGCCCAAACCACAGCAACTGAACCTCTGACCATTCCATGCTTTACTGGCAGACAAACACCATTACAAGACTAGCTATCCTGAGAGATACTATTGGATTTCAATATGTTTACAGTTCATAGATAATTTATTGAAAGAATTGTCAGGGAGATTCAGCCATCATGTGGGTAAGGCATGCACCATGCAATATCTGATATCAATGTGTATCAACGAGGTATCTTTAAAAAACTTGAAGAATGCTCTCAATTTGTATGAAGATAATCTACCTGTTACACACAAGGATCTTTTAAAAATGAGTAAAGTGTGTGGGTAATGACATGGCTTAACAAAGCTGTTGAAGAGAGAACGAGGTTTAAAATTGACATCTTAAATCATCCTCACATAGACGTCTAGCCAAACATATACTGGCTGCTATAACTATTTGCCACTCTGCCATTGATAAGAGCTCCTCCAGCATAGTGCTTCAGTTGCATTTGCAGACTGAAAACTTCTCTTCCCATGAAAGAAATTGTTGAGGATTGTCGCCTTGAAACAGCATTGCAAAAATTGGTTCTATCGTGTTCATAATGTGCTGTTTAACGACATCTACAGCAGCTACCTTTTAATTCAATTTTCATAACACTCTGTCCCTTTTTCATCAAAAACTGTCATTATGCTATGAATGTATTGAATCAACTATAAACACATTAGCTCTTTTTGTTTTACATTTTAATAAATATGTATACATATGGATGTATATGGTAGTTCTATAGTGCAAATCTAGCCAAAAGGCAGCAGCGTGCTGTACAGGGTCAAAGACAAGCATAAAGTCAATGAATGATAGGGGATGTAGTAGGGTTGTGGAAGCTTAATGCATTGTCTTGTAGTATTTTTTTGAAGAGGTGAGTCTTCAATGCTTACCCAAATTGGAGCAACGCTGGGGCTGTCCTGATTGGTATGGAGATGTTGTTCCAGATCCTGGATGAAAAAGCCATGCTACCCTGTTTTTATCATTTTTGCACTTCTTAGTATGCAGTCAGATGGCGTCCTGACTGCGGGTGACACCAGAACCACCAGAGATGGTGCGTTTGTCTGCAAGATGAGGGGCGTTGCTGGTCATAATGGCTTTGTAAATGATTACGCTGTTTCTGAAGATGGAGCGGGCTGGCAAGGATATCCACTGGTGTTCTATCTGGATGGGGCTGATGTGATAATATTTCTTCTGGTACTGGATGAGACATGCAGCAGTGTGTAGGATGCCCGTAGGGGGTGCCAGAGTGGAGTCTGCTAGACGATGGCCAGGCCATTACCATCATCGAGATGTGAAAGTATGAGGGCTTGAACAGCAGTTCTGAAGTCATTTTCCCGAAGAAATGACTTCACATTCTTCAGAAGAGAGACCAGGTAGCTGTCCATCTTTGTTGTCTTGACAATGTATTCCTTGGCAGTGAGGTTGGGTCCAGGTGATTCTGAGTAACCTGGCATTCTGTGAAAGTTGGGGTTCAAAACCATCAAGGTTATATCATTTAGCCAGGTTTGTACTGTTTCTTGTTTGTTGTTTGTGGTAAATAACAGTTATCATGCTTTGTTTAGTTGAGTTTCAGGTAGGTGCTGGACACTCAGGTTTTGATGATGTGCACGCAGTGCTTGAGGAGCTAGATGTTTGAAGCAAGTGAGAGACTTTCAAGAAGAGTTGTGTATCATCAGCATATTAGTGAATTTGGTGCAGTGAGCAGAGCACAAAGTGGCACCAAACAGAGGCTGAAGATGATAGAGGACTGTATGGAACCCAGGGAGACTCCGCAAGTGATAGGTATAACTATACCTACCTATGTGAAAAAACGGTGTTGTTAGAAAGGTGGGAGGAGAACCAAGGAAGGATATTGCTGGTGAATCCCATTCAGCACTACGGGGTGGGAATGAGGGTGGGATGGATGACTGTGCTGAAGGCAGTAGAGAGGTCTAGCAGTATCCGGAGACAGGGGTCATCTTAATCTGTGGTCAAGAAGGAATCATTTACGAGGCATAAGGAAGCGGTCTCCATTCTCTGTAGCTTGATCTACTAGTGGAAGAGATGGTTAGCATTGTGATATTTTTTTTAAAACAGAATTTGCACTCCTTTTTCCTAGCTTGGCCCGAGGTGATCTGACCCTCATTGTTTGGCACGTTAGCCACATCATTTTGTTGGTTGATGTGTTAGCCCCCACCCGAAGTTGAGACCTAGTTGTGCTCCTGGGCATAACCCATATATATTAGTAAATATTTGCTGTTTTGAGAACTTGTATAGGCTGCTACAATTGACATTTGGGAATCTGTACATGCTATAAATATGAGAAAGGCATTGTGGATTTTATAACTTAAAATTGTGTTGTAGACTATTTTAGCTTTACTTTACAATTGTTTACTGGCTGTATGTCATTTCATTTTTTACGCCTTCTTTGCCATCGGTGTTGATATGTTAGCTCTTTGCTGGGTTTATTTAGGGTTTTTGATAGTTGATTTTTGCTCTTATGAATTTTCTCTCTGTACTTTTAATATAGTGAAATAGAAAAAAGCATTTAAGTTTTTTGAGTGTTCATCGTAGCTATTTTTAGCTTATGATGGCTTATTTGATGTGTTATTTTATTTAGAAAATGAATTAAACTTTATTTTATAGTTGCTAGCATTTTGATAAGTTGAGCGGAGTAACGTTTCAAAGTGCAGCAGGTGTAGAATGAGAGTCTCCTTCAGTATTGGCAATCCAAGTAGCTGTTTGTTTGTTTCCGCCTCCTCTATACTCAGTTTTAATAAATTCTATTTTCCTATTTGCCAACTGCTTGAATTTGATTTGTTCATGTTTTACTTTCGAAACCTTTTTTTGATGATATTGCCTTACATGAAAGATGCGGATTTAACTGTTAGCTATTTTAAATGTATATTTTTTAGATTTTAAAATATATTAGTTTGTGTTCCTGTATGTTACTGTGTGTATATTTTTTCCAAATTTCAACATAATTTTGAACATTAATATTTCAGTTTGAACATCAATATTTTTGTTAGTTTGTATAAAGAGTTTTCTCATTATTTGACTTTTTACATCTGCATATTTCATATTGGTGTATTTGTAGTGTTTTGTTAATATTTTTGTTGTTGATATTTTTTTCTTTTTACATGGGGGTTTAAGAAAGTCAATATTTATGTAATCAGTGTGTCATTATGCAACACTATATTGTTGTGGTCAATGTGGTGACATTCAACCTTACCAGAGGGCCTGCTTTTCCACCTCTTTGCTCAACATCCATGCACAGCATTCTGATGTGTTTTAGAAACCCCTCGCTCAATCAGGGTTGGACTGGGAACTTATAACAGTCCTGGCATAAATGGTAAAGTCAGCCCCCATGTGCAGACGTGCTAATGCGCACTAGAACCAGAGCAACTCTTTCAAGTTGCTGCCGGGATCCATATAGTGCACCACCATTCTGGTGGCCGAAACCGCCTCCAAGTGTCAAAACTGGCCTCCTGGGTCTCCAGCCTCCCAGGGAATTCCCCGCTTAGCCGGCTGGCCAGTCCAGCCATGGGCTCAATGTACTAAAGGCCCTTGCAATTGGAAAGACTGAGATTCACAAAATCACAAACTTTGTGAATGCTTTAGGTCATAACTCAAGACCTGGCTCTTTGACCAGGAGTAGTCCGTCAGTCTTCTGCTCCCTTCTTGTGCTCTAGTGCTGTGACGCCGGTTGGCAGCTGTGCACTTTATAAATTTGATGATTGATTGATTGATTTGGGGACCACAAAACCTAAAGCTGCAAAGTACTAACTTTACGTTGAGTTTTGGAAATGTTTATCCTGCCTGCAAAATGACTTTTCCGACACTGTACAATTTGCAAATAGGATGGAATCATATATGTCTCCTATTTGTGATTTGCAATGAAATGTATCAATGCTTTGTGACTCCAATTGCTGTTACAAATCACTGACTACTTTCACCCAACATAGGGTTCTATTGGATTCGAAAAGGAGAAACTGACTCTGTGAGATAGCTTGCACTTTAGAAACATGGGAGATGAACTTGGGGAAACAGTGTTCCAGGGGACCATTGCATGTTCCCCCGATGTCATTCTTAACAAGTGAAAACTTTGGGCCATATTATCAAGAATGGCGAGAACATTATCGTCGCTTTAGCGGCAGGAAACTGCAGCTAAAGCGGCGATAAGGGACTTGATAATATGCCCTTGTGAATTCCAATAGAAGCCCAGGTTCTGGTGTGAAGGACATCAAACCTGGGCTTCTATTGGAATTGTATAGGGCATATTATCAAGCTCCTTATCGCCGCTTTAGCGGCAGTTACCTGCCGCTAAAGCGGCGATAATGTTATCGCCGTTCTTGATAATATGGCCCTTTGTTTTAAAAGCAGCATATTTTTTGCCTAATGAGATGGATGTGCCCTGCAGGACTTCATTTTTTATTCATTTTTTTTTTTAGTTTTATATAGTGCGAGCATGACCCATTAGGGTGACAGAGACTGGACAAAGAAGCATGATAGGGGATAGGAAGCAATATAAAAACATTAGATAAGAGTACAATAAATACAGAATACAAAATATATATACATGTGATAATGGTTGGCTTGGAGAAAGGGGCAAAATATTCTGGAGCAATAAGAGGCAGATGACAAATAGTCAGACAGAAATAAACAGGTAAGTTATAATCAAGTCCAGGTCCTCAGTGTGAGATGAGTTTGTTGGAAATTCAGTGTAGCCTTCAGTGGTGCAAGGGAGGTTTTTGGGAGGCCCACCAGGGTAGAGCAGAGACTGCAGGAATGCGGCCTTGGGGGCACGGTGTTGAAGTGGTTCTCTTCATTTTTAGAGGACAGAAACCAAGAGGTTTGGTCCCCCCCTTTTGCCGCTCGCATCCCTCCTCTGAAAGTGGGTGTTCCGCAGGGCTCCATCCTGAGCCCAACATTGTTTAATCTGTATATGGCCTAGGCAACGACCAATTTCATTACTATCGACTTAATCATACAGCACAAATTTGTAAAAATTCTCAGTGTGACAAACATGAATTACATTTATATTTCAACTTTTATTTCCAAATAAACACAAAATGACAATGTAAAACCAATATTTTAAAAAAGGACCTCATTGTTTCCAGGCTGGATTATGTAAATGTTCTGTATCTGGGCCTCCCAGAGTTCTTGTTAAACAAACTCCAGGTCGTCCAAAATGCGGCAGCTAGGGCGGTTCTCCTGCTAGGACCCAGAACCCGGATCTCTCCCCATCTGATGGCCTTGCACTGACTACCTATCCGTAACAGAATTCATTTCAAAGCCTTAGTCCTGGCTTTCAAGGCTCTACATGGCATTGGGGCCCACTACATCAGAAAAAGAGTTCTACACTATACACCTGGGAGAACTCTAAGATCATCTCACCAACATCTGTTAGCTGTTCCCAAATTTTCCCGCACCCGTTGCGGTGGCCGCCCTTTCCAAGTACAGGTTGCCCGTGTCTGGAACCTTTTGCCGATGTTACTCAGACAGGCGGCTGACTTAATGACTTTCAGAAGACAACTTAAAACCTGGATGTTCCAGCAACAACTCTAGGGGGCATATTCTCAAGGAACTATCGCCGACTTAACTGCACTTTATCACAGCCAAAGTCGCGATAAAATCATCGCCCCATTCACAAGCTGGTGCTAACAGCCGATACCACCAGTTTACGTGCGAAAGCATCCGCAAAAAACATCGCCACAGATGACCCTGGCAACTATCGCTAATGAGATGCAGAGTAGGCGTTCCCGAGCAAAAATCCGCGACAACACCACAACGCAACCTTCCCAACGACCAGCCAATTCGGCGATGAGAACACGAAGCAGGCGATACGGCGCGTTAGCCGCAGGAAATTAACACCTGCTCTGACCTGGTGCAAAGTCGGACGACAACCTGCACCAGAAAAGGGAGCACAGCCCACAGCCACACCTGAAGAACAACAGATGCCATGGAGCTACTCATCATGCAGCTCGGAGCCCCAACAGGGCCACAACACCCACCGCCACCACACCCAGGACCCCCCCCCCCGGGCCCACTCCGGGCACCCCCACCCACACCCGGACAAAGATATGTCACATCAACGTCACAAAATCATAAACAAAACAATGTGCCTGATGTCACACAATTACAACACCTAACATACATGTGTCGTCAGAAAAATGAGAATCATACATTCATCCTAGACTTAGCAAATAATTTGTTTCATTCAGAATAAACACAAAATAACTATTTTGTTGAGTCATGGCGGGTCCCCTCAGGACAACCTGTAAGTCACAGCCTGCAAAACAAAATTCCAGATAAGAAGGTGTGTCATGCGCCCATCAAAGGACAGAGAGAGCGAGCGAAAGAGAGAGCGAGAGAGAGATAGAGATAGAGAGAGTGAGAGAAAGAGAGGGAGAGGGAGTGAGAGAAAGAGAGAGACCGTACAAGGAGCGCAAGGGCAATCGGGCTCTTGGCTCATACATGCCAACTGGTGTGTGTGTATAGCCATTGGTGCACACCAAGTCAAAGGCCTGGCATCAATAGCAACGCGAAGGCCACATCACATTTCAAAAATGCAAGCAGTAGTCAGACCAACATCAGGAATGAAAGCTCCTTTGTCACAATACACAAGGCTGAAGGACACCTGAAACCCCAACCTTGGTCCTGAATGCGGCTGGCACTCCCTGCGAGCGATACCATACCAGATTGTGACGACTCCCACACCACGAACTGCGCGAATGAAAGCCCAACGTGTCCACACCCCACACACACTTGTCCCTGCTTGAGGCACACCTGCTTGGGATGCCCCTGACACATAAGTAAAAAACAACCCATACGCCCAAACGTTGCACACAAATACGACTCATTGCTCCGAGCAGTGGCATATCATCCACATAACTGCCGGCTGTCAGAAGAGTGCCGGTGCTACGAGACCAACAAAGGCAATGGCTGGCAACACCGGGCACATGCACAACCCCTGTCATGTGCAACTGTACCGTGCACGAATGCTGCATCTGTTGGGATCACTGCCACGGGCAGTGTAGCGCATCAGTTACCGTCTGAGTTTCAGTCTTGCGTACGTCACCTGCGTCCAGACCTGGTTCCACTGTCGATAATGCACATACGAGTGGCCCATGGATGTCTGCCTATCCAACACAATGGTAGCTGAACTGGATTATGAAACGTGTGTGTGCCCCCTATTGGCCCACGAACAGGAGTGTAACTGTGATACCCGTGCATGGGATGCCTTGATATTTGGCGTATGTGTAGGCAGTTGGGCATGGGAGATTGCACAACTCCTCGTGTGCAGTGACCACATCGAGGCGCTCCCCTATTGGGCTGTGTTGCAGATTGGTGAAATGGCGTGGACGGAGCACAGCTGCCTGGAGCAGGTAATGGATTGGCTCGCCCTCGTGTACCTTCACCTCGACAACGATGTACTCTTGGAACAGGTTGCCAATGAAGCAGCGCTCGCATACATGGACGAGTGACTACGTTCCTGCAGGCACAACTGATTGTCACCCACAGCACAGGTCCCCACACCTTGTAGCATCTTGGAGGAATGGTCACATATCCCACCACAACAGTGGACATGTCTGCCTTCGCCTGGACTCAGAATGCATGTGCGTGGACCTACGCGTCTGTACACACACCTGTGCAAGGTGATGCAGTCCCATGGGCAGAGCTGCACTGCGTCGCCTGGCAACGTTCCAAAATCAGAGAAACTGCTGGGGTGAGAGTACACACATGGCAATGTAGTACGACGTGAGCTTGTAGGATCCTTTCACCTGCTCACTGTCAGCAGAGCACACAGTCAGCGCAGTCCGGTGCTACAGCACTATGCAGATCCCATGGGCTGTGAGTCGTGTCCCCTACACGGGCCAATGAGCAGACGCAAAACATCACATGACTCGGCCAGCAAGGCAAGGTGATTTGAGACCGTCGACATCCGTGATGATTGGTGTACATTTCTGCCACCCCATTAATTGCACCTCGACATGTTCCTAAGCTGACTGTAAGTGTCTTAAACATTTGTCTGCATGTGGTGGCCCTTGCCTTGCACGTACTGACACGCACATGCTAATAAAGTCTACGCAACTTCACCTGTGTACAACTGTGATGAGTGTTGATTTTAATGACAGATCTTGTGTCTACATGTGCATTGTCCGTACACAGGGAGGGATTGACTGACGCTTGTGATTTGGGGGTGAGTCCCTATTGCCAGCTCCACCTCTGTGAGCCAGACATTGTGGCTCAGATAGTTGCTGGCAGACCTGTGCTCTTACGTGTCCCCAGCAATGTGCGTATGGTGTCCAACTTCTTGCCATGTAGATAAATGGTCATCCATCAAAACAGACTGTGTCCACACAGATGTGTGTGAGTAGGCATGCAAAGAGACATTCTGTTGTCACATGTTATGGGGGACACCACTTCAGGACTGCTACCGAATTTGACATTTCCACACACAGCCCTATTTAATACATGGACGTGGGGCTACGTTGGGGGGCAACGAGATTGTTGTTACTGTGCAATGAGGCCACAGCTAGTTCACACCTTCACAGTCATCTAAGTGGCCATGTGGGTCAGGGTCAAACATGCTCATTGATGACATTTACCAGGGTGTACCTTTTAGTGCAATCAATGTCCCTACTTTCATCCAAACACTTATACATGAGTGAACATAGACATGACACATCTGCGTGGTTTGGAATGTTTTATTCACATTCTGGGGTGTGTCGGAGCTGGAGCAGTACATGGCTACTTCAAGCCCACATGACATGGTTGCCCAGTGGTGGGCCAACTAGAGTCCTTGTGGCAAGGCAAAGTTAATCTGAAGAGGAAGAGTTCAGTCCGCCACCGGATTGCTATGTCAGTGGTACCAGAGCAGATATGGCAGTCCATGCCGGGGTCCATGTGAAGGCCGCAGAGTGTTTTGGGGGACAGTGGGAGGTGTTATGCCAGGGCATGATGCAGAGAGCACAACCAGGCAGGGACAGGCCATATGGCGGGGACTGATGCTACTACATCCATCCTCACACAGTCATTACCCTCCACATCTTACTCCTCTGAGACGTCTTCTGTGTCCGGTGTGTCAGGTGTGTGTGGTGGTGTTATGGCTGGGTCACTGTGTGCCGCTGACACATCAGGGTGCGAAGGGGATAGGGCTGCCTCACTGTGTGCCACTGACACGTCAGGGGGGGAGATGTGTGTGTCGAGGTTCCTGCAGCAGTCAGCTGGAACAGGCTCAGTGACAGCAATGGCAAGATGAGGATCTGCAAGGCATGGAAGATCGCAGCTACATCTCGCTGGTGTTCAGCAGTGGCAGCCATACTTCCAGCCTGCATCGGCTCCATGGTCTCCATTGTCCTCCGCATCTGTGCCAACTCTGTGCTGTCATCGCTGGAGCCTGTCTGCCTCGACAGTTCTTGTCTCCGAGTGATGGACCCAGCGATATCAGCCAAGGATTGTTGGTGAGCATGGTGCGGACAGTGGGAATCTGTTACGGACTGTAGGTGCTCCCTGATGGGACTCAGGCACCCACGTATGGCATCGAGTTTGGCTGCCATGAGGTCGAAACCCAGCTGCAGCTGATCTGCCATCTTCTCCTGGCACCCTAACACACGGCGTTTGAAATCTATGTGCTGGTCCTCGGGGTCCTGGGAGGCAGCCGTGGTGGTGTGTGCTTCCTGCTGTGTGGTCTGTGCAGGGTGTGGGCTCACTGTGATGCCGCTGGGCTGCCCTGCTCCTGGAGGTGGGGTGCGGAGGTTGTCCACGAGCCGTTGGAGTGTGTCTGGGCAAATGGGCAGGGTGTCCTCTTCATCATCACTGAAGAGATGTGTGGTCTGCTCTGCAGGAGGTGTTGATTGTCCCTCTGCAATGTAAAGGGGAGATGCAGGTTAACAGTGTGTTCCATGTATGCTGACGCATTGTAGATGTTTACATTCAGACTGCATGACGATGTACATTGTGACTGTTTTGGTGGAGCTGGCTATTTGATGGGAGTCAGTGGACATTTCGACTACATGACGGATGTGTGGTTGTGCTCGTACATTATCATCTCACAGTGTCATGCATTGCCCGATGTGATTGGCCAGTTTCTACGCACGAGCGGCACCAGTTGTGTCCTCTGTCCTGTGGTGTAGGGGTTGCACTCTGTCCCACATTGTCGTCAATGTTGATGTTCTGTGATTGCTATGTGTGTGTGCTGCATTGTTGGCGATTCGCCCCTGCAGCTCTGCATTGGCGGACCCTTATCCCTTTGAGTGGGTGTGCATTTGACTTGTGTGCTTTTCGGGTGCTGGGATCGTTGCGACTTGGGTCATTTGTGCTACTGGAGATATTTGGTACTCTTGTGCATTGTTTGTCTGCAGATGTGTTTTTGACGTCATGGGTTGTAGGTGCACGTGGATGTGTCAGAGTGTGACCTGCTCCTTTACGGATGTGGTCCACACTCAGCCACCTCAGTGTCGTCTCGTGCACCATGTCATGTATTATGACTTCAGCCATGCTATCTGTCATGCAGTGTCACTTGCATTGTCAGTGTGGCTCACAGAGCCGCTGCTTTTCTGGATTCGGCACATGTGCATGGGTAGATTGTGGAATTGGTGATATGGAGGGGGGCCCATTTGTGCACATTGTGGACGGGGCCTACTTGGTGTTTCTATCTGTGCTGCTTTGTGCCAAGCGTATCAGGGACATGTTCCACACTCATTGTGGGTGTGCAGTGTGCTGCACATGATTGTGCATGTGTGCCATTGTGCCCATCTGCCCCCGTCCCCCTAGTCCCTGGTCATTACTCACCCTGTTGCTGTTGGGTCAGGTCATACCGGGCTGTGTCCAGACCCCCAACTCCTTGCACCGTCTCCACACTGATGACTGTGGCCACCATTTCCTCCAGCTCATCCAGCTCCTCCTGTGGCGCAGGACTCCCACCTCCAGTCGCATTTGCTGCCTTCATGTTGGCAGCGAGTTTCAGTTTGGTTTGGCTGTCCACTTCATGCCAGCGCCTCTTGACCTCCTCCATTGACCTCCTTGACACTCCGACTGCATTCACTTTGGTGACGATGGACTGCCATATTTCCATTTGTGTTGCCAATGACCCAGTGGAGGTGACGAACAGTTGTTGGTAGTATTCTATTGCCTCCGTGACGGTGATCCGGTCTTCCTGCGGACTGAACCCCGTCTTCATCTTCCTCTTCTCCTTGCCCTTCCCCGAACACGGGGTTCCTGGCTGGCCCTCCGTGGGGCTTGTGGGGTTCGGGTTGTCCTAAGCACTGGGTCCGGGTGCATGCATGGTGCTACTCGGTTTGATTTGGTTTTGGTGTGTTTTTTTTGGTTGCTTTTATAGTGCATTTTCCCGCATGACGCGTGGGAATTGCAGGTCTGTGGCTGGTTGTCGCTGATTTTTGTATCGCGATTTGGGGCATCGCAGGTTTTTTCGCGTTCGTGTTTCGCATTTTTTCTGCATCACGTTGGTTTTTGGGCGGTCATTTGGCGCTTTATCGTGTACTATCGCATGGTGCCGCCGGGTTGGGAATGCCACGTTAACACTGTGCTATTTTCCCGCGATGAACTGCGATGTGAACGGTTGCGTTAAGCAACTTTTGCGGTAGTTATCACACGTTCTTGAGAATATGCCCCTAGGTTTCTTTTTCTTTCTGTTACAACTGTTCTTAGGCTAGCCTACGGTCTGACTAGCGCCGGGACACTCTTTTGAGTAGCCGTGCGCTCTACAAGTACCTTATAACATAACATAACATAGTGCTACTATAGTATAATTCTGATAGAACAAGTGCAGAACCGCAGTTGTGAGGTCTGCTGTGGGAAGGAAAGGTTTTAGTTTCCCAAGAATATGCAACTGATGGCTAGCTCCTCTGGTTATAGCCCTGATGAGTTTTTCATGGAGAGGTCTTTGTCTAAAGTTATACCTAGGGATTTGGCAGAGTCAACGATGCGTGGGGTGCAAATCTGGGCAGTGAGAAGAGGGAGGCAGTCTTTGACAATGGGAGTGGAGGAGGGTGGAGCAATAAGTTCGGATTCAGTTTTAAGGGCATTGAGTTTGAGCTGGCTATGAGTCAGCCAATGTTGTGTTTTTGTTAAGGTGTTGTCGAGGGTGTGGATGTTCTCAAGGGAGGTGATTTTCATATACAGTTGAGTGTCGTCAGCATACATGTGGTAGGAGATGTGGGAGAGTTTGAGGATTTCAGTTAAGGGCTCCATGTATAGGTTAAACAGCATCGGTGAGAGGATAGTGTCTAGGGGAATGCCCCGTGATAAGGAAGACTGATGTGAAGAAGTGTTATTGATTAGATTGTGCTGAGATCTGTTGTGTAGAAAACAGAACCATTTTATCACAGTCCTATCATTGTAAGATGGTCACAATGTATACACCTTCTGTTAGAAGGTGGTTCTGACCATCAGAACCGCCTGGATTTTGCTCTTTTTGGACACCTAATTTTTGAGTTTTACTGTGGGAGAGCCTCATAAGCTGAGACTCACCCACAGTGAACTCAAGATGAAACAGACTGCATGTGGATTGCACCAGTGTCCCCCTTGTGAGAGAAGGCCGCTGCGCTGCAGCCGGGGTAAGGGGCACCGGACTGGTTAGATGTAGACACGTGTGCAAACCCGTGTGTACCCGTGTAAGGGCTGCGTGGGGGAGATTCCTGTCGTGCGCAGCCCAGGAGCAGGTACAGATAGAATGGTGTGGCAGGAATTATGCAGAGTTGGGTGGTGACATGGAATAGGCTTTATAGTATGGGAAGACACATGTAAGGGAAAGTCAGTGTGCTTTACTGTTTTCACTGTATGTTATGTTATGTTATTAATATTTCTAAAGCGCAAACTGTTACCCGAGGGTGTCCTGGCGCTGAAACCTGACGTCCTACGGAGGCCTAAACACTGGGTTGGAAAAAGGAAGAGGTTAGACAGTAAACAGCCACGTCTTCAGGGCCCTCCTGAAGTCCAGATGGTTTGTCTTGCACCTGAGATGCATCAGGAGTTCATTCCATGCTTTAGCTGCTCCGACCACAAAGCTTCTACCGCCCCAGTTGGACTTCTTTACAAAGGGCACTGATATCCGCTTTGCTTCTGAAGAGCGCAGAGGTCTTCTAGGTACATACCACTGGAACTGCCGTCTTAGGTGGAGGGGACCACTTCCTTGAAGAGGCCCTCCTCCACCCGCAGGTTTCCCTGCGCCTCATCCCTGGTGGTCCAGTGGACCTCTGTCTCCTTCCTCTCA
This sequence comes from Calotriton arnoldi, assembly GCA_963921515.1. Taxonomy (NCBI): domain Eukaryota; kingdom Metazoa; phylum Chordata; class Amphibia; order Caudata; family Salamandridae; genus Calotriton; species Calotriton arnoldi. The sequence goes on from CAWUFW010003117.1 coordinate 1,392,759, forward strand.
CTCTGCTCTTTCACTCGTTTTTCTACCCTTTTCTATCTTTCACCTTTCTGCACTTTTCTGCATCTCTGCTCTTTTGTGCCTTATTTCTGCTCATTTTCCCTTCCTCTCGCTCGGCCCTTTCACTTGTTTTCACTCGTTTTTCTACCCTCTTTTATCTTTCACCTTTCTGCACTTTTCTGCATCTCTGCTCTTTTGTGCCTTATTTCTGCCTATTTTCCCTCTTTTCTTTATCCCTTATTTCCTCCCTTTACCTTTCCCCACCGCTGCTGCCCCCGCGGCCCCTCCCCCCCAACGCGACCGGCCCAATCCAGCTCCCCTCCCCGCTCCCGCCTCCCAGCTGTCCAGCCCTCCCCGACCCCTACTTAATGGCGGCCAATGCGCGGCCGCACAGCGGCTGCGGGCCGCGGGCGTGCCGCTGGCGCGCCGCTGACCCAACCGCGACCAGCGCCAGGAACCCTGGACCTCCACCCCGCCAACGCTACGACACAGCAGCACTCCACGCACTCAGCCTAGGACGCAACAACAACTGCAAGCTAGCATCACCAGCCGACTCCCATGGACCCTTCAGCTGTCACCACTGCCGGCACACCTGCAGCACCGCCAAGAACACGGATCCAGCACAACCCGCCCACAAGACCACAACCGAACTGAAGACCCTGAAATGCATCCTCCTCAACGTCCGATCCCTCCACAAACACGCCACAGAAATCTGGGACCTCCTCAACAGCACCACCCCGGACGTAGCGTTCTTCACCGAAACCTGGACCAACACCACCTCGGGACCGGACATCGCCATCCCCCAAGGATACAAGATCTCCAGGAAGGACCGCCCCACCCGCCCAGGAGGAGGAATCGCCATCGTCCACAAATCCAGCCTCTGCCTGAGCACACTCCCTGACGAGCCCACAGAACTGATGGAACACCTTCACTTCAAGATACTGGCCAGCCCCACCGCCACCCTCCGAGGAACCCTCATCTACCGACCCCTGGACCCCGCGGACCCTTTGCCAACTCCATCACGGACATTATCTCCCCGCAGGCCATCGCATCCACCAACTACACCCTGCTGGGAGACCTCAACTTCCACCTCGACAACCAACTGGACCCCAACACCACATCCCTCCTGGACAACCTCCACAACATTGGACTGCGCCAGATCGTGACCGAGCCCACGCACTCAGCAGGACACACCCTCGACCCCCTCTTCACTACAGGAAACTCCATCACCTTCAGCCACACCACCGAACTCCCATGGACCGACCATCGTTGCGTCCACTTCACCTTCAGAACACCCACCATCCACAGACACCAGCACCTGCTTCCACGAAGAAACTGGACCAAAATCACCGACGACCAGCTCACCTCCTCACTCAACAACTCCACCCCAACCATCGCGGAAAACGACGACTCCCAACACCGCAGCCCGAACCCTGCATAGATGGATCTCGGACAGCACCAACACCATAGCCCCCCTCAAGAAAAACAACAATACCCGTGCCAAGAAAGCCAGATGGTTTACCACCGAACTTCGAGAGTCCAGAAGAACATGCCGCCGCCTCGAAAAGGCCTGGAGGAACACCAAATCCACAGAAGCCCACGACAATTTCAGAGCCGCCACCAATGCCCACCATCAACTCTTCAGAAAAACGAGGAAAAAAGCGATTGAAGACAGAATCTCCACCCACGCGCACAACAGCAAGGAACTCTTCAGCATCATCAAGGAGTTCGCCCAACCCACTAGCGAGTCTACCGACATCCCTCCCTCACAAGACCTCTGCGACAAACTCAGCACCTTTTTCCACCACAAAATCAAGAGCATCTACGACAACTTTGACGAAGACAACCAACACACTGAACCCTCACCAACCACCCCCGACACCCGGAAACCAGTGATTGAGGACTGGACAGCCCTCACCACCGAAGACACACTGAAGACAATGAAGTCAATCCACTCAGGGGCCCCCACGGACCCCTGCCCCCACCACATCTTCAACAGAGCCGCCGACACCATAGCACCCATGCTCCGCCACACCATCAACCGCTCCCTGGCGACCACCTCGTTCCCCGACGACTGGAAACACGCCGAGGTCAACCCCCTCCTAAAGAAACCCTCAGCGGACCCCACCGACCTCAAAAACTACAGACCCATCTCCCTGCTCCCGTTCCCAGCGAAAGTCATCGAGAAAGCCATCAACAGCCAACTCGCCACATTCATTGAAGAACACAACATCCTCGACTCCTCCCAATCCGGCTTCAGAAATAACCACAGTACGGAAACCGCCCTCCTCGCCGCAACAGACGACATCCGCACCCTACTGGACAAAGGAGAAACAGTAGCCCTCATCCTCCTCGACCTATCAGCGGCGTTCGACACAGTCTCCCACCGCACCCTAATACGCAGACTCCACGACGCAGGAATCCAGGACAAGGCCCTCGACTGGATCCACTCCTTCCTCTCCGGCAGGACGCAGCGGGTCAGACTCCCCCGTTTCCTCTCGGACCCCACACCTACCACCTGCGGAGTCCCCCAGGGCTCCTCCCTCAGCCCGACGCTCTTCAACGTCTACATGGCTCCACTCGCCCCCATCGTCAGAACCTACGGACTCAACATCGTGTCATACGCAGACGACACCCAGCTCATCCTCTCCCTATCCAACGAGCCCAACACCGCCAGACGCAACTTTCGAGAAGGCATGGAAGCCGTCGCCAAATGGATGAAAAACAGCTGCCTACAACTAAACACCAACAAAACAGAAGTACTCATCATGGGCCCAAACCCCGATGCCTGGAGCGACACCAGGTGGCCCCCCGCCCTCTGAAACCCGCCAACCCCCATGGACCACACACGCAACCTGGGAATCATCCTGGACTCTGAGCTCAAAATGGACCGCCAGATCAACTCTGTCTCGTCTTCCTGCTTCCACACCCTCCGCCTCCTTCGTAAGACCTTCAAATGGATCCCCCTCGAACACCGAAAGACCGTCACTCACGCCCTGGTCACCAGCAGACTCGACTACGGCAACGCACTCTATGCCGGAATAAACAAAAACCTCACTTGTAAGCTACAGAACATCCAGAACGCCGCCGCAAGACTGGTCCTCAACCTGCCAAAACACTGCCACATCTCCCAGCACCTGCACACACTCCACTGGCTCCCTGTCGAGGCGAGAATCACCTTCAAGATGCTCACCCACGCACACAAGGCCCTCCACGGCACCGGACCAGCATACCTGAACAGCCGACTCAAATTCCACGCACCCCAAAGGACCCTACGATCAGCCCAGCTCTCCTACGCCGTCGTCCCCCGCACCAGAAAGACCAGATCGGGAGGCCGCTCCTTCTCCTTCCTCGCGGCCAAAGCATGGAACGCCCTTCCGCTCCACCTCAGACAGACAACATCGCTCCCCATCTTCGCAAGAAACCTCAAAACCTGGCTCTTCGACAGACCCCCTCCTTGATGGATGGAACCTGCACCCCCCCACCCCTAGCGCCTTGAGACCCTTACGGGTGAGTAGTCGCGCTTTAACAAACCCCTGATTGATTGATTGATTGATTTGTGGACCACACAAAGAGCTTTAAACAGAACGTGTTTTTTGACGGGCAACCAGTGGAGCTTTTTAATCTCAGCCGAGATTGAAGCATATTTGGATATACCGGTGAGCAGTCTGGCCGCTGCGTTCTGCAGTAGTTGCAATTTTTTCATAAGACCATCCTGGATATTGAAATAAAGACTATTACAATAATCCAGTCTGGACATAGCTAAGGCGGTGATGACAGTTTGTTGGCTTTCTTTAGGTAGGAAAGGCAACATTTTCTTACAGGATTTGAGCGTGTACGAGGTAGCTGAGACCACTGCATTCACTTGATCCTTAAAATTGAGTTTGTTGTCAATGTATACTCCTAAATTTTTCACCTTCCTGATAGGAGTCGGAAGAGGACCCAGTGTGTCCGGCCACCATGCCGGGGTCCAGAAATTTGGATCATTGCCGAACAAAACCACCTCTGTTTACTGGAGTTTAGTTTAAGGCAGTTTTGGGCTACCCAGTTCCCCACAGCTGTCATGCAATCATGGAAACGGGACGCCGTTTCCTGTACCCCATCCGGTAGTAGTGACACCACAATTTGGGTGTCATCTGCATATGAGGTCAAATCAAAACCGAAGGATTCAACCAGGGGAGCCAGCTGTGATACATAAATGTTAAAAGTGTCGGACTAATGGATGACCCCTGCGGGACACCACAGGGCAACGAAAAAGGTTTTGCAGTGAAATCTCCAAGGGAAACAGTCTGTACTCTATTAGATAGGAAGGATTTGATTAACTTCCAGGCAGAGCCCTTGACTCCAATCTATTGCAACCAGTCCATCAATAAGACATGATGGACCGTATCAAAAGCCGCGGAGAGGTCCAGCATAATCATTACAGCTTTTCCTCCGTGGTCCAGAATAGTCCTAATTTCTTCAGTGGACTTAAGAAGCGCAGACTCCGTGCTATGCCCCCCTCGAAAGCCATACTGGGTGGGATCTAGCGCCTGGGCTTCTTCCAAGAATAGACTGAGTTGTGTGTTCATAATTTTTCCGTAATTTTTGCAGGGAGTGGGAGTCTGGAAATAGGTCTAAAATTATTAGAATCATTAGGATCCAGACTTGATTTTTTCAACAGGGGCAGTATGGATGCACTTTTCCATGTTTTAGGGAAATATCCTTTGGCAAACATAGCATTAATGATGGATGTCAGCGTTAGTGTGATTGGCTCAGGTGCTAGTTTTACTATAGAGAGTGGGCATGGATCCGATGGTGAGCCCGATTTTGTTGTCATAAGAAGCTTAAAAGTGTCTGTGACCGTAACAGGAGCAAAATTCTCAAGCTGTGGCAAGGAGCTTTGTAACGGCTTAGAGTCAACTATGTCGATCAGGGGTGTCTTCGTGGTTGAGCCAGTAAGAGTTGAAAAGATCACCTCAACCTTTTCGAAGAAAAAGTTGCTATCTTGACACACAATTCTTGGCTAGCTGTAATAGGTGGGGGGGGTTGGGTGCGCTAAGGCGGTGACCGTTTGAAAAAGTTCCTTAGTAGAATTTTTTGCCGAGTTAATTTTATTTGTTGAAGCAGCCGCTTATACTGAGTTAGGCATAGTTTGTATTCATTTTTGTCTGTCTCATTGTACTCCGTCCTCCAAGTTCTTTCACTATGCTTCTCTAAGCTCTTGAGTGTACCACGGTGCGGAGGGTCGTGCCCTGTTGGGGCAGAGGAATTTTTTAGGAGCTAGCTTGTTGCCTGCTGCTTCCAGCCAGTTAGTATAGGCAGAAGTGGCTCCATCTAGATCACAGGGTAGGGCAAACGAAGTAGAGGTTAACAATTCCTGTAATTCCTCAGCGTTTACCTTATTCCATGCTCTGCTGATCAAATGTTTATTTGTTGATTTTTTAATACATTGGTCAGGCAGAAGCACTTCAAACAATACCGCCCTGTGGTCTGACCAAATCACTGGGAGAAGGTTAGTGAAAGCCAGCTGCGTGTTGTTAGAAAAAATGCCATCCAATGTATGACCTGCCTTGTGTGTAGCGCCAAGGACCAATTGCTTTAGGTCCACACTATTCATCAGATCAAGCAAGCTAGAAGTATCTGGATCCGTGTGAACTTCCAAATGGAAGTTGAAGTCCCCTAATATCGTGTATGCGCAGGCACTTAACTCATTCTCCAACATACCACCAACTTGGGTTATAAACCGATTTCTGGGGCCAGGTGGCCTGTAAATGAGGGTGCCTTTAAAGGTGTGGTGGTGAGAAAGATAAAAACGAAAATCCAGCGCTTCGCATTCAGTGTTAGATGCGCAGTTGAAAAATGCGTTTAGTGAGTTTCGGTATATCACTGCTAAACCACCTCCTTTCTTAAGAGGCCTATTTAAGGTATGGCAGAGGTAACCCAGTGGTGTGGCTTTGACCAAGTCTGGACCTGATGCATCATCCGTCCATGACTCAGTGATAAAAGCAATGCTGATTTCCTCTTCCTCAATTAGAGAGGCACAGTCTATACTATGTTTAACTAAGGATCTTGCATTAAGAAGAACACACTTACAAGCTTTTTTACCTGTGTGTTTTTTCTGGGCTCTATGCCTGTTATCTGTATCTTTAGACTGCAGGATCAAAATATCCGGTAGTTTAGTGTTACAGCCTGGGCAGATTATGTCACAATATGGAAGCTCGATGCCGGGTTGAATACATATACAATTAGGGTAACTCTTAATATTATTTAGGCTATGCAGCAGGCTACTAGAGTAGAATTGAAGCCTGGAGTGCCCTGCATTCAGAAGGGCAGGGGGGATAGCGCTGTGTGCGGGTCGTGCGCGGACGGGCGCCAGCCTCTCCTTAAGTATAGAGGTGGGAGAACGACTAGCCCGCTAACCCTGCCTCCTCCCAAAATGGCGGTCTCGCACTGCCTATGTGGACCCCGGGAGTGAGGCAATCGGATGATGTGCAAAATACGCAAATTCAATTTTAAAAAAGCAACAGCGTCAGCCTAAAACACAGGTATCAGTTCAAAATGAGTTAAAACAGAGTGGATAGATTACCCCACGTTGGTCTCTCCCGGCTCAAGCCTCAGGAGGACATCGGTCATGCGCTCGCACCAGCCTCTCCTTAAGTATAGAGGTGGGAGAACGACTAGCCCGCTAACCCTGCCTCCTCCCAAAATGGTGGTCTCGCACTGCCTATGTGGACCCCGGGAGTGAGGCAATCGGATGATGTGCAAAATACGCAAATTCAATTTTAAAAAAGCAACAGCGTCAGCCTAAAACACAGGTATCAGTTCAAAATGAGTTAAAACAGAGCGGATAGATTACCCCATGTTGGTCTCTCCCGGCTCAAGCCTCAGGAGGACATCGGACTGTAGGAACACTCCATTACTCTCCTATGAAGATAGGGACCACATGGAGTAGTTTCACTTCCCTAGGGCCTACAAATTCCAGACACGCACCAAATACACTGTAAGTTGTGTAAAAAGAAGTATTCTGCTGAGTCCAAAGCCATATCTGTACTGCTTATGGGTCATCCAGGATTGTCATATTCCTCTGACTCAGCTCATAACCAGAGCCTGGCTGGGTGTGACCCTGCCAAGCTGGATTAATTTCCTTCCTCCCCAAGCTGTGGCATCAGAGGCCTAGCCCTTCACTGCAAGCATTCCAAGGGCGAAGGTCTTCTCTCCAAGAGGGAGAGATGGGGGTGGAGCTGCAGGTTATCCATAAGCAGCTGTCACCCGGTGCCAGGCACCAGGCCTGGGCCATGAAGGCAGCAAGGGGGAAGGGGGATTTTCAGAGACCATGTGGCATGAGACCCCTGGACGAAGCCATTTTGAACTATCTGAGAGGCCTGTGCAGGAAGGAGGGAGCAGGGGCAGAGAGGTGATGTGTCGCTGCAGGATAGGGCAGAAGTGCCTTCCTGCCAGCCCCCTCAAATTCTTTTAAAAGGTCTAGCACAGGAAGAGGAGCTCTCTCTGGGGTGTGGTCTTGCTGAGGAAGACTGGTGCTGGAGCCTGGCGCAAAGGGAAGTTGGAAGGAAGAACCCCCTGACTGTCCCAGGACCCTGGACTGAGCCTTGGAGGGAGTCCAGGGCCAGTGGGGAGAAGCCTGGGCCTCTGCGCAAGGAGTAGAGAGGCCCAGAGGGAGAAGCAGGTGAAAGGCTGGCGCAGGGAGCCAGTAAAGACAGCTCCCTGCTGAGTTCACCCCCTTGGAAGCCAGGAGGGTGGCGAACAGTGCTCCAGGTGGCTGGGTCTGGCCATCAGGAGTGAGAGGAGGCCAAATTGGTGCAAATCGGTCCCCTGGGGGCTGAGATATGCCCCCTGAAGGTAGGCGACCTTTGACCTCTAATGGGACCGACGACGAAGCTCGTGGGGCTCCGCCGCCAGTCCTAGATGTGCCCCCGGGGTGGGTCTGGTCCTGGGGGCTGCCCCTAGAAGAAGAGAAAGTAGGGGAGTGCCGTCGCACTCCCTGTGAAATTCCAACCAAGCAGGGTGCCAAGAGCCCACCCTGGCCACCGACTACACCGGAGGAAGGGGAGCGCTGTCGCGCCCCCCTCGAAGAGATCTCTGGGGCCCAGGACCTCCAACTCTGGGCCCCGCCAAAAATGAAGCCGGGGAGCACCGTTGCACTCCCCATGAAGAACTCGGGGCCCGGGATCCCCAACTCCGGTCCCCAGTGACTGCGGTGCAGAGGAGGGGGGTGTGCCGTCACGCGTTCCACCCGGCGGGAGAAGGCAAAGCCGGGCAGCACCGTCACGCTCCCTGCAAAGATTTCCCTGGGGCCTGGGACCCCAACTCCAGGCCCCGAAGCCAAGGCGGAAGCCGGGGAGCGCCGTCGCACTCCCCGTGAAGGTTGCCCGGGGAGGGACCCAGGATCCCCAACTCCGGACCCCGGTGTGCTGATGGAAGAGGGGGGAGTGCTGCCGCACTCCCCCGCAGCAGCAGGAAGGCAGGGGGAGTGCTGTTGCATTCCCCCGAGGACCCGCCGGTCCATAAGCAGCCTCCGCGTCTGCCATCAAGACCAGGCAGACCAGAATGAAAGGCCGGCTCCCGCTGCAGCACGCGAGGGTGCTGGGCCATCGGGGAGCCAGCGAGGGCAGCCGGGGGTGGGCTCCCCAAGCTGCCCTCCAACGTACCTGAAAGGAAGGGGTCCGGGTGGGACCGGGCCGCCAACGAGGGTCAGAAGAAGCGTGAGGCCGCCAACAATGGCAGTGCGGCTCTCCCCGAGGAGTGGGGGAGCCACTGCTATGTTATGCACCAAAATGAAGAAAAGCGCCCCATAATGCCTAGCGGGGCAGGTGAAAGCCTGCAGGAAAACCTGTGTTTTCGGCGTGTGGTGGCCCCAGGAGGATGGGACCACCACTGTTGGTGTGTAAAGGTGCAGGGGGAGCTGCAGGAGCAACGCAGAGTCCCCCAGCACAAAAGATGAAAGTCCCTCCCTAAGTCTCTTGGGGAATTACAAGAAACAACCCCTCCAGGACTCAGCCATCATTTGAATTCAACCTTAGGCTGGAACTTTTGTTCTACAGCTGAGTGAAAGCGTTTGAGACTGCACCAAGGTGTGAAGGGCTGAACTGGGGATGTCTTGAGAAAGGCATCCCCTAGAGGTGAAGAGGTGCAATTGCACAAGAGGTGTATATACAGGATGTTGTTCCTTGTGAGGGACTGGAAGTCACATGTGTAATGTGAACTCATTAGCAAAGGGGGACTCTGTTGCTGGACATTCCTGCTAGGGTGGCTGGCTGTACATGCTTATTCCTGTGATTATAATTGGGATGCCTTTTAGGGGCTCTGTTTGCAATGCATTATAACTGTTATCAGATATGATAGGTGCCTGCAATTCTAAAGGGATGCTTAGACATGTATTCTTGCTACTGCATTAAGTGATGAAGAACCCAGATTGTTAGCCACTGTGATTCAGGGGTGTATACTGTATGGTCAGTATGAGATGCTCAGCCAGGGTTATGTGTCACTATGGCAGGTGTTCCCGTTATAAATGCTTGTTGAGATAATGGGGCGGGTCGCCACTGGGATGGTGCCAGTGGGCAGGAACCTCACTCCAGGTTATGGTCAACTTACTGCATTAGAGGGCAAGATGATGTGCATACATGGGAGTGGTGGTACTAGACCCCATCCCCCCCTGCGGGAGGGGTGGGAATGTTATGCAATGTCACAAAGTAATTCCAACAGCTTATGTATATTTGTAAATTGTTGCATAGTATTGAGTAGTGTGAGTGTGTAATAAATATACTCTTTCTTTTTATAAAGAAAAGTATAGACTGGACAATCAATTATTGTGTGTTATTTCTGCATACTTGTAAATGGCGATTACTAGCCCACACCACCTCCCTTGAGTAAGCCTTAGACTGCTCTGTAACGCTACGCTCTGAAAGTCAAGCTCTACAATGGGGTGTTTGGTTCTCAGTGAAAGACAAATTTAGACATGTTATTTGAGCAGGCCTCACAGATACTGCCTCATTTTCCAACACCTTCTTACTGCAGTTACGCAGCATGTAGTCACAACTGCACGTAATTGGTCCGAAGACCTGGGATTTAAGAGGGCAGGACTAGGGAGGATTGACCTTTGGAAGCGGAACACGTTTTGAAGCTATACTGCAACCTACGGAGGTGAGGCAACCTAGGCGCCTCAGATTAACATGTTTATGTTAGAGACAGTATATTGTCTAAGTTTTGGGGCAAACGCATTCAGAGGTTAGAATTAGCCTCGGGAGGACGGGGGGAGTAGGTTATCTGGCATCCCATCATGTTTATTGTGCTCAGGCTCTGTTATGATTTATAACCCCATTCACATACAGGAGCTCAAGGGGTAAAAAGAACAGGTCGCCCCCCACTCACGGAATCATATACAACAAAGGACCTGTTCTATAGGTGAGTAAACTATTCAATGATCCCTCCTTACGTCTAAAGTCGCTACTTTATATGACGGTACAGCGGTCCTATTTCTAACGTCTATGTCTGGGGGAACTAAATCACCTAATATTTTCTCAAATTATTTTTAAAATTTAAAAAAAAAGAAGAGAATGATAAATGTGTTTGTGGCCTCTGTCTCCCAAGGTCTATGCCACCATCTAATGTGTGTAACCCAACATGGGCAGAAATTAGTACAGAAAATAGTGAGAAAGGAAGGCAGTGCCTCACGGGAGTAACACCATGGGAGTTTGCAGACTGGTTCTCGCCTACATCCTCAGGTTCTCATCATCAGCAACTGCCAACCAAAACCAAAAAATGTGGTGAAATAAGGAAAAAAAGAAGAAAAGAGTGCTAAGTGTGGTATCATATAATGCATATGCGCCAGGTGACTTATCCGGGCATATAGCACTGTCAACCCTGTAAGGAAATAACGGTATCTGGACTGTGGTCCTGTTATCCCTAATCTAAAACCGAGCTAGACACCCACTGGCTAAATGTCTTTATTCCGTGCTGTGGGTCTGCTCACTTAAAACCAACATGTTTCATTGCCAGGAATGACTTGCGGCAACTTCATCAGGGCAAGGGGCACTTTTCCACACTGCACCATTTTGTATCTGTTTTTTAGACCTATAGGAAACAGAGACAACACAATACATCAAATCAACCATTGGCATCAAACGAAATGTGTACCTTTGTCAATGTGGGACCCCATGAGCTTCATAAATATATTTACCGGGTAGTGGCCCATCATGGGCATACCTGTACCCCCTTTGGTTTTTGATGTGTGCTAAGCCACACTCCCACTGTCCGTCACTGTGCCTGCTATATGTCAGTCTGTGAAGAAATAGGGAGACATATGTCATGTTCAAATTCTACTATACCCCTATTTTTGTAAAGGGAAAAAGGGCGCGTTTCTAAAAGCTGTACTAGGGTTACATTTTGTGAGCATGGTACTCTAGCATAGGGACGGTAAGTATACATTCCCTTTCCGTAGCATATGTAACACGCCCCTTCTGCTTACAGCGTTAGTGACTCTCGCTAGTTTTTTTCTTTAATATCGCTGCCTGCCTTTATTTACTTGCTCATGACAGCTCGATAATGCAACCTCACATAGCGGGTATGACCCGGAGCACCCAGAGAGTTTAGGGATACCGCTTGCCTCTTCTAAAGTACCCGGCATAATTGCATTTAAATTGCCGCTACAGTATCGAAAACCTGCTCGTCATAAATCAACCCCCAGGGGGCCAGTAGGCTTAAAGGTACTACTGAGCACTTCCCTCCTACGGTGTCCCCGCTTACCGTGACCTTACGAGTGACCGGCATTCACTCAGCTCCTCGCGGTCTCGACTCGGGGCGTTGTATTTCAAAACAGAACGTGCCGCGTCGGCACGTGCATTCCCCGCCCCTACCCATAGGGTCCTCTACAGTGGTTGAAGGCTAGTACGGGCGCCATGTTAGAATGTCAAAACTGGCTCCCTTGTTAAATTTACCCTCAGGGGAAAAGAGGGGGAAGAAAAAGAATATAAACGTACTTTGGTGTCGCAAAACAGATCTCAATTGTATTATTAAGGAAAATTTAAAAAGTGTTTCGCGCATCCTAGTGTGATCTAATAAGGAGCTCTCATGTATGGCATTTCTATGTATATCCTACCATCTTACACCCTTAAAGGGGACTGTATCCCGGGCTCCCTGATTGCCACAGGCATTAAATGTGTGACCAATCGCATGGTCCCACTTTATCCGCTCATCACTTCTACTCCTGGGTAGATATTGGTCGACACCACCGCAACACTTGTCCCTGTTGGCTACATGTTAAACTTGTATTCTCTGTCCTCTGGGGGGCTCCAGGGAGGCTTATATATATTTAGTGGACCTCTACTCTGTTCCATTCAATGAGGTCATTTAACCCGTGTTGATCCACCCCCTCCTGGTAAATCCAGCGCGCCTCTTTGGTACTTAGTCTAGTCTCTATATTGTGATGGTCACCCACAACCTTTTCCAGTACCACCCATCGGATATCCTTGAAGTGGTGCTTCTGCGTTTGATAATGTTGCACCAGTCTTGTAGTCAGTTTGCCAGCTTTCAGTGTGCTCAGATGTTCCTTTATTCTGGTTTTGACTTTACGTGTCGTGAGTCCAATATACTGGAGTCCACAAGGGCACGTGAGTCTATAAACCACATTGATTGTGTTGCAATTACTGAACCTGTTAAGGTACCAGGTCTTTCCATTGGTCAAGGTTACGTTTTTGACAGTTGTAGTAAGCTCACATACCGAACACCCCCCACAGGGAAAATGTCCTGAGGGCACCCCCGAGTCTTTGGCTTCCTGGGTCGGGCGAGTGTGTACCAAGCGGTCATGTAAATTGGCTGACCGTTTAAAGGCAAATCTTGGTTGTGGCATTTTCATGGTAGTCGTACTGAGCAAGTGCCAATGCCTCCTGATAATCTGTCTGATTTTCGTTGACAGTGGTCCAAAGGTTGTGACCACTGGTATACAATCGCCACTGCTTTTCTGATTCCTTTCAAGGAGTGCCGGTCTCGGAGTGTTAAGAGCCCTCTTTCTGGCCTGTTTGATGACCTTTTTAGGGTATGCAGAAAGAGGGCTCTTAACACTACCAAGATTTGCCTTTAAACGGTCAGCCAATTTACGTGACCGCTTGGTACACACTCGCCCGACCCAGGAAGCCAAAGACTCGGGGGTGCCCTCAGGACATTTTCCCTGTGGGGGGTGTTCGGTATGTGAGCTTACTACAACTGTCAAAAACGTAACCTTGACCAATGGAAAGACCTGGTACCTTAACAGGTTCAGTAATTGCAACACAATCAATGTGATTTATAGACTCACATGCCCTTCTGTGATTGATTGATTGATTGAGGACGCATCTTTGCTATGTGTTGTTTTTGTCTTGTCCAACAAACTACCTATTTGTATATTTTTTCCTCAGCCACTTTTTTGATTACACAGTGTATTGTCTTTGTGGTTGTTTGTGTAATTTGTTGAGCGCCATTATTGTCTTATTGTTGTTCTTATTCCTAATTGTTCTAATAAATTTTCTATATTTATATAATAATTTAATTTGTGTAGGGGTATCACTTGTCTAAAATGTTTCTTGGCCTTTTTGTCATATTGTTTATTGGTATGCCTTGAAAACATTTTTTTCAGGAAATTATGCTGTTTTTCTTTACTTTTTTCTTTCCTGTGTAATTTACTAATTCTTTGGGTGTGTTAATTTGTATTTTCTACTACTTTAAAAATTCTACTTGAACCTCTGTTAGGATTCTAGTCTTTATTTCACCCCAGGTTCAGGACTTAGGGCTGCCCCTGTTGTTGGTAACAACCTCATTTAATGTAGCCAGCATCAATCCACATCAACAAGCATTTGTAAGCAATTTGTTTATCGATGGTGAGATGCACTGATCTTTCCTGGCATTACCCACATAGAAATGGCTGCCGAGAAATGTTTACCCACCTCGGGGAAGCAATGTGCAAGGTCGCTGGTCCATTACTATCAATTTCGGGTGTGCTATTTAAAATTTTCTCATTCATAGGTTCTGAACAGAGATTTAAATATGTTGGCCCCTGACACATGTATTATGTCTTTGTAGATTATGCAGTACTCATTTTTGGATAGAAGCACTTCTACCTCGTAATGTGTTTTGAGTTTACATTAAGGAAAACAACAAGTGCCAAAACCTGCAAGATAGCAGGTAGTGCCTCCCAACTCTTTCTGTTGTGTAACACATAGGGGCATATTCACAAGGAGCTATCGCCGAATTAACGGCACTTTATCGCAGCCAAAGTCGTGATAAATTTACCACCACATTCACTAGACATGTCAACAGCCCACAGCACCAGTTTACCCGTGATAGCAGCCGCAAAAAACATCACCACAGAGGATCCCCGCAAATATCGCTAGTGAGATGCAGAGTAGGCGTACCCGTGCCAAAAGGCGAGACAACATCACTCCTCAACATTCACAACGACAAGCCACATCGGCGATAAGAACACAAAACAGGCGATAAGGCACGTTAGCACCAGGAAAATTACACCTGCTCTGACCTGGTGTAAAGTCAGATGGCAGCCATCACCACAAAAGGAAGCACAGCCCAGAGCCACACATGAAGGACAACAGATGCCCACGAGCAACTGAACATGCAGCACGGACACCCAAGAGGGCCACAACATCCACCGACACCACACCCAGGCCCGCAACATCCCCCCCCCGGGACCACCCCCGAACCCCGGACTATGAAACTGCACACAAAGACCACGAATCCCAAATCAAACATTTTGCCTGATGTCGCACAAGCAGGAAAATAAACATACATGCGTGGCCAGAAAATGGAGAATCAGTCATACAGCAATGCAATCACTAACACAAAACACCATACAAACAAAAGCAGAAACATCCCTAGGATGAGTCCTAGCGGCTCCTCACTGGACAATCCGTAGCACACAGCCTGGAAGACCAAATCCAAGAGAAGAAGGTGTGCCATGCACCCAACAAAGGAAAGAGAGGGAGAGAGCGAGGGAGGGAGACAGAGTGAGATAGCACAAGCAGCGCAAGACCACCCAGGCACCTGGCTCCACATGCCAACATGTGTGTGTGCATCGCCATCCGTACACAATGAGCCCAAGGCCGTGTCCCAATCTCAGCGCCAAAGCCACAACACATTCCGAAAACGCAAGTAGTAGTCAGACAAACATCAGGGATGAAAGCACCATTGTCCCAATGCAGAAGGCGGGAGGACACCTGCACCTTTGACCTTGGTCCAGAACGCAACTGGAACACCCTGATAGAGATGCAATGGCAGATGGGGACGACTCCCACACCACACATTCCGCTAATGAACCATCCGACTTATCCACAGCCCACACACAGAAGCCCCTGCCTGTGGTACCCCCGCATGGGATGCCCTTGACACTCACGGAAACAGCAACCCATTACCCACAACGTTGCACACACATTCGAATCCTTGCTCAGAGCTGTGGCATATCCTCCACACAACTGCCGCAGTTCAGAAGAGTGCCGGTTCACGAGACGCACCAACGCAGTGGCAGGCCATACCGGGCACATGCACAACCCCCGGCACGTGGAACAGTACCGTGCACGTATGCTGCATTTACTGGGCGCACTGCCACTGGCAGTGCTGCGGATCAGTTACAGGCTCAGCTTCCGCATTGCCCACGTCACCTGCGTCCAGCCCTGGTTCCACTGCCGAGCATGCACATTCGAGTGTCCCATGGATATCTGCCTATCCAACACAACTGTTGATGAATTGGACTATGACTTGTGTCTGCGCCCCCTGTTGGATCATGAACAGGAGTGTAACCGAGACAGCCGTGCATGGGATGCCTTGACATACTGCATATGTATTGGTAGTTGTGCATGGGAGATTGCACAATTTCTCATGTGCAGTGACCACATCGAGGCGCTCCCCTATTGGGCTGTGTTGCGGATCGGTGACGCGGCGTGGGCTGAGCACACCTGCCCGGACCACCTAATGGATTGGCTCACCCTGGTGTTCCTTGAACAGGACAACGACGTACTATTGGAACACATTGCACATAAAGCTGCACGGCATTCATGGACGAGTAACTAAGTTCCTGCACCCACATCCGATTGCCACCCACAGCACATGGCCCAACAACTTGTTGCACCGTTGGGATTGCTCACATATCCCACCACAACAGAGGACACATCTGCCTTCGGTCAGGCTCTGGATGCATGTGCGTGGAATAACGCATTTGTACACACACCTGTGCAAGGTGACGCAGGTCCATGGTCTGAGCAACACAGCATCGTTTGGCAACGTTGCCAATTCGGACACACTGCTGGGGGAGAGCACACACATGGCAATGTAGCACGACATGTGAACCTGTCGGACCCTCACACCTGATCACTGTCAGCAGAGCAGACAATCGGCGCACTCCGGAGTCAGAGCAGCATGCAGATCCCACGTGCAGTGAGTCGTGCCCCCTCACACGGGGCAATGGGCAGATGCCAAACAACACATGACTCATCCAGCAAGGCAAGGTGGGCTGTGAGCGTTGCCATCCGTGATGAATGTTGTCCATTTCAGCCCCAACATTTTCTGAACCTCGACATGTACCCATGCTGCGTGTAAGTGTCTTAAGCATGTCCCTGCCTGTTGTGGCCGTTGCCTCGTCCGTACTGACACGCACATGCCAATAAAGTCTATGCCATTCCACTGGTGTCTAACTGTGAGGTGTGTTGTTTAGATTGTCCACTCGTGTGCCACAATGAGCATCGTCCCAACACAGGGAGGAACTGACTGACGCATGTGCAATGGGGGTGTGTCCCTTTGGCAAGCTCCACCTCTGTGAGCCAGACATTGTTTTTGGATAGGTGCTGGACGACATGTGCACTTACATGACTTCAGCTATGTGTGTATGGTGTCCAACCTCTGACCATGTGGAGCAATGTCATACATCACAACAGAATGTGTCCACACAGATGTGTGTAAGTAGGTATGCGACGTGCAGTTCTATTGTCACACGTGGTGTAGGACACCACTCCTGGCCTGCCACCGTTTTGGTCACTCCTACACACAGCCCTATTCGACACATGGACGTGTGCCTACGTTGGGTGGTTGTGATATTGTTGTTGATGTGCAATGGGGACACAGCTAGTACTCACCTTCGCAGTCATCCAATTGGCCATGTGTCTCAGGGATAGACATGCGCATAGATGTCAGTTACCAGGGTGTACCTTCATGTGCAATCATTGTCCCTACATCCAGCCATACTTCCATACGTGAGTGAACATAGTGATGACACATCTGTGTGATTTAGAATGTTTTATTCACATTCAGGTGATTGACGGAGCTGGAGCTGTACATGGCCATCCAAGCCCACATCACATGGAAGCCCAGTGGTGGGCCAACCAGAGTCCTTTGGGGATTGCACAGTGATTAGGAAGAGGGAGAGTGCAGTCCGCAGCAGGATTGCTGTGTAATTGGCCAGCGGTGAAGAAATGGCAGTCCGTGTCGGGGTCCGGGGGAATGTCGCAGAGTGTTCCGGAGGTCAGTAGGAGGTATTTCCCAGGGCATGATGCATAGGTCATAACCAGGCAGGGACAGGCCATATGGCGGTGATGGATGCTACTGCCTCCTTCCTCACACAGTAGTTCCCATCCCCTTCTCACTCCCTGATACGGGTTCTGTGTCCGGTGTGTCCGGTGTGTGTGGCGGGGTGATGGCTGCATCGCTGTGTGCCCCTGACACATAAGACTGCGTAGGTGATGGGGCAGCATCACAGTGTGCCACGGACACATCAGGGGTCGGAGCTGTGTGTGTCGATGTTCCCGCTGCAGTCATCTGGGAACGGCTCAGTGGCAGCAATGGCAAGATGAAGTACTGCAGGGCATTGAAGTTCCCAGCCACTACTCTCTGGTGTCCAGCCGTGGCAGACATACTTCCAGCCTGCATCTGCTCCATGGTCTCCATTGACCTCCGCACCTGTGCCAACTCTGTGCTGTCATGGCTGGTGCCTGTCTGACCAGACAGTTCTTGTATTAGATTCATGGCACCAGCGAGGTCAGCCAAGGTCTGTGGCGGAGCATGGTGCATACAGGGGGTGTCCGATAGGGACTGTACGTGGTCCCTGATGGGACTCAGACACCCACGTATGGCATTGAGTTTGGCTGCCACGAGCTCGAAACCCACCCACAGCTGATTTGCCAACTCCACCTGGCAACCCAACACACGCCGTTGGAATTCCATGTATTGGTCGGGGGGTCTGGGAGACAGCCGTGGTGGTGTGTGTTTCCTGCTGTGTGGTCTGTGCAGGTGGTGGGGTCACCTCGGGGCAGCTGACCGGGCCTGCTCCTGGGGGTGGGGTGCAGAGGCTGTCCATTATCCGTTGGAGGGTGTCTTGACATATGAGCAGGTTGTCCTCTTCATCATCAATGATGGGAAGTGTGGTGTGCTCTGCAGGAGGTGTTGTATGTCCCTCTGCAATGTGAAGGGGAGATGCAGGTTAACAGAGTTTCACATGTATGGTGATGATTTTCAGATGTTTACATTCAGACTGCATGCCAATGTACATTGTGACTGTTTTGGGGAGCAGGCTATTTGATGGCAGTCAGTGTGTTTTTCGACTACATGACGGATGTGTGGTAGTACCCGTACATTATCATCACACAGTGTCAGGCAATGCCAGATGTGAGTGGACAGTTACTACGCACGAGCGGAACCTGTTGTGAGCTCTGTCCTGTGGTGCTGGTGTTGCTCTTTGTACCACGTTGCCGTCATTGCTGATGTTCTGTGATTGCTATGTGTGTGTGCTGCATTGTGGGGGAGTTGCCCCTGCAGCTCTGATTTCATGTGGCCTTCTCCCTTTGAGGCGGGGTGCCTTTGAATTGTGTGCTTTTCGGGGCCTGATTTGCTTTTGACTTGGGTCATATGTGCTCTCGGACTGTTTTTGTGGCCTGGTGCATTGTTCGTCTGCTGAGTGTATTGTACGGCATGGGTTGTGGGTGCACGTGGACATGTCGGAGTGTGACCTGCTCCTTTACGGATGTGATCCGCACTGGGCTACCTCCATGTCGATTCGTGGGCCATGTCATTTTTTTTTGGCTGCTGCCATGCTATCGGACATGCAGTGTTACTTGCACAGTCAGTGTGGGTCACAGAGTCGCTGCTTTGCTGGATTCAGCACATGTGCAAGGGTAGGTTGTGATATTGGTGATAGGGGGGGCCCCTCTGTGCACATTGTGGATGGGGGCCTACTTGGCGTTTCTATGTGTGCTGCAGTGTGCCAAGGCAATCAGGGACATGTTCCACGGTCATTGTGGGAGTGCTGTGTGCTACACGTAATTGTGCATGTGTGCCATTGTGCCCATCTCCCCCCGTCCCCCCTGTCCCTAGTGGTTACTCACCCTGTTGCTGTTGGGTCAGTTCGTATCGTGCTATGTCCAGGCCCCTCAATCCTGCCACCGTCTCCTCACTGCTGACTGTGGCCACCATTTGCTCCAGCTCATCCAGCTCCTCCTGTGTCGAAGGACTTCCACCTCCAGTCGCCGTTGCTGCCTCCCTGTTGGCGGCGAGCTTATGTTTGGTCTGCCTTTTCAGATCATGCCAGCGCCTCTTGACCTCCTCCAGTGACCTCCTCGAAACTCCGACTGCATTGCCGTTGGTGATGATGGCCTGCCATATTTCGGTTTGGGTTGCCATTGCTGCAGTGGAGGTGCCGAACAGTTGTTGATGGTGTTCGGTCACCTCCGTGACGATGATCCGGTCTTCCTGCGGACTGAACCCGGTCTTCCTCTTCCTCTTGTCCTTGCCCTTCCCCGAACGCGGGGTTCCTCGCTGGTCCTCCGTGGGGCTTGTGGTGTTCGGCTTGTCCTCTGCACTCGGTCCGGGTGCATCCATGTTGCTACGCAGTTTGAATTGTTTTTGGGCTTTTTTTTTTCTTTTTTTTATGGTGCTTTTTCCCGCCGGACGCGTGGGATTTGCAGGCCTGTGGCTGGTGTTCGCTGATTTCTGTACCGCGATTGGCCTCATCGCATGATTTCTCGCGTTTTGCATTTTTGGGGCGTGGCGTTGATTTTCACGCTGACATTTGACGCATTATCTGGTCACTATCGCATGCTACCGCTATGTTGTGAATTCCACGTAGACACGGGGTTATTTTCCCGAGATAGGCTGCGATGTTGAAAGTTGCGTTGCGCTACTCTTGCTGTAGTTATCACACGTTCTTGTGAATATACCCCTCAGTATATTGATTCAAACTCATGAGTAATTGCATTACGTGATTCCTTTGGATTCTAGAGATTGCAGCCTACCGGTAATATAGGGTGATTTTTTCTGACTTTTTAAGATGTATATGTGTTCTCAATTCTCTTGAGAAGAAGCAGCAGGTTTGAGCCCATTCCTGGTTGCAACCCCTTTTGTAGTTTTTTTCCTGATCTTCTCTTGATTCATTTGTACCAACTCGGTTTGTCTTGTCATAATGGGGTGAGATTCTCTGCATTTCTTAACACATTAGTCACAGCTTTAGGACTTTGAGCACCTCTTATTTGGGTGGCACAACATTTTCATTTTGAAGCATGGCACTACATGGTTCTTCGATCATTTATGTCTCTGTGGTGGAGGACTATTTTAGGCACTTTGGCCCCTTTAATGTTTTCGGATAAATGATGTATCAAAAATATCTATTTGTGACTCAGCAGGACTTTGCTATTATGTTATTACAGGTATTGTGATTTTAAGTGGGGTCCGTTATGTGGTGTTCCTGAGAAAGGCAATGAGCTGAAACACTTGTTGGACGATTATCTATGAAGCCACAATATGAAATAATAATGGGAATAAAGAATTAAATTGAAATCAACCGCACTATGCAACCCCATGCTAGAGTCTTTATCATGCAATAGAATTCATGATATCTCTACAATTGTGACATTGCCATCTGCAGTTATAGAAATATTTGTGAACCATCAATTGTAGTTACATAGAAATGTGCAAAATGCAGAGACCCTGGTATATGTATTATAAGCTGTTCTAGATGAAAATACTTTGTGTGGTATGAAGGAGGGTTATGATTGAGAATGTGAGAGGTAAGTATGAGTATGAATAAGACAAGTGGGTTCTTTCTTTCTTTTTAATAGTATTTGCACTACTCGAGATACCTGTAGTTTCATGATGCGGAATGGGAATGACAATGAAGTGAAATGTCTTTCCTATGTTTTGAGAGAAAAAACAAATGATGAAAATATATTCTGATCACATAAAGGATAAAATGATTACAAGAAAGTCCCTCTGAGCCTTGTACCTGTTTAATGTTACGAAGACTAGTGCCATTTAAATTTAGAGGTCAGGCAGGGGTTTCTTATCTGTATTCAATACTATGTGCCCATTGACCTGTTTCAAGCAGGAGGTCCCTTATTTTTGAATTCTGTTTACATTTCTTTGCACCATGTTACACAACCTGCAATAGCAGTCTGCATGAGGTTGGTGGTGGGTCCCTTAGGTGGCACAATCCATGATGCACTCCTTAGGAACCCTCTTTAGTACCCTATGTACCAGGGGTAACATTTACTAGGGACTTTAAGAGGTGCTAAAGGGTCTTTGCAATTGGGGAACAGTTGTGCAATTACCTTGTTTTAGGAAAAGAACACTGGTACTGGTACCTGGTTAACAGGAACACAGTGGACTTCAGTCAGAATGTCATCAAATACCTGGCAAAAAGTGGGGGTGACCATGTCAAAAAGGAGCACTTTCATTTAATCTGGTTGCCCTAAATAAAAGAAATAAAGAAATGTCTTGCTTTTACTCTACTGCAAAGAACTCACAGTTCTCAAACATCAAGTATTAGTGAAGCTCGAGATGGAAAGTTGGCAATCAAGCAAATTGCTATCAGAGTCACTTCAGGCTGCTCCCTTTGGCACAATGCAACGTTTGTTATTTTCATGTTACATGAAGGTGTTGTTTTCGAAATGGCAAATCTTTTTAATCTATATAAATCCTCCTTGAAAATTGTCTTGCCTACTTCTGAAGACAAATCTTTTTTTGTTTATTCGAAATACCATATTATACAGTTCCTTTGCCAAGATTTCATTGTCTGTATTAGCGGCAGAAGGTTCTTGAGCTGCCAGCAATCTTGCCTAGTCTAACAGCTGGCCTTTGTCCAATTCCTTTAGTCATTAGTTAATCGTTATTATCGAATGTGGTTGGAAAACATTCTCACACACGACATGATATTAATGTCAAGTTTAGGAGATTTCCTCATCAACATTTTACAGAGGGATTTGAGTTTAAATCTGAGGAAGGGTAACATTTTCAAACATATTAACATCAGTTATGAGTACCTTTCATGATACACACAATAAAGATCCACATAAATAATATTAACCACTTTGGGCATGAGCTTCCCTGTGCCACTCCAATACTTTTCCTCCATATATGAAAAGTTCCCATGTCGGTCAAATTGTGGAAAAATGAATTCCCTTCTTTTGTTCAAACAGTAAAGCAAAGCAATTCCAAAACTGTCATCTCTGTATTAATGCATTACAACACAATACAATAAAACAAAAGAAGCAGTGGCAATGACTATTCTTTTGGCTTTTGTAAGGCAAAAGATATTGGATAGTGAAAAGGTTTCAAACTTGAGTAAAACACATAAGAACTAGTTCATGCGTAAAAGTAACAAATGGTTATTTCCTACATAAAGTAAGTCTTACACTACTACTGCTCATTCTGTACCTTTGATGTATGTGAGCATGTTGGGGTTGTATGGGCTGATATAGTGCAGGTTAAAGTAGCAAGGATTAGTTCATATCATGGGTATGGCAGAGCATGGCCCAGGGGTGGAGTAGCACAGGGTCCTGGGATAGAAGAGCATGGAGTATATGGGAGTGGCAGTGCAAGGTCGGGGAAAGTTAAGCAGCACATTGTGGGGATGGTGGAACAGAACAGTGTTTGGGGACCAACTGAGGGCCCGATTTACAAAGGTAAACTTAGATCAAAAGTCTAAGTTTATGACTTTCGGTATTCACAAAGATAAGTTACGAGTAGTTTCTTTACGTCTGCACTCAAGCGGAGTTTCCACACTCAGGCGGAGTTTCCGCACTTAGGGCAGAATCTCCTCATCGGGCCCAGTCTCCGCACTCGTGGAGGAATCTCCACACTTGAGGCAGAGGAAGTGTAATTTTATACACCTACAGACAATTAATACCACCTGCAACCCCTGCACTACAAACCACATGCAAGCAGCACACATTCAAGTTTCTGATTTTTCCATACAACACTGCGCCTGCCTGCTCTGCGCCTTGCAACCTTTCGCCATGCTACCTTTGAGGATGAAGAGGAACTATACAGAGGAGGAGACAAACATGATTGTCACTTTTGTACAGAGAAACTACAAGAAGTTGCATGGCCTTTCACATTACCTCACTATTGCAACACAGGAGGCATCCCTATGGCAGCACTTGGCAATTGCAGCTAGTTCATTGAGGGAGGATGTCCGGGCTGCCACAGACACTACAAAGAAGTGGCAGGATAAGAAGAAGAGGGTGAAGGAGAAGGTGACCAGGATAGAGGTGGTCAGAGCTCTCCCTGTTGGACCAATTGGAACCCGCGACAGACTCACTCCACTTGAGAGGGACATCCTCTCCACCATGCACCCCCCTCCTACTGCATGGGCTGCCTGTGACTGATGACCTTAATGTGGTGCTAGGTAATATGTGATGACATAAACAATGACTTAAAAGGATAAATGTGTACGATACACTGTAAATGATACTATGGAAGTCACTTCAAGTTTGTTCAAATATTCATTGTGAGTTAGACTCTTATGTGTCTCATTTTGTCTATTGCACTACAAGCCCCAGAATCCTTTGTGATGGAAATAGTAACTTCCATTTTCAATTTCTCATAAACAGTGGCCCGTCACTGTTGTTGATTTCATTATACACTGGTAAATGGCACAAGAAAATGTGCTTGATTGAGTAACCATCACTGTTGTCTTGTAAATGCAATTGAGTGACTATGTGAATTGTTGTACATGATCATCATTTGTTGGTATTGTCTGTTGACTTCTCATTATCATTGCCACATACAGCCAGAGTAGGATCACACAATGGAGTAGAGGTCCTATACCACCAGCACAAACTGGTATGTAAATATGGCCAGAAGATGGTCCCATCTACTGCATAGTGATCAGACAACCCATTTATATTTTACATGGAATCCATCAATAGTCTCAAACATGTGAACTGAACTAGCAAATGTGGTTCATTACATGTGTAAACTAGAATGTAAACTAAATACACTCACATCATTCAGGCCCTGTGATGTTGGCCTGAAAAACACAGCCAGCAGCGATCTCTTATCCAAGGACGGGTGCGACATATGGTCAGGCACCGCACACCTGGCAGATGGTAAACCCTGGTAAGTAAACTTAGGGACTGATTACGAGTTTTGGGGTCCGTGAACATCCGTACCCTTTTTCTATGTCCATCCACCGTGATCTCGGCGGTCCTACCCCTGTATTACAAGATTGTCGGATTGCCTTTGCTAAGGGCCTTCTTACGAGTTTGGCAGTTCAACGGCCCGAACACCGCGGCTGCTAGAAGACTGCATCACTGTCAGTCTTCAGACCACCATATTACAAGTTGACCGCAGTGACCACAGTGTGTCTATGGCGGTCTTGGGTGGTGGGCAATGGTTTTCCATATCTATCAATGCCTGTGTGAGCATTTCGACTGCATATGTGTTGAATGCAGACATATGCATGTCACATGTGGAAAAATACCACCAACCCAATGCCAGAGTTCAGCCCATATGTGGGCAGACCAACGCAATGTGTATATGGTACAAAAGGGACTTACCTGTACATTGCTGCAAACAGGGTTGTATTGTATGGGTTGAAGATGCTACTGTGAAGGAGGGACCTGGAGATAGGTTACTATGTCGAACTCTGCCTGGAAGAACAGGAAAGGGGTGAATATGCATCCCAAATCCTTTTTTCAACGACCTACAGACGGTGGCCCCACTGCCGCGGTCAGCTCATTGAAAAGTCAACTCGTAATATGGACGGTGGTGAGACTTCTCAGTACTGCCCTATGGCAGCTGCTTATTCCCCTGCTGCAGCCATGGCATTCTGGGGATGGCTGGCAATGTCAGAAGTTCGACTGTGGTCTTTGCAAAGGCAATCTGACAATCTCGTAATACAGGAGTCGGACCACAGAGCTCACGTTGGTCGCACCATGGGTACGGCGGTTCACAGACCGCCAAACTCATATTCAGGCTCTTAATAATGATTTCACAAAATGCTCATGCTCTTAAATATTGGATGATATGTCAGCAGTATGTGGTGTTTGTCTAATATCCCCATTGTCATTCATCTCCATATGCTCAGATATGGCTCATAAGAGTATACTACTTCAATAACATGTTGGGCAATGAAAGGATGACGCTACATTTATGTGAAATGAATACAGCATGTACCAAATTGCTTATATTGTCTCATCTAAAGAGGAGTAGCCAAACCTGGGTTGAAAGTCTATAACATGGATACTCACAAAAATGATCCCTGGGGCAAAAATGTATGGTCACTGATGTGGCCAAGGCAGTTGGCATTTGAGGGTGTCCGAGGCAGTTGGAATTTGAGGGGGGAAGGGGATTGGCGGTAAGGTGGTTGTAGGTGAAGTGCAGCATATACATCTGGTGACTGAACTGCACAATGTGAAACCAGAAAATCTGTGATTTACCCCAGTTTCTCCACTTAACCAAATTATGTGATCCTAGGCAATTGTTTTATTTTACTTTCCCTCCTCTTTCGTCATAATCACATATCAGAGAGACTTGAAATACATGGCTTCAGGATTTGTGCTGTAGAAAACTCTCTTCAGTGTTTGATTTAATAAACTATGAAGTTGTTCATGAATTATAGGAACATAGGCCACCCAAAGAGTACACATTAGCACTGATTTACCTCTCAGTTAACTCTTGGCATTGTCTACCGGATGGGGGGAACTTGAAGAATGAATATTACTAAATTCATGCCTGAAACCTACCCCTTTAAAAAAAAAACTACTCTGCATTGCACCAATATAATCTGATGTACTAAGGTGAAACAGTTCTGCATGTTAATGAAATACACTGTTAGATGGCTGCAGGATGGCTTTACAAATGAAGGTGTTTCTAACTATAAGAGTTGCAGGACACCCCAGTTACGTCCTTTCTTTAACTTAAAATAACCTTCCTGTTTATTTAACATCTTTTCAATGTTAGTGCTGTGTTGAGTTACCAGCAGCCTAATGCTGCTGTTGACTAGGGAGCCCCATGTAAAGGTCAGGAGGGCTGCATGTGGCCCCCAGACCATATTTTAAGGATCACTGGTCCATACCTATGACAAATACATGTAAAATGATTAACATTATCCCTTGAATTGAAATATGGATATGTATGACACATTACAGCTGCTGTCAGGACCTCCTCAGTGATCCAGACACCATGAAGACGTTTGGGAGACATCCTGGCTGCAGCAGTCAGACCCCCTACCATCCGTCTGTCAGGTAAGTGTGCCATATAGTGTTGTAAACTATTGATTCCCAAACTGTGCACAATAACCAACTTCTTGTAAAAGGATTTTAGCAGTTATTGCCACTTTTTTTGAAGCATCTGAAGTTTGTGTGTTACTGCTGTTGTGGAAGGCTAAGCCCGGGTGGGATCACTACACTCTGTCTGATGTGTCCTATTCCTCCTTCTTGCTGGTGGAATCAAGAGGCTGTACCTGCCTACGAGCCAAAGATATCCTGCTTTGCCCTGGTCCTCTTTAGTTGAGTCTTGGCCAGCCTGGTCCACCGAAATCGAAGGCAAAACATTATGGAGTTGGTGTACAATACATAACAAAGCATGGGACTACATAAAGCAAGTGTCCACTTTGTACTTCTTTGATCTCACTAACCAATTAGATGATACTTGGACCCAAAAGTATGTGTACTATCACTGTAATGTCTAGAGTTTCTCACACATTGACATCTTTCACAATTTAGATAAGTATGTTCTTCTATACTTACTAACCCACACCTACAGCATTACTGCAATATGTATTTCTTGACATTGAAACATACTTATCTTCCAATGTAAGTCTACAAGTGGAGATGGATGGATATATCTAACCGTGGATCCAGATTTGTCCTGTAATGTGTAGTCTCAACAGTATTACACTTACTATCAAATGTCATCTGTTGTGTAGCAATGTGTAACACTACATATAGGCAAAATTGGGTGTACATATACAGACAAGGCCTTGAATATGACCTCTGCAAAAACGTGATTCTAACTATTGAAATATCCCTTGACAACATCAGACACTCTACATGGCAAGTGCCACATTTAGCATGACAAGACTACTTTGTTTGTGCTGTACACTGTTAAGCACATATGCATAGTTAGTATAGCTACCTAGACATTACAAATGACAAACTTTCCACTGTTTAGAAGATGTGTGTATTTTGTTCCCTTTGGATATGTTTGTATCATTTTGAGTGAGACAAGTATCACAAAGTCAGCCTTTACTTCATTGTACATAAATATTATATTATACTCTGAACAAACTTCACACAAAAGGCATGCATGACACAGCATTAAACTGTTAAAAGACCCTTAGCTGACTAGTCATGATGATGTATGTGCATTTGTTCATTTAAATGCAACTGTAAGGGTCGTTTCCCCAGTTGTCTTTCGAACACTATAAGTCCAAGAATGCACTTAGAAAAATGCCTTTGATGTGCTCCAGTGATGCATTGGCCTTATAAGTACTGCAGCCATTACTCTGATTAAGTGAAAGCTGACAAAGTACACACACAAAAGGCATGCATGATACAGTATGCAACACCCAAAGCCCTCTCATACCAATACTAGACATTGTCCAAGCCATTCCTTCACCATTACATACAACAGTTATAAGGCCCTTAGTTCACTATTCATGATGATGTTAGCACATTTATTCATTTAAATGCAACTGTAAGAGTCATTTTCCCAGTTGTGTTTAGAACATTACAAGTCCCAGAATGCACTCAGAAAAATGCATTCAATGTGCTCCAATGATGCATTGGCCTTATAAGTACTGCAATGATTGCTCTGATTACGTGAAAGGTAACCAAAGAACATGATAGTACATCTCTTTCACCACTCACATATATACCAGATACATAATGCAGTTCATGGGCTTACCAGGTCTCTGCTGCTCATACTTCCCCAGCTGAGCATGGAGTGTCGGTCAGGTTGGGTTTACGACCCTTCTGTAAATTGAGCTAAGGCAGAGATTCTGTAAGTGGGGCTGGGAGGACAGGCCCATTAAGTCCTGGGCCTTGATTAGGGCCTAGCGTCGCAGGTCCTCCCAGTGCTTGTGACACATTTTAGCCCCCGATGGTACAAGCCCACTGCACTGCAGTGCACTGCAATGTCTTATCAGAACCTGGCATGTGCTGCATTGCTCAGCTGTTCCTCAGGTCCCCCATAAAGTTTATGGTACTTATAAAGCACCCCCTTAGCTAGTACGTTCAATTCATCTTCACTGAAAGGGGGTGCCTTGTCCTCAAGTCCCTCAGCCATGTTGGGGGTAGGTGAGTTGAATAGAGCAGCAGGATGGCAGAGGATCTAGCTTGGAGGTGAGGATGACTTAGAATGACCATCAAATGGCTTCCTGCATCTTCCTGTATTGAACGTCCTGCTTTTTATTTCCTTTTTGTCATTTCCTGTATGAAAACTTTGCAACAATTCCTTCCTGGTTTTTCTCTGCTTTGCTGCTTCTGATGGCAGGGAATTGGTCATCTCTCAATGGAACTGTTTTAGTGGTTGAATCACCTTCATTTTGATTTTGATTTACTCTTCAGGGTTCCTTCCATCCAAATTCCAACTTAGTGGCACCCTTTTGCCAAGGCTCTGGCCAGCTTGTCTTTGACCATAAGCAGCATTTAAGATAGGCATAAATATAACAATTGTGCAAGTCATTGTGGAACATAGAACATTAACTGCTAGGAGCATTCAACTTGTTCTCCCAACAAACCCCCTCTTGTCATAGGACACAAGGGTGAGTGCAGGAGGGAAGGAGTGTGGTTTAAGAATTGGTGTGCAAGAAAGGGAAGAAGTAATGGGGAGGCAGCATAGAGGACACAAAGGAAAATGGGACACTGGAAAGGGAGCTGAGATAAGTAAACAAGAGACAGATGTACGAACCTCAGTGTCACAAGCCACAAACACTAATGTACACCAATGTCTGAGACACTGTTTGAGATTCCCAAATGGCTTACAAAGGACCTGCCTCATTAATATTCATAAGCCAGGTCGCATTATGCCACCCATTGGGAATGGGAGGCACACAAAGGGATGGTGGCCTGCTGGGGTCAGCAGACCACCATGTCTCTGACTGCTTTTTTAATAAAGCATGTTTTTTTTAAATGCAGCCTGTTTTCTTGAAAGGAAAATAGGATGTATTTAAAAAACTGAAATGGAAACGTTTCAGTTTCATTTTTTAAGAGCGGGCAGTGGTCCATGGGACCACTACCTGCTCTTAAAAATAATTTCACTGCCAATCACAAAGGGAAGGGAGCTATAGGGACCCCTTCCCTTTTGCTACCGACTCACCACCAATTTTAAATTGGTGGTAAATGCAATTCTTTTGCGCCCATATTTGTGTTAGCAAAACAATCTTACATCCTCCTGCGACTCGCTATTAGGAAGGGATACCATTGGCATGCCCCTTTTTAATAGCGACCTGAAAAACCTATTTTGCGAGTCAGTAACAGGTTACCGACTCACAAAATCAGTTTGATACATGCTACAACCCTTTTTAGCATTTGCAAATGAGCCAATTTCCCATTTGAAACCGCTGAAAACGGTCGCACATCTGGCCCCTAACACCAGACAGCTTCAGACTTGTCTGTACTGAGTGTCTGTGCCTGTCAATGATGTGTTGATGCAGGAATTGCCATTCCACAGCAATGCTTCATTTCCAACAGCCAGCATGCCTTTGGCTTACTGCAAGATGGTGAAAAGGAATTTGCATTATTTCTACTCCTATGGTCCTATTGCAGTATAATAGTGCCTCATCATCCATGCACTGCAATGAAAACAGCTTTTTGTTGGAATGGAACATGTGGCTGCAAAGGCCATATGTTCCATGATTGACACTTACGAGTAGTGGCCCAACTTTTCTCTTTTAAATACATAAATGGCATTTACCAAAACCAATGACTGGGGGGGTGCTTTATTGCTGCAAACCACATTCTGAAACCCATTAAAAGACAGAGACAAACAGGAATACAAAATTCAAGTTAAATACTATGTCCCAATGATGAGCAAATTTCAATATAAATGCCACCTTGTACCGATGAGAATAATACAGAAAAAGATAAACAATTAACCTTGGCTAAACTGCGCACAGATTCCCCCCGCCTCTGTCCCACACCCTCAATCACTGACACATCATATCCATCTGGATAATTATGTCCTATTTACGGAGACTACATCATTGAATTGCTTTCCTGCTGTATGAGGGACTCCGGGGACTCTACTATGGGTAAGTCAATACCTCTATAATCTGCCCATCGTTGTCATATCTTTTGGTGTTTCTGTGGATAACCCCGTGCCTGGAACACAGCCAATTCCATTCCCATGCACCAGTCTAAGGCTTTTTTCCACTTCCCTAAGGGTGGCAAAGTGTTACTCTTCCAATGTTGGGCAAAATCCCATTTGGCAAGTGTGAGCCCCAGGAATAATAAGTGTTGTTTATACCTATTGCCACCTATTCCATCTGTGCTATGGAGCAAAATTACTTTGAGATCGGACGGGATGTTCCATGAGAGTATCTTACCAAGGCAGGTCAATATTTTATACCAGTAGGATTTGAGAGCGCTGCAGCTCCATACTGTGTGGAGGAAGGTGCCAGTTTCTCGATTGAACCTCTGGCACACCGGCGAAGTTATAACGCCCATGCGCCATAGGCGATGTCTAGTGTAATAGGCTCAGTGTTCGAAATTTGAACTGGATCAGAAGGCAGCGAGACGCTATAGCGGCACCACCAGGACTCGTCAGCGCCTCCGTCCAATCATCATCTGAGAGATCAGGTATGTTGCTTTCCCAACTCCTTCAGAGTGTGTCAAGTGTTGTATTGTTGTGTGTGACAATGGTTTGGTATATTTGTCTAATCTTATGTGTTCCGATATCCCCCATTAACATTCGCCCTTCTAATGGGTGGAATTCAGAGAGTTCTGTCAGTGTTGCGATATGTGGGGATAGGGCATGTCTCAGTTGCAAGTATGTTGTAGAATTGGTTACGGTGGAGATGGAACTCTTCCTGTAGTTGCTAGAATGATTTGAAAACTCTACCCTTAATTATGTCCCCCAGTGTGGATATACCAATATGATCCCATGTGCGGAACCCAGACAGTGTCCCAACTTGTCAAAGATAAGATCCCTGCCATAGCGGAGTCATCCGTGTCAACCGCCCTCCCCATCCCATCTGCCGGACTACGCGTCTCCACAACTGGATCACTACTCTGGTGGCTGGGGGAAGATGGTTCAAGCGACTGTGGCTGTACAGCAAGTTAAGCAACGATTGGTCCTCCATCATGCCTCTCTCAACCGCGAATGCTGGGTCCGTCTGAGGATTGTACCACCAATCATTAATGTTGGGGAGGTGGGAAGCTGAGTAATAAGTGATAATATCGTCCGCCACAGTAGGTGGATTGTGTACACGTTCACGGTGCGACTGGCATAGCCCCGCCGCCCCATAAAAAGGTATTGAGGAGTGCGTTGATTTGTGTAAACCATGACTGAGGGATGCTATACGGGTAATTCTGAAGCCTATATAGGAACCGCTGTAAGGAGACCATCTTAAAAATGGCAGACCTTCCGTAAAGGGATAGGGGAAGAGGGGACCAGGCCCGCACCTCGTCTCTGATCTTAGGAATTAGGGGATGCATGTTGCGTGCCCAGGACAACGTCTGATCAGTTGACACAAAACGACCCAAGTATCTAAAACCATCAGATGCATGTGTCAACTGTGATGCCCATGTGCCGCGCCCCTGATTACCCCAGATTGGGAATAGCATGGACTTGGTCGGATTTGTGTATAGACCTGACGTTTCCCAAAACTCTCTTAGGATCTGCAAGGTCCGAGGGCCTGTAAACCCTGGATCTGTAAGAAAAAACAAGACGTCGTCTGTATACAGTGCAATCCTATCCGACACCTCCTGGAACCATTTAAAGCCCCAGACTAAAGGGTCACATTGCACCCAGTTTGCCAATGGTTCTATAGCAAGTGCAAAGAGGAGCGGGGACAAGGGGCACCCCTATCATGTGCCCCTACCAATGGGAAACGGGGCCTACACGGCTCCGGTGACCCGCACAGAAGCAGAGAGATCTGTGTGTAAGAGGCGAGTCTAGGAAATGAATTGTGGGCTGAGGTTTAGGGCTTGTAAGAGGAGGAATAAGTATTCCCAGTCCAGCGAGTCGAAGGCTTTATCAATATCTGCAAGCAGGACGGCCGCAAGACGTCCAAGCTTTGGTACCATAGCAAGGGCATTGTGGACTCACCTGATGTTGTGGCTCGTAGACCGTTGTGGCATGAAGCCAGACTGGTCTGGGTGTACCAGTTCTGCTATGTGTGGTAGGAGATGATTGACAAGGATCTTACTCAAGAGTTTTGCTTCAAGGTTTAATAATGAGATGGGGCGATGGGGCGTCAGGGGGGCGCCCTGGTTTTAGGAATACCGCAATTTCAGCATGGCTCCAATCGGGCAGGTGAATCCCCAGCTCAAGGGACCCCTGTAGTGCCCCAAGGAGATGAGATGAGGATGACTGTGAACCACACAGACAGTCTCCCTCCTGGTGGAGGTTGGTTAATCACTTGGAGAACCGAACCCTCAAGTGATTACGACCCGATGATGACACTATCCACCTTACCACACGAGCGGGTAACATATACCGCGTACTTTGAAAGTGTGGTTGAGGGTCTCCGATACAACACATCTGAGACTCTGGTTCGTTGACACTGGTGATTTATTCCTCTATGATTGTTGGTCTACCTACATTTAGTACCATAATCAAATATAAGACTCCAAGTATGTTTGGTTGCATCCTTCAGCAGGAATCATTTTCTCTGTCAGGCATTTATTCTAGGTCAACATAGTCCTAGTAGTAAATATTTATTCCTTTGGGTCTCTCTCATATTGCATGCAGGATGTGCTAGCAAGCAGATTGGCTTTATAAGAGAAGACAACTAATGGATGAACTGAAGATCCAGTCTTCACATTACTGGTGCACTTCACTCCTTTGGGCCCTATTTCAATGTTGGGCGGAAAGCCATCCGACAGCCAGTCAGACGCTTTCCGCCCAACATCAATGGTTTCCCTTCGACCGTCACATTACAATACCGGCGGTCAGAGGGAAGCCAGTTGGAGCGTCGGAAGGCCTAATAATCCCATAATGATGGCGGAGCCAACCTCAGCTCTACTGTCTGGATTATGATGTTGCTTTCTACCTGCCCTTTCATGGCGGTCTGTCTGCCAATAATAGGCAGGCGGAAAGTGACTTTGGGGCCCCCTTCCCCCCTGGCCCTTCGCTTTGGGTGGCACCTATGGTGGCCCCCTAAGCATCCCTTTTTAAACTGACATAGGTTGCTTAAAGAACAAAACGCTTGAAAATATAACGTTGTAACTTCTCACGGGGCTTGCTGAGCAGAGCTCTCCTGACTGGGAAGGTCAGGAGCATAGAGTGCGGTAGAAGAGGTAGTGTTAATCCTGTCTACCATAGAGTTCACTCGTAATCAGGGAAATGCAGGTTAGCGGTCTAGTTGACCGTAGCTAATTAAACCTGCACCTACAAATGACCCAAGGCCAGCGGGCGCGCAGCGTAGACAGCGCAGTCTGTACCGGATTTTAGCATTGCGGTAAAAGTTTCCTTTTAAACTTTTAACTTTTTAAACTGACATAGGTTACTTAAAGAACAAAACGCTTGTAAATATAATGCTGTAACTACTCACGAGGCTTGCTGAGCAGAGCTCTCCTGACTGGGAGGGGCAGGAGTATAGAGTGCGGTAGAAGAGGTAGTGTTAATCCTCTCTACCATAGAGTTCACTCATAATCAGGGAAACACAGGTTAGCGGTCTAGTTGACCGTAGCTAATTAAACCTGCACCTAGAAATGACACAAAGCCAGCGGGCGCGCAGCGGAGACAGCGCAGTCTGTACCGGATTTTAGCATTGCGGTAAAAGTTTCCTTTTAAACTTTTAACTTTTTAAGCTGACATAGGTTGCTTAAAGAACAAAACGCTTGTAAATATAACGCTGTAACTACTCACGGGGCTTGCTGAGCAGAGCTCTCCTGACTGGGAGGGGCAGGAGCATAGAGTGCGGTAGAAGAGGTAGTGTTAATCCTGTCTACCATAGAGTTCACTCGTAATCAGGGAAACGCAGGTTAGCGGTCTAGTTGACCGTATCTAATTAAACCTGCACTTACAAATGACACAAGGGCAGCGGGCGAGCAGCAGAGACAGCGCAGTCTGTACCGGATTTTAGCATTGCGGTAAAAGTTTCCTTTTAAACTTTTAACTTTTTAAACTGACATAGGTTGCTTAACCCCTTGCGTGCGTGGCGAATTTTCGCGCTGTGCGGGGGTTTGCATTAGCGGGCGGGGATTCTGACGGCTCCCGGCCATCGTGAGCACACGCCCACCGTGACGCATGACGGCCGGGAGCCGTCGTGAGCATGCAAGGGGTTAAAGAACAAAACGCTTGTAAATATAACGCTGTAACTACTCACGGGGCTTGCTGAGCAGAGCTCTCCTCACTGGGAGGGGCAGGAGCATAGAGTGTGGTAGAAGAGGTAGTGTTAATCCTCTCTACCATAGAGTTCACCCCTAATCAGGGAAACGCAGGTTAGCGGTCTAGTTGACCGTAGCTAATTAAACCTGCACCTACAAATGACACAAGGCCAGCGGGCGCGCCACTGGCCCGCCAAAGGCAAGCCCGTCTGCGCCCGTCCGTGCCCGTCCGGGCCCAGGGGCCAGGAACCCTGCACAATTTCCAAGAATTACATACTCTAGTTATGAACTACATAGTTTTAACAAGCACGGAGGAGCGAGATGTGAAAAGGACTGGAACTTTATGAGTGAGCCGTCACTAGAGAAGGTTTGTCAGCACTGTAAACTAATGTGGAAAGCACCCCATCAGACAGGATCAAATAAGACTAACGGACCAAAGGAGACGCAAACATGGACATTAGGGCTGATCAATTGCCGCTCCCGCCTAAGCACAAAACAGAAATCCGCCTACTGTTAGAGGAGAACACATTAGATGCCCTGTTCATTACAGAAAGCTGGCTTAAAGACGAATCCTCTCCTGATATAGTAATGGCCTTGCCACCGGACTATAAAATACTCAGATTAGACAGAATTGGACAGACAGGGGGTGGACTGGCCAATCTTATAAAGAATGAGTACAAGTGCACCACTGAGGCCCTTCCCATTAAAGGGTGTGAATGTCTCTTCTTTTCAATAATGTTAACACCCACGTACACCTTATCAGGCCTCCTAATCTATAGACCCCCAGGCCCCTATGGAGAATTTCTAGAAAATTTGCCCGAAGCATTAGCTAGCCTGCTACTAAAGAAATCCAATATCACCATACTAGGAGACCTAAATTT
Source organism: Calotriton arnoldi (assembly GCA_963921515.1). Lineage (NCBI taxonomy): Eukaryota > Metazoa > Chordata > Amphibia > Caudata > Salamandridae > Calotriton > Calotriton arnoldi. The sequence goes on from CAWUFW010003117.1 coordinate 1,428,373, forward strand.
GCATATGGAGGACAAGAACCACCCTAGCGTCAAAGGACTGCTATCGGATCTAGAAAGTCTGCAACTTGCCCAGTTGGTAACGACGGCCACTCACGTTAAGGGCCATATTTTGGATTTAATAGTCTCTAATGAACCCAACATTAAGGTCGCACCTCCAATCCCGGTACCCTGGTCTGATCACCACATCATTCCCTTTAATTTAGGAAAGACAGGAAGAGAGTACAGGGGGGACTCCCCCAATGTCGAGACAATGAAAAGGCGCTGGGCCAAGCTAAACTCAGAGGCATGGGGGAACATCTTAATAGACACAACTATATCTAATACTGAGAAACTGGGAATGGTAGAGGCAGCGTACTCCAGGTGGGAATCCTGGATTAATCAATCTTTGGATGAAGTAGCCCCTAAGATCACCTCCAAACCAAAATCCAGACCCAGGACAGATGGATGGTTTAATCCCCAACTGTTGGCGCTAAAGAAAAATTGCAAAAAGATCAAGAGGGATTGGAGAAAAAGTTATGATCCACAGCTCAAAATTGAGTATAAATTAGCCATCAGAAACTACCACAAGAGCATCAAAACAACTAAGGCAAAGTTCTTTGAGGAAAAAATCAGCGCGGCTCAGAACTCCTCAAGGGAACTGTTTGCGGTAGTCAAGGCTTTGACTAACCCAGCCCATGACCCCCACCCATCAGAAACATCAGAGGAGAGGTGCAATGACCTAGCCACCTACTTCCTCGCGAAAGTAACAGACATTTACTGTTCCTTCAAAACGAATGGGAATCTAACCCTAGGGTGGGAAAAGGATCAAGAAAAAGTTCCCCCACTACAAGTTATCACCAGTCTCACACCTATGGAACTAAAAGGTGTAGAAGCATTGATGGAAAAAGTGAAGTATGGTTCGCCCTTAGACCCAGCCCCACCGCATATCCTCAAGACAGTCACTCCTGTTATTCTTCCCACCCTAACAAAGGTCATGAACCAGTCCCTGGAGAAGGGCATAGTCCCAGCCTCATGGAAACACGCTATCATTAAACCACTGTTAAAAAAATCTAACACGGATACATCGCAACTATGTAATTACTGCCCCATCTCCTTGCTGCCGTCTGTGGGCAAGCTATTGGAAAAGCATGTCAACAGAACACTGTCGGAATTCCTAGAAAATAACCAATGCCTCCACCCCACGCAGATGGGCTTCAGGGCACAACACAGCACTGAATCTGCTCTTGTGGTGGTGAAGGAGGAACTTAGAACATCATTAGACCAGGGAAAATAAGCCGCCTTGCTCCTCTTGGACCTGAGTGCCGCCTTCGACACGGTAGACCATCATATACTACGGAGGAGACTCTCAGCCTTTGGGGTAAAAGGTACCATGCTCAAGAGGTTGACATCGTTCTTGGAGGGCAGAACATTTCAAGTATTGGAGAACACCACTCTTTCCAAAACTATGTCATTAAGGTGTGGTGTACCGCAGGGCTCCTCCTTGAGCCCTACTCTATTCAATATATATATGGAACCACTTGCTAAGATCGTCCAAGAGTTCGACATCTCCATGACATCCTACGCGGACGATACTCAGCTGGTGATCTCCCTGGACCCAAAAAATAGCGAGGACGCTGAGAGATTATCATCTTGTGTGGAAAAAGTCAAGGAGTGGATGACAAAAAGCTGTTTGAAACTAAACGGGGACAAAACAGAGTTAATGATCCTCGGGAGCAAGGAAATACCCAGGCCCCCCATGAGCTGGCCGGCATGCATGGGCAGCCCACCCGTACCCAAAGAAATAATGAAGAATCTAGGTTTCTGGCTAGAAAATGATCTTTCCATGGCAACACAGGCTAAGAAAGTCACAGCTACCTGCTTTGGACTTCTTAGAAGTCTCCGAAAAATCCTAGATAGGATCCCTACAGGGCTCAGGAAAACAGTAGTCCACTCCCTGGTTACCTCGCGGCTGGACTATGGAAACTCACTATTCCTGGGGGCACCAAAATTTGTGACCCACAGACTACAGGTAGTCCAGAACGCAGCAGCAAGGCTACTGTGCTATGTGCCGATGCGGGAGTCGGTAAAAAAGCACATAAAGGGACTACACTGGCTCCCAATAGAGGCCTGAATCAAATTCAGGACTCTGGTCATGACCCATAGAGCTTTTCATAATAGGGGTCCCAGGAAAATCAAGAGTTTAGTATCCCAGTACATTCCAAACAGGCAATTGCGGTCAAGTTCTAAGGCACTTCTAAAATTAACAAAAGCCAGGAGGGAGAGGTGGGGAGGAAGATCCTTTTCCCACCTCGCTCCCAAACTCTAGAACTCGTTACCGCAGGAATACCGGGCACTGGACAAAGAATTGCAGTTCCGCAAAGAAATTAAAACATGTCTGTTCAAGCAATATCTCTAATGCTTATCCGACCTCAACTAACTACGTGTCTCTTAGCGCTGGGACGCCTTCGGGCAGCCATGCGCTTTTCAAATCCCATATAATAATAATAATAATAATCCCTGTACCGTGTAGCAGACAGCGCATGGTGCCTGCCATACAGTGCAAGATGTTTAAAAACATCCATTTTACAATTGTAGCTGCTGTTGCAGACCTTTGCAGCCCACTGCACAAGCTGCAATTGTAAACTGGATGTTTCCGACCACCCATAGGGAAATCGCATCCAAATTCTGAGGGAGGAACCGCCGACCTATGGTCCAGCGGTTCTATTCCGCAACAGCATCCGACGTCGTAATAAGGCCCTCTCTGTGTATAGAAGGTGGGTGGTTTCCTCCCATTATCTCTTACTCCTTGTCATGCCTGTGACAATACCTGTGGTGCTCTACCTTATACACCTGTCTCATCTCTCATTGGTTGGGAGAAGCATGGATAATCAAAGAGTCTTTGAGCATTTGACTTCTGTAATTAAGCTAAAACTATTTTTTTTAATAAAAATTTTAAGTCCTCATACTATCTCCAAACCTAAGTGAGCGGCACCTTAGGTAGCGTACTGTGGCTGCCGTACATCGATCAAATTGGGCATTCTTCTTCTAGCAGATAAAATATTGGGCGATTGCGCAATCCTTTGCCTCCCGTGCCCACTGCTATAAGATGTAATCATTGGACAGATCGGTACCAAGAACAAGAGGGTTTGACCTTTAAAAAAGGAAAACATACAATGAATCTTATCGGCCGATCCCCCCTCATATCTTGTCCTCCCACCTGTCCATCCTCTCAAAATAGGCCACTGAATTCTTCCAAACATGCCATGGGGGGGAGTATTTTGAGTCCACAGTTTGCATATCTCCCTTCTTGCAATCAAAATGAAATAGAACATCAAGTTTCTTTGTTTTATATTCAAGCTTGAGCCTCACACGTCTTGCTGCCTGATCCCAAACATAATGAGGATGATGCTTACCTCCACCTCATAACCCAGCACCTCCGATATGGTCTTACCCACAGCCAACCAAAATCCTTCCAACATCGGGCAAGCGGCAAACATGTGCACGTCATCCGCATCATTGTTCCCACACCGTTTACATTTAGAATTACCATCTCCCCTTATTTTCGCTAATCTTTTCGGGGTCTAGTAGACTCTATACAGGGTGTAAAAATGGTTCTTCTTTAGTGCAGCAGATTTAACCACAGAGTATAATGTAGAAAGAGATACTTGCCACAAATCTTTCATTTCGTCGTCTTGCAAGTAACCATCCCATACGGTGAAGGGTACGTTCAGCTTCTCGTTGGCCACTGTGAGGAGATGTTGAGATCATAGCGCTACCTCCTTTTTCCTAGGTTGTGGGTCCTGGAGGTTTATCTCCATTTGCTCAGATTCAGCTTTTACCCAGACCTGAGACCGCAACCATGAGTTTTCTTGGATTATTTTAAATCTGGAAATTTACCCTCAAGTCCTCTGGTTCCAGTACTCCCATGCCAAACATGTTATGTTATGTTATGTTATGTTAACACTGATTTGTAACGCGCACAGCTACTCCGAAGAGTGTCCCGGCGCGAGCCCAAGAGAAAACGGAACAAGGAACAGAGACGATGGCAAAGGAGAAAAACCAACTGAATTGAATAGGAAGGTTTTGAGTTTTTTCCTAAACTGAGTGGAATTTTGAAGGCTACGCAGATCAAGTGGAAGAGAGTTCCAGGACTTCACAGCCAAATAAGCCAAGGAGCTGCCCCCCTTTCTTTTCAGATGAATTCTGGGGGTGGAAGCCAGGTACGTGTTCGAGGAGCGCAAGAGTCTGCCAGGGATATAAAACGAGAAACGTTTCCTAAGATAGTCCGGGCCGTACTCGTAGAGCGCGGCATGGACCGTATCCAAAGCCTTGAACATGACCCTAGCTTTTACCGGCAGCCAATGCAAGTTGCGCAGATGCTGCTTAACACTGGTATACTTAGGTAAGTCCAACAACAGCCTAGCAGCTGCATTCTGCACTACCTGCAACTTATCCATAAGGTAGCCAGGGAGTCCGACATACAATGCATTAGCATAATCGATGCGGGAGGTAACCAAAGCCCGAACAATCGTTTCTTTGGCAGAAAGAGGTAGCAAGGGCAAGAATTTTCTGAGAAGCTTCAGGATACCAAAGCAGATGCCTGTCAGTTTGCTAATCTGGTTGCCAAAGCTGAGTTTTTCATCAAACCAGATTCCAAGATTTTTTACTGGGAGGCCCGAAGGAGAGGGCCGAGGGGCATCATCAGGCCAGAAAATGTGCCCATCATCTAGCAACTGCCCCCATCTACTTGCGCCAGTCTGCTTTAGTGGGAGCGTAAGAGAGTCAAGCATACATTCTGGAGTGCCAGGTGAGTCCCATATAGGGGACAACAAGCTGTGATATTCAATACCCAAGAGCGATCTAACCTCAAACCACGTTCTAGCTGCGGCCTGTAGGCATTTTAACCTAACCTTCTTAAAGTATTTGGGAGCCCAAAATTTATAAAGAAAACCCTCCTTGGAAACCCCCTCCAACATTACTCTGTACATGCCTCCCACTATAGATTCATCAGGGTTTAAAATTAACATTCTACCATTTTTTAGCTGAAAAGCCCAGAAATACAGCTGCAAGCTAAAACTATTTTTAAATAAGATTATAGAAATTCAACTCTGTATCAACTAAAAAAATTAATGTCATTAATTGGCATAGGTTTATCTATTTAAGAAGGTTCACATGATTCTTGGCCTTCTTATGTATGTCAGATATATATTAATAGGGCTTACCTGTGGGAACGGACAATTACTTTCAAACTGGTGTGCAGAATCAGTTTACACATAACACATTGCTTTTTCTTCTTGAATGAACTGTATATTCAAAAGAAAAGGAAGAAAATGACAACATGCACACCACGGGTTAATACATATTGCTCATATTCAAAATATAAATCTCAAAAAGCACATCTCTCAGTTAAAGAGGCCTCTGCTCCTAATATTTCTGTGTAAATAAATGCAGTGTCCTTCGTTTGAGTTCTATGCCTTCTGAACCCATCTGAGATGGTGCCAGCAGCAACTAGCTACTCTCTATTGAGATAAGAAGTCAAGCTCATTCAAGCAGTCTGAGGTGATTGTTGCTATGCGTTCAGACTTTCAGTCTAGATCCAGATACTTTATTGTTATGGTCACTGGAATTATACTCTAATGGCATTCCAAATTATTTGAGGGGTGCTCTGAATTATATCGCAAGGAATGGCAAATTTATGCTGCAAATTATGTGCCACATGTACAAATGTTTGAAATTGCGAGTTCCTAATTGTGATTTAATGTGAATCGCAACTAGGAAATCACAATTTCAAATGTATGAAACTCTTTAGAGTTTCATTTGGGAATCCTAGTGGGTCGCAAATGGACCTACCTCATTAATATTCATGAGGTAGGTCACAATATGCGACCCATTAGGAATCCCTAAAAACACGGGGATGGTGGCCTGCTTGGGGTAGCAGACCACCATGTCTTTGTCTGCTCTTAAATAAAGCACCTTTTTTTTTTAATGCAGCACGTTTTCCTTAACGGAAAACTGCATGGTTTTTAAAAAGAATTTGAAACATTTCAGTTTCATTTTTTAAGAGAAGGCAGTTGTCTGTGGGACCACTGCCGGTCCTTAAAAAACGTTTTTGCATGCATTCACAAAGGGAAAGGGGTCTCCTTGGGATCCCTTCCAGTTTGCGAAGGGGTTATTGAATTTGGTGGTAAAAAGCGAATGTTTTGGGTCCCTTTTCAGGCCGCAAAACATTCATACATATCCTTATGATTTGGTATTAGGGAGAGACACCCATAACACACCTCTTCCTAATACCAAATTACAAAACCCAAATTGTGATTCAGAGCCACATGCATGACTGACAGGTTTTGCGACCTGCAAATTGCCATTTTTAGTCACTTGCAATTTGCGAGTCGCAAAACCTGATGTACAACAATCGCTCAGACACTGTTTGAGATTCCCAAATGGGTCGCAAGAGACCTGCCTCATTAATATTCATGAAGCAATTTGTGACCCATTGGGAATGGCCGGCACAGGGATGGTGGCCTTCTGGGGTCATGTCTGTGACTGCTTTTTAAATAAGGCCCTTTTTTTTTAAATGCAGCCCGTTCTTCTTAAAGAAAACAGGGTGCATTTAAAAAATAAAAATAAAATGTTTCTGTTTCGTTTTGCAAGAGTAGGCAGTGGTCCATGGCACCACTGCATGCTCTTGAGAAACGTTTTCACTGCCGTACACAAATGGGAAGGGGTCCCCAGAGGACCCCTTCCCGTTCTGACTGGCTTAGGTGATTTGAAGTAGGCTGTAAACTGCAATTGTTTTGCAACTGAATTCCGGTCTCAAAACAATCATACATCCCCCTGCAACTCGCTATTAGTAAGAGACACCCTTGGTATGCCCTTTCCTAATAGCGAATTACAAACCCTATTTTGTGAGTGGGTAACAGGTCATATGCTGCAGGCCATTTTAGCTGTTGCAAACTGCCCAATTTGCCATTGTGACCTCTAAAAACGGCCGTACATGGGGCACTCGGTTACCAAATCGCAATTTGGGCTTTCTACATCCCAAAATGCATGTTTCCTGTCACAAAAGGCCCGATTCTGCGAATCGGGTCATTTGCCACAGGGAAATTGCTTCGTACATGTGGCCTTAAGTGCCTAAAGGCAACATATTGCAGGACATTCTATGGCTGTTATCAAGCTATTTTGACAATTTAACACATACTGATAAAAAAGAGATAATAATGTTAGTAAGCACATAAAGGTCCTTTAAGAGTGAGTGTATACTCATACAGCAGCTCTTAGTCAAAATGATATTCACCAACAGTTAGAGATTTTAGGCCTTATTACAATGGTGGTCAGACAGTACACCAACAGGCCGTCTGTGGCAGACTGACTGCCTACAGTCCTTTGGTCCGACCAACAGATTGCAATATCAGTGGTCAGACCCACAGTGGTCTGACCACCGACTACACCTCCAACAGGATCAGTGAACCCGAAGGGGTGGCGGTTGGAATAGTAGTCCTGAATGGCAGCAGTGCTGAGGCAGGCACTGCCGTCGAGATGACGATATCCCTTTCCGACAGCCTATTCATGTTGGAACGACTGCCATGAAAAGGCTGTCAGATATGGAATTTGGGTCGCCAAATAGGGACCCTGTCAATCATGGGGCATTGTAAAATGTAGTGCCCCCACTCACCTGCATGCACTGTGTGCTATGCACCACATTGTGCATGGCACAAGGTGCATGCAGGTGCAGAAGGTGCTCAATACCATGGCGGCTTGTGCTGCAGCCCTTTTCCTTGGCCGCAGCACAAGCCGCCGTGGAATGGAGCACTTTCTGACTGCCAGCACAGCGGTCATATCAACAGCGGGTGGTGGTCCGACCTTCCGCTATCGTAATGAGGCCCTATGTCTTGCATGGAAGTACAACATGAATACAATTTTTACACCACCCCTTCCATGTCCCAGTAAAAAATGATTTGCGTACACCACATTCAATGTTGCATTATGCACAAAACAATAGTACATGTACCGGCTTCTTGTGGTGACATGTGACTCGTTTACTTAGCATATTTCATGTATTACATTTTTTTACAGGTTCCTGTTTACTAAGTACACAATAAAGGGTCTCTCGAAACACCGCTTTCCATAAAAAAAGCAAAGCGTGGGCCATATGATATGTAGTATGTATGTGAGTCACCAAAAAATACTTTAGGATTTTAGATATTAAACCTAAAAAGACAAGCACCGTGTTTGGGGTTCGTTACAATAGGGTTACTGCAGCATCTCCCTATTTCACAATTCTGTTGCTCTGTAGGAAGTAATGCAGCATGGGCACATTCCAGTAGAATATGCTCATGCAATGGTCTAGCCCTAGTCTAAATTGCAAATAGTCTAGTCTTTATACTGAGAAGCATAAAGACTAAAATAAGATAAGCAGGCATTTTACCTCTCTCCTCCTTCCCATGTTCCCTTAGTCCATGTCAACGCATCAATTCTGACATACAGCCAAATATATTTTTCTTTCTCTTTGATTTCTCAACTTCACAGGTTCACTAAAATTGGCTTCTTATATTGAGATAACAACCTGCCACCATTCTCTAGTTTCGAATGTCCGTCCTTACAAAATATTCAAAAACAGGACACTTTCCATGAAAGAGGTTTTTACCTGTCCACAAAACGGTCTTTAAAAATATATGAGCCACCCTGTAGAACCTTTATTAATATGACCAGTCAGTCCTGTGCTTTTGAAGTGCTCCCATGATGCAGAAGGGGAGTGATATTGGGCCACGTGTATCAATATTGGAAATAGGGATTCCCTAATAGAGATTTTATGCAAATCATTAATTAGGTAATCTCTATTCCTAATGTATGAAACTCCACGAGTTTCCTTTAGCGTTTCCTAGTGGGTCGCAAATCAAACTACCTCATTAATATTCATGAGGTAGGTCACAATTTGCGACCCATTGGAAATCCCTAAAAACAAAGGGATGGTGGCCTGATTGGGACAGCAGACCTACAGGTCTTTGTTTGCTCTTAAATAAAGCAACTTTTTTTTTTTAATTCAGCCCATTTTCCTTAATGGAAAACAGGATGCGTTTTGAAAAGAAAAATGAAACATTTCAGTTTCAATTTTTAAGAGAAGGCAGTGGTCCGTGGGACCACTGCCTGCTCTTAAAAAACGTTTTTGCATGCATTCACAAAGGGAAAGCGGACTCCCAGCGATCCCTTCCCGTTTTGAATGGGTTACCACCAAATGAATTTGGCTGTAAAAAGCAAAGGTTTTGCGACCCTTTTCAGGTTGCAAAACATTCATACATACCCTTGTGATTCAGTACTAGGGAGAGACACCCATAACGCGCCCCTTCCTAATACCGAATTGCGATTTGGGCCACATGCATGACTGGCAGGTTTTGCAACCCGCAAATTGCCATTTTTAGAGACTCACAATTTGCGAGTCGCAAAACCTGATGTACAAGAGTGTCTCAGACACTGTTTGAAATTCCCAAATGGGTCGCAAGGGACCTGCCTCATTAATATGTATGAGGCAGGTCGCAATTTGTGACCTATTGGGAATGGCCAGTACTCACAGGGATGGTGGCCTACTGGGGTCAGCAAACCATCATGTCTGTGACTGCTTTTCAAAAAAGTAGTTTTTTTTTTTTAAATGCAGCCCGTTCTTCTTAAACGAAAATGGGATGCATTTAAAAAACGAAGATGAAACATTTCTGTTTCATTTTGTAAGAGTAGGCAGTGGTCCATGGGACGGGAAACAGTCGGAACACTGCAGCCACAGACACGCATGTTCCGACTACGCAAGCGCTACCAAGCTTGCCTTAACCACGCATATGCCTTAACCGCACATATGCGTGGTTAAGGTAGTGTGTGGTCTAGCTGCTGGACGCTGGCTGCTGTTGGGCAGAAGCAAGAAGACACCAAGAAGAGAGCCAAAGGACACAGTGAGGTAAGTTGGACTGGGGCCAGGTTTGTATGGGTTGGGGAGTAGTTTTCAGGGTTGGGGGTCAGGGTAGTTTTCAGTGCAGGCAGGGGGGTCGGGGTAGTTTTCAGGGCGGGGGTCAGGGTAGTTTTCAAGGCTTGGGGGAGTCTGGGTAGTTTTCAGGTCTGGGGGGTCGGGGTAGTTTACAGGGCTGGTGGGGGGTTTGGGGTAGTTTTCAGGCTGGGGGGGTAGGGGTAGTTTTGGGGCTGGTGGGGGGTCGGGTCATTTTTTAAAATAGAGGTTAGGGTGTTAGGCCTAGGGGCAGTGGAAGGGGTTGGGGCAGTTTTAGGGACAGCGCAGGGGTGGGAGGGGGTCAGGGTAGTGTATATACAGGGTCAGGGTTTTGAGTCTCAGGGCAGGGGGAGGGGAGGGGAATGGGTAGTCGGGTTGGTTTTTAGAGCTTAGGAGAGGGCGGGTAGTTTTAGGGCTCCGGGTGGTCAGGGTAGTTTTTTTAAATTAGGGGTTAGGGTTTTAGGCCTAAGGGCACTGGAAGGGGTTTGGGTAGTTTTACGGACTGTGCAGGGGGTGGAAGGGGGGAAGGATGGGAAGGTTTTGGGCCTCAGAGCAGGGAGGGCAGGTAGGGGGTTTGTAGCTTAGGGCGGGGTAGGGTGGTCAGAGTAGTGGTGCCCTTAGCCACTATTACCCCTTTATCATTCATGCATTTACCACAAAATTGTGTGGTAAAGGCATGCGTGGTAAAGGAATGCATGGTTAAGACGCATTTGTTGTTCGGGCGGCATGGTAGAGACACGTGTGGTTTAGCCATGCATGACTCTATCATGCAACCCCATGGGACTACTGCATGTTTTAAAAAAAAAAATTCTCTGCCAATCACAAAGGGGTAGGAGTCCCCAGAGGACCTCCTCCCGTTTGCGAATGGCTTGCCACCTATTTTAAGTAGGTGGTAAACTGCAATTGTTTTGTGACCGCATTCTGGTTGCAAAACAATCATACATCCCCCTGCGACTCGCTATTAGGAAGGGATGCCCTTGGTATGCCCCTTCCTAATAGCAAATTACAAACCTTATTTTGCGAGTGGATAACAGGTCATATGCTACAGGCCATTTTAGCTGTCGCAAACTGCCCAATTCACCGTTTGCGACCGCTAAAAGCGGTCGTACACGTGGCCCTTGCTAACAAGTTACTAAATCTCAAATTGGGCTTTGTACATCCCAAAATGCATTTGTCCTGTCGCAAATAGCCTGATTCTGCAAATCGAGTCATTTGCCATAGGAAAAGTGATTCGTACATGTGGCCTTAAGTGCCGAAAGGCAACCTACTGCAGCTCATTCTTTGGCTTTATCAAGCTATTTTGACAATTTAACACGTACTGATACAAAATAATAATAATGTTAGTAAACATATATAGGTGCCTTTACAGTGAGTGTATACTCATACAGCAGATCTTAGTCAAAACGTTATTCACCAACAGTTACAGATTATGGGGCTTATTACGATGGTGGTCAGACCGTACACCGACAGGTCATTGGTGGTAGTCCAGCTGCCTACAGTCCTTCGGTCCGACCGCTGGATTACAATCTTCGTGGTCAGACCCACAGCGGTAAGGGGGAAGACCGCCACCTTCAACAGGATTAGTTATCTTGACAGGGCAGTGGTCGGAATAGTAGTCCTGAATGGTGGTGGTGCCGAGGCAGGCACTGCTGTCGGGATTATAATATCCCTTTCCGACAGCCTTTTCTTGTTGGGAAGACCACCATGAAAAGGCTGTCAGAAAAGGAATTTGGTGGCACCAAACAGGGACCCAGTCTGTTGTAGGACATTGTAAAGTGGCCCTGAGGACACATGTAGTGCCCCCACTCACCTGCATGCACTGTGCAGGAGGTGCTCCATACCACAGCCACTTATGCTGCCCTCTCCTCCCCTGGCACCCAACAACTTTGTGTTGCCAGGTAGTATAGCCTGGATTGGGCCTGGGTAGTGAGAGTGAGTGACTGGGCCGAGGAACACTTCTGAGAGTGATCGGAAGCGGATCCAGAGAATGTGTGATCCCACCTGTGCTTCACAGAATTTGGGCTGATGCCAGAAGGCGAATTGAGGAACCTTTTGATCGAACTGGAACAGGTTCTAGCCCGTTTCTGCTCCACCTTAAGTAGGTGAACTTCCCGAGTGGTGACCACCCCCCAATTTGTTGTCTGCTGCCTGGTTACCCTGCTAGTTACTCCAACCATCTCCCCTGGACCGCTTGACTAAGTGTAACTCTGACCTTAACAGGTCTAGTAAAGGGGTGGGGGCTCTTTCCTCTAACGTGTGGACATAGAGTAGTTGGGGGTAACTGAGAGGTGGGCGAGGGATTGTGCCACTGATTCCGCATTCATATTATTATCTGACCTGCCGGGTATCATTTTCACCGCGTTACGGTGCCAAGTGCGTACAAGCGTGCTGCATACAGACTTCCTGATATCCTATTCACTGCGTTAAAGTGCTGTGTGAGTGTGGTAGGATGTGCTACATGAGAGCAGCCTATTAATAGTCGCACCACTCAACTGTATTGTTTTACTTGTTTGTTTCATTACCAAACAAATACTCCATTTTGACATTGGTTTTACCAATGAGGCCTTGGCCCACGGTGCTGCAGAAAAATGTTATCATTTCCTGTGTATACACATCTCTGATATTATTGTGACCTGGGGTGCACCCTATAAATGTGTGGATTTAAATTGTTATTTGCCAGGGTGGGCACAGTTTTGACAACATATCTCACCGCATAAGGGTGCTGGGGGTAAAATAGGCTTTTTCCCAAGTGTGCATATTACTGATCTCATTTTTAACACTGTTGGGTCTAAATCTGCTAGTAATATTTCCAAGTGAGGTTTATGCCCAGAAATACATGATGTTCATGATGTATTAATTAATGTGTGTGATTAATACACTCCTTATTTACATACACCATGTGTAAAGTCTCTTTTGTGACACTGTGTATTTATTGTGGGGAAGTGCTGTGTCAATGCTTTGCACATTGTCTCTCTGATAAACTTACCTGCTCAGTGCCAAGCTACCTAAGGGTGAGCGCAGGTTAAACAGTGCGTGTAATCACTTAAACCTGACAGGAGTAGAAGTTTCTGCTTGGCTTGGGCTCTGCCTCAGCCAACCAGAAATTCCAGTTCCAACAGAAATGACCACTGCACCTAGCTAAAACTGTTGACAAAATCAGTTTGACTATAGTTTGAGCATCACACATCCAGTTTGAGTATGCCAGACAAGTGTGATGTATCACAAGTGCCACTATGTATCGCAATTCACTGCATCACATTACTCTGCACCAGAGAGGGATTCCTTGAACTATGAATGTGGGTAGCCTTTTACACCAGATGGTCATATGTGCTTGTACTGACAAATGACACCACACAAACATGCAATACACCAGGGAGTACTACCCTGACGGGAGTGATATTACATGTAGTTAGACCTTGACATCTTATATCCACTTTGATTTTCTTTGAGTCCTCTTAACAACAGCACACAGAGAAGGAACAGTAAGACTCACAACATTCTTTGGATTACAGTAAGACCCATCATCATGGTCACATCCATTCCTGCATGTAACAATTGCATCCTTGCCTCACGTGGCACATGTGCCTGCATTGGGCCAAGGTAGCCAATCCAGTACCAGCACAGGTCAAGAGTCAACATTTCTAAGTGTTATGTTAGATACCCTACTTACCTTGCTATGTGATTGCAAACATTGCTGTGGCATAGGGAGACTATCTGTGCTGCACTGTGTGGCCAAGCCCATTATATCGCCCGCTGTTCCCATTAACAGAACATCATGTAAACTTTGCTGTGATTGACATATGTAAAAGGGCAACATACATCATGAAGTGCATGACACATACTCAGTCATTGCACACTGTTTGGTACTACACTCACATTGGACTGTGGCAGAGGGTATGTAGCTGAACACACTTTATTTGCACACACAATCTCTGCATGTGCAGAGTGTAACACATTGCAGACTTGCTGTTGTGCATGTCTTGCACAGGCACATGTGTTCCATGGTGTTATCATGCACACATATATCAGAAAACATGATGTAGATCTGGGGTGAGTGTGTCACACAGCAACAGACCTTTTGAATTGGTGAGTGAGCCATCAGTCATCACTGCAGTAAAACATGGTTAAATAGACCATTGTACTTGTGATGGTCAGTTTACAAGATGCTGCCATTCACACGTGATCTGTATCTTAACCCCTTCGATGCTCATGACGGAATGGTTCCGTCATGAGCATCGATGCCCCTGTGCTCATGACGGAACCATTCCGTCATGAGGCCAGAGGCACAAATCCCTCTGCTGCAGACAGCAGAGGGATTTCTCTTTCACCCCTGTGACCTTCCCCAGCTCCGAGGCCCCTCCCTGGTTTCTGTGCCATGAGGATCAGCGCGCACGTCGCGCTGTCCTCATTGCACAGAAAGCGAAACTGAAATGAGCCTTGAGGCTCATTTCAGTTTCACTTCTATGTGCTCAGGGGCTATCTCAGCCCCCGGGCACGTAGAAAGACGGAGAGGTATCATTGGAAAGGGGATAATCTCCCCTTTCCAATGGTACCCCTCCCCAGTGGATCCCTGCTTGGGGATCGCCCCAGGAGGGCGATCCCCAAGCAGGGATCCACCCACTAGACACCAGGGATATTTTTCTTTGCCCAATTAATTTATTAGGGTGGGGGCTTCCCATAAAGGGCATGTCCATGCCCCCACCCCACCCTAATTAAAATTTGCCCAATAAACTCCCTGGCGTCTAGTGGGCTTTTTGCCCCCCCTGGGGGGCAGCAAAAAGCCCACTAGACGCCAGGGAGTTTTTGGGAGCAAATTTGAATTAGGGTGGGGGCTCCCAAAGGGCATGCCCATGCCCCACCCCTCCCCACAAAAATAACAGCCTTCCTGCCCCCTGGGAGCTGGATAGAGCAGTAGCCCCCAATCTGCCCCGCGTGGTGCAAAAAGCCCACTAGACGCCAGGGAATTTTTTGGGCAAATTTTAATTAGGGTGGGGGCATTGGCATGCCCGTTTTGGCAGCCCCACCTAATTAAGATTTGCCCAAAACTCCCTGGCGTTTAGTGGACTCCTGGGGGCAGATGGG
Organism: Calotriton arnoldi; assembly: GCA_963921515.1. Taxonomy (NCBI): domain Eukaryota; kingdom Metazoa; phylum Chordata; class Amphibia; order Caudata; family Salamandridae; genus Calotriton; species Calotriton arnoldi. The sequence continues at coordinate 1,443,419 of CAWUFW010003117.1, forward strand.
GCATTAGCCCCAAACTGCCCCGCCGAGAGGAGCAAAAAGCCGACTAGACGCCAGGGATTTATTTTGGGCAAATTTGAATTAGGGTGGGGCTGCCCAAAACGGGCATGCCCATGCCCCCATCCCCTCCCTCAAAATTGCAGCCTTCCTGCCCCCCTGGGGGCAGATGGGGCAGTAGCCCCAATCTCCCCCCGGGGGGCAAAAAGCCCACTAGACACCAGGGATTTTTTGGGGCATATTTTTATGAGGGTGGGGGCTGCCCAAAACAGGCATGTCAATGCCCCCACCCCTCACCCGCAACAATTACAGCCTTTCTGCCCCCCCGGGGGGAAGATGGGGGCAGTAGCCCCCAATCTGCCCCCCCCAGGGGGGCAAAAAGCCCACTAGACGCCAACGATTACACTGGCTTTTTTATGTGTGGGGTGGGGGCTGCTCAGAATGGGCATACCAATGCCCCTACCCCCAAAAAAATAGCCACAGAGTTTCTGCCCCCTTGGGGGCATATCGGAGCAACCCCACCCCCGATATCCCCCAAGGCGGCAGAAAGCCGACTAGGAACAGATTTGTTTTTAGCAATATGCCTACCTGTGGATTTTGGGCCCTAGCGCAGCCGGCACATAGGGAAACCTAGCAAACCTGTACATTTTTGAAAATTAGACACCCAGGGAATCCAGAATGGGGTGACTTGACTGGCTCTCACCAGGTTCTGTTACCCAGAATCCCTTGCAAACCTCAAAATGTGTATAAAAAACACATTTTCCTCACATTTCTGTGGTGGAAAGTTCTGGAATCTGTGTGGATCCACAAAATTCCACTTACCCCGCATTCCCCAAAGTCTTCCGAGAAAAATGGTACCTCACTTGTGTGGGTGGATCAAGTACCCGTGACAGGCAAGGGCCCAAAACCTAGTGAGGCGACATCAAAATTACCTATCACAAACCAACCTGGTTTTGCACGGGGGGGTTACCTGGATTTTTGGCCCCGGGGTCGGCGGCCACCTAGGGAAACCTACAAAACCCACACATTTCTGAAAACTAGACACCCGGGGGATTCCAGGGAGGTATGGCTTGTGTGGAATTTAGCTGAAAAAAATCACTTTTTTCACACATTTGTGTGTGGGAAAGTTGTGGCATCACCGGGCTGACACAAATTTCCTACCAGCCAACGTTCCCCTGGTCTCCCGATAAAAATGGTGCCTCACTCGGGTGGGAGGCCCAAGTACCCGCGACAGGCAAGGGCCCAAAACGTATTGAGGCAACATCAAAATTGCCTATCACAAAACCACCTGGTTTTGCAAGGGAGTCCCATGACTTTTGGCCCGGGGTTCGGCGGCCACCTAGAGAAACCTACCAAACCCACACATTTCTGAAAACTAGACACCCGGGGGATTCCAGGGAGGTATGACTTGCGTGGATCCCCCAACGTTTTCTTACCCAGAATCCCCTGCAAACCTCACATTTTGCCGAAAAATGCACTTTTTTCTCACATTTCTGTGGTGGAAAGTTCTGGAATCTGCGTGGATCCACAAATTTCCTCCCACCCAGCGTTCCCCCAGATCTCCCGATAAAAATGGTACCTCACTTGCGTGGGTGGGTCAAGGACCCGCGACAGGCAAAGGCCCAAAAGCTATTGAGTAACCCTGGGCGGCAAATTCCGTACCGCTCGCGGAACTTGCGAAATTTCGGCATTTCCGCGTTCCACGCGGAACGCGGAAATGTCGAAACTTCCGCGATCCGCGAGTGGAACGGAATTTGGGTATAAATAAAGCAGGTGCCCGAGTTGAAGCTCAAATTCTGTGAGCGAGGTTGTGGCTAAGCAAATGTGCCTTCTCTCCATTGCCACCCTGAAAAGCTAGCTGTAATCCTTGATGGAGGTCTTTGCATCCTTGATTTTCTCGAGCGCAATCCTCGTGTAGAATTCGTGAGCGTGGTTAAGCAGATGTGCCTTCTCTCCATTGCCACCCTGAAAAGTTAGCTGTAATCCTTGATGGAGGTCTTTGCATCCTTGATTTTCTCGAGCGCAATCCTCGTGTAGTTCCTGTGACCAGGAGGTTCCTTCTCCTCGTCTGCCGCTGAGATCCTGCTCTGACCCTTTATAAACAAGAGGCATGTGAACGGGCCTAGAAGCCCCGCCTGTTTGGCCTCGCCCCACATACACTAGTGGTATGCACCGTCTTCCCCCACTATGATGGACAGCTTAATCAAAGGACCCCGGCGCTTTCGGCGCGGTGGCAAAGTTACAGACACACAGGTCACTGGGGAAAATTCTTCAGGTCCTTTACGCAGCTGTAGTGTAGTGTAGGAAAGGCACTATACATTTACCCAACGAGGTAGCACTTAATGATTAGCCAGTAGAAAGTACTCCAGCTGAGTAGAGGTATTGCACAAAACGGAGGCATCTTCTTGGATAAATATGCAGGGTAGGTGTGCAGAATTCGTGAGCGTGGTTAAGCAGATGTGCCTTCTCTCCATTTCCAACGTGAAAAGTTAGCTGTAATCCCCGATGGAGGTCTTTGCATCCTTGATTTTCTCGAGCGCAATCCTCGTGTAGAATTCGTGAGCGTGGTTAAGCAGATGTGCCTTCTCTCCATTTCCACCCTGTAAAGTTAGCTGTAATCCTTGATGGAGGTCTTTGCATCTTTGATTTTCTCGAGCGCAATCCTCGTGTAGTTCCTGTGACCAGGAGGTTCCTTCTCCTTGTCTGCCGCTGAGATCCTGCTCTGACCCTTTATAAACAAGAGGCATGTGAACGGGCCTCGAAGCCCCGCCCGTTTGGCCTCGCCCACATACACTAGTGGTATGCACCGTCTTCCCGCCCTTTCCCCACTATGATTGACAGCTTAATCAAAGGACCCCGGCGCTTTCGGCGCAGTGGCAAAGTTACAGACACACAGGTCACTGGGGAAAATTCTTCAGGTCCTTTACGCAGCTGTAGTGTAGGAAAGGCACTATACATTTACCCAACGAGGTAGCACTTACTGATTAGCCAGTAGAAAGTACTCCAGCTGAGTAGAGGTATTGCACAAAACGGAGGCATCTTCTTGGATAAATATGCAGGGTAGGTGTGCAGAATTCGGGAGCGTGGTTAAGCAGACGTGCCTTCTCTCCATTTCCACCCTGTAAAGTTAGCTGTAATCCTTGATGGAGGTCTTTGCATCCTTGATTTTCTCGAGCGCAATCCTCGTGTAGTTCCTGTGACCAGGAGGTTCCTTCTCCTTGTCTGCCGCTGAGATCCTGCTCTGACCCTTTATAAACAAGAGGCATGTGAACGGGCCTAGAAGCCCCGCCCGTTTGGCCTCGCCCCACATACACTAGTGGTATGCACCGTCTTCCCCCACTATGATGGACAGCTTAATCAAAGGACCCCGGCGCTTTCGGCGCGGTGGCAAAGTTACAGACACACAGGTCACTGGGGAAAATTCTTCAGGTCCTTTACGCAGCTGTAGTGTAGGAAAGGCACTATACATTTACCCAACGAGGTAGCACTTACTGATTAGCCAGTAGAAAGTACTCCAGCTGAGTAGAGGTATTGCACAAAACGGAGGCATCTTCTTGGATAAATATGCAGGGTAGGTGTGCAGAATTCGGGAGCGTGGTTAAGCAGACGTGCCTTCTCTCCATTTCCACCCTGTAAAGTTAGCTGTAATCCTTGATGGAGGTCTTTGCATCCTTGATTTTCTCGAGCGCAATCCTCGTGTAGTTCCTGTGACCAGGAGGTTCCTTCTCCTTGTCTGCCGCTGAGATCCTGCTCTGACCCTTTATAAACAAGAGGCATGTGAACGGGCCTAGAAGCCCCGCCCGTTTGGCCTCGCCCCACATACACTAGTGGTATGCACCGTCTTCCCCCACTATGATGGACAGCTTAATCAAAGGACCCCGGCGCTTTTGGCGCGGTGGCAAAGTTACAGACACACAGGTCACTGGGGAAAATTCTTCAGGTCCTTTACGCAGCTGTAGTGTAGTGTAGGAAAGGCACTATACATTTACCCAACGAGGTAGCACTTAATGATTAGCCAGTAGAAAGTACTCCAGCTGAGTAGAGGTATTGCACAAAACGGAGGCATCTTCTTGGATAAATATGCAGGGTAGGTGTGCAGAATTCGTGAGCGTGGTTAAGCAGATGTGCCTTCTCTCCATTTCCAACGTGAAAAGTTAGCTGTAATCCCCGATGGAGGTCTTTGCATCCTTGATTTTCTCGAGCGCAATCCTCGTGTAGAATTCGTGAGCGTGGTTAAGCAGATGTGGCTTCTCTCCATTTCCACCCTGTAAAGTTAGCTGTAATCCTTGATGTAGGTCTTTCCATCCTTGAATTTCTCGAGCGCAATCCTCGTGTAGTTCCTGTGACCAGGAGGTTCCTTCTCCTTGTCTGCCGCTGAGATCCTGCTCTGACCCTTTATAAACAAGAGGCATGTGAACGGGCCTAGAAGCCCCGCCCGTTTGGCCTCGCCCCACATACACTAGTGGTATGCACCGTCTTCCCGCCCTTTCCCCACTATGATTGACAGCTTAATCAAAGGACCCCGGCGCTTTCGGCGCAGTGGCAAAGTTACAGACACACAGGTCACTGGGGAAAATTCTTCAGGTCCTTTACGCAGCTGTAGTGTAGGAAAGGCACTATACATTTACCCAACGAGGTAGCACTTACTGATTAGCCAGTAGAAAGTACTCCAGCTGAGTAGAGGTATTGCACAAAACGGAGGCATCTTCTTGGATAAATATGCAGGGTAGGTGTGCAGAATTTGTGAGCGTGGTTAAGCAGATGTGCCTTCTCTCCATTTCCAACGTGAAAAGTTAGCTGTAATCCTTGATGGAGGTCTTTGCATCCTTGATTTTCTCGAGCGCAATCCTTGTGTAGAATTTGTGAGCGTGGTTAAGCAGATGTGCCTTCTCTCCATTTCCACCCTGTAAAGTTAGCTGTAATCCCCGATGGAGGTCTTTGCATCCTTGATTTTCTCGAGCGCATGTGAACGGGCCTAGAAGCCCCGCCCGTAGTGTAGGAAAGGCACTATACATTTACCCAACGAGGTAGCACTTACTGATTAGCCAGTAGAAAGTACTCCAGCTGAGTAGAGGTATTGCACCAAACGGACTCCTCTTCTTGGATAAATATGCAGGGCAGGATTCATTCTGGGCTGGCACGATGCTCCTGTCACAAAAATTAAACCTCAACAGGAAGCACTTACAGATATAAAGGGGCGTAGCAAAATCTCCGCGAGCATGCGAAATTCCGCGTGCTCGCGGAGATTTTTTGCCGTTTCGCGGAATTTCGCGGAACGCAATTTCCGCCCACCCCTGCTATTGAGGCGACATCAAAATTACCTATCACAAACCAACCTGGTTTTGCATGGGGGGTCCCATGAGTTTTTGGCCCGGGGCTCGGAAGCCATCTAGGGAAACCTACCTAACCCACACATTTCTGGAAACTAGACACCCGGGGGAGTCCAGCGAGGTATGGCTTGCGTGGGTCCCCCATCATTATCCTACCCAAAATCCCCTGCAAACCTCAAATTTCGCTGAAATATTCACTTTTTTCTCACATTTCTGTGGTGGAAAGTTCTGGAATCTGCGTGGATCCACAAATTTCCTCCCACCCAGCGTTCCCCCAGATCTTCCGATAAAAATGGTACCTCACTTGTGTGGGTAGGCACAGTGGCTGCAACAGGAAATGGCCCAAATCGTACTCTGGAGACTTCAAAATTACCTATAGCAAAACTACCTGGTTTTGGGGGGGGGCACCTGAGATTTTGGCCCCGGGCTCGACGGCCATCTTGGGAAAGTACCAAACCCAAACATTTCTGAAAACTAGACTCCCGGGGGAGTCCAATGAGGTATGGCTTGCGTGGATCCCCCAACGTTTTCCTACCCAGAATGCCATGCAAACCTCAAATTTAGCTGAAAAATACACATTTTCCACATATTTTTGTGTGGAATCACCGTGCCGGCACAAATGTCCTACCACCCAGCGTTCCCCTTGTTCTCCCGAGTAAAATGATACCTCACTTGTGTGGGTGGGTCAAAGGCCTGTGGCTAGGAAGAGCCCAAAACATAGGGATTTATAGTATAGCACCGAGAATTCTAAGCGCTACATTTGTTAAAAAATACGTTTTTAGCCAATTCTGCTTTGGACACCCACACAAGTGAGGTATCATTTTACTGCGAAATTGAGGTGTGTCCATGTTCTGTTTTGCGCCGTTTCCTGTTGTGGGCACTAGGCCGACCCACACAAGTGAGGTACCATTTTTCTCGAAAGACTTTGGGGACCGTGGGGTGGGTGGAAATTTGTGGATCACGCAGATTCCAGAACTTTCCACCACAGAAATGTGGGGAAAATGTGTTTTTTTTGACAATTTTTTAGGTTTGCAAGGGATTCTGGGTAACAGAACCTGGTGGGAGGCAGTCAAGTCACCCCATCCTGGATTCCCGGGAGTGTCTAGTTTTCAAAAATGTATAGGTTTGCTAGGTTTCCCTAGGTGCCGGCAGAGCTATGGTTCAAAAACTACAGCTAGGCACTATGCCAAAAAAGGGTAATTTTTCACTGCGAAATTGAGGAGTGTCCACGTTGCGTTTTGCGCCATTTCCTGTCGCGGGGACTAGGCCGACCCACACAAGTGAGGTACTATTTTTCTCGAAAGACTTTGGGGACCGTGGGGTGGGTGGAAATTTGTGGATCCACGCAGATTCCAGAACTTTCCACCACAGAAATGTGGGGAAAATTTGTTTTTTTTGGACACTTTTTTAGGTTTGCAAAGGACTCTGGGTAACAGAACCTGGTGGGAGGCAGTCAAGTCACCCCTTTCTGGTTTCCCCTGGGTGTCTAGTTTTCAAAAATGTATAGGTTTGCTAGGTTTCCCTAGGTGCCGGCGGAGCTATGGTTCAAAAACTACAGCTAGGCACTTTGCCAAAAAAGGGTCATTTTTCACTGCGAAATTGAGGTGTGTCCATGTTGCGTTTTGCGCCGTTTCCTGTCGCGGGCACTAGGCCGACCCACACAAGTGAGGTATCATTTTTCTTGGAAGACGGGGTGCATGGAAATTTGTGGATCCACGCAGATTACAGAACTTTCCACCACTCAAATGTGAGGAAAATATGTATTTTTTGACAATTTGTTAGGTTTGCAAGGGATTCTGGGTAACAGAACCTGGTGGGAGCCAGTCACGTCACCCCATCCTGGATTCCCCTGGGTGTTTAGTTTTCAAAAATGTATAGGTTTGCTAGGTTTCCATAGGTGCTGGCAGAGCTAGGGTTCAAAAACTACAGCTAGGCACTTTGTCAAAAAAGGGTCATTTTTCACTGCGAAATTGAGGTGTGTCCATGTTGCGTTTTGCGCCGTTTCCTGTCGCGGGCACTAGGCCGACCCACACAAGTGAGGTATCATTTTTCTTGGAAGACGGGGTGCATGGAAATTTGTGGATCCACGCAGATTACAGAACTTTCCACCACTCAAATGTGAGGAAAATATGTATTTTTTGACAATTTGTTAGGTTTGCAAGGGATTCTGGGTAACAGAACCTGGTGGGAGCCAGTCAAGTCACCCCATCCTGGATTACCCTGGGGGTCTAGTTTTCAAAAATGTATAGGTTTGCTAGGTTTCCATAGGTGCTGGCAGAGCTAGGGTTCAAAAACTACAGCTAGGCACTTTGTCAAAAAAGGGTCATTTTTCACTGTGAAATTGGTGTGTGTCCACGTTGCGTTTTGCGCCGTTTCCTGTCGCGGGCACTAGGCCTACCCACACAAGTGAGGTACCATTTTTCTCGGAAGACTTTGGGGAACGTGGGCTGGGTGGAAATTTGTGGATCCACGCAGATTCCAGAACTTTCCACCACAGAAATGTGAGGAAAATTTGTTTTTTTAATCAATCTTTTAGGTTTGCAAGGGATTCTGGGTAACAGAACCTGGTGGGAGGCAGTCATGTCACCCCATCCTGGATTCCCTGAGTGTCTAGTTTTCAAAAATGTATAGGTTTGCTAGGTTTCCTAGGTGCCGGCAGAGCTATGGTTCAAAAACTACAACTAGGCCCTTTGCCAAAAAGGGTCATTTTTCACTGCGAAATTGAGGTGTGTCCACGTTGCGTTTTGCGCCGTTTCCTGTCGCGGGCACTAGGCCTACCCACACAAGTGAGGTACCATTTTTCTCGGAAGACTTTGGGGAACGTGGTTTGGGTGAAAATTTGTGGATCCACGCAGATTCCAGAACTTTCCACCACAGAAATGTGAGGAAAATGTGTTTTTTTTATCAATCTTTTAGGTTTGCAAGGGATTCTGGGTAACAGAACCTGGTGGGAGCCAGTCAAGTCACCCCATCCTGGATTCCCCTGGGTGTATAGTTTTCAAAAATGCATAGGTTTGCTAGGTTTCCCTAGGTGCCGGCAGAGCTAGGGTTCAAAAACTACAGATAGGCCCTTTGCAAAAAAGGGTAATTTTTCATTGTGAAAATGTGGTGTGTTCACGTTGGGTTTTGAGCCATTTCCTGTCGTGGGCACTATGCCTACCCACACAAGTGAGGTACCATTTTTATCGGGAGACTTAGGGTAATTCAGATTTGTAAAGCAACTGTTATTACCTATTGACTTTCGATGCATTCTGCCTTCCAAATGAAAGACATTGTGTAAAAAGAAGTAATTTTAAAAAATGACTGATAATTCTCATGCTAGTATGAGTATTCCCAATTTCGGAAATGTGCAAATATCTACTGTTTCTAAACTCTATATTTTGTTCCCATTTCAGAAATACATAGGTGTCTTTCATACCGATTTTTCCATGTATACATTTTCCCACAATAATTGCTATATACCCGGTACATAATAAAAACCATTGCAAGACGCTGCTCAGTTGTTGGCTCTGGGTTTGTCGGGTTCTTGGTGAACCTACAAGTCCTATATATCCCCACAACCAGTAAGGTCCAGCGGATGTAACGGTATATTGCTTTCAAAGAGCTGTCATAATTAGAAGAAGTTACAGGTGAAAACGTTGACACAAAAGGCTGTTTTTTTCAACTAATTTTCAATTTTCCTATATTTAACTGTTAGTTTCTATAAAGAAACCTTGATGGATCTACACAAATGACCCCTTGCTGAATTCAGAATTTTGTCTACTTTTCTAAAATGTATAGCTGTCTAGGATCCATTATTTCTTTCATACTCATTTCTACCATTAACTGGAAAGAGGTTGAAAACACAAAAAATAGCAAAAATAGGCTATGTCCCTGAAAAATGCCAAAACTGTGTAAAAATGTTGGTTTTCTGACAAAAGTCTGTCATTCCCTAAAATCTGAGAAAATGGTGATTTCAGCCCCACAAACCCTTTTTGATACCATTTGCAGGGAAAAACCCAGACGCTTTCATTTGCAGCCCTTTTTCGCATTTTTCCCAAAACCCCCAAAATCTAGCTGTATTTTGGCTAATTTCTGGGACCCCTCCAGGTGAATCCACAAACCCTGGGTACCTTTACAATCCCCAGGATGTTGGAAAAAAAGGACGCAAATTTGGCGTGGATACCTTATGTGGTCAAAAAGTTACAGGGGCCTAAGCGCGCACTACCCCAAATAGCCCAAAAAAGGCTTAGCACAGGGGGGGAAAAGGCCTAGCAGCGAAGGGGTTAATCTTGTCAACTTTAGTAGCACTACATAGATTCTTAGAGCAGGCCTTTGTGTGTGCATCCTGGTCCAAGGATACTGCATTCTCTGACACAGGCTTTTTTAATGGCACACACTGAACTTACTTTCACCTATATGTTGATAGTTTAAATTTGTTTTCGTATAACTATGCAGATGTTTACTAAGGTCAGAGGTACACAACTATTGTGATGCCAATATAAGGTCATATCAACATCACTCCATCTGACCATGTGCAAGGGGTTGTGTATGCACATACATTTCTGTCTGACGTTTGATCCAAGTGAAATCACCCTCTTGACATCTCAGTATCCTTTAGGTGTTCAGATGTTTGCATTTGACCTATCCATTTCATAGTACTCTAGCCATTTACACACTGTGCAATGAAGTTTCAAGGTATGTGGAATAACTTCACAGACAAGGTAGGTAATTCATAAGGTATTTATTATGGTAAAAGGCCCGCAGTCAGCTGATTACGGAACGGGTCTGAATGACAGCTGATGAGGAAAGCTGATACGCCCACGGTGACGTGAGCTATATACTGTTACAGGATTCGAAGTGACGTGGAGAGGAACGACCAATAAGAAAACATTAGGGACAAACCAACCCAAGATAAACTAGAAGGTATACAGTATACTACATCTCCCTTCTTTAACACAGAAAAATTAATACATAATATAATCTCTAAACACATTAGGCAAGCGGGAAAATCTTCCAGAACTGGTGCAAGCACCCTCAAACGCATTTGTCATAACTGTCTCATTGATAGCCCTATGCGCGCCTTCTGTAACTATGAAACTTGGTATATGTGCCTCTTGGACAGTTGAAGGACATGAGCTATTATTATTACAAACACTTTCATTTTGTAACCCCACCGATGATGGAAGCTCTGACTTCATGCTTGTAGTTGCAATATCTCTACTGGGTTCAACATTGACAGATTTGTGATAGACTGTACAATACCCATTATCATTGGAATCCAAGTCGAACCAAACACTATTTGGTTTTGAAACTGCCTCTTCATTACATGCGTTCATTATGAGATCTCTTTGTCCATATTTGAGCTTGATGACATCACTTTTGTTTCTCCAACCAAACTTGAGCAAACGAACAGAACCGCTAGAGACCTCCAAAACCTGGCTTGGTTCATAGTATTTGGATTCTCATTTCTGCTTGACAAACGGCTTCCTGACACCGTTACCACTTAAGACATGGCCCAAATATTCTATTTCAGTTTGTAGGAACTTACATTTGTCTTTAGCAACTGTCATGCCTCTCTCGCTTAACTTGTTAAGTACAGTGTCTAAAATTTCATTATGCTCTTCGACAGAACTAGCGTGAATAAGGATGTCGTCTTGAAACTTCTGCACCCCTATTACTCCTTTTAAAATACATTCCATTAATTTTTGGAATACGATTGCAGATGAAGCCAAACCAAAAGGGAGTCTCACAAATCTATACGCACCCAACGGAGTAATGAACGTGGTGTAATCTTTGGAGTCTTCTGAAAGTTGGACTTGGTGATACGCAGACTTGAGATCTATTAATGAAAAATATCTTGAACCTTTAGTGGCGGCTAGAATCTCTTGAATTTTGGGTAATGGAAAACAGTCGACCAAGATATTCTTGTTCAATGATCTCAAATCTGCGCATAGACGGACCTCGCCATTTTTTTTTTTAATTAAAACTATAGCCGAAACCCATTCTGCTGAATTAGTCTGTTCAATAACACCTTCATCTACCAACTTGTTGAGAAGTGTTTGCAAGTCAGTTTTAACTGACAAAGGAATGGATCTTACCTTGTGCCTAACCGGTACTGCATTTTTCTTTAATTTAATAGAATGTTCAAAGCCTCTGTCACATCCAATCCTGTCTTCAAAAAGGGAATCATACTTGCTTAAAATATATTCCACTCTGTCTATAGATGACACTGAATCAAAAGAAGATACAGAATAAACAAAAGTATCGTCCAACACAATAGGATCTTCTGCGCCTGGTTTAAGGATAATCCCCAACCGTGCCAAATCTTTCCATCCTACGATATCCCTGCCCCGCTCTGCCACATAAACTTTCGTAGAAATAGATCTCCCCTTGATATTTAACTCATCTTGAAAATAACCCAACATATTTATGTCAAATTCCCCGTATGCTTTAGGATTGACATCAGAAACCAGTAAATCCGTATTAGGCCAATACATTTCATATTTCTTGTCAGAAATAATGGTAATAGGCGAACCGGAATCCGCCATAATATTCAATTCAACTTTGCCTATGTACGCAATACCCAGTGGACCCTTAATGGAATTTCCAAGATCATCAATAGACAACACAATATTCGAACACATATCTTCTCCAAAATCGTCAACCGCGCTAACTTTAACTCTCTGGAATCTTTGCGGTTTGAAATTATTACATACACCCGCAAAATGCCCTACCTTGAAGCATTTGGTGCATTTCTTCCCCTGTGCGGGACATGCTGGGAAATCCGCCTTATGATTCCTTGAACCACACCTATAACAAATAAAAACATTAGGTTCTGTATTTTTGTCACTTTTGCCTTTTTTGTAATATGAGGCTACATTTTTCCTATTCACTTGAACATTGAATACATCAGATTTAGAATTCCTTTCAGAAAAGATCTCCTTTGAGCTTTCGAGAGATTGCTCAATACCCTTAGCTATGTCTATTGTTTCCTGGAGAGAAGGGTTCCTGCAAGCCAAAAGTCTCTCCTGTATTTTTTTTTCAAAACAATAAAAAACAAACTGGTCTCTAATGTATACATCGACCATGTCATTAAACTCGCATTTAGTTGCTAAAACACGTAAACAAGCAATGTACTCTTCGATAGTCTCATTTTCCAACTGTTTGCGTAAAGCAAAACGATGTCTGCCTATCATTATGTTGGGTTCTTCTCCAAATTGCTTTTCTAAACGTTTAGCTTCCAGGTATTCATCCAGAGGTGCTTCTTGATCTAGAGTCCCCTTACATTCTGGCAAACTGTCAAAAATTTCTTGACCTGCTGCACCCAATAATCCGAACAATATAGCCTTTTTTCTTTCTGGCTCATATTTCTTTCCATCTATAGCGACTAAGTAGTTCTCGAAAGCCCTTAGCCAGTTTTTCCACTTCATAACCGGTTTTCCAGGGTCATTTAAAAACTCTGCAGGCGCGCTGATGTTTGAATTACTAGACATAACTGTGCCAGAAAAACTTTCCTCTCTTTTTTTTTTTTTAAATTTATCTCTGAAAACAATCTTGAAAACGTTTAAAACAGAAGCGCTGCATAAACAGTGAACTTTAGTGGAATAGGAAATGACTTGAAGCCCACGAATAAACACTATTTCGTTTTCACAAAAAAAAAAAAAATCGAATTTCAACAAGAGGAAAAACTGAATATTACTTGTAACAGGAGCGTATTTGTAACACTTGGCTAACTTATCAGTTTGTAATTACCTTGAATCGTTGAAGAAAAGGAAGAGCTGTGCACATCAATAAAAACCGTTCGTAATGAATGCTATCGGCACTTACTTGAAGTCTGATTTGCACAAAATGGAGTCACGTAGCGTCAAAACATGCGCGCATGCGTAACACCAAACGTCATCCTTGATGTCAGTTACAGCTGAAGCCGAATGAAAGTTAACGTTGAAGTCGAACGTTGACGAATGACCGTTACAGCTGTGCACGATCCTTCAGGAGTTACGAACATGTGACTGAAATACACATGGAATTTCCCTACTGTTAGAAAACAAATACTCCTCATGGATAAAAAAAAAATACGTAGTAACTTGCCTGAAGAAATTCTCGAAGAACTTGTCGAACGACATAGGATCAGCAAGTCAGCTGGCACCAGTAATTAACTGTGACAATAGAATCGCAAAAAATATACGGCAAATTAATAGACAATTAATCTGAAACTCGGCAAAATAAGTAGTAACTTGCCTGATTAATTGCTAATGAAGTCCTTAAATTTTCCGTCCCACTCAACTTTCAGCCAAAGCGGGCCTTTACTTCCGAAATCAGTCCCGAACTCATCGCCATTTGAAGTGTCAAGGTATGTGGAATAACTTGACAGACAAGGTAGGTAATTCATAAGGTATTTATTATGGTAAAAGGCCCGCAGTCAGCTGATTACGGAACGGGTCTGAATGACAGCTGATGAGGAAAGCTGATACGCCCACGGTGACGTGAGCTATATACTGTTACAGGATTCGAAGTGACGTGGAGAGGAACGACCAATAAGAAAACATTAGGGACAAACCAACCCAAGATAAACTAGAAGGTATACAGTATACTACAAACATCACTCCATCTGACCATGTGCAAGGGGTTGTGTATGCACATACATTTCTGTCTGACGTTTGATCCAAGTGAAATCACCCTCTTGACATCTCAGTATCCTTTAGGTGTTCAGATGTTTGCATTTGACCTATCCATTTCATAGTACTCTAGCCATTTACACACTGTGCAATGTATCCTGATCATGTGTTATTTTTAAGGCCTTTGGTGCTCATTGTATAGCTGAGCAATGCATGGTAAAAGAGACTTATATCGGCTGTACCATGATGAGGTATATGTGACATCGTAGCAAGGAAAAAGTTCACATGAGCTTAGATTTGTGATTCTCCACATATGCATTTATGTGTTCTTTCCAAGTAACTGTTTTAACATCTTTGCATGACAGTGGGCCTTTTTCTATGGCAACTGTCACTCATGTTCTCTGATGGTTTCTGCTACAACATGACCTCCAGCAAAATGCCATTAATCAGCATGTGAACAAATTGGTGAGACACACTGTAATGTGAAGTTATTCTCAGGTATGGTAGTTTGTGGTTTGTACTACTAACTCCACTGAGTACCATTTGTTGTACACTTTGCTGTTGCACAACACAGCAAGACTGATAATTGTGCAGCGCTTCACTGCTCAAGTGCAATGAGAGAGTAAGGTGGCAGCGCTGGTCTTCTATTTCCAGCGCCACCTCCCCTCCACCCTGGCAGCATGCGACAGGCCTGGGACTGGGTCTGGACTCCGGGAGTGCCAGCAGCATTGGGCGAGGGTGCGCCATGCAGTGTACTGCTGCTTTCGGGTCCAGTGCACCCAGCAGAAGCTGATGCATCGGTGGGCCGATGTCCTGGACTGAGACCAGGACTTGCTGGACCTGCTAGTGATTGAGGTCATGGAGCTCGGTGAGTAATTATTGATATTATTACTTGTGTTCTATGTTATTGCTCATAATTTTTTTCCCAAATAGCAGGCATGCTACTCACACGCAGGTAAGTTAAGATTACAAATAGTATGTGATTGTTATTCTAGAAAGTTGTTCGGCGCTACCTAATCGTACTTGTTGGCCTTGGGCTGATTATGTAAGAAGTAATGCAGAGACTCCTTTGTCCTGCCACTAAGATAGTGGTAGTTAGTATTAGTAATTAAGCGCGTCCTCTCACTTCAGTTCTTAGAGCCTTTATTTTTTTGTAGCTCATACAGTGTCAAGCAACCAATTTCCCAGTGATGTGTATGTGTATGCCTGCGTCCATCTATGCATTTAAAGAAAAATGCAGACATAGTGAATTGGCCCATCAAAGGGGGTTGAGAGATTGCGAATGAGATGAGAAGCAAACATAATTCATTGCATTGCATTTTATTAGTAATTCCAAAATCTAGTTTAGTAAATTTGGAATGGGGTTGGGTAGGTTTAGGAAATTTGGAATAGGATAGGATGGTTCGCGATACTACTAGTCAATCTGATTTAGAAAAGTTCAATGTTATTGCAATTGCCTTTTCCTGCCCAAAAATATTTTTGGAGAGATTATTTTATTAACCACCAATCTTTTTTTGTCTTTATGTCTTACATCAGCATCCAGGGGCAAGAAGAGGGCTGAGGAGGGTGAGGGAGCTGCTGGAGGTGCCTCCCAAAGTTCCTCTGCCGATGGCTCTGCTGGTCCCAGTAAGTCCTCCTGTTGTTAGCATTAATATTTATTTCCCTTACTTTTACCGCTCCTTATTTTTAATTATTATTTCTACCCATTTCCTATTTGTTTTCCAAATCCTTTTCGATCTATCCATTTCTAAATTCTTGTTTCTCCTGCATTATCCTATTTACTTATTTTCTATATTTCAAGTTTCTGTACTTTACTTCAAACTGTGTCAGAACTAGGCTGTCTGTAGCTTCCTTTCTTCTGCATTGTCAATCAGCTTTCCCTCTCCCCTTATATAATTTGTGGAATGCCTAGTGGTGGTACTGTAAGACTCAGAGAACCCATTGGTCAGGTACTACTACTCTGCCAATAAAATTGCATGCTCAAGTAAGGAATTCCGTGCATGTTTGTTGAGATGAGAAGGCTTTCTTTTACTTGCTCATGCTCAATCAGTAAAACAAGAGAGTGGCTAGTGCTCATGTTGCACACCCCAAAGTTGTGTATTAGCAGCAGTTGGTGATGACTGTGCACCATGGCTGTGAGGAAGTATGTGGAAGATGGCCCCATTGCATTTGCCAACCACGCCCATATGTCCAGTTGTCCACCCCTTTATGTCTTTTCAAAAACTTAGGGGTATATTCACAAGAACGTGTGATAACTACCGCAAGAGTAGCGTAACGCAACTTTCAACATCGCAGCCTATCTTGGGAAAATAACCCCATGTCAACGTGAAATTCACAACAAGGCGGTAGCATGCGATAGTCACCAGGTAACGCATCAAATGTTACCGTGAAAATCAACGCCACGCCGAAAAAATGCAAAAAGCGAGAAATCATGCAATGAGGCCAATCGCGGTACATAAATCAGCGAACACCAGCCACAGACCTGCAAATCCCACGCGTCCGGCGGGAAAAAGCACCATAAAAGAAAGAAAAAAAAAAGCCCAAACACAATTCAAACTGCGCAGCAACATGGATGCACCCGGACCGAGTGCAGAAGACAAGCCGAACACCACAAGCCCCACGGAGGACCAGCCAGGAACCCCGCGTTCGGGGAAGTGAAGGACAAGAGGAAGAGGAAGACCGGGTTCAGTCCGCAGGAAGACCGGATCATCGTCATGGAGGTGACTGAACACCATCAACAACTGTTGGGCACCTCCACTGCGGCACTGGCAACCCAAACCGAAATATGGCAGGCCATCGTCACCAACGTCAATGCAGTCGGAGTGTCGAGGAGGTCACTGGGCGAGGTCAAGTGGCGCTGGCATGATCTGAAAAGGCAGACCAAACATAAGCTCGCCGCCAACAGGGAGCTAGCAACGGCGACTGGAGGTGGAAGTCCTGCGACACAGGAGGAGCTGGATGAGCTGGAGCAAATGGTGGCCACAGTCAGCAGTGAGGAGACGGTGGCAGTATTGGGGGGCCTGGACACAGCACGATATGACCTGACCCAACAGCAACAGGGTGAGTAACCACTAGGGACGGGGGGACGGGGGGAGATGGGCACAATGGCACACATGCACAATTACGTGTAGCACACAGCACACCCACAATGACCGTGGAAAATGTCCCTGATTGCCTTGGCACACTGCAGCACACATAGAAACGCCAAGTAGGCCCCCATCCACAATGTGCACAGAGGGGCCC
Source organism: Calotriton arnoldi (assembly GCA_963921515.1). Taxonomy (NCBI): domain Eukaryota; kingdom Metazoa; phylum Chordata; class Amphibia; order Caudata; family Salamandridae; genus Calotriton; species Calotriton arnoldi. The sequence goes on from CAWUFW010003117.1 coordinate 1,460,583, forward strand.
CCCCATCACCAATATCACAACCTATCCGTGCACATGTGCTGAATCCAGCAAAGCAGCGGCTCTGTGACCCACAATGACCATGCAAGTAACACTGCATGTCCGATAGCATGGCAGCAGCCAAAAAAAATGACATGGCCCACGAATCGACATGGAGGTAGCCCAGTGCGAATCACATCCGTAAAGGAGCAGGTCACACTCCGACATGTCCACGTGCACCCACAACCCATGCCGTACAATACACGCAGCAGGCGAACAATGCACCAGGCCACAAAAACAGTCAGAGAGCACATATGACCCAAGTCAAAAGCAAATCAGGCCCCGAAAAGCACACAATTCAAAGGCATCCCGCCTCAAAGGGTGAAGGGCACACGAAATCAGAGCTGCAGGGGCAACTCACCCACAATGCAGCACACACACATAGCAATCACAGAACATCAGCAATGACGGCAATGTGGTACAAAGTGCAACACCAGCACCACAGGACAGAGCTCACAACAGGTTCCGCTCGTGCTTAGTAACTGGCCACTCTTATCTGGCATTGCCTGACACTGTGTGATGACAATGTACGGGTACTACCACACATCCCTCATGTAGTCGAAAAACACACTGACTGCCATCAAATAGCCAGCTCCCCCAAAACAGTCACATTGGCATGCAGTCTGAATGTAAACATCTGCAAATCATCACCATACATGTGAAACTCTGTTAACCTGCATCTCCCCTTCACATTGCAGAGGGACATACAACACCTCCTGCAGAGCACACCACACTTCCCATCATTGATGATGAAGAGGACAACCTGCACATATGTCAAGACACCCTCCAACGGATAATGGACAGCCTCTGCACCCCACCCCCAGGAGCAGGCCAGGCCAGCTGCCTCGAGGTGACCCCACCACCTGCACAGACCACACAGCAGGAAACACACACCACCACGGCTGTCTCCCAGGACCCCCCTGACCAACACATGGAATTCCAACGGCATGTGTTGGGTTGCCAGGTGGAGTTGGCTCATCAGCTGCGGGTGGGTTTCGAGCTCGTGGCAGCCAAACTCGATGCCATACGTGGGTGTCTGAGTCCCATCAGGGACCACGTACAGTCCCTATCGGACACCCCCTGTACGCACCATGCTCCGCCACAGACCTTGGCTGACCTCGCTGGTGCCATGAATCTAATACAAGAACTGTCTGGTCAGACAGGCACCAGCCATGACAGCACAGAGTTGGCACAGGTGCGGAGGTCAATGGAGACCATGGAGCAGATGCAGGCTGGAAGTATGTCTGCCATGGCTGGACAGCAGCGAGTAGTGGCTGGGAACTTCAATGCCCTGCAGTACTTCATCTTGCCATTGCTTTCACTGAGCCGGTCCCAGATGACTGCAGCGGGAACATCGACACACACAGCTCCGACCCCTGATGTGTCCGTGGCACACTGTTATGCTGCCCCATCACCTACGCAGTCTGATGTGTCAGGGGCACACAGCAATGCAGCCATCACCCCGCCACACACACTGGACACACCAGACACAGAACCCGTATCAGGGGAGTGAGAAGGGGATGGGAACTACTGTGGGAGGAAGGAGGCAGTAGCATCCATCACCGCCATATGGCCTGTCCCTGCCTGCTTCTGACCTATGCATCATGCCCTGGGAAATACCTCCTACTGACCTCCGGAACACCCTGCGACATTCAACCGGACCCCGATACGGACTGCCATTTCTTCACCGCTGGCCAATTACACAGCAATCCTGCTGCGAACTGCACTCTCCCTCTTCCTAATCACTGTGCAATCCCCAAAGGACTCTGGTTGGCCCACCACTGGGCTTCCATGTGATGTGGGCTTGGATGGGCATGTACAGCTCCAGCTCCGTCAATCACCTGAATGTGAATAAAACATTCTAAATCACACAGATGTGTCATTACTATGTTCACTCAAGTATGGAAGTATGGCTGGATGTAGGGACAATGATTGCACATGAAGGTACACCCTGGTAACTGACATCTATGCGCATGTCTATCCCTGAGACTCATGGCCAATTGGATGACTGTGAAGGTGAGTACTAGCTGTGTCCCCATTGCACATCAGCAACAATCTCACAACCCCCCAACGTAGGCACACGTCCATGTGTTGAATAGGGCTGTGTGTAGGAGTGACCAAAACGGTGGCAGGCCAAGAGTGGTGTCCTACACCACGTGTGCCAACAGAACTTCACGTCGTATACCTACTCACACACATCTGTGTGGACACATTCTGTTGTGATGTATGACATTGCTCCACATGGTCAGAGGTTGGACACCATACACACATAGCTGAAGTCATGTAAGTGCACATGTCGTCCAGCATCTATCCGAAAACAATGTCTGGCTCACAGAGGTGGAGCTTGCCAAAGGGACACACCCCCATTGCACATGCGTCAGTCAGTTCCTCCTTGTGTTGGGAGGATGCTCATCGTGGCACACGAGTGGACAATCTAAACTACACACATCACAGTTAGACACCAGTGGGGTGGCATAGACTTTATTGGCATGTGCGTGTCAGTACGGACGAGGCAACGGCCACAACAGGCAGGGACATGCTTAAGACACTTACACGCAGCATGGGTACATGTCGAGGTTCAGGAAATGTGGGGGCTGACATGGACAACATTCATCATGGATGGCAAAGCTTACAGCCCACCTTGCCTTGCTGGATGAGTCATGTGTTGTTTGGCGTCAGCCCATTGCCCCGTGTGAGGGGGCACGACTCACTGCACGTGGGATCTGCATGGTGCTCTGCCTCCGGAGTGCGCCGATTGTCTGCTCTGCTGACAGTGATTAGGTGTGAGGGTCCGACAGGTTCACATTTCATGCTACATTGCCATGTGTGTGCTCTCCCCCAGCAGTGTGTCCGAATTGGCAAAGTTGCCAAACGATGCAGTGTTGCTCCGACCATGGACCTGCGTCACCTTGCACAGGTGTGTGTACACACGCGATATTCCACGCACATGCATCCAGAGCCCGACCGAAGGCAGACGCGTCCTCTGTTGTGGTGGGATATGTGAGCAATCCCAACGATGCAACAAGTTGTTGGGCCATGTGCTGTGGGTGGCAATCGGATGTGGCTGCAGGAACGCAGTTACTCATCCATGAATGCCCGTGCAGCTTCATGTGCAATGTGTTCCAATAGTACGTTGTTGTCGTGTTCAAGGAACACCCTGGTGAGCCAATCCATTAGGTGGTCCGGGCGGGTGTGCTCAGCCCACGCCGTCTCACCGATCCGCAACACAGCCCAATAGGGGAGCGCCTCGATGTGGTCACTGCACACGAGAATTTGTACAAACTCCCATGCACAACTACCAATACATACGCAGTGTGTCAAGACATCCCATGCACGGCTGTCTCGGTTACACTCCTGTTCGTGATCCAACAGGGGGCGCAGACACAAGTCATAGTCCAATTCATCAACGGTTGTGTTGGATAGGCAGACATCCATGGGACACTCGAATGTGCATGTTCGGCAGTGGAACCAGAGCTGGACGCAGGTGACGTGGGCAATGTGGAAGCTGAGCCTGTAACTGATCCGCAGCACTGCCAGTGGCAGTGCGCCCAGTAAATGCAGCATACGTGCACGGTACTGTTCCACGTGACGGGGGTTGTGCATGTGCCCGGTATGGCCTGCCATTGCGTTGGTGCGTCTCGTGAACCGGCACTCTTCTGCACTGCGGCAGTTGTGTGGAGGATATGCCACAGCTCTGTGCAATGACTCGTATGTGTTTGCAACGTTGTGGGTAATGGGTTGCTGTTTCCGTGAGTGTCAAGGGCATCCCATGCGGGGGTACCACAGGCAGGGGCTTCTGTGCGTGGGCTGTGGATGAGTCGGATGGTTCATTGGCGGAATGCGTGGTGTGGGAGTCGGCCCCGTCTGCCATTGCATCTCTATCAGGGTGTTCCAGGCGCGTTCTGGACCAAGGTCAGAGGTGCAGGTGTCCTCCCGCCTTCTGCATTGGGACAATGGTGCATTCATCCCCGATGTTTGTCTGACTACTACTTGCATTTTCGGAATGTGATGTGGCTTTGGCGCTGAGATTGGGACATGGCCTTGGGGTCATGGTGTACGGATGACGATGCACACACACATGTTGGCATGTGGAGCCAGGTGCCCGGGCGGCCTTGCGCTGCTTGTGCTATCTCACTCCATCTCCCTCCCTCTCTCCCTCTCTTTCCTTTGTTGGGCGCATGGCACACCTTCTTCTCTTGGATTTGGTCTTCCAGGCTGTGTGCTATGGATTGTCCAGTGAGGAGCCGCTATGACTCATCCTAAGGGTTGTTTCTGCTTTTGTTTGTATGGTGTTTTGTGTTGGTGATTGCATTGCTGTATGACTGGTTCTCCATTTTCTGGCCACGCATGTATGTTTATTTTCCTGCTTGTGCGACATCAGGCAGAATGTTTGTTTTGGGATTCGTGGTGTTGGTGTGCAATTTCTTAGTCCGGGGTTGGGGGTGGTCCCGGAAGGGGACGGTTGTTGCGGGCCTGGGTGTGGTGTCGGTGGGTGTTGTGGCCCTCTTGGGTGTCCGTGCTGCATGTTCAGTTGCTCGTGGACATCTGTTGTCCTTCATGTGTGGCTCTGGGCTGTGCTCCCTTTTGTGGTGCTGGCTGCCGTCTGACTTTACACCAGGTCAGAGCAGGTGTAAATTTCCTGGTGCTAACGCGCCTTATCGCCTGTTTTGTGTTCTTATCGCCGATGTGGCTGGTCGTTGTGAATGTTGAGGTGTGATGTTGTCTCGGCTTTTGGCACGGGAACGCCTACTCTGCATCTCTTTAGCGATATTTGCGGGGGTCCTCTGTGGCGATGTTTTTTGCGGCTGCTATCGCGGGTAAACTGGTGCTGTGGGCTGATCACACCGGCTTGTGAATGGGGAGGTAAATTTATCATGAATTTGGCTGCGATAAAGTGCCGTTGATTCGGCGATAGCTCCTTGTGAATATTCCCCTTAGATTCATCAATAGCTCTACCACTCCATTTCAAAAAGTTAGTTTGTCTTGAAGCTTTTTTTTTAAATTGCCACCCAGAAAATGCCCAACACTATATTTTTGATAGAAGATTCTGTAACCGAATTGTAGTGATGTCAGTTTGTAAATCTGGAGTACTACCTGCGCCGCTGTCATGTAAAAAAAGTGACACAACAGTTGCGCAGGCCTCTCATAAATAAGCCCATATGTGTTTTATGTGTAATATTTTTCAGTGTTTCTGTTGTGTCATTTTGCTTATTTGGGACAAGCACCTAATGTTTCTGTGGGTAGTGTAGAACAAGAGGCCCCCACATCTAAGCAGGAAACGTATCTTTTTTTATGTGAAAAGAAATTCTGATTGTTGGTTTCCAAGTTGAAACATTCTCAGTGGCGAAAATATTGTCTCAATGCTAAACGCTAGATTGGAGTTTTAAAACATTTCCGCGTGTAGCAATCCAAGATTTCTGTAGAAAATGAATTAGAAAAAAAACAACAAAAAACGGTGCGTTCTAGAACGCTTCTCGTCTATCAAACACTGTACAACATCAATTTTGTAATTTTGCAACTGTGTTTGTTTTATCTTTCAAGAACTATGAACTAATTTTCTAAGTGTGTGCCTGCTGCAATTTGAGCTTTAAAGAGTCTGAAGAGTTAGAAATGCACCTGCTTGCAGTCGGTATATTGTATCTTTATGTTTATGTTTGATGTGTATTGCTTCCAGATGCGGATTAGTTGTTATATTCTAACTACTACCTTACATTTTTAGTACAACAGCCAGAAGAATAAAAATGCACATGCTCCGAGAAGTTTTGCACCAACATTTGTGCCAATTGATTAGAGGAAAAATGTTGTTCATGTATTGATTAATTGATGCATGTATTGTGTTTGCACTGGCTGGTCAGCATACAATTGTTTTCATTTGTATGTGGTTTCCTGGCACTTGATCCGAGCTGCCGGGCACTGGTGAAATGTAGGTGATCTTTCCCTCTGTGCCCCCGACTACTAGGTATTTCATCCTTGATCATTCATAACATCTCGTTCTACAGAAAACCAGCTAACAACAGAAAGAGGCAGCTTTGATTTACCATTGTATGCTTCGGCTTTTGATCTCCGAGGAGGGTTCCAGAAATGTGTTAGCATTGTCAGGGGTTATGCTGCTGGCAAAACTCAGGGGCATATTATCAAGGGCTTTATCGCCGCTTTAGTGGCACTTTTTGCCGCTAAAGCGGCGATATTTTTAACGCCCTATTAGCAAGCTATCGCTAACAGGCGTTAGCGACAGCTTTCAGGCGTTAGCGGCCGGGTTTTACATCGCCTTGCATGTCAGCGATAATTATCGCTAATGACATGCAAGGTAGGCGTTCCCCACTAAAAGCGACTGTAAACAGTCGCTAACACAACTAACCCCTATTAACAAGGCAGGCGAAGTGATAAAATAAATCGCGCTAAGCGCGTTTATCGCTAGATTTTAACACCTGCTACTGAGGATGACTTACCTGTTTAAGGTATAGGAGGTGGATTGTCAGGCTGAATCCATCCTTGCGTTAATGCGAGAATATCGCTGCTTTTCCAGCGATATTCTCACATTTTGCCGCTATCGCTGGAAATTTTATCGCTATGGAGATAAACCTTGTTAATAGGGTGTTATCTCAGCGATATTTTCCAGCGATAGGCGGCGTTAAAAGAATTCGCGCTAAGCGCGGTTAGCGATAAATATCGCTATTCCTTGATAATATGCCCCTCAGTATTAAGAGAATACCAATAAAAGTGGTTTCCTCTAAGGAACCGTAAAATCTTTACATTTTTCAAATATGAACCAAAACACCACTTTTTCAACAAGTTTCTCCACCCTACCTTAAACTTCCTCTCTATTTCTTCATAGTTCAGCGTTATCTTATCAGTCTCATTTTTTTCACCCCTCCCACCATCAACTGCCACTTTCTATATGCAACCTCGTTGTGTATACTGTGTACATTTTTTCTCTCTTTCTTTTTTCACGTTAGTTTGCCTTAAATTTAAATCGAATTTGGGGGCATATTACCAAGGAATAGCGATATTTATCGCTAACCACGCTTAGCGCGACTTTGGTTAACGCCGCCTATCGCTGGAAAATATCGCTGAGATAACACCCTATTAACAAGGTTTATCTCCATAGCGATAAAATTTCCAGCGATAAGCGGCTAAAATGTGAGAATATCGCTGGAAAAGCAGCGATATTCTCGCATTATCGCTAAGGTGGATTCAGCATTAGAATCTACCTCCTATACTTTAAACAGGTAAGTCATCCTCACTAGCAGATGATAAAATCTAGCGATAAACGCGCTTAGCGCGAATTATTTTATCGCTTCGCCTGCCTTGCTAATAGGGGGTAGTGGTGTTAGCGACTGTTTTCAGTCGCTTTTAGTAGGGAACGCCTTCCTTGCATGTCATTAGCGATAATTATCGCTGACATGCAAGGCGATGTGAATCCCGGCCGCTAACGCCTAAAAGCTGTCGCTAACGCCTGTTAGCGACAGATTGGTAATAGGGCGATAAAATTATCGCCGCTTTGGCGGCAAAAAGTGCCGCTAAAGCGGCGATAAAGCCCTTGATAATATGCCCCTTGGTTTTAGTCACAAAATGACTTTGTCTTGTCCATATTTTATATTTGTACTCCTTTCTTTTCTTGACTCGATAGTAAGCATTCCGACTCCAAAAGCACAAAGATAAACATAAATAAATGTAACACATTTCAGGATGACCACAATATGAAGTTGTGTACTTATGTCGCATTCTGTTAATAATAAGTAATTGAAAGGTGTTGTGTGTTTTTTCTGATTTCCACGAAAAGTAAGCTACAGTACCGATAAACTCGAAAGAAGAATGTCGGATCCATTGTATGTTGGACACTTCCAGCAGTAGGCAAGCATCCCTGCTAAATGCTAATAACTAAAGAATTATTGAATTATAGAATAACAGAGGTTCACCTTCAGAGAAGAGTCATATAAGTGACTATTGATTTTTCCCCAACTCATTTCCAGTATTTAAATAGAAAGTATTGATGCACGCGCTCTTCTGGCAGCCCTCTACTAAATTCTTTACTGTGAGCTGGAGATAGAAAGGCTCTTCCTGTACATCATAGGGATGAGAGGTAACTGTTTCTGAAACTAATTAAAAACACCCTGATCATGTGCAACAGTAATTGAAAAAATACTGATTTGGCCAGTGGAGGCGAAAGGCACAAAGCGTCACTTCTGTTTTGTTCACATTCATCTAGAAATAATAATATATTGAGAAATCTGGGGTCGCGCGATGTCGACTTACAGTGGGTAGCATAGATGTCTGTGCATTAGTTTTTTGCCGAAATTGCCCTGTTTACAGTGCATTAATGAACTCAGAAAATCTCCAAGTTAATGCATCGGCTGCAGAAAGCACAGCATGTAATTACAGGAGCAATAACTGCTCTGTGTTTCCTCATAGGATGTCAATAACCCTTGCACTAAGGTCCTTATCACGAGAGTCCCGGTGTTAGGGCCAATGTTTATCGGACCTGATAAAATCTAACTCCGCTGCTCGGAATTATTTGGGTCCAATACATAACTCCCAGTTATGAGTTTTCCCCTGATAATGTGGACTAACAGGACAAATACATTAAAATCCGCATGTTCATGTAATTACTGGCCATTTTTCCCACCGATGAGTGTCTGAAGGTTTGACCGACGGAATTTATCAGGGAAAAAGTGTTGGATTGCATTGTTAATTGACAAACTCCTAATTTCAATACGTGCTGTAACTGAGTTACTGCACATATCGCAATTAATCAGGCTGCTGGTAATGGGGGCCCAATTCTGAGTTTTTCCAAGATAAAAAATGCACGGTTAGCAGGGCATTTTCAGGAACAACAAATACAAAGGCCCCATCTACCTCTGAGCTTCACGCTGAAAGGCATTATGATACAGCCCTTGCAATGTTAATAGAGCCTTCGGTTTAATCAATAAAGTGTGATGTGCATGTTAATGTCTTCAGATTCATAGATGGCACTCTTATTAGGGCTGGGTCTGCAGAAAATGCTCAGTTAGGACAGTCTGTGTGGTAGAGGTCTGTTATGTGCCCAAGTAAGGCCCATGCAACATAGCTGCATATTTTTCTTACATTGTCCTCTTTTTGCACAATAACATTACTGCTGTGACCTTTTGCACATATTTGTGTGCTTGACAATCTTGAATCAGTTTCTCTGAAACTATTTCTGTTTACACATCTGGCTTCGCATAACATTATCACGATGCCTCGAACACCAAGTACAAGGCCCTTATGCACGATGTACAAATGTCATTCTATCTTCATCCATGGGGCGACAGGGCTATCTACAGATCCATAGCATTGCTAATCTATACATACATCGCAAAGATGCTTTTTATTACAAATAATAAGCATCTCAGAGGGTTAGCAGAGGAGGCACTTCAGCTGACACCGAGGGTCCCTGCATGCTGAGACTTCACCATGCAGCAGTCTCACATCTCTGTGAGGGGTGTCCAGTTTGTGACCAAGACGGGGTCCTATATTCTCTCCCGCCAGATAATGAGGTTGGATCGTCCCTTGAGGGGATTCTTGGCTCTACATCTACATACACTCTAGACACACACAGAGTAGGGTTTGCATAGTAGGAGTACACATGATTACTACCTTGCATTATATGCCTGCATAGATACACTATCTTAGCTCCATGGTGGAACTGTATCTACTATTTTGGTGCGTGTAATCACTTTCATCTGCTTCTGTCTACTGATTATCGCAGCACATGTATTCTATACAAGAATAAGGTTGGTTCAATAAATATTTTGAAACCATCCCACTGTGTATTCTCTGTATATTCTCTGAGAACAAGTAAGCACGAGTGTGTGAGCAAGAGGGTTCTGATCTGTTGCTACGATTCCTGAGGGGTCAGGGTTACCATGTTCAATGGTTGCCAGAAACCATTTGCTCCCTGGTTAGGTGACGGAAGCTTATGGTTGCACTGTGAGCTAGCTGGTCTCTAGGCCGACATATCCTGCGGGGGGGCCTGGAATCAGTCTAGGCACCTCAACCAAAGTTTATGTTGTCCAACAAATGCGCAGATCTTACGGATTAGTGAGAACTACACAACATGGCGCACAACGTCGGTTGGGTTCTAATTTAACCGTCTGCCTGAGTAGGTCAGTTGTACTTTTACAGAGACTCCTACTCCCCTCTAGACTGAAGACGTCCATGGTGGTAGGGAAATCCGTCTCAGTTGAGTAGGTATACCCTATGTATTGACTGTAGGTTATTCAAGCTAGTAGGATAAAACTTTCCACATTGTGCTTAACCTATCTCCAAAATTTCATTTACTAATTTCCTTTTTCTTCAAACAATGTCGGTAAATGGACAAATTGTTGAAGAAGAAGAATGAGCACTAAATATATCAGAAAACTGCAGACATGCAGTAACGGGTTGAGAAGTTACCTTTGTGGTTGAGGCACACAAGCATTCTGAACAGAGGTATTCTATTCCTGGGTTAAATTCCCAGCTGCAGCTGCTTGCATACAAATGTTTCATACCTACATTGAAGATGAAACACCAGAGGAATATATTCCATACATAGCATTGAAATTCCTCTCTGTTACCAAGAACATATAAATTGGTTTAAAGGCGCCCTTACCCACACTACAAAAAATGTTAGACTCGGTCAAACTAGTAAAGAAGGAGCAACATGGCCAGTCGTAGCTGCATGCACACTACACCCTAGCACTGCTAACTTAACTGCAGCAGAATTGCGTACAATATACAGAGATTTAGTAAAAATTGACAGAAATCGTACACAGTTCCTAATACGAATACTCACAGTTAACCCTGCGTGGACTGCTCAAGCTGCTCAACCACAATTGGCTACCGTGGGTATCAGCCATACACTGATTGTCATTATGGGACAGATTCCCACCAGTCGGGGGCAAATTCCATTCTGGATAGAACAAAAAACTAGCCAGCTTGAAGCAGCATTTCCCCATATGGGCCCATAGGAAAAACACATAATACTGACTATTTGCTTGCCAATGGGGATGGCTACCCCGGTGGAAGACTGGGCAACTAGGGAGACAGTCTTTGCTGCCATTTTCACCAGAACACATGTTACCCTACACTGGATGTCTTGCCTGAGGTACTGAACAGGTACAGAATGAGTATGTGGGCGAGACTTTCCTTCTTATAATTGCATAGGCGGCAATGCTGCTCCGTAGATGCTATTAACCTCCCAAATTCATAAGCTTTTAGGGGAATTCAACTGCATCTCAGCCTCAACAGCTCTTTTTTAACTGTCAATTTCATGTGGGAGGCTAAGTACACGGCTTTCCCTGGCTCTTGGTACAATGAGTCACATAAACTCACATAAACATGGGCTTTTCGAGACAGTTCTTGTATGTCTTTGATTCTGAATTATATCCTCACAGTTTTCATCAGCAGTTTTGCAATAAGCTTCGGGATTAGATTGTGAGAAAAAATGTTTGACGCCTCCAGGGCTTCCATTGCCTTCCTCGAGTAAGGTTCCCACATTTATGTTTTATCGTGGATACCTCGCCTTATCATTTCCTTCAGAGACCCTGGTGTTGCGGCCCTGAGCTTCACATAGTATCCCAAGAATTGAGCCTTTAACATTATTAGTTGCTTATGAAGACCAAATTTCAGCCGTAGCTGTGAAGGTGGTGCCGCATCAGGGAGGTTGAATAGATGCCCAGCAAACACGAAATGTGTTCTTTATGTGAGTCTTGGCATCAATTTGGCGTTAATTACTTTACAGATGCCTGTTAGATTGGTCTGCTCATCTTGGAAGACAATTTTTCAAAACTCATTATCATTGGCAAAGCAGAATTCTTTAGGTATCCTAAATGTGTGACATAAGTGCCACAATTGTTAAAATAAATGCTCAGATATTTAAAGCTTGCAACTTGTTCCAAAACCACATTATTCATTGTAAAATTAAAATTGGCCACATGTTTATTTCTGACTCCACAAACCATGATTTTCGTTTTGGCATAAATAACTTCAAGTTTGTTTTCAGCACAGTAGCACACAAGGTCCACCAGTGATCCCTGCAGCCCAACAATGGTATGATAGCATAATAAATTATGATCCGCGTACTAAAGGCATTGTATATGGGAGCCTGCAAATTAAGATGGTACCGCATGTGCTGCCCCAGTGCTTTGTTATTGTCTGCCAAGTAGAGGTTGAACAATAGTGGAGCAAGAAGGCAGCCTTGTTTTACTCCAGTGGTGGTCTTGATTTTATGGGTGGTGATTCTATTAGATGTGACGTTAACTTTTACCAAGGTTTCCGTATAAAGGCTTCTAATGGCTCTTAGAAGATTTTCTCCGATGCCCCAACTGGACAACTTCTGCCACAGTCTCCTTCCATCCACTTTACCAAATGTGGTTTTAAAGTATATGGAGGCAACATATAGTGCAGGGTCTTTTTTACTATTCGTAGTTTTGATCAACAAAGAAAATATCATCAAATTGTCTTCAGTTCCATGCCCGCGCCTCAAACCTGATTGAGTGATGGGTATAAGGGCCTTAGTTTTGGACCACTTCTCTAACTCATTGTTTAAAATTGTGGCAAAGCATTTGCCATCCACATCGAGTAGGACAATGAGATGGAAGTTGGCTGGATTGTCACATGTGCCTTTTTTGTGTATTGGAGTGAGTATGGTGCCTTGCCAGCTATCTGACACTGTGTTCTCCCATAAGCAATTTTTAAAGAAGGGACTAAGTAGGAATGCCCATTCTTCTGTGGCATTTTTAAATATTCTTGTAGGGAAGCCTTTCAGGCCCAGTGCTCCAGCAGCTTGTAAGATGGCAATGTGTGCTTGATCAATTCATGGGACGCTATTGCTTCTACCCAGAGCTACAGACTTTTGCTTGAGGGGTCCACTGGTTCTTCCACAGGATCTTCCTGACTGCCTTCATTTTTCCCCCCAAAGAAAGTTTTTAGTTCCCAAATACTCAACAGACTATGAGACTGGATTGCGCAAAACAAGGTATTATCCCATCGTTAGGCAGGGTTTAGACAAAGAATTAGCACAGTGGACCAAATCTTAAGCTTCTTAGCCATCAAGTGGAGGACTGTATACCTTGAGAATGGGAGACTATTTGTGGCTTTTGTGGCCCTTCGATCCACGTTTGTCCTTGTTCCAAGGGCCAAACTATGGGAGACTCTGTGTAGGATAGGGATCCCAAGAGGCTTGTTGACCCTAATCCAGGTCAGGTGGGGACCTGTGGGTGAACTGACATATGAAATACTATCCAAAAATGAGTACACCAAGCGTGTATACTCGCTCCCATGATCTTCCTTTTATATATCAGTCAGTGCTTACCATATCTTTTTAATTGTTAGAACGACTCCTCCAAGATCAAAGACACAAACACATCCTGTCTATTATTTGCTGATGACACCTTATTGATATCAAAAAGCCCTCAGGTTTATCAATACTGCTTGAGAATTTCTCACTATATTGCAGAGAATGTGCACTGAAAATTAATAACAACAAAACAAAGTATATGGTGTTTGGGGATTGCAGGGGCAAAATAAAAAGAACTATGCTACTAGACGGGGAGGCCCTCAAGAGGGTCCCCAAGTTTGATTACTTGAGTGTCCGACTGGAAGACTCACATCAATGGGCAGCTCAGTTGAGGAAGAGCGCTTTGTCCCTAAAACAATGTGCTGGGTCTATTATATGTTTTGCGAATAGGGCACCTTCTTTTCCCATTTTTACCCCTATGGAAATTTACAGAAGCCAAGCATGTGGGGTGGCCCTACATGGAGCAGACATTTGGGTCATTGCAACATGGAGATGCTAGAGAGCACAAAGAATATTTTCCTCAAGTCACTATTAAAAATTCCTCAAAGCACTCCCACACTTCCTATCCATATGGACCTAAATCTGAGGTTCATTTCTGATATTGCAGCCTTGAGGCTGATCCAATATTTTCTAAGAGTGTGGGCAACAGAGGAGTTAGAGCTGTACTGGGAATGGCTTCGGAGGCTTGCTAGAGAGTTTGTGCGCTGATAGGCTCCCTTGGTGTGCTTAAATAAAGACCTGGTTATATTAGTTAGGCTTATGGGCTTCTGGCCAAACCCTCTACATCTCCCACGCAATGCTATTGAAAAGCTCAAATTGGCCTATTGGAATTTTGTTCTTGGAGAGAAAATTTCAAGGACAACTCTGGGTAGTTTGACTGATGCTTTTCTTTCACTCAAATGTGCTTTTGAGTTTGATATGCACATAGACATGGTAACCAAACCCTCTGTAAGAGCACTTTTTGTCAGGTTCAGACTGGGCACATTACTGTTAGACACTTTTACATTTCATTGGAAAAAGGAGTTATATAGATCTAATATATGCCAAATGGGATGTGTTTCTGCGGAGTACATTGAGCATGTTTTATTCTTCTGCACAACCTACACAAAGCAACGCGCCTGTTGGATTAAATCACTCTGTAAATTGATGGGCTTTAGGGATTGCAGCACTGAGAGTATGCAGAAAAAACGCGAGTGGCCTGGTTGTCTTTTCAATTGGCAAATGTTTGTCAGCAATATGATATGTGAGGTTTAAGATAATCAATGCCTAAGAAAGTATGCTTGTTTCCCCCAAGAGTTTCCCTAAGATTGTTTAAATTAGTTTCGAGACTGCTGCAGTTTGTTTTTAATACTTTTTATTCATTTTATTGTTTTTATATGCAAGCATATGTAATTGATTGTATGCATTTTATTCATGTATGACTGTATGTTCTTGCCTTTTATAGTTTTTTATTAACCGAAATAAAGGAATATGACGATGATATTGCTTCATTTTATGCATTTTAAAGGTTTGCTGTGTTTCTTCATTAATTTTCAGGGGCCAGGCACCCCATGCTGGGTTGTAGCAGCAAAATCAATGTACATGTTTAAGTGTACAACATTCACATATTGGATTATGATGTCACAAAACAGTACTTGAAGCAGGTTTGGAAAATCTTCCAGTCCCTAATGATGCTTAAAATCACTTTAGTAAAATTATCACAGTTGGCAGTTCCAGGTCTGGAAGATTTTCCTGCTTAACACCACACTGTTAAAGATCTCTGTAATGGTTCCAGGATATTGGCAGAATTGTAATTACATTTCTTTTCATTGCAGTTTTCATGATAATTTATAAATGTGGTTTTACATACTGCCAAGTCCCAGTAAATATTGAAACTCTAAGTCCAAACAGCATGATATACAAATACTCGCATGAATTAGAATATTAAGAGTGGGTTACTTACTCATATGTGTGTGTGTGTGTGATAATTTTGGTAGGGTTATAATTCCACTAAGGCATCACTTGTGGGTGTCCCCAGAGTTGTCTTAAAGGAGGTTCCTACTTTTAAGGGATTTATACAAACATTTATGTACATTTCCCACACCCATCAGAACACTCAGAATGCAACTGGTGCAGATAAACTTCTGTAGAAACTTTTAGAAGGATCAGCAATAACCCGAGTATTCATGGGGCGGTGGAGGATGAAAGTACAAGGCAGGAAACCTATTTTAAACTGAGCAAAGAAAGGATTTCCAAAGGTAATTGTAATTGTATTTATATAGCGCTTACTACTACTGACGAGGTGTCATAGCAGCGTACAGTGAGTAGCATGCTACTCCGTAACCCAAAAAGGATTAGTGGTTGATTAGTATAGAAAAACATGTGTTAATTTAAACAGTGGACATGCAAGTCTGTTAGTTGGATGAAAAGGATAATGGAGGGATAGAAGAGGGAAGAGTCTAGAAAGTGTTATTTGGGAGTTCATAGTAGTAATATGAAGCTTGAGATGAGTAAAAGGCAAGATGGAGGAGGTAAGTGTCTTTAGAAAGGGATTAGGGAAATCCTAGTAGTAAAATTAGGTTTGGGATGAGTCAAAGGAGGGATGCATGAGGGAAGAATTTGGGAGCTCGTAGTAAAATGAGGTTTCAGGTGATGCAAGGAGGGATAGAGGGGAGTAGAGTCTAGAAAGTTTTCTTTTGGAGATCATAGTAGTAGAATGAGGTTTTGGATGAGTCAGAGAGTGGAGGTAGAGGATATATTGAGAGAGGTATGGGGTAGTACAGAGAGGTGCATTGGAGAGAGTCAAAGGCTTTTATTTTTAATTCTTCTTCCTCTACAGTAGGAGTAAAGTAATAAATATATAGATATATAACTGCATAATAATGTAAAAATGTGAACATTCCTAATCATTTTTGTTTAAAAATGCTTTATTAGAATATATAACAAACAAATATTACAGCTATTTCATTGATTGCCCAATAGTTAATGCCTTACAGATTTCACATATGATAAAAAATTACATATAATTCATAAATAAGTGAATAAATAATAATTAACTGATCTAATAGTTCCTTGTGTTTAGAAAAGATTGTAGAATGAAAAGATGTTCTTGT
This sequence comes from Calotriton arnoldi, assembly GCA_963921515.1. Taxonomy (NCBI): domain Eukaryota; kingdom Metazoa; phylum Chordata; class Amphibia; order Caudata; family Salamandridae; genus Calotriton; species Calotriton arnoldi. The sequence continues at coordinate 1,477,008 of CAWUFW010003117.1, forward strand.
ATTTTTAGATTTCATCAATGAAAAAGGTGGGAGTCAAAAAACGTTCCTAGTCCTAAACTGCCTTATATTACATGTATTCACAACATACACAAATATAAGGCTATCAAAACAGTGGTAGATGCTACTTTGAGTGAACTCCATAAACGTAGGACTGTTCCCTAAGGCAGTCATAAATCAGGCCTGTCTGGAAAATGAAGGGTTAGTAACGGGACACAGCAGATTTGACTTAAGAATAGACGTATACATAACTTCTTGGAAGCACAATTTATACCTGTTTTGTAAATCAGGGCCTGTGTTCCGTGCATCTTGTATCAAATGCTTGTGTTTGCCTTCGTGGAAATGTGTTAAGGGCTGAATTACATGCATTGACTGAACAATTCTGCAGTAGCAACTGGACCATTTTACTGTGACATTTCACTGACCAATCAGTGCAAAATGTCATCTTACGTCAGAGCAGATGTAGTTCATGCACTGATCATTCAGTGTAAATGTCACTCTTCGCTCGTTGCTCAGTGTGGATTCTGGAGATGAACTGACCAGTCACCAGTTTAAAATTGCTCAGTGACCAGTGGAATGCACATAGTGTGGTGCCTGATATTTGTGCATGTTGATTCTAAGGTAAATATCTGACGCGTCAATTCATAGCATGAATTAATTAAATTTTGTTTTATAGAACACACACAAAACTCAGTTAAGTCAGAGTAATGAAACAACGTATGTTTATTGTTAACTTGCACAGTTTAGTCCCTTTTATCGATCCTGGAAGGATGAAAGTCTGAGTGGACTTGTCAGTATTTCAACATTACCGCAGAATGCAAGGGTATATTTGCAGCACGTATTTACTCACTGAACTTTTTAAGTGGCGTTGAAGAGTTCCTATGGGGTTCATACCACTTTATGACTAAAGTGTGAAACTTTAGCCGAGTGGGGTGATTGACAATGTGACAAAAAGTAGACAGGGTCTTTCAAGCAAGGTGTAACCGTCTGTTAGAAATGGGGTCTCTAGTTGCAGAGGTTTACGCCCTGTCCAAGTAGGGACCACCACTGTGGTCAGGGTAAGTCAGATACACACCCTAAATTAACCTGTGCTCACCATCTGGTAGCTTGGCACAGAGCAGTCAGGCTTAAAGTAAGAGGCAATGTGTAAAGTATTTGTGCAACACTTAAGTCACAGTAACTCAATAACAACACCACAGAAAGACTCCACACAGGTTTAGAGAAACAGAGAATATTTATCTGAGTAGTAAAACTTTATTTCGGCGATAAAACTACAAGGTAAATACAGAAACACAAGGTTGGCGGCTATCATGGGTCAATAAATATCACAGTGGTTAAAAGGTACAGATTGCAGGAGTAAATTGCAATAGCAAAGAAAGAAAAAAGGAAAAGAGAAAAGACATTAGGATAAAGTGCATAGTGGCATATCAGCATAAAACAGTGGTTGCACAGTTAACAAAAGACATACTCTAAATAGAGCACACAAAAATTAAAAACAATTATGCAATTAACACCCCAATTTCTTCAAAGCATTTCAAAGCAGTATATAGCTAATGGCAACATCGTTGGGGGGGATACGTGCACAGGGACAACAACACAGTGGCTAGATGTGTTATGAGCTCGAGTAGAAAGGCAAGGGAGGAGGACTAAAACCTCAATACTGGGTCTTCTATGTGCTCCAACAATTATGTTGTTAACTCTAAGTTCTTGGACAGCACTTGAAAAAGTGCCATTCACCAATAGAAGCCACTGTAGGCAGCAGGCTTAGGGGTCGATTCCGATCTTGGTCGGTAGGGCTCCGAATCGGATTCGGCTATACCGGATCCGAGTCGGGGGCTTTGTTTCCGACCGAGTCGTACAGCTGTCCGACCGAGCGAGTACGATGCGAATGCACGCGTGTGTTCCGACCGAACCGTTTCCGGATCCGAACCGCTCCGACCGACTCGTACAGACACGAATCGCACCACACAATGGAGACGTTTACCGACCGAGCGAGTACGATGGACGCGTCGGACAGCCGGATCGAGTCAGAGCGTCCGGCTCGCAAATGCTCCCGGAGCCGGACTTGGGGGGTCCGTGTCAGACCCCCCTGCACCCGTAGCCGTACGAGTCGAACACAGGGGGTACCCAAGGGTCCCCCCTAAACATGCATGTACGGTGCGAGTTGCACCGACGCGTACCCACTGTAGGGGGCCCCCTTGATCGCGAAGTACCCATTCAGTCAATGGGAGCCCATGTACGCGTCGTACGACCGGCTCCCATTGACTTCAATGGGAGTCCGACCGAATCGAGTCCGGCAGCATGCGGCCGCATCGTACTCGCTCGGTCGGACTGCAGGAGTCCGGCTCGGTCAGAAATCTCTCCGGATCCGGCTCGGTCGGAGAGTTTTCCGACCCAGATCAGAATCGGCCCCTATAGGTCTCAACAGGCCACATAACAATGACCAGGGTGTAACCTATCTGCAGAATCCTGACCTTTTAGGGTCAATGAAGTGTTTAGTATTTAGGTTCAGACGGCGGCTGGCGGCTCAGGTAGGCGCGGTGTGGCGGGGCAGGGAGCGGCAGGGGGGAAGCCGACGGACGACGGAATAGGTATTATTTATTTATTTAATGATACCTATTCCATGTCTGTCGGCTTCCCCCTCTGCCGTGCCCTGTCCCGCCCCACCACATCATGCGCTTACCTGAGCCGGCCGCTGCTGGGTTCAGAAGGATACCTGGCATTATACGTCTCCCATCATAAATGCACTGAACAAGTATGACCCCAGGGATTAAAATGGGAATTGGGATCTGTTAGGAAGTGTCTGGATCATATAAACTAGGCCACAAGGAGAGATCTGCTGATGGCAAATACAATAAACTTTGAGGGATCAGTTGTAAGGATCCAACGGGCCACCTGAAATCTGTCAATACCCAAAGTAAGGCCCAGGGGAAGGATCCATTTGCAACAAGGGCACAGATAAAGTGGTTAAGAGAACATAAAGTGATAAATATCCTCACGTTTGTAGCCACATAATTTACAATCCGACGTCATGGAGCAATCCTGTGACCAGTTAGCATCAAGCAAGTCCTACCACACAGATTCGCCCCATTTGCGTTGTTTGGCTTTACAAATCTTCTTGTAGGATTGGAGGGTGGCACGGACAGCAACTATATCATGATCTTTAATTGTTCTCAGGAGGTACGCCTATAGCAATCTTGGTCATACCAGGGGGAAAATTTAGGTGGTTTATGCAGGCGAGGTTTAGAAGATCCTAAAAAAATGTTTAAGTGAGTGAAAAAACAGAAGAATGATTAACCAAGATCAATTTGCTAGGAAAAGAGACTAAGTTGGTGTTAGCAAACGTGGCCAGGAAAAGAGTATAAATTCCAGTCAAAAGATTAGAATTGTTTGCTATACTATGCAATTTAACGTCCCTTCTGTTGCTAGAGACAACCAGAGAGGATAAAGGCTGAGCTAGAGAAGATGAAAGATCAAAAAATAGATCGTCTGTCTGCATCAATTCCGAAGCGTTAGGGTCACAGTCATCTCTGGTCATGACCCTGAAGTCACTAAGGTTTTTAAAAGTAAAGGCAGGAAATTTATCAGACTTAGATCTTCCATTGCAAGCTCTGAGACCAAAAGACAGTGTCAGGGAAGCTAGCTAGAGGGCATCAGTAGACTACACTTTTAAAGGGAGTGCTCCTAAAGATGGAATGCCCAGAGCTTCATCCTCGATTTCAGTAATTGATGTTGCAAAGTCTATGGGCTTGTATGTGGTGTAGAAGTCGCCCATTAAGAACGTGAACTCAGGGTTGGGTTGCTACAAAAGAAAGTTTGCCACTGTAGAAACGGTCGGAGATTCCTTGTTTTTAGGAGTCATATGACTGTAAACATTTAAGACATTGATGGAACTCCCTTTGCTGGAGCTAAGGTTAAGGTCTAGGACATCAGGGGATGAAATGTCCAATCTTTTGCTCTGACAACGAAGTGAAATTTGATCCAGGTAATCAGTCCTCAAGAGGGCCTACCTTTTGAAGAAGGTATGGCATTATTACAAAAGAAAATATAACTTTGTCTGCGAAGGGGGGATATCACCCAGGATTCTTGTATTAGGACAGTGTTAAAGGAGTCCAAAAAAGTATTCCTGGCGGGATCAGTGGTTTTATCCACAATCCCGGCTATGTTCCAAGAAAGCACTCAAATTACTTTGGTCAGCACCTGTATATCAGGTGTTAACATTTTATTAGAGGTAGTCGACGAAGGACTCGAGTGAGGTAAAGGAGAAGTGGCTTGACTGTGTAAGTAATATTTCATTTGAGATAGTCAGTCTATGGAATTAAGGGATCTGTTATGATTTGGAACAGGGTTCAAAGAGGAAGTTTGTGAATGATTGACCATAGCAGGGTACTGATTAACAATTGGGCAATGAGATAGAGTTGAAGGATTAAACTCAGGTGGCCGAGCGTCGAGGGCTCCAGCTGGAGGCCAGGAAGAGGGTGAATAGCTAGAAGTCAGGCAAGATGGTTGTAAATCTGTCCTTTCCTTGACAGGGATTTCGAGTTTAAATTAGATTGGGGATCCCCTGGGGGCTATGAATCGTGAGTTCATGCTGATCAAACCCTTGGCAAGAAATTTGTTAGCAAGGATTAAGCAAATGCAATCCAGGGGGGAATTTCTCATTGGCATCCTCTGTGTCCTAATGATGTCTGGGCAAATGATAGAGAAACACCTGCTCGGAATTCATATCCAGTAAATAACCTTGTTGATAAGTGGGTCGTTATCTTCAAAGGACCTGGGGCTCAGCTTTTCTACTTTAACCATTTATACCTTGGATCCTGTGGGATACTGATGAGTTAAACTGGGTTTGAACACAGCTAGAGAATGATTACTCAGTAAAGAAGAGGAAAGGGCCTTCGTCAAATTATCTACTGGGAAGTATGCTCGAATTAGGCCAAGAGAAAGATAGGTAAGTTCACGATGGTTCATTACTAGTAGTTTGGTGAGCACTGGGGGGAGGAAGGTTCTCCCTGTGTTGCTGCGTACTAGTTGGTATGATAGGGTGGCCTTGGAATAAGGTTGCAGGGACTGCCTCAGTTAAGGAAATGGGCTGTAACAAGTGAGTAACCTCAGATAGTTGATGAGGACTACAGATAGGAACCTCCCTTGAAGCAGGGTGGCATCCTTCATGAAGGACGGTCCTGGTAGATTTGACCTGGTCTGTCAAAAGTAATTGCAAGACCATGGATTTTAAATTAAGTATCTCATCTTTCATCATCTGCATAGTATCTAATAGTTTTTGTGGTAAGAGGTGGCCCAAAATACAGAGGTGCACAGTTGCTACCAGGATCGGAGGGGATTAAGGAATCTAAAGCTTGACCAGTCTCTAACTCTTGGAGTACTGCAAATCTATTGCTATATAGTACTGGGGAACTAGTAGGTGCAGGGTCTGCATTGGATATTGGGACTGGTGCAATAGAAACCAATACAGTATGAGGAGTACCTTTATGGGACCAGGACAGCACACGCCTAGTAGGCAGGGCTGATGGAGGTCCCTTTATCATGTTTATTGAAGAAGTGGGTGATTTTAGGCGCACCTTTTTTGTGATTTACCCTTGATAATGAGGGATTCCACCTCATCAATCATGGTGCCAATCACTTCTAGGGTACAGTTCTCAGCAGCATGGGTTGTTTTTTTATTAGTCTTCCGTTGCCCAAGAGAGCCCTCTTCAGCTTTCCTCTTGCCCATTTGTGAACAATAAAGTATTACAAAACAACTTAAGGATTAGCACAAAGGGCAATAGGCCCCAATATGTAAATCAATGTAAAATAATTAACTGCAAATATATGTGAGAGTATAAGAAGAAGAAAGAACATCAAGAAAACAAAGCAGAAAGAAGTAAACCATGCAGGGAGAAAGAAGAGAAAAAATAATCAACTGCGAACGGTTATATCTCACCTATTGCCACAAGCAGTAAAATAGAAAAAATGTGATGAGGGGTACAATGATTAAAAGACATGTCTAAGCCCAGCCCAGCCCAGCAAGTCTGAATTCAAATAAAGAGCCAAAGAGGTGGACAAAGCAAAATATAAATTTGGCAAATTTCACCCTTTAAGAGCCCCTCCAAATAAAATAAAAAATAAAAATAATGACAATAAAATAGGGTACGATTGTGCTCCACAATCCTCTCACATGTCCCCGCAAAGTGTGAGGTCATTGAAGTCAGAAGGGGTGCAGAGAGGATAGTAGACTGAGCTCAATTGAGAGGCAGCTCACAACCCTTCCAAAGTCCCTGAGGTACGGTCTCCGAAAAACAGGAAATGTGGAACACAATACAACTCGGAAAGAAGAGTTGGGCGCCTCACCTTCTCCCCAAGACAGAGTATCTCCGACACAGCCAGCAGAACAGTTCATCAGCCATCCAGGGAAACTAGTAGAATTCTTGCACAGGGCTGCAATGGTCCAGAAACAATGACCAATGGCCAGCGGTAGACTAGGCAACTGTAAAGGAGGTCAAATGGACAAGTGTGGCAAGAGGCAGGGAACATGCACCATTTTCTCATCGGCAAATCCCGCATGTGGGGCACTCAAAATAAACAGGCACCTCAGGGCCCTTCAGGTGGTGCAGATCGATAGAATGACATTGTTCCTCTATGCCCAGCCGACCTCTCTTTTCAATCAGCGCAGGCTCTGCTAGGATGACAGAGCAGGTAGCAGGAGGCAGTCGGACTGACTAATAGCGATAAGGAACAGTAGGAAAGGTCCAGGTGAGAGCCAGGAGGGGTAGCTGTGCCCTGGCTCTTTCTGGTGATGATGGGCACAAGACGGGCTTACCCTTGGCCTGGAGGCAACCCGCACACATCCTGCGCTGTGGGATAGCATGTAGCTCTTTATGCACTGGGTCAAGCACAGTTGTGGAGGTTTGGCGGCGCTCTTCCTCCTTCCCCTGAAGTGTTCTGGGACATGGAGTCCCTCAGTACTGCTCCCAGTCTCCTACGCCTTCGGACAGCATGTAGCACTGTTTGTGCTGGGTCAAGCACAGCTGTGGAGGTGTGGTGGGGCTCTTCCTCCTGCCCCCCAAGTGTTATGAAACCTGGAGTCCCTCAGTCCAGCTCCCGGTTTCCCAAATTTGAGTAAAACAATACCAAAATGACAAAAATCCAATAAGTAGTAGTCGAGATATGAATTCACTAGAAGTCACTAGCAGTCAAAAGGAGGTCAAGAGGGTCTGGTGCAAATTCAAAGTTCAGGCCGACCGCGATTGATGGCAGACCAGCTACAGGACAGGAAATGCAGAAGAAATACCTTGGATGGAGTTTTTGTCAACGCCGGGAGTCTACGTCATTGTCGTCGAGCCATGGAAAGGGGGTCCCACGTCTTTATCGAGCTCCGTTGAAGTGAATGCAATGTGTCGTCGTTGAGCCACACCAAGCATCGTTGTCAAGCCATGCAGGCTATGGATTCTTCATCGTCAGGCAGCCTCTGCGTCGGTGTCAAAGGTGATGTGACAGAAATGTTCACGCAGTCGAGGCAATGCATCGGTTATTGCAGAAAGTAGCTGCAGAACCCACTTTTGAGACCCAGGACTGGAGGGGCACATCAGACAACGGTAGAACTCAAAGATGGCAGAGTTCAGCAGCACCAGCAGGATTGCAGGTAGCCTTTTGTGTCCCTGAGACTGCAGAAAACAGGAGGCGGTCCAGTATGCCCTTGAAGTCACTCTAGGTTCAAGTGAGATGGGTCCAGTCCATGTCTTCAGCTTTGCAGAGATCAGCAGGCAGCAGGGCAGCTCAACAAAGCAGAGAAGCAGTTCCTCAGAACAGTGAGTCACAACACAGTGGCAATACTTTTAGCACAGCAGTCTTTACTCCAGCAGAGTTCTTCCCAGGTCCAGCAGTGTACTGATTTGGTAGGGTCATGCCCTTGTACTTATATCCAAAATTGCCTTTGATGTAGGGGTAACTTCAAAGGAGCTCTATGAAGTACACAAGGATCCCTTTCAACCCATTTCCAGTACATTTACGACTACTATCTTTATGTCCACACTCAGGGTGGATGTCTGTCCCAAGTGTGGACATAAAGATAGTACTCAGAAATGCTCCTTGTGAATTCCCAAAGTTGTAAAAATAGACGTTTGGTCTAAGTTAAGACCAAGCATCTAAGTTTACCTTTGTGAATCGGGCCCTATATGTCAAATACAACTTTACCACTAAAGAGGATTTATCACCACCATTCCAAAATATGAAACATGATGTACATACTCTTTTCTGATCAGAAATTACAACTTAAACGTGGTTTAAGGCATTCCCAATGCTAGCCCATGAGAGGAGAAGGCCTCAAAGCAGTGAAAAACGAATTTAGCTGTTCGTCACTACCTGGACATGTAAAACTTAAAAGTGCATGTCCTGCCTTTTAGTTACACAGCACCCTGCCCATAGGGCTACCTAGGGCCTACCTTAGGGGTGCCCTATGTGTAGTAAAAGGGGAGTTTAAGGCTAAGCAAGTGGTTTTAAATGCCAAGCCATAGTGGCAGTAAACTGCACACACAGGCCCTGCAATGGCAGGCCTGGAACAGGTTTGAAAGGTTATTTGTGTTGGTGGTACAAGCAGTGCTGCAGGCCCACTAATAGAATATAAATTGCAGGCCCTGGGTACATGGTATACCTCCTTACAAGGGACTTACACATGAATTAAATATGCCAATCAGGTATACACCGATTACACACATGTTTAAGGAAGAAGCACATACACTTTAGCACTGATTAGCAGTGGTAAAGTGCTCAGAGTCCTAAAGCCAACACAAAGAAGGTCAGAAAAAGAGGAGGAGGAAGGCAAAATGTTTGGGATAACCCAGCAAAAGGGCCATTTCCAACACAATCTCATTTGCATTCATAAAAATGCACTTTATTGTTGTCAATAAATAGCACAGTGAATTAAGGGATAGCTTCAGAATTCTAGGTGCAGCATGCAGAGCGCAGTTTCTAAACCTGCGAGGGATTGGTCAGCTTTTTAACCTGCAAAAGCTAATGAAAGGAGAATGAACGGAATTAAACGGAATACATGTATTAGATTCCAAAGAAACAGCAAATTCGAAGTGGGGAATATATTTATAAATAATATTGTAACTATTGACTCGTTCTGTTACAAAAAGAATGCTGGTAAGCAGTATAGATATATGCGGTTGCACAACTTTACACGTTTTCAAAAATTAACCAGCTTTGCAAGCTGTGAAGCCGAGGATGTTTTCTTAGGGTCCAAAAAGGATTCTCTTCTGCAGTTACAGCATTCCCTCTAGAGCTCAGGGTCACATGCGAGTTGATTGGCAGCAACCTACTGAGGTTTTTTTCACATTCGCACCACTTACCTCTGATTACCTGCAGCTAGAAATACTAGGGCAGATCTTCAGGCACCTGGGAAGGGAGATGGTTCTGCTGCAATTGATATGTTTCCCAGCTGTTACTCAGAACTAGGGCAGCCCTGAGAGACCACGAAGAAACACATTAATACTAAGTAACACGTGCAATAGGGATTAGGGGTTTAGATGTGTTCCATTAATTGTGGTAGTTATCACTGGCAATTAAAATACTGGCAAAGGGGCACATGCCTTAATACTACTGCAATTCCGTCCAGTCTCTAAAGTAATACTGTAATGCAAAGAAATAGAATTTGTGCCTCTTGCACACTGGTGTTTATTTATTTGTTTTATTTATTTATTTATTTATTTATTTATTTATGTATGTATTCATTAGTCAAACACAACCTTTTGAATAGAAATATTGTCCTCTTTGTCATGGCGTTCGGTACGGTTTTGTGTCAGGTGTATGGCTTGGCTAATTACCCTTTAGATAGCTCGAACCTAGTCACAGGGGCAGTAAAGCACTATATAACCATATCTACAGCGTGGAATGAACAGGCGCCCCCCGCGCCTAGGGGAGGGGCGCCCTTAGTAGCGCCACGGGATTGACCTCCTCCGGGGCCCCTGGACAAGGAAGGGGAGGCTGGCTGAGGTGATGTCATGGTGAGGTTAGGTAAAATTAAACCTAGCAGAAACGAAACTTAGCGGGTATTTAAGGCTGTGCCCTGGGGGGTTTCGTTCTCTTTGTCCCCTTGGACCACAGCCTGGCCACAGGAGCGTCGGCGACGTGGAGAAAGGTTTCCTATCGGCGCGTGCGGTGGTGGCAGGCTGAGTGGGAGGGAACCGTGGCGTACTAGATCTACTAGTTAAGTTTAATTCATATATTATTTTAGTTGGTATAGATCGTATTTATAAATTTTATTTGCTAATGATATAATATCCGACAATAATTATCATGCGTTTTCTTACACGTTTGAGTCGTCAGCGAAAGTCAGCGACTATGTCAATTTTTGGAGGGCGTTCATTAAGGATGAAAGCCTAAAAGAGAGGAGGGAGCGCCCGTATAGTGCCAGGGCGGCCTGGGTGTTCCACAACAAAGTAGGCGGCGCTGCATTAGGAGGGGTGCCGCGCCAAGAACCGCGGTAAAAAATAGGCGGGGGGCCCGGCGGTATATATTGCAGAAGCTGATGGTAATTATCTCGTGAGGGACGTCATTATCGCAGTGGTTTAATGTCACGTTGTGCGCATACTATAACAATTGTAGCAATAATTAAGAAGGTGACGTGAGCATAAACTAAACCAATCCTAAAGGCAAGTGTAATTCTCCCTCGTACGTTTACAGAAAGAGTGTAGAATAAAAATTTGGAATAGTAATACAGTTTATGATATGAGCCGTACCAGACATCTCTAAGACATGGATTTCACTCAATCACCACTGCTGTTGAGTCAGAACTACTTGGAAGTCCGTCAGAGGAGTAGTATAACATTTCTCTTAATCAAACGACGTTTCCCATCTGGAAGTTTAGACTGAGTTGACAAGTGACAGAAAGTTGAATCGATACTCACTCGCCTGGATATGAGAAGGTTGTAATTGGTCAGACCTGCATTAGTGAAGAAGAAAGACCATAGCAGCTGAAAAGCATTCGAACAGATCAACATTCAAGATCGACAATTATCAATGTTGTAATTCTCAGTTTAGCCAAACTCACCTGCATTGTTTATATATTTAACTAGTACATTCTTTGTTATGACAAGTTTCTCAGGTCTGATCACAATTAGTCATCACAGATGTCCTTAAAAGATCACTCACCCTACCTCTGGTGCCTAATTTGGTAGTTTTGGAAGAATGCAAAGCATGTTTCCATGGCACAACAATGCTCCTTGTCACATTATAACTTCCAATAAAGGCATGCATTATGGGTGGCCCAGTAAATTTATTGCATGAAAGAAAAATCCAACACAGCTGAGTCAGAATATATCTGGAGTGATAATTGCCACAATTTATGAGCTTTTTCCTGATAATGGGGAATGATATATAGATTTTGGTGCTTACTTCACCAGCGTTCAGAAGTCCCAATTTTACAGGGGTTTTTCTGCTGAAAAATATCGGTAGGTTTCACCTGTCAAAATTTCTCAGGGGGTGGGGAAGAGTTTGTTGCAAAACTCATAATGTCGATATGTACCACACATATTGGAATTTAACACCTAACTCATAATACGGGCCCAATTAATGCTAAAGACACATAAGGATGGTCTATCTGAGGTACAATGTATTGTATTTCCTGTAGTTTACAAATTATTGGGAGGGATGGAACACTTCAGCACCTAAAATGGCTGCACTCATCTCGTATGGTTAATGACTTCTCTATATACTTGCATTCCCTGTTGACATGAGTACTCAGAAAATCATGGCTATCGCAAATGCAGTGCTTCTGCTGTTCTTTACAGTTCCAAAACCATGCAATGAGCAAAAGAATACCACCTTTCAGGCAAATCCTGCAGTCTGTCGGAGGATCATGAATGGTATTGTCTCGAGAGTGCCATGGTTGATCTGCCAGTGTAAGGGAAGATTGAAGCAGCTCGGATGAGTAGTGGTGCCAGGGCAAAATGCTGGGACAGAATAATTTCCATGATCCAATCGTTCTGCTGCACTCATTCTGTGGTCCTGCTACAGAACTGAAGTCTGTGGACAAGTGTGATACCCTGGGAGGGTCAAGAATGCAAAGTGAGATCTTTTGAGTACTTGTGTGGCTTCACTGATCATTTGAGCTGCACTTCCCAATCTGTTTCATGAATCTAATGGCCATTGTGGACTGGCAAAAGGCTGACGAGTGATGGCGGAAAAAAGAGAAAAAACAAGGAAGAGTTCTTAAACCTTTTAACACTGCATTTCACAAGCTAAAGAAAGGATTGATGTTTAATGGATGTTTGACATGAGGAAGTCATTGAATTTGTGATAGGTGGGGAAGCTTTGCTTACCTTCATTAAGGCACTCTACAAATGGCACTTAGGACCAGATGTATGAAACATCTTTGCATTCACAAACACTCTAAATCAGAGGTGCAACTGCAAAAACGTTTCTGACCCTGTACCAAACCCATTTTAGAAGTTAGCAAAGTTTTACCAACTCCAAACAATTGGTTTGCAACTGGATACCTATTTGGTATTTATTTGGAAGGGGCTTGCTTTGGACGTTCCTCCCAAATACTGATTCGGCATCAGATGTAACAATGATGTGCAACCAGAATTCCGGTAGCTTATCATTGAAAAGTTACAGGACTCTAAGTTGGGACGGCAACTCAACCATAAAAGGGAAGGTATCCCTTCCTTTTGTGATTTTGAAATACATTTCTGGGGGAGTAGGCAGTGGACCAGTTTTCTTTAAGATAATATGTAAAAAAAAAATCACAGGCATGGTGGTTTGTCGACTCTTGTAGGTCCCCATCCCTGTGATAGTGACCCCTTGGATTGAGCTGCAAGTTAAGTAGGTTGGATTGCGACTCAATTCAAATCCTTATCTTGTGAACTGACCTATTAATGTATTGGTCGGTTTGCTGGATATATTTCTGGTTGCAAAAATAACGGTGGCAAATTGTGTCTGCTTTGTGTGAACCTTAGTAAATCTGGCCCTTAGTGTAGTGGATCCCAAACTGGATGGATTTACTGGGAATGTGCTAAGGGTTGTGCAAGTGTTCAGAGATATGGAGACCTGCTTGACATGCTTGGTATAATTTCTAAACTTAATAGTGCCCATTTTATCCAAATTATGAGGCTGGAGAGTTGAATCCATCTACCAGGATTACAAGTGTGACCACCCAGCAATTTGCATGCTGAATCATATTGTGTAGGTATATTTGTTTGTCTCTTCCTAGCCCTGAAGATGTGGGAAAGCAATAGGATTTGGAACGATACCTAGGTGCCCTTACGGAATGAATGACGGAAAAGGTGATGAGTCTAGTATGTCCTATGTGTGAGCTGTAGGTTGAGATGTGTGAGGGTGAGAGATTTTACAGCACAGCGTGCAACAGCATGTAATGCTGAAGAGGGTGAGGGGAGACGCAGTTGTACAAGCATTCACACATTATTTGCAAAGATCACACCTTGAATCTTGCGGTTGTAATCTTGTAAAGAGCCATGGTTGAAATGCTTTATGGAATTGGAAATGATTGTTAATTCTCCTTATTTGAGCAGGCTTTGAGTTCCAATTTTTCCTGAGCTCAAGCAAGGAGGTTCCAACAGTTTGCGTCTTTAGGGACACACTGTATCCCATTGTATTACTTTACCAGCTACAGATTACACTATGCAATCTTCCATGTTTTGGCATTTTTGCAACAATGCTATTGTTTGGAAGGCGGCAAAATGGTCTCATGTGAGCTCTTAATAAAAAATACCTATGGCCTGTTTTTAGAATCGTATGACTTGTATGAGCCTCTGTTAATTGAATCGTTCCTACACAAAGAGTCGAGTAGTGTGATAACTGTTTCTTTCTAACTGATTGTAAACTAATCCGTCATGTAATCTCTTGTAATAAATTGGCTGGTGACCCTAAGGCCCAGCACGGTAAGAAAGCATTACAGACCATCAAAGCCTGATTGGCGAAGCGTGTAATCCTTTGTATCTCTGACACAGATGATGTTTCACCTGCAGGAATACACTCTGCCATGTTAAGGGATCTGCTTCCAGGGATGTTGTATTTATTTTTAATCTGAAGGGTAAGAATTGAGAAAATGGCCCTATTCCACCCTCTATTGTGTAGTTGTTAGGTCCTATTGGTGTGTGAGATCAAATCAGTCCGGGCCAATTATCACTGCTCTGATAGGCTGTCAACAGAGGCAAACTTGAGTGAACAAGTTCAGTCAACGCATCAGGCCACAGAAGGCCAGCGAACATCCACGTTCAAATCGGTGCACCGAACGGTGAACATGCTGCCAATTAGTTAATAGTGCACCGCACGTGTAGTTCGTACATCTTAGTATGTGATGTGTAAATCGAGTGGAATAATTTTCTTTATCTTATTGCAGTCTGAATGTAAGCACCTTTGACTTTAGCCAATGAATCTTGCAGTAGCTTTGAAACTTAAAGTGGATAAAGTAATGACGTGGCATAAAGAAATTCAGTGCTGAGGGAACCAGCTTTATAGCTAGAACCCAGGGTCTCATTATAAGTAGGAGTTCTGGTTTTATGGTATTTATTTTTTAACATTCCCCTCTGTATTTATCCAAGTTTATTGTTTGACCATCTTATTGAAATATATCCGTATTTATTTTGTGTTTGGAGAATAAATTAAGTCATAAAATGGCATATTTCTACATATATTTAACTGATAAACATACACTCAAACTTTGATGCCTGTCCTGTTTCACCAAAGTAAGCAACAAAATATAATTAGACTCTACCAGTAAATATTAGCATTATACTACAAACATATGTTAAGGTATGCCCGTATTTCAGGAAATCACATCTTGTTTTTTAATTCCCCCGCTCTCTATCAGGTCAGCCAAAGGCCTGGAATTCATGAAAAAAGCATGGAAGAGTTCCGTACCAGAAGCCCAATTTTCTTCACTTTTAAAAATAAATACAAACAGGAAATACATTGTTTTAGGTCTGTATTTGTAAAAAATGGTATATTTGTGTGGAAATAATATACTCCCCATAAAAATAATTGCTAACTATATACTTGTGGGTTTTGTGAAGAAAAAGTGCTCCACAATTTGATTCTTGCACTTCAGATAAACCTGTGATGTTTCCCTGGTAGGCCCCATTCTGAGCTGGAAACTCAAAAAGGGCAGGTAAAGATAAACCCTGTTTATACCACACTATGGCCCTGATTACAAGGGCTGGGCTAAACTCCCATCCCAGTGCAAACACATTTCCACTAGAATCTTAATTACAAGTTGTGTGATGATTATTACACCCTCGCAGTTTTCCCCTGATAAATTCTGGCACATTTATCAGGGGAAAAGACCAAAATAAAAGAATAACATTCACACGTTGGTGTGTTAAACACTGATTTTGCATTGGCTGCTTCATTTACAAGTTAAAAAGTCAAAATAAGAGTTATTTACCACACTTGGTAAATACTTCACTCTGGGGCAGGCATCTTCAAACTGGGGAGCGGGCCCCCTAGGGGAGGGTGTCAAGTGATCCCTGGGGGCAGGGCACCAAGCTCTGGCCGAAAGAAGCATTTTACTGATAACTGTGCTCTGTTTTCAGAAGAATAAAATGAGTGTCAGTAAGTTGCTCATTAATGGGCCAGCCCTAATATCTTTTGTCATTTATATCCTGGCTGGGAGAAGGTGTCAAATAGGAAGGGACTTGAAATATTCTTCAAAAATCCCACCCCCTTTCTAATAATCTCACTGTGGACACTTTTACATGTTAGTAAGGCCTGCCTGACCAGAATAGTATGATTGACAATCATGTATTTGCATTTTTGAAATGGTAAAAGAACTTAACTGCAATTTTGAAATAAGTCTAGACATATTGAAAGATTGCCAGTTTAATAGAATAATTGTGAAACATTTTGAGGGGAGGGCCGGTGATTTAACTTTTTTTTTTTACTGGAGGGACGGCGGAGCATTAAAGGGTTTGAAGACCACTGCTACAGGGTAATGGTATTTACCACATGTGGGAAATACCTCACCTATTCTGACTTTGGGCCTCATTACGATTGCTGTCGGACCTCAACTGATGGCTCGTCTGTTGCTGTCCGACCGCCATCTCCTGCTGCGGTCCAACCAACGCAATACGATGCGTGCATTTGGAGGGACAGACCAACGATTTCCAAGCGGACGGTCGGAAACTCACCATAATCTTTTAAGGATGGCGTTTCCGCAGTCGGAATTATGATGTTGGCTTCCGACAGCCATTCCATGTCGGCCTTTCCGCCATGGAAAGTCTGTCGTAAAGTGAAATTGGGGGCCCCTAGCATGGCCCCTGTCCCTCTGCGGCCTCTGCATTTGGCACCAGGTGCCCCCCTAAACCTCCCTGCACCGTGTGGTGCCTGCCACACAGTGCAGGGATGTTTGGAAACATCAATTTTTCAATGGGAGCTTATGCTGCGGGCGTTTTCCACCCGCGGCACAAGCTCCCATAGGAAAATGGAGGTTTCCGACCGCACTGTGTGCGGTCGCATTCAAATGATGCGGTCAGGACTGCTAACCTGAGGTCGGTCAGTTCCCAATCCACAGTAGTGTCAGGTAGATATTGTAATCAGGGCCTAAATTGTAATAAGTGATTAGGAGTATCAGTATTTCCCAATATTACTTCTCAAAATAATGGTATCTGTTAGAAATTGGGTTGTAGGTTGACTGGGATATGAGCCCTAGTCAATAAGCAACCACAATCCTAGTCAGAGTAAGAAACAAGCAAACCCTAAATTAACCTTTGCTCACCCTCTTGTAGCTTGGCACAGAGCAGTCGGACTTAACTTTAGAGGCCATGTGTAAAGTATTTGTGTTACACTTTAAACAGTAAAATAGCAAAAACACCACACAAAAAGATTTCACACCAGGTAAGAAAAATAGAGCCTAATTTAATAAATAAAACACACCCAAAATGACAAAAATCCAATAAGTAGAACTTGAGATTTTGGATTTCAAAGTTTTTAGGTAAAATAGCACCAAGAAGCAAAAAGAGCTATTTATGATATCTGGTCGTGCTGGACCAGGACAAAGTCAAAAGTTAAGGCCGACCATGATGGAGCATGGGCTGGCTACAGAGAACCATTTAGGCCTGCTGAACCAAAGTACCTTAATCCTGGTTGAGGAGTGCCTGCGTGGATCCGCTTCAAAGATGTGTTGCGCAGCCGAGGCAATGCGTTGGTTTCAACGTGTGGCAAGGCTGCTGTGCGAGTTCCTGATGCATTGATGTTGAGTATCCAGTTGACGGGGCTTGTGATGTGTAGTCAAGTGTTGGGGATGTGAGGTGCAGCAGAGGAGATAGGTAGGTTCCAATGAGTGGTGAAGTTGCGATGCTGTGATCTGTCGTCAAGGCTGCTGTCGGGTAAGGCGATGTGCAGCGGTGGTTCCGAAGGGCAATGTATCCTTCCCCAATGTGGGAGGCTGCGGTGAGGTGAATTTTCTGCGTTGGGTCTAATCTACGCATCAGTGAGATGCATTGGTTCTGTTTCAAGATGTGCCGCTCAGCCAAGCAGATGAGTTAGTTCTACTCGCCAATGCATCACTCTTTAGAGGATGCATCAGTCCTGCTGGATATAACTCTTAGGCCCACTTTCAAAAGTCCAGGACTGAGGTAGCACTACTTGGCAGGGCAGACTCCCAGATGGCAGAGTCTAGGTGCGGAAGCAGGTTGGTTGGAAGTCTTTAATGTCCTTGAGACTTCAGATCAAGAGGCCAGCCAGCTAGCCCTTGGAGTCACTCAGGATTCAAGTGATGCTGGTCCACTCCCCTCACCCAGGTGAGAGGGCATCAGACAGCAGGTCAACACAGCAAGAAAGGAGTACAGAAGAACAGAAGTCCGGCAGAGTGGCAATTCTTTCAGCAGCACATCAGTCATTCTTCCTATCAGAGTCTTCACGGGTCTAGAAGTGTACTGAAATGGTGGTGTCAGAGGTCCAGTACTTATACCCAGTTGTGCCTTTGAAATGGTGAAGACTTCAAAGACATGCCTTTGAAGTGCACAGAGGTCCTCTCTTCCTGCCCTGGCTTCAGACTCACTACAGGGGGGTATGCACCCTTTTGTGTAGGGATCTAACACATTCTATTCAGGTGTAAGTGAGGTTGGGTCCAGTTCCTCCCTTCCCATCTTGCCATGATAGTCCATTAAGTTAAACCTAAGCTCCCATTGTGTGTGGCTGTCTAAGCGGAATACACCAAGCCCGACTGCCACCCACTCCAGACATTTGATCAGAGTCAGACAGCAGGCACCAAATGGCTAAAGTAAGAGAATGCCAACTTTGTAAAAGTGGCATTTTCAGAATTGCAATTTAAAATCCAACTTCACCATAAGTTTGGATTTTAAATTGTGATTCCAGAAATACCAGACTTGAATGAATTATCTCTTTACAATTGGGAATTACACGTATAAAATGTAATAAGGAAATCCCAAAGTTATCCTGTGGGAGAGATAGGCCTTACAGTAGTGAAAAACTAATTTGAGAGTTTTCCTCTACCGCAGACAGGTCCTAGGTTACTTGCACACACACAGAATTTTTTATGTTTCTCACTTCACCGAGAGAGATAAGCTGTTGCAGACAGTGTGGGAGGCGTGCAGTGTTCAAAGATGATAAAGTGAAGAATCCTGCCTCAGCTCTCATCGGAGCCTGCCCAGCTTCGTTGAGAGACCTCGACGAAGAGAGTGTAGCCAGAACCTACTCTGCAGGTGAAGAGAGGGGGAGCTTCTAGAAGTCTCTCTCTGTGTTAGTAAAGAGTATGAAGACAGAGACCTCATGGCGCTTTGACAGAAACTCTTCTAGAAGTGGACACACTGCCTGGAGCCCTTTCCTGGCTGGGAGCTCCTGCTGAGACTGTCAACGGGTTCCCCAGTCATGCTGGCAGGATGATGCAAGACAGACAGAAGGTAAAGTATTCCAAGTTGTATTTACTCATTCTTGTGTACATGCAGTTATCTTTCTATGCATTTATTCTTGTGGAAATATGTTTACTATATGCATTTATTTTACATGTGCATTATTGCCATTTGATATATGGGACCTTGCTGCAATAAATATTTCCCTTTACTTGACAAATGAGTGTTGAGCTCTGTTTATGTTGTATTTTGGTATTCTAAAGGGGCTAGAGTCCTATTTTGAAGAGTGTTCATGTTGTATCCTGGTGTTTTGAAGTCTTCCTTACAGGTTCTGAAGAGAAAGCAAGACATTCTCCCAGCAGCTAGCAAATTCTGCAGCTCTGGAAGTGACTCAGACTCTAGCAACCGGTCTGCTTCAGGAGCCTCATCCTCCCTTCCCTCAGGAGCAGACGCAATGATCTCCATGGCCATTACCTTCTCAGAGTCTGACTTTTCCTCCAAACAACTGTGTCCTGGTCTCTGCAAATCCAGTGCCATCTCAGTCCCACTCTAATACTGATGTGCAGCCTGTGCTCCGGTCCACACAGCTGATGTCGTCCAAGCCTTAAAGGCTTCTGGTCCTGAAAACAAGCCAGGGGCTATCAAATCATTGCCCAAGATACATCCAGCACCTTGCTTTTTCCGTACCCCAACATCAATCATGCCAGCCTTGCCATTGAGCTCAATCTCAACCCTGGCAAGCGGATACTCCATGCCCTCTCCACTGGTTACCATTCCTGTATCCTTGGTTCCAGGGAGTATCTATTCAGGCTTTAGGTATTTCCTCTGATCCATAGTGCGAAAGACTCCAGTATCACTTAGAGCAGGTACTTTCCGCCCATTGATACTAACCTCTTGCACAAATCCCACTGCATTAGGATGAATGTGCTTCAGAGCATCTGGGTCCCTCTTCCAAATGTCCATAGCTATTAGGTTGAGCACAAACTGTCCCTCTTGGGTACCTTCCTTCAAGTGTAACATGCATGTTTTCACAGGTGTTGCTGGGTCAAGTACCTTCTCTTGACAATCTCTCTTGTAGTATCCCATCTTGTGCCAGTTGAAACAAGTCTCCACCTTAGACTTAGAAGGACTTCCTTTCCGTCCCTTCTCAAGATGCTCCTTCTCAGATACACCATTACCATTCCCATGTTTCCTGAGTCCTCCTTGGGTCTTATGAGAATTACCCTGGCCCTTCCTTTACGCTTTGGAACTAGTCTCTGGAGACTTTCTGCCTCTTTGGCTTAGACCTATGTTCATCCAGCCCTTTGTGAATCCTGTTAACCAACCACTTGTCAGCTAACACTGCAAGTATTGTTGGATCTCCCTCTGTCAGATCAGACAAGTATTGCTTAAGTGGGATATAGCACTTTGCCTTGAGTCCCTCTGTCACCATCAACTGGTCAAGAGACTAAAAATCCTTGGCCTCCATCCCTCTTACCCACTCATTTCAGTCACACAACACATCATGAATCCAAGTCTCAAAAGGAACACCAGTCCTTCTCTTGCAGTCACAGCATTTCTGCAGGTATTGAGCTGGATTCAGCCCAAACCGCCTAATGAGACCTTCCTTTATTCACTCATAGCCCTTCTTCTTCTGCCACATATATCCTTTAGTGACGTCTGTCCCTTCCACTGGGACGCGCCTCATTGAGGCAGCTGCCTTGGACACCTCATTTAAGGCCTGCACTTTACAAGTGCCCTCAAAGCTCACAAGCCATTCCAAAATACACTGACCTTCCACATACACATGCACAAGAGTTTTTGGAATCTTGGTCACCACCTGGCCTGAACTGGAAGCAGAGTCACTTATACCAGATGGAGTTGTCATTGCTGCCATCCTAAGTTTTTCTCTTTCCATTTCTTCTATTTCTCCTCTCAATCTCTCTGGTTTTCCTCCCTTTCTCTCTGCTACTTCTCTCTCTCTCTCACAGTTTCTCTTCCCAGGCCCATTTATTCTGTTTCTCCCTTCTCCTCTCCTCTTGTTCCTGGTGAGGTAGCGCAAGCTTCTCCCTCTCAAAGTCTCCGGCTTTCTCATCCTCCTAAGTCTTAACTTTCTAAAGAGCCAACTGAAAGCTTGCGGCTCCCTGCTAGACTCAAATCACCCAAGTAGTTTACTCCTGGAATTGGGGACAGTTTTAGCCTAGAAATTCAAGGTGGTGTATACACCTGAGATATTCTAGAAACTAAAGATGGTGAGTGTCTTGGTAAATCTCTGGACAATGCATTAGAGGACACATTCAGCGCTAGGGGTGGGTGGTAAACTCAACTCCGCTGGTGGAGTTCACAGAGTTTTGCCAACTTTGCCCTCTGTTTGGAGCGCAGAGTTCAACAAAAATCTCCAACTCTGCAGCGAGCTGGAGTTTACAGGTGCCCGCTGCCCACCCCTAACTTACTAACTGAAGTTTTCAAAGGACGAGATCAGCAGGGCAGTTACAGAGGGTTTGAAAATGGTGTTTGCCAAAGGAGGTAGGAGTGGCCTACCAGTGCGAGGCCAGGAAGACAGTGGAGTCCAGCCTCAACTAGAGTGGCCTTGCGCTGGTGGGAGAATCATTTTTTCTGGCTGTACCATGCTGACAGTCTTCCTGTCCCGGCTGTGTCTGTGCTCAGTAACGGGGAAGCGAGTGGGACCCAGCAGGTGAGAGGCACGGAGCAGCTGCAGGGGTGGAGGCAGGTCCTGCCCAGCCGTGAGACCAGTGATGAGATGGGAGGGAGTGGCTCTGACTGTGGGACCTGTCAGACCCTGTGTGCCCCAGTCCCTGAACGTTAATTAATTCCTGCTACTGAACATGTCGCCCCCTCTGGAGTCTGTACACAACTGTATAACCCTATGTAAACAACTTCTTCCTTTGACATACACTCTTTACAAACCCTCTGTAACTGCCCTGCTGAACCCGTCCTTTCTGTAACTCCGCAAGCTCCTCCCAGGCCTACTCGGCATGTGTCTGGGATATATTTGTGCAAAGGAGATCCTAGAGCCTAAATCCTCTGCACTCTCTTCCTTGGTTCCCTCCCAGAGTCAGCTATAGCCTCCTCCATTTCACCCACTATCTCAAACTGGTCCCTAATGAAATTAGCAATGAATATCTCCCTGTCCCCACTCCTAGGAATCCTCCGCCCTCAGTCTCTAAATCCTTCATCGGATCTATCGACATGGTGCTGAGGTCGATTACCAAACCTTTGTTCCCCATTACCTGTGTGTGTCGCCCAAAAAACCTGGACATATTTCAGTGCTGATGCAGATTTGAAATAGACAATGCCACCTCTGTATTTTAAATGTTAGGCACCCCACAACTTGCCACCAATTGTCAGAACCCCTTTCAGAGGGCCATGGGTCATGCAGGGGCTTCTGGGCCCAACCATGGTGGCTGAGGCCTTTTACCCCTGATGTCCCAGGGCCTGACCTACTATGGATCCCACTCAACTGTGCAAAGTACCCCTTCTGCACCTGACTCTCAGTGGTAGCTGTGGTAGAGCAGTCAAGACTCCTTCAGGGGGGATGTAGATATGTCAGTGAACACAAATCATAAATGAAAGTGCAAACAGTACGAACAATAAATCAATGTCCAGCAAAATAATTGTTTGTATAAGAAAAAGTAGCATTATATTTCTAACTCTACAAATCCTGCTTGGAAAATTTGGGCAGCTCGTGGTACATGTGACAGCATAAGGAAGGTGCAGGCTCACTCTCCGGAGTGGCGCGTCCTGCTCTCCCCAGTGATTGGAGCAGCTTCCAGCTCACAGTGACACGGTATGTCAAGTTTCCCCAATGGGGGAATTCAATCCTTTGGCTCCCGAGTGGAGGCCTGCAAGGGTGCGTCATCTTCCTCGACACCCTCCTGGTCCTTGGGGGTCAGTCAGGGCAGATCTCTAGATGCAGCTAGAAGCGGTGGTTGCAGCCTCACTCCCCTCCCGGGCGACGGCCTGATTTCTTTGGTGATTTGATCCCAGCAGCACCCTCTGACACACGGGGTTGCCATAGTACCTTCCAGATGCAACATAGACTCCTCAGGTGCAATTATCCACACCACTGTGACACCACTGTGACACCTCCTGGCATACAGGGTCGCCGCGCAGGTCTTCATGACTCCTGGCTTGCTGGTCATGCAACTACTCCAACGTTGACCCCTCTGGCATACGGGGTCACCGCAACAAGGACGTGTGGTCTCAGCACTCTCTACAGAGTACACCTACCATTGTATTCCAACACACCTGCGATCATACACCCACAAACACATCCACTATCTTAGGCAACATGTACACTACTTAAATCCTTAATGTGAGAAGTTGGCCTGGTATATGCTGTCCACTAATTATAGTGGGCACCTTGCACCAGTCCAAACAACCCCTTATTGGAGATAGGTTAAAGACAACCTTATTGAAAGCTATCCTAGTGGTAGCTATGGAGAGCAGCCTTCAGGCTAAGTCTTGAAGGAATGTAAAGCAGCTTGTTTTACCAGTCTATAATCTCTTGAGTGATCAAATGAAAGAGCACCACACCAGGTATATATTCAAAATATATGTATTTATTACTAAACACACCCTCTAGTCTCTTTATGAGGCTAGAGTTCGAAGTACATAAGTTAGAAGTTATTTAAACACAGTAATAGCACAAATACACGTTTGGGCCCTAGGGGCGTACCAAACCATATACCAATAAAGTGGTATAAGAACCACGACTGAACTAGACACTAGGCCTAGAGCCTCTAGAAGTGCTTGGACCACAAGGAACCACCCAAGGTAGTGACACAGGGGACCCACGGGGGACGCGTGCAGTGTAAATACACAACCGCGATACGCCGTTGACTTCTATGGAGAAAGTCGTGATCGGGAAATTAAAGAAAAGGGACACTTAAAGGAGGACTTGGAGCAAACCCTTTGAGATCTAGGACTTTGAAGAGTCTCTACCCACGGGAGCACCGGAGTACTCGTGTTACCTCACCCAGGAAGCCGGGTGCATAGGTGCCTTTCGGGGTCGGGTTTCGTCGTCGATTTGAATGGCGATCTGCTGCAAAGTGCTGCTGGCGACCAAGTGAAAAGTGTCCGGGTGGATCCAAGAGTGGATCGGAGTTCTGAAGAACCTGAAAGCAGAGGGGACAGAGTCTGGGTCACTAGCCAGTGACCAGGAAGGTGATGGACAGATGCCCACCGATGTCGAGTGCTTCAGGTGCGTTGATGGTCGTCTTGACTCTTCAGCCACGAGGTCCAGGAGGTGTTGTCGGTGACCAGGAGCAGGATTCGGGCTGGTACACGATGTTTGTCGAGTGCTGAGGTGTCGGCGACTGGATTGGACCCAACAAGCCTTGGCAACGGCAAGTCTCGATGCAGAGGAAGATCGTCGATGGTGCAGACCAGCAAGGTCTAGGGAACTCACCCAGCAAGGGTAAGTGAGGGCAGGCCTGGAGCCACCAGGATGCCAAGTAAGAAAAAGATTGGCCTTCGTTAAGGGCTACTAGCCAACGGGCTAGCGACCGCAAAGGAGCCTCGAGACGTCGCACGTGGATCTGGCTCACAGGACACTCGTGGAGTGGAGGCCAGTGATCTTCGGTGCAGTTGGTGCTGGAGGCTAGGACTACTAGGAGCCCAAAGCACGACTTCGGGGGAGACCCAGAAGAGGATGCACTTGCAAATGTGCTCGGTGTCCAGGGGTCACGGTCTCAAGTCACCCACAATAGCTACGGGCCTCAGCTTTGCTGGGGACTCAGGGTAGCCTCGGGGAAGTCTGAGAATCCACCTCTGGTGATGCGATGACTTCGGCGTCCGACGGGAGCTTCAGAAATGTGAACCGGACAGATGCTTCTTTGGTGCCTGCCAAGCAGGGGAGTCACTCCTTGACCCCAAGGGAGATTCTTCTGTCCTCTAATCATGAGTAGAGCGTCGAAGGTCCAGGATTCAGTTTCAGAGTTTCATCCAGGGATAATCTAAAGTCCTAAGGACTGGGTTCCTATACTTATACTAAGTATAGGGATTGGACTACTCTGTGGCCCCACCTATGGGTGGGTCAGGGCAGAGGGGTGGCTACACCCCTTTCCTTTGTCCAGTTCGCGCCAAAGCAGGGGCTGCAAGCCCCTGATCTGGTTTGAACTGGGGTATGCACAGGGACACCAAGTGTGCCCCCAGTGCAGGACTTCAAAGCACCCGAAAGTGCTCCCGCCCAGCCCCAATACACATTATCCTGTCTGGGGAGGTGGTCACACCTCCCTGGGACAGGAAACCTATTGTCCAGGCCTCCCCTGCCGGAGTTTCGTCCAGCAGCAGGAGGCCAGACTCGTGTCTGTGGCAGCAGCATCCATTTTGTGATGCCAGGGCTTTGGAAAGAAGTTACCGGGCTAGCCAGAGATAACATGTCTTTCCCTCTAGAAGGGTGGAATGCTACCCCCGCCGCCAGAATTGGCGGGGGGGTAGTATTCCAAGATGTTTGACATCAAACACGACATGTTTAGGTGCAGCCATTCCAAAGTTAGCATTTAACGCGAGGTTATAATGCGCTTAAGAGTATATGGTCAGGCTGCACTACAAACAGCATCAGAGAAGGGTCTCCGAATGCTGCAGAGGGGCCCTGCTCATGCAGGGGCACCCTCTCACATAGGAACCATGCACTCTGCCTTTAGGATTGATAAGGCCTGCCTTAGGAGTGACTTATAGGTTTATATGTGTGTATGTATTTAGTGATATAGGTAACCTATATCACAGTAAGGGGTGCATGCACCACCTTACCCAGGCTGCAGTAGCAGACCTGTGGTGTCAGTTTGGATGGCCTTCCAGGGGTGGCATAATACATGCTGCAGCCCCTGGCAGGCCTCTGAGGTACCTATGCCCTTGGTACATAGTATACCATATACTAGGGACTTATAAGGGCACTCCAGATTCCAATCAGTGATGTGCCTAAGGCACATGGAAACCATTTTAGAGAGGAAGCAGCTAGGCTGGGGTTCTGATTAGCAGGGCCCCAGCCAGACTAATGTCGAAAAACAGTGAAGCATCAGCAAAAAGTGGGGGTACCCATGTGAAGCAGATCCTACTCTCCTACACAACCCCCCAAACGTAGGGACATTAAACTAACCTTGCCCAGTTAAGTCTTCATGTTCTAAGTGGAAGTACCTAGAGAGTCCATCTGCATTGGCATGGTTACTCCCAGGTCTATGTTCCACTGTAAAGTCCATCCCCTGTAGGGAAATGGACCACCTAAGCAGTTTGGGGTTTTCACCCTTCATTTGTTTTAGCCATAAGAGGGGCTTATGGTCTGTCTGAACCAGGAAGTGTGTACCAAACAAGTATGGCCTCAACTTCTTCAGAGCCCAGACCACAGCAAAGGCCTCCCTCTCTATGGCTGACCAACGTTTCTCTCTAGGGGTCAGCCTTCTGCTAATGAAAGCTACTGGCTGATCCTGACCTTGCACATTCAATTGTGACAGTACAGCCCCTACCCCCAATTCAGATGCATCAGTTTGAACAATGAACTTCTTGGAGTAATCAGGACTCTGTAGAATGGGAGCAGTGCACATGGCCTGCTTCAGGTCATCAAATGCCTTTTGACAGCTAACTGTCCACTGAACCTTTTGGGCATTTTCTTAGAAGTTAAGTCATTCAGGGGTGTCACTATTGATCCATACCCCTTGACAAATCTCCTATAGTACCCAGTCAGGCCTAAGAAGGCTCTCACCTGAGTCTGGGTAGTGGGAGCAGTCCAGTCCAGGATAGTCTGGATCTTGCTCTGCAAAGGGTGAACCTGGCCCCCACCCACAAGGTGGCCCAGGTACACAACCTGACTCTGCCCTATCTGGCACTTAGTGGCCTTGATAGTCAGGCCTGCCTTTTGCAGGGCCTGTAAAACATTCCTGAGGTGGACCAGGTGATCCTCCCAGGTGGAGCTAAAGACAGCAATATCATCTAGATATGCTGCACTATAGGCTTCCAGACCTGTGAGAACTGTATTCACCAACCTCTGGAAAGTGGCAGGTGCATTCTTCAGACCAAAGGGCATCACCACAAATTGATAATGCCCACTAGGGGTTGAGAATGCTGTTTTGGGCTTTGCAGTATCAGCTAGTCTGATCTGCCAGTAGCCAGCTGTCAAGTCAAATGTGCTGAGATATTTGGCAGAGGCCAAAGTATCTATGAGCTCATCTGCCCTTGGTATTGGATGGGCATCAGTCCTAGTGACTGCATTGAGACCCCTGTAGTCCACACAAAACCTCATCTCTCTTTTTCCACCACTGGTGTGAGGTTTTGGCACAAGGACCACTGGACTAGCCCAAGGGCTATCTGAGGGTTCAATAACTCCCAATTCCAACATTTTCTGGACTTCAGTCCTGATACAGTCCCTGACATGGTCAGGTTGCCTATAAATCTTATTTTTAATAGGCAGACTGTCCCCAGTGTCCACTTCATGAGTGCACCAGGTGGTCTGACTGGGTGTCAGTGAAAACATATGTCTAAACTGATTGAGAACTTGTCTGCAATCAGTTTGTTGCTGGGTAGTGAGGCTGCCTGCCAAGGCTACACCATCTACTGACCCATCGTCAGGGTTCTGTGAGAGCAGGTCAGGGAGTGGGTCACTCTCTTCTTCCTGCCCTTCATCAGTAGCCATGAGCAAGCCCATGTCTGCCCTGTCCACATATGGTTTTAACCTGTTGACATGGAGAACCCTGTGGGGACTCCTGGGTGTTCCTAGGTCTACTAAGTAGGTAACCTCACCCTTCTGCTCAACAATAGTGTGGGGTCCACTCCATTTGTCTTGGAGAGCTGCTGGGGCCACTGGCTCCAACACTCCACACCTTCTGTCCTGGCTGGTAAACAGTCAGAACAGCTCTTTGGTCATGCCAGGCCTTTTGAAGTTCCTGGCTAGCCTCAAGGTTTTTGGTTGCCTTTTTCATATACTCAGCCATCCTGGAGCGGAGACCAAGTACATAGTCCACTATATCTTGCTTTGGGGGCTTGAGAGGTAACTCCCATCCTTCCTTCACCAAGCACAGTGGACCCCTCACAGGGTGGTCAAACAGAAGTTCAAAAGGGCTGTAACCAACCCCCTTCTGAGGCACCTCCCTATATGCGAATAAAAGGCAGGGCAAGAGTATGTCCCATCTACGCCTAAGCTTTTCTGGGAGCCCTTTAATCATGCCCTTCAAGGTTTTGTTGAATCTCTCAACTAAACCATTGCATTGTGGGTGATAGGGTGTGGTGAACTTATAAGTCACTCCACACTCCTTCCACATTGCTTTTAAGTACCCAGACATGAAGTTAGCACCCCTGTCTGATACTACCTCCTTAGGAAAGCCCACTCTTGAGAAAATTCCCAGGAGGGCCCTTGCCACCACAGGTGCTGTAGTGGTCCTGAGGGGAATAGCTTCTGGGTACCTGGTGGCATGATCCACTACCACCAGGATAAACCTGTGCCCAGATGCTGTTTGGGGATCCATGGGACCAACAATGTCAATCCCTACCCTTTCAAAGGGCACCCCCACCACAGGTAGTGGTATCAGGGGGCCTTTGTAGTGCCACCTGCCTTGCCACTGGCCTGGCAGGTTACACAGGAGCGACAAAACTCCTTGGTGTCTTCAGACATGTGGGGCCAGTGAAAGTGAGGGACAATTCTGTCCCAAGTCTTGTTCTGGCCCAGGTGACCTGCTAAGGGAATATCATGGGCTAGGGTCAATAGGAAGCCCCTGAACTTCAGAGGTATAACCAACCTCCTGGTAGCACCAGGCTTGGGGTCTCTACTCTCTGAGTACAGGAGTCCATCGTCCCAATACACTGTATGGGGACCACTAGCTTTCCCAGCAGCCTCAGCAGCAGCTTGCTGTCTGAGGGGTTCAAGGGAGGGGCAGCTCTGCTGCTCCTGGCTCAGATCTGCCCTAGAAGGTCCCCCTGTCCCCAAGAACTCAACCTGGTCAGGTTCAAGTTCCTCTGGGACAGTTCCTTCTTCAGGACTGAGATCATCCCCCTCAAGGGACTGATCTTCCGCCTGAGCCAAGGGGGAAGGCACTGCCTTAACCCTACTACTCCTCCTCTTGGAAGGCACTTGGTCCATTCTTCCAGAATCCAAGGCCTGTTCAGTGCTAGACATTTTGGCTTGTGACCTGGTCACAGCAAACACATCTGCAGGGATCCCCAGCATTTCTGCATGGGTCCTGAGCTCCACTTCTGCCCAAGCAGAAGTCTCTAAGTCATTGCCAAGCAAGCATTCGACTGGTAGGTTTGCACTCACCACAACCTTCTTAAAGCCAGTTACCCCTCCCCAGGAGAAGTTAACAACTGCCAGAGTATGGTCTGTTCTGACATTGCTAGCATTGGTCACTTGGTACATCTCACCAAGTATAACTTGCCCAGGATTCACAAGGTCTTGTGTCACCATGGTGACACTTGCCCCTGTGTCCCTAAATGCCAAAGCCTCTCGTCCATTGATTAAAGGCTGTTGTCTGTACTTGCCCAGATTACTGGGACTCACAGAGGAGGTCACATCCATGCCTCCATCACAGACTAACACAGCCTGAGTCAGTTCTCTGACTAGGTCAGAGCCCAACTCAGTACCCAGGGTGAACCCTACTAAACCCTTGGCTGGAGCACTCCCACCAACTGTACTAGGGGGAACAGGTGCCTTAGGGGCATTGGTGGGTGCTGGACTTGAGTCTTTGGACTTGGTGCAATCACTGGTCCAGTGGGTCTTTTGCTTACAGACCTTGCACCATGGTTTTCTTTGGCCTTTCCCTTTGGTAGACTGTGAATCCCCACCAGAAGAAGATTTTTGGGGGCCTGATGAAGACTTTTGATCTTTACCCTTCTCCCCACCCTTTTCAGAGTTCTTAGCATCTTGCTTCTTGGTTTCCCCACCTTGGTTCTGTACCTTCTGCTTCACCCTGGTTCTGACCCATTTGTCTGCCTTCTTTCCCAATTCTTGGGGAGAGGTCAGATCAGAGTCTACCAGGTATTGATGCAACAGCTGATTTTGACAGTTATTAAGAATCTGCTCCCTCATTATCAGATTGTACAATCCTGAGAAGTCACACACCTTACTGCCCATCAACCAGCCTTCCAGAGCCTTGGCAGAACAATCCACATAGTCTACCCAGTCTTGAGTCTGTGCTTTTGGGTATCTCTGAACTTCAACCTGTACTGTTCAGTGGTTAGGCCAAACCCATCAATAAGAGCACTCTTCAAGACCTTGTAATTATCAGCATCCTCCTCTCTAACAGCGAGGAGCTTATCTCTACCTTTGTCTGCAAAGGAGAGCCACAAGATTGCTGCCCACTGCTCCTGAGGGACCTTCTGTACCTTACAGGCCCTCTCTAGAGCAGTTATCCACTTGTGGATGTCATCCCCATTCTGATAGGGAGGGACAATCTTGCTCAGGTTCCTATGGTCATAGGACCTTTCCCTATCTCTAGGGACATGGCTGCCACCATGGGACTCTAGTCCCAACTTTCTTTTCTCTCTAAAGAGATCTAGGGACTCCCTGTCTAAGGCTACTTGCTTCCTTCTGAGTTCAAGCTGAGCTTCCTCATATTGAATCAGCCTTGTTCTCCTCTCATGAGAGGATTCCCTCCTATGAGATGAGACAGAGCTCCCTATAGAGGTGCCAGAGTGGTTAGACTCCTGAGAAGGAGATCTAGACTTTCTGGGCACACTCTTAATCCTTCCTGGGGGACAAAGAGGGCATCATCCTGATCATCCTCTTCATCTTCCTCAGGAGGGATTGGGTTATCCAGGTCAGGGCCATTGTCACCCTCCTGGCCAGTTTCAGAGGGGGGCTGGGGGTATTTCTACCCCTGGTCCCATCCTCATCTTCTGCCCCACCCTCAGCTCCTACCCCTTCAGTCCCCAAGGGCTTACTAAGGTCATAAGCCACCAACAACTCCTTAAGGTGTTGGGTGGTGGGGCTTTGGCCTGTCCTTATTTTTCTCAAGTTGCATAAAGCTCTCAATTCCAAGAATGGGAGTGTATCATACTTGGAGGGTGGAAGCTCAGTGGCTTCCTGCAAGGATTCTTTAGATCCTACCCTTAAAGACATTACTAGTGTGGTGTGGTGTATGCACTACCTACTCTAGTGTGGCCTACTAAACTCTCTTGAGTTGTAGAAAGGGTTGTGCTATCCCTTAACACACAACTCTAAGTTCAGTAGAACTTACTGTATTCTAAGCTTAAATTATATGTACCTTAGGTACCTTTAGTGGTTTTCAGTTGATCAATTCAATTGAGATTATCTGGTAAAACAATAGCAAGCTGGAATCCCACACGCTGCACACCAATGTGAGAAGTTGGCCTGGTATATGCTGTCCACTAATTATAGTGGGCACCTTGCACCAGTCCAAACAACCCCTTATTGGAGATAGGTTAAAGACAACCTTATTGAAAGCTATCCTAGTGGTAGCTATGAAGAGCAGCCTTCAGGCTAAGTCTTGAAGGAATGTAAAGCAGCTTGTTTTACCAGGCTATAATCTCTTGAGTGATCAAATGAAAGAGCACCACACCAGGTATATATTCAAAATATATGTATTTATTACTAAACACACCCCTCTAGTCTCTTTATGAGGCTAGAGTTCGAAGTACATAAGTTAGAAGTTATTTAAACACAGTAATAGCACAAATACACGTTTGGGCCCTAGGGGCGTACCAAACCATATACCAATAAAGTGGTATAAGAACCACGACTGAACTAGACACTAGGCCTAGAGCCTCTAGAAGTGCTTGGACCACAAGGAACCACCCAAGGTAGTGACACAGGGGACCCACGGGGGACGCGTGCAGTGTAAATACACAACCGCGATACGCCGTTGACTTCTATGGAGAAAGTCGTGATCGGGAAATTAAAGAAAAGGGACACTTAAAGGAGGACTTGGAGCAAACCCTTTGAGATCTAGGACTTTGAAGAGTCTCTACCCACGGGAGCACCGGAGTACTCGTGTTACCTCACCCAGGGAAGCCGGGTGCATAGGTGCCTTTCGGGGTCGGGTTTCGTCGTCGATTTGAATGGCGATCTGCTGCAAAGTGCTGCTGGCGACCAAGTGAAAAGTGTCCGGGTGGATCCAAGAGTGGATCGGAGTTCTGAAGAACCTGAAAGCAGAGGGGACAGAGTCTGGGTCACTAGCCAGTGACCAGGAAGGTGATGGACAGATGCCCACCGATGTCGAGTGCTTCAGGTGCGTTGACGGTTGTCTTGACTCTTCAGCCACGAGGTCCAGGAGGCGTTGTCGGTGACCAGGAGCAGGATTCTGGCTGGTACACAATGTCTGTCGAGTGCTGAGGTGTCGGCGACCGGATTGGACCCAACAAGCCTTGGCAACGGCAAGTCTTGATGCAGAGGAAGATCGTTGATGGTGCAGACCAGCAAGGTCTGGGGAACTCACCCAGCGAGGGTAAGTGAGGGCAGGCCTGGATCAACCAGGATGCCAAGTAAGAAAAAGATTGGCCTTCGTTAAGGGCTACTAGCCAACGGGCTAGCGACCGCGAAGGAGCCTCGAGACATCGCACGTGGATCTGGCTCACAGGACACTCATGGAGTGGAGGCCAGTGATCTTCGGTGCAGTTGGTGCTGGAGGCTAGGGATACTCGGAGCCCAAAGCACGACTTCGTGGGAGACCCAGAAGAGGATGCACTTGCAAATGTGCTCGGTGTCCAGGGGTCACAGTCTCAAGTCACCCACGATAGCTACGGGCCTCAGCTTTGCTGGGGACTCAGGGTAGCCTCGGGGAAGTCTGAGAATCCACCTCTGGTGATGCGATGACTTCGGCGTCCGACGGGAGCTTCAGAAATGCGAACCGGACAGATGCTTCTTTGGTGCCTGCCAAGCAGGGGAGTCACTCCTTGACCCCAAGGGAGATTCTTCTGTCCTCTAATCGTGAGTAGAGCGTCGAAGGTCCAGGATTCAGTTTCAGAGTTTCGTCCAGGGATAATCTAAAGTCCTAAGGACTGGGTTCCTATACTTATACTAAGTATAGGGTTGGACTACTCTGTGGCCCCACCTATGGGTGGGTCAGGGCAGAGGGGTGGCTACACCCTTTCCCTTTGTCCAGTTCGCGCCAAAGCAGGGGCTGCAAGCCCCTGATCCGGTTTGAACTGGGGTATGCACAGGGACACCAAGTGTGCCCCCAGTGCAGGACTTCAAAGCACCCGAAAGTGCTCCCGCCCAGCCCCAATACACATTATCCTGTCTGGGGAGGTGGTCACACCTCCCTGGGACAGGAAACCTATTGTCCAGGCCTCCCCTGCCGGAGTTTCGTCCAGCAGCAGGAGGCCAGACTCGTGTCTGTGGCAGCAGCATCCATTTTGTGATGCCAGGGCTTTGGAAAGAAGTTACCGGGCTAGCCAGAGTTAACATGTCTTTCCCTCTAGAAGGGTGGAATGCTACCCCCGCCGCCAGAATTGGCGGGGGGTAGTATTCCAAGATGTTTGACACCAAACACGACATGTTTAGGTGCAGCCATTCCAAAGTTAGCATTTAACGCGAGGTTATAATGCGCTTAAGAGTATATGGTCAGGCTGCACTACAAACAGCATCAGAGAAGGGTCTCCGAACGCTGCAGAGGGGCCCTGCTCATGCAGGGGCACCCTCTCACATAGGAACCATGCACTCTGCCTTTAGGATTGATAAGGCCTGCCTTAGGAGTGACTTATAGGTTTATATGTGTGTATGTATTTAGTGATATAGGTAACCTATATCACAGTAAGGGGTGCATGATGCACCACCTTACCCAGGCTGCAGTAGCAGACCTGTGGTGTCAGTTTGGATGGCCTTCCAGGGGTGGCATAATACATGCTGCAGCCCCTGGCAGGCCTCTGAGGTACCTATGCCCTTGGTACATAGTATACCATATACTAGGGACTTATAAGGGCACTCCAGATTCCAATCAGTGATGTGCCTAAGGCACATGGAAACCATTTTAGAGAGGAAGCAGCTAGGCTGGGGTTCTGATTAGCAGGGCCCCAGCCAGACTAATGTCGAAAAACAGTGAAGCATCAGCAAAAAGTGGGGGTACCCATGTGAAGCAGATCCTACTCTCCTACACTTAAAACCAACATCATGCACCAACTCACATAAGGAAATAAAATACAATTTGATATTCTATAACAGAGCTAATAATGAAAGGGAATTATGATTGAATAATATGTTAACTTTGGCTTCATCACGATACATAAAAAAGTGCTGCAATTCATAAGTTTATGTGCTGCATCAACTTGTTTCTCAAATCTACTCATGAAGTGAACCTCACTATAAAACCTATTTTGTCAACAAAGGTCTGTTATTTGCTGCATAGGTTTGGCTCTAGGCTGCTAACCACTTTATTCCAACTTGAATTAGACTAATTACACAGAATTATCTAAATATACATATAAGTACATATATCTGATGAAAAATGCACTTGTGTTATATAGTGACTACCTGTGGAAGGTCAGTTCTCTTTTACATATTTTACAGGTCAGGATTATTATACTCTACATATTCCTTCATGCATCAGTCAGTAATTTTTGTTTCGGCACATAGCCATAAAGGAATAAATAAATAACTTAATATAATGGATAAAAACAAATGCACACAACATATAAATTCATGTAGAAATTCAACCAAATATACCAAAACACTATACATACAGTATTTCTACTGCCCATGATAAAATATACATGGAATACAAAAATACAAATTAAAATCAGTAAAATCTTAAAATCCTTAAAACTACCAACCTCATTAGAATAATAAGCAAAGTAAACCCACTAGCTAGATAAATGTTTCTGCCGGTACCGCCATATATGAATCAACAATTGAGAGACAAGAAACACAATGCATTGACTGGCGGTGCTTCTTAAAATCCTAAATGCAATCCTAAAATTCCTCATCCCCAGGTTACGAAAAAACAGTAAAATCCACTTGTTTCTAATTACTCTGTAATCTGGGCTCACAAATATGACATACTCAGTCAACTCCTCAACCCGAGGACAAAATGGACAAGAGCTATCACACTCACTTGAAATGTGGTTCCATTTGGCTGTGAAAGCACGTAGGGGAAGAGTCCCAAAGCGAAATTTAACATATATGGTCTTTGCCAGTGGTGGTTCGATCTCATCTAGACTTGCTTCCATCAACTTGTTTCTCAAACCAATTTACGAAGTGAACCTCACTATAAAAACTTATTTGGTTAACAAAGGTCTGTTATTTGCTGCATGTTTTTGGCTCTAGGCTGCTAACCAACTTGAATTAGACTAATTACACAGAATTAGCTAAATATACTTATTAGTACATGTACCTGATGAATAATGCACTTATATAGTGACTATCTGTGGAAGGTCAGTCAGTTCTCTTTTAAATATTTTACGGGTCAGTATTATTATACTCTACATCTTCCTTTATCCATCACATTATGCATTACATTGAAAATGCATTCACACATTTCTTTTCTTCACTCACAAACCCAGTTTGTATTATAATTTTTCAAAGCACATAGACAAACATGGGGAATGTGTAACAGATCTGACATTGCATGCCAATGAACAAAAGATTCTTGACAGACAAAATCCTTGGTTGTTATAAGAATGTGAATGAGGAAATATTGACCACTTTCAGGACATTCTGCAAGGCATTATATTTTACCAGAAAATGTGTCAGCAATGTTTTTTACCATAATAGAGCTGAGAGGTCCATTGTGAGATCCACTTTGGGGGCCACAGAACAAATAGGAGCTACTGGGCCACAGCCATGGAGGATGAGGTTAACTTGCCTCTGATATCCTGGGTTCCATCTTACTATGGCACTGCAAATCTGGGCCAACTGCAACACCTTCAGCACTTGACTCTCAGTAGTAGCAATGGTGAGCAGTCACAGGCTTGTCAGTGAGATTAGTGTGGGGGTTCCACAGGATAAGCAATCAACAAATACACACCAGTGTAATAGCATGATTAGCTTGCCCAGTGTAAAAAGAGAAAACTCAATGCTATACACTACTAACAATTACCACATACTCACAGCCTATGGTACTTAACTTCTGTTTCCCTATGAGGATGTCCCCTCTGTCCCCTTCCTCCTCCCTTAGACTAAGTTTAAATTTAAGCACTAGTGTAGCACTCCCCCAACTTTCATCTAGTAGGTACTAGCAGGCTGTCAGCATCTCAGTGTTTGTCTCACCCACAGTTCAAGCCCACAGAAGGCCTCATTTTGGCCTCCCCTCTTCAGTCCTGGTCCTCTTACAGTGGGGGAAAACATCTCAATAGCAAGGCTGTCTCAAGTGGCTGCTTCACTATTTACAAGGAGAAACGGACCACAAAGCATTGTCTAGAGGCACTGGCAGCGTTCTGCCATCTTCAGTTGGTGATCCTTTTCTGGGCACACAGCATCAGCAGCAGATGGGCCTGCAGGTCGTGGTAGAGCCTCCTTCCTCCTTTACTGGGTGAGTTGTCAATTCAGTGGCTTGGTTCTACCGAGGCCGAGGCAACAATGTAGCTCACTTCTAGTCACAGGTCTGAGGACCTCAGCCAAGTTGCTTCATAGTGCTCTAATGCAGCAGCTGCACCTTGGTTAAATAGGGTGCACTTCTGATCAGTCCCTCAGCAGCTGCACAGTCACTTGGGCACACAATGGCAAGAGCTTCGAGGCAACAGCTTCACTTCTAGCACAGGCACATGTTTGCCAAGTCTTTTTGTTCAGGCACACTTGTGGCAAGTGCCATGAGATTATACAGGTCTCTTCTTTAGCAACGCAGACTGCTGTGCACACTTGTGGCAAGTGCCCTGGCTGCGACAGCAGAGTCAATTCAGGCATGCTTGGCAAGTTCCAGGATATAGCTATAGTTTATTCTACAGGTACACTTGGGGCAAGTGCCACAGCTGTGACAGATGATTGATAGGGCAGATCTGTCCGAACACCCTTCAGCAGTGTCAGGAATCATTTGCTTCAGTGCTAGTTACCTGATCCTAGCTTGGAACGCATCAGTCACACTTCAATAAGTCTCTGTTAGACAAACCAACAACACCTGGGTCGACTGCTCATTCCCATGTGTTCAGTGCATGGCCCATTGTAGTTTTCCCTATGTTAGCCTAACTGTGAACGTTGCAGGTGCATTTGCTTTGCACACGTTACTATATAAACATGTTTATCTTTGTGCCACATTGTATTTTCACACAGAACTTGCAGCTGTTTTTAAGTTTTGTTCTTTCCTAGGATTTAGTCTGGACACAGAAGAAAAGGTCAAACAACAATGTCCCTTGTTATTTCTTTCTGGTCAGGCATGAGCATGTAGACACAACACATGAGTGCAGCAGTTGTTTGTGAGCATATAGGCCTTGTCATATAGGTTTGCACAGTGATGTAACATACATAGAGAGAGAGACTTTCTCAGAGGAGATCACAGCTGTACCTGGGTTGTAGAATGTCCACCTTTGTATGCTAAGGTATGGGCTCTGCTACTAATGCCAGAGATCTTTGCAGTATAATCATTCTACTTCTGTAGAAGTGGAGTGGGGTTAGGCTAATCTGTCTTATAATATGATAGACTTTTCAAAATATATGGTTTACTGACTCTGCTGAAGGTATTTTTGTTAAGCATTTTGCTTTTTGATTGTGGCACGAAAACTGCATTCTAGAGCACAATAGTTTAAATAACCAATTCAAACTTTCTCCGTGTCTCTGTTGTATCTTATTGTGGATGAAAAGGGGTGTCCTGTTACTGCAATCTTTGAGAGGGTCGGGAGTGTTGTGTTCTGGAATGTCGATTCACTTGTCTCTCTGGATATGGTTAGGATGGCAAGTGAGACACTATAGCACGGGTACTCATAGTACGGCCCGCGGGCCGCCAGCGGCCCGGCAAGCCTTCCTTGGCGGCCCGCGGACCTTGCAGCTATCCTACCTGTGTTTTTTTTTTTTTAAAGTGTCCGCAAACACCGCAGGTTGCAGCAGCGCTCTATGGGGGCCGGGCGATTCTTTAAAATACCATTCACTTGTTAATGAGTGGAGATGCAGGGGCGCTAAGAAGAGGTGAAATACAACAAAGCCTCATTAACAAGTGAATGGTCTTTTAAAGACCTGTGAAGTACTCGGGTGCGGCTGTGTGTGTGCCCGGGAAGCTGTCTCAGCCCAGCCCGAGCTGACACACTGACACACACGCGGGGTGAGGTGACAGAGGGTGACAGAGCGAGGGAGACAGACAGAGGGAGACAGACAGAGAGGGGGAGACAGAGGGTGAAAGACAGAGGGAGGGAGACAGAGAGAGGGAGACAGAGGGAGACAGAGAGAGAGGGAGACAGAGGGAGGGGGAGACAGAGGGAGGGAGAGGGAGACAGAGGGAGGGAGACAGAGGGAGACAGAGGGAGAGGGAGCCAGAGAGAGGGAGCCAGAGAGAGGGAGACAGAGAGAGAGAGGGAGACAGAGAGAGAGGGAGACAGAGAGAGAGGGGGAGAGGGAGGGAGACGGAGAGGGAGACAGAGGGAGACAGAGGGAGGGAGAGGGAGACAGAGGGAGAGAGAGGGAGACAGAGGGCAACAGACAGAGGGATGGAGACAGACAGAGGGAGACAGAGAGGGAGACAGAGAGGGAGGGAGACAGAGAGGGAGGGAGACAGAGGGAGGGAGACAGAGGGAGGGAGACAGAGAGGGAGGGAGTCAGGGGGAGGGAGTCAGGGGGAGGGAGACAGAGGGAGGGAGACAGAGGGAGGGAGACAGAGAGGGAGACAGAGAGAGGGAGACAGAGAGGGGG
Source organism: Calotriton arnoldi (assembly GCA_963921515.1). Classification (NCBI taxonomy): domain Eukaryota; kingdom Metazoa; phylum Chordata; class Amphibia; order Caudata; family Salamandridae; genus Calotriton; species Calotriton arnoldi. The sequence continues at coordinate 1,515,537 of CAWUFW010003117.1, forward strand.
GGAGACAGAGAGGGAGACAGAGGGAGAGAGAGGGAGACAGAGGGAAACAGAGGGAGAGAGAGGGAGACAGCGGGCAACAGACAGAGGGAGGGAGACAGACAGAGGGAGACAGAGAGGGAGGGAGACAGAGAGAGGGAGACAGAGGGAGGGAGACAGAGGGAGGGAGTCAGGGGGAGGGAGAGGGAGACAGACAGAGGGAGCCAGAGGGAGGGAGGGAGCCAGAGGGAGGGAGACAGAGAGGGAGGGAGACAGAGTGGGAGACAGAGAGAGAGGGAGACAGAGAGAGAGGGAGACAGAGAGAGGGAGACAGAGAGGGAGACAGACAGAGGGAGAGAGAGAGAGAGAGACAGAGGGAGGGAGACAGAGGGAAACAGAGGGAGAGAGAGGGAGACAGAGGGCAACAGACAGAGGGCGACAGACAGAGGGAGACAGACAGAGGGAGACAGACAGAGGGAGACGGACAGAGGGAGACGGACAGAGGGAGACAGACAGAGGGAGACAGACAGAGGGAGACAGACAGAGAGGGAGGGAGGGAGACAGAGAGGGAGGGAGACAGAGAGGGAGGGAGACAGAGAGGGAGGGAGACCGAGGGAGGGAGTCAGGGGGAGGGAGAGGGAGACAGACAGAGGGAGATAGAGGGAGGGAGATAGAGGGAGGGAGACAGAGGGAGGGAGACAGAGGGAGGGAGACAGAGAGAGGGAGACAGAGAGAGGGAGACAGAGAGGGAGGGAGACAGAGAGGGAGGGAGACAGAGAGGGAGACAGAGAGAGGGAGACAGAGGGAGGGAGGGAGGGAGACAGAGGGAGGGAGACAGAGGGAGGGAGACAGAGGGAGGGAGTCAGGGGGAGGGAGAGGGAGAGGGAGACAGACAGAGGGAGATAGAGGGAGGGAGGGAGACAGAGGGAGGGAGACAGAGAGGGAGACAGACAGAGGGAGGAGGGCGACAGACAGAGGGAGACAGACAGACCGAGGGCAACAGACAGAGGGAGACAGAGGGAGGGAGACAGAGGGAGGGAGACAGACAGAGGGAGGGAGGGAGACAGAGAGGGAGGGAGACAGAGAGAGACAAACTGAGTGAGACAGAGGGAGACAGAGGGAGAGAGGGAGGGAAAGAGAGAGAGAGAGAGAGGGAGGGAGACGGAGAGAGAGAGAGAGGGAGGGAGACGGAGAGAGAGAGAGAGGGAGGGAGACGGAGAGAGAGAGAGAGAGGGAGGGAGAGATAGAGAGAGGGAGGGAGAGATAGAGAGAGGGAGGGAGACAGAGCGAGAGAGAGAGAGAGATAGATAGATAGAGATAGAGAGATGTGTGTATGCCGGGTCTGGTGGCTCAGTGGACGAAGGCGTCCGCTGCAGGGGCCTGTGTTCAACCTCATGGTCATAGTTATTTTTTTGCTCTAGCCCCGCCCCCCTCCCCCACTGACCCCGCCCCCACCGGTGCGGCCCTCGGCCACAAACCACACTGTAAATTTGGCCCCGAGAGAAAGTTTGTGAGTACCCATGCACTATAGCTAGTTGGACTCGGGTCATGGGTACTGAGGTGGTGTGGTGACTCACTTCCTACCTACTGACATTCTATGGTCCTAAGCATAGTTCTGTTCCTGAGCAGAAACCCTGCAACATCCATACCCCCAGCTCCTCCTGCAGGATTGGCTTGCTCCTTTCATTTTCTTGCAGACCGTATCCTCCATGAATTCCAGTACAGGGAACAGCTCTTCTTTCAGGTCACCCAGTATGTTATGTCCTCTCAATTCTGGAAAGCTGGCTCTCAGGCAGACACCAGCTTAGGTTGCACAGTAGTCCTTTGGGTAATCTGCAGAACACCTCCACCATGGTTGAAGGGAGCCTGGAACTGGGACAACACGTGGCTCAACAGCTCCCACTCTTATACAGGTAAAGCAGATAGGGAATATGGCCATGTCTGAACTGGGGTGGTGGAGTGAGCTAAAGAATGATGATGGATTAAACCCAGATCAGTTGACTGGGGGTGAGTGTTTGATTTGCTCTAACGCTCCGTCCATCATCCCCTTTGGTATCGCTTTGTTCGCCCTAAGTTGGCAGGGTATGCCCAGACGTGGGTCCCTTGCTCACTTTGCCACTGGATTCAAGATAGCCTGGCTGATGAGGGTTTTGAACCCGAAACCGGTCCCAGGATGCTTGTTTCCGTTCCAGGGAAGTCATGGCTTGGCAGTTCGGGCTGGACTGTTCCCATGAGGCACAGGGTAAGACTGATTTGCATATGGCCATGTCTGAACTGGGGTGGTGGAGTGAGCTAAAGAATGATGATGGATTAAACCCAGATCAGTTGACTGGGGGTGTGTGTTTGATTTGCTCTAACGCTCCGTCCATCATCCCCTTTGGTATCGCTTTATTACGCCCCTAAGTTGGCAGGGTATGCCCAGACGTGGGTCCCTTGCTCACTTTGCCACTGGATTCAAGATAGCCTGGCTGATGAGGGTTTTGAACCCGAAACCGGTCCCCAGGATGCTTGTTTCCGGTCCAGGGAAGACATGGCTTGGCAGTTCGGGCTGGACTGTTCCCATGAGGCACAGGGTCAGACTGATTTGCATATGGCCATGTCTGAACTGGGGTGGTGGAGTGAGCTAAAGAATGATGATGGATTAAACCCAGATCAGTTGACTGGGGGTGAGTGTTTGATTTGCTCTAACGCTCCGTCCATCATCCCCTTTGGTATCGCTTTGATCACCCTAAGTTGGCAGGGTATGCCCAGACGTGGGTCCCTTGCTCACTTTGCCACTGGATTCAAGATAGCCTGGCTAATGAGGGTTTTGAACCCGAAACCGGTCCCTGGATGCTTGTTTCCGGTCCAGGGAAGACATGGCTTGGCAGTTCGGGCTGGACTGTTCCCATGAGGCACAGGGTCAGACTGATTTGCATATGGCCATGTCTGAACTGGGGTGGTGGAGTGAGCTAAAGAATGATGATGGATTAAACCCAGATCAGTTGACTGGGGGTGAGTGTTTGATTTGCTCTAACGCTCCGTCCATCATCCCCTTTGGTATCGCTATGATATCAGGAGATCACTGCAAATCTCTGCGGGCATTTTAGGTGCGGTCAGCTATTTAAACCACGCCCAGGATTACTCACCCACTTTGCCTCAAGGATCTCAAAGAGGCAACTTCTTCCTTGTTGTCATTGTGAACCAATTCTGCATCTGCATCTCCCTCGTGAAACTTCAATGCTCTGGTCCTCTGTGTCTCGTCCCACTTGGCCCCATTCTTCAGTACAAAACAGAACAGAAAAAGACAAAGAAGACAGTGAGTTAACTGTGTTGCACCAAGTGCAAAGGTACCCAACCCATGCAGAATGTTTAAAACAACTTGTGAAACTTTTAAAGATTGAAAGACTTTCAGAGTTTGAGACAACTTTTAGAGCTGTGAGAAATAAGTCAATGAATGAATATTTTTGCTTCATTGTGGAACCCAAGCATTGCAGTGCTAACCATACCAATCTAATAAAATGTAAGTGCGTACAGAAACTATTATGCACCTGATTGTTTGATGCTATTCATGTCATTGTAAGAGTGATGCAAACTTAAGTTATTCTTGTTATTAGTAGGTGTGCATAGATACTTGCAATATCCATTCCTGAACAAACACCAGAGAAGCATCTGGATGCCCATTGCAGTATTGTCAGAAAAACACAAGAGAATCCGAAAACAGATCTTAAAACCTCCTACATGATGTACATCACAACCCTGTGTAGCTGATTGCACATAGGGTATATGGACATTATAATTACTAGGAGTTTGTACAATTCAAGGGAGGGCACACATAAAGAAGTTGTATCCCACTTAGTGACTCTTTCCTTTATTTCAACGTTCAACAACTACATCCAGATGATGACTCGGGCAACCTCCAAAACAGGCCCTCTTCACTGGCTCCTACCAAACTTCCTCATGGATAAGAGCTATCAAGGGAAGAAAGGTAGGGTACATATAGTTGGGTCCCTGACGTCTCTGCACAACAAGCAGTGAGGGCTACAAGGTAAGCACTGCATTGTTATAAATTTAATTGATTAGTCGTAGAAGTTGACTGGCTGGAAGAAAGGAGGGTATCACTATTCTACCGAAGGCTCAAAGATGAACTGAAAGATTTCTTGCATCAGATTTTAGTTCCACCAGAAAATTGTTCTGAATTAATAAATTTAGAGGTAAAACGGAATCACCACCTGTCAGAAAGAAAAGTCAAAAAGCACAATCAAAAGACCATGAAGTCATTATCGTTAAAGACAGCAAGTAGTAGAACTGATTCCTATAACAAGTCCCCTGAAGCTCCAGAACCAATACAGATATGTGCTATGAGAGGACCTCTTACTAAAGAAGAAAAGGAAAAACGAAGGAAACTTAATCAATGTCTGTATTGTGAAAAGACCTGACTTTTCATCAAGGAATGCCTTAAGCGTCCACTCAAACCCAAGATAAAGAAAACAAATACTACCTCAGGATCCACAGCAATAACAGACTTGGTGGGAAACAACTCCACTCTGTAGGAAACAAGGTTGACCTGCAGGGTTTATTGTTAAGTTTGACCTCTAAGGCACCTTCTTGTTCCCTTCACCATCATCTAAGTATCTCTGTGACTATACGCTCTGAATCTCAACATTCTTAGGTGGTTGAGGTGCTGATCGATTCCGGAGCTACCGGACACACATCTTTTACACACCAGAGGGATTCAGAGTATACCAAAGGAAAAACCAAAATTTGTCAGGGCAGTGGACAGGAAGAAGTTAACCTCAGGACTAATTCAATATAACACTGAACACTTGAGTATGATCTGCGATAATTTCCATACAGAACAAATCCAATTTGACGTAACCGATGCATCACAATTGCGTTTAATTTGACAAATTCCATGGTTCATGAAACATAACCTCCAAATAGATAGGGAAAAGAGAACCCTTTAATTTCATTCAATAACCTGTACTAACAAATGTTTTACAGAACCTTTTAAAAAACAGACGGTTCAGAGCCCTGTTTTTCCCAGACATATTAACAGTGTACTGGACTACCTAATATATACACAGACTTGTCCAACGTGTTTTACAAACAGAACTCTAATACACTACCACTGCATGGAAATTATGACTGCAGAATCTACCTACTACCAGGATCGTAACTACCCTGTACTTGGATCTCACTGAGAAAGAATATGAACATCTACGATCTTACCTAGATGAATATTTAGCCAATGGCTTTATTAGACATTCGAAGTCCCCAGTATCATCCCCCCATTTTCTGTTACCTAAAAGGAGGGGAGTATTTTGAACATGTATAGATTACTGTGCTGTAAATGACATTACTTTGAAGAACTAGTATCCCTTCCCTTTGAACCCAGCCCTTCTTGATCAGGTCAAGATGCTACTATCTACACTAAGCTAGATCTGCGCGGGCATACCATTTGGTGCGAGCCCGAAAGGGTGACAAGTGGACAATAGCCTTCCGAACAAACTTTGGTCTATTTGAATACCAGGTCATGCCTTTTGGACTCTGTAATGCCCCAGCAGCTTTTCAGTTCTTCATTGATGAAGTGTTAAGGGATTTCATTGATGTCTGCTGATTAGTCTATATCAACAACATTCTTATTTATTCCAGATCTATGTCAGAGCATGTACCTCAAGTCAGAACCATTCTTTTACAACAGTGAAAATATTCCCTGTATGTCAAATTGGGAAAAAGTACTTTCCACACCACACAGATGGAATTTCTGGGATACATTCTCACCCTGGATGTAGCAGGCATGGACCTAAAAAGGTTGAAGGAGTAGTTGATTGGCCTATTGCCACCTCTGTTAAACAAATCAAAAGTTTCCTTGGCTTTGCTGATTTTTACAGATGACTCATTGACAAGTTCTCCAACATCATTACTCCAATGTCTTGTCTTCTATATAAAAGAGTTAAGTTCGAGTGGAATGCAGCAGCTGAAAAGGCTTTTCAAGATTAAAAAAACACAATTTTCCCCCCGCTCCTGTATTAATGCACCCTGATCCAACCAGTCCTTTTATTTTGGAAGCGGCTGCTCCCCAGTTCGCCATAGGCAGAATTCTGTCCCAAAGGGATAACGATACTGGTCAAATACAGCCCATTGCATACTATTCTCGAAAATTGTTTCCTGAGGAGCAAAATTACCCATTCACAGATCGAGAATTATTGGACATAAAAGTAAGCCTGGGCGGAGTTCGCATAGCAGCGCTACGTGGAATTCCGCGAAGCTGCAAAAAAACTCCTCAGTGCTATGCGGAGTTCCGCGAGCATGAGGAGTTGCTTGTTCCGCATGTTCGCGAGATATTTCTGATGTTTGGCAATGCGGATTTCGTGTTCGGGGGGAAATATCGCGCGAACTTCGCTACGCAGTCGCACATGGGCGCGGCCATCTTGTTTTTCTTGTATGGCTTATGGTTCTGGGCCTGTTTTCGATCCTCCCTAAATCTTTTCAATCCTTCGTTTCTAAAACGTTTTTTCTTATCGTTTTTATTTAATATCTATCCCTCTCTCTTCCCAAGTGTATATTTTGCGTTTTTTCTACTTTTTGTGTGTTTTACCTTGTTTTTGTACTGTTTTTCTATGACTTGCTTTTTTATTTCTCTTACTGCCCTTCATTTTCTCCTGACTTCATTTTTTACTTCCTATATTTTCTTTTCCACACCGCCCCCCAGAACCATGGCCAAGAAGAGTTCTACTATGCAGAGTGCAACCCGGGGAAACAGGAGCCGGCTTACTTGGGGATGGCGGCGCCCGGAAGGGGTGCTGCCCCGGGCCTTATTTTCTGAGGTGGAGGTGGCTGCACTCATTTTCTTTTGTGCAGCGCCACCTCCCCTTAACCCTGGCAGCAGGCGGCAGGCCTGGGTACGGGGTCCAGGAGCGTCACCGCCGGTGGGAGAGGGTGCGCCGGGCAGTGTTTTCCTGCTCTGAGGTCCAGTCCACCCAATACAAACTGACACACTGGTGGTCCGACATCATGGACCGAGAGCAGGTCCTGCTGGACCTGCTAGGTGTTGAGGTTGTGGGGCTTGGTGAGTAGCTAATTCTATTACTACTGTGTGTTCTGTTCTGTGTTATTGTGAATATTACTTTTTTCCCAAATAGCAAGGATGATGCTGCTGCTTACATGCAGGTAAGTTATGTTTAAAAATCTTATATTATGTGATTGTTATTCATCTAGACAGGTACTCAGCGCTACTAATCTTATTTGTTTGCAACTTTGTGCTCGCTTGGGCTGATAATGTAAGAGAGGTTAGAGAACTTAAGTTAGGTAATGCAGACTAGAGAGACTCCTTTCCTTTGTCCTGTCACTAAGATAGTGGTAGGTAGTTAGTTACTTAGTATTAGTTGGTAATTTTTTAGTGGCCCGCGTGAAGCATCCTCCTCTCAGATGCTGCTGACTCCTTAGTCCTTAGTAGAACCTTTTGTAGTATGTTAGTGCGTGAATAATATAGCAAGCAACTCAGCAACCAACCAATGTGGTGTATGCAATATGCATGCATCCATCTATGCATTTTAGAAGACTAAACTTAGAAGCAAATATAATGTTTTTGCAATTCATTCCAAAGTCTTTGAAATAGGCGGGCTGGGTACTTAGGTTTAGGATTCTGGAATCGGAATGGAACTGTGGAATAATGAAGATAGGACGGTTCATGACCGCGATACTAGTCTACTACTAGTCGATCGGATTAGATAGGTCAATTTTATTGCAATTGCCGTTTCCTGTCAAAAAAATCTTTTTTTAGCGATTTTTTAATATTTATTTCACACCAATTAATTTTTGGCTCTTTAATTATGTCTTACATGATCAGTATCCTGGGGCAAGAAGAAGACGGGGTATGCCGAGGTGGGAGCTGGAGGAGGTGCCTCCCAGCAGGATCGCTCCTCTGCAGATGGCTCTGCTGGCCCCAGTGAGTCCTCCTGTTGTTAATATTAATATATATTTCCCTAACTTTTACTGCACCTTATTTTTTTAGAACTATTATTTCTGTTTCCTAATTCTATTGTTTACCGAATCTTCTTCGATCTAGCTGTTTCTAAATTCTTGTTATCTCTGCATTACCTACCAACTTCGTTATTTATATTTCTAGTGTCTGGTTTTTTTTTTTACATCAAATCAAACTGCCTCTGACTCTGCACTATTAGTCTGTCTGTAGCTTGCTTTATTCTGGTTTTTCAGTCAGCTTTCCCTCTCCCCTTATATATTTTGTGGACTGCCTAGTGGTGGTACTGTAAGACTGTGAGAACCTATTGGTCCTTACTACTACTAGTACTACTACTCTGCTGTGCAGATTGCATGCCCAAGTAAGGTATTCTACGCATGTTTGTTGAGATGAGAAAGCTTTCTTTTACTTTCTCATGCTCAATCAGTAAATAAAATGATGGTCACGTTGGACACCCCAAAGTGGTGTATTTTACTTTTTCTCATCTAGGCCTAATACTATTTTTGTTAGCAGCAGTTGATGGTGATCAACTGATTACCGACCACCATGGCTGGAAGGAAGTATGAGGAGGAGGGCACCATTATATTTTCCAACCAAGAGAGACCTCATGTCCGATTGTCCGCCCAGTTGGTCACTGTTTTTCTTTTTAAAAAACTCAGATTCACCAATAGCTCTAGCCTCTGAGTCCAGTCCTTTGGGTTGTCCTCTTCTTGAGAGGCTTTTCGAAGATTGCCACCAACAAAATGCCCAACCGGGTATTTTATTATTTTTGATAGGTCATACTGTCTACTCTACTCTAGTACCCGAATTGTACTAGTGATGTGTGTGGTTTATGTATGTAATGTATTTTTAATCTTGCTAGTGAAAAAAAATAAATAGGGGGAGGCGTATATGGCATCTAAAAAATTTGAAATGCTTTTTCTAGGCGTATAGATCATCAGTGCCGGTGCCAGCGGGGAAGGCGACGCCAGAAAGGAGGGAGCACCAGATGCGGCAGCTGCAGGGGGTGAGCCAGCAGCAGTGGCGGGCGGTGGTAAGTTAGATTCCTTACTTATTGACAATACACTCGCTGCAAGGGTGTACACTGTACTGTTGAGAGAGACAACAGTTGAAGAAGACACCCTTTACTTAGCATTAGCGGCAGGAGTTGAGTAACTAATGGCCTCTTCTATCTGACTTCATTCAGCAGAGAAAGTTTTATGAAGAAGACTAAGAGTCAGACGACCTTGATGGATGGGTTGATGGAAAAGGCAAAGAAGGATGGAAGGAGGAAGGACGGGTGACATGTAAAATATGCCTGGCAGAGAAGGATGCGTGGGTAAAGGAAGGGGACCTGGGATGCATAGGTGGCTGATAGGATGCATGGGTGGTTGAAGGATGGGTGAAAGGTGAAAGAAAGGATGTCTGCCTAGGTGGGTGAAACTGTATGGGTGAAAGGAATCCTCCGGGGGGTTTGATGGGTCAAACTCAAAGGCAAGCAAGGACGCATGGATGGTGGTTAAAAATAAAATGACAAATGTATCTTGTTGGTGAAAGGTTTGTTGAGATTTAGAATGATATGATAGCCATGTTTGCTTTGAATGGATGGATGCCTGGATGGTATTTATTGATAGCAAGGCTTTCCTGTTTTCAGTTTCTATTTTTGGTAAATTCTGGTGTTTTTTTTTTTAGTGTTTTCAATACCTTAAAAAACAGTGGTTAGCAGTAGTTACACATTTTCGCACCATTAAAAACAACAGAAACAGTGTTTTTCCGGTGTTTATGGAATGTTCTGCTTTTATTATTGCTTGCTTTCTGCACTGATAGTGCATGTGTATAGACAGTGTACATACAGGGTATATGAGGTCCAAATACATTTTTACAAATCAAACTTATTGTGGTGCCCCATATAATACTTCTTTAGTGAGTCTTTAGTCATGTGCGCTCGCTCTTTCCTTCCCATATAAACGTTTATCTGTGAAAAGGCCCTCTCAACATTAGCACTTGACACTGCAAAACAAAAACAGCCAGTACACAATTTGCTAACTCTGGCCACTGACATAGCTTTCCATGCCAATACTGGGGCACCTGAAGATTGCAATTCTCTGGGACAGGTACTGCAACATTTGCGTTGAACTGGGCGCATATGTCCTCAGTTATTGTAGGGGGCAGAAATTAAGCAGTACTTCACAAAGTCCGGAGAAAATTCGCATTTACAGAAGAAATCCAGAGCTTGTACAGAGTACCTCAGTGAGGCTTCATTGACTTGAAATGCCATGGTTGGTGAAGGGACATTTCTATGCATCATTGCCAGCCATTTCTCATGCACTGTAAAATGAAATTTCCTGAATTTCTCCTCAACATTTCTTAGCTTACTAAGTGGCAAGAATTCCAACATGGAACATGTTGCAGTGCCAAACTCACTAAAAGTGTCACCCAGCGTACTCACAAGGAGATGTTTAACATCAACACCAATTATGCTGAACACTTGGTACACAAGGGCGTTTTCAGACTCTACCTTTTTGATTATGTTCACTACAGCAATCATGTCTTCCTGTAAAAATGTAAGAATGCAGCAAAGTGTACTTTTTTAACATCACTATTAATATGCGTCCAAAGATCCTCACATTTCTTGCCTTTGGAATCTTCACTAAGCAAAAATTCTGTAAGCGGTCGCCACATGAATAATATAGCATTCACGGCCTCTAGAACTGAGAATCACTGGCTAAATTACACAGTTGGGATGACTCTTTCTTTGATGCCACACAAAGCACAAAATGAGAAATGTTTGTGTTTTAGTTCCTGTGCATAATGAAAGAGTGCACCAGCATTGGCTACAAAGTCAATAACATTTTTCATTAACTCTGAAGATTGTAGAGATGTGTTCAGCATACCATCTAGCAAATGGCAATGATCTCTTACAGGGTAGCACTTCAGCTCAGGTATACATTTTGACAGGTCATTACACACCTTTTTCATATACGTAGCTGAATTGGTGCAAATACAAACAATATCACTCCAATCTTTGTTGAACCTGGTAAGAACGTTTTGCAGCAGCATTCCAAGTGTCACTGCGTTCCATGTTTTCCAAACGTCTGGTATCATGTTTTCACCACTATCCCAGATGCTTGGTGACAGCACTCTTTTCACATATACCTGTCACTACACCTTGCAATGAATGTTAAAAACCTGGGGTTTTTGGCAATTCACCTACTGCCAATACTGACTCACTAGAAAAGGTGGCTGATGTATCAAAGTGTTTCACCCATTCTCTGTCTGTGGGTAAATGTGATGGTACATATTGGTAAAGATTCTTATGAAACCAGCCATTTTACCTATCAGTGAAAGAATCAAATGTAGCCAACATATCAAATATGATTTTGATATTTCCTGATTCTCTACAGTTTATAAAATATTTAAATAAGACCTAAAACATGCTTCTAAACCCTGCATCTTTAGATCAAAGACCACAAAACTGAAAAAAACAAAAGGAAGAAGAATCAATATTTTAGTGACATCTCAAAACAACAAAACTCAAACAGAATAATGTTAGACCAGTCTTTCTTGCTGCTGTCTTGTATAACAAAGTTACATTGTATTGACCCCTTTAGGAAGAAATAAAAATGACTCTTTAACTCACCTTTTCCATCCTTTGAATGACAGTTAGTTTGTGGTTGCAAAGGTGTCTTTTCAGTGTTTATATGTTTACACTGGTGAGGACTATTTTCCTTCTGGTGGGGTTTTATCAGTTATTATAGGTTTAAACCTAAAACAGAATAGCCTAATCATAGCATAGGTGGAGACTGGATGAAGAGAATGTAAAAGAAAAATAAACTGTGCCAGAGTAGCAAAGCCAAGGGTGAAGATTAGAATAACAAAATAATGCTAGAAGAGCAATGCAATGATAAATGGAAAAATTGCTGGGAAGATGAATAAACGAGGACTGTTTTTTTTCAAGGTTTTTGATTCAAGGTTGTATTTCAGAATACTCCCTTGACTCACAGTAGTCAAAAAAGTCAAAAAGTCCTTTATTTGGTCTTTCACAACCATAAAGCACACAATAACATTTATAAAATCTGTCAAATACAAAAGTTTAAAAGCGATGTTTTTCAAGAGATTAATTCATTAGTACATTTTACAGTGTTAGTACAATTTACAGTCCCGTTTAACCTTATTCGCTTATTTAGTGTCCACTTTTCGAAGGAGGTTGCCAATCAATGTGAGGAGCTTTACCCCTCTGCAGATTAGAATTTTTGATGAGCCCCCCATCCAGCAGGTTACAGCCTGCCTGCAGGTATGAATGTTTAATTAATTTAAAATCGGTTTTAAGAGCGTGCTTCTTGCATCTTTAACTATAGGGCAGACGCACATCAAGTGGTATATGGATTCTTTATGGTATCCACATAAGCGACAGTTTGCGTCTTGATGTTTGCCTTTCCAATCAATCAATCAATCAATCAATCACAGAATTTGTAGAGCGCACTACTTACCCGCGAGGGTCTCAAGGCGCTGGGGAGAGAAAGGGGGGGTGCTGCTACTGGTCGAACAGCCAGGTCTTGAGTAGCCTCCTGAAGGTCAGCAGGTCTTGGGTCTGTCGTAGGCTTAGTGGAAGGGTGTTCCAGGTCTTGGCGGCTAGGTGTGAGAAGGATCTGCCGCCGGTGGTTGTTCTTCGAATGCGAGGGACGGTGGCGAGGGAGAGGTCGGCGGAGCGGAGCTGGCGGTTGGGGACGTAGAAGAAGAGTCATCTGTTGAGGTAGGCTGGGCCAGTCTTGTGGAGTGCCTTGTGTGCGTGGATGAGGAGTTTTAAGGAGATTCTCCTGTTGACGGGGAGCCAGTGCAGGTTCCTCAGGTGGGGGTGATGTGGCTGTGGCGTGGTACGTCGAGGATCAGGTGTGCGGAGGCGTTTTGTATGCGTTGCAGTCGCTTGATGAGCTTGGCCGGGGCTCCCGCGTAGAGGGCGTTCCCATAGTCGAGTCTGCTACTGACGAGGGCCTGGGTGACTGTTCTTCTTGTATCTGTCGGGATCCACCTGTAGATCTTGCGAAGCATGCAGAGGGTGAGAGGGTGTTGAAGCAGGAGGAGGAGACTGCGTTGACTTGCTTGGTCATGGAGAGCGTTGAGTCGAGGATGACTCCCAGGTTGCGTGCGTGGTCGGTGGGTGTCGGGGCTGCTCCCAGCGTCGTTGGCCACCAGGAGTCGTCCCAGGCTGAGGGGTTGGAGCCGAGGATGAGGACCTCTGTCTTGTCCGTGTTCAGCTTTAGTCGGCTGATCTTCATCCAATCGGCGACGGCCTTCATTCCTTCATGGAGATTGGATTTGGCGGCAAGGGGGTCCTTGGTGAGGGAGAGGATCAGTTGAGTGTCGTCGGCGTAGGAGATAATGTTGAGGTCGTGCTGTCTGGCGATACGTGCGAGCGGGGCCATGTAGATGTTGAACAGCGTTGGGCTGAGGGAAGATCCCTGGGGTACGCCGCAGATGATCTCGGAGGCTTCGGATCGGAAAGGTGGGAGGCGGACTCTCTGGGTTCTGCCGTCGAGGAAGGAGGTGGTCCATTACAGGGCCTTGTCTCGGATCCCTGCGTCATGGAGGCGTGCGCGTAGAGTGCGGTGGCAGACAGTGTCGAAGGCGGCGGAGAGGTCCAGCAGGATGAGGGCTGCGGTCTCACCGTTGTCCAGCAGGGTCCTGATGTCGTCGGTGGCGGCGATGAGGGCAGTCTCAGTGCTGTGGTTGCTGCGGAACCCTGATTGGGATGGGTCCAGGATGCTGTTTTCTTTGAGGTATCGGGTTAGCTGTTTGTTGACGATCTTCTCGATGACCTTGGCTGGGAACGGAAGCAGGGAGATGGGCCGGAAGTTCTTGAGGTCTCTCGGGTCCGCCTTGGGTTTTTGAGTAGGGCGTTGATCTCTGCGTGTTTCCAGCTCTCTGGGAAGGTCGCGGTCTCGAAGGAGAGATTGATAACGTTGCACAGGTGGGGTGCGATGGAGCTGCTGGCTTTGTTGAAGATGTGGTGCGGGAAAGGGTCTGACGGGGAGCCGGAGTGTATTGTGCTCATGGTCTTGATGGTGTCGTCGATGTTCACGCTGGCCCAGGCTGGCAAGGGGTCATGGTCGATGGTGTGCGGCGGGTCTGGTGTATCTATCTTAGTAGGGGCTGTCTGGGTGTTGAAGCTGTCGTGGATGTCGGCGATCTTGCGGTGGAAGAAGGTGGCGAGGGAATCGCACAGGGCTTGCGACGGCTGGATGTCATTGGTGTTGGAGCTGGGGTTGGAGAGTTCCTTCACGATGTTGAAGAGCTCCTTGCTGTTGTGTGCGTTGTTGTCGAGGCGGTCTTTGAAGGAGATTCTCTTGGCAGACCTGATGAGGTGGTGGTGGTTACGGATGGCGTCTTTGTGGGCTGCGTGGCTGTCCGTTGTCTTATCACTGTGCCATTTCTTCTCTAGTTTCCGGCAGGTACGCTTGGAAGCTAGGAGTTCCGGGGTGAACCAGCTGGCTCTTTTGGTGGTGTCGCTGTAGGTGATTTTTTTCAGCGGGGCGAGGGTGTTGGCACAGTCGTCTATCCATCGTCTGAGGTTTCAGGCAGCGTCGTCGGTGTTGGATGGGTCAGAGGGGGGCTGAGAGCGAGGTTTGCCCGTAGTTGGTCTTCGGTGACTTTGCTCCAGCAGCGGCGTGGGATCTGTTGGGTGCGGTGGTGTGTGGTGGGTTTCTGGAAGGTGAAGTGGATGCAGCGGTGGTCGGTCCAGAGGAGTTCCGTGGTGTGGCTGAAGGAGACGTGGGAGCTTGAGGAGAAGACGGGGTCGAGCGTGTGGCCGGCGGAATGAGTCGGTGTTGTGACAAGCTGTCTCAGTCCGAGGTTGGCGAGGTTGTCGATCAGGGTGGTGGAGTTGCTTTCCAAATTGGTAGCAAGTCCTTGGTGTCATGTTCTCCTAATCGGTACAGCATAAACCTCTTTTTTAGTGCAAGTCGGAAGTGTGCTGCTAGATAAGCTTGCGGTTTGAGTTGTGAGTAAGAATTTATTACCGACCAGGAGTGTCGACGTTTAACTAATGTTTTTTTGTCTTCCAAAATGGAGAGTTTCTTTGCAGTGGCATTACACACTCTGTTAAATGCTACCCTTTCCACCTTGCTGTCCCATACCTCTTGAATTTCTAATTCCGCCAGAGCTGATCTCAAGTATTCGCCCCATGTGTTCGATGATTTCTGATCAAACTGGGCCTTTATTTCTGTCCAGCATAAATTGTTCAGGGATCCGGGTTCTGAGGAGCGAAATTTCCAACACAGTTTCACAAAAATGTTTTTTCTCTGGTATTTCTGGTTCTGGAGACCAAATTCCAAGCGGATCTGTGCTGGTGACTCGGCTTTGGGAAGATTAAAAACTGCTTTGTACACCTTAGTCTGGAGCTCATTTAAAATTTCAATTTCCCGACCATGCCTTATTTCTAGGCCGTATGCCAGTGTAGGGAGTAATTGTGCTGCCATTACTTTCAGGAGGTGACTATAGGAGGGGCAGCTCAGTTTCTTTTGCAACTGTTTGTATGCAAAAATTAGTGATTGGGCTTTTGCTCTTATTTCTCTTTTCTGATCTGTGAAAGACATACATCGACCCAACTTGATGCCCAAGTATTTATATCAGCTGGTTTCCTCTATTTGTTTGTCCTTTGCGTACCATTTATATTTACTAGGCCTGGAGCCCGCTAGACGCACCACCTTAGTTTTCTTCTTATTTATCTCCAGCCCTTGCTGGTCAAAGTAATTTATCAGATTATTAATGACTCTTTGCAACCCGATTGGAGTTTGGCTCATGACCACTATATCGTCTGCATATTGCAGGTATTGTATTGGCTCATTTGCCAATTTAGGTGGATGGCCATTTGCTTTTGACAGATGGATGTTTAGATCGGCGAGATACAGATTGAATAGGCTTGGGGCCAAAATGCAACCCTGTTTCAGTCCGTTGTTTATGTTTATCTTAGATGATACTCTACTGCCTTCTCCGAGCTTCACCCTAGCCCAGGTTTCACTATGTAGGGCTACTATGATGTCGATTAGTTTTTGTGGTAATCCCAATGCTTTCAATTTTACCCAGAGTCAATCTCGTGGAACTCTGCCGAAGGCGGATTTTAGGTCGATGTAACATGCAAATAGTCCGGATTTTTTATTTATGGCTTTTTCTGTTAAAATTGTCAGCGCTGCCAGGTTCGTACTTGTGCCCATTCCATGCCTAAAACCTGTTTGGTATTTCGGGATTATACTCTTTTCCTCCATCCATGCTTGTAGCTGTAGTAAGATGCAGGACGCGAAACGTTTTGCCTCAACGTCAATCAGGACGATGAGCCTGTAGTTTCCAGGCTCAGTGCGACTTCCGTTTTTATAGATTGGGTGAAATAAGTTCCCTCTCCAGGATTTTGGGGTCTTGTTTTGGCGATATAGGTGGTTAAAAAACGGCGTAAGGAAATTGGCCCAGAAATCGGGTTCCTGCTTAAAAAGTGCATCTGGAAGACCATTTGGCCCTGCTGCTCCTTCCGTTTTCAGTTTTTTTATTACTTCTTTTAGTTGTTTGATGTTGGTTAAGATATTTGAGCCGTGGAAGTTAAGTTCCTGTAAGTCTTCTTCCAATTGCGCATTTTCCTGGTAGAGGGGGCAGGTGGTATTTGCACTGTACTTTTCCCCTGCGGTGCTTCCAAGCCAATTTCCACCCTTGTATTTTTGTCATTTTGTGTGTTATTATACAATTTGTGGATATGTTGTGTCCATGTTACCTCGCTTATTCCTGCATTTTGGTGCGTTCCTATTCCCTTTGTTAAATTGTTTATTGTTCCCCAAAATTCACCGCTATTTGGCAATTTGCTAGCCCAGAGTAATTTGTCCCAGAGGTTTTCAATATGCACCTTTTTTGCCTCCCTACACTTATCCTTGTATTTCTTCCTCATTTCTATGATTTTGCTGTTATCCGTGGTTGTTCCCGTTCTTGCTGCTACGGCCTTGGTTCTCACCTCCCTTGCAATTTTCCTTTTCAGGTCGCGCAGTTGTATATTATACCATGGTTCATTCCTTGTTCCTTGTATCCTTTGGCGTGCTGGTATTACTGGAAATTTGTTTAGTAAGATCTTTTCTAGGTTCTCCCAATCTTGTTCTAATAATTGAACGTTCACCGGCCCGGTGTTATTTACATATTTGTGCACGGTGTCCATGATTTGTTTGATATTTGTTCCGCGCCACTTTAATTTCCTCAGGTTGTATATTACTGGCATTTCGGTTAAAGCTGTTGTGTTCCTTTTCTGAAACAGGTTAACATGTTGTGCCAAATCTTGCGGGAGGTGGTCGCTTTCCGGACGGGGATTGATGTAAAAAGAATCGACTAAGTGGAAAAGTTCCTTACTGACAATAGTATAATCTATGGTCGATTGCTTTTTACCACACAAAAATGTAATGCCAGCCAGTGATCCCCCTTTGTGTTTCCGTTCAGAATGGTTAAACCCAGGGTTTCCAGTTTTTGTTTTAGGACGTTGGTCTTGGACTCATTTTGACGCTTTCTCTTGTTCGTATTTCTCCTTGTTAAGTTGGTGTTGAAATCACCTGAGATTATCATCTCACAGTTTTGGTGAGTGGTTTGCAAAGCCTTTATCAATTTTATCATGCAAGACAGTCTATCCTTCTTCTGCTTTTTATCGGGATGGATGTATATATTTAAAATCAATAACTGCCTGCGCTTTATATGTGTGGGTCTTTTACACTCTAATTTCAAAACTTGCAGCCAATTTTCTCCCGTATCTAGCTTTTCCGATTTTCATTCCAATTTTACTGTAACATATATTGACAGCTCCCCCCTTGGATGCCCATAATTTGAAATTTTTTCTGCCAAGACGTGATTTTCTTCGTAGCCAATGATGGATTTTGATGTCAGATTCCACGTTTCTTGTAGTAAAATTATATCAAATCTTTGTAAGAAGGATAAAGTCTCCAGGTCTTGACCCATTTCTCTAAAACCATGGGTGTTCCATGAACAGATTCTAATTCCATCTTCCTTGTGTGAACTTGGATGTGCCTCTATAAACTGTTCCCTTTGAAAACCTTTGCTTTCATCAGGGTCGTTGTTGGCTCAGGAATTGGGGAACCCATGACCAATCTTGATTTCCTTCTGTCTGTTGTTTTGGTCGTGGAGGGCTTCGACTTGGTTTTTTCCAACTTTTTACCTGGTTTGGCTGTGCTTTGGGAGTAGTATTTCTAGCCCCCCCAAGAACGATATTGGTCGTGTGTCATTTCCTATTGTTTGTAAAGCCTCTATTTCTTGTAATAGTGGGTATGGATATTTTGGGCGTTTTGGATACGTTAATGATATGCCTCATGATTCAAAATCCGCTCTTGTTTAATATATCAGGGCCGCCATTTCTTTTGAAGACCAGGTCTTTTTTCCATTTGCAGAAACTCTGCTGCCAGAAGATCTACTGATGTGATGTTCCTTAATTTTGTTATCTCTTCGAACAGCCTCATTAAGTTTCACCTATTTAGGATATCCAGTCTGCCCTTTGTTGGATATTCTGGCGCGAAGATCAGTTTTTGGGAAATCTTTGCTGGGTCGCTTTGCCGGTTTTCACTTTGATTTATGCTTATTTGTTTCATTAAAAATTCATGATCCGTAATACCATTTTGGCCTATATTGTCATAAAAGGCCCTTTCTTGTATGAAAGCTTTCGATTTGCCCTCACTAATTGTTTCACTTTCTGGGTTTACTACTTTTTGGCTTGTTCCTATCCATGCAAGCAATTGGTAGTTTACAGACCCGACCCTGTTTATCAAGGATGGTTTTTATTTGGTTTCTATTTCCTTTGTCCATTTTAATTTGTTTTCCCGGCGTTTTTGCTATTTTTGTTGATACCCTGGTATCCTGGTTTGTTATCTGGTCATCTGGTGTTCTTATATGGGAAGTTGTGGCTACTTGCTCTTTGATTTTTGTTCCTATGGTTGGAGATGATATTTGTAATTCCATTGAATTTCTGTTTTCACCCACTGGTCTTGTGGTTATGGTTTTAAGATCAGACCTCGGTTTCGTGAATTCGGTGTTCGCCTTAACCTATTTTGTTGGTTTTGTTCCCTCACTTAGATGTCTCGGTACTTTGCTGTTTTCTTGTTCAAATAAAATAGATTTACTTTGGAGAGATGTATTGGGACTGGCCATTGGGTCTTGCAAATTTAAACCTGGGCTGCACGAATCCGCTTTTGATGTGTTATTACTGTGGTTAGTATTATGATTAGGCTGTTGAATAAATATTGGGTAGATTTGTCTTTTTTCCTGGGCAGCTTGTTTGCTAACATTGTGCCTAGCCTTCCGAGCTCGTTTTCGTTGTCTTTATGTTTGTGCACCACTTGATAGACTGTGTATGGACATTGATTGATGGACGTTTTGCTTATTTCCTGTGCCATTTATAACTGCGACTTCCTTATTTTTTATGCTACCATCATGCAAAAGGTTGCAAGTCTTCTTTGCTGGTCCTGCTATACCTTGTTTTCGTCCTTTTGTTATGTTATGGTGATACGTTCCGCATTTTTCTGATGGTTGGACTACACATAAGATTTCTGGGAGTATTTCTGGGAGAGACGCCAATTTATCTATTATCTGACCACATCCGCAATTTAGATTTGACAAATGTCCGCTGCCTTGAACATCATTTTTATTTCCTTTTGTGATTTGTGCTGTTATCGAATCCAGTTTTGTATTTATTCCTGTGATACGTACCACAATCAGGTTCATTAAATCAATCTGAACCTCTAATTTGTCGAATTGGAAGTTTAATACATCTATGGCTTGCTGTAGTGTTCTTAGCAGCGTTTCGCTCCATGTGGCGTTGTGAATTGGTTGCGTGAAAATCCCCGAAATTGATTCTATTCCACTGACTGACGAGATCGTAATTGGGGGTGACAGTAGCTTTTGACTTTCTGGAGGTTGAACGATTCTGTCGTTGTTTTTTCCCTCCTGCTGATCCGGGCTGGCAGAGTATTTTATTGGTGTAGAGGCAGCCCCCCCTTCCTCCCCGACTTGCCATTCCAGAGGCGAGCCAACGGCTGGGATTTTCCCTTGTTTGTTTGTGTGAGTATCCTCTTGGGTTTGTGCATTTATTTCCAGAGCTTGGATGAGGTCTGCGTGATTTGATATGGAGAAAGAACTAATCCATTCGTCTATTTGTATTTTGTCTTGGGTACCAGTTTTACCAGAACCTCCTTTTTTATCTTGATTCTTTCTGCTTTCCCCATCCTTACTTAAGTCTGATGAAGCCTTGGGCAAGTGAACCTGTGCTGTTGTTTTTATCAACCCTCTTTTAATAGGTTTCTCTTCACGATCAGCCGCCCATACGCTTATTTCTTGGCCGAATTTTCTATTTTGTGGGGAGCTTTCACTTGATTGTGATGGTTTTGCTTGTGGTTTTGAGGATCCCAGAGTCTGAGGGCTTGCTTCGCCTGATTTTTTGGGGATTATAGGACTCGGCAAGCCGGAAGCCTCATATGGGGAGGCATAAATTGCAGCCACTGGACCCTTCAGAAAGTAAAATTTCTGTTTTCCGTTTTTCCCCTAAATTTGAAAAGAGCTGGTTCTGGTGTCGGTGCTGAGACCAGTCTCTCTTTTTGCAAAATAGATTTCTCTTTCTTTTTCTTTTTGTTTAAGTTGAGAGTTGTATCTTTTGTGGGTGCGCTCTTCCTGGATTTGCTCAGAGGTGCCTGACGGATTTTTCCTGATCTCATACTCCTTTGCTTCTAGGCTCAACCCCCTGATAAGCAGCTCACCGGACCTCTTGGTATGCTGGGCTCTCTGCAAAATCTCTGCAGCGGGGCAAGTTGGGGGAACACTTGGTGTGTTTTTAACTGTCCACTATTTTTTCTTTTACGTGGGCTATTTCTTTGGGTGTTCGTGGTTTGTCCGCAGTGTGGTTTGAGCAATTTACTGATCGTATTTCCTCATGAAACGCCTGGTTTTTGTGAGCGTGTGCTTAATGATAGCTGCCACGGGAGCGCCCCTTCTGTCCAGCTACCACTGCCCCGTTACTGCTTCCATGCTGGGCAGATTTGGGGCCAAGGGCAATTGAGACTATACCGGTGGTCTCATTTGATTGCTGATTTCGGCCTTTTCTGTGCTTTTGCCTTCCTCCGTCTTCCGTACTTTGATAACCTGTAATTCTGTACTTGTCCACAGCCTTACTACCACCCCCTGCAGATCTACCAGGCTGGTGGTGGAAGGAAGGAAGGAAGTGGAAGGAAATGGTGGGATGACGAGCGAGGACCGTGTCGGGCCACAGGCTGCACCTGATCCTAGTCAGGCCGCCTCCGCGGTCTACCAGGGTCACACACTTCGCGGCCACCAACTACCGGTGGGCGCACTCGTTACTAAGCCTCCCCCGCTCCCTAACGACCGTTAATGCCAATTGGTGCTGTTTGGGGCTGTTTTATAACTTTTGATGACTTTTGGTGCCTTTGAGACTGGCAATGAGACTGGCAATGATGGCAGGCAAAACCCTTTTTGCTGAACTAGCAAGCGCGAATCCACCCAGGTGAGTGTGGGGGCAGGAGGGAGCAGGGGGGCGCGGGGGAGTGGGGAAGCGGGAGCGTCTCACTGTTTCCAACTCACTTTACCCGCTCGACCCTGCTCGACCCGGCAACCTAGCTCCGACTCCAGCTCCTCTCGCAAATCTACTATGCTCCTTCAACCGGTAAAGGTGATGTTTGCCTCGGCTGTGTTGCGAAAAAAGGGGGAGCGGGAGAGTGAGCTGCTGCCGCACCAGCTTGCTTTACTCACTTCGCTCACTTTACTCGCTCAACCCGGCTCCAGCTTCGGCTCCGGTCACAACTTCACGCCGGCTTCGCTCCACTCGGACTGCAGACCGCGGGCTGCAAGCAGACTCCTCCTCCTCTCAGGTCAGGAACACTCAATGCAATCGAACAATGCGAGCTTTCAGTCACTTCCTCAAACTGTGAGCAAAACGATTGATGCTCACAGTAGTTTGCAAGCACAACATATATATTGTGTATGTACCCGCCCATTATTAATCGCCTCCCTCCGAGGCCCACTTCATACCCATGTCATTTCGACCGTGTCAGCCATGGGTGGCATATCGGCTGAATGGTTACAATCAAACAATAGGAGTACCTCATGTTGTGTCATATATCATCATTCATATTTGTAATCAGATATCATCTGCCTTGTAGTAGTCAGGGTGAAAGTGAAATTGAGCAGTTGCCATTGCTTTAACTGAGTATGGCCATAAAAGACAAATAGATCATTGTGTAGTACAGCTGCCCCACCTGCAGACAGTAGTAGAGTAAATAACATGAGACTGCGACTGCGACACGAGTATGTCTGTCTAGGGCGCAAGCTGAGTGAGCTGGCATGCCTACAAAGTTAATTTAGCTAAACAAGAGAGAGAAGAATAAGACTTGCCTACTCCATAGTGCCTGAAACTCTAATCACACAAATGTTATGGGCCAAGGAAGTGGGAGGATACCACAAATGTTATTCTCTAGTTCTAGTGCTACTGTGCCACTATAATTTTATGTGTATAATTTTGTGTTACATTTTTGCTATGAGTATTGGTTACAATTGTCTTTTTTCTTTCTTGTTATAGCTACTCCTTCCCAATCACAACAACCCAACAGGCAAGAGTTAGCAGCCAGGGCCCGGCAACGGAAGCTGGAGGCCATCTGGGGCGAATATCGGTGGCTGGTGGCTCTGGCGGAGGAGGAGGCAGCAGCTGCAGCCTCCAATGCCCTGGGCCCCAGCCAGGCCCCCCAAGTGCCTCCGGTGGTACGGCGCCTTACTCTGGCAGCCGCCCGCCGCAATTCAAACACTGCTGACCACCCCTGTTGCTCCTGCAAGAAATGTCAGCGCCCGCATGCTCCTCCTGATGGCGCACCTGTAGGCCAGGATTGAGGAGCAGTTAAATACCCTAGAGCGGAAGATCCAGCAAGCCCGCCGCTAGACCTCCGTCTTGACTCTTGCCCCCTTTTTAATCTTTTTTTTTTGGTGGGTGGGAATTTGGGCGTTGGGGAAACGTGTTTTTTTTATGGACATTTGGATTTTTGTTTGGACAATTTGACTTACTGGACATTGGTTGGAGTTAGGAAGAGGGGTGGGCAAGGTTTTGTGTTTTTTTTTAATTCTAGTTTATTTGTTAGGTGAATACATTTTTTATAGTTTACATATGATGTAAATCTTTTGTGGGGGGTTACTCTTTTACTTCACACTGTTTCCTTTGCTGCAGGGCCGCAGCCAGTTTTTGATTGAAATCTACCAATAGATAGATGCGGTACCCTCACTTGTCCTACTACTGTCAGTCTCTCCTCCTAGTCTATACAGTCTGCAACTAAAACCCCTATGGACTCAGAAGGGTGTGGGTGTGTGAATTAATTAATTTCCATAGTATATAAATTATGCTTCCCCCATACTTCTTCTCTTAACTGTGATTGATGTTTATACTTTATAGGCGAAGCAATGGCTGCATGGTGATGGTTTTGTTTCCCAAGGTGCCATGGTGGTGGTAGTAGTAGAAGACACTGACAGTAGCACTTGCAAAAAAAGAAAATGAGACAGTCAGTCATCTGAGGGAGACTAGGGATTGAGTAGTAGAAGTACAGTACACAAGAAGAAGACTGCCAAACAAGAAACCATGATTGATAAGCAATGCTAAAGTAAAATAAAACAGAATGGAGGGCTAGCCTAGTACAAGTTACAAACTGAAGTCGACTCGAGCTATGAAGTGGACTAGCGGCTGCATAACTTTCAGTGCTGGAACTAGGATAATGACTCGATGCTGGCAATTATATTGTGATGGATTATGTTCCTCTGGAAAAAAATTGAATATTGAATACTGTGCATGGGTGGGCAATCTAATCTATATATTGCCAGCATGGGCTATAGTATAAATGCTTAGAGCAGAAGAAGATCTTCGCCCCTGCCTTGTGATAGTGTTGCTTTCACCACATTCACCCCAGCAAGTGTGTGATCAATAATTGGTGTAAATTTAAATTAGTCACACCTCAATATAAATCACACAGCCTGGGGGAAGAGGGTTAGGGTTTGATGAATGTTTGGGAAGGGGGGTTTGAGGGAAAGGTTTGACAAACACCAGCCTCTTTTGCCTTTGCCTCAGCACTGGACTTAAGCCCTGCCTGTAGACACCATTCCTGTGTCGATTTTGGAGCTGATGCTCCTGCTCTTGTTGTTGTTGTTGATGTTGTTCTTGGTGTTGTTGATGATTTTGGCTGCTGTGAGCCAACCGCACTGCCCTCAGGCTCTGAAGTTGAAAATGAAGGCTGCCCTGCAGTACTTGTTGTGCCCTGGAGGAGCAGGCCTCTAATTACCGGCCATTCTTTTTCTAGCTGAATGGCTTGCACAGCTGTCCAGGTTTTGTAGCTGGCAACATCCCCATCTGAAAAAGGAATGAAAGTGTGCAGTAATGGTTTGTACTGTGGATCACGAATTGTGGCACAAATGTGATGGTTGGATGACTCAATGCCTCTTCACACCCTTATATTTTCAGATGAGCGAATGGCTATGCTTCTTTTTTTTCCTCCACACATGCGTACATTGCAGACACCCCCTTCAGCTGTTCCTGTAGCATGTGCAACAATGGGATAGCTTGGCCCATGGTACAGTCCTCCTTGCTGAGTTCATGTGTGAAGACCTCGAAAGGAACCAGCATCTCTGTCAGGCATTTAACTAGGCTCCATTGGTCCATCTCAATGATCATGCCTTTCACAGTAGCATCCCCTCTTTGCATGACATATTCATTGATTTGTCTGTACTGCTCAAACAGACGTTCAAGCATGTAATAAGTTGAGTTCCAACATGTTGGCACCTCGTGGATGAGTGCTCTAACTGGCATTCTATTATCACGTTGAATGATCCTCAGCTGCTTCTGGGCTTTAAAAGAATGGCTGAAATGTGTGCAGACTCCTCTGCAGGTGGTCAGTAAGTTGTTGACTTGGTCTTCTTTTTTCAGAAAGTCTTAAGCAATTATGTTAATGCAGTGCGCCAAACACAAGACCCTGAAATAGCCACCATCGGCCATGGCCTTAACTATATTACTGCCATTTTCCATGGCAACAAAACCAATGTTAAGCCCTCTTGGTCACAGCCATTCAAAGACCTTGTTGTCAAAGCCTTCCAAAATGTTTGCAGCAGTGTGAGATTTCTCTATGGCAAACATGGCTACAGTTTTATGTTTCCGAGCGCATTAAAAATCTCAGCAGTGTCAACACCTGCGGATATCTTTTCTCTAACCCCCACAAAAGAGATCCAGTATGCAGTGATGCACATGTAATCAGTGGCTTGGCAACTGGTCCACATGTCTGTTGTCAGGTGGATAGTGTGAACAGCACTCTGCTGCAAAGCTTGTCCAAGCAATTCCAGCATGTCATGATGTAGTGCTGGAACAGCAACTCTGGCGAAATAGGACCGGCTGGGAACCTTCCATTTTGGGCAGATAGCTGTCACAAATTCAAGAAAACCCACCCCTTCCACAAAAGAAAAAGGGAGGCGCTCCAGCGCTAACATTTTAGCCAGCTTTGTGTTGTACAAACGCGCCGTTGTGTGGTTGCGTTCATACTGCCCCTCCGACCTAAAGATGCTGAGAATGGTAGGCTAGGTTTTTTTTTTCTGGTGCCACTAATGCAGGTGACTTCTTAAGACCAGATATTGTTTGGCTCAGTGCGCGTTTTTTTGTTGTGGTACTCTCCTGCCTTGGACCCCTTGGTGTCTCGGCCTGACTCTTGTGCCATTGTGATGTTGCTGATGATGGTGTGGGTGGTACCACAGCACTGCTGAGGACAGGGCTGCTTTGTGCACCGGAGAAAATGCCTCCCTCTTGTTCACCTTCCACTGTGTTCGGATCTTCTTCATCCCCTCCACCAACAACACTTGCAGTTTTTTGGCTGCCAAGGTGCGCCTCCAACTGGATCAAGTGGTGTTTTCTCAGATGGGTTGTTTGGCCTCCGGTGCCATAGTTTGTACCAAGCTTACCCCGACTAACACCTACTCCACAAATGGAGCATATAGCAGTGTTCACCTCCTTCCTGCTAACCGAAAAGAAGTCCCAAACTGGGGAGGTCAACTTTCTGGTGCTGCTGGTGCCACTTGCAATGTTGGATGAACTGGTAGGTGGGTGTGACATCTGACTCTCTGCAGTACCTACTTCTACTACTGAGGTGGTTGTGGTAGATGTAGGTCACTGCCAGGACTTTGTAAATATGGCAGCAGGAGGTGGTGTTGGTGGTATCTAAGTTGGTGGTATTTGTGCCACATCCCTCACAGTAATTTGGGATGGGGTAATGTTGGTCTCCACTGGCACAGGGCTAATGTCCATGATGACTGGCTCGTCATCATCCTCCTCTTCTACATCTACCTCCATAACTCCAAGGCTTTCCGGAACCTTCCTTTTCCCTAGCCTTGTCTCGTGGGCATGGCGTGTCTCACTCTCAGATTGAGGTGGGATCCAAGTGGTGTCTAGATGATCAGAAGGGGGGCTTGCAGAAGAAGTTGATGGACTAACCCTTCTTTTCATTGCTGGGGATCTGAAAGACAATGGATCTCCTGAAAGAGTGGCTTGCTCTTCTTCTTCTTCAGCAGGAAGCTCGATCTCCTTAACTGCCCCTAATTCGGGAGGAACAACTACTATTGGGGGTGGGTGCGGCTGTTGTTGCCCACTTATCTGAATTTCCTGCAAATTTGATTGGGTACTACTTTGCGATAACGATAAGTCAATTTCAACATCACTGCTTGTCTGCGTTGTCGTGATCAGACTGGCTGCCTCTGTGACAGACATGGGCTTGGGCCTAGGTTTGTGGGGTGGGTCCACTGATGCGGGGGGAGCTGCTTTCAGCTTGCTCTCCGGACACCGCGACTGCAGGCACAATTTTTGGTTTCCCAAAAAAGGTCTTGGGCGACAAACAGGTGGTGGTAAGTGTCAGCGCCTTCTTCTTCTCACTGGCAACTTTCTTGGTACTGGACCTGGTACCTTTCTTTGGGCCATCTTGAAGATGTCAGTTAGCAGGCAGTGGGACAAGTTGAAGAGATGCTTGTGTGCGGTCACACGTCACCTGACGTCGTGCGCAGGGCACAGGTCTTCTGTCTGTCAGTAGAATGGGTGATATTGTCTCCTCCTCTTTTGTGCACCTAAAAGCAAAGAAGCAAGAAGAACATCAGTAAAACGTGGCATTGTTGTGGTTCAATTACTAGTACAAACAAATATAATTTAGTGTGTGTGGTCACGCTTGTTAGTGTCATTATTACCTCAGTTATTAAAACAATTAACAATACAGTGTAACCATTTGTGAGACTTTGACAACGGGCTTTCATGGTGTACTGTGTACTGTGTACACAACAGTAGTACACTCAGGAAGGATAGGAAAGAAGAAGAACAATACAAATACAAATGTAACGGTTTGGCATTGTGCATCACGGGGGATGCAGCACTCAGAGAGCTGCAGCTGACAAATGACAGTGGAAGCAATAAGCCAAGGGGAACAAAGGGAAGACAGACATGCAGGCCTATATGGCAATAGCGCACTAACTGCCCTCACAAAATGGCCACCAGCCACAGGCCACACAACAACAACAAGCAGGAGGCCTGGAAAACTATGAACTCAAGCAGGCCTATATGGTTGGACACAGACTTTACAAAATGGCCCCTGGCCACAAGTTTGAGGCTCAGCCAAGGCAAATGATGGCCCACTATTACAAACACACTCAAACACTGGCCAGACAAAGGAGGCATGCTAAACAACACATCTTTATGCAACAATGCCAAAAACAAAAATCCACAGGGCTAAAAAAATGTTTGAAAGTTACAACCACACACATCCAACAAAGGCATTTGATTTAATACACATGAACAAAATAAATAGTGAAACACCCCAAAAGAAACCACATTTTGTATTTCAATCTAATGCCATCCATGCCCTAAATGATGTTTAATTCCGCAGACACCACAGAAATAGTTGTTTCATGCACCCATGAGTAGCTCTGGGCCTACTGGCTGAAAGGTCTATTGGCAGACTTCTGGGCTACAGAGTGAATTAAATAAATATTGCAAATTGATTTTAAAAGTTGGAGAAAATGTAGTGAACTGTGCAACATGTTTCCTTTATAAAAGAAGAACAATTACTTACAAAGAAACAACTAGGCCCCTACTGAAACTACAGGCCACCCACCACAATAAATTTAAAAAAAACAATGAAAAGTAGAAATAAATCTGGGTGCATGGCCCCAATCAAACAAACACCAATTTTCCAACTTACTTGTGAAATCTCAAATTCAAAAAGTCCTCAAATCCAATGATATATGATGCAGGAGGCACAAAGAGTGTTCTTTCCAGCTCCAAATCCAAATGAAAAGTGACCAGGAGATGGACAAAGCACTGAGAGGAGCCTGCTGAACAGGAACAGGAAGTTGGAGACTCTGGGGCACTTCCTTCCTCTTAAAAAAAGTAAAAAAAGAAAAAGGACTCTTTGCACAAAAAGGTACAGCCAAATGTCAATTTGAGGAGTTTTTTTAAACCAAATCGTCATTTTGAGAAGATTTCGATGCTGCTCGGGAGAGAACTTTCTCCTGATTGCAGTCGCGGTAGATTCTGCATGTTCAGGATTGCGTTCTTCACAAAACGTCCGCCGGAAGTCCGATGGCGCGTCCGAATGACGTGTTCGTGATCGCAAATTCTCGTGGGACTATGAGGCCACCTAGCAAATCTCGTGCCGCTCGCAAACGGCTCGGGAAATCTCAGCAGCGATCGCAGGCACCCAGTAAGTTACTCCCGCGTGCGCAAAAACGCATTTCGTGAGCGTGAACAAAAAAAAACCAACCTCTGCACCTCAACTTTCCTGGATGCAGTGAAAATTCACATCCAAACTAAGGGCCTGATTTAGATCTTGGCGGATGGGATACTCCGTCCCAAAAGTGACGGATATCCCGTCCGCCATAATACAAGTGCAGTATATCCTATGGCACCTTTAATACGGCAGACGGGATATCCGTAACGTTTCTGACGGAGTATCCCATTCACCAAGATCTAAATCAGGCCCTAAGACACTAGAACAATGGCAATAAGGAATGCCCATTCTTAACACACCATGAAGGGTGTTGTTTTCAGCCAATGAAGAGTTTATACTAAGTCAGGAATTACAAACAGATGCAATAAGTTTGAGTCATGATACCATATTAACCACACATCCTGGATTCCAGAAAACTCACCAAATAGCACAAAGACACTTCTGGTGGCCATCCATGTCGGATGACATATGCAAGTATGTTGAAACCTGCGCTACATGTGTCCAGAGTAAAGTCCCTCATACCTCCCCCAGTGGACTAATGTGCCCTCTCCCAATTCTACCCAAATGTTGGCACACGGACTCCCAGGATTTGTGATGGAATTACCCCAACCAAGACTGGTCACACCACAGTGTTGACAGTAGTAGATCATCGATCTACAATGGCACATTTCATACCACTGGAAAAACTTCCCAGAACCCCAGAATTAGCATCTTTTTTCATGACCAATGTAGTTCAGTTGCACGGATTACCCTCTGTCTTCATCACAGACCATGTAATACAATTTGTTTCACAGTTCTGGAATGCTTTGTGTAAATCATTAGACATGGATGTGCGTTTGTCCCCAAGTTATCATCTACAAACCGATGACTTGACTCAAAGGATTATTCAGACAATGGAGCAATACCTACATTGTCAGCTAATTGATTGTGATGGGGATAGTTCTACAGTGTATGGGCCATTGAATTTTCATACAACAACTCGGATCATTGTTCTCTGGGTAGGTTCCCATCTTATTGCACTCAAGATTATTATCCTAAAATGACACCCTGGTGGAAATGTCAGAAACAAGAGTTCCTACTGTCCAAGAATACCACACTCATTAACACAACATATTATACTAATGCCGCTTTAATTTGGCCGCAGCCAAAGAGTCCCAAAAAATTATGGCAGATTTCCATAACAAGGAAGAACCTGAGTATTCAATAGTTGACCAAGTGTGCCTCTCAACCCGAAATTGGGCCCTGAAAGGCAAGAAGAAATTTCTACCCCGTTTCATATGTTCCTTCCTGATATGAGCCATATTTAACCCAATAGCTGTGAAACTCACTCTACCAAAGACCTTAAAAATCCAATTGGTGTTCCATGTATCACTACTCAAACTGTATCACCCTGACACCAGAAGAGCAGCACCACCACCATTCATAGAAGTAGAGAGTCAAAAGGAATATGAAGTTCGGGTGCTTCTAGTTTCTAAAAGAGTTTGTGGCAAACTCTACTGTCTCGTGGAATGGAAGGGGTACGGACCTGAGGAAAGATCCTGGGAACAATTGATCCATGTATAACACGCCTCTTGTCTTCTACATTCCTTCCATTCTCATGACCCAACCAAGCCTCAACCCATACAAATGATCTTAGGGGCCATTCTAAGGGGGGGTACTGTTACTGTTCCCTAAGGCAGCACACTCTATTGTACAATAACAGTCTAACTGACACTACAACTCTTTCATTATGCCAGACAGTTGCTATGTTAGGATATCTCAGCCCCCCCACATTCGTTTATGTCACCTCTTGAATAAGGGATTTATTGTGTATTATCCAGTAGCCCAGGAACCTCAGCCCCCCGGCGTTGAGCCAAAAATGATTATGTGTACAGGTTTACATCTTAGCCTCCCAGCACTGAAAATCCATTGTATGTTGGCAATATCTCAGCCTCCCGGCACTATATCCTGTTCCATACACACTACTACAGTCACCTGGTTATTACCACAAGATTTGCTGAGATCTGACAAGATCACAAATCTTGGTGGCGATCTTGGATGTGGTCAGCTATTTAAACAGCAGCCAGGATTACTCACATGCTTTGCCTCAGGGATCTCAAAGAGGCAACATCTTCTATGTTGTCATTGTGAAGCAATTCTGCAAACTTACCTGAACTCTGGTGTTTTCTGGGTCATCTCTGTTGCATGCCACATCCCACTTTACCACAGCATCTCGCAGGTGAAACTTTGATGCTCTGGTCCTCAGCACCTCATCCCGCTTTGCTGCATTCTTCCCCACAAAACAGAACAGAAAAAGACAAAGAAGAAAGTGAGTTAACTGTGTCGCACCAAGCGCAAAGGTACCTAACACATGCATGCACATTTAAAATGACTTGTGAAACATTTTAAAGACTGAAAGACTTTCATAGCTTGAGACAACTTTAGAAATGTGAGAAATACGTCAATGAATAAATATAGTTGCTTCATTTTGGAACCCAAGCATTGCAAGTCTAACCATACTAATTCAATAACACATTAGTACGTACAGAAATGATTATGCACCTAATTGTTTGATGCTATTTGTGTCATTGTAAGATTGATGCAAACTCAAGGTATTCCTGTCATTAGTAGGTGTGCATAGATACTTGCAGTATCCATTCCTGAACATATTCCAGAGAAGCATCTGGATGCTCATTACAGTATCATCAGAAAAACACAGGAAAATCAGAGAACAGATCTGAAAGTCTCCTCCACTGTGAACATCATGACCCTACGTAGTTGATTGCAGGTAGGGTGTAAGGACATTAGAATTACTAGGAGGTCGTACACGACACGGGAGGGTTACATATAAATAAATAATATCACACTTAGTGACTCTTGTTTATTTCAAAGTTCGACAACTACATCCAGAGGGCGACTCAGACGAGATCAAAAACAGGTCCACTTCCCTTGTTCATACCTATCTCCCACATGGATAAGAGTAAACACTGGTAGAAAGGTAGGGTACACAGAGTTGAGTCCATATCATCTCTGCAAAACTAACAGTGCTGGCTACAAAGTAAGAACCACATTGTTACTATTTGACACCCTTTGCATGGCGCAAGGGTGATGAAACACTGTGATAAATATGCCCCTTAGCCTTTATCTGGAGTTATGGTTCTCACAGCAGAGTTGCCCCCAGGTTGGAGCACCCACAAGACAGGCACCAATAAGTATGATCATTTTGCATTTTGCTTTCACAGCAACCCCTGACATTGATCAGGAAGACAGACAAAATACTGCCTCTTTTCTAAAGGACTTTTCACACACTAACAAGAACTTAAGTCCCTCTCTTTCTCCCTACCATCCACCAAATGACAGTATTTAGGTTGACTAATGAACAGTTCTCTGCAGTAAAAGGACTTCATTGAATGTCTAAGGTGTCTCCTCTTTTCCCACTTTTGTGTCTCGAGAGGCAGTCCACCCCCTGTTACAGGAGAACTAGTTGAATGCTGGGGAGGCACAGTGCCATGACAATTGGGAGCCAGAGGGAGGAATGGCCTAAAGCTCAAATGAGGTACATCAGCCGGGGGGGGAGACAGAGCACCAAATGTGGGAGGGAGCGGACGTGCCTACAGGCTGAGACCAATGGCCCCACAGCAGCACCGGTGGGCCACAGGCAGAGGGCCCGCAGTGGAGGACAAACCTGGAGAAAGCTGCTTTTAATCCGTTAATGCAGCATCTCAGGTCAGTGGCCGCAGCTGTGCCCCGACAAGGATGAGAATGCAGGAGGCGGTGGGAGCCCACAGTGCTGGGCCTCACCCGCAGTCTGGGTTCATAGCAGGCTGGCTGCTCCAGGCCCAGCCCAGTCTCCATGCGGTTGGGCCGGCAGATACCCCAGTGCAATCGGCTGCACCTCAGACTCCAGGACACGGATCCCTTAGGGCCACCGATGGAGCTACCGGTTTACTGTGCGCCACCAATCAGGGCCGCAGCAGCCCCGCCCTCAGTCTCGGTCATGGCCTCTGTCATCACGGGGCCACTGAGGGCTCTTGTCATGTATCCCAATGTACCCCAATCTAGGCCTAAGTAGCTACATGCTCTTTCACCTACATTTGTCCTCCCTTGCTATGCATAACGGTTCTAGCACTGACCTTTTACCCAGTTATGTGCTGAATAAATGTCGATCGGTTTCCTTGAAACTAGCCTCATGTGTTATGCATGAGGATTCTTAGAAAAGTACCTGCACAAGACATACATAACAGGATGAACATACTCTAAATAAAAGTCATGGTCATCTTCATCCTAGGGCGAAAGAACTACTTTGTATAATTGCAGGTATTGATTTAGGCTTATTTACATAATCATACTCACAACATATCGATTGTGTTAGGAACCCCAAGGCTATCTTAATGGCATAAAAGAACCGTACCAACACTAGATAGACAGAAGAGAAGCTTCCACGCTGACACAAGACACTGAGGTCCCTGCACGCAGAAGCACCAGCACACAGTGGTCTGACATCCCTTGCAGGGTCCAACTCGAGACCAAGACAGGGTCCTTCGTTCTATCCCATCAGGTAATGGAGTTAGCTCTTTTTTATGGGATAATTGACTTTACACCCACATACATGCTAGGTACACTTAGGTACACTTAGGTAGGGTTGCATCGTAGGAGTATGCTTGATTACTGTCATGTTTATATGCATGAATATATATACTGTTTTAGCACCATGGTAGAATTCTACCTTTTATTTACTCAGTTGGTGCTTGTAATCATTTACATTTGCTTCTGTCTATTGATTTTCGCAGCAAACATGTTTTATACTAGAATGACGCTGGTTCAATAAATGTTTATTGAGAACATCCCCATTATTTATTCTGTGTATCTCTCTGAGACTAAGTGAGCAGGATTGACTGAACAAAAAGTACTGTACTGATTCCACGATCCCTGAAGGATCAAGGGTTGTCAAGTTCGATAGCTGCCAGAAACTATTCGCTCCTTGGTAAGGTTAGGGGGCTTATGGTGGCACTGTGAGATAGCTGGTCTAAAGGCTAACATATCCTTTGGGGATGTCCTGAATCAGTCTAGACACCAGCCCTGAATAGGCCACGTTACAACGTATGTGTTTACAACACATTCCATTACAACGCAGTCATTACAACGACCGCGTTGTTACATCGCATACCATTACAACGAAAGTCATTACAACGACTTTGTGTAGGGGGGCCACAGGATTTTGGAATAGTATAATTTACTATTCCAACTCCAGTCTGTGCAACAGTAGGGAAGGTGTTGGATTTAAAATCCAACACTTTCTGCCCCCTACAGTAAGTCGACTTGCGTTGTAATGGTATGCAATGTAACAACGCAGTTGTTGTAATGATCGCATTGTAAAGGGATGCGCTGTATTGCATGCATGGTAAACAATGTTTACCACCAGCCCCTTAGTTTATGTTGTCTAAATGCACAGATCCTATGTATTTTTAGGAACTACACGACACTGCGGCATGCCAATTGTGCCGCAGCACGTTCAGGAGGCCCTCCACAGCTAGGAACACCTATACAGACATGGGGGGCACTAGATTAAGCAGAGGGATCCTGATGCAGGCATTCTAAAGTGGATTGGGCCAGAACCACTATAATGCAAGGCGAACCACCGTGGAGCTTCAATGCTGTGCGCCCTTCTTGGTCGCAGGCTTGGCCAAGCCTCCAAAAGACTTGCATTCTTAATCAGCAGGACAAAATAAAATCCTGACCTAGGCATAGATATGAGAGAGTCTGGTTCCGTCATGCTTTTCAAAAAATGTCAAGCAAGTCATTGCATCAACTGCATAATAGGGAATGTTGCACAAAATCCCACTGCTTGTGTAATATTCACCAGATAGAGCAAGGTGTCCTCCTTTCGAAAAAAAAGTAAATCAGTGCAATCTCAAGTTGAAAGACAAAACCCTATTTAGGAAGTAACCTGGTCCCAGACTCACTGAAACTTGTGAAAACCTGTACAGGCATGCCCTTAGATATCGATACCCGCATTGGAGCGACCAAAACTGCCAAATCAACCTGGTTGTAGGAACCACTACTAGGAAGCCCCATCCTTTAGAGTAAAGGAGATGAAAGAGGCACATAGAATGTTTGAACAGTTGGTCCGGAATGGAAGACATAACTAGGAGCAGATCCCAAGTAGGGGCTATATGAATAGAGTTAAGCTGAACATTTTCAGATTAAGATTACTCAGATCATAACACCCCGTATTCTCTGAAGGCCCTGACAGGCATCCTTTGCGCCATATGGGATCACTGACAGAATATCGGAAACAAAAATATTGTGTGGACAAAATGTCATGTCAAAAATATGGAGGACCAAAATATTGAGAAGGTAATTGCAAATGGTCAAGTATATATTTATTATTCTTAACTCCACATCTACGTACATTGAAGATATATATATATTATTATATATATATGTTTCCTGAATTCTTGCATGTTACCACAACATTAAGAGAATGCTGCTCAGATTTCTTTTATTTTAAAGTGCTATTCGTGCTCCAGCTGATGCATTTCGGCTGCCACACAGCCTTGCTCACAAAGTTTTGCGTCAGCGGGAGATTGTTGACACCGTTATAGAGCCAACATGCCCGTCGATAAGGAGCATGGCGGCGGCTAGCAGCTGTGAATGGATTAAGGGGTAAAAATATATATATATACCGCTGCTACCGATGGAATTGCGAGGTTGGAAGTGTGGGATGTTAAGACCATTATTGCCCAGCACAGCGCTTCAGTTTCAGCCTGGTCAAGCTTTAGGTCGGTTTCCAACCTTGGAACATAGAGAAAATACCGGCTTAACGGAATCACACACCAGCACGATGGACAAACTGCATGCTGGGTATTGCAGTCTCAAAATAATATATTGCTTGAAGTGATTCCGCATAACGTGACCCAGGTGCGCTCCATACTACTTCAGGCATTGGGGCGATATAAAGAGATTCACTCAGGAACTGTCAGCACCAGAGGCACTTTTAAAACATATGGCATTTGAGAAAGGTTTAATACCGAAACGCGTCATGCCTGTTTGAATAAATGGTCTTCACAAGCCCCGCTGTGTCTCCTCATCAACTTCGACGGAAGGAGGTGGTTTTTGGATATATTGCGTGCTGCCACTGACACGCGAGGATGGCCCTTCCACAAGAGTCTAGGGAATCTATGGCGCTTTCCCGGACCACCCTGCATTCCAGAGAGAACAGAGAACATGCTGACAATGTGCACTCCATACTTACATGGAGAGACGTTGCTACTTTAATGGCGTCTCCGGACCTGCTACAGATGGAATTGCGAGGTTGGAAGTGTGGGATGTTAAGACCATTATTGCCCAGCACAGCACTTCAGTTTCAGCCGGGTCACGCTTTAGGTCGGTTTCCAACCTTGGAACATAGAGAAAATACCGGCTTAACGGAATCACACAACAGCACGATGGACAAACTGCATGCTGGGTATTGCAGTCTCAAAATAATGTATTGCTTGAAGTGATTCCGCATAACGTGACCCAGGTGCGCTCCATACTACTTCAGGCATTGGGGCGATATAAAGAGTTTCACTCAGGAACTGTCAGCACCAGAGGCACTTTTAAAACATATGGCATTTGAGAAAGGTTTAATACCGAAACGCGTCATGCCTGTTTGAATAAATGGTCTTCACAAGCCCGCTGTGTCTCCTCATCAACTTCGACGGAAGGAGGTGGTTTTTGGATATATTGCGTGCTGCCACTGACACGCGAGGATGGCCTTTCCACAAGAGTCTAGGGAATCTATGGCGCTTTCCCGGACCACCCTGCATTCCAGAGAGAACAGAGAACATGCTGACAATGTGCAGTCCATACTTACATGGAGAGACGTTGCTACTTTAATGGCGTCTCCGGACCTGCTACCGATGGAATTGCGAGGTTGGAAGTGTGGGATGTTAAGACCATTATTGCCCAGCACAGCGCTTCAGTTTCAGCCGGGTCACGCTTTAGGTCGGTTTCCAACCTTGGAACATAGAGAAAATACCGGCTTAACGGAATCACACACCAGCACGATGGACAAACTGCATGCTGGGTATTACAGTCTTAAAATAATGTATTGCTTGAAGTGATTCCGCATAACGTGACCCAGGTGCGCTCCATACTACTTCAGGCATTGGGGCAATATAAAGAGATTCACACAGGAACTGTCAGCACCAGAGGCACTTTTAAGACATATGGCATTTGAGAAAGGTTTAATACCGAAACGCGTCATGCCTGTTTGAATAAATGGTCTTCACAAGCCCCGCTGTGTCTCCTCATCAACTTCGACGGAAGGAGGTGGTTTTGGATATATATATATATATATATATATATATATATATATATATATATATATATATATATATCACTGAAAAAACCATAGGTTTCAGACACGTTATAGTTAGAAATTAGCATTTAAAAAACCTTTGAAATTCACTGAAAAAACCATAGGTTTTAGGGACAGTTATAGTTAGTTGGACATTTCACTCGTACAAAACCATAGAAATTCCCCTGTTATAGTTAGTTCAGCTAACTATAACTCGCGCCCCGCAATGCACTGCTGATGACGTCACATATTACATCACTCATGACATGGTCAGTGACATCACTGATGACATCACTGATGACATCTCAAATGACATCACTGATGACATCACTGATGACATCATCCAGTGACTGTGTGTTTCTGTAAAGTTTAAATATGTTTAATATATATAGGGAAAGGCGTATTGAAGAATGAGTGGGTGTATAAGTGTCTGAATGGATGATTTAGTACGTGAGTGACTGACTCTACAAGTGAGTGATTAAATGTATCTTACTGAATGCATGGGTTAGTGACTAAACTGTGTGAATGTCTGTATCCGTCTGTCTGTTGGTTTGTAAACGGCTGCATGGCTTTCTGAATAGCTACATGAGTGTCTACATGGGTTATTGATTGATTGTCTGAGTATCTGTATGGGTGCCTGAGTGTTTGTGTGGGTGGGGTGTGTGTGACTCTGTGCATAGATGTGTGAGTTGGTGATTCACTGGGTGCATGGTTTCAAGAGTGCATCTGTGATGGACTGTATGGGTGGGTGAGTGTGTGTATGGGTGTGTTAGTGATTGAATGTATATCTCAGTGGTACATGTGTGAGTAACTACATATGTGAAAGGCAGTATATATGTGTGTTGGAGTATATAAATGGCTATAAGTGAGAGTGTGTGATTGTGAGAGTGGCTGTATGTGAGAGTGTATACTTGTATCAGTGATTGTATAAGAGCGTAAGAATGTGCTAGTATTTGTATGAGTAAGTGAGCTGGTGTGTGTATAACTGTATAGGTGAGTAAATGGGTGTGTGATTACGTTTTTGCATGACTGACTAGGTGTGTGAGTACCTCTATGGATGAGTGGCGGTGTGTGAGTGTTTATATAGGTGTATGAGTGCATATGATAGTGCCGTACTGAGTGACTAAGTATGAGTGACTGTACGGGTGAGTGAGTGGATGTGTGTGTAGACCTAAGAATCAGTGAGTGGGTATGTAGTTTTTGGTGTTGGAGTGTCTATGGTTTTGAGAATGGCAGTCTGTAATTTAGAGTGGGTGTATCAAAAGTTATATTAGGGTGTGAGAAGATGCATGAAATTATCACATGGATGATGTCATCAGTGATGTCATTTGAGATGTCATCAGTGATGTCATCAGTGATGTCACTGACCATGTCATGAGTGATGTAATATGTGACGTCATCAGCAGTGCATTGCGGGGCGCGAGTTATAGTTAGCTGAACTAACTATAACGGGGGAATTTCTATGGTTTTGTACGAGTGAAATGTCCAACTAACTATAACTGTCCCTAAAACCTATGGTTTTTTCAGTGAATTTCAAAGGTTTTTAAATGCTAATTTCTAACTATAACATGTCTGAAACCTATGGTTTTTTCAGTGAATTTCAAAGGTTTTTTAAATGCTAATTTCTAACTATAACGTGCCTGAAACCTATGATTTTTAAGTGAATTTCAAAGGTTTTTTTAAATGCTAGTTTCTAACTATGCCTACAGAGGTAGGACTTGTGAAGAAAGAAGAAAAACGCACAGAAAGAAGCAAAAGATGTGCAGAAAGAACCAACAGAGGAGCAGAAAGAGGCCTTGTTGCAAAATCATCCTGTGCCCACAACTTTTTCAGACGGGTACTGGTGGTAACTGACTCTGACTAACCAGAGCCAGTGCTATGCTAAAAGACACTTAGAATACAGTGAAAACACCTACATACACTAGGGAACACTATGCGTTGGGGTACCCCTGTGATTAGCATGACCTCCTCTGCAAGTCCCTAGTACATAATAGGGCAGGGGGATTAAAACTACCTCTTAAAACGCGCTACAGGGCGAGTTTGCACAGTGGTGAAGGGAGGGGGGCCTGAGGTGACATGTGTGCAAACGCACCCCATGGCGCGTTTTAAGTTGCGGGATTAAGTCCCCTTGAATTCTGAGGGTCCCTGGGGCCCAACTAGCCCCCCAGGTACCTACAGTTAGGACCACAGAGCTGAGTTGCAGAGAGGCGTTCCGAGGCCACGCACCTTTTTTCACCTCTCTGCAACGCAACTCTGTTGTGCTTACTGAAGGTACCTGGTGGGCTAGTTTAGGGGGTCGTGCTGGGGGTGGTGTTTCAGGGTTTAGGGCAGTGCAGTGGTGTTCCGGCAGTGTAGGAGGTCGTGCAGGGGGTGGTGTTTCAGGGTTTAGGGCAGTGCAGTGTTGTTCGGGCAGTGTAGGGGGTCGTGCTGGGGTGGTGTTTCAGGGTTTAGGGCAGTGCAGTGTTGTTCGGGCAGTGTAGGGTGTCGTGCTGAGGGGTGGTGTTTCAGGGTTTAGGGCAGTGCAGTGGTGTTAGGGCAGTGTAGGGGGTCGTGCAGGGGGTGGTGTTTCAGGATTTAGGGCAGTGCAATGGTGTTTGGGCAGTGTAGGGGGTCGTGCAGGGGCTGGTGTTTGAGGGTTTAGGGTAGTGCAGTGGTGTTCGGGCAGTGTAGGGGGTCGTGCTGGGGCTGGTGTTTCAGGGTTTAGGGCAGTGCAGTGGGTTTTGGGCAGTGTAGGCGGTCGTGCTGGGGCTGGTGTTTCAGGGTTTAGGGCAGTGCAGTGGTGTTCGGGCAGTGTACGGGGTTGTGCTGGGGCTGGTGTTTCAGGGTTTAGGGCAGTGCAGTGGTGTTCGGGCAGTGTAGGGGGTCGTGCTGGGGGTGGTGTTTCAGGGTTTAGGGCAGTGCAGTGGTGTTCGGGCAGTGTAGGGGGTCGTGCTGGGGCTGGTGTTTCATGGTTTAGGGCAGTGCAGTGGTGTTCGGGCAGTGTAGGGGTCGTGCTGGGGGTGGTGTTTCAGGGTTTAGGGCAGTGCAGTGGTGTTCGGGTAGTGTAGGGGGTCGTGCTGGGGGTAGTGTTCTAGGGTTTAGGGCAGTGCAGTGGTGTTTGGGCAGTGTAGGGGTAATGCTGGGGTGGTGTTTTAGGGTTTAGGGCAGTGCAGTGGTGTTCGGGCAGTGTAGGGGGTCGTGCTGGGGGTGGTGTTTCAGGGTTTAGGGCAGTGCAGTGGTGTTCGGGCAGTGTAGGGGGTGGTGTTTCAGGGTTTAGGGCAGTGCCGTGGTGTTCGGGCAGTGTAGGGGGTCGTGCAGGGGGTGGTGTTTCAGGGTTTAGGGCAGTGGTGTTCGGGCAGTAAAGGGGGTCGTGCTGGGGGTGGTGTTTCAGGTTTTAGGGCAGTGCAGTGGTGTTCGGGCAGTGTAGGGGGCGGTGCAGGGAGTGGTGTTTCAGGGTTTAGGGCAGTGCAGTGGTGTTCGGGCAGTGTAGTGGGTGCTGCAGGGGGTGGTGTTTCA
This sequence comes from Calotriton arnoldi, assembly GCA_963921515.1. NCBI lineage: Eukaryota > Metazoa > Chordata > Amphibia > Caudata > Salamandridae > Calotriton > Calotriton arnoldi. Next base: position 1,556,077 of record CAWUFW010003117.1, read on the forward strand.
GGGTTTAGGGCAGTGCAGTGGTGTTCGGGCAGTGTAGGGGGTCATGCAGGGGGTGGTGTTTCAGGGTTTAGGGCAGTGCAGTGGTGTTCGGGCAGTGTAGGGGGTCGTGCTGGTGTTTCAGGGTTTAGGGCAGTACAGTGGTGTTCGGGCAGTGTAGGGGGTCGTGCTGGGGCTGGTGTTTCAGGGTTTAGGGCAGTGCAGTGGTGTTCGGGCAGTGTAGGGGGTTGTGCTGGGGCTGGTGTTTCAGGGTTTAGGGCAGTGCAGTGGTGTTCGGGCAGTGTAGGTGGTCGTGCTGGGGCTGGTGTTTCAGGGTTTAGGGCAGTGCAGTGGTGTTCGGGCAGTATAGGGGGTTGTGCTGGGGCTGGTGTTTCAGGGTTTAGGGCAGTGCAGTGGTGTTCGGGCAGTGTAGGTGGTCGTGCTGGGGCTGGTGTTTCAGGGTTTAGGGCAGTGCAGTGGTGTTCGGGCAGTGTAGGGGGTCATGCTGGGGCTGGTGTTTCAGGGTTTAGGGCAGTGCAGTGGTGTTCAGGCAGTGTAGGGGGTCTTGCTGGGGCTGGTGTTTCAGAGTCTAGGGCAGTGCAGTGGTGTTCGGGCAGTGTAGGGGGTCTTGATGGGGCTGGTGTTTCAGGGTTTAGGGCAGTGCAGTGGTGTTCGGGCAGTGTAGGGGGTCGTGCTGGGGGTGGTGTTTCAGGGTTTAGGGCAGAGCAATGGTGTTCAGGCAGTGTAGGGGTTTTGCTGGAGGTGGTGTTTCAGGGTTTAGGGCAGTGCAGTGGTGTTCGTGCAGTGTAGGGGTGGTGTTTCAGGGTTTAGGGCAGTGGTGTTCAGGCAGTGTAGGGGGTCTTGCTGGGCTTGATGTTTCAGGGTTTAGGGCAGTGCAGTAGTGTTTGGGCAGTGTAGGGGGTCGTGCTGGGGGTGGTGTTTCAGGGTTTAGGGCAGTGCAGTGGTGTTCCGGCAGTGTAGGAGGTCGTGCAGGGGGTGGTGTTTCAGGGTTTAGGGCAGTGCAGTGGTGTTCGGGCAGTGTAGGGGGTCGTGCTGGGGGTGGTGTTTCAGGGTTTAGGGCAGTGCAGTGGTGTTCGGGCAGTGTAGGGTGTCGTGCTGAGGGTGGTGTTTCAGGGTTTAGGGCAGTGCAGTGGTGTTAGGGCAGTGTAGGGGGTCGTGCAGGGGGTGGTGTTTTAGGGTTTAGGGCAGTGCAGTGGTGTTCGGGCAGTGTAGGGGGTCGTGCAGGGGGTGGTGTTTCAGGGTTTAGGGCAGTGCAGTGGTGTTCGGGCAGTGTAGGGGGTCGTGCTGGGGGTGGTGTTTCAGGGTTTAGGGCAGTGCAGTGGTGTTCGGGCAGTGTAGGGGGTCGTGCTGGGGCTGGTGTTTCATGGTTTAGGGCAGTGCAGTGGTGTTCGGGCAGTGTAGGGGGTCGTGCTGGGGGTGGTGTTTCAGGGTTTAGGGCAGTGCAGTGGTGTTTGGGCAGTGTAGGGGGTCATGCTGGGGGTGGTGTTTCAGGGTTTAGGGCAGTGCAGTCCTGTTCGGGTAGTGTAGGGGGTTGTGCTGGGGGTAGTATTTTAGGGTTTAGGGTAGTGCAGTGGTGTTCGGGCAGTGTAGGGGGTCGTGCTGGGGCTGGTGTTTCATGGTTTAGGGCAGTGCAGTGGTGTTCGGGCAGTGTAGGGGGTCGTGCTGGGGGTGGTGTTTCATGGTTTAGGGCAGTGCAGTGGTGTTCGGGCAGTGTAGGGGGTCGTGCTGGGGGTAGTATTTTAGGGTTTAGGGTAGTGCAGTGGTGTTCGGGTAGTGTAGGGGGTCGTGCTGGGGGTAGTGTTCTAGGGTTTAGGGCAGTGCAGTGGTATTTGGGCAGTGTAGGGGAAATGCTGGGGGTGGTGTTTTAGGGTTTAGGGCAGTGCAGTGGTGTTCGGGCAGTGTAGGGGGTCGTGCTGGGGGTGGTGTTTCAGGGTTTAGGGCAGTGCAGTGGTGTTCGGGCAGTGTAGGGGGTGGTGTTTCAGGGTTTAGGGCAGTGCCGTGGTGTTCGGGCAGTGTAGGGGGTCGTGCAGGGGGTGGTGTTTCAGGGTTTAGGGCAGTGGTGTTCGGGCAGTAAAGGGGTCGTGCTGGGGGTGGTGTTTCAGGTTTTAGGGCAGTGCAGTGGTGTTCGGGCAGTGTAGGGGGCGGTGCAGGGGGTGGTGTGTCAGGGTTTAGGGCAGTGCAGTGGTGTTCGGGCAGTGTAGTGGGTGCTGCAGGGGGTGGTGTTTCAGGGTTTAGGGCAGTGCAGTGGTGTTCGGGCAGTGTAGGGGGTCATGCAGGGGGTGGTGTTTCAGGGTTTAGGGCAGTGCAGTGGTGTTCGGGCAGTGTAGGGGGTCATGCTGGTGCTGGTGTTTCAGGGTTTAGGGCAGTACAGTGGTGTTCGGGCAGTGTAGGGGGTCATGCTGGGGCTGGTGTTTCAGGGTTTAGGGCAGTGCAGTGGTGTTCGGGCAGTGTAGGGGGTTGTGCTGGGGCTGGTGTTTCAGGGTTTAGGGCAGTGCAGTGGTGTTCGGGCAGTGTAGGTGGTCGTGCTGGGGCTGGTGTTTCAGGGTTTAGGGCAGTGCAGTGGTGTTCGGGCAGTGTAGGGGGTTGTGCTGGGGCTGGTGTTTCAGGGTTTAGGGCAGTGCAGTGGTGTTCGGGCAGTGTAGGTGGTCGTGCTGGGGCTGGTGTTTCAGGGTTTTGGGCAGTGCAGTGGTGTTCGGGCAGTGTAGGGGGTCATGCTGGGGCTGGTGTTTCAGGGTTTAGGGCAGTGCAGTGGTGTTCGGGCAGTGTAGGGGGTCTTGCTGGGGCTGGTGTTTCAGAGTCTAGGGCAGTGCAGTGGTGTTCGGGCAGTGTAGGGGGTCTTGCTGGGGCTGGTGTTTCAGGGTTTAGGGCAGTGCAGTGGTGTTCGGGCAGTGTAGGGGGTCGTGCTGGGGTTGGTGTTTCAGGGTTTAGGGCAGAGCAATGGTGTTCAGGCAGTGTAGGGGGTTTTGCTGGAGGTGGTGTTTCAGGGTTTAGGGCAGTGCAGTGGTGTTCGTGCAGTGTAGGGGGTGGTGTTTCAGGGTTTAGGGCAGTGGTGTTCAGGCAGTGTAGGGGGTCTTGCTGGGCTTGATGTTTCAGGGTTTAGGGCAGTGCAGTGGTGTTCGGGCAGTGTAGGGGGTCGTGCTGGGGATGGTGTTTTAGGGTTTAGGGCAGTGCAGTGGTGTTCCGGCAGTGTAGGAGGTCGTGCAGGGGGTGGTGTTTCAGGGTTTAGGGCAGTGCAGTGGTGTTCGGGCAGTGTAGGGGGTCGTGCTGGGGGTGGTGTTTCAGGGTTTAGGGCAGTGCAGTGGTGTTCGGGCAGTGTAGGGTGTCGTGCTGAGGGGTGGTGTTTCAGGGTTTAGGGCAGTGCAGTGGTATTAGGGCAGTGTAGGGGGTCGTGCAGGGGGTGGTGTTTCAGGGTTTAGGGCAGTGCAGTGGTGTTTGGGCAGTGTAGGGGGTCGTGCAGGGGGTGGTGTTTCAGGGTTTAGGGCAGTGCAGTGGTGTTCGGCCAGTGTAGGTGGTCTTGCTGGGGGTGGTGTTTCAGGCTTTAGTGCAGTGGTGTTCGGGCAGTGTAGGGGGTCTTGCTGGGGGTGGTGTTTCAGGGTTTAGGGCAGTGCAGTGGTGTTCGGGCAGTGTAGGGGGTCTTGCTGGGGCAGGTGTTTCAGGGTTTAGGGCAGTGCAGTGGTGTTCGGGCAGTGAAGGGGGTCGTGCTGGGGCTGGTGTTTGAGGGTTTAGGGTAGTGCAGTGGTGTTCGGGCAGTGTAGGGGGTCGTGCTGGGGCTGGTGTTTCAGGGTTTAGGGCAGTGCAGTGGTTTTGGGCAGTGTAGGCGGTCGTGCTGGGGCTGGTGTTTCAGGGTTTAGGGCAGTGCAGTGGTGTTCGGGCAGTGTACGGGGTTGTGCTGGGGCTGGTGTTTCAGGGTTTAGGGCAGTGCAGTGGTGTTCGGGCAGTGTAGGGGGTCGTGCTGGGGGTGGTGTTTCAGGGTTTAGGGAATTGCAGTGGTGTTTGGGCAGTGTAGGGGGTCGTGCTGGGGCTGGTGTTTCATGGTTTAGGGCAGTGCAGTGGTGTTCGGGCAGTGTAGGGGGTCATGCTGGGGGTGGTGTTTCAGGGTTTAGGGCAGTGCAGTGGTGTTCGGGCAGTGTAGGGGGTCATGCTGGGGGTGGTGTTTCAGGGTTTAGGGCAGTGCAGTGGTGTACGGGCAGTGTAGGGGGTCTTGCTGGGGGTGGTGTTTCAGGGTTTAGGGCAGTGGTGTTCGGGCAGTGTAGGGGGTCTTGCTGGGGGTAGTGTTTCGGGGTTTAGGACAGTGCAGTGGTGTTCGTGCAGTGTAGGGGGTCGTGCTGGGGGTGGTGTTTCAGGGTTTAGGGCAGTGCAGTAGTGTTCGGGCAGTGTAGGGGCTGGTGCAGGGGTGGTGTTTCAGGGTTTAGGGCAGTGCAGTGGTGTTCGGGCAGTGTAGAGGGTCGTGCTGGGGGTGGTGTTTCAGGGTTTAGGGCAGTGCAGTGGTGTTCGGGCAGTGTAGGGGGTCGTGCAGGGGGTGGTGTTTCAGGGTTTAGGGCAGTGCAGTGGTGTTCGGGCAGTGTAGGGGTCATGCTGGGGCTGGTGTTTCAGGGTTTAGGGCAGTGCAGTGGTGTTCTGGCAGTGTAGGGGGTCTTGCTGGGGGTGGTGTTTCAGGGTTTAGGGCAGTGGTGTTCGGGCAGTGTAGGGGGTCTTGCTGGGGGTGATGTTTCAGGGTTTAGGGCAGTGCAGTGGTGTTCGGGCAGTGTAGGGGGTCTTGCTAGGGTAGTGTTTCAGGGTTTAGGGCAGTGCAGTGGTGTTCATGTAGTGTAGGGGGTCATGCTGGGGATGGTGTTTCAGGGTTTAGGGCAGTGCAGTAGTGTTCGGGCAGTGTAGGGGGTCGTGCAGGGGGTGGTGTTTCAGGGTTTAGGGCAGTGCAGTGGTGTTCGGGCAGTGTAGGGGGTCGTGCTGGGGGTGGTGTTTCAGGGTTTAGGGCAGTGCAGTGGTGTTCGGGCAGTGTAGGGGGTCTTGCTGGGGGTGATGTTTCAGGGTTTAGGGCAGTGCAGTGGTGTTCGGGCAGTGTAGGAGGTCTTGCTGGGGGTAGTGTTTCAGGGTTTAGGGCAGTGCAGTGGTGTTCGGGCAGTGTAGGGGTCATGCTGGGGGTGGTGTTTCAGGGTTTAGGGCAGTGCAGTGGTGTTCGGGCAGTGTAGGGGGTCGTGAAGGGGGTGGTGTTTCAGGGTTTAGGGCAGTGCAGTGGTGTTCGGGCAGTGTAGGGGGTCGTGCTAGGGTATGTGTTTCAGGGATTAGGGCAGTGCAGTGGTGTTCGGGCAGAGTAGGGGGTCTTGCAGGGGCTGGTGTTTCAGGGTTTAGGGCAGTGCAGTGGTGTTCGGGCAGTGTAGGGGGTCGTGCTGGGGGTAGTGTTTTAGGGTTTAGGGTAGTGCAGTGGTGCTTTTGTAATGTAGGGGGTCGTGCTGGGGGTAGTGTTTTGGGGTTTAGGGTAGTGCAGTGGTGTTTGTGTAGTGTAGGGGTCATGTTTTAGGGTAGTGCAGTGGTGTTTGGGTAGTGTAGGGGGTCGTGCTGGGGGTAGTGTTTTAGGATTTAGGTTAGTGCAGTGGTGTTTGGGTAGTGTAGGGGGTCGTGCTGGGGGTAGTGTTTTAGGGTTTAAGGTAGTGCAGTGGTGTTTGTGTAGTGTAGGGGGTCGTGCTGGGGGTAGTGTTTTAGGGTAGTGCAGTGGTGCTTGTGTAGTGTAGGGGGTCGTGCTGGGGGTAGTGTTTTAGGGTTTAGGGTAGTGCAGTGGTGTTTGTGTAGTGTAGGGGGTCATGTTTTAGGGTAGTGCAGTGGTGTTTGGGTAGTGTAGGGGGTCGTGCTGGGGGTAGTGTTTTAGGATTTAGGTTAGTGCAGTGGTGTTGGGGTAGTGTTTTAGGGTTTAGGGTAGTGCAGTGGTGTTTGTGTAGTGTAGGGGGTCATGCTGGGGGTAGTGTTTTAGGGTTTAGGATAGTGCAGTGGTGCTTGTGTAGTGTAGGGGGTCGTGCTGGGGTAGTGTTTTAGGGTTTAGGGTAGTGCAGTGGTGTTTTTGTAGTGTAGGGGGTCATGTTTTAAGATGCAACGCTCCAATACCTGACCAGTCTGCACTACATAAAACTGCAAAAAAACTAAAAATAAAAAGTGTTTTGCACACTTTTGTCATTGGGCTGTATGTGGGCTACATCTTGGTAATATTTGTGCTACATTTGGGCTCTTTTTTCACTGGTGGCCATCTTGGAAGACTTCTTTTTTATGAAGTTTCCTAATTTCCTCATTTACTGCAGTCTCCTCAGTAGGAAATGCTTTCAGTTTTTTACTTTGATTCCATCAAGAAGGCATTCAGATGTGTCACACATTTGCCATAAATTCAGAATGTTATTACTCTAGTTGTTCATTAGATCACTGTAGTAAAGCTACTGCTCACCAAGGAGTTAACTGGAAGTCTACTGCTGGTATTGAAAGTGATTGTTTCAGTCTGCATGTCAGAATTTTCTAATGAAATAGAAGAGGATTTGAGATCTCACTTAAAACATGCACTAAATTTTCTTTTTGCAGCACTAACCATAATTTCTATGGCAAAATGAACCCCCTCATTTTGTTCCTTTTTAAATTAAATGTTTTAAGTGTTACCAGTTTATTCCAATCAAGATGGCTTCAGGTGTGCCATACTTTTGTCATAAGTAAGGCTGTTAGCACTCTAGTTGTTCTTTAGAACACTCTGGGAAGCTGCAGTAGAACACAAAGGCATCAACTGACATGCTGCTCCTGTTGAAATATAACAGGAAGATATTTGAGATCTCACTTAAAACATGTCCTAATTTTTCTTTCTACAGCACTAACCATAATTTCTATGGCAAAATGAACCCCCTCATTTTGTTCCTTTTTTAAATTAAATGTTTTAAGTGTTACCAGTTTATTCCAATCAAGATGGCTTCAGGTGTGCCATACTTTTGTCATAAGTAAGACTGTTAGCGCTCTAGTTGTTCTTTAGAACACTCTGGGAAGCTGCAGTAGAACACAAAGGCATCAACTGACAGGCTGCTCCTGTTGAAATATAACAGGAAGATATTTGAGATCACACTTGAAACATGTCCTAATTTTTCTTTCTACAGCACTAACCATAATTTCTATGACAAAATGAACCCCATCATTTTGTTCCTTTTTAAATTAAATGTTTTAAGTGTTACCAGTTTATTCCAATCAAGATGGCTTCAGGTGTGCCATACTTTTGTCATAAGTAAGACTGTTAGTGCTCTAGTTGTTCTTTAGAACACTCTGGGAAGCTGCAGTAGAACACAAAGGCATCAACTGACAGGCTGCTCCTGTTGAAATATAACAGGAAGATATTTGAGATCACACTTGAAACATGTCCTAATTTTTCTTTCCAGAGCACTAACCATAATTTCTATGACAAGATGAACCCCGTCATTTTGTTCCTTTTTAAATTAAATGTTTTAAGTGTTACCAGTTTATTCCAATCAAGATGGCTTCAGGTGTGCCATACTTTTGTCATAAGTAAGGCTGTTAGCACTCTAGTTGTTCTTTAGAACACTCTGGGAAGCTGCAGTAGAACACAAAGGAATCAACTGACAGTCTCTGCCCTTGTTGGATGTACATGTTTTACTGAGAATGTCAGACTTCATTCTCACATGACTGAGAAAGATAATGTGAATTTACAGAAAATATGCTCTCATTTTAGCTTCTGGAGCACCTTCCAAAACTGTATGGGACAAGCATGTGAAAATAGTTTTCTCTCAAACATGATTCATGATATCCCAGCAGAAGGTTTTTCACAGGGTAAAATCACCTTAGAACACACCACAATTCCTGAAATTAGTATGGTACCATCAACAAATGAATTCTAATGTAACTAAAGTCTGTTATCACCCTTTATAGTTCTCCTTTTGGTAACCCTCAAAATCTTCGATTCACTACAATGCATTTCAATGGGGTACTATCATTTATATTGGTCCCAAGATGGCTGCCAGCAATTCCAGGATGAAGTGCTGACAGCCAATCAGATCTCACGATGACATGTGTGGTTAGGCTCCGCCCAGATATATATGTGTTTTTACTTTTGATTTTCTCAGCAACTACTGAACGGATTTACACCATTTAACAAAAAGGGTTCTTTTTTAACCAAGAACTACCTCTTTGCCAAATTTGGTGTAATTCCGTTCAGCAGTTCGGGCTGTAGCCTTGCATAAAGTTTCCTATGGGAAATTGATTTTTTGACTCTTATTTTTTTAATTTCTCTGCAACTACTGAACGGATTTACACCATTTAACAAAAAGGGTTCTTTCTGAACCAAGAACTACCTCTTTGCCAAATTTGGTGTAATTCCGTACAGCAGTTCGGAGCTGTAGCCGTGTCTAAAGTTTCCTATGGGAAAATGAATGGGGAAAACACGTTTTGGGACCCCCTTTTTCCTCGGCCCCCCTTGACGAATCACCCTGAGACTTTCAGGGTAGGAGCGGACCGGAGCGGGCCATAAAGTTTGAAAATTTCGCGAAGATTCGTCAACCGACGCAAGAGTTATTTCAAATAGAATGTCGCGGATTTCCTATGGAAAATAGGTCCTAACTATAACTATCTACTGGCGACCGCCAGTAGATAATATATACACCAACACAATTTGCATGTGCTCTCAGCCTCTCTCAGCGGCGGGCTCAATAGAAGGCGCGAACCTCCACGATACAGTCAATTCAATGTCGGTAGACACAAGTTTATCGAGCCCAAATCCATTGAAGCGTAAATAGTTTATTCAAACAAGTGGCAAACAAACGCCCAACGCATTTCGGTGCAGCCGCACCTTGGTCACGGGTCCAAGGTGCGGCTGCACCGAAACGCGTCGGGCGTTTGTTTGCCACTTGTTTGAATAAACTATTTACGCTTCAATGGATTTGGGCTCGATAAACTTGTGTCTACCGACATTGAATTGACTGTGTATATATATATATATTTATATCATAATGGTACATTTATGTGCAGTTATATATATAGCAAAACTTTGCGTACATATAGAAACTTACCTTCACCATTTTTTTGTCCTCAATATTCATGACACAATATTTTGTCCCATAATTGTTTTGTTTTCGATATTCTGGCTATATACCCTCGCTATACATACAGATATTGAATTTATCGGAGACCAGAACCTCATCTCTTATCAAAAACATATCTCTCAATAAATTTGCTGCCACTTAATATACAAGATGATGGTAATTCTGGTTCATCTTTAGCCAAGTGAAAATTGCAGTCATAAAGAATGGAAGTGAAGCCCTTTTAGAAATTTTCACATTAAGTAGGAATAGGGTCTCCAGTATCAAATTCACAAGAAGCATACGTGTGGTGATGTGGCAAAATGGGGGAACAGTGACCCACTAGATCTTTTCTGCTTTCCCTCCATGCTGGATCCCAAGTTTATGCTTTGATCAAAAATCACATTCTATGTTATTGCCTCTCTCAATGTTTTTCCAATTTGATTCCAGTTTCATCTCAGAACACCTTCTCATCATAATCTGGTGGGGTATCAAAGACCCCCTCACAGTGCTATATTACCACATAGTTTCACCAAGTAACGCCTCCAGAAAAGTGCACATACAAAAATACACAGTCTAAACACAGCATGAGTGACCTCTGTCAAATTGAAACTTGACACAAATGCTGTTTATGCTGGATGTAACACTTACCAGAGCAAAAAGAATGATGTTCATTGTCAGCAAAGACTGTCTAAGTCCACCTTGTTATATTGGTTTAATTATGTCTTAGATCCTGATTATGTATGGGCTAGGAATTGGTGGTCCCTGGACAAGGGTTTGAATTGGGAGTTGAGTCGATTTTATTGCACCCATCATCTATGGAGTGTGATAAAGCAGTGACATCTTATGGATCTGTGGTACCCTGGGTAAGATATCTTTAGGGGCACCATGTTTGGAGCAACTTTGAATTTATTACTCCTTTGCCAAACAATGTTAAATTATATGGTAAATCATCAGAAGCAGTGGCACATGAAAACAGTAAAAAGCTTAAGCTGTCTGGTGTCCACCAGCCAAATAGTACCAAACAAAATCTGAAAAAAGTATTGATGAAGCCATTTCTTTTTGCATTTTGGTCATTTTTTTACTTGCAATAACAACATTTACGGGACTAGATACAAAGGTGTCCTACACGTGTGAGTATATACATGTATAATTTAGCACTTTTGAGTAACTTTACTAATTTTGGCTATTCACTAAATCTGAGTGTAGATTTACTCATAAGTGCACTTACAAGTCTAAACTCCTGAAAATGGGTATGGAGTAAAGGTGGGTGGAATTCGCTGAGTTTCACTCCAACGAATTCTGCATAGTTACTTGAAAGCTCTGTGAGATTACATGGAGTTTCGTGAACAGGCAGAAATTGGCACGTTGTGCCGCTAGTGTGGATTTTTTGTGCCGGGAGCTTGTTCTGTGCTGAAAAATAAGCACGAAAGACACCAGGCAGTGTGCTAGAAGTCTCTGCCTCTCGAGTTGGTATTGCTGTGGCTCAAGCATGTTTTCTACTCGAGCTGCAGCTTTCTTATTGAGAATGGAAGCGCCTGTGTTGGGGAAAGCTCGCTGGTTGCCCTCCTAGCATACGAAAATCCATCAGGGGACACCAATTCTCACTCGAGCTGGCCAACTTACTGTTGGCGAGCTGCGTACGAGAAAAAAACTCTGCAATGTGGCATTGGCGGAATGTGGCCGAACTCTGCATTACATGTGTAACGCAGAGCATACAAAACTCGGCCAACTCTGTCACAGGAGCGGAATTTATCACCCACCCCTAGTATGGAGACAAATTTACGAGTGTAAGTTACTCCTATGAAAGCGAAGCATTAGTAAGTCAAGCACCAACAATAGCCAACCACTGATAGTGGAACACCATCCCACAGAAAGTAATGGAGGTACGGTCTTAAAATAAAACCCAATAGAAAATGTTAAATTAAATTGTTTAAAGTAGTCAAAATATAAGTAAATCTAATTTATTCTAAAAAAATCTAAAAATTTAAAAATATTGTTATTCCATTACAAAATATGTTATCAACTTTTCTGAATTTATAATTAACGTGATATTAATTTGTATTCAAATAAAATTAGATGACTTTCAACATCATATTGAATACTCAATGCAATGTTTAACATAAAGCTAATTTAACTAATTTATTAAAACGTTTAATACACTTTTTAATTTTCCCTATAAATTCCCGTAGGGTGATCTCCACACTGACTGTAGACACTCTATGTTAAAGTACAGGGAAAAGTAAAAAAGTTAATTTAGTATGAAAACAAATTTTTTAAATATTTTATGTAAAATAATTTTGGAAATTATTTTTGAATATATATTTCAAAACTGTAGAACCTGATTGAAAAAAATGCTGCAGGGGTATTACCTGCCTTTTGAATAAAATCATTAATGAACCAAAATATATTATACTAAATAAAAATTATTTTTCCCAAGTTTAAATTGAAAAATACATTTCCACTAAAGTAAAAATATTTACTATGCATTAATAGTTATTAATAGTGATGTATAGAATTAATAAAAATGATTTAACTATAATTCAATAAAAATATTGTTATTTTAGTTTATAAAGGTTGTCAAAATATTTCATAATTAAATAATAATTGTTTTGCTTGTGTATGGCTTTTACATTAAATTATATTTATTCATATTTTTACTATTTAAAATAATTTAATTAATTTTAACATAAATTAATATGGACTTATATTCTAAGTTCCTACATCAATTAATTTCTATGGAAGGGTGTTGAAGTACCAGTGGTTTGCCCAAATGTGGTGCTGGACTTACTCCAGCTCTGAGCTGGAGTAACTTACTACTGTTTGGGACCCTTTTTAGCTATAGTAACTTTAGAAGTGCCATTTGTGAATAGCAATGGACTTACTCTAGTGTAGTTGGGTGGATGTCCCTCCTTAATCTCCTTCCTAACCTTCCCTACACTCCTTCCTTACTTCTCCCTAGTCCCCTGCAATGCGTAAGTAGGTATGCTCCATCTTCCAGCCACTTCTCCGATCCCACACACGTTTACTACTAAGGGCTGAATTACAAAGTCGCTCTGGTCGGAGGCTTTCTGGCTGTCATTGAAGGTTTAAACTCCGACCACTGTATTACAATGATGGCGGTTGGAATTTAAACCAGCCGGGGAATCCGACTTGGTTCCGACAGGCTCCTGGAGCCCGTCGGCCAGTCTGAAAGACCTCACAATACCTAAAGGACGGCATTTCCGCCGTCAAGATTATGATGGCTCTTTCCAACAGCAGTTCTATGTCAGCCTTTCTGACATGGAACTGCTGTTGGAGAGTGTCTTTGGTGGACCCTAGCAGGACCCCTTTCCCCCCTGGCCCTCCGCATGTGGCTTCACATCCCTGCACCATATGGCAGGCACCGTGTGGCAGGCACTGTGAGATGCCTGTCACATGGTGCAGGGATGTGTAAAAATTTACATTTTTCAATAGGAGCTTGTGCTGCGGGTGGTTTCCCCCTGCTGCACAAGCTCCCATTGATAAATGGAAGTTTGCGGCCGCACCAAGTGTGGTTGCATCCTAATTGCGGTGTCGGAATCACAGTCCTGAGGTCAGTCGGTTCCCCATCTGCAGCGATGTCAGTCAGAGGCAACTCCGACCGACATTATAATCAGGGCGTCAGTAGCAAACATACATGTTTGACGATCTATCCATAAATAAATATAGGAGAGGTAGAAATTTACACTTGTAGGTTTGTTAATACTAGTTTGCAGTACTTTAGTACTACTATTGTATTACTAGTAAACATACTACAAAATGGAGGGCCAGATTCAGAAATAGTTCACACAACGCAGTGCAGCCAGGAGCTTGGCTTAGAGAGTGAGATTCGGGAGGATAGGATAACACTTGTAAAGCGCACTAATACCTGAGGGTGTCAAGGCGCTATAGCAGACCAAGAGGAAACAGGAGGAGAGGCGATCAAGCAGCGAAACTAAGACAAAAAAAGCCAAGTTTTCAGATGTTTTTTGAAGGCCAAGAAGGAGTCCGCGTTACAGATGAAAGTGGGTAGGGAATTGCATAATTTAGTGGCTGCTACTGAAAAGGGGTGGCCACCCCATTTCGTCCTGCGAAATCTAGGGATCACAAGTTTTTTCTGTGAGGAGAATCTCAAATGCCTCCCTGGAACATACCACTGAAATAGAGACTTCAAATATGAAGTGCCCTTACTATGTATGGTCTTAAATACCATGCTCAGAGCCTTAAAGCAGATACGCTTTCTGACGGGGAGCCAGTGGAGGGTATAAATCCCATCCCTGGCTGACAGATGCTTGGGAATCTTCAAAATAAGACACGCCACCGCATTTTGTACCACCTGGAGTTTACTATTGGAAACACCATTGATTTTCAGGTACAGAGCGTTGCAGTAGTCCAGCTGAGAAGTGACCAAGGCAATAATGATTGACTGGTGCAGCTTGGATGGAATAAAAGGCATAACCTTTTTCAAAATCCTCAGGATGTAGAAACATGTGCTGAACGTGCGACTGACCTGGGCATCAAAACTCAGAGCAACATCAAAGATGAACCCCAGGTTTTTAGCTGTCCTAATGGGGACAGGGAGGGAACCACAGACCGCCGGCCACCAGGAGTTTGACCAGATGGAGTTCTGCGAGCCAAACACCAGCACTTCAGTCTTATCTGCGTTGATCTTCAGTGAGTTGTCCTTCATCCAGCAAATAATGCTGGACATACACTGATTGAAGAAGGGTGTAAGGGAGGGTGTGAATAGCAAATTTACCGACCAGAAACAGTATGCAAAAGGGTGAAGGGAAGAGATGACCAAGGCATGGAACACACTGTTCCCTTGAGGAACAGGTTCAATGCTGATTTCTATTAGGTGGGTCTCTGGTCAACTTCCCGATATAATAATAATTAGCAAGTTAAAAGCTTTTAGTTAAATAAGAATAAAGAGAAAAACAAAAAGGCAAAGGAGACTGGACTCAGGGCCCCCACCCAACTCTCAGCCCATGAATGTATTTATTTGGAGGGTGTCACACCCCAAGCACCCCCCATGAAGCTATACCCCTGAGTGAGTAAGTCAAGTTGCTGTGCCACACTACGTGAATGGGAGAGAGCAGAACTGCACCATATCTACTAAGAAGTGGTGAAGTCATGCTCTCTCCCTGCCTCGACACACTTTTGTCAGCCATGCACCAACGCAGGCACCCTTGTACCATAGGGCAAGAGCGTATGCACTGTGGTGAGCATAGCTTTTCTGCAGGAAGAGCTCCCTTCCTATATAAAAACTATGCTTTAAGGCATTTTCCTCTTTGCATGACTCCTGTAAAATGTAGCACACATGCAGAGAGGAAAAAACAAGGAGAAATGAAAGCATTTCTCCCTGTTATGCCTGCCTCAGTTGCACGCAGGATTTTGGTGCAACTCCCTGTTTACAATTCCTTCTGGATGGGGATTTGCATCAAAAGGCGTGGGTGGTTGCATGGAACCCCCCATTCATGCACAGTATTGCAACGCAATGAGCTGCCTTGTGTTAATTTGGGTTGCAATCAAATGCAAATCAAGATTTCTCTTGGATTGTAAAACCGACCAGTAGTCTTTGCTTCGGATCTGTGTAGAAAAAGTAATGATTCCCAACACAAAGTCTTTTTAAATCTAGGCCACAGTTTGTTAATAGGCCCCTCCATTTGGAATTCATTATCTAACAAGCTTGTTGCTCCCAGTGTAGGAAAAAAGTGCAAATGGTAACTTATAAGGTGTTTAGTGCATATTAGTGTATGACATAAGGACATAGGGGCACATGCATCAAGGTAGGCTTTTGCGATTCCTTAATTGCGATTATTAAGGAATCGCAATTAAGGAATCGCAAAAGCCTATGCATGTAGGAATTGCTATAAAAATAGCGATTCCTAAACATTCCTTAATTGCGACTCGCTAATTGCGAGTCGCAATTAAGGAATACCTCCCCATTAATTCCTATGGGCCTAGAGGCCCATAGGAATGAATGGGAAGACATTCTCAATTAGCGATTCGCAATTAGAGAATCGCAAATTGAGAATGCAATTTCAAGGGTGCCAGGGTGTCAAAATGACACCCTGTTGCACCCTGAAATTGTGATGTGCACCCATGTTGCACACACACATGCCCCAAGGGCATGTGTGTGTGTAACCTAAAACTTAAAAAATGCATTTTAGAGCATTTTTCGAAGGTTTTGCAAATTACAGACAAGTTTGATTTGTCTGTAATTTGCGGTCCCAAATAGCGAAATCGCTATTTGAAAGTGCTTCTAGCATTGCATTTAAGGAATCGCAAATTGCGATTCCTTAAATGCAATCGCAATTTAGGAATTCGCAATTAATTGCGAATTCTTAAATTGCGCATAGGAAACACTTTCATGCATCTCCAAAGGCCAATTTGCGATCGCAAACGGCCGATTTTTGCGATTCGCACCGTTTGCGATCGCAAAAACCTTTGATGCATGTGCCCCATAGTGCTTAGAATTGTAGCTCAAGTTGCCAAATATTTGTAATCACAAAAATATATTCCCCTTCACAAGAAGTGTTCTTGCTGCAACAGTGAAACTCAAAGTACTGCTCTGACAATTGTCCAATTTTATTGGTTAAATTCAATAACTTTCTCCAAATTTCTCTTCTGCTGCATTATCCATCTTCTCTTCTTTAAATGAGTGCAGTTATCTGGCCAGATAGTTATTTTTAAGGCTGTATCTCTGCTGAGTAGGAGAAATAGAAAGGGCAGCATACAACAATTGGACAGAGACCTAAAGAAAACTGTGCACACAACTAATACCTAGGTGGAAGAATCTATTTACTTTAAGCAGGTAAATGAAAGTTTTCCAGCTGTAATAAGTATCCGAGTCGACAGCCTTCTCCAGGGCTCCTATATGCCTTGCCTACTTAATCAAACATACTGTGCACACAAATAAGGCATAACAATCTCATACCTGACATGCTTTCTCCACTACGGGGACACCCTAACTTAGGATTTGAGCTTGCCTCACCAGTGCTTGGGGCACTTCCCTTGCAGTCACACATTTTTCAAGAGATGAATGCCACCACTAAACCTATTCTTTCCCCGCCTGCTGGTATCCAAAATGGTATCCCGAATGGGCTGTACATCTTGTCGAAATATGTTTGCTCAGTTATATGGGTAATTGAACCATAGTAGTTCTATTTTTACCCTCTATGTTTTTAACAATATTTAAGGTTCCTAAAAACAAAGGAAAATTCCTTTGGGTATAACCTTGAGATTTGTTTTATTTGGGCCCTTGCTCTATTGCTGTAAAATACTTATCTAAGAACTCTTTTCAATGGTTGAACCACCACAGTGGTATTTGCCTACTCTGGTGTAGATAGGTCTCCTATGATGGAGCAAGTCATGATAAGTTGTGGGTGAGGCAACCTTTCCAGAATGTTCTACCTTCTGCTGCAAAACTTTCTTTCACCTGCTTAAAGAAAATAAGCTTCTTCCGCCTAGGCATTAGCTATGTCTTGGCTGTTTCCTTTTTCTCTCCTTGTAGATGGAGAGAGGTGAAACAGAGGGGGCAGAGTTAGAGATGATGTAGGAAGATATGTGATTTAGGTACTAACTAAGTAGAGAAAGATGAGATAGCCAGAAGGAAAGATAAGAAAAGGTAGAAAATGGGAGATGTAGGTAAAAAGAGGCAAAGGAATAGGATAAAGATTTAGAGTGCTGTAGAGAGATATTGGAAGAAGGAAACATAGCGGGAGGCAGTGGAGCATGGTACTTTCAGGAACAAGGTAGTGAGAGAGGTTACTTGCAATAAGAGATGAATTAGAGAGAGTTAAAGACATTGAGAAAAAGACTAAAACAGAAAGATTGTAGGAAAAACTAAGAGGTGCAAGGTAGAGAGAGAGAAAGAAATGTACTGTAAATCTAGATAGAGGAGGTTGAGAGTCATACATGGAATAGAGAAAGAGGGGTAAGGTTAATACAGAGGTAGAGTGGTGAGATATAAAAAGAAGTGATGATGAGGTAGAGAGCTGCATACGGCAAGGTTGAGACAGATAGTTGAGGTGGAAGGGGTGAATTGAAATGAAGAGAGAGATCCAGATAGAGATATTTGTTTAAGTGTGTGTGTGTGTGTGTGTGTGTGTGTGTGTGTGTGTGCGTGTGGGTTTGTGTTACTATCCTTGTGGGGACTTGAGTGTGATAACACACTCACGCTGTGGGGACTTGATTGCACTGTGGGGACCTGAACCCAGGTCCCCACAAGGCAATGTCTTCTAAATAATAAAAAATGACTTCAGGAACATCTGTACCAATTTTTACAACTTTTTAAAAAATTGCCTTGTGGGGACCTGTGTTTCATCAAGTGTGTTTATATTTTTGCTCAGCTCTGCCCCTGTAGACAGGAGACGGTACTGCAGTCTTAAACACACTTTGCATTTAAACACACTTTGCTCACCAGAAACACAAACTAGCAGCAGAAAGGAGAGACATTTAAAAGTAAAAGCTGTTTATCTAAATACTTTTCATGCACATTAACCTTTTCTCTATTTATTAAAATAAAACTTTAATTACATGAAGCTATTGGCACTTTTGCTATGCATGAAGTGCATTGCAGATCAGTGGCAGCACATCCTCAACTCTTCCAACAAGGTCCTTTTCAATACAGATAGTAGTAACATCTCTACTGGGAAGGGTTTTATTTTACTGGAAGCACCAAAACCTTAAGTACTTAAATACAATTACGACCGGGCAAAAAATATAATCTTCTTTATAATGAAAATGTTTTGTTTCCTTTTGATGCAAATTCGTATTCATGACCTAAACTATTAAGAAAGCTTGAGATATTTCACAGAAACTATTTTCAAAACATTATTTATTTCATTGGCACCATTCTCACAGCAGCAAGAATTTTAACAGGACACTCAGAAATCTGAAGAATCCCAAACACATTGCCTCATTTTAGGTTTCGCCTGCATATAACTTTTTTAAGTATCTTTTGAATTTTAAAGAGCACCTTTGTGAGACAAGTAAATAATAGCTATAAAATGTACAATATTCTTCTAGAGGCTTGTTTGCTAAGGACACAACATGGTTAATAATGCACAAAATCATTTTTACAATGTTTCCATGCGTTGCACCAATCAGCAAAAAGCAGGCAGTAAAAGCATGCTCAAAACGTCAGTGGACCTTGTTTGCAACATATTTTAAAGCGGGGAAGGGCAAAAATGAGCACACATTCTTTGTGTCCATTTTTGTTCTTAAGTTGAAAAGACACTGCATAACTTATGTGTGCTGGTCACTCATAAATAGTAGTGAAAGAAGTTCCATATTAATAAAGTGCTTCAAACCACACTTCTGCCAATTCTAGGTACTGTAAAACAAACAGGTGATACTGTTATCCAATTTCATGGTACTCAGTTTAAAAACCTTAGAAAAATGGAAGACTGAATCGGCCTTGCTGGTCCTCAAACACATGGCCTGCAGATTGCTGGATATCTCAGCAGCGAGCATTTAACTCATAGAGCCAACCTGCCAAAAATGAGTGGTTCAATCATTGCCTTCCTAAAAGATCTGTCTAACTTTGCAATTGTAATGCAGTTAAGGAGGCTTACGACAGCAATACCTGGCACTATGGTTCTCATTATGTGGATCATGTGCGGGGAAAACAGCATCGTTAAACTGCAGTGTTACAGGATTTTCCTTGAAGTAAGAATTACCACCAGAATCGGTGTTAACTCATCCGATTTAAACAAATATTTCTCCAGTCTGGGCTGCTTTTGCTGTAAGCTAGGATTTTTCCTGGCCAAACGTGTGTGGGTAAAAATCAATAGTGAGGTTTTACCACAACAGTTGGAATTCTGATTCGGATTTTCACTGCAGTTTCATGCGGAATCCAAATTAAAACTGAAGTTGGGAGGTCCTTTACATGAAATACTTTATAAGGGCTAGGTTTATAAGGAAGCAATAATTTTAAAGTCCTACAAGCATAATAGAAATATTTATATGGCGGTGTTAAACATTCTGTAAGTTTATTTTAAGTACGTTTGCATCGTGGATGTATTGTCACTCTCTGCTGGTTGCACACATACCCTACTCAATTTAGTGAAAATATGCTGCCAGAAACAAAAATGTTTCAATTATTTTACACTTTCAAGGTTTTTTCCTACATGATGCTGGACGATCTTGCCGTTTTCAAATTTTAAGATCTTTGGTTTCCTCTGAGAGCCCCAGTCACAGCATGAGCAACTACAGATAACAAAGCGCTGTGCCTCATTTCTCCACCTGATCTGGGCTGCACGGCACTCCCTACCTGCATCAATAGCACACAACACGTGCTAAACAATTACATTAACATATGCATGGTTGCTGAGCAACAGGTCCCATCCCCCGGACCTTTTTGAATCCCCAAGCATTGGCAGACTTTTAGAAGCAACAGGTCTTTAGCCTCTATACTACAGTGCAAAGTGAGCGGGTAGAGTGCCCGTCATAGACATGCCTGACTTTCTGGCTTTTGTATCTGCTAGGAATGGGAGCTGCAACGAGGGCACTGGTGTTAGGCCATATTTTTGGAAACAAAATAATATATAATTTGGTATTATACAAATTTTGGTATACCCCAGAGTTAAGGAAATATAATCTCACTTAACCGACAGTACGTATTAATTAGAAAGTTATTATTTTGTATTTCACTGACAAACTCAGCACGAATTTGCCAGAAACGCTGAGAGGAAAAGGGAAGCTAAACACCCTTCAAAACTTATATTTGAAACAACTGTCAGGTTACATTTCTCAGTTTTTATTTAACATTAATCTATTGTGCCAAACATACGAAAATAATTAAAGGCCATGAGATAAGCAATCCGAATTAGAAACACATAACGCAGATCTGTATTTAAGAAATGCATAAGCAAACATCTTTGGGCCAGGTCTTACCAGCATCTTTTCTGAAAAAGTAATTGTTTTGTGATGTGTATTTTTTTCACGTGCAGCACATATTTGCATTGCATCTGTCTACACACTTGTAGTGTCCTTATGTATGGAGACACTAGGCCCAGTGTGTGGGCAAAGAGGGACACGACACACCGGTTGCCTTTGTGGCCAGCAACCAACTTAGCCACGCCCGGCTCTTCCGGGCTATTTATTGGCTACCCTTCTGCGCGCCGCGTATGCACGTCGGCCACGCCAATTAACTTCAATACCCAGGGGTCGGGTACAAACACCCCTCCCCTCTGGGACCCGAGTGGCGTAACCCACCACTCGGTATCAACATTACATTCCTCTTATACCAGGTCAACAATAAACACTTAAACAAACCAAACAACAAGAAGTATCGCAGTCTCTCATCTCAAATGAAAATACCACATGGAACAGTCTTACTTGGTTTCACGCAGCAGCTCCCCGGCTACTGAGCATGGCCCAGTCACTTCTTTCCGCTACCAGGTTACAAAGTCTCGGTACCTCTGGGAAGGCCTCGGATGAACCCTCAGATTATACCGCCTCCGACTGTCCCTGGTGGGTGTAGACAGCGAGACCAGCTCCTGTTCTTTAGTCGCAGTCGGCGGACTCTCTCTGCTCTCAGGCTCTTCAGGGGACAGGATCTCTTCCGAGGGCTGGATTAAAACCGGAGTTCCGCTCAGCCTTTCCGACGATGCTCCCGGGATGTCATCTGCGTCGTCCGACAAATCAAAACTCCTGAGTGGGGCATCCTTTCCAGCGACGTCTTCATCCGAATTCCGTTCTAAGAGGTGATCAGGAGTTTTCTTAAAGTGAGAAACATTTCTTGTCACCCACTCTCTGCCTCTTCTGGCAGTAACTCGAGTGCCACAGATCTTGGTCACAGTCCAAGCTTCCAATTCAAATGGCAGGCGGAATTTTCCACCTGGATGACGGTCACGGACCAACACCCGGTCACCTATCTTCAACGAACATTGGTGGGCACGCCGTCGCCGAGAGGCGTCTTCATTGTTGTGCCGCCGCCGGGACTCAGACTGGTTTGGCGGGCATGGAATGACAGCCCACTGTGGGTGGTGAGGGATAGTGTCACTGACAGCTCGATTAAAACACATTCGTCCTGGAGCAACACCTGTAGTGCAGTGCGGGGTTAACCGGTACTCTCTTAGGAACTGATACAGCGCTTGCTCTACAGGTCGATTTTCCACTAGAGCAATCTGAACAGTCTTGTTTATGGTTCGCATTAGCCGCTCTACTTCTCCATTGGCCTGTGGCCACCTCGGCGTTACTCTTCGATGTTTGACTCTGTAGGATGTAAAATAGTCTGCAAGCTCACTACTGGTAAACGGGGGTCCATTGTCCGTGCGGATTTCTCCAAAAAGGCCATGGGTGGCCATCATTTTTTCAAGCTGGATATCACTTCTACAGCCGACGTGGTGTCTACAATCTCGACTTCTGGATATCGGGAGAAATCATCTACCACCACCAGCATGTGTCGTCCCCCCGGCAGGCTGCCAAAGTCTGCACTTACCCGTTCCCACGGGACAGTCGGGCCAAGTTCTGTGATCACCGGTGCTGGCGGAGCCGGGAGGCTCGTGGCGAGGCACACTGGACAGCTCTTTACGATGTCCTCAATCAGATGATCAAGTCCGGGAAACCACACTTTGCTCCGAAGCCGGTTTTTCGACTTAACTATGCCCTGGTGGGCACCATGCGCCAGTGCCGCTGCTGTCTTGTGCAGGCTCTCCGGTAAGACGAGGTGAGGGCCTCTCAGCAGACAGCCGTCGTGTGTCAACGATAATTCTAGGCGGACACGATACAACATCTTCAACACGGACCTGGCCATTTCAGTGCGATACGGAGCCGGGGTTTGCAGCTCTTTCCAATCTCCTGAGGTAACAGCTCGGATAGCTAGCTGTAGACAGTCATCCTCAGCGGTGGCTTTGACGACATCTTCGAGAGAGATTGGCAGGGGTCTTGATCGTTCCACTATCATTCGCACATAATCTTCCGTGGCCGCCGCTTCCGCAGTCTCCTGGAGGGTCACAGGCCGAGCGTGCCTTGACAGAAAATCCGCGGGGTTCTTGGTGCCTGGTTGATACTCCACCTTGAACTGGAACTCCTGCAATTGTAGGATCCATTTTTCTATACGGGGAGGAGGCCTGGATGATGATCCTTGGAATAGGGGAAGGAGAGGCTTGTGATCCGTCACAACGGCAAACAGGTGCCCATATAGGTAAATGTGAAAATGCCTGCAGCCCCACAGGATCGCAATTGCTTCCTTCTCAATGTGAGAGTATCTCTGCTCCGTGGAGGTGAGTGTTCGGCTGGCATAGGCTACTGGCGCCCACTCTCCGCAGTCTTGGCGCTGTGCGAGGACGGCACCTAGGCCCGTAGGGCTGGCATCCACGACCAACTGGGAGGCCTTGCAAGGGTCAAAATACACAAGATTGGTGTCAGCCGAGAGGGCAGCCTTCGTGCGCCTGAACGCTTCTTCTTGCTCGGGGCCCCACTGCCATGGACTTGCTGCTTTGGTCAATTCTCGCAGCGGGCCCGTCAGGTCGGAGAGGTTCTTAATGAAGCGTCCGCAATATGTCACCATTCCTAGGAAACTACGGACTCCTGACACCGAGGATGGCGCAGCGGCTGCTTGGATGTCGTTGACTTTCTCTGGGTCGGGACCCACACCGTTCTCAGAAAATCGATACCCAAAGAAACTGATGTCTTTGCGGAGGAAATCACACTTTTCACGATGAAGAGTGAGCCCCTTCTCTTTTAGCCTGGCAAACACAGCCTGGAGCCGCGTGAGGTGTTCTTCGAGCGTGGGCGCGTGCACCAGAATATCATCGCTCACGTTGAGCACCCCTGGAAGTCCATGTAACACTGTCTTTATGATGTTTTGGAAAACTTCAGCAGCACTTGAGATGCCAAAGTTTAGTCGAGTGTAGCGCCACAGGCCCACATGTGTCGAGAATGTTGTGATTGGACGAGACTCCGGGTGTAGAGGGATCTGGTGGTACCCCGACCGGAGGTCCATTTTAGAAAACCACCTCGAACCGGCCAGTTCTCCGATGATGTCATCTATGGTCGGGGTTAGGTGCCGCTCCCGCTTGATGGGCAGATTCGGGACCCTCATATCCACACATATGCGCACAGCTTCGGGTTGCTTCGGTTTCCGCGCCACCACGATGGGGGATACCCACGGCGTCGGGCCATCTACTCTCTCGATGATGCCAGCGTGTTCCAGTACGCGGAGTTCCGCTTCTACCTTGGGTCGGAGGTGGAACGCTATCCTTCGATGCCTCAGGGCCACTGGAGTTACAGACTTGTCCACATGAAGTCGGATCGCTGGTTCTTGGAGGCACCCTATGCCGGTGAAGAGGGAGGCGAACTCCTGCAACAGATGGTCAAGATCATTTGCGTGAACTTCGAACGCGAACTGAATAAGATTCAAATCTTGGGCCGTCCGGCAGCCGATAAGGAATCCCGACCCTTCTTGGGAGACGTATACCTTTGCACGCTGACAAGTGTCTTTATGTTTGAGGTCTGTCTGGAACACCCCACACATTGTTAATGGGGCACGATTCCCAAATGCTTAGACTTGTACTTCCGTACGCTGAAGTGTGGGTTTAGCCGGGAGGTTCCGATATACTTCTGCGGCCATGAGGTTGATCGTGGCTCCTGTGTCAATAAGTGCCGCTATTGGATGGTCGTGTATTCGAACTTTACATACTGGGGCAGCTGCCTGGGTATGCTCCAGGGCGTTAAGCATCCTGACTACATGGACTGTGGCCGCATCATCCTCATCCATATCACTGGCGGGGGAGTCTTCCTCGATTGGCTCAATGGCCCGCACTTGCTTTCGCCCGCTTGGAGGCCGCCTGCGCTGAGACGAGCGGCATACCGCTGCAAAATGGTTCACTTTGCCACAGGAGCTGCAGATCTTCCCGTTGGCGGGACACCCACCGTCATGTGGGTGTTGACCACCACACCATCCACATGGGCGATTTGCTGACACGTTCTTGGTGGGCCTCTTGATCGTCCCTGTCGCTCTCTGTTTGTCTCCTGGTGGGTCCGTGCGAATCGCGTTGACGGGCTCCGTCTTGACTTGCGTCGTGGTGTTGGGATCCATATGGGCTGCCCGTGCTTTGGACAATTCCTTGGACCGACCAAGCGTAAGTATGTCTCGCATGGACATGTTGCGCTCTTGAAGTATCCGTTCACAAAGTTTTACCGACGCGCACCCTTGTATGAACTGGGCACGTACCTCATCAGCCTCGTCCGGGAGGGTACAGGTGCTCGCTAGCTCCTTTAGGTGCTCATAAAAAACGTCGACAGACTCCTCTGGCTGTTGCTTCGCCTGGCGCAGCAGGAACCTTTCGTAATCCGGATTGGCGTATGGCTCGAAATGTGCTGTAATGGCGTCGCGCATTGAGGCGTAGTTCCTCGGGGGCCTCCTTCCCTCACCGTCTTTGAGATCTTATGTATTTCAGCACCACCTAGGTGTAGCAACATGGAGCGTCGGCGTGGGGCTGCGATCTCGGCGGCATCGAAGTATGTTTCCAGCCGCTCCACCCACGCCTTCCATCGCGCTGCCTGTGACGGGGGGGCGGTGATGACAAATGGCTCCAGGGACGGGAATGAGGCCATGGCCGATTATGCTGGGACGTGGCTGAGTCCGGGTGTCGACTGTCGTGGGGCACGGGCGCACTCACAGGGTGTCCGCACTCACAGGGTGTCCCAGCGGGGCCACAGGGCAGCCGTGTTGGCGAGGAGTTGACCCTGGTGTGACGGGCGATGGTGTAGGACCTGTGAGGGGGCTGGGGCGTGAGAAAACCCTCTGAACCCCACTGCTGCATCCAAACAGGTGAGCGTATGTCCTGTATTGGGGGCACTGTCACCGCTGGGGCCTCTGCCTGAGGAGCAGCGTGCCGGTTTGTCCACGGGCCTGGGGTGGCCGGAGCAGGAGTAGCGACGCCCACGCCCCTGCGGAGATCGCGGGATGCAGGGGGCGGAGTCACGTCCTCTCGGGGCTTGCGCTGTGTCACCGACCGCTGTGGAGGCGGCAGCGGGCACCAGGAGAGGCAGAGGGCGAGGCCGGTCTTACCCGCGGGGCAGTGGAGGCTCCGGCGGAAAGCAGACAGTACGCCAGGCAGCAGAGGAGCGTCGCAGGTGGTGCGTCAGAGCGCACACAGTGTTGCTCGAAGCAGCGGAGGCAGTCAAGGTGCGGCGGGGCACGCGATGGGCAAGCGGCCCGCTCGTCGCCAATGTAGTG
This sequence comes from Calotriton arnoldi, assembly GCA_963921515.1. Taxonomy (NCBI): domain Eukaryota; kingdom Metazoa; phylum Chordata; class Amphibia; order Caudata; family Salamandridae; genus Calotriton; species Calotriton arnoldi. The sequence continues at coordinate 1,581,313 of CAWUFW010003117.1, forward strand.
TCCTTATGTATGGAGACACTAGGCCCAGTGTGTGGGCAAAGAGGGACACGACACACCGGTTGCCTTTGTGGCCAGCAACCAACTTAGCCACGCCCGGCTCTTCCGGGCTATTTATTGGCTACCCTTCTGCGCGCCACGTATGCACGTCGGCCACGCCAATTAATCTCAATACCCAGGGGTCGGGTACAAACACCCTCCCTCTGGGACCCGAGTGGCGTAACCCACCACTCGAATCAACATTACAACACTGTGAGAAGAGGCAGTAATGTTAAATAGCGCTACACTATGTATTAGTTAGCATAAATCCACATTACACAGACTCTAATGCAACTTATGTGCACATTTCCTAGGAAAAGGCACAGAATTAAAAATGCAAATTTACTCTGAAAAAGTTGATAAAACAAAGGGTTATGTTCGGGCCTGATGTGTGGCGGGTTAGAAGGTTTGTACAAAAAGAGGGCCTCATTTATGAGAAGCGTCGCATCGCTGCGACACTTCTCAGTGCGCCTTCCTTGCGAAACCATGGATGCGCTGTATTTACAGTACTGCGCATCATGTCACAAGGTGTGACGGATACGTCCGTATTACTGGCGTATCTGTATGCGCAAAAGTGGCGCATTCTGGAGTGTGTCTGAAAACAGACGCAACTCCAGCAATGTGTCCTTTCACATGAGGCAAGCCCCATGTGAAAGGGCCTGCGTGACCCTTACGCCTGCCATGAGGCAGGCGTGAGGTTTTGGCGAAATGGCGTCCTAGAATTGGCGCACTGAAATCTTATAGATTTCAATGCATCAGTTCTACGAGGCTTTGATGCGGGGGAACGCCCACCCTAAATACATTATACCTGACGCAGGTATAATGTAGCGCAGGGGTTTAACGAAGTGACGCATCTGCCTAGATGCGTCACTTCGTAAATATGGCGCAACGTGGAGCATTATTTACGTCGCCACAGGGCACAAAAAGTGACGCTACGGCAGTGTAAATGTGACGCAGGGCTTTATAAATAAGGCCCAGAGAATATAGTATGATATAGGTAACAATATAAAGCTTACTTCCCCTGATCAGGGACTGAATCGTTTTACAAACAGTTATCATGCTACTCTGTGAATGGCTTAAAATTAGAGATTTAGTCATGCATGAGGAGTTAAATATATACAAGCATAAGGATTACAGATTGTAATGATGTTTGTGACAATCTATCATGTAGTTTTTCTTGTGTTACTTATGAGTATGTAGATGTTAGATTGGTATTCAATCTGAGCTAAAGGGATGCTCAAAACGTTGTCACGCACAGGAAATTACAGTTGACATGCTGTTTGTCACAGAGCTGTCATTTCATTTTCCAAAAATTTTCAAATTAGAGATTTAGGTCAATTAATATATGTGTGTTCTTTTACTGCACCTATGGGAATTAGGAGTTTTGTATAACTACCACACGCTTGCATTTTTCCCCAGATATATTTTGGGGAGGTCAAATCTCCCATACTTAATGGGGGGAAAGTGCCCAGTAAATACTGAGCCATGTGAATTTAGGTGCATTAAGCTCCAAAGGCCACTTCTTATGGCGCCTTTTACAGGAAAAACTCAGAATAAGTGATAATTGCACTAGATAAATTCCACAAGCCTTAGTGTCAGATTGTTTTGGATGCAATAATTATCTCACTCAACACCTGGCAATCATAATCCAGGCCTTTAACTTTCATTGGGATTACAGAGTGCCATGCTGTTATCATACAGCTGTCATGTTTGTGAAAGGTTATCAGTTTTGTGTGTCACTTGTTATATATATGGATGCTACAGATTGGTATGCAAATTTAATTTTAGGAATGTTCACCCGTATTATGAATTTTATTATGAATAAAAAATAGAATTTGATATGCTCTTTGTCACAAAAAATTCAAACTGCAAACAATTCATCATGCAATTTTGTCATTTAGTTGGGTATATATGGTAATTATAAGCATTAATATAGGCATCATATTGGGGGGTGGCCAAGCAAGATGGCTGACAGGACGCTTTAGTTCCAGGCTCCATAGAAGCCGTATGCCATCCTCTGGCATCCTGTGTTCCCGCCGCAGAGCACTTAGTGGAAGCTTGGGCAACTACCAGTTGCTGCACCAAAGTGATCAGTTAGCCCAAGGTGAGAAGAGAGTCTTGCTGCCGAGTGTCCACAACAGGTTGGCGGCCGCACTTGGTTGGCGAGACTGACCTGACGAGAGTCCATGATGGAGCGACAGTTGCAGAGCGCAGATCCTGCTGCGACGGGGGAGGACCCGGACCCCATGTGTGGTGGATGCTGCAGTGCACTGTGTCAAGGTGTGCCCATGTGGTGGACTGGCAAGACAGATGATGATGGCGACCAGGAGATGGCTTGGCTGCAGGCTGCGAGAGTGGCGGCTGGACCGAATAAGCCTTCCCCGTAACAAAGACTGCAGCTGTGACCGAGTTGAGTGGAGCAAAGCGGCGAGGTGGGTTTGGTGCCTCTGAAGCTGGGAGCAGGTGCTGGGAAGCCCATAAGCAGATGGACTGTCTGGTGGGCCAGCCTCCTCTGCTGGCTGCACGGTTGCCAGGAGAGGCCTCAGCGCTGACTGTGGTGGACAGTGGCAGGCCAAAGAAGCTGTCCCCCTCATAAAGACTGCACTTAAGTTGAGCAGGTGCAGAGTGGCTGGGAGGGCTTGGTGCTTCTGAAGAGGTGTGTGTTAACTGGGAAGCCAGGAAGCTGAAGGACTGTCTGGTAAGCCCACCTCTTCGCATGGCCACATGACTGAGTGGCCCAGAACTGAACTGGGAAAGGCATTCTATTTAGGAGGCACTGGGAATTGAGGCTGTGCGGCCACAGTAGAAGAGGAGCAGAACTGCAAACACATCATGGGGTGCTACAACAAATCCAAAAGCTTGCAACAGACGTGGATAGACCAATTTACAGGTCCATTATGTTGACCACATGATGGGTGGAGGATAGGGAAAGTCTGCCCTCAGAGATGCCCTAGCCCATGAGAACCCAAATTCTCGTCGCCATAGAGAAGTCCAGGCAAATGTTGGAACACAAAATAGACTCCATCTCCATGAAAGTCAACCTGTTGCAAACGGATCTTCGCAAGCTCAATCAGTGGGTAAGAGATATTGAGAAGAAAGTGCTGCACCTGACTATGGAAGAGCAGGAGCTGTGCACCACGGTCCAGGTATTGTAGGACAAGGTGAAACAATTTGACGACCGACTGAAGAATGCAGTGGACAATCCCCAGAGATGCAATCTGCGGCTACTGGCTTTCCAGAAAGGTAGGATGGCGAGAACCTTGAAGAGAGAAAGATACCCTCTTGATCTGTATTTCTTCTACTGTGCTTGCTAAGTGCTATTAGTTCTGTTCCACTTGTAATATACTACATATATATGATTTTTCGTAAGATCAGGTTTAATATTTTTTTTCAAAATATCTCATATTTCATATTTGTTGATTGTAAAACAGCATACATATTTAGAAAGTCTACAAATACATTTTGACAATTCTTTCCATGTATTGTGACATGACTGTTATATCAAAGATATATATTATCATTTCCATAAAAAGAAAATATCACCATTGCAAAGAACTGCCCTCATAACCAATCCTCCCACTCTAACATCCATTCAAACTCAAAGACTACCATATTCAACAATCATGCCACGTACCAGCAAACAACTCATACATAAGAGCAAGCAACGGCGGAAACACAGATTTAATTTTTATCCGTTGTGGTGGTGTGGGCTGGGATCTGTTTTACAACAAGCGGTCAACGTACGTTTCGGTGTGGGCATATGATACTACCAACCACCTTCTTCAGGACCACACAACAATATAATAACTTCCAGAGGTATGTATAAAGGGAAGAATTGCAGTTTTCAAAAATCACCCTGGATGCTTAGAAGTGCTCATCCATATAGATCATGTCTAAATTCAGAGGCTTAGCCTCACTCCTATTAGAGTAAAGTTTAACTTTCAACTGTGTCCTATCACTGTGGCATGCCTTATTCCTAGGCAGGGTTCTAACTAGGTTAGAAACATGTAGGTGTAAATGCCATCACTCTCAGAGTTCAAATCGATTTGGCAAGCTCCTGGTTTTACTACTGGATGTCCTCTAGTAGATTATGATTCGGTTCCGCTTTCTTATATATATGATTCTAAACTAGTTAGAACCCTGCCTAGAAATAAGGCGTGCCACAATTATGTAATGAGTGACGTAATATGCAAGGGTAGAAGAACTGCATGACAGTGTCATGAGTTATAGTTACTTTAGGGCATGAGTTACAGTTACTTAAAATAACTATAACTAGTGAATTACGGTATCCACTCTGCAGTAATAGTTAGGGTTACTAGAGATAGGATTTCCTCTGTATTTTCTACATTAATAACTTTACCCCACTCCACTGTACGCTATTACACTCTACGCTACTACACTATATGCTATTCTACTCTATGAAACTACACTGTACCTCACTCCACTGTACGCCAATCTACTCTATGCCACTGCATTCTATGGTAATCCACTTCAAGCCAGTAGAACAGTATTCTTTTGCTTTATTAAAGTTTAGTATTTGAATAGCCCTTTCTGGCATTAATATGACACAGCGCAGTGGTGCTCTGGACAAATCATTTAATGCATTTACATCGGGAACGTTAATCCTGTGAAGCTATTCCACTGACAATAAAATTACATTTTGCAATTTGTCAAGATGGCAAAACGTTCTACATCTCTACAATAAAAATAAACTATTATATTATCAATATAACTATCATTGGTGATGGTTTCAATAGTGCCTCCAATAGGCTGATCCTCTGAATCTCTTGGGTTAACATTAGATAATGCTCCCGTGCTGCTTTAACAATGGGTGGGTGCTCTGTTTCTCAAGGGCAGATACCATATACGATCCCTTTGTGATTTAACAGCACCTTCAATGAGCTGGATCTCCGTTGCTTCTGGGTAGATTCTATATATCACTTGCTTAGTGGTTTACTTGCATGTGCAATGAGTTGGACCCCTGTCGTTCTTGGGTTTACTCCATATTTCTTGGTGGCTTATCATCACCATCAACTGGGTGAATCCACTATCGCTTCTGAGTGAACTCCATATAGCATTCCTGTGTTGGCTTACAGTGCCTCACATGGAATGGGTCATTTGATGCTACTTGGTAGACTACAAAACCCTGGTTGCCCTAATCAATGGCTACCAACGGTAGGCTGTACAGTTGAAAGTGTCCACATTTAAGTTAGAGAGAACCTGTATACTTGACTGCATCCATCCTAACACTTGCCCCTACACTTCATGCTTATGTGTAGCTATATTGAGCACTCTCTGCTGCCACCATACTGTTTCAAACTTCACAAATATCAAAACATATTCCTTATAGGCCAATCTATAAACAGCTTAGGGGCATATTCTCAAGGACTTATCGCCGAGTTAGCGGCACTTTATCGCAGCCAAAGTGGCGATAGATTTATCGCCCTATTCACAAGCTGGTGCTAACAGCCGATATCGCCAGTTTTCCTGCGATAGCAGCCGCAAAAAACATTGCCACGGATGACACCGGCAACTAATGCTAATGAGATGCAGAGTAGGCGTTCCTGTGCAAAAAGCCACGAAAACACCACTTCGCAATATTCTCTACGACCAGCCAGATCAGCGATAAGATCCCAAAACAGGCGATAAGGCGCGTTAGCAGCAGGGATTTAACACCTGCTCTTACCTGGTGTTAAGTCGGACGACAACCTGCACCACAAAAGGGAGCCCAGACCAGAGCCACACCTGAAGAACAACAGATGCCATGGAGCTACTGATCATGCAGCTCGGAGCCCCAAGAGAGCCAAAACACCCACCGCCACCACACCCAGGCCCGCCACCCCCGGATCCCCCCGGACTACCACAGAGGCAGCGCAGACAAAGACAGCGGACCTTCAGAAAACGCACCAGCCTCACAGACTTAACACCAGAGGATGTCATTGCCCACTACAGGCTCAAAAGGACAACCATCCTCCGCATCCTGACCATCATTGCCCACAGGCTGACGGTACCAACACAGCGGACAACCAACATCCCTCCGCAGACAAAGCTGCTGGCTGTGCTGCACCTGTTGGCCTCTGGTACCTTCCAACCAACAACTGCCAGAGTCGGAGGAGTGTCACAGCCAGCCCTCTCCAAGTTCCTCACACCTGTCTCGGATGCCATCATCAGCTTGGTACCCCAGCACCTTCACTTCCCACACACTGCGCAGGAACAGCTGGAGACCAAGCAAGGCTTCTACGTCATAGCTGGCTTCCTGCACGTGTTTGGGGCAATCGACTGCACACATGTACTCCTTGTGCCCCCTGCCGCCACTGCACACAATTACCACAACAGGAAGCACACGCATTCCACCAATGTGCAGGCAATAGTGAACCACCTGGGACTCTTCACCAATGTCGTCGCCAACTACCCAGGCAGTGTGCATGTTTCCTTCATCTTCCGACAGTCCATCATCAACCGTAACGATGATCCTGTTTTCCTGCGGACTGAACCGCGTCTTCCTCTTCCTCTTCTCCTTGGCCTTTCCCGACCCCGAGGTTCCTTGCTGGTCGTCTGTGGGGCTTGTGGGGTTCGTGTTGTCCTCTGCACTCGGTCCGGGTGCATCCATGGTGCTACGCAGTTTAACTTTTTTTTTTCTGCTTTTATGGTGCATTTTCCCGCATGACGCGTGGGAATTGCAGGCCTGTCGCTGGTTATCGCTGATTTTTGTATCGAGAGTTGGGGCATCGCAACTTTTTTTGCGTTTGTGTTTCGCATTTTTTGGGTGTTGCGTTAATTTTAACGCGGTCATTTGGCGCGTTATCGTGAGACTATCGCATGGTGCCGCCGGGTTGAGAATACAACGTTAACGCAGTGTTATTTTCCCGCGATGGACTGCGATGTGCAAAGTTGCGTTAAGCTAATTTTGCGATAATTATCACACGTTCTTGAGAATATCCCCCTTAGTTTCAACCATTTCCTCCTCAGTGTTCTTCACAGCCTTACCAGGGGTATGAAGTACTATATAAATAACGCAGTCTGAGCACGCAAAAAGCCCTTTAGGATTTGTGTGGGGGACGGAAAATTCTGTATAAATCACAATACAGTAACACACTTTGCTAAAGGGATAAACCTCTGCTTTTCTTTTTCCAATAAATGGTGAAAATCCAGACCTGAAATGACATTGCAACGCATTTGTTTAATTATTTTTTAGAAGCAGGTTCTTTGACGCAAGGATGATTTTATTTCTTATGTGAATTTTTCTTCTGAAGTGCTTTTGCTTTTTGCTAGCATTGGACACGTGGTTGTATTTTCCATAAAGGTGTGCTGGATCCTGAGTCTTATAGTATGCTAGTGTTGTTTAAAATACTGAAAAGCATTTCTGGCAAAGCTTTTACATGATAGTGGACACCGCTCTCCCTTATTATTTTCGTGTTCATGACGACTTCCTAGGCAAGACTGATTACCATCAGACAAGCAAGTCAGATTTCATTTGCAGGAATAAAAATGGTCTCTCCTTTCTGTTTTGATTATTTTTATTACTCGTGTAGGTTAAATTTAAACATGTTGTGTAAATAAAAACACAATTGTCACACCCTTTAAGTGTGACCAGAGTGCCAAATAATTTAGGTGACTGATTTCTTGAAAAAATAAAATGCTATGTAACTTAATGGACACTTAAGCCGTGGTTCAAATGCGCTTAAGGCTCACTTTGAAATGCGGCTGTTCTCAGGCCCGTTGCAAGTAGAAGATGATGTGTCTTTGTGCCCCTTACAGCATTGATCATCTTTAACGAAGTCAATGTAAGAGTACTTAACCTGGAAGGGGCTGCTTTTGACAATCATTCCACTGCAATAGCACACACAAACATGGGCTAATTGATCGCATTAGCATATCTATAGGTAGAGGGCAGGTGTCCCATCCACCATGGCCCTGCCCTTGTTTTTCAGCTTTTGTTTGAGAGAAAGGCTTCACGCATTCAAAGGGCCTCAGAGTTCAAAATTCTCACCTGGCCCCAGCACAGAGAATCCTGGCATATGTGTATTCAGCAAGGGAATATCAGACAGCAGACAGTCAGCCGCCAACACGATGGGATGTTGTTTAAAAATATATAGATGAGTTCCACACACCTTGTGCAATTTAATCCGAATAATAAACAAACTTCCCCGAATGTCGTCGGCCTGAAGGTCATCCAGGTGTATATGTACCGCTCAGTATTGGCTGAGCAAAAATGCAATTTTTTTGCAGACTGGAGCATTAGGTGAAGTTCAAATTGTTAATTTAGTCAAATATGTAAGCGGACTGTGCTTGAAATTATTCAGTTGTTCCCATATCACAAATAGGAAGATTGACTGGTAGGTCGCTCCCCCACCACACAGCTCCGTCTGTGTGCCCTGCTGCTGCCCCTGATTGTGCTCGTTTTTTCCTTTCTGTGCCCCCTTGCTGCCCCTGATTGTGATCGTTTTTTCCTTCCTGTGCCCCCTTGCTGCCCCTGATTGTGATCGTTTTTTCCTTTCTGTGCCCCCTTGCTGCCCCTGATTGTGATCGTTTTTCCTTTCTGTGCCCCCTTGCTGCCCCTGATTGTGATCGTTTTTCCCTTTCTGTGCCCCCTTGCTGCCCCTGATTGTGCTCGTTTTTCCTTTCTGTGCCCCCTTGCTGCCCCTGATTGTGATCGTTTTTCCTTTCTGTGCCCACTTGCTGCCCCTGATTGTGATCGTTTTCCTTTCTGTGCCTGTTTCCCGCCGCTGCGCCCTGCGGCCCCGCCCCTCACTGCCCATTCGCTGCCCCATTCCCTGCTCCTCCCTCCCACCTCCCCATTTATGGCGGCCGCTGCGTGGTGAAGAGAGCGACCCCTGACCTTGACTGGTAGGTCGCTCCCCACCACACAGCTCCGTCTGTGTGCCCTGCTGCTGCCCCTGATTGTGCTCGTTTTTTTTCCTTTCTGTGCCCCCTTGCTGCCCCTGATTGTGATCGTTTTTTCCCTTCTGTGCCTGTTTCCCGCCGCTGCGCCCCTGCGGCCCCGCCCCCTCACTGCCCATTCGCTGCCCCATTCCCTGCTCCTCCCTCCCACCTCCCCATTTATGGCGGCCGCTGCGTGGTGAAGGGAGCGACCCCTGACCTTGACTGGTAGGTCGCTCCCCCACCACACAGCTCCGTCTGTGTGCCCTGCTGCTGCCCCTGATTGTGCTCGTTTTTTTCCTTTCTGTGCCCCCTTGCTGCCCCTGATTGTGATCGTTTTTCCTTCCTGTGCCCCCTTGCTGCCCCTGATTGTGATCGTTTTTTCCTTTCTGTGCCCCCTTGCTGCCCCTGATTGTGATCGTTTTTTCCTTTCTGTGCCCCCTTGCTGCCCCTGATTGTGATCGTTTTTTTCCTTTCTGTGCCCCCTTGCTGCCCCTGATTGTGCTCGTTTTTCCTTTCTGTGCCCCCTTGCTGCCCCTGATTGTGATCGTTTTTTCCTTTCTGTGCCCCCTTGCTGCCCCTGATTGTGCTCGTTTTTTCCTCTCTGTGCCCCCTTGCTGCCCCTGATTGTGATCGTTTTTTCCTTTCTGTGCCCCCTTGCTGCCCCTGATTGTGCTCGTTTTTTCCTTTCTGTGCCCCCTTGCTGCCCCTGATTGTGCTCGTTTTTTCCTTTCTGTGCCCCCTTGTTGCCCCTGATTGTGCTCGTTTTTTCCTTTCTGTGCCCCCTTGCTGCCCCTGATTGTGATCGTTTTTCCTTTCTGTGCCTGTTTCCCGCCGCTGCGCCTTGCGGCCCCGCCCCTCACTGCCCATTCGCTGCCCCATTCCCTGCTCCTCCCTCCCACCTCCCCATTTATGGCGGCCGCTGCGTGGTGAAGAGAGCAACCCCTGACCTTGACTGGTAGGTCGCTCCCCCACCACACAGCTCCGTCTGTGTGCCCTGCTGCTGCCACTGATTGTGCTCGTTTTTTCCTTTCTGTGCCCCCTTGCTGCCCCTGATTGTGATCGTTTTTCCTTTCTGTGCCCCCTTGCTGCCCCTGATTGTGATCGTTTTTTCCTTTCTGTGCCCCCTTGCTGCCCCTGATTGTGATCGTTTTTTTCCTTTCTGTGCCCCCTTGCTGCCCCTGATTGTGATCGTTTTTTCCTTTCTGTGCCCCCTTGCTGCCCCTGATTGTGATCGTTTTTTTCCTTTCTGTGCCCCCTTGCTGCCCCTGATTGTGCTCGTTTTTTCCTTTCTGTGCCCCCTTGCTGCCCCTGATTGTGCTTGTTTTTTCCTTTCTGTGCCCCCTTGCTGCCCCTGATTGTGCTCGTTTTTTCCTTTCTGTGCCCCCTTGCTGCCCCTGATTGTGATCGTTTTTTCCTTTCTGTGCCCCCTTGCTGCCCCTGATTGTGATCGCTTTTTCCTTTCTGTGCCTGTTTCCCGCTGCTGCGCCCCTGCGGCCCCGCCCCCTCACTGCCCATTCGCTGCCCCATTCCCTGCTCCTACCTCCCACCACCCCCATTTATGGCGGCCGCTGCGCGGCCGCGCCGCTGGCACGCCTAAGGCGCGCCTAAGGCAAGCCCGTCTGCGCCCGTCCGCGCTGTGACCGCGCCCAGCGCCAGACCCCCTGGTCCGGGCATCCCCCGCGCCCGCCACATCAACAGACGCCGATACGACGCCAGCACCCTCCTCGCACTCAACCCCGGAAAAGATCACGCCTGCTACCAGGCCACCCCGAAGCGCACCCAAGGGCCCTTCACCTGCCGGAACTGCAGCTTCGCCAGCACCCGCCCGCCAAACCACCACCCAGGAAAGAACCCAAATACCTCAGATGCATCCTCCTCAACACCCGCTCCGCCCGCAAACACGCCATCGAACTCTGGGACCTTCTCGACTCAACCTCCCCAGACGTCGCATTCCTGACGGAGACCTGGCTGAATCCCGCTTCAGCCCCCGACATCGCCATTGCCATCCCGGACGGATACAAGATCACCCGCAGGGACCGCACCAACGGAGTCGGAGGAGGCATCGCCATCGTCCACAGGAACACCCTCAGAGTCTCAACCAACACCGACGACACCCTCAGCACCGCCGAACACATGCACTTCCAGATCCACACCGATCCCAACACCACCCTCAGAGGAACCCTCATCTACAGACCCCCGGACCCCGACCACAGTTCAGCGATTCCATCGCTGACTTCGTCAGCACACACACCATCGCCTCCACGGACTACATCCTCCTCGGGGACCTGAACTTCCACCTCGAGAACAACAAGGACACCAACTCCACCACCCTGATCGACAACCTCGCCACCCTCGGACTCAGACAGCTCGTGACTACACCCACCCACGCCGCCGGCCACACGCTCGACTCCATCTTTTCCGCAAGCCCACACGTCTCCTTCAACCACACCTCCGAACCCCACTGGACTGACCACCACTGCATCCACTTCACCTACAGGAAGCCCACCACGCACCACCGCACCGAACAAATGCCTCGCCGCTGCTGGAGCAGAGTCACGGAAGACCAGCTAACCACAACCCTCGCCCTGAGCCCACCCGCCGAACCCTCCGACCCCGACACCGCCGCCCGCAACCTCAGACAGTGGATCGACGACTGCGCCAACACCCTCGCCCCGCTCAAGAATCCGCCCAACAGCCACACCAGCAAGAAAGCCACCTGGTTCACCGAAGACCTCCAGGCCTCCAAACGAACATGCCGAAAACTGGAGAAGATCTGGCTCCACGAACGGACAGCGGACAGCTACGCCGCCCACAAGAGCGCCACCCGCAATCACCATCACCTCATCAGATCCGCCAAAAGGGCCTCACTCAAAGACCGCCTAGACAACAACGCACACAACAGCAAAGAGCTCTTCAACATCGTGAAGGAACTCTCCAACCCCAGCTCCAACACCAACGACATCCAGCCGTCGCAAGACCTGTGCGACTCACTGGCCACCTCCTTCCACCGCAAAATCGCCGACATCCACGACAGCTTCAACACCACGACCGCCCCGGCAACCACCGAGACCACTGCCCCCACAACCACCAACCGCCTGCTCTCCTGGACCAACATCAACGACGAGGACACCAGCGAGATCATGAACACCATCCACTCCGGTTCACCGCTAGACCCGTGCCCTCAACACATCTTCAACAAAGCCAGTACAGCCATCGCGCCCCATCTCCGGAAAATAATCAACATCTCCTTCGAGACAGCAACCTTCACGGAAAGCTGGAAGCACGCCGAGATCACCGCCTTACTCAAGAAACCCAAGGCAGACCCCAAGGACCTCAAGAACTTCCGACCCATCTCTCTGCTCCCGTTCCCCGCGAAGGTCACCGAGAAAATCGTCAACAAACAACTGACCCGCTACCTCGAGGAGAACAACATCCTGGACCCTTCCCAGTCCGGCTTCCGCAGCAACCACAGCACCGAAACCGCCCTCATCGCCGCCACCGATGACATCAGGACCCTGCTAGACAACGGAGAAACAGCAGCCCTCATCCTCCTGGACCTATCAGCCGCCTTCGACACGGTCTGCCACCACACACTACGAACACGCCTTCACGACGCCGGGATCCAAGAGAAGGCCCTGGACTGGACCACATCCTTCCTTTCCGGCAGAACACAAAGCGTCCGCCTCACCCCCTTCCGATCCAAGGCCACCAAGATCATCTGTGGCGTACCCCAAGGCTCCTCCCTCAGCCCAACGCTGTTCAACATCTACATGGCACCCCTCGCCCACGTCGCCCGACAGCACAACCTCAACATCATCTCCTACGCCGACGACACCCAGCTGATCCTCTCCCTCACCAAAGACCCTCACACCGCCAAAGCCCACCTCCACGAAGGAATGAAGGCGGTCGCCGAATGGATGAGGACCAGCCGCCTGAAGCTGAACTCGGACAAGACGGAGGTCCTCATCCTTGGTTCCAACCCTTCAGCCTGGGACGACTCCTGGTGGCCAACATCACTGGGAACAGCCCCGCCACCCACCGACCACGTACGCAACCTAGGGGTCATCCTCGACCCCACCCTCTCCATGACTAAGCAGGTCAACGCTGTTTCCTCATCCTGCTTCAACATCCTCCGAATGCTCCGCAGGATCTTCAAGTGGATCCCCACCGAAACAAGAAAAACAGTCACCCAGGCCCTCGTCACCAGCAGGCTGGACTACGGAAACGCCCTCTACGCAGGAACGACGGCTAAGCTCCTGAGACGGCTGCAACGCATCCAGAACGCCTCTGCACGTCTTATCCTCGACATCCCCCGACGCAGCCACATCACACCCCACCTGAGAGACCTGCACTGGCTCCCTGTCAACAAGAGGATAACCTTCAAGCTCCTCACCCACGCACACAAAGCACTCCACAACTCCGGACCAGCCTACCTCAACAGACGACTCAGCTTCTACACCCCGACCCGCCAGCTCCGCTCGACCAGCCTCGCCCTCGCCACAGTCCCCCGCATCCGGAAAACGACCGCCGGCGGCAGATCCTTCTCCCACCTCGCCGCCAAGACCTGGAACACCCTCCCCACCAACCTCCGACAGACCCAAGACCTACTGGCCTTCAGAAGACTCCTCAAGACCTGGCTCTTCGATCAGTAGCAGCACCACCCCCCTCTTCCCCCAGCGCCTTGAGACCCTCGCGGGTATGTAGTGCGCTTTATAAGTGACATGATTGATTGATTGATTGATTGAAGATTCTTTCATGATACAGAAATGGCATGGAGTGTCAGTGATGGCAGACCACGAACTGAGATAATATTCTAGTAACTTGACAAGGCCGGTGAAATCACCTCAGAAGCTGTGACCCTGACCTGGAGGGACAACATCTCTGTGATAAAGGAGATGAATACTCAACCGCTGATATAGTGTGATGCACTAAAAGGTCCTAACATAAGAGCCTGCAATCTTACTTATACGAGCAAGATCTTGAGTAGATGGTTAGTTTTCGGTAGTGAAGGAAGGCTTTCATGTCTGAGAACAGACTCATGTATAGAAAACTCTCACGCATTCTGAAACCACCCACAAGTCACCTCTTTTAGAGTGGAGCAGAGATTGTGTTTTTTCTTCCCTAAGCAACTGAACTACGGTTTCTAAAGTACAAAAAAAAAATGTATCTTTGCAGAGTGCTGGGTATCTGCCAGCACAGTAAGCTGTCAAAATCTAGGGCAGAACATCCAGTGCAGTATTTAAACAAAACACACTGAGCCCAGACTGATTGTACACTGCAGGTTGATAAGATGGATGACTACAGTGAGAACATTCGCTGGCATGTGGTCACGCATCTAGAAACACAGAAAATATATTTCATTTATTTAAATTTTTAACACTTTATTTACTGAACTTTGTTGGGGTAAACCAAGTGCACAGTACTTAGTAATTGTGGAGGGGGAGCAGGGACAAAGAAAGTCATAACAATATCTGGGGGCTGTGGTTCCTAGGAAAAAGACAAAGAAGAAAGATTTTAAAAAAAAGTACAAAATAAGCTAGCTGTGCTGGTGTATATAATACATTAAAGGAAAGCAGCAAATCCAAGGTATTTTATGAGTTCCCCCATCAAAAACTATTTGGGCCTTATTTATGATCCCTTGCATCACGTTTATGCCGCCATTGTGTCACTTTTTGTGACACTGCAGCGTAAAAAATGCGCCACGTTGCCCCATATCTACGAAGTGATGCATCTAGACCCCTGCGCTACATTATACCTGCGTCAGGTATAATGTATGCAGGGTGGGCGTTCCCCCCATCAAAGCCTCGTAGATGTGGCACATTGAAATCTATAAGATTTCAGTGTGCCACTTCTAGGACGCCATCACGTCAAAACCTAACCCCTGCCTCATGGCAGGCGTAAGGGTGACGAAGGCCCTTTCACATGGGGCTTGCCCCATGTGAAAGGACACATTGCTGGAGTTGCGTCAGTTTTCAGACACACCACATGTTGTGGCATGCTTCATCATAGGGCAGCTGCAAAATGCCTCCCCGCAGACCAACGCTGGAGGCGGAGCAATAGGGTAGGGTACACAATACAAACAAATAAAGAAGGAAAAGGAAAGGATTCAAAAAAAGGGTTGCAGACAATGAGTATTAAAACTAACTAAGGGATATCCTAATAATTTTATTCCTGGATTCCCCTGTCAGGTTTAAAAAAGGTAATAAAATACCCCCTGGATGGTGGTGAATAGAGGGTATTATGCACTCTCCACCCCTCCGTTCTGCATAGAGGTCAACATGTTTCTGCCGGATCCAGTAACTCTACGGGCATTCGTCAGGACAAAAGGATCCCTATGCTAGCTTTCCTATGTGTCAAATATACCCCTAATCTCTCACTGTATTAAGTGTTACTCCACCTGTTATGTACGGTGGAGCCCAGTACACTTACTCTTAAATAGAGATCGAGTTTATTGAGTAGAGCGCTAGAAATGGCACGGGAGTAGAGGGCGACACCCTGTAGTCACACATTTGTCAAGGGTGGTATGCTGACAACAAGTTGGTCCATCCAAGTGCTGTGTAGGTCCCTACATATAAACTCGATCTCCATTTAAGAGTAAGTGTACCAGACTGCATCGTTTGTTATGTAATTGATCAATTTGATGTCTTCCTAGAGAATTTTTACATGAAAAGTAAATGTATCACTTTTATAATCTGGGCTGGGGATTCTAATGTTACCATTTGTGAGTTCAGTTTTATGGATTTGAGTACTGTAGATGTGACACATTTTAGAAATTTGGCCTGCGAAGAGGCACTAAATAGATCAATATTGAAATACATTTTAGGTTTTGCAAGTAATTTAGTTAATAGGGAGTGTAACAAGATTCCCACTTTTAATTGAAACTCAAACGGAAGTGCTATTGATTTCATATTGGTTGCCACTGACCTTTCCCTTCTGTTAAACAAGTTTAAGGTGGTTAGCAGGTATATTATTGACATAACTGTTTTGTTGCTTCATGGAACCCAAACATGAAGAAAGATGGTCTGTCGAGAAAGGCCCGCATGTTAGGGTTCATGAAGAATAAGCGCTTGAGAATAAAATAGGATAAGGTTGATCCAGACTCCTTTATACATAAAGTAATTACCGAAAATGAGGCAGCTCTCCTATCCTGTTTAACCGGTGAGGCCGAGACTTGTTCCATTTTAAATGGTTTTAAAATATTATGTTCCTCAGTTCCAAGTATGATAATTTCTAAGTCAACCCAGCTCGAGGTGCAACCTTGTAGATGGTTTAATGCAGCCTGTTCAATGACGCATAGACAACTGAAAGCAGTACTTCAATCCCGTCTTAGAAGCTCCCAAGGAGTTATAAATGGTCGCCTGTTATATAAAACTACCTTGGTGGCATGAAAAGAATACCTAAGGCAAAAGCCTAGGGAAGATCTAAGGCAGGGAATGCTAAGGATAATACAAGATTTTGGGAAGTTGTAAATCGCATATTCGTTACAGACTATACATCTCCTAAGATCAGTTGAGTTGTGCGTGGATCGGTGTTGATGAGTTCGGGAAGTCACCCCCATCGGTTATTGGCTCCGCGATGAGGAGATGCAGGCACTGGCGACGACAGGCGTCAGTGCGAGCTCTGGCCTCGGGAAGAACGATAACTGGCAGGTGTCGGCGGTTGTCGGAGCTGCGATGCAGTCAGGGCAGTGCGTTGTACACTTCACGAACTGTGCCCACGGCCTTGGTGCATGTCGCGGCATCGAAACTCTTACTTCATCCAGGACGGTTACAGCGACCTTGAGTCCCAGGCACCTTCTCCGCTGAAAGTATCATCCCTACATTCCAGTATACTCCCATCTCAATGCCTCCCACCACCCTAACTCCTGAAACAAAGAGCCAGTCTTCCACTAACGAGGCATGTGTCCTTGCACCTGCAACAGAAGATACATTTCAACAGACTTTCCCTCTGTACGAATCTACCAACTGTGCCCAGAGAGCCTTTCCAAGAGAACACCTTCTCTGCTTACAAAATAAGCTAACATAAGAACGAACAGGCCTTTCCTTGGCGTATTTGCAGTCAGGCCTTTACACATTTCAAACACACAATTCTTAATTACTTCTTTAAGCATAGACTCATATATTTCATATGCAAAAATAACTACACGTGCAACTTAATATCATACACGTTAACTACTGCATCTCAACTGCACATGAACTAAATCATCTATGCATCATTTTAAACATGTTTTAATTAAGCATTACATTTACACGAGTATAACAGCACAATTACTCTTCTTATTCACTCTAATGAATGCGGTTTAAAACTACATTTTACAAGCCACTCATTTATATATGCCTGAATATATGCGGGTGGGGACTAACGGTGATTATGATGCACCCCTACAAATTTCACGAGAACATGGCGCTCTATCAGTTCCCCCCTTTGATGACTCCTGTCATCACATCTTTACAACTCCCTT
This sequence comes from Calotriton arnoldi, assembly GCA_963921515.1. Taxonomy (NCBI): domain Eukaryota; kingdom Metazoa; phylum Chordata; class Amphibia; order Caudata; family Salamandridae; genus Calotriton; species Calotriton arnoldi. The sequence goes on from CAWUFW010003117.1 coordinate 1,598,693, forward strand.
GGAGAAAGAACCGGCCTAAACAGAACTTGTTGCCATTCTCCCCTGTCGGAATCTCTCCAGACTCTTGATATTTCGATAGTGATAGTCCTGCAGTCTAGCCATTCTCGTCTCATTTCCTCTCAAAGCCCTCTCAGCTCTGCCTGCTCGATACCACTTGTATGCTCTGATCAAACCCCACAGACAAACCACACAAACCACCACAATAATGAGAGGTCTCAGAACATAGCCAAGCAATCCCTTTCCCAAATTCGCAAACCAGCTTCCCACTTGACCAAATCCTTTGCCAACTTTCTCCCAAACTCCCTCTTCAGTCAAATCCGCTATTTTCGTATGGATCGTAGTGATGTTACTTATATATTTCTCCAGATCCTTGCTGTGGTCTGGTATATAAGTGCAGCACTCTTGGACCTTCAACATTTTACAGACTCTGCCCTCTTTTGCCAATAGGACATCCAAAGCAAGACGATTCTGCAAAACCATTGTCCTTATCGACAACATCTCTCCATCCACAATTATCAACGACTTTGCTGTATTCATTGATAATTCATCAACCACAGTCGCCAATCTCCGGATCTTCACATCATTCAAGATCACTCCCAAACTTGGTATCATTGCTCCAAAGATATCTCCCACTACAGCTCCTGCACTCGTACCTCTCTTCACTCTTGAATGCTTTCCACCTTCCAAAGGCTCCAAATCCTCTGCATGGTAGATCTTTGGAAATATTATTCCCAAGTAACATATACCATACCAGTTCGCTGGCAACCTCAAATAAGCATTCCTTCCACACACAAAATACACCGTAGGTATCATTTGTACAGGACCTTGCAGAAAATTCTTTGCTGAATCCTCCATAGTAAAAACATGATCACACTCGCTCTGTCCCACAGAGACCTTATCATAATAGGTCTGCACACGTCTCACACACAACTTTCCCCTTTGGCCCATATCCAATGCTATAGGACCATAACTTCCTTTTGTTCGGTGCAATCTCTCCTCGTCTGTCCAATCTACAGGACTATCTCCAGTGTGACGTGTTTGTGTTAACATTCTATATCTATCTATCTTCTACCTAATCTACAAACTTCTTCTCTGCTTCTGTTAATGCACATGTTAAATTGTGTCTATGGGCATAAGCTGTATCTAAAGTCGAAGTCGGTATGAAGTACTTTCCAAGTCTATCTTCCGCCTTGTAATAATCATACTTGTTCAAATGTTTATAAGCAGGAACCTTTGAAAGCACGGCGTCATAGTTGGAAAAGAAGTACTCATAGTGACCTCTCCCATAAAACACACTCAAAAGCAAACTACACGAAATTCCATAAGTCAGTGGAAGATGGTGATATCTAATACCCTCATCCACTGAAGCTGGCAACTGCATACACACATAACAATCTTTCGCATCCATCGCATCTACATACTCATATAGCAGCTTGGCATACGCGTTAAGCTTAAAATCACTTCTAGACAAATCTACATGCAATCTACGACTCTCTTCTATTAGCAAAGCTCTGTCAGCTCCTATGTTTCCCTCCTTTTTGCTAGGTGTAGTGGGTGTTGGAGTCACTGCTAGCTCGTGTGGAACCACATATGAAACTACAACTACTATGATTATAGAAACTATCACACCCCCTATAAATGTGCCTACAATCAATTTGGATCTACGATGTGGATCTCCAGCCTCCATGATCTCGAAAGTTTCTCAAAGTTCTCGATTTCAGTAACGAACACTCAAAAGTCTCTGTCTTCTCCACACTTCACTTGCTTAACCAGTTCAAGCAACACTCCGAAACAGCTGGAAATCCCCTTTTCAACTACAGTTACTTATTTACATAGTCCAGAAAAAGACTTCCCTAAGCTCTCGTTCCTCTTCTGTGGAAAGTCCCTAAATTTATTCTTCCTCCACTCGGACCTAGGTTATCTTCTTCTTTAGGCTTTTATTTACAACAGTTTATACTCAATCCACAATGAGGTCAGGAGGTAGGAGGAACGGACTAAGTTTCTGGCTTCCTCAACGCCGAGCTCTGAATCTGGATGGCTGCCAGCTCCTACCCCTGTATTGCGCCAGCTAGAGAAAAAGTTTTTGAAAGTCTCTAAAGCACGGCGGTATGGCAATAATGAGGACGGTGTCAGTTTCCACCGACTCCCGCTGACTGAAAGCGCATTCCACAAGTCTCTACCTGCATGAGCATATCGAGGCATATCGAGGCATTTCGTGGCGGCCCTCACTGCTTGACTTGTCCTCTCATGTGGCCCTGCCACATCAGCTGGATTTTCATTCACGAGAGGAGCTGTTTCTTCCGAGGGCACTGAAACTCTGCGGGTATGGGAAGCATGCACCCAGTTCGGCAATCCTCCACACTTCACTGCTGTGTTCGTTACCAGTATTACCTGGTACGGGCCTCGCCACCGAACGTCCAGACAGCTCTTCCTCACGTGCTTTTGGACAAGCACCCAGTCGCCTGGACACAGGTCGTGGCACAGATCACTCGAGGCCGGAACAGCTGCAGCTTGCACCTGCTGGGACACAGAACGGACCACATCAGATAGTCCTTTACAGTAATCGAGAATCAAGTAATCAGTGATGTTTATCAAAGCTGTAGCTGGTACTGCTGGCAACCGCATTGCCCTCCCCATCAAGATCTCATGGGGAGACAACCCAGTTCTCCTGTCGGGGACACTGCGAATACTCATAAGCACAAGCGGCAGGGCATCAGGCCACTTCAGAGACGTTGACGAACACATTTTTGCTATTCTTGCCTTCAAGGTTCCATTAACCTGTTCCACTATCCCAGAAGCCTCTGGTCGATAACTGCAATGTAATCTTTGATCAACATTCAATGCCGCACAAAGCAGCTTCATGATTTCACTGTGGAAGTGTGTTCCTCTGTCCGATTCCAAAGAGGTCGGAAAACCAAACCTCGGGATGAGTTACCTCAGCAATAACTTAGCCACTGTGAGGGTGTCACACCTGCGTGTTGGGTAAGCCTCCACCCACCGTGAGAATACACACACCACCACCAAAATGTACCTCAACCCATTGCACTTGGGCATCTCTACAAAATCTAGCTGCATCCTATTGAAGGGTTCTCCTGACCTTCCAATGTGACTCAATGTGACCACAGTCTTCTTTCCAGCATTCATCTGTTGACACGTAACACACCTCTGACAAACTGCTTCAGCAATTGCACGAAATCGTGGGTTATACCACGTCTGTCTAAACACACGCATCATTGCATCTCTAACAAGATGTATCAGTCCATATATTAGTCTCGCCATCGGGCTCAGCAGATTCTCTGGCAATACCGCCCTCCCATCACTGGAAACCCAAACATCCACATCCCCTCTTTCACATCCCGCTCTGACCCATCCATTCCGTTCTTGGTCTGAAACTTCATCCTGCAGGCACTTGAGTTCCTCCCAAGTGTCTGCCATGGCCAACATCATGTTGAGCTCGGTTCTTTCTTGGCTCTCTCCTGTGTAACCCTCATTAAATATGCATCCTTGTTCTGCACAGAAACGGGCAACTTCATCAGCATAGTTATTTCCCAAGGAAACAAAATCATCCCCCTTTCCATGCGCAGTGCACTTTACAACTGCGATTTCCTTTGGACATTGCAATGCATCTAGCAGTTGTCTTACACTTACAATGGGTGAACCAGATGATGTCAAGAATCCCCTCTGTGACCATAACTGTCCGAAGTCATGAACCACACCGAACCCATACTGGCTGTCCGTGTAGATCGTGATTCGGATTTGATCAGTGGCCAAACAGGCACGAGTCAAGGCGATGATCTCAGCTACCTGCGCGGAGTGTACTCCTTCTAGGCAAGCGGCCTCAACCACTCCTGAAATGGTACATACAGCAAACGCTGCTCTCAGTTGACCAACACTGTCTCTTAGGCATGAACCATCGACAAAGAAAATCTCATCTGGGTCAGTCAGTGGTTCATCGACAATGTCAGGTCTCGGTTTGGTGCACAGTTCAGTCACATCAAGACAATCATGGTCCGCACAATCTTCATCATCTGTATTCGGTATGGGCATTAATGTCGCAGAGTTTAAGACAGAGCACCTTTTCAGAGTCACATTCTCTGCGGCAAGTATGACTTGCTCATACCTCGTTAACCTGTTATTCGTTAGGTGCTGAGTCTTTGTCCTGGTCATTAATAGTTCAACAGAGTGTGGCACATAAACTGTCAGAGGATGACCCATTACAATGCTTTCGCATCTTTCAATGCTGACACCTGTTGCAGCAACGGATCTTAGACATCCGGGCAACGCAGAAGCTACTGGATCTAGAGTAGCTGAAAAATAGGCAACTGGTCTACGGACACCTCCATGATTCTGAGCTAAGACTGCTAATGCACAACCTTCTCTCTCGCAACAGAACAGTGAGAAAGCCTTGTTGTAATCGGGCATTCCCAAAGCTGGTGCACTGCACAAATCTTCTCTCAGTCTTAGGAATGACACCAAGCACTCCTCGTCCCATGGTATCGGATCACTCACATCCTTGTGCGTGAGCCTCTGTAAAGGCTTTGCTCTCAAGGAAAAATTGGGAATCCACTGACGACAATAGCCGACCATTCCCAAAAACATCCTGGCTTCCCTCTGAGTGGTGGGCACTGCCATGTTCATTATTGCCTCAATTCGGTCTGGTGACACCTTCCTCTTGCCTTTTTCCAATCTGTGACCCAAATACTGTACTTCGTTCAGACAGTACTGCAATTTGTTCGGGGACACCTTGTGTCCATTCTCTGCCAAATGATTCAGTAGGGCTATCGTGTCTAACCTGCAAGCATCTTCTGTTTCTGATGCCACAAGTAGGTCATCTATGTACTGCACAAAAACTGAGTTCTGTGGCAATACGAGACTCTCAAGATTCTTCTTCAAGATCTGATTAAAGATCGATGGACTCTCTGTATACCCTTGAGGGATACGACACCACGTTAACACATGATTTTCCAGCTGGAAAGCAAAAAGAAATTGGCTTTCCTCGTGGAGCGGTATCGAGAAGAATGCTTGACACAAATCAATGACAGTAAACCACTCGGCTTCGCATGGGATCTGAAACAGTATCACTGATGGATTCGGTACCACTGGACAACATGGGACCCTTGACCTTGCCAGGTAGGTCGCTCCCCCACCACACAGCTCCGCCTGTGTTGTCCGCCCGCTGCTGCTGCTGGTAAGATCGCCCTTCCGCCTGTGGCCTCGGTGCCCGTATTTCTTTGCTTGTCTCCCCATTTTCCTTTCTGTGCCCCTCGCTCCCCATTTGCGTTGTGCCTGTATTTTTGTCTGTTTTCTCCCCCATTTTCCTTTCTGTGCCCCTCGCTGCCCCATTTGCGTTGTGCCTGTATTTTTGTCTGTTTTCTCCCCCATTTTCCTTTCTGTGCCCCTCGCTGCCCCATTTGCGTTGTGCCTGTATTTTTGTCTGTTTTCTCCCCCCATTTTCCTTTCTGTGCCCCTCGCTGCCCCATTTGCGTTGTGCCTGTATTTTTGTCTGTTTTCTCCCCATTTTCCTTTCTGTGCCCCTCGCTGCCCCATTTGCGTTGTGCCTGTATTTTTGTCTGTTTTCTCCCCCATTTTCCTTTCTGTGCCCCTCGCTGCCCCATTTGCGTTGTGCCTGTATTTTTTGTCTGTTTTCTCCCCCATTTTCCTTTCTGTGCCCCTCGCTGCCCCATTTGCGTTGTGCCTGTATTTTTGTCTGTTTTCTCTCTCCATTTTCCTTTCTGTGCCCCTCGCTGCCCCATTTGCGTTGTGCCTGTATTTTTGTCTGTTTTCTCCCCCATTTTCCTTTCTGTGCCCCTCGCTGCCCCATTTGCGTTGTGCCTGTATTTTTGTCTGTTTTCTCTCCCCATTTTCCTTTCTGTGCCCCTCGCTGCCCCATTTGCGTTGTGCCTGTATTTTTGACTGTTTTCTCCCCCATTTTCCTTTCTGTGCCCCTCGCTGCCCCATTTGCGTTGTGCCTGTATTTTTGTCTGTTTTCTCCCCCATTTTCCTTTCTGTGCCCCTCGCTGCCCCATTTGCGTTGTGCCTGTATTTTTGTCTGTTTTCTCTCCCCATTTTCCTTTTGTGCCCCCGCTGCCTCTCGCCATTCCCGCCGCTGCGTCCCTGCGGCCCCGCCCCTGACTGCCCATTCGCTGCCCCTGCCTCCCGCCTCCCAGCTGCTCCTCCCTCCCACCTCCCCATAAATGGCGGCCGCTGCGCGGTGAGGAGAGCGACCCTTGACCTTGCCAGGTAGGTCGCTCCCCACCACACAGCTCCGCCTGTGTTGTCCGCCCGCTGCTGCTGCTGGTAAGATCGCCCTTCCGCCTGTGGCCTCGGTGCCCGTATTTCTTTGCTTGTCTCCCCATTTTCCTTTCTGTGCCCCTCGCTGCCCCATTTGCGTTGTGCCTGTATTTTTGTCTGTTTTCTCCCCCATTTTCCTTTCTGTGCCCCTCGCTGCCCCATTTGCGTTGTGCCTGTATTTTTGTCTGTTTTCTCCCCCATTTTCCTTTCTGTGCCCCTCGCTGCCCCATTTGCGTTGTGCCTGTATTTTTGTCTGTTTTCTCCCCCATTTTCCTTTCTGTGCCCCTCGCTGCCCCATTTGCGTTGTGCCTGTATTTTTGTCTGTTTTCTCCCCCATTTTCCTTTCTGTGCCCCTCGCTGCCCCATTTGCGTTGTGCCTGTATTTTTGTCTGTTTTCTCCCCCATTTTCCTTTCTGTGCCCCTCGCTGCCCCATTTGCGTTGTGCCTGTATTTTTGTCTGTTTTCTCTCCCCATTTTCCTTTCTGTGCCCCTCGCTGCCCCATTTGCGTTGTGCCTGTATTTTTGTCTGTTTTCTCCCCCATTTTCCTTTCTGTGCCCCTCGCTGCCCCATTTGCGTTGTGCCTGTATTTTTGTCTGTTTTCTCTCCCCATTTTCCTTTCTGTGCCCCTCGCTGCCCCATTTGCGTTGTGCCTGTATTTTTGTCTGTTTTCTCCCCCATTTTCCTTTCTGTGCCCCTCGCTGCCCCATTTGCGTTGTGCCTGTATTTTTGTCTGTTTTCTCCCCCATTTTCCTTTCTGTGCCCCTCGCTGCCCCATTTGCGTTGTGCCTGTATTTTTGTCTGTTTTCTCCCCCATTTTCCTTTTGTGCCCCCGCTGCCTCTCGCCATTCCCGCCGCTGCGTCCCTGCGGCCCCGCCCCCTGACTGCCCATTCGCTGCCCCTGCCTCCCGCCTCCCAGCTGCTCCTCCCTCCCACCTCCCCATATATGGCGGCCGCTGCGCGGCCGCGCAGCGGGCGTGCCGCTGGCGCGCCAAAGGCGCGCCTAAGGCAAGCCCGTCTGCGCCCGTCCGCGCCTGGACCGCGCCCAGCGCCAAACCCCCTGGCCCCCGCAGCAGCCAACCCACCCACCGGACTTACGACACCGCCACCCTCAACGCACTCAACACCGGCCGTATCCCCGGCTGCCACCGTGCCACCCCAGGTCGCACCCACGGACCCTTCGCCTGCCAATCCTGCAAGTTCTCCTGCCTCCGGACCTGCACCGCACCCGCCAAGCCAAGCACCAGCAACAACCACCTGAAGTGCATCCTGCTCAACACCCGCTCCATCCACAGACACGCCGTGGAACTCTGGAACCTGCTCGACTCCACATCACCAGACGCCGCTTTCCTCACGGAAACATGGATGAACGCCTCCTCAGCGCCCGACATCGCCATCGCCATCCCGGACGGATACAGGATCACCCGAAGGGACCGCGCCAACCAGACCGGAGGAGGCATCGCCATCGTCCACAAGAACACCATCCGCATCACGACCAACTCCGACGACACCTTCACAGCCGGCGAACACCTGCACTTCCAGATACACACCGACCCCAAGACCACCCTCAGAGGCACCCTCATCTACAGACCCCCAGGACCACGCACACAATTCAGCGAAGACATCGCCGACCTCATCAGCCCGCACGCCCTCCCCTCGGCTGACTACATCCTCCTTGGGGACCTCAACTTCCACCTAGAGAACAACAACGATCGCAACACCACCACCCTGCTGGACAACCTCGCCAACCTCGGACTCAAGCAACTGGTGACCACCCCCACACACCACGCCGGCCACACGCTTGACCCCGTCTTCTCCTCCAGTAAGGACATCTCCTTCAGCCACACCACCGGACTCCACTGGACAGACCACAGCTGCGTCCACTTCAGCTTCAGCAGGACCACCACGCACCACCACACGCAACAGTTTCCGCGCAGAAGCTGGAACAAGATCACCACCGACCAACTCACCACATCCCTGAGCCAGAACCCTCCCGCCAGCTCAACGAACCCCAACCAAGCCGCCAGCAACCTCACAAGATGGATCACCAACTGCGCAGACGACCTCGCCCCATTGAAGACCCCCCAGTCAGACACGGCAACAAGAAAGCATCCTGGTTCACCGACGAACTCAAGAAATCCAAGAAGAACTGCCGGGCCCTCGAGAAAGCATGGCGCAGAGACCCGACTGCAGACAACATGACCACCCTCAAGCACGCCACCCGAAAACACCACCAGCTGATCCACACCACCAAGAAAACCGCATTCAAGGAACGACTGGACAACAACGCCCACAACAGCAAGGAACTCTTCATCATCGTCAAAGAGCTCTCGAACCCCAGCGCCGGAAACAACGTCATCACTCCCTCGCAAGACCTCTGCAACTCGCTCGCCTCGTTCTTCCACAGCAAGATCGCAGACATACACAACAGTTTCAGCACACAGCCGACGTACCCTATGACCGTTCCAACGTCCCCCACCTCCACCCTCCGAGCCTGGACCCCGATCAACACCGAAGACACTATCCGCACGATGAACTCCATCCACTCCGGATCACCTACCGACCCCTGCCCTCACCACGTCTTCAACAAGGCCGACGCCGTCATCGCACCCCACCTCCGGGACATCATCAACACCTCCTTCGACACCGCCACCTTCCCAGAGAGCTGGAAGCACGCCGAACTCAGCGCCCTACTGAAGAAACCGTCAGCGGACCCCACCGACCTCAAAAACTACCGCCCCATCTCGCTCCTTCCTTTTCCTGCCAAAGTCATCGAGAAGACCGTCAACAGACAACTGGCCGCCTTCCTCGAGACGAATGGATCCCTCGACCACTCGCAGTCCGGCTTCCGAGCCAACCACAGCACCGAGACCGCCCTCATCGCAGCCACCGACGACATCCGAGCCCTGCTCGACAACGGGGAAACAGCGGCCCTCATCCTCCTGGACCTCTCCGCAGCGTTCGACACAGTCTGCCACCGCACCCTAGTGCAACGCCTGAACAACGTCGGAATCCAAGAGAAGGCACTGGAGTGGATCATCTCCTTCCTCGCCGGAAGAACCCAGAGAGTCCGCCTCCCCCGTTCAGTTCCGAGGCCACCGAAGTCATCTGCGGCGTACCACAAGGATCATCACTCAGCCCCACCCTCTTCAACGTCTACATGAGCCCCTCGCAGCCATCGCACGCCAACACAACCTCAACATCAACTCCTACGCCGACGACACCCAGCTGATCCTCTCCTCACCAACGACCCCACAACCGCCAGAACCAACCTACATGAAGGGATGAAGGACGTAGCCGAGTGGATGAGGAACAGCCGCCTGAAACTGAACTCAGATAAGACGGAAGTCCTCATCCTAGGATCATCACCCTCCGCCTGGGACGACTCCTGGTGGCCCCCTGCCCTGGGCAACGCACCCAAACCAACGGACCACGCACGCAACCTGGACTTCATCCTGGACTCCTCCCTCTCAATGACCCGACAAGTCAACGCCGTCTCCTCGTCTTGCTTCAACATCCTACGCATGCTGCGCAAGATCTTCCGGTGGATCCCCACCGAAACCAGGAAGACGGTCACCCAGGCCCTCGTCACCAGCCGACTGGACTACGGCAACTCCCTCTACGCCGGAACCACAGCCAAACTTCAAAAAGACTCCAACGCATCCAGAACGCTGCAGCTCGACTCATCCTGGACATCCCCCGACACAGCCACATCGCCAGACACCTGAGAGACCTGCACTGGCTCCCCGTCAGCAAGAGAATCACGTTCCGACTCCTCACCCACGCACACAAAGCCCTCCACAACCAAGGCCCCAGATACCTCAACGACCGTCTGACCTTCTACACTCCCACCCGCCAGCTACGATCGACCAACCACGCCTCGCCGCCATCCCCCGCATCCGAAGAGCCACAACGGGAGGAAGATCCTTCTCCTACCTGGCTGCCAAGACGTGGAACTCCCTACCCATCCACCTCCGCCTTACCCAAGACCACCTCTCCTTCAGGAAGCAACTCAAGACCTGGCTGTTCGAACAGTAGCGGACCCCCCTCCCCCAAGCGCCTTGAGACCCTCCGGGTGAGTAGCGCGCTATACAAATGATTGATTGATTGATCGTGTTAACCTTACGCAGTCTTGCACGATCCTGAACTTCCCGCTCGGTTTCTGTAGTCCCATGATAGGTGAATTACATGGGCTATCTCTTATCTCCTTCAGAATGCCTTGCTTGATCATAGACTCGATTACAGGTCTAATCCCTGCAATCGTTTCGGGTGACAAATTGTACTGGGGCGTCCTAGGGAATTCGGCATTCTGCTTAACCTGGATCTGTACAGATTCAACCCCCTTGAACAGTCCGATCTCTTCTCCCGTGAAGTCCCACACCTCTTGTGACACAGAATCTCTTAAATCTAGTGGAAGTTCCTCCACTGTCACCACTGGATACATTTCTATACATAAGTGCTGATTGGCAACTTTGAAGGTGGCATCGTCATCCTTCGTCTGAACCTCCACTCCCCTAGGTGTGCAATAGATAGTGCAGTCCAATTTACACAATAGATCTCTTCCTAACAGACAAACTAGACTCGTATCGCACACCACAAACTGGTGTCTAGCTCGGAAAGAGCCTATTCTCACTGGAATCGGTTCGGTCAATGGGCTAGTTATCCTCTTGTTCGCCACTCCAACAACTTGGATCGGTTGTGCCGAGAGGGGTAGGTTGGAGACTACTGCTGATCTCACAGTAGACCGGGTAGCACCAGTGTCAACCAAAAGAGTGGTAGGATGACCATCAATGTCTGCCTCCACAAAAGGTCCTCTCTGGTCTACCTCCAAGACTGCTCCAAGTGTGCAATCTTCCTCCCCCCTCAGGCACCGTCAGGCTAACGGGTCTGGGCTGTACTCATCATACCCTTCGAAAAGGGGCATCTGCTGGTAAGTCCGCATTCCTTGCGAAATTCTCGATGGCTGGGGGACCTGCACCTGTGGGTTATACGTCCCCCCTTTCGTCGATCTGGGCCTTGTCACAGTATTGACTACCTCCGGCACGGGTGCCTGAACCACTTCTACCTCCTGCTGCACCTGATTGGCTGGGTTCAAGGGACACTCGCGCTTCCAATGTCCAATCTGATGACAAAGATGACACGCAGTGGTCTTTTTCAATGTCGCCACATCCATCCCCGTCTTGGGATCTATAGGTTTCCCTTTTCCCTGACCTTGCCCATTTTGGTTCCCTTGGTAGTTTCCCTGTCTTCTTCCCAGCGTCCCTCCGCTAGGCTGGACCTGAGCTGTTTGCATCTGAACAAGCATCAGTTTGTCCTTTAGCTTCCGGTGCTTCGAGTCTACTTCATCACTACAGTACCTCGCATACCGCAAGATTTCATCTACCGGCTTGTTCTGCCAACAAATCAAATGATGCTGTATCATGAGACTAACCTCTGATCTCAATCCTAAGACAAACTTTGAGACAAACTGTCCCATATCCTTGGGGTCTAAGGTATCTAGTCCACTATACTGTTTAAAAGCTTGCAAGAGTCTTTCGTAATACTCATGCACTGTCTCCTTGGGTTCCTGCACAGTTCGATCTATCTTGACCCAATCAATGTCTTGAGGTGAGATCTTCAACTTCAACCATGTAATCACTTGCTCAAACTTTTTCATGACTATGGGTGACGGACCATTTGTAACAGCATCCCTTTCATGTTCGAAGGTCGGCCACTCAACTGCAATTTTACAAGCTGTCCACAAGTCTCCTGGTACTACTATATCAAACAAGGTGTTCAAATCAATCCACAATACCTTCGAAATTTTAACAAAACGCTCGACCTGTTTATACCACTCTACGGGTTTTTCCCTCAGCCGAGGAAAATCATTTGTAAATGCAGCCAAGTCACCTCTACTCCATGGCACATGCACGTACCCTCCATTCTGTACTTCTCGTAAAGGATAGTTCCCTACGCCCGTCATCCCTCCCCCCAGAGGCGGCGTTTCTCCTACAGTCTTTTCGGCAATCTTCTTCTTTGACCACCTTTCCTCCCATTTATTTAGCATTATCCATATACGCATCCCTACAATCAGGTCTTTAGTATGCGTCCTTAATCCTGTGACCCTTTTCTCCTCCAGGTCTTGATCACTATATTGCAACCTATGGGATCCTTGCAACGATTTCGTTTTATTCATATCCACCTCATATTTCTTGGCCAATTCTGTCAATTTCTCATGTGCGGCCCTTGCTTTACGAGTCACATCCTTTGCTACAAAAAGCAGCTCATCTGGCTCATAGATCTCTATTCTCTCCAAAGGCAGGTTCCCACTAATCATTTCATCTACCTCTGCCTTTAGTCTCACTACATCCAGCAACTTTGCCTTCACGGCGCTCCTCAACATTTCTTGACAAGCCGCACCATTCCGCTCGTCATAATCACTGCTTTATGCTCGTGGCGTGCTCTCTTCTATCGTATTCCTGGAACCTGGTCTGTTTCCTAAGTTGTCTTGCTCCACATCTCCTGGCATTCTATCGCTCTGATTCCTTACAGGTGGTACCCACATTCTCAAAGCTGACTTGGACTCGACCAAAGACCCTGGTCTTACCGGTCTCACATCCACCTGTCCACTAGAGGAGTCTGCGGTAGCTGGCAGTGGCGTGCTCGCTTCTATGGGCTTTGGAGAACGGACCATTTGTACCTCTACACCATTCCCTCCAACGCTGATCCCCTCTCTCCCTGTCGTCTGCATTAGACTTCCTTCACTTACTCGGTCTGGGTCATACACCGATACTATAGGACCAATGGTAACAGGTACCGTCAGGGAGTCCGGCAACCGCATATTCCCCATGGAAGACTGGGTTCCTACTCCCTCCGTTCCTGTGGAGATTTTTCCCACTACTCTCACATTTGTCTGATTCTGTGACTCGCCCATCCCTCCTGCCACAATCGAATTTCCTTCGCTATAGTCTGGATTTAATGGAGGTGGTCTCTCTGACAGCAGTCTGTCTAACAAGCTGTCATCCGTATCACTGTCATCTTCCTCTGCCCTCTTTTCTTGCATGCCTCCCGTTTTCTCTATCAACGGATATAATCTATCCCCCTCAATTGTTTCCACTCTCCACCTTTTCTCCAGTGCATCCCATCTCGCATCTTGAAATGCCCTGATCGACTTCTTCATCCTTTCCTGGCTTCTGTCTCTCTTCCTGTCATACGCTGCTCTAATCCATGCATGTAGCGCCTCAAACTGTGTAGGTCTAGGTAGTGGTCGTAAGGAAGACATCACAGATTTCAACTGATATAACACTTCCAACCTGAAAGTACCATAGCGTGGGAAAGTCAATTCTCCTTCTCCTTCTGTCATTTTATGCCAATTCTCAAGCCAAATTATAGTATGTAATCCGACATTCTTAGCCATGTAATGTGCTGGCCTATCCTCGGGAGGGGCTTCCTCTCCTCCCCGAGTAACCACATGTCTATCACCTCTACAGAGTTCTCGTAAAACTTTAAAACATTTCATGATGAAGCAGATTTCCGTTCGCACACAAAATTTTGTTTTTACTTCCTGATTTCAATCCACCAATGCCAGCGCGGCTCACATCAACCGGCCTATCGCAGCGCGGCACTGTCTGACGTCACTCTTCCTCCGCTCGCAGCAGTTCCCCTCCTTCTCAATTCACCCTTTCTCGCTCGCACGTGTCCCAATCACACTCTGAAGTAACTGTCTGTCCTACCGGACAATCACCTCTCTGACTGTCGGTCCACCAATGACCGAACAGCTTCTCGAAACTGTTGACCTCAATCTGGCAACTGTCTGTCCGCGAACGACCGGACAATCACCTCTGACACAATCGATAGGATCCAAACACTCAATGTTCTGCACACAACAACCTACGACCAGCGTCGGTTATTCACACACTCACACATATGCTCCCTATCTTCAGTGGGTTAATCAACGACGTCTCATGACTCCCACAACCTCTGGTCAACAATCTCAGCTCTGGGTGTCTTCTACACCACAATCTATTATCCCGGGATATCAAATCAAATCTCTCCGCCCGCGCGCGCTCACGGTCCGATCCTCAATCACACAACTCTCATTCCAACTCCGCAAGACTTCACACAACAATTAAACACCGCAATCTAACAAGCATCACCCTGTTCATACTCACTCTACCACGAACTGCTACTTCCGCTGCACCGTCACTCTCCATCAGTTTTCATCGACCACCGTCGTCCTCCTCTTACGATCCACTGGATCATCATCACTCGGGCTCTATAGGGCAAATAATCTCTTATCCTAATCTAGATCTCCCCTTACTATCAGAGGAAACCATCCTACTCTGCTACCAACTGATAAAGCGGGATTCTTATCTTATCTCACCATCTCTAAGAATCCTCAGGTCGCCAGAATCTTTTTACCTGCTGAATAGTGTGAAGGGAAGAAAATCCATTTTGGTTATGCAACAATTTAGAATCCAGTTTACCTTAAAAGACCACTGACTCCGAATTCAATTTTGTGGGTTTATTACAGCCAAGAATAACTGCACATGCAAGCACCTCAACACGAGGTTAAAGAAATAGATGGGCACTAATACAAACATCATCCTACGCAGGAGTCTCATCCGACTCAGGATAAGAAGAATCGTTAGCTCCAGAAGTATTAAACAAACAATAACTGCTCCAATCTCTATATTATTCTTAATTTACCTAAATAAGCGTAAAACCATTAACTGTCCCTACTCTATCACTAAGGTGACATACCTACTTAACGAATTTCCCCAGGCAAGAGTAAAAGAAAAGGTGTCAGCTGTGAAGACTTCCTAAGAAGTGCACTCACTTAGCATTTCGAGCTCGTTCTAAGATGCTCCTTCCTAAAGATCTCTCTCTCTGCCCTTCTCTCTGGTCTCCTCTACCTCCTCTCCTCCCTCGGGGCACTGTCCCTAATACAAAATCCACATACAATTGTACACGCCCTTGTCACGCCTCTTCGGCCAGGTCTTCCTTCTCGTACTTTTCCATCGAAACTCTTACTTCATCCAGGACGGTTACAGCGACCTTGAGTCCCAGGCACCTTCTCCGCTGAAAGTATCATCCCTACATTCCAGTATACTCCCATCTCAATGCCTCCCACCACCCTAACTCCTGAAACAAAGAGCCAGTCTTCCGCTAACGAGGCATGTGTCCTTGCACCTGTAACAGAAGATACATTTCAACAGACTTTCCCTCTGTATGAATCTACCAACTGTGCCCAGAGAGCCTTTCCAAGAGAACACCTTCTCTGCCTACAAAATAAGCTAACATAAGAAAGAACAGGCCTTTCCTTGGCGTATATGCAGTCAGGCCTTTACACATTTCAAACACACAATTCTTAATTACTTCTTTAAGCATAGGCTCATATATTTCATATGCAAAAATAACTACACGTGCAACTTAATATCATACACGTTAACTACTGCATCTCAACTGCACATGAACTAAATCATCTATGCATCATTTTAAACACGTTTTAATTAAGCATTACATTTACACGATTATAACAGCACAATTACTCTTCTTATTCACTCTAATGAATGCGGTTTAAAACTACATTTTACTAGCCACTCATTTATATATGCCTGAATATATGCGGGTGCGGACTAACGGTGATTATGATGCACCCCTACAAATTTAACGAGAACATGGCGCTCTATCAAAGGTACGTAAAGAAGATGAGATAAATAGAGAGGTTAAGAGCAAGGGTTAAGGTATTGCATTGTATTGCAACATTTATATAGTGCTTACTACCCCTATGTGGTGCGCTGAAGTGCTTACCAACATGAGTAGCACGCTACACCATGTAGTGTATGTGGTTAGAATGGTGTTACTTTTGTTTTGATCCTTTGTGAGAAGTGTTTCCATGTCATACATGATGACCACTGAGGTGTGGTTATTGTGTTATAGGACGTAGAGCTTAGCAATGTGTTGGATGATGAAGTGTAAGAGACAGACGTGCAGTTTTATGGTTTTCAGTATGCTGTTAGCTTTGAAGAGATCTGCAGGTCCCTTTATGGTATTTCATAGGATATAGTCTGCTTAGCTGGTTACTGCACTGGGTTGTCCAATGTGAGTATTTGTGTTACCTTGTGGCCCTGAGCTGGCATGACTGGAGAGAGAGAACAGTGGACAGATCTGTACAGATGAGCATTTTCATTACCATTGTCCACGTAAGATGTAGAAAAGTTAAGGCAAAGTAGGAAGAGAGAAACGACACAAATAGATGATTTTTCAGTTTACTTGCCACCAACTGCCCTAGAGGGTGAGGGATAAGGCTGGGCAGGCCAGACATGCACACTCAGGGGCTTATTGTTAATAGTCAAGCACAGTGTATCAGGGGAGAAAGCAGCACAGGACCATTTGTATTACAGATAGCCAGCTGCTGTTCATGACCTCTGCACAAGCGTATAAAGAGACTGCCTATCACCATCCACAACCTTTGCACCATGGTGGGGTACATCACCACAAAGTGTGGTTTGCACTGGGAAAAGGGCACCTTTTCCAGTGCAAAATAACTTCTGCACTGGAAGGTAAATACCCTTGCAAGAGTTTGTGCTCCATTGCTTCAATTTACGTAACATTATCCCAGGGAAACCCTTAGTAAATGTGGCCCTAAGTTTATGATACGCATGCTAGGATGTCAAATTAGAAATTAAAGCTGTTTTTCTTATGAGCACTATTATTATGGATGGGTTTTCAATTATCCCACTCACTTTACAAAGGCCCTTTTGGAAGGCGGGTGCCCTGCGTAACTATAAACTGTGCACTTGCATTAAAACATATCTATGATAAAGTCTGCACACTAGTTTAATTTCGGCAGGTGTAATTTGCCTTAATTTAAAGGGACAACAGCTTAGGAAATACCTGGAAATGTGGGTATTGGTGGGTGGGGGAGGCAAAACGAAAAGTTCAGAATTATTATAGCACCCAAAAAATCTAATCCCAGAGGTATCCAATTTTATCGTCCAATAATTATCCCATCTTCGACCGGTTCAATCATAATAAAAGCCTTACAGCATTAATTCCATTGTGCTATATTTTCGCTTAAACAGGAGTTTATCACGTTATTATGAAAATGGAACTGAGGGGCATATTAGCAAGACCCACGTTAAAATTATCGCCGTTTTAGCGGCAGGAAACTGCCGCTAAAACGGCGATAATGGGCTTGCTAATATGCGTTATAGAATTCCAATAGAAGCCCAGGTTAGATGTGCAGGACATCTAACCTGGGCTTCTATTGAATTCCATAACGCATATTAGCAAGCCCATTATCGCCATTTTAGCGGCAGTTTCCTGCCGCTAAAACGGCGATAATTTTAACGTGGGTCTTGCTAATATGCCCCTGAATTCTCTAAGTCCTGAAGCGGCGAATGTTTCTGTTCTTGTGCTGAACTGGATAACAGAGGAACCACCTCCATAGCTTTGAGCAGATGACTGAAGCACAGCCTGATAATGCTCTGCTACAGCACATGCTGTGATAAGGAACGAGGCAGAAGTTATCTTGCATTCATCTTCACGGTGAGCCAATGCAGGCGGGAAGGAGGTCAGTGGATGCATCAAGGAACCGAAGAGGATGGAATGACATAAAAAAAACGACTTCACACATTGAAATCTGAATGTTCAGAGATAGCGTTAAAGGCCATCCTAGCTTTTCTGTACCACTTATCATTGTCTTTTCAATCTGTCTTTATCAGCAGACCACCAGCGCGGCAGAACCTCCTTTGGTCTTCTATTTTGAAAGTGTGCAGTCTAAAAAGCATTATAAGAACTTTAAAAAAGGATTATCTTGACTGCACACAAATGACTTCACTGTTTTGTTAACAGAAGGTACCTCATTTAAGACCTAATTCTGAGTATTGCAAAACGGAGCACCAAGAGCTAAGCGGCTAATATTATTCATTGCATGCATGATGGGAGGAGCTCAATCACAACACTAAGGGGCAGATATACCATTTTAACACGCAGCGCAGCAGCCACAAATGCTGCGCTGCGTGAAAAAGAGAGAGGAGGAGAGTGGCTTATTTCCAGAAATGTAGCACTCTCCTCTTCTTTCCCTAGCGCCCGTGCTGAAATCAGCTGCCGTGCGCCACAGAGACACCTTTGCTCCATGGTGCAAGGGTGTCTCTGTGAGTCTAGCATAGGTTTTGTACTGGAAGGGTACCCTTCCAGTATAAAATATTATGCATAGACTGACTTTAACCCTTTTGCCTCTATGTATGTGTGCTGTACAGTGTAGCACACATACAAAGTCAGAAAAGGAAGGAGAAATGAAAGCATTTCTCCTTCCTTGCGCCTACTTCAAAAGGGTGCAGTTTACTGATGCTAAACCCTGTCTGCTTTATTTAGTAAATAGAGATTAGCATAAAAAACTGTGTGTGGTTGCATGGTAATTCCCATGCTCCACCCATGGTACGCCCCCTTGGCTCATGGCGCTGCTTGCATTAATTTCCCGTTATTTCCAGTGCTAAACAAGTTTAGGGCTGGAAAGTAAATCGGAAAAAAAAGATTTTGCACCGATTTACATACTTTTGGGACGCAAACATGGCATAAAATCTCTGCAAATCTCCGCCTTTGTTTTGCATGTTCAAAGTTCTCCAGGTCCTACTATTTGCACATGACATTTTGTATGTTATCTTTCCCATTTTATACAGAGTTTGTAAACAGGTGCAAAAACACACTGCATACTATGCACAAAAGATATTAGGATCTGTGCAGATGCATAAAGGTCTATGAATGGGTTTTTCTTTTTGTGTCCCTGCTCCAGGTTCCTTTATCCCACCAGTATTAACATTACCTACATCAAATAAATCCTATTTCCTAGCTGGAATAAACGTACACTATTATTGCTGAACAACATAGGTCATCTGTACCCGATCTCAATATGTCTTAGAACACATATGTTTCATGTCATACAAAAACCTCTGCTAACCTCTTTGCTAACTCTATTAATATTAGTCTGTTTACAGACAATTCTATAGACTCTTCTCAGCAATAAATGAGTCAAATAAAAATGGACCTCCCACTTGTCCAGGATTACTTTCATGTCTGTCTTCATAATTTTCAAGAACTCTAATCCCGTCAGCTGCACAGGGTCATTTTTCCCAAGATGAACAGGTATATTTGTGGTCTAGGCCCATCTCTCTCACATAGCGTGCCCAACAGTTGAACACAAGTCATCTCTCCAGTACTATGCTGGCAGACTAGTAGCCAATCATTGCTCAAGCTAACTACTGCCAAAAGACTGCCTCTTCACATCAACTCCTCCTTGCTTCACAATAGGTGGCTACACATCCATATTGTAGTGAGTCACCCGACCGTATGGGGTCTCTCCGACCCGAGCTGATGCATGAAACCCTCACGATCGGGTGCCGTTAGAGGGTATAAATAAACGGGTGTGAGACCGCTCATGATCTTCGGCCCACACTATAATTGTGAGTGAGGCTGTGCTTTAGTTTTCGGAACCATGTGAAAGGCCCACGCATCTTCAGGTGGCCCACAACACTGAAAGGAAAGTGCTCCCCTACAGTACACTCCTCAGTCAGCCCCAGCCACTCCCTCGGCACACCTGGTGCCTCAGACACCATCCCTACAACGGGACCACCCCACATGTGGCCTCAACTATTGGAGTGAACCGCACTCAGAGCCGCACCTGCTGTCATCGCTTGCGGCTCCACGAGGGTGCTCTGCCTGGACTGCCACGCCCTGCTTGCAGCCAACTCGGGCCTCACACATCTTCACACCTCCCCGCTGAGAGGCTCTGTATGGGGATACAGCCCGCAACACCTGCAACTGCACCAGAGTGATAGACAGCTTGCTTTCCTGCTCCCCCAGGCAAACAGAGACACTGACGCATGGTCCTGCGATCATAAAAACATAAGACAGCGAAACTACATATAATGGTGCCATCTGGAAAATATGGATTTTCTGATCCCGTGACACAGGTGACCATTGATTCCTCATACCCCCACAGCACCAGTCGGTGCAGATTCATACTGGAAAACACACACATCAGGAAAGACCCTGACAACAACATGCTGCTCACTATACCTCAACCGCAGTGAGCACTAAACAGTGAGAGACACCATCCACCATGGCATATGAAACCAAGGGGTATATTCACAAGAACGTGTGCTAAACATCTCCAAAAAATGTTAACACAACTTTACACATCGCAGCCCATCACGGGAAAATAACCCCGTGTTAACGTGGAATTCACAACACGGCGGTACCATGCGATAGTCTCCTGAAACTGCGGCCAATGTCCGCGATACAACCACCTCGACGGAGATAAAAACACAAACCCCAACACCAAAAAACATGCGATGAGCCCATTCGCGAGGAGGAAAGCAGCGATAAGCAGCGCAAAGCCCGCGACACATATACGGCATGCGGGTATAAGCACAACAAAAGCAAGAAAAAGAAAGACAAAAAAAACAGAAAACAGCCAGGCACAATGGAGGCAGTCGGAGCTAGCACACAACCCCACAAGCACCATTGGCAACAAAACATTAGACATGGCAGGCCATCGTGGACAAGGTGAATGCAGCCGGAGAGCGGAGGAGGACAATGGCAGAAAACCAGAACAGCTGGAATGATGCCAAACGCACAAACAAGCACAAACACGCCAACAACCAGAAGGCAGCAATGCACACCGGAGGTGGGAGTCCAGCGCCACACCAGGAGCTGGATGACATGGAGGAAATGGTGTCCACCACATCAGTCTGGAGATGGTGGCAGGAGTCGGGGGCTGGAAACTGCTCAAAATCAAAAGACACAACAGGGAGAGGAATGACCAGGGACTGGGGGGACGGGGGAAGATGGGCACAATGGCACACATGCACAATTAAGCACAGCACAACTGTAGACAAACCATGCCCAAGAGGAACAACACCAACCAAGACCACAAGTCACACAAGTCGGCAATACCACACCACTAAACAAGCACAGAAGTGCAAACCACACTGCCTGAAAGGGAGATGGGTGAGCCAAATCAGAGCTGAAGGGACATCTCACACACAATGCAGCACACACACATAGGAAGCAGAGCACCCCAACATCCAACACAATGTGGTACAAACACCAACATATGCACAACCCAACACAGGACACAAGTGCACCCGCTTGTGGCCCTGAAATGGCCATGCGCATCTAGCAAAGCACGAAACAGGGACATGATAATGCACAAGTACCAACCCACAGCCCTGATGGGGTAGCAATGCATGTAAGGCAGGGAACCAGATAGGCCGTGACACACACATTGGCATACAAATAAACACTCAACACAGTTGGAGACAAGTGAACGTGCGGAAACTTTATCAACAATTGCGTGTCAGTACGGCCAAGGGAAGTGCCACAAAATGCAGACCAATGCAGCAGCATGTCTGAATGAGGAACGTTGGAAAGCACCCATGTCCACCCCGGGGGAGTCCATCACAAACACAAGTCATTGCCAACTCGCGTATGTTGTCTGCGCATGGGTCAGGAGTCCAGGCCATTGCAGCCATGTCCACTGTCTCCTAGGGACATGTGACCAGATCCCCAACATGCAACCAGACGTCGGGACATGTGCAATGGGTCACATGCAGTCCTGGCTGCAGGTACCTTGTCACTCGTCCATGAACGCGAGTGCAGCAGCGTAGGCCAACATTTCCAATGCGAGATCGTTGTCCACCACATCTGACATGTCGGCGACGTAACCCATCAGCTGTCCCGGACAGATGTGCTCACTCCAACCCCTGGCCCCAATATGCACGAAAGCCCAATCAGGGAGCGGGTCAATGTGGTCACTGCACACTACGACTCCTGCAATCTCCCAGGTCCAGTTCCCAGCATGCATGCCAAACATCCAGGCATTCCATAAACGGGCATCATGGTGACACTCCTGGTCGTGGTCCAACAGGGGGCGCACACACACGTCAAAATCCAGGTCAGCTACCGTAACGTTGGAGAGGCAGACATCCATGGACCACTCGAATATACACGAGCGACAGTACAACACAGGCTGAACGCAGGTGACGTTGGCAAGGTGGAAGCTCAGCCTGTAACTGATCCGCAGCACTTCCAATGGCAGTGCCCCCAGTACATGCAGCAGATGTGCACGGTACAGGTCCACGTGACTGGAGTAGAGCATGTGTCCGGGATGGTCTGCCATAGCGTCAGTGGCTTTGCTTGAAGCGGCACTGTGAGGACCTGCGCCAGTCCTGTGTATGAAACGCCACAGCTCGGAGCAATGAGCAGTGTCTGTGTGCAACAGGTGCAAGCCTGGGGTGTGGTGGGAGTACAAGTGAAGGCCATTTCACGCACGCAAACTATGACCAAGGACTTCTGCTGTGGGATGTGTACACGTTGGCCTCACGTCTGGCAGTGTGTAGTGTGGGAGTCGCCTGGAAATGCTATCGTATCTGTCAGGGGGTGCTGGGCACATGCAAGTCACATCTAGTAGCTGCAGATATGCTACCACCCGATAGTGCAGACAAAGGACCATTCATCCCTACAGTAACTTCACCATCTGCATGCATACAGGAGATGCACAGAGGCCTATCGTGGGTGGGGCGGGATGTCTGCGACCCAGGGAATCATGGATGACATGCCTAGCACGCGGCACATGAGCGGCATCACTGTGTGTCACGTTGCCTCACAGCTGCTCCTCCCTCCCATGAGCCTCCACACATGTGTGCGCTGCGCGGTTGTATCACGTGCACTCCTACGGCACACCATTGTCATGCCTGTCCGCGCATGTCCAGCGGTATGCCAACAACACCTGTAAGCTGGCCGTTGAGGGTGTGAGGCCACGTGAGTGTAGGCCAATGGTCTGGACAGGGCGGACACAGGTGTACAGTCCATGGCTGGCTGTGACCGCGCCGCAATTGGGGCCAGACACCTGACTCATTTGGCCGCAGGACTGATACACATAACACTTGGCATGCATGTGCCAAGACCCCGAGGGAGCTTGCGCTCCTACATTTCCCCGTACATGCGGGCCCGCCCTCCGGGTGCATGCTACATTGCAACATCGACTACTGTGGCCCTGGTGGTGACAACACTCCAACACAAGGACACACTTACCTCACTTCCTGTTGAAGGCCAGACCAGAGCCACGCCCTGATCCCCCTGCCGAATCAGCACACCCCTGCGCTGACCTGACGTACGCCAGACCAGCGCACGCCGCTTGTGCATGCAGGGGGGGGCGGGCGAAGCTACATGTCCAAGGTCTCAGCCACTGCTGAGGTGACATGGTATCCTCCGCTGTAGACAGCACAGTGATGTTGCAGGGCTCCGGCCCATCATGCTGACATAATGAGCACACGGACACACTTGCTTAGATGTTGGGAATGGTCACGGGCACGTGCGCCCGGCCACTTTTATTAGCAGGCTCACATGTAGAGTGACACCTGTGTTGGATGTGTGGGGTGTGTGTACACCAGCCGTCATGGAGTACCTGGTGCAGTCAAAGAACGACAACAGTGTACATCGTAAAGGACACAACCATTCAACCGTAAAGGACCCATGACTTGAGCTGCACAGAGTTAGTGGCCCCGGATGCACAGCGTCCTGCACGGGCCTACTGCCACGGTCCGCTGACTTGCGGTGCACTGGGGCAGGGTCACGAGAGCAGAGCAGGTTCCCGTAGATGACTAGGGGGTTGTCGTGGAGTGTCTCGGTGGATAGTGTAAGTTGTACCCCCAGGGCATGATGCCGAGGGCAGAACCACGCTGAAACAGTCACCATGGTGGAGATGAGTGGAGCAAACACATGTCGGACACCAAGTCCGTCCCAGCCAGATGATGATGCAGACAACCCCCAGGCCATGGACTCAGATGCCACCAAAGTTCAACCAAAGAGTGCCCATGAGTCATTGCGCACAGAGTTAGTGGCACCAGTGCTGATAGGGGATGCCGCCTGCCATGAGGCGTGTCCAATGGTGTGGACTACTCCATATCTTACCCAGGACACAGTTCCACTTGTGTGGCCTACTGGACCGCACTGTAGTCCTGAGGCAGCAGCCAGCAGGGGCCATTCACCGAGTGTCGCCGGCTTAAGTTGGTTAGATGGTCCCAACGGCCTGCGTAGTTCAGGTTCAATGGCACCACGGTACGCGGACTTGCATTGCACAGGGTTAGTGGCACCAGGTCAGTTGTTGCTAGTGTTTGCTCACCTTCGTAACGAGGATCCGGCTTTCATCCGCACTGAACCGCATCTTCCTCTTACTCCTCTCCGTGCGTTCACTGGTATGGACTCTGCCATTCATGAATCACGTCTGGGTGCTGGATGTGGGGCCTACTGGACCGCAGTGTAGGCCAGGGGCAGCGGTCAGCACGGGCCCACAGACACGTTTCGTGTGCTTGTGATGCATTCGTTTGCTTCACTGATAGCAGGGAGTTTAGTGATATCACCCCTGCAGTAGACATCTGGTCACTGCCATTCATGACTCAGGACACAGTTCCACATGTGGGACCCACTGGACCGCTGTGTAGGCCTGTGCCCTCATCCACGTGTCGCCGGCTTGCGTTGAACAGTGTTAGTGGCACCACGTGTCGCCGGCTTGCGTTGAACAGGGTTAGTGGCACCACGGTTCGCCGGCTTGCGTTGAACAGGGTTAGTGGCACCATGTGTCGCCGGCTTGCATTGAACAGGGTTAGTGGCACCACGTGTCGCCGGCCTGCGATACGAGTTATGCCTCACTGATCAAAGGGAGTCTGGTGCTGTGGCCACTGCCACGGACTTGGGGCCACTGCCATCCATGACTCAGGACACAGTTCCACATGTGGTACCCACTGGGCCGAGGAGTACGCTGGTGGAGTATGTAAATGTAAAAGGAGTACTGTGGGCCTGCGCCGTGGAGGCCAGCGATGGTCTGTGGAGGCTGCAAAGGTCACGGGCCTGGGGCCTGGAGCTTGCACCGGCATGTGGTGGGCCCTCTCTGACACACGCCAGTGTCGGCAGGTGAGCAGAGCCTTGTTGGTGCACTGGGGCAGGCATGACAGGTCTGGGGCCCAGCGGCCTAGGGTGCAGCAGGCACACAGGGACGCAGGCCCCTCCGCGCTCGGCGCAGGACTCGTGGCGGGCTGAGAGCCGCCGCCCTGGCAGACGCGTTGTCCATTCCGAATGAGAACCACGCCCAGTGCAACGGGCTTTTTGTTAACACCCCTACGCAGGCCTGGCATACGCAGGTCCAACCCACTCTGCCCGCGCATGTAGTGGGGGACGTAACGTGCGACATTTCCGCGTTCTGCCCCACAGCCTGTGGGGACATGGTAGCGCCAACTGGCCACTACACTCCATGCACCAGCAGTTGATCTCCACATGGCCATTTCCGTGATTTGCATGCTGGCATTGGGTAGGTTCACATTCCTTAGTCACTTGCCGCTCTCGCACATGCCTGCTCCATGCCTCTCCTCACATCCTGCTATTGTATGTCTGTGGTGCCATGCCGTGGCTGGGTTGTGGGCATGGCAAGGCCAAGTTCCTAATGGAGTCGTGTTGTCGTGTCTGGTCGGTTGGCATGCTGTGTGGCATGTTGAATGTGGTTGTGCTGCGTGCCCATTGCCAGTGTCGTAAGTTGCATGACTGTGGGCTGGAGGTGTGTGGTGTGTTCATTTGGTACTTACCAACGAGCACTGCATTGCCATGGGTGTCATCCTGGGAGCGCTGGGTGATGATGGACTGTCAGGAGATGTGAGAATCATGCACTCTGCTTGGGGAGTTGGCCACGGCATTGTTGGGGGCTCCCGGGCGGTCCACTATTGCGTGCACATTCATGGGATGCGTGTGCTTTCTGTTGTGGTAGTTGTGTGCAGTGTCGGCAGGGGGCACGAGGAGTACGTGTGTGCAGTTGGCCCTGACATGTGAGGGAATCCAGCTATGGCGTAGGGGCCTTGCTTGGTCTCCAGCTGCTCCTGCACAGTGTGGGTGAAGTGGAGGGGCTGGGGTACCAGGCTGATGTTGGCATCCAAGACAAGTGTGATGACCTTGGATGGGGCTGGCTGTGTGACTCCTCCGACTCTGGCAGTTGTGTGTTGGATGGTGCCAGAGGCCGACATGTGCTGCGCAGCCGGCAGCTTTGTCTGCGTAGGGATGTTGGTTGTCCGCTGGGTTGGTACCGTAGGCAGGTGGGGGATGTGGGTCAGGATGCGGGAGTTGGTTGTCCTTTTGGGCCTGTAGTGGGCAATGTCCTCCTCTGGCGTTGGGTCTGGGAGGCAGATGCGTTTCAGGTGGGTCCGCTGTCTTTGTGTACGCTGCCTCTGCGGTGTTCCTGGGACGGGGGCGGGATGGGTCCTGGAGGTGGTGGCGGGCCTGGGGGTGGTGGCGGTGGGTGTTGTGTGCCTCATGGGTCTCGGAGCTGCATAATCATTGTCTCCATGGCATCTGTGGGTCTTCCGATGTGGCTCTGTGCTGGTCTCCCTTTCGTACTGCAGGTAGTCGTCCTGCTTAACACCAACAGAAGGCAGGTGTTAAATCCCTGCTGCTACCGCGGCTTATCGCCTGTTTTTGGTTCGCATCGCAGATCTGGCAGTTCGTTGTGAAAGTGGTGTAGTGGTGTTTTGGTGTGTTTTTGCACGGGAACGCCTACTCTGCATCTAATTAGGGTTAGCTGGTGGTGTCACCCGTGGAGGTAAATGTTGAGGCAGTTATCGCGGGAATACTTCCCTTGTCTGCAGTTTTCACCCGCTTGTGAATGGGGTGTTAAATCTGTCACCACTTTTGTTGCGTTAAGTTGGCGATAACTCGGAGATACGTCCTTGTGAATATCCCCCTAAGTCTGCAAGGAAATTCACAAGCCACGTCAGTGACACCAGCACCCTCAGCCCATCCACATACTTCTGTTGTCACACTGCAACCCTTCAGTGAACTTGCAGACCCCACAATGGCAGTGCCCAGATGTAAGACATGGGTGAGCAGCCTTAACAACTACTTCAGGGAAACTAGAGAGACAGATGGAGGAGTCAAGAGGTCACTATTACTACTCTACGTGGGAGAAGAAATATAGAAGCTGTTCGAACATCTCCCAAGGTCAGGGGCAGACAACTACTAGGCAGCCATCAAGGCCTTGAACGCTCACTTCAACCCCCAGCGCAACACCGACTTTAAGCAGTTCAAACTTCATCTAGCACACCAATGTGAAGGGGAATCCTTTTTTTTTTTGGGGAATAGAGAATCAATTTTATTTAAAACAAAACATTTGGAAAGCATTTGGAACCATTAGCAGTAGTGCTCTAAACAAAAAAAGGAATTGTGGAACAATTGGCATTTTGATTACATTGCAATCAAAAGGTTATCATAATTAAGTTAAAAGGTTGCTTTGATATGGGTGGAGATATTGACTCTCAGCTAAGTGGCGTTACTGATAAAATGTTCATTGGAATATGGTAGCTGCCGGTTGTATAGAATTTGAATTTTATTGGTATTCAGAGTAGCCGGATATCACAGTGAATCTCTTTGCTTCTATCTCAACCAAAGGGAGGGCAGTCATCATCAATTAGTCTTTATTCGATAATTTACAATCATAAAAGACACAATACAAACATAAAAGTGTCATAAAATGTCATATAAACAGTAAACAGTAACACCCTAAGAAATACATCCTTAGGGACTAAAAAACAACTATATCGAATTTCCTATCGTCATTGACTAAAATAATAAATATATTAATACATCCATAAAACCATTTCCTACACAATTTGTCCAAAAGGCTGCCTACTACCATCAACATAGTCAAGTAGTATATGCAATTCCCAGACCAGCCTCCACATTTTTCCTTCTCAGAGCCCAGAACCAACTAAGAAATTTCGCCATCGCAGTCACAATAACTGGGCTTGTATTCGATACCAAGATACGCAAAGCTGTCATACACGATCTGGTACCTAGGTTGGAACACAGTGGCTTAAGCCACCTTCGACGGGGGCCATTATAGGCCGGGCACACAAACAATACATGGGTTATCGACTCAACCTGGGATGGACACGAAGGGCAATTGGTATCAGGAGCCTTATTCCATTTTGCAGTAAAAGATCTTAAAGGGAGAGTGCCCACTCTGAATTGGTGATATAGTTTCCTATCACCAGGTTTTGTAATCAGATTCCAGTAGGCTTCTGCTTCCATTGCAGGCTTGTGCTCCAGAAAGATACCTGTGAGCGAGCTACTGCTCACCCCTGACAATGTCTTTTTAGTAATCATAGCCCAGTATAGTTCTTTGTACTCATTTTTATTGGGAAAAGAGTTCCCTATAGGATCTTCCCACAAATGACGAAGCCCCATGTCAAACAAATTACCCTTAATCTTCTGGAGCCATTTAATTTTAGAGGACAGATCGGCATTCCTAATATACATTAGTGCATTGGCGTAAGACGTCAATTCAGGGGTAGTCCAAAGCCTCCTCCAGTAAGCTAGAGGTCTAAATCCAGCAGCCTCATCAAAGGAGGTACATCCCAAATCAAACATCAGGGGCTTGATGGGGGTTGATTGGGGGAGAGCAGTCAGTGTTCTCAAAAACTTATTTTGAGCAAGAACTAGGGGTGATACATTTTCAAACCCCCAGAGTTCAGCACCATATATTAAGGAGGCTCTAATCTTCCTATTATAAATCGATAGGGCGGGCCCCACCGGTTTGGTATTTGAGAGTCGATGTTCTTTAAGTAGGGCTCCTACTAACTGGTTGTGCCTAAGAACTAAAACATCTAACTGGGGTGTCCAGTTCATCTTCCTACCCATAATCACTCCTAGATATGTGAATGTATCAGTTTGTTCCAAAGGTGCTTTATTCATTTCAACTCTCCCTTTAATGAGTTTGTGTTTATGCAGCACCATGAACTTGGTTTTGTCAACGTTTACTACAAGTTCATGGTCGTTGCAGAACTCTATAAATCTATCAAGGGCACGTTGCAGACCACATTGGGTTTTAGATAAAATTAAAGTATCGTCTGCAAACATTAAAAGCGGAACCCTTGAACCGTCAAGAGTTGGAGCATCTGTAGGAAAATTAGTATAATACGAAATAACCTTGTTTATAAACAAGGAAAATAGGGTAGGAGCAAGGACACACCCTTGCCGCACTCCCTTGTTGACTGGGAAACGATCTGTTAATTCGCCCTGCTGCCCCCACCTAACCTGAGCATAATTTGCCTCATGCAGTTTGATGATAAAGCTTAAGATTTCTAGGGGCATCCCGGCCTCCTTTAGTGTATCCCACAGCTTATGGCGGGGGACTAAGTCAAATGCTGATTTTAAGTCAACAAATGCTGCATATGGATAGAGTTCCCCCCGCTAAAATCACTGTGCTCCAATATGTCATCATAAATCTAAAAGCTTGGTCGATGGTACTGACATGGGGTCGAAAACCTGCTTGATAGGTAGATAATACATTCTGATCTAATATCCATTCATTTACTCTACCTAGCACAAGTCTGGCAACTATTTTCTGTAAAGTATCAATTAGGCTTATCGGCCTGTAGTTGCCAGGTCTAGCACGGTCACCCTTTTTATATATGGGAATGATTTCGGCCCCACGCCAAGTATCTGGAATCGGCGCGCCTCTGGCAATAGCATTTATGATGATAAAAATATACTCGGTCCAGTTCTTCCTATCTTTTTTATAGATATCGGCCTGGATTCAATCCGGGCCAGGTGCCCTCCCTGCTGGAACCCCGTCCAAGACCCTTTCTATCTCCCCTTTGTCAAATATTAAAACAGCATCAGTATTAGCCACAGGGTAGTCAATAACAATACTCGGTGAGGAAGCAAATTGGGCTTGATAGTATTCCACCCAGAGTTCGGGAGGTACATTGTTCACTGGTGTGGGCCCTATCACACCACTACCCCATTTGACTAATTGCCAAAATTTTAACCAATTCTTCCTATTACTGGCATCTGTTAAGCTCGCCCATCTATCCTCATCAAAATCCTTCTTCGCCTTTATTTGTACTTTTTTATAATTTACCCTTGCTAATTTGACCTCTTGGGAACCCCTTTCTTAATTGCTTTTGAAAGATGCTTAAATGCAACTCCATAAGCCTCATTATACCAGTTGGCCGTTTTTTTATATAGTGCCTAAATGGTTTCTTATTTTTTGTGAACAGAGTCTTCAGTTTTGCAAATAGATCCTCATGAACCTTCATATAATCTAATGAGGATTTATCAGGAGAGTCTAATAAGCCAAGCGTTAGTAAGGTTTCTTCCACCGTTGCCTTAATCTGCGTCAAAGTACCCTCATCTTCTGAGACTACAGACCATTTCAGCCGTCGACAATCTTGTGACATAGTTACTTCTCCTATTGCAATTTTCATGTCAGCCAATGTGGAATCCAACCCCGTCCTAGCTAAGGTTAGTACTAATGGATCGTGGTCACTCTCCGGTCTATGGTGTACCATCATATCCACCAGTCTAGGCCAGAGCTCTAGACTAATAAAAATATAGTCTATTCTGCTTCTTCTAGTCCCATTAGAGAATGTATTAGAACCATCTATATCTGAGGGGGATCTCCCGTTAGCAGCCCTTAGCCCCCTCCCGAGGGATAAGCTTTTTAATTGTAACGCCGCCTCTGTCCACTTGATGATCGGTGGCGATGATAAAGACGGGATCCCCCAACTCTGGTCTTCCTCCATACTAAGACTATAGTCATCTATGCCTAGGGGCTCAAATGTACAATTAAAATCACCTGCAATCACCAGGACATTTGAGCCAACTAAGTCATTAATAATTGTATCCAGGAGGGCAATAGTTGGAGACGCTTTCCCACCCGCAATCCCTCTCGCATACACATTAATTAAAATAAAGTCTAACTCACCCTTTACACGAATCTTAATAGCAAGGATGTCTGAGCTATCTACTGGTACTTCCACTATTTGGAACAATGTCTGTTGCTTAACCCATATAATCAATCCCCCACTAGATCTCCCCTTACTATTTGCAACAGCCGCTTTACCAAAAGCTAGATATCCTGGGCGGTAGATCATGTCTACTGACCAAGTCTCTTGGAAGGCAATAATATCATACCCCTCTATGAAGCATGACCAATCAGCGGACAGGGTTTTTGAAAGTAAACCGGCAATATTCCAAGATAGCAGGGAAATTAGGGAGGGAGTTGTATCAGCAGACTCCATCATGCATGATACAGACTGCGCACACACCTGTCTCTTATCCTCTACTTTATAAATTCCCTTTATGGGGGTTTGTATGGGGGTAGGAGAGCTATCCACCAGCTCAGCCCGGATCGGGGTTAGTGGATGTAGTCAGTCACATATGGCTAGATCAGATAACGGCGCAAACCTATTTGTCAGAGGGACCTCTAATGGTCTGTGTACTATAACCAGAGGTGCCCAAAATTGCCTATCATTCCCATTGCAATTCAGCGCCCTTGAGTTATATGGCCCAGATTTATAAAAAAACCCTAGTGGTAAAATAGTCACTTTATCTGTGTAACTTCCTGACATTCCTCCCAAATTATCCAAGAGAAATCTGGTTATATGGACATTATTAAAATTAACAACAACACAATCACCATTTCCTTCCTTCCTCGTGGGGCCAATCGACGGAGTACGTCTGGCCATAATCATGTGCTTATTGACACTCTCCTCCCAAATCCCAACATCCTTAAGACGATTGTTAAACCAATGCAAAGATTTTAGCAACAGTTGGTCAGTAGTTTCAGACTGCGCTTCCCGCAGTGGTGGAACGTTCATCAGGACGACCACTAGAGGGGCAGCTGCCGGAGGAAGGTGAAGGGCCGGAGGATTAGCATACACAGCATTCTGTCCCAAGCCTCTGGATCCTTGTCGGCGAATAGATTTGCCGGCTTGCCCGGCTAAAGGGCAGTTTATACAGTTATTATCTTGCGTTAAAACGTTCACTACTTCCACTTCCACTCTATCAACATCCGGAGAGCTCGGATCTGATTGTGCAAATTCACTAGACATGTTCCCTAAAACATCTTCATCCTTATGCAAGGGAAATGTTTTATTTTGTATTACTACATTTGTCGGTGGCCCAGAAGCAATTGGCTCGATTGTCTGCATACTTAGAGGCTTACGTTTAACTAAATCCTTGTCAGGAACCAAAAGCCCCGTATTGCTGTTTATAATCACAGGAGTAGGCTTAGATTGAACAAGTAAGTCCTCAAGCACGGAAAAGCCTGACTTAGCCTGGGATTCAGAGTTAGTTAATCGGTCCTCTATCCGGCTCAGTCTATATGTGATAGGAGATAGTAAGGTTGATAATAAATTTTCCAGCCTTCTCCACATTTCCTCATTGGGATTCTGGCTAGGGCCATCCAAGGATGAGAAGTTGAAGTCCGGAAAGGCCGGAGCTTGATTTCCTGATGTACTACATTCGGCTACTAAATCGCAACCACCGTTATTGTTAATCCTTGGCACTTTCGCAAGTGACGCCCTTTGTGGTCCACCTCCCCTCTTCCTTTTAGCTACAGGATCTGGAATGGTTTTATTGGTTTTTACAATGGTTTTTTTTGTAGGTCTGGCCGAGGTTTGCAGAGGCATACTGACAACGGTGTTGATTGCGGCTACTGACGATTGTACAATACTCTCCGAAAGGAAACCTGTTCGGATGAGCGCAGAGCCGCTAGCTTCATTGGTAGTCATATTCGAAGAGGAATTAACCGCCGTATGCACCGGAGAGAGAGCAGAGGCGATTGAACCCAGGGACGACCTTTTGGTTAATTGCGGGTCCAGGGATAATCTTCGCTCAGTAATCGCTATCTCTTTCTCAAGCACAGAAGCAGCCCTTAAAATAAATTGATCCAACGTCCCCGCTAACCTGCCCCCATTGGGTGCACCCATCAACTTCCCATCTCGCTTACTCATTGTAATATTTGGGCCCGGACAGTCAGCAGATGTTAATAGGAGCAACAGATATATTTATCCGGACTGACCTTGTGTTATATACGCTTTTAGAGGGGGGGGCCCGGCCCGGCCTCGTCCGGTCTCAGACGGGCTCAGACGGGCCCGCCCTTGGCCCGGGCTTAGCCCGGCGCGCACCCGCGTGTGTCCCGCGATGCGGGAGCGGCGAGGTGCTGATGTAGGCTGCAGCAAGGAGGCACAGGTGCGGGGCAAAACCTCCGGGCTTCCTGGGACTTGCAGTCCCTTCTCCAACTGTACAGCGTCCTCCTCTCAAGGCGAGGTGCTGATGTAGGCTGCAGCAAGGAGGCACAGGTGCGGGGCAAAACCTCCGGGCTTCCTGGGACTTGCAGTCCCTTCTCCAACTGTACAGCGTCCTCCTCTCAAGGCGAAGCGGCTCCCCAGCGAAGCAGTTAAAGGATTAGATGTGAGTATAGCCACCTCATCAGCACATGCTCTCATTTTGTGTGAGGAATCACTCAGAATCAAAGCAGGGATCCCCATAATTTTATTCAGATGCTGCAGATAAGATTCCATATATAAGATGAACATTTCTGGCGGAAGAGTACAGCCTTGATGTGGACCTTTCCTGATTGGAAAACGTTTGCTGATGTGACCCCATACATATCTCCATGGCTGGTAAACCTGTACATAAGGCTAGAATTAGGCTGATCATTTGTGTTGCCAAAAGGGAATCAATGTCTACCAGAAGAACAGCCAGGTGACCCTGTCAAATGCCTTTTCAGCATTCAGCATTATCAGCCTGGCCGCTTTACCCTGCATGCTGGTGAAATCAACTGCTTGGTTAGTATGCATTAGTGTGTCTCTACCTGGGACAAAGCCATGTTGCAAAGGATCGACCAATTATCTATCCGGGGGAAATCCTATTTGCAAGTATTTTTGTATATCTATTAAAAAGTATGTGTTACATATCTCAATTGATCAATGATATGGGGAAGTACGAGCCACAGTTCTTTTTTTTTTTTACATCACAATTGATGTGTCGCATATTTCCACAAAGAGAACAAAAATATACATTTCAACAACAAAGAAACAAACAAAAAAAATTCATTGCCTAGGAAGAGGGAGACACACCACAGAAACATAGTTGAAAATTCTGGTAGTAACCTGCAAATAATAAATATAATTGTTCTCCTTCTTGCTAGAGTAATCAACCCTCTATTACAAACCACAGTCTAACCAATCCGTGCCCCCATTATGCCTTGTGAGCCAATTACTCATGGGTGCCCAGATCTTTCGCCCTTTCTTACCACTACGGCCACCTTTACAGTTATACAATGTTCGTTCAAGATTATAAATAGCGAACAAGCGGCCTAGCCAAGCCTGATAAGTGGGGGGTTCCATGTCTTTCCGTTGAGTGGCAATAAGCAGTCGAGCAACCGCGACCACAACAAATGTAAAATTCAGATGGCGATTATCCAGTTGCACCTTACTGTCATGGCCCAATAACATCAATAGTGGAGTTATAACAACTCTCCTGCCTAGTGTATCTAACAGAAATGACTCGATCCCTTCTATTAACTGTGTCAGCTTCCCACACGAATAATACATATGCAGCAAATCAGCTAGTCCCTGAGTGCATCTCGGGCATAAATCGTCCTCCCTCTTGCCCCAACTAAAAAGTTTGGCTGGAGTAAAGTACAAATTAAAAATCGTTTGATAATGCTGGGCTTTCAGATTAGCAGTTAGAAAAACTTCTGATCCTAATGCAATTGACCTATGCAAATCTACATCTACATCACCCAGCTCCAGAGACCAATTGACTTCCACCTGTTCTAAGTCATCAGGAACTGCATCCAATAAAATTTTGTAGATGTGCTTGATCCTAGAGCCGGAGCTCATAACTGTTTCCAATAATGGAATTTTATTTAGAGCAAGCTGCTTGTGCCGGGCTTGGGATAGATCGCTAGTGATCTGAATATATTTGAAATATGATCCCGCCGTTACCCCATATCCCTCCTGAAGATCCCGAAACGTTCGGGTTTGATTGGCCCTATATAAATCCCCAATTCTGATTATACCCTTTTGCTCCCATTGTTTACTCAGGGCATCATAGGTCACTGCCGGGAACAGGGAAGACTGCCACAATGGTGAATATCTATTATATATAGGTATCTTCATGATTTTTACCAGTTTAGACCAAACTTTCCATACTGCAATCACACACTTAAATCGTGTTTTCTTGTAGTAACTGGCTTCAAGTTGTCTGAGAAGCACTCCACGGGCCATTCTTCCCATAACCAGCTCATAAATGGAAGGACTAGCTGTATCATGCTCCTGGCCCCTGATATTGGCACCTACATGCCCCACTGAGAGCAGCTCCACCATCTGTTGTAAAAAAGTAGTGTAGTAATAACAAAGCATATTTGGAACTGCCCATCCTCCACGATCTTGTGGTAGAGTTAAGAGCCTTAGGGATCGACAATTTTTTTTATACCTCCAAATGAAACCAATAAAGAGAGAATCCAACTTTTTTAACAGATGGAGTTCAATTTCCAAGGGAATGGAGCGGAAGAGATACAGAGTTTTAGGGAAAATCAGCATCTTTAAGATGTTACATCTACCGATTATTGGAAGATACAGCCTATCCAGGCGTTTTAAATCTGTACTGATCTTATTAATCATGGGGCCTAAATTTATTGGCCACACCTCACTAACCTTGCTGGAGATTCTGACCCCAAGGTACACTGCTACATCCATTCTACGATTATCCGTACAGAGAATATTAGAATTGCACACAATCTGCGTTTTTCCTGCGTTTAAAAGATATCATGCCAAATTCCTCGGCCAGCTTCTCAATCTCTATCACTGCCATCTCAGGATCTGAAGTCGCGATATCATCTGCATATGCCATTACTTTGGTGTCAAAGCCATTGATGGATACTGGCTTTATACGCAAGTTTAGGAGTAATTGCTAAATAAACGGATCAATATATAAGGCGAACAAAATTGGGGAACAAGGACAGCCCTGCCTTGTTCCCCCTAGCAACTTCATTACAGCCTGACTCTTGGCCCATGATCTGTAACCTAGCATAAGGCCTATAGTACAATGCTTGTATTGCTGTAATGAAGCCCGGACCGAACCCTTTACATTCCCATATCCCCCATAGGTACTGCCAGGCCACACGGTCAAAGGCCTTTTCTGCATCCAGAAGAATCAAGGCCATCTTCTCCCCTAATACTTCTGTTGCATCAAATAAGGCGATAGTTCTCCTAATGTGGTCAGTAGTTCCCCTCCCCGCAATAAAACCATGTTTCCATGGGGAGACAACCTGAGCAATAATCCTGCTCAGCCGCGACGCAAAGATTTTTGAATAAAGCTTTGCGTCAGCATTGATGAGTGAGATCGGCTTATACGAGGCCGGACTATCTGGTGGCTTATCTTTTTTTAGAAAGATAACAATATCCGTTCCCTGCCATGAGGCCGGTGGCGTACCACTACATTGTACCCCGATAAACAGATCCAACAATAGTGGGACCAGTTCCACCTGAAATAATTTATATACTTCTAAGGGTATACGATCCGGACCTGCCGCCTTTCCAGAAGCCATAGATTGTAAGGCATTTATCACCTCCTCCAGTGTAATCTCTGCATCCAGCTCTTGTCGCACCTCATCCTCAATCCCAAGGAGATTTCTCATACACTCTATCCGATTAGGGGAGGAAGGATGTATATCCCCTTGCCGATATAAGTCCTGATAAAAACATTCAAATACTTTGATAATATCTTTCAATCCTGTGACATACTGCCCATCCTGCCCTTTAATTCCCGAGATATTATTCCTCACCGCTTTCTGTTTTGTACGGAGTGCCAGATGTTTACCCACAGTTTCTCCATACTCATAGCTATCTTCTTTATGTGCCTGGTACGCTGATGCACACCTCTTATTGTAATAGCTACTGATTTCGGCTTTACTTAATGCAATTTCTTGCTGCAGGGATGTGACTGTCACATGCTGCTTTTGACTTATCGCTAAAGTATGGTCCTTTTCTAGATCCGTTAATCTGCCGATCAGACACTCTATTTCTACTTTCTCCAGTCGCCTGTCTTTCCCAACAAATCTGATGACTTCCCTTCACATACCCGCCTTAAAACTGTCCCAAACCATACTTCGAGAGATGCTATAGCGATTCTCGTCAAACTATTGTTTAATCCATTGCCGCATGTGTTGTATAAAGGAGGTATTGTAAAGCAGTTTTCTATCAAACGTCCATTTAGATTGAACTCGTACAGCCTGCTGTATTACACATTCCAAAATTAATGGGTTGTGATCAGATAATAGTTTAGGTAATTTCTTAATACCCACATCATTTCTAATTGATGATGATACATAAAAATAATCTAGCCTGACATATTTACCTTGGGGGTATGAAAAATACGTAAAGCCTGGGTCTAAAGGGTGCTTCTCACCCCATACATGCACTAAGTCAAAGCTTGTCTTCAGAGCCACCAAGGCTTTTTATACCTATGGCTTCCTACCTTTATATTTTATTGTAGAATCCCAGCCCACCTCAAGATTAATATTCAGATCCCCACAGATAACTAATGGTTCTGGTCAGGTTGCCAACTCAACTTCTAGGTCATTAAAGCTTTTTGGTTCATCCTGGTTCGAGCCATAAATAGTACATATTGTCAAACCCATCGGTAGTAATACAATTTCCCATCTGCCCCATTTATCCTCCTTTACCCGCGTAACAGGCCCCATACTATTTTTGACATGTATGGCAACCCTTCTTATATTAGACGTTTGGGTAGAGCATGCAGCCAGGGTATAGCCACTAATCATCAAAATTTCCCGTTTTCCCCATGGGACATGTGTTTCCTGCTGACAAATTATATCGGGCCTTTGCATTTTCAAAACTGCAGCAACCCTGGCTCGTTTATTACTATCATTTAAACCTCCCACATTGATAGTAAATATGTTCACCTTACCCATTCCCAAAGCAGAGATTTTTCCGCCAAATTCTCTCCGGACCCTTCTCCATCTGTGTCTTTTCCTTCACATTGCTACCCCTTTTGTCAAATTTCCCCTTTCTCTCTCCATACACACTACTTATGTGACGCTCCATCTTCTTCCACAATATTTCTCTTTTTCCCCTTTTTTGCCCCCACCCCTTCCTCCCCTGACCGCTCCACCCACCTCTGCCCCACCCCCCTCTCCACCCCACACCCTCCCTACCTCCTCCCCCCTCCTTCCCACTACCTGAGGCATAAGGACCGAAGGCCCTCAGTGATGAGAAACTGGCAACCCCCACCCCTCTAGGGCCTCCCTCCCCCCCCAAAAAAGGGAAGAAACTATTTAAACCACTCAGCTTCCGAAGTAGGAATCAGCTAAACCGATCATATGCAAAGCCAAAATTATATTCATATATCTTCCTTAAATTGATTGCATAAATTCTTTTGCTAGTACTTCGGAAGTAAAAAATTGTGTCTGGCCCTTACAAATAACTTTTAGTTTGGCTGGATTGAGCAAAAAACCTGGGCTCCCTTTGCCTGCAGCAATGTGATCAGTTGCCGCAACTGCCATCTTCTCTCTACTGTTGCATGACAGAAGTCGGGCCTAACAAAAAATTCACATCCCTTTCCAACCCTTTTCCGGTCTGGTCTAGCCAAATCATATACTGCTTCCCGGGCCAAAAAATTACTCAAACAAATCAGAATAGCTCTGGGTTTGGTTGTGGATTGTCCCGCTCTTTTATGTTGATTGAAGGGAAATCTGTGGGCCCTCTGCATCTCCACTTTCCAGTCCCACTGCGCGAGTAACGGGAATGCCTCTGTAAAAAGTTCTACCATGAAGTTCTGGATATCAGTTCCCTTCAAGCCTTCTGGAACACCCAGCACCCGCAGATTGTTCCTTATAGCCCGGTTTTACAGGTCAGTTAATTTCCAGATTGTATCTTCCTTTTGTGCTTTTAGGGAGTCAGTGAGTGTTCTCTGCGTAGCAAGCTCATCCTCTAGTGTTGAAATCCGGGCTTCCGCTTCCCCAATCCTTACTGCGAACTCTGAACAGGACTTCGCGACTCTACGTATGGAATTTTGTAGTTTACGGCATGCGCCGTAGGTCCTCAGGCTCTCTGTTTGAGTCTCCTCCCTGTGGGCCATAATGCTCTGATAAATAATAGAAGGCGAGACTTCTTCTGGGTATTCCAATATTGCGGCCCCCATAGGCGCCCCTCCGACAGCCGCTTCACTGCTTTCCAGATTGAGAGATCTTCCCATGCTCTTTATGTTTACGAACCGTTGCTGGAGCGCCAGCAGAGTTACCATCTGTATTCCCTTCTTCCAATTGAAGGCTGCTTGTGTCACTCTCATCACCATGGCTTATCTCTTCTTCTGCCCAGCCCATTCCCAGGCTCTCATCCTCTGAGGAGTTAGAGTGGTCTGACATTGAATAAAACTTGTCTCCAGAGTCCCCCTCCTTTATAAGTCCCGAATTGTCCTGGCTTTCTCCTTGCACCCCCAGCTGGGGTTTCAAACTCCCTGTGTTGTCTTTCCCTCTGGGTCTTCCTCCATGATTTCTGTCATTAGCCCCATTTTCTACCCGGACATTTTGGAGGTTTCCAGCCATAGGAGTCTTTTTTATTCTGTGAATTACTGGCGTTGCACCCCCTCCAGTATGTAGCCCCGAAGCTGTATGCAAGTTTTCCTCAGACTCTGTGACCTCTACAATCTCCCTATTGTCATCCCCTGTCTCCCCACTTCCAGCACTCACCTCATTACCATTAGGGAGAGAGGTTGCAGAAATAACCTGGGTAAGTGCTTCCTGGGGTAGCGACTGGTCCCCCGTCCCAGAGGTCTTAACTGTAGCATCACCATCAGCCGCCATCTCTGTAGCCTGCTTTGATCGCACTGCATGTGCCTTGAAGAGTGCGGGCACCGTTTGCCTGCCACGAGCGGGGACTCTTTCTCTCCGTGCCTGCTCGCCTGAGTCTGGAGACACACTACCAGCCGCGCTCCGTACTCCCGTACCGCCTCCGATCCCACCGCCAATTGCCTTCGCGGGATTCATAGAGTTCACGGAGTGCGCTGCCGGAGGCGGCACGCTGCTCTTTGCGCCTCTCGTTGTTGCCTTCGGAGGCAGCGGGCGCGATGCAGAAGCCGTCCATGTCCGGGGGATGAAAGGACCAGCGCGGTACAATCTTGAGGGTGCCAGCAGTTCACGGCACCACAACCAAAGCTGCCAGATCATGCCCAGTGAAAGTCCAGTAACATCAAGACCAGGTAGGGGGGGGGAGAAGTTAGCCCGGGGAGTGTCGGTCAGCCAGCTTACTCGGCTGGCAGTGCGCCCGCCATCTTGACTCCCTCTCTGTGAAGGGGAATCCATTGACAGCTTCCATGCATGCCTGCGGAAGCTGACCAATCACCTGCAATGCTGAAAACTAGCCGAAAGAAGTGCCAGTACAACTTATCCATGGATGCAGGTCAGTGACCCTCAGGGGATAAATTCTGCAGCAACCAGGCATCAGCCTAGAAGACATCCTGGATCTCACCCGGTTGCATCTCACTGCAGTCCAGCCTGCCAAAATGAACTTGGCACTTTCCCCTGCCATGAGGGTTCTCACACCAGGGAACAACCCACGATCAAGACTGAAGCCGTCAATGCGAACAGAACACGGCCAGGGGATGGGAGAGCAAAACCTCCAGAACACACACCAGGCACCCGCTACAGGAACTGTGGGAGAGAAGAACACCCAGTAAGTAGACAACTGTCCCATACCAGGGAAACCATGGTCTAACTGTGGGAAACCACAAGCATCATGACACGTATGAGCAAGGGATGATCAGGACACGACACAATCCGAGGATGAAAATATCTTCCTCATATAATTTACAAAGCACCTGAAGAGAAGCCAGAGGTCGCATCCAATGTGCAAAATACAGTTGTGGGGCTGAAAATCAAAGCCCATATTGATACTGGGGCATCAGTGAACGTGATGAGTGACCACCAGCACGCTCGCCAAAGGTAGAGGCAGATTTTATCACCTTCGACAACCAAAATATACACATACATAGGCCAAAAATCACTCACTCTGTTGGGGGCAATGGATATCTGCATGCAGAACAATGGAAAGGAAACACCAGTGAGGTTCCATATTGTCAATTGTTCAGAAACCCTCCTAGGGTGTCACACGGCTGAAGACCTCAGCCATGCATTCTTCACCCAAAATGTCCAAGCCCACCAAATAAAAGGCATTCTATGCCAATTCCCTCGCATGTTCTAAGGTCTAGGGTGCCTAACTCCCAGTAAAGCTACACATTGATAAGGCAGTGAAGCCAGTGACATGACAGCTTTACAGAGTGCCCTTCCACCTGCTAACCCTGGTTGAACAAGAGGTAGAGAAGCTAGAAAAACTGAGCATCATCGAAAAGGTCTCGGGCCCACCCTGGTAAAAGGTAATTGCAGAGAAACCCAAACAACCAGGCGAAATCTGGCTGTATATTGATATGCACCTTCTCAACAAGGTGATTGAGAGGGAGCGGCACATCACGGCTATTATGGATGACATAATCCCTGACCTCAATGAAGCCAGGTGGGTTTCCAAACTCACCCTGAATGCCGGCTACAACCAACAACAACTTCTCAACTCACCTTGGCCTGAGGAGGTGCAAATGGCTACATTTTGGGATCTTGTCAATGAAGTAGTGTTCCAAAACACAATACACGAGACACTATCTGATCTCCAAGGCATTAAGAACATAAGTTTTGATATCCTCATCTACTCGATGACCTTCGGAGAGCACCATCACTAAATCCACGCAACCCCGAAATGGCTCAGCGAGCAAGGCTTCGCCCTCCATTGGAAGAAGTGCTCATTTTTCTAAACCAAGATAAAATTCTTCGGACACGTCTTCACTAACGATTACATTCAGGTAGATCCACACAAGACACAGCTGATTTAACAAGGACCCACCCCAAGAAGTGCCACAGTGATACACAGCTTCCTTGGAATAGCCACCTATTGTGGTCAGTACATCCCCAACCTTGCAACGCTAGCAGAACAGCTTAGAGCTCTGACGAAGGTGGGCGCAAAGTGGAATTGGGGCCCTTAGGAGGCAGAATCTTTTGCAAAAACCAAGTACGCACTGCTGGACACATCTACCTAGGCATACTTCAACATGGAAACGAAAGTGGACTGCTTGTAAATGCGAGCCCCATAGGTTTGGGGACAGTACTGACCCAATAATTTGAACCTAAGAGATAGATCACCAATCACATCCACCACCTCGGGTTGAGCACTGGGCAATACAACTACAACAGTACCAATTTGATGTCACTTATCGCCAACAGTTGAGGAACCCTGAGGACTTCATCTTGCGGCACCCAGCACCAGGCAAAGACCCAACAGAGGGCAATGACGCTCAAATGGAGCAATACCTAAGGCTGGTGAACCAGTGAGTGTGCCCAAGAGCACTTCACGTACAGGAGATCAACCAAGTGACAGCAGAAGATGGGGTGCTCCAGAAAGTTGTAGCCACACTACGTGAAGGAACCTGGAGAATATTCCTGAACGATGCCAACCAGTGGGTCGACCTGACAAGGAAACTCTGGAAATTCAGAAACGAGTTAAGTGCCATCCTGGAGGGCATAATACTGTGAGGGCATTGCATAGTGATGCCAGCTTAGCTGACCCTGTGGGTCACCAAACTGGTTCACAGCGGACACCAAGTGGTGGTTGCCAAGACAAAGAACTGCCTGAAGGAGAAGGCACGGTTTCCTTGACTGGAGGAGGCCATCGATAACTCAGTAAGGCACTTCCTGGCCTCCCAGATGGTGAGCAGGCCTGAAGCCCCCGTACCCATAATCACTGCAGAACACTGAGACACGCCATGGCCAGAGGTCTGCCTAGACTTTTACAGCTTTCCTGATGGGCACAGCATGATGGTAATGCTGGACAGCCGTTCGTAATATCCTGGGGTAGTGCTATTGGAGGCAACAGCATTCTCGAATATTGCCCCAGCGCTAGAGAAAGTCTTTGCCCTCTTCAGCATCCCAGAAGAGAGCAGGACCGACAATGGGCTACCATTCTAAGGGTCAGAATTCCCAGACTTCCTGTAACACTTAGACATATACCATTGAAAGATTCCTCAGTGGCCGCAAGCCAAGGGTGATGTTGAGTGCTTCATGCACACTATAAACAAGGCAATAAAGATTGCGGTGCAAGAGGGATCAGACCCTTAAATCAGCCTCAACAGGTTTCTCAGAGAATGCTGTGGTATCCTGCACTGCATGACCAAATGCTCCCCATTGGCACTCATTTTGAAAGGGAACAGGCGAGACATGATTCCAACCCATCTAGGGTGGATACAACCTGAGTAGGACCCAGAAGACACCCAAAGACTGAGAAAGCTTAACAATGACAAAGCTAGCCACAAACAGAGGGCACACAGCCCTTACTTAACTCCTGGGGATAAAGTATGCATACACGACCGCCGCCCAGGGTGAACGTTTCACACACCTTTTGAGTCAGGTCCTTGGGCTGTGACAGCAGTAGACAGCACCGTGGAGACAATAGTCAGGATTGTGGACCTGGTTCAGAAAGACGTGAATCCTGACTGGAGAGAGACATGCAGAGGCAGGTGCTGAAATAGCACCCAAACCATTTGCAGAGGATGCATCTAGGACACACAGCCCAAGAGACCCGCCACAGGAGTGCAGCTCTCCATACAACAGCCACCAAGCGGAGAAGCTACAGTGAACACAAGGTTGGTAAAAGATACGGATCAAGCTGGCACCAACAGGAGGCAATAATACAACCTACAACCAAA
This sequence comes from Calotriton arnoldi, assembly GCA_963921515.1. Lineage (NCBI taxonomy): Eukaryota > Metazoa > Chordata > Amphibia > Caudata > Salamandridae > Calotriton > Calotriton arnoldi. The sequence continues at coordinate 1,642,629 of CAWUFW010003117.1, forward strand.
CCCACAGCCCAGTCAGAGACTCAGAGACTTTGTAGGAACCCTCTTTTCCCCAGAGGGTAGTTACTGAGTTGGCCAAAAGTTGCAGGTGATGTAGTGAGCCACTTGGCCTTTACGGGTGCTCTCCGACCCCGAGCTGACACATGCGATCCTCACGGCTGGGCTCGGTGAGAGGGTATAAATTAAGGGGTGCAAGACAACTCTGGGTCTTCGGCCCACTCTGTAATTGTGAGTTAGGCTGTGCATTTGTTTTCAGTACCGCACGCTAGGCCCATGCATCTACAGACAGCCCACCACACACTTCACTTCCTTCTTTGCAACCCCTAATGGCCCCACACCTGCCAAAAACAAAACCCACAGCTGACCTCTTTAGTGTTGCCCCCACTTGGATCTCATACATTCCAAACTCACCTTGACCACCACCTGCACAAATGCTTCAGCCTGTCCTTTCCCCATACTAATATGCATTTCTTCTTTGCTGCCCCATTCCTGAAGTAAAGTGTTCCACAATAGTTTTCTGTTCACACTCCGGCCTTTAAACATTTCTTCAGTACTACAGTACCTGTCTGTGCATCCCCCTGCTGCCATCACCATCCTTAAAGGTTCTGGTTAGTTCTGTTGCCCTCAGTTCAAGAAACTCTCTATAAGCTACTCATGAATGTATCTCCTTCTCCTTGGCCTTCCCAGCCTAACTTCCATCCCTTTACTCCTATGGTCCATCTTAAACCTCTGTGCCTTAACCCTGGATTTTGTGGCTGTTTGCCTCTGGTGTCCCAGTGTCAGTCCTACTATGGCCCAGAAAACTGGGCCACGTACAAACCTTTCCCCACTTGGTCTCAGGATAGCAAGAGTCAGCAATCAGAGGCTTCTTAGGGAGGTGGTGTGAGGATGCTTGAGATTGGAGCTCAAAAATCAATCAACAGGACCAATAAAGTGAATGTCCAGCCCAGTGTTTATCTTTGCAAGAAGAAAAGTACTTTATTCACCATTGCATTTAGTACTAAACACTACATTAATCACCAGTTCAGTGTCCCTGGGCACTATTGTCACCAGGCACTGGACCCACCCGCTCTCTTTCTCTGCCCCCCGTTCTCAGGATCTCTTGCATGGTTCAGAAATCTGCCCTCTCCATAGGGGCCCTTGAGAAGGAATAAGGCTCTGTTTCAATCATCCCCCTCAATTATGTGTGATTAGTTTTAGGTCTTTGCAATCTTACCCATTCAAGGGATGAGTAAGTCCTCAGTGTCTTGTTAGCATACTCGAGAGAGTAGCTTTACACCAACAATCAGCACTTCAGTAGATGTAGCTGTGCATGGGTCTCCGGTACCTTGACAGATGTAGCTGCCCACAGTCTATTCAACAAGTGGGCAGATGCAGCTCCACATGGGCACATGGGCCATTCAGCAGTTCAGCAGATGCAGTCCCATATGTACTGTTTAGCTGTTTGGCAGATGCAAGCAATTTGGCAGATACAGCCCTGTATTGGCCGTTTAACAATTGGGCAGATACAGCCCGGCACAGGACATTGAGCAACAGATGATTACAGCCCTGGCCAGAATTTCAGCTTTCATGTCAGCTAGAGTCACAGTTCCCACCTGGATATGACAGGAGAGTCTAGAGGGCGCTCTGACATTAGGGTCCTCCTGATTTTGGCTCTACAAATCTGCTTCTTCTAGGTACCCCACAGCCACTGGGGGAGAGCTGGACTTACCTTGCTTCTTCCTGGATTGTCTCTCTTACTACAGGGTGAGCAGGTTACTTCTCTCTTTTAGCAAGCAGGTAGACGTCTAAGTGTTTCAGGACAAGAGAGCTCTTCCAGCAAGAGATTTCAGCTTTAGTTGATGTGATGTCCCCTCACCCCTGGAAGACCTGCTGGCGCCAGACCTGGTTCCACATAATCTCTCTGATAGTTGGCATCCCACTCTTAAACCCAACTGGCAAACAAGAGATGTGGATTCACTGTCTCAAAGTCTAGAACAGGTTTGGATTGGTTCTTCTTTTCAGTGTCCTTTTCAGGTTCTTATCCAAACACATAGGGGGATATTCACAAGGACTTATCACCGAGTTATCGCCACCTTAACGCATAAAAAATGGAGATAGATTTAACGCCCCATTCACAAGCGGGTACAAACTGCAGACAACGCAAGTATTCCCGCGATAACTGCCGCAAAATTTACCTCCATGGGTGACACCACCAACTAACCCTAATGAGATGCAGAGTAGGCGTTCCCGTGCAAAAACACACGAAAACACCACTACACCACTTTCACAACGAACTGCTAGATCTGCGATGCGAACCAAAAACAGGCGATAAGCCGCAGTAGCAGCAGGGATTTAACACCTGCCTTCTGCTGGTGTTAAGCAGGACGACTACCTACAGTATGAAAGGGAGCCTAGCCCAGAGCCACATTTGAAGACCCACAGATGCCATGGAGACAATGATCATGCAGCTCGGAGACCCATGAGGGCCACAACACCCACCGCCCCTACTCCCAGGCCCCCCCCCAGATCCCCCCGGGACAAACACATACCGTGCACGACACAAGAGCCACAAAAAGCGCATGATGTTGCACAATGCCAACAAGAAACACATGTGTGGTCAGAAGAACGAGAAACAGTCACTCATCATTGAAGTAACAACCAAAAACTATATTGAATACAACACAAAACACCAATGCGGAAGACTCCTGTCGGGTCCATCTGGGACAATCTTGATGTCACAGCCTGGAAAATAAAGCACAAAATCAGAACGTGTGTCATGCGCACATCAAAGAGCGAGACACAGAGAAACAGAGAAGGAAAGAAAGTCAGAGAGAGAAAAAGAGAGAAGGAAAGTAAGGGAGATAGAGAGAGAGAGAGAGAAGGAAAGTAAGGGAGAGAGAGAGAGAGAGAGAAGGAAAGTAAGGGAGAGAGAGAGAAGGAAAGGAAGGGAGAGAGAGAGAGAGAGAGAAGGAAGGGAGAGAGAGAGAGAAGGAAAGGAAGGGAGAGAGAGAGAGAGAGAGAAGGAAAGGAAGGGAGAGAGAGAGAGAGAGAGAGAAGGAAAGGAAGGGCGAGAGAGAGAGAGAGAGGGAGAAGGAGGGACACTGCCGCCCCGCGCACCCAGGCACCACTGCTCACCTGCTGCCACCGGTGTGTCTCCAACCACGTGCCGGTATACACTGCAAGCCACCAGGTCTGCAATCTGTAATCGAGGCCAGAGTCAATCATGGCAGAGTCCATCTCACTGCACATGGCAACAACGCCTGTCTGTCCCTGCGCACACATGCAGCTGTACCCTACCCCCTCCCGCCGGCCAGCGCTGACTGACCGCACTTGCGCACCCAGGCCCCACTGCTCACCTACCGCCAACGGTGTGTCCACCAGTGGGCACACCACGTGCCCGTGCAAGCTCCAGGCCCAGGTCCCACCACCATGGCATGCTCCACATCATGCGGACCCGCACCGCAGCCCAGCAGGTCCCACACATGACGCTGAGTCCTGAGGCATAAATGGCAGAGACCACATCAGTGCACACGTCATCATCGCAGGCCACACACCCGCTCAACAATTTCGGTGCCACTAACCCTTTGCAACCCCAGTCAACGCCACGTGGTGGTAGGCCCGTGACGGCCGCAAGGCTTCGGGTGCCACTAACCCTGTGCAAACCCAGTCAGCGCCACGTGGTGGTAGGCCCGTGACGGCCGCAAGGCTTCAGGTGGCACTAACCCTGTGCAACCCCAGTCAGCGCCACGTGGTGGTAGGCCCATGACGGTCGCAAGGCTTCGGGTGCCACTAACCCTGTGCACAACAACTCATGGGCCCTTTATGATTGAGAATCGTGGAACATCCGTCATCCAGTCACCACCGGCAGTGGGGAACGTGACGTTGTTGGCCCCTTATATTGGCGGGGTCACATGGCCTGTGACGCCTGTGCTGGATGGGTGTGGTGTGTGTGCAAACCTGCCCTCAGGGAGTGTCCGTGACATGCTGACAACTAGACCAGTGACCTGCAGACCACTAGCGTGTAAACCTGCGACTTGTAGCTATGTGGCCCCCCTCAGAGTGTAAGCAGAGTGGTCTGGGCTGGCGTACACCAGACCAGTGCAGGGCTAGCAACAATGACTCGTGGTTCAGTCCATGTCCAGACAAGGAAGTGACTAATGCGTGTGTCCCTGTTGTAGTGTCTACGGCACCCGGAACGCAATCGGCAATGTAGCACACTGTGACTGGAATCCCACTAGATGAGCATCATTGACGTTAGGGGGAATCACTGACCCTACATTCATCCACACATTCAGACATGAATGATGAAAACATGACACAGAGGTGTGTTTCTGAATGTTTAATGCACATCCAGTGGAGTTTTGCAGCTGGAGCAGTACAGGGCCATGCCAACCCCACTTCACAATATGGGCCCGTGGAGGGCCAGCCAGAGTCCATCGGGGAATGACAAGTACAGCGGAAGAGGAAGAGTACAGTCCGCAGTCTGGTCGCCATGTCATTGGTCACCAAACAGCATATGGCAGTCTATGTCGCAGTCCAAGGTGAGTGCAGCAGAGTGTATCGGGGGTCAGTGGAAGGTCATGGGGCCATGTGCGCCACCAAGCAGCAACAGGCCAGGTGGCGGACATGAATGCTAGTGCCTCCTTCTGAACTCAAGCCCATCCATGTCCTCGTCCTCGGATGTGTGCTCTGCCCCACCTGTGGGTGGTGCAGTTCAGGCTGCGGTACTGTGTGCCACTGACACATCAGGGGCCAGAGGTGGATTGTCGGCCGCACTGTGTGGCAGTGACACATCAGGTGCCGGAGTGGAAATGCCTGCCGCACTGTGAGGCACTGACACACCAGGGGGCAGAGATGTGGATGGTGCAGGGGCAGCAGCATTCATCTGCGCCACGCCTTGTGGTAGCAATGCCATGATGAGGACATGCAGGGCATGGTAGATCCCAGCTACATTTTGCTGATGTGCAGCGGTGGCTGCCATCCTTTCTGCCTCCATCCGCACCATGTCCTCCATGAGCCTCCGCATGTGTGCCTGTAAAGATCCACTTTCCACGCAATTGGTGAAGACAGGGGGGCAGATTTACGAGCCCCCTGCGCAACCAGTACGTCACTTTTCGTGACGTACTGGTGGCGCAGGGGGATGCTCCATATTTACAAGGAGAGGAAAAGCCACCCTGCGTGACTTTTCCTCTCCTTGTAAATACGGCCCCTTCACACGCAGCACTTTGCGGTGAAGGGGCGTTCCATGGGTGTTGCTGTGGGTGTTCCCACGCAACACTCATGGAACAAGACACATCTCCAGAATTACGAGAAATCGTAACTCTGGAGATGCGTCTGAAGCTACGCCACCCTAGAGGTGGCGTAGCGAGCGCACCGAGGAGAAATGTTTTCATTTCTCCTCGCTTTTTCCTCTTTCAATGCGTGCTTCATTCTACAGCACGCATTGGAAGAGGAAAATGCCTGTAGTGATTGTTTTTGTGCAGGAAGGTTGCCCTTCCTGCACAAAAACAATCTCCCACGACGCAGGCATCCTTGCACCATGGTGCAAGGGTGCCTGCGCCGGCACATGGCTGCAGTTTGTGCGCCAGCGCAGGGGGAAGCACAAGGATGCAATATATTCTTGTAAATATGTCGCATCCCTGTGCTTCGAAACTAACGCAGCGTGGCGCAGCAAAATGACTTGCTGCGCCGTGCTACGTTAGTTCAACGTAAATCTGCCCCAGGGTATCTTTATTGAAGAGCAACAGCAGGTACCTCCAGCTCAGCTTCACAGCTCATAAGAAAATCCAGTAACTAACAAAGCATAACTATCTAACCTAGCAACATGCTGAGAGTTCCATGACAAGCAGAGAACTCCACACATCTCCCCCCTCACATATTATATTAATATAATAAATATGATACATTTAAAACATTTAATTGTCAAGAACAGGTAATGGAGCACGACATTTACAGACATTACCAGTGCTCCAAGCAGACCCATCATCCAGGATGACAATGTTCTTCTTTACAGATTTCACTTGCATTGGCTTATAGAATTTACTATCTCCCTTAATAACAATGCCACCACGTTTTACAACCACCCAATCTCCAATTTCCACATCACACCCTTCCTGGCATTGTAATACTTTGCTGTGGCTAACTGGCGTTGAGCTACCCTACTTCCTACAGCATTCCGATCAACCCACACACAATCCTTGTCTTTCAACCACCCAGGTACCTCCTTAACGCCAGGTTCACGCCCTTTAAGAGAAATAAACGGTGAAACACCAGTCATAGAATGCGGTGTCACTCTGTATGACCACACAAGTTTCTTGAGTTCCTCACGCCACGGTAAACCATTCGAAAGTGACAACTGTATATTTTCCATAATAAAACAGTTGATTCTCTCAACTAAACCGTTTGCTTGGGGCCTGAACATAGCAACTCTCTCATGACTGACTCCCAACTTGCATAAAAAACTTTGCATTTCTTTAGATACTAGTTGGACCCCTTTGTCCGACACCAAAACTTTCGGAATCCCTTCATTTAAGAAAACTCTTTCCATAAACGCAATTACTCTCTGCGTGTTCACGCAATCTGTGGTCTCAACTACAAACCATTTGGAATGGTAGTCAACCAAAACCATCATACATTTATCACGTGACCCAAGTTTAGATATCTGTTCTAAAAAATCAATTGTAATTCTTTCCCATGGATGCTTGGGAAATGATACACACTCTAAAGGAGGTTGTCTAACAACTTTAGATTTGTCGGCTTGGGCACATGCATGATAATCTTTCACAACATCCTCAATATCACTATCCATGCCAGGCCACCAATACGCTTGTCGGACTCTCCTTTTGGTCATGTTCCTTCCCAAGAGCCTCTCATGGGCGATGATCACAATTTTCCCTCTCAATCCAACCGGTGGTACAAACTGACACCTTCTCATTAATTTTCCATCACATACACTCAACTCACTTTCTACATGATGGTAACTTCTAAAACGAATATCCTGCATGACACTTTCACTCCATCCCATGGAGACACACCTAACTACATACTGCAAAATCTCATCGTTAGACATGGCATCCATCCATTCTTGCTTGGAGAAGGTTGCTTCCTCACCATTGCAGTTAGTGTTAAACACTTCCTCAACTACATCATCTATATCTGAGGCAACTTCATCAATTGGCATCCTTGATAAATAATCTGCCACTACATTTTTTAATCCTTTAACATATTCAACAACAAAGCTGTATTCGAGTACCGGCAACATCCACCTGGAGATTCTTGGAGTGACACTACCTTCAAGCCCTCTTCCCCCTTTGAATAAGTGAACTAAGGGTTTGTGATCTGTACGAACCTTAAATGGTAATCCCCACACAAAATATTTAAAGTGCTTTACGCCCCAACAACACGCTAAGGCCTCCTTCTCTATTACTGAATATGTCAACTCAGCATCCCGTAACCTCCTCGATGCAAATCCAATAACTTTCTCCACACCATCACTCATCTGCGTTAAAACTGCACCAATCCCAATTGCACTTGCATCTGTTGTAGCAATAGTTTTAGCCTTGATATTAAAATGTCTAAGAGTAGGAGCATTCATAATACTTTTTTTTATCATCTTAAATGCATGATCGCGATTAGCATTCCATTCAAATATGATCCCTTTTTTCATTTGCACTCTTAAGGGTTCCACTATTTCAGTGAATCCTTTTACAAATTTCGAGCAGTACTCTGCCAGACCTAAAAATGACTTTAATTGGTCTTTATTCTGTGGGGCTGGGGCATCCTTGATAGCTGAAATAATACTTTTCTTAGGTTTGATGCCATCTTTACATATCTCGTGTCCTAGATACGTTACATAACTTTTTTTTAGTTGACACTTTTCATTTTTTATAGTAAGCCCGTTAGTTTGCAATCTTTTGAGAACTTCATCCATTACCAAATCATGATGTTCATTGTCCTTCCCCACAATCAAGACATCATCTTGAAAACACAAGACGTTTTTCATGTTCCCGAAAATTCTCTGCATCACCCTTTGAAACACCGCTGAGGCAGATGCCAAACCGAAAGGCATTCTGCAATAGCGAAATGCACCCAGCGGCGTGAGGTGAGGAGGTGAGGTGTCTTGAAGCTACATCTAAATCAATCTGATGATATGCTGCAGACATATCCATTACGCTAAAGACAGTACCCCCGCCCATTGCTGTCAACATCTCCGAGATGTTGGGCAAAGGTTGCCTGTCCACCCAAATGTTTTTATTTAAGTCGCGTAAGTCCACACACAAACACATTTTCTTACCCCCATCCTTGGGTGCGACGACAATGGGGGCCAACCACTCCGAGGCCTCAATAGGTTCTATGATGTTTTGTGCAAGTAATTTCTCAAGTTCATTTTTCAAGGGATCTCTCATTAAATATGGCAAACTCCTCACCTTATGCACAACCGGAATTGCATTTTTTTTTAAATAATCTTGTGAGAAAAATCCTTAAGTTTCCCTAGCTCTTCAGAAAAGACTTGTGGGTCTCTTTCTATCAAACTCGACTGATATGTTCCATCAATCTTATGTTCCATCAATCTCATGTATTACAGTGGAAATAACAGGCTCTCTTGCATTGGGATTCAGAATTATATTTAGATCTTTTGGTGTCGCCACTCTAGTAAGTTGGAACCTTGCTTAGTCAAATACACTCGACCATACACCCTTTTTCCACTAAACGAAATCACCATCCATTTCAACCTCAAAATATCAATCGTTTTTCCACCATATCCCACAGCCTTAATATCAGGCGTGTCCCAAGATTTGACATCTGCTTCATGTTTCCAGATTTTCGAATACATATCCATAGACAACAGTGTATATAAACTACCTGAATCTACTAACATAGTAACGTTATGTCCATCCAAATTTATAACACAATGAGGCTTACTCAACAACGATGTACTTTCTTTAACAATATCACATTCTAAAATGGTATGATCATGATCTAATTCGAGATCCAATCCATCAACACAGAACATAAACTCCTGAACATTCTCACATATATCATCTACTTCTCGTATTTGAGTTTTTGTCCTACACACTTTGGCTAGATGTCCCCTCTTCCCACAAGCTCTACACAACGCATTCCTGCCCATACATCTAGGACTAGAAGCTATGTGCCCAGGAGCACCACAGCGATAACATTTAATATTTCTCCAACCAGTTCCTGAAACAGCAATGTTTGCATGAGCAGCATCATTAAACTTGCTATGGAGTTTATTGGAAGCAGCAATATTTGCACAAGCAGTATTGCTAAGTTTGTTAGGGACCTTATTGGTACATTTTGTAGATGAATTTGTTACTTTGGTTTCATCCACACATCCTGCTTGTGTTTCTGCACTTTTGACAACTTGTTCCTTGGACATCGTGTGATTGCTACAACTTTCCTTCTCCTTTATCCATAAATCAGTATGCTCCAGACCCTTAGCTATTTGAATTGCTTCCTCTAAAGTTGGGTCTTTAATGAGCAATTTCTCTCGCACTCTTTTATTATTGGTACACCTCACAATTTGGTCACGTATGAGGGAATCCGCTAAACCCTCAAAGCGACAAGTCAGTGAAAGACCACGTAACGCAGCAACATAAGTTGCAACATCCTCTTCAATTTTTTGTTTACGACAAAAGAACTTATGTCTTTCTAATACAACATTGACTTTAGTAGTGAATCTCAAATCCAGCATTTGCATAGTCATTTCATACACATTGCTAGGTTGACCATCCCCCATTCCTAAGGAAATTTCAGGAAGATCCTCGTATAAGCGCCGCCCTTCAACCCCTAAATGGTGAAGTAGAATTGCTTGCCTACGCACAGGACCATACTTATCTGCGCCTGTGGCAAGAATGTAAGTTAAAAATAACTTCTTCCAATCTTTCCAGAGAACAGCAGGTTCACCTGGAGTAGGAAGGAAAGTAGGTGGTGCAGATAACCCTTGATCTGCCATGTCAAACACAGATAGAAGTAAAATATAGTACAATTAAAATGCAACTGAATAGTGCCACCTGTAAGAAAGGCAAACGTTAAATAAAATAACAAACTAAGATAACAAATCAAAATAAGAACTATAAAATAACAAACCAAGTTGTTCTTTGACGATTGCTTGAAGAGATGTTTTATCCAGTTCTTATTAAAATTGTTGTTAATTCAATATGTTCTTTTATTGGCACAATCCAGTGTTGTCTATCTGATGTGTTGAATCCAATTATTCTCCGTTGAATGAAACGATGATCTCTGTTGAAAGGAGAACGGCGGGGCTCAATGTAAGATAAGGGGATTCTTCCCAATGTTTCAAAATGGCTGCTAGAACGTGAAGTTTACGTCTATTTTCTAAGGGATGTTTTCTTTCAATTAGACCGTTGACAGACTCTTAACTCCGTCCCTCGCATCAATTGACCCCACAGTTGAAGCTGTTTACGTTCAATTAGACCTTTGATAAACTTTTATCCTTATAATACTTAAAGCAACCAGGAAGGCACACGCAAGATAATTCAAAGGCCGTAACGTTGGTAAAGAACGGCTCATGTAAGGCAAATCAGCACAGTACACACACTAAAAGCGGTAACACTGTTATATCTCAGATACAGTCTTGTAAACAGAATTGCTGCATCTCTAAAGTTTCCAGGAACTTCCAATCCGCAATTTCCACACAGTAGTGCTGAAAGTGACACAGAGTTGAAAATATCAGTACTCACATTGAAGTAATAGTAATGGGTCCTTAATAGTATATTCATCCAGGGGTGGAGGTAAAGGTCATCTGCCCCCTGCGCAGACCAACTCGTCGCCAATGTAAAGATCCACTTTCTACGCAATTGGTGAAGACAGGGTATCTTTATTGAAGAGCAACAGCATGGACCTCCAGCTCAGCTTCACAGCTCATCCAGTAACTAACAAAGCATAACATTCTAACCTAGCAACATGCTGAGAGTTCCATGACATGCAGAGAACTCCACCTCCACCTCCATCCGCACCATGTCCTCCATGAGCCTCCGCATGTGTGCCATCTCACGGCTGAGATCGCTGGAGCCACTCTGAGCGGACAGGTGTTCTTGTCTCCGAGTCATGACTCCAGCGATGTCAGCCAGGGCTCGTTGGAGACCATGGAGCAGCCTGTGGGTGTCCGTTAGGGACTGGAGGTGGTCCCTGATGGGACTTAGACACCCATTGATGGCGTCAAGTTTGGTAGCCATGAGGTCGAACCCCACCCGCACCTTCTCAGCCATCTCCCTCTGGCCCTCCAACACACGGCGTTGGAAGGCCATGTGTTCTGGGGGGACTTGGGAGACAGCCGGGGTTGTGGGTGCCTCCTGCTGGGTGGTTTTTGGAGTGGGTGGGGTCTCCTCGATGCAGCTGGGCTGCCCTGGTCCTGGAGGTGATTGGCGGATGAGTTCAATGATGTCTTGGACAGCTTGGGTGTTGATGCTGGTGGTGTCCTCCTCGTCATCAGTGAAGAGTGGCTGGGACTGCTCTGCAGGAGGTGTTGACGGTGCGCCTGCAATGTGAAGGGGAGATGCTGTGTTACAATGTGTCCACATGTATGTAGCCGCATGGTACATGTTCACATTCAGACAGCATGGCAATGTACATTGTGACAGTCTGTAGATCAGGGCCATGATCCAGAGTGATTGTGGGTGTGCACTGTGCTCTGCTTGATTGTGCATGTGTGCCATTGTGGCCATCTCCCCCCGCCCCCCAGTACCTGGTGGTTACTCACCCTGTTGCTGTTGTGTTGTGTCATGTCGAGCAGTGTCCGGTGCCCCGACTCCTGCCACGGTCTCGACACTGATGACTGTCGACACCAGCTCCTCCATGTCATCCAGCTCCAGCTGTGGCGCTGGGCTCCCACCTCCAGTCTGCATTGCTGCTTTCTGGTTGCCTGCGAGTGTCTCCTTGGTTTTGCGCTTGATGTCAATCCATCGCCTCTTGACCTCGTCCATTGACCTCCTATGCTCTCCAGCGGCATTCACCTTGTCCACGATGGACCGCCATATTCCATTTTTGGTGCCCAATGACACATTAGAGGTGACGAACAGTTGTTGATGGTGTTCTATCACCTCCGTGACCAGGATACTATTCTCCTGCGGACTGAACTTCATCTTCCTCTTCTTCTTGTCCTTGCCCTTCCCTGTCCCCGAGGTCCCAGGCTGGTCGTCCGGGGTGCTTGTGGGGTTCCGCTCATCCTCTGCGCCTGCTCCGGCTGCCTCCATGGTGCTTCGGTGTTGGTCATTTGGTGTTTGTGTGTTTTTTCTACTTTTGTAGTGATTTTCCCACCTGCTGTGTGTGTATGGCAGGCCTGGCGCTGCTTATCACTGATTTCCTCATCGCACGTTTTTTGGTGTTGGGGTTTGTGTTTTTATCTCCGTCGCGGTGGTTGTATCGCGGACATTGGCTGCGTTTTCAGGAGACTATCGCATGGTACCCCCGTGTTGTGAATTCCACGTTAACATGGGGTTATTTTCCCGCGATAGACTGCGATGTGTAATGTTGCGTTAACATATTTTGAGGATATTTAGCGCACGTTCTTGTGAATATCCCCCATAGAGTGATGCTGTTCACAGCCGGGTTGCCTCCATCCTGGGGCATCCACAACAGAGGCACAAAGAGGTGCGATTGTTCTACACCTGCCTGTCATCAGTGCAAGTGAAGGAGTAATCAGATAAAGACACAACAGCTGGCCTCCACTTAAAGCTTCCTCATCTTTCACAATGGACTCTGTAGCCCCATCCTTCACTAACAAAGGCAGTGGTCATAGTAACAAACAAGAGTAACTGGAAAATAAAGAAACTGGGGCGAACTACTAGTGTAAAGTACAAAACAGGAAAATGAGGTCTTTTAGACCTTGTGGGCAGCTCACCGACCTGTCAGGTCAGCTTAGACTATGACTTCTGTTCCCCTGTAGAGGACTGTTCACCATATTGTGAGATCCCGCCCTCCCTGGCAGGAAAGTTTGCAGGGCAGGCGCAATTTGTTTTTCACCCCGCTCACCCAACTTTATTTTGTTTTCCCAAAAACCAGCTCCTAAAAATAAAATTACTTTGATATGTTTTTCTTCCATAGTGTGGGGGTCTTGGGCAGGCCTAATCTAATACACTAACCGATGACAGTGTACCGGATGCGCCACCAGCTAAAACTGTCCGACAGTGGGGCTAGCTATTGCTCTGCCACCATAAAACTGGCCCTTACCCGACTTCTATTATAAAGCAGGTGAACTGAGATCTTGGCACGTCGGAGGATGATTTACAGCAGGCATTCCATGTCATCAAACTCTAAAAGATGTCCAAAATAACTTGGTAAATGAAAGTCACTTGTTGAGCCGTTTATCACCCATTTTTAGGTTGAGCCTGAGAAAGCACGCAAGCGCTGCTCTGGCGAAGATCTGTTGTAGTTCAGTACGGGTGAGAAGCCCCGCCCACTCCCCCGCCCTTATTTTTCATTGGCTTTGTCTTTGTCCTTTCTAAATGCTGGCGTCTGATTCCTTAATAGGCTTATTAGTCCCTCCTTAGTACTGCCATGTCGTTATTTGTAACCTCCCATGGCTACTGGCCCCTTTACTTGGTTGTTACAAGGTACGTGTTCTATTTTCCTTATTGAGTTTCTCCTACCTCAAGCATGACGACGTGCTTTGCTTACAGACCCGCTTTCACTTTAGCAGCAGCCGGGACAATGACGGCCGTTTGTTTTCAATGCCATAGGTCTCGCATTTAAATGCGAGACCTATAGCATTGCAAATATTTTTTTTTAATGGTTACTTCCCGACGTTGCCGCCGCTCATCCGTGCTTGTTATTAATACACTTCAGCCACTGATCAGCAGACCATCTCGGGTTCTTAGTGGATACTGAGGGACCCTCCTAGCCAAAATCTCCCATGGACCCCCGCGAGAGAAAGTGAAACTGAGTGGTGTTTGTTGACCTAGGGACTATTGAAGAAGGACAAGAGCATCTAAGGACCAAGCACCGGCGCTGACGGACGGCAAGATGGGCTTTCCGTGTCTCGAGGCGTCTCCGATGCCAATTGCAGGGATGGCTTCGGTGGCTGCCTCCTATTGGGAATGGCGCTGCCGGGGTCTTGTCAGCAGGCTCAGTCTCATTAGGTATGGTGAATGTTAGCTGTCTGCCAGGGGTCCCTATCCTGGCCAATGTCTTCACTAGGAAGTGTTTGCGACCCATAAATGAAACCATAGTTTCACTCTGAGGCTGCCCAAGGGAGGGGCGTGCACGGTGGTCGGGGCTCAGCCTCTCATTTCATGCCTTCGTCGGTTTTTCTGAAGGGCGCGTGTGTGTTTGGGTCCGCATATTATCACAAACGTCTTTCGCTTTGTTTGTCTTTCTGCGGTGCTAAAGAATGCTTTTGTGCAAATGCACGAAGCAGGAAAAATCCGAATGCATTAACCAAACTCTCTTCCTGCTAGTCACGCGTGCATGAGTGTGCGGAAATCCCCCTTAAAAAAACAATAATGATCGATGATGAATTGTGGGTTGAGTCTTAATATGTTCTGAACACCTTAATGCTCTTGCAACATTTGTTCTCCAATATCCGAATCTGCAAATGGTGAGATCGAATGGCAGCGTGTTACGGAATAACAAAACGCGAGTGTATACACCAGTTCAATTATTTAAATGGAAATATTTAACTACTGAGCAGTGCCAGTATTCTCCTATTGAAAGTATTGCCATCCCCCTGAGAAGTGCAGGCACTCAACACATTTAAGAAGTGCAGGTACTCAGTATGAGGGAGAGGCTCTTTAATATTTCAGGGGATCGCGTTATAGGAGAGAGACATTTGAAATCCTCCTCACTTATTGAATTCCGCGAGAAGCTCAAGACCTGGCTCTTCATATAAGCAAGCACTTAGGGGACCACACATCTACACTTGGCCAAGCTCCTTGGATACACTCTCGGGTGATTAGTGCGATATACAAAACAACATAACATAACTCCCTCGCTATTCTACCACAGAACTTCAGCATTATATTTGAGTTATGCAATTTAAGACATGCTAAATTTTCCTATGCAGAAATGTTTATATGTGTAAGCATTCCTGGGAAGCTGTGAAAGCTGCTTTCCAGGCATGATTCTAGACTTATTTTAAAATGCCTAAGTTGCTCTAAAATAAAATATAACGATCACATATATACATTTTGCAAAGCTTAGATTGAAAGAGCAGTACTCATTCTTCCATGTAATCTCTTGGTAATGTTGGTACCTGATCTCCAAGGGGCAACAATCAATCATGTACACATTTCAAGCCATAAGTGCATGTTGTTTTGCAAAAAATAGCGACGAGTCAAAAGCTTTAAAAGCCTAATTACTGCTTGCAATGAGGCTTTAACGCTTCCAGTGCCAAGGGCAGTGGTAATAAGGTGCACATAGTGTTACTCCTGCCAAGGGTGGGGGTCACTTCGCATGTTTCTCTTTGGAATATGTGCAGTCATGGAGCAAATAAAATGTGTGACGTGCTGCACAATCCTAGAGAACTTAAAGTGCGTGTTGAGCAATCTTAAAACTTGTTTACCAGGGAATGGGCCCACAATTCAGTGCAAATACAATGTAAATCTAATTGTGACACGACGGGTTCTAGTTTCAGTTCTGTCTGTCAGTTAGTTCACAGCAATTATGCCATTTCTCAATCAGCCTGTTCCGCAAGTCACTAGATGGCATGTCTGGGTGTGATTGGGGCGTTCTGCCTCAGCCTGTTTAGCAACCATCAGGAGTTTAACGAATCCTGCATTGAGTGCCATGTCTGTTGGTTTCGTGCACTCAGTGATGGCGCATCTACAGGTGCGAACCCCAAGGGTTAATAAATGATTCCTAAAGAGGCGTCTTCGTTCGGCCTGGAGTTTTGGGCAGATGTACACATTGGTGATGGAACAATTTTCAAAGTGGGGGTGCTGACAAATATTCTATATTACCCAAGTGACCTAAGTAAGAGTGGTAAAGGTGTGGTATGTAGCTAGCTGGTGTTAGCTTTGGAGCACACAGTCGCCAGTATATTACTAAAGTGTGGTGTGGTTGTAGGGTACTGTCATTTACAGACAGCAATTTTTTTTAAACTTTTTTTTATTTAGTGAAATTTTTAACATAGTTACATACATCACATGCTTCTTCGGCTCTGTAACATACGAAGTACATTACTTAATATGTGTAATAGAAGCATAGCATAAGGAAAACAAATTATAATCATAATATTTACAGTAAACATGTCCAAGCGTTATAAATGCATTGACACCCGCATCTGATTGCTACCTTAATTAGTCAACAGGTATGAGACCTGGCCCAGCAGCCAGTATTCACCGTTTTAATGGAATGACTACTGAAATACCCATTTGCGGCCACCTTCTGGGGGGCAGCAAAGTGCAAACAAGCTAAAAAGCAGATGAAACAGGTAAGAGATATCGCCGCGCATAAATCACATTCCTAAAATATTCATATTCTTTACAGTGTACAGCAGGCAGCAATTTCACCTACTCTCTTAGTTTCTCGTCAGTATTCTCCAACCCATGTTACTCCCATTAATGTCAGTTATCTAGTCAGAGGTCAGCGGGGCCTTCCCTGCTAAGTACGTTTGATACAATCCCCAAAAATTCTTGGGACGACTCTGGGGGGGGGGGAAGCAGTTCACTATACAATTCCGTCTGTGTATTGCAATAGAGCATGTCTCGTGACCACTCTAGTAGAGTGGGAGGCGGACCCCGCGCCCAGCGCATCGCAATTCTCCGCTTTGTAATTAGTAAATCCATTTCTATCAACCTTCGGATCTCCTTCTTTATTTGTTTTGAATAGCCCAGTAGAGCGAGCAGAGGATCCGGAGAGATAGGCACTTCTGCAATGTCACTCAATTCCTGGAATATCAGCCTCCAGTATTTAGCAACCACTGGACATAACCAGGCCACATGTAAAAGATCTGCCAGACTCACTCTACACCTGTCACACTCAGCTGTTTCATGCAGTCCATAACTATGCAAGCGAGCAGGTGTGTAATAGACTCTTTGTAAGTATTTAAAGTGTATTAGCCGATGACGACCATTTAAGGAGACCCGCCGCGTCGCCTCATTGCAGTATCTCCAGGTGTCGTCATCAATAATCATATCCAAGTCGGTTTGCTACTCCAAACTCGATTTAGTGTGAAAGTTTTTACAATACTTTTGTACTATTCCATAAATGCTAGACCCCAGCACATAAGGAGACTCCGATTTTAATATTAAAGTGAAAGGAGCTACTTCTGGTGGCTCCATCATCTCGTCATCTAGGAGCTCTCGCATGGCGTGGCGCACCCTATGAAAATGAAATTGTACTAATGGTGTGGCCTCATACCTTTCAGCCTCCACATCAGCCCACTTACGCACTCTAACATCCAGGAAGAGGTCACCAACTTTAGTCATGCTGATAGTATTTAATGGCTTGACCGCTGCCCGGTCTCCACTCATAGGCAGCCAAGAGCACCACTCCAGCGGAGTAATTGGAGAATATAATATATTGCTCGCCTGTCTCTTCATCAAATCATGCCACGCATGCACTGTGGTATTAATGGAGTCCAGGACTCTTGTACGACGGTCGGGAGCACGGAACAAGCAAGAGGGGAGATGGACGGGGGCGACGGCCATCTTTTCTATGTGTTAATGAAGAGGGTCCAATTGCTGATGAATCCAATGGTACGCATGCGAGCTTTGTGCTACTCTATAATAAAGGTCCATATCCGGGGCTCCCAGTCCGCCCAGACTGCAAGGAAGGGTAAGGATCTTCCACTGTATTCGTGGTTGCTTCCCTGCCCATGCCAATTCCGTCAATATTGAGGTAATGGATTTAAAAAAGTGAGCTGGAAGGACCATGGGTATATTTAAAAACAGAAACAAAAACCTCGGGAGGACCACCATCTTAATCAGCGATATTCGCCCAAGCAAAGACATAGGCAAACGTATCCAGCATTCCACATCCTCCTCGAGTTTAGTGACTGCCCTACCATAGTTTTCCCTGGAAATTATCTCCGGGTCTGTGTGAATCTGTATACCTAAGTAGCACACCGGGTCTGCAGACCAAGTCAGTGGAAAATCCAATTCAAAGGGAGCCGTGCGTTTGGTCCAGGGAAATATTATGGACTTATTCCAATTTATTTTTAATCCAGACAGCTCCCCAAATCGGACAACTTCTCTGAGAACAGGGGACAGATTAGCCTCTGGATTTCTGATATACAGTAGTGTGTCATCGGCATACGATGACACTATTAAATTGTAATTAGGAAATCGGATTCCTCGGAATCCATGATATTCCCTGAGTGCACAGGCAAGGGGTTCCGCAACTATGGCATATAGGAGGGGGGATAGTGGGCATCCCTGCCTGGTGCCTCTAGATATTTTGACGGGAGCAGTGACCATATCCCCAATTCTTATTCTTGCAGAAGGAGAGGTGTACAGAACCGCCACCAATTTAATAAATATTTCGCCAACCACCATTCTCCTGAGAACGGCCCCCATGAATGCCCATTCTACAGAGTCAAACGCTTTTTCTGCGTCTAGAAAGACTGCAGCAGCTCTAATCTCTGGATTAACATGTTGGATTGTCCCGAAGAAGGTGCGCAGATTGTAAATTAGGTTACGCCCCGGGACAAATCCCGCCTGCTCTGTGCTGGCCAATTTCGGAACTAGCTGCGCAAGGCGATTGGCAAAAATCTTAGCATATATTTTGGTATCTACATTTAATAATGACAGTGGGCGGAACGAGGAGGTTTACCAGGTTTCCATAGTGACTATCATTGCCTCTCTCATTGATGGGGGCATCTCTCCTGATTCGCTAATCTCTTCAAATAAGGTTACCAAATGAGGGACTAAAAGATCCCTGAACTTCTTGTAAATGGCCACTGTTAGGCCGTCCTGCCCCGGGGCACTTCCCGAGCGCATACTTTTTAGGGCCTCTTGAATTTCCCAAGCCTCCAGCGGTCTCATCAGATATTCACGATGTTCATTCGTGAGCCAAGGTAACTTTATATGCTCAAGGTAATCCTGAACAATGCTTTCGTCCACATTCGCCCGAGAGCGATATAATTCCGTATAATACTGACCAAATTGGTTTGCTATACTTTCGGGATCGGTCAATGACTCCCCTTCATCCGTCCGAATTGCAGTGATCATTAAGGATTCTCTCCTATGCTGCAGCAACTCTGCCAGCGTGGCCCCCGGGAGCTCCCCCTCCCCATAGATTCTAGCCACGGCATATTTGACCATTTGTTTGACTTCACTGTCGGCCACTTCATGGTACTCCTCCAATGTCTTTTTTAACTCTTCAACACTATTGACTGCCCCTCCGCGCCGCAATCCCAATTCCAGTTCAATCAGGCATTTTTCCAGGCTATCCAGTTTACCTCTAATGGCGCGCAGCACCCCCGAGTGTTTAGAAATTGCAATGCCTCTGATGTACACTTTGAAAGTTTCCCAGACTGTGGAGAACCTAGGTACTGACCCTACATTGTTTGCAAAGAAGTCTTCTATAGCTTCGGATATATCAGCCTTAAATGCATTATCAAGCAATGAATAGGGGGGGCACCTCCATGTGAACGGGGCAGGTCTCTTCAGTGGGCTGTGCAGCACCAGTAGTATTGGTGCATGGTCTGATAGGGTTCAGGGGTGAACCATGCATTCCCTAACCTCTGGGTATAGCGCTCTCGCCAGTAGCCAATAGTCTATTCTCGTGTGCAGCTCATGTGGGGCGGAGTAATGTGTGAAACCCCCCTGCTCTGGGAAACGAGTGCACCAGATATCTACCAAATCCAGACGTATCATGGCATCAGCTATAGATTTCGCTGAGGCCGAAGTGCGCCGATGCGGACTTCCCGACCGGTCCAGTGTTGGATCTAGGACGCAATTAAAATCACCTCCCACTATCAGCGGTAGTGCAGTATCTATGCAAGGACATGTTAATAGGTTCTGATAAAACTGCGGATTATTGTAATTTGGCCCATACACGTTAATCACAAGCAAGTCAAGGCCTTTCCCCCTACACCTAGAGATGGTATACCGCCCCTCCGTATCTGCTATAACCGGGTCTAATTTAATTCCTGATTTTGGGTTGACCCATGTGAGTACCCCTCTGGCGTGCATCGAGAAGCCTGCTGCATGAATGGGACCCTGTAATACTCTCTGCATGAGGATCTTACTATCTATTGGTAAATGGGTTTCCTGTAACAGGACGATATCTATGGCATGCCGCTTAAGATATGCAATAACATTTCGCACCTTGCAGTAATTATTAAGGCCTCTGACGTTCCATGTCAGGAATCTAACCTTGTAACTGTCTCACTGGGTCATCTTAGAGATATCCGAGTGTCAATGGCGTACCTGTCTATCTCCATTACGCCTAGCCTAGACAACAGGTTGTCTCGTCTATAACAAGCTTTATGGACAATGCGCTCTCTGTGGTTAAAAAAACTAACAACGGTGATCTCCCTCCCCCTCCCACGTCGCATCATCCCCAACTGGACGCGAACGAAATGACCCCTCTCCCCAGTACCCAAACAAGGATGGCTTAGTGCCATCAGGTGGAGCACACACAGGGGCAGATGTTGCCTCTCCACTGACAATCACTCCGCTTTAGCTGAGTGAGAATTGCAGCCCTCGAGAATCATATGTGGCATCTTGCTCTGCCCATCGTTTAAGCTTTTAAGCTTACCTACATGAATAAACCTGATTTCAGAAATCCACCCCTCGCACCTAACCATTACTTATTTAGTCTCATAAGAATATGTGATGTTACACCGCGAGCAAATACCAAGCGGTAGGTAACAACGCGGTTGATACATCGTCCGCGTTGTTACCACGCATGGCATTACATCGCAAGTCGTTTCAACGACTTGCGCTAGATGGCGCGCTGGACTTAGGAATAGTATAAATTACTATTCCTACTCCAGTTAGCGCAACAGCAGGGAAGGTGTTGGATTTAAAATCCAACACATTCCCTGGTGTTGCACGTCATCTAGCGCAAGTCGTTGAAACGACTTGCGATGTAATGCCATGCATGGTAACAACGCGGACGATGTAACGTCCGTGTTGTTATCTACCCGCGTGGTATTACCAGCGTTGTAAACGCTGTCTCCCGTCTCATAAGCATCGATCATACAAATTCCTGAGACACACAGTAACCATTCCCTCCAGGAATTCTTTACACATTGATTACCAACTTTGATGCCTCACAGAGAACAACCCACATTTCACGCCAAGGTTAGTAAATAAGGGCATCTCAACGTCCTACTGTGAAGAAGTGCTAAGCAAGAAAGCATTACCTCCAGAGTTGCGACCCAAACACCTGCATGACTGTGCATTCGTTATGCTTGCTAGAGGGGAGCCAATATGGTGGTCCGCAATCCAGCTGGGTGTCCAGAACTAAAATGTTAGGACCTCCCTCTCCACTATAATCAATCATGGGAACAGCGACTCTCCGCTCAGTATAATATTCAGGAAGCAAACATATTTTGCAAGTGTAAAACCCCTCCACCCCTTCTCCCCCCCTTGTCCCCCCCCTCTCCCCTTTTTATATATGTCCTTTTGAGAGTATATTGCTAGGTTCTGCCTCTAATCATTTTCATCCATGGTGCCTCCTGCAGCTCCCTGCAATTGTTCTGCATCGTTCTTGCGCGGCTGATTTGTGGAGTAGTCCCTTGATGCTTTCTGCAGGGATTTAGGATCTAGGAAAATCTTTGAAACGCCGTTCATTGTCACTCTGAGACGAGCAGGATAGAGCATAGCATAGTCGAGGTCTTGAGCACGTAATGCACGTTTCAAAGGAGCGAATTGTCTCTGCACTTCCTGAACCTTGGTGGTAAAGTCGGGGAATAGCGAGATGGTAGAACCCTCATACTGCAAGCTCCCTATTTCTCTGGCTTTTTTTAGGGCCGCATCTCTGTCCCTGTAGTTCAGGAGCATAGCAATAATCGGGCGCGGTGGTGCACCCGGTAGAGGCCTAGGGCCCAAGGAGCGGTGTGCACGCTCCATCACAAACATGGAGGAGAAAATTTCCTGGCCCAAGAGAGTCACTAAGAGGTTTTCAGTGGATAGCTCCATATTCCCTGTGGTGGTGGACTCCGGAAGGCCAGTAATGCGAATATTGCTCCTCCAGGACCTTGCTTCCAAGTCCTCTGCCTTGTCTTGCAGCTGTGTAAGAGCCTTGTTCAACTGCTTTTGAGCCACGTTGGTCTCCATGTGGGCTTCCTCTACTTCAGACACACGTCTCTCCGCCATATCTAGTCTTTCAGAGTGTTTATCAAGGCGTTCGGACATACGGTCCATGCGATAAACTAATGAGTCTATTTTCCCATCCATCGAACTTAGACTTTATTGCATAATAGCTAGGATTTGACGAAGGTCTGCAGGCACTTCTTCAGTCATATCACACTGTTCTAGGGGGGTCTGGGATTCACCCAGCTCACGGGTCCTTGTTTTACGCTGCTCAAATGGGAGCTTGGACTGGACCTTATCCACTTTCCCCATCGCTGGAGGGTCCACGCTGTCGACTGCCACTCAGACTGCCTCTGCCACAGGGGCGCACATAATAGGAACTTGCACCAAACCGGGCGAGGGCAGATCCAGCCAATTGAGAGTGTACCCCCCTCTCACTGTATCAAATTGCTCAGCGACCTGAATGACGAGGTGTGGAATGGGCAGAGCTGTGTCTCTTCATAGCATGCCCAGCACTACAGAGCCCACCAGACCAGCAACCCCGCAAGCAGTAACAGCCTCCAAATTGGTATCTCTAGCACGAAGGGCCACTGCGAGGGGGGAGGAGAAAGGAAGAACTTCCCCCAAGGGCCTACAAGAATAACTGCCTCCTGCCCAGGGCGCTCGATTATCTTAGGCGACGTGCCACACACCACAGTGGCCAGAGTTAATTTGAGCACCAACTTGCCCATCAGTAGTGCAGATGTAGGCATGGCACCTCAAAACTGGGGCTTGTCTCTCATAGGCCACCTCTAGGCCTCTCCCACCGCCGAATCAGGTTTCATGTCACTGCCGCCCACCACAGCAGTCCGTTCCACCGGGGGGCCACAGCCAGGGCAGCCTCATTCCCTCCTCCGGCCGCCCATGTCCCACGTCGCCAGGGAAGACGCTGGGCTGCTAGAAGGCCGCTCCATGGCATCCGGCAGACTCTCTGCGCCGCTACTGCGGGCTACGGCCATGCCCCATGTCAGGCATCCAGGAGACTGGCACGGAACGGTCATGGGCCACAAGCGCCCCAGGCAGCACCCGCTCTCCCCCCAGCAGCCAGCCAGGGAACCGAGGGCGCCCCCACTGAAGAGCCGTTCCCAGGGAGCACGCCTCACTCCGCAGGTGGCCCCAAGGGCGGACAGTACAGCTCCATTCTTCACTGCGGGAATAATGGGGTCTCCGCTCCGCCTTCCAGGCCATCCGCGGTATGAATCGATGCAGGAGCGCCTCCGAGGTACACGCTGTGCAGATCAGTGTGGAGCAGTCAGTAAAATGCCAGGATAATTACGGATGGAATCGGTGGCTTAGAGGAGCTCCGTTACTACGCGGCCATCTTGCGA
The DNA here is from genome assembly GCA_963921515.1 of Calotriton arnoldi. Taxonomy (NCBI): domain Eukaryota; kingdom Metazoa; phylum Chordata; class Amphibia; order Caudata; family Salamandridae; genus Calotriton; species Calotriton arnoldi. Next base: position 1,666,162 of record CAWUFW010003117.1, read on the forward strand.
GCCGGCAAGCTCCGCCCCCTACAGACAGCACATTTTTAATTGAAATGACCACTACATTTGCTAGTAAAACTGTATATAGCTCATAAGGGTTTCAGCAACTAATTATCATTTCACATCAGTAAGTAAATTGTCCTGATTTGTTTTGATCCTAATAAAAACATGTGTGTATCACACTTAAGAACAAAAAAAATGCTTAATGTATGCTTTCTTCTGCTCATTATTTTTTTAAATAATTATACAGACTATTTGAAGATATTTAAATGTTACTCTCACTTGCATTAAGAGAACGAAAAGTAAATACCATTCTCCATGTGCCAGGTCTGGTGACTTAATGGACCAATGCGTCCACTGTAGGGGCCTGTGTTTGACCTCATGGTCACAGGTTCAAATCCCGCTGGGTCCACTCAGTCTTTCATCCTTCTGAGGCTGATAAAATGACTATTCAGTTGGGTAACAATAAACATCTGTTATTCAGGGCCAAGATACCCTTCTGGGTGAACGTGCGCATTACAAATATATGTTATGTGTCATGTTATGTTAAACGAATAAGCAGCAATTTGTCTATAGACGTTTGACCTCTGTCTTTGAACACACAGCAAATGTGGAAAGGTAACATTTAAAGGCATCTTTATTGTTCATTCACCTTCTGAACTCCAACATACTTATTTCTGGGGGTGCTGCAGCACCCTAACTTCCAGTGCCTATGAATGTATATTATATGTATTAGTGTTTCCTCAGCCTTGTCACACAGTCTTCACAAAGTATTATCTGATGTTTTGAACTGGGGGTAAGCTATCCAGTCTTGGCAGAGTGATACTACCAAAGTAACTAAAAGGGCTATTTGACTGGCCTCCTGCTCTGAGCTACAGGGACAAAAAAAGCTCTAACCACCTTGATCTCGCACCTAAACCCGGCTGAAATGAGTCCTTCCCTCCAGCTGGCTCCTCATCAGTTCTGGACCCTTGGAAGTGGTGCTAAAGAGGCCCTAACAGCCCTAAACGGAAGTTCAGGACTTAAAAAATTTCCACCTAGAAAGTTACTTGAGAACTGACAGAAGCCTGGGTTTTAACTGCTCGCTGATTAGCCTGACTTTGCGGTAGCCACAGCAGCAAATCCTGTTCAGTGGCTCCTCTCGGAAGCGGTATGAGCCCCATCGGCAATCGCCTGCAGCTTTGCCCCGTAGGAGTTTTCAACTTCCTAAAACGTGACAAAGTCAGAATATAGAAATCTTCACCACAACTGTGTTCAGCAGCTCCCAGACTACACCTCCTCCTCAGACATTGCCAGCTGCCTTGCCCCACTGCATTTGACCTGTTCAGCCATTTTTCTTCAAAATGTCTTCTAAGTCTCAATGTAAGCCGAAACCGGGCCCAATCCGCAGCTTGTATCAGAACCACACTCCATTGTGGTTGGCCATTACTCTTTGCCCGGTCTTGTGCGACTAGATATTCATGGGTGGCGCTTTGATCTTTTAGGTGCAATTTTTCACTAAAAACTTTAAGAATTCATAAGTCCGGTTCAACTGATTGGATTTAATTTGTTTATGTGTCAAACTATTTATTACATTTTTCGCTATTTTATTCTAAATTGGTGTGGAATGTTTCTTGCATTGTGTTTTCACTTTACTACTGATTGTGTGCTTTATAAAAACCTACACTTTGCCTTCAAGTTAAGCCTGACTCCTTTTGTGCCAAGCTGTTAGTGGGTTAGGCACAGGTTGATTTAGTTACTTTTTGTGGTTCACCCTGACGGGGATTGTGGTTGTTGCTTGAGGAGGTTAACTTAACACCCACCTCAACCAAAATCCCAACTTCCTACTGCCCCTCACGCAAATTGGCCAACAAGGGGTCTTTTAAAAAACGTTTGATGCTTTCTTTACTCTAGTAATCTGAAGTTGTTTGTTACTCGAGATTGTCATCCTGCATATAAGGTGTTCACTAAAATTATTGTTTTTACTGTTTATTCACTTAGGTGATCATCTCATCAGTGTTCATGACCTACTATAAGTACGACCTCTACGAAGAGTACGTCAAAATGATGACCAACATAGTTATCTTGTGCATGATAATATGCATATCTTTATCTTTCTGGATAGTGTCTATCACTGCAAATACTTACAAAGGTAAGGGCGGCAATTAATTCCTTTTTTCTTGGAAAATATTTTCTTTTACTAGCTCTCAAATACCAAGACTAAATTAAAATGGGTGCAATTGCATTGAGTTTAAGATCATATAAAATCTCTTCTGAGCAGCAGCATAATTGGCTCAACAGTAATGTTGACAAAGTTTGCGATCTGTTTTCAAAGACTAAATAAAGGCTGACTTGGCCTGCCTTTTTAACTCTAAAACCTTCCTCTCCCCGTGCGGTATCACCAGTAAATTGCATTCTTGTTGAATATTTATATTTAGCTCTTGTGACAAAGCATAGGCTTGTTTAATAACACTAAAATTCAATGTATTTTTTTAAGTCATAAGCTCATGAGTAAGTTCTAAGCAGCGTCCAATCATAATTCTTTTTAAAAAGATATTATACATAAATACAACCTCATAGAGCCAACCATTTGTTGTCATAGAATTTAATTAAGGAATTGTATCTACACGTAAATAATGAAATGTCATGCTAGGCTTATATACAACGTAATTATAAAACTATTTATAAAAAATATACATAAAACAAATAATGGATAAAATGGGAATGGAATGGGGAGAGTTCACATTAAAACAATACATCCACTGATAAAATCAGTAATGATAAGTAATTTAAACCTGACCTTGTTTCTCCAAGTTCTTCTTTCTCTAAGCATATGTTCACTCATATTTCGATAACAGCAAATTAACTAAACCAGGTGTATCCAATCTTCGTCTATATCAAGAGCTGCATCTGGTTGTTAAAAATCGAACTGAGCTCTTGATATAAAAATTGTTGAAGTAGTGACCACATCATTGACAATCACAGTACTGACCACACCTTGTAGGATTATTAGTAGACTTGCTCATCCAGATATGTCACAACATCTCCGTGATGGCAAAATATATCCAGAATATTGACTAATACAATACCATGCAGGTACATAACTAGATATGATTGATTTACCATTCTATACTCCACATCTATGTACCTTGAAGAGTTTTATAACTTCAAGATAAATAGATGTGAGGCTAAGTAAACAAAACTACACTTACCTCTATATACTTCTTTTCATGATATTGTGGTAGTTTATATTCTGGATACAATATATTGGTTGCACAAAATGTAAAATATAATATTGTAGAAAAACACCAACCACCCCGACACATAAGACAGGGTTACTAATGGTGCTGTCAGGAAATATTTTCAAATAATTAAATGCCTCCACATGCCTAATGAAATAACAGCAGTAAGTGCCCACTGGCACAAAGGAAATATTAACAGTTGTAAACCTCCACAGCTCGGAATGAACTATCATTCAAAGAGCAGATTAAATATGTTTTGGATTTTCAGTCAGTTTGTTTTTAAATACCAGCATGGCAGTTTCTGAAAATATGTGATTTTCTATATAATATTCACTTTCCATGGTGGGTTAGCACCCTCAAAGATAATCATGTCCTTTACTTGCAAAGTGACCTCCTTAAATATGGCTATAGTAGACCCTCTGAATTAGGTACTTTTCTGGATTGCACTTCAGGAAGCTACTTCCACAATACTGGCGAGCTACCCATTGGACACCCCTAAACTAAACTCTCTTTGTCCAGCGGAATTTTCAATGATTTCTAAATTCTGAGAACCTTCTTCTTCACTATCACCCAAAAACGGTACAGCAGTTGTTTCTGACCAAATTCGCTGGTCATGGTATTAAGTATATAATGTGTTAATGCAATAACCATCATTAGAATAACAGATGTTCCAGTTACCAAAGTCAAAATATCAAAAGCCTCTCTACAGGAGGATTTAGTTCCAACACATCCCCATAAGAAATAAGAAATGGAAAGTGTTTCCCCTTGTTTTACTACATCCCCCTGTTTTACTCAATGTTAATTTCACCATTCAAGCTAAAGTCCAATAAGGATGAAATGAAGCTCTTTGTTGAGTGAATATAAGGTTGCGATCTATGCCGCTATTAACTACTGACTTACAAATCCATTTACACCTTTTGTCTTCCTTTTTTCTCTTATTTGTTTCATCTCATCTATAGCTAAATCATTCATGGAAACCATTTTATTGATATCTCTGACAGCTATGAAATTCTCATAAATCACTTTATACCAGATTGATGCATTTTGAAAATCCTTACATTCAACCATTTTCCACGTAAGTAATTTGTTCTCTAGCAGAACTAACACCTAAGAATGCCTCACTATGCTCCAGCTAGCTTAGTTTTAGAACTGTACAAGGTCTCTGCTGCATGTTATGACTATGTAATATAGTAGGAAACATCTGTATTTAATTCGCAATTTACTTGCATTGATATTGACACTTAACAGGAACTGTGCATTTGTCTTCCATTCTATCTCATACCTCACTTGGTTAGAGTCTGACTCATTCCAAAGCCAAAAATGGAATTTCTTTATTTAGTAAACACTTCCTTAATGACTGCCTCCGACCGCAGTACTGTTTAATTGCTGTGCCAGGGCCTACATAATGTTAACATCATATAGTGTGTTATGTAAGTACTATAGCATTTAGGAAATAAAAACAACGCTTTATAATAAGTACCAGAGTTCAGTAAATCTTAACATGGAGCTTCCTAACTTCAAAAATATTGGATTTCTTCCAACTTTGACTTTTGAGCATTATATGATCATATTTGGTTCTGAACTACTAATGTTCTAAATGCCCATTTATTAAAAAAACGCCAAACTGTGTATCTTAGCCATTTTTCCAAACTATACATATTGTAAAGTGAGTAGTGCATAGCTTTCTCCTTTGCAATGGTTTCTGTTTTAATTGTTGGGCTGTACTTAAAGAAACTGATAAACTGCAACATAGCTTCACTAATGACTCATGTATCTGCCACCCATTAGTGAGCCACATGACTTGAGTCAATTTGGACTGCAAAGTTTTAGTGCTTTTATTGTTGAAGTTCTTTGCACATTTATCTGTGATCCCATATTGCTTTTGGATGTAACCACTGGCGTAGCAATTTAGTACTTTATATTGTATTGGAATGCTAGATAAACAAACATTTGCAATGCAATAGGTCACGCATTTGCGCGAGTTTGAGCTTTTGGCATTGTAAATGACAATGCCTTTTATTTATGTTTTGGTTTTTAAAACATAAATAAAAGGCATTGTCATTTACAATGCTAATAGCTTAAACTCTCGCAAATGCGAGACCTATTGCATTGCAAATGCTTATTATCATTCCATATACACAAAGTCCTGAACAAAACTTTGGGGCAGATTTACAAGCCCCTTGCAACACTTTAGCACCCCCGTTGTGTCACTTTTGTGATGCAGCGGTGGCGTAAAAAATGCGACAATTTACAACGTGGCGCTTCTAGGGAGATGCGTCACGTTGTAAAGCCCTGCGTCACATTATACCTGTGTCAGGTATAATGTATGCAGGGTGGGCGTTCCCACGCAGGAAAGCCTCGTAAAGTGACGCAGTGAAAGCTACAAGATTTCACTGCGTCACTTCTTGGACGCCACTGCGTCAAAACCTTACGCCTGCTTGAAGCAGGCGTAAGGAGTGACGCAGTGTAGTGGGAATAGGCCTCAAAATCCATTGCTGGAGCTGCGTCGTGCTTGTGACACGACTCCAGCAATGCGTGACTTTTGCCCCAACAGATGCGTCAGAATTTCTGACGCATCTGTCAATCCTTGCGCCATGGTGCGCCGTATTGTAAATACGGCGCATCCATTGTGGCGCAAGGGTTTCTCAGGGTGGCGCTGGGAAAGTGACTCATCTCTACAGATGTGTCACTTTCTTGTAAATCTGCCCCCTTGCCCTTATTGTGAAATGTTTAATTAATTTCATGTGTAAGAAGAAAAACAGATACCATTGAAGAAATGTAAACAGAAACATGCCTTGATGATAATTGTACAAAATGTAATTATTATACATTCTTTGGATATTTCTGAACAAAGGTAAAACCTACAGACAAGGGGCATTCTTTAGGTTTTCCACTCTTTTGTCAAAAAGACGCGAGTGGGTCACTCTGAGCCTTGAGGGATCACTGCAATACTACTGGAAAGGACAAGGAATACTTTGATTTAGTTTTCTTACGGACTTCACACAAAGAGTTCCAAAAAGCTGTATCTGTTAAAGTCTCTAAAAGAGCTGAAAATGTCTGTCGGGCAGACAATATAATGCTGTAAGTTCAACCATCTCAGCAGCAATGGATTTCCATAATTCATTTCATCATAAAGCTACGATTTTATGGAATTGCCAAGCAGCTATTTGGTGTGCAGTAATGCTCTAGGAAGACAGATAATGAGAAATATTATCGCAGTTGCTCAGATTTCGCACTTTTTTAAGAGAGTAGGAATTGTTGAGGCAATGTATGAAAACGGAACTGTGGAGTTGCAGCTAGAAGATTTAAGGTTACATTTAGAAACTCATGTACAAATAATTATTCATATAAAATGCACGATTTTTTTATTTAAATTTTTAGCAGCCACGATCTTTTTTCATTGCTTTTTATACCTCAGCTATCATCAGGGTATCCAGATAAATAAACTCTCTCATTTGTTAACCATTTGTGTTATTTTTCAGCTTTCAGCATTCTCCTCTTTTCTTCATTGTCTCTCTTCATCCCTGGTACTCTCAATTTTGCCTAACATGTCCACACATCCTTCATAACATTCATGCTTTCCTAAAGTCTACCTCATCTTAGCTTTCCGACTTTCTGAGTCTCTGCCTCGTCCCTCTAAAGGTCCAGTCAATTCAATACATGTGTTCCTTACTTCTACGGGCTGAGAGTGTCTTCCAGACCGCTCCAAAATACCTTCCACCCCAAAATATCTTCCACAGTTCGTCCTCACATCGCGCAGTCACCGTTTCTCTCGGCAATTTTATCTCATCTGCATTCAAAGGAGAACCACTATTTAAAGCCAAAATATGCCTCACATGAGCACAGCATATTGTATATTTTTTCAGTATAATGTTGCCCCATTAACACACAAAATATTCTCAATGATAACTCAAAAAGCTCCTTGATGTAGTCACAAAATGTACTGTATTTTGAGGCAAATGGCTTCTCTGATTTTCCCCAACGTGACTCTGCCGTGCATTGTAGGAATGGTAGTATTCATACTATGCACTGGCCTTTTCTGGATGACTCTCTGCTGTGCCTCATGCATTCAACATCATGGACTAACTGAAGGTGCGTTATGTGATTTCTTTGCTTCCTATTACAGTACATTGTCGTTCTTGTCTGTAGGTGGAGCCCGAGAGTGCCCCCACTCTTCCTGGAGGGTGCCTACTGCTCCTCAACTGAAAATGGATAGAGAGGCAGTTGACGGGGGCTGACTTTGAATCAATGAGCAGGTCTTTTTATCTTTACATTCTTTACATTGAGTACCAACCTCCCTCATATACATTATTTGCAGGACCACTTAAGTATGATCTATCACGTTCCTCGCATGTATGTTGTATGGTTCTGCATAGTCTTGTGATGATTCCATCTTAAGTGACCCCAGTGGAGGTTGGCTACTTGCACGCTTTTGGGTGACTGTGGAATCCTCCATTTCCTTGTGCCACGCTGAGGTTGTTCCAAGTTCGTCCCATGAGTGACAGGGCTGCTTCCCATTACAACCACTTCTTTAGCATCAGTAGTTCATTCTGTTCAGGTTCTTTCTTAGCAACATCCATCTTTTTTTAGGTGCTGTTCCCACAGGACCCGAGTACTATATTGTCCACTTGGCTTCCAATGACACACTGATTTGTGGCAAACTGTGCATTCTGCAAGGTGGAACTAATCAGGCCTAAGTGTACAGAAGTCCCAAAATGGGTAGGAAATATTCTGTACAGAACACTAGGCAGAAGTTGTGGTGGACCTTGGCTGGGTTTGTTTTTCTTTAGGGCAGGGTATGACTGTGGTAGAGGTTGTTTGGGCTGGTGTTTGGATATTTAAAATATGGAAGCAGGAGCTGGTGGTACTAGAGCAGGATGAACAAATGTGACCAGCATTTACTTAATGGACATCACTGGTTCACTGCATTGCTATCTAGGCTTTTTGGAACTGTCCTTTTGCCCTGGGTCCATCAGAGTGTGACCAGCCTGCCCCTTATCTAGTCTGTTCTTTTCTTTTTCAGGACATGAGGTCCAGATATCTATATATTTAAGTCTTCGAAAACCATGTCATACTTTTTTTCTAATGCTAGTTTCTCTAAAACTACTGGCCAGATTGACACCGAAACAAGAAAAATCACACTTCTGCGAATATTTCTAGTTTCATGCTAAGTTTGGTGTAATTCCTTTCAGCATTTCTGTAATATAGGGAAGCACAAATTGTTTTGGTTGTTAAAATTCAATACATGCTTTATTTGACCCTCCTTTTCTGCTCCAAGGGTGTGATAGCACTAACGAAGATATGATTAGGAGAGAGTTTGATGAATCTGTACAAACCCTTTAAAAAAAGTACAACCGCTTTTGGGTTCTAAACCGCATGGTTCTTGCTGATCCATTAAGTGTCAGCCATAAAAATAAGGGGGAGGCGGCTTCCAAAAGTGCCAATTCCTATTTTGATTCCAATGGGATTCTCTGCTTATGGATCAAAAAAAAAAACAGCTGAGCAGAATTACACCAGATAAAGAGGATTTGTGGATCCAGTTAAAATAATAAACGCACACCCTTGAATCCTGTTATCCATTGCAGATTCATGAATCTGGATGCAGATTTGCTAATTCACTGCATTCTGATTGGCTGACTCATAGGAAAATGTCTGTGGCTACTGCCATTACTCAATACGTTTACCAAACACTGTCCTAGGAGAATTGGACAGAAAAAGGGCCTAAGGGGGCACAGGGAGTACACCCTGATCCCCGGACTCTTGTAGGAACCCCTCAAACTAAAATTAAAACATTTTAAATAAAATTGTGACTCCTGGGCTGGGCTCTCAGAAGCCATGAATCCAACATAGGATCTGTGAATCCTGCAACAGAATAAAAATGTATTTAGGGCACTATTGCTATGTTTGGCCTACAGGCAAATATGGGAGTTACCCTCGCGTGTCGGGGTGAGAGTAGGCTGCTAACCCAGCAGTGCATGGTGGAAGGCCTTGCGCTGCAGGTGTGTGCCCCTCGCCATGTATAACAGGAGCTGGCCATCTGCCGAGGGTTGGGTCCAGGGCTTGTCATGCCCTGTGCAGAGAGTTGGAGTAGCCCCTGAATGAAGGCCATTCCCTGCAGCCAACTCTGCTGCACATGGTCAAAGGCTGAGCATGCACATCAGTGGTTGGAAGCCTGCATAGTGCTGGGTGCAAAGCCTGGCTGGAGTTAAAGTATGCAGCACACACTGCACACTATAACCCACTTCACTGCTATAGTTTCCTGTTGGTAAACACTCTTTTTTTTCACAGGTGGGTTAGATAAAAGGGTTTACTGAGCATGGCTGGGTCTCGTGTTATGGCGTGCGTTTTGTGTTGCATACAATATATTTGTACTTTGATGTTTTGTGTTAAGTGAACAGTAACTAACCTGTAAATGTGTTCGATGCATTTCAGCCTTTTTATTTTTTTAATGATATACTGCATTCACCTGCAATGTACCCATTCTGCACTTTGCTGAGTCTGTTAACGCAGGGCTTGAATTTCAATCAGGCTGTGCATCTTACTGGGGCTTGTGCCCAAACATAACTATGTTAGCACTGCCCTTTTAAATATTCGAGAAATTGCTCAAGCTCACCATTTTGAAATTCACAAATTACTTTAAATTTGTGAATTCAACAAAATGATGACTGTTTTCCAAACACAAAATGTCCTAGCATTTTTGCAAATAGATAGAAATTCATGAATTTAGCATTCTGAAAACAATTGGTCCTGCCTCCCCACTCTGTCTCTGAAAATAGTTCCAAGCGCAATTAAAACACTTCACCAGACAATAACACACATTGAAAAATTGAAAAATGATACAACTTGTAAATTTACAATTTAGCAATTTTACCTGGCAATGTATACAAAAATATTAATAACTTATCACCCAACCAGTACCATTTTTAACTTTAATTTCTTAAAACAACTAGACCTGGTTATACCAAACCACAAAAGTATGATTTATTAGTAAAGTTATACATTCATGCCAAGCTTGGTGTAATTTCTTACTGCAGTTTTCGCTGTAGAAGTGAGTTAATTTCCAATCAATCAGTACATTTGTAAAGCTCTTCTTGTCACCCCTGCTGGTATCCAGCAGCCGACAAGGTTCAGTTTATTAGCAGAATAGCCAGGTCTTCAGGGACTTTCGGAACTCTGAAAGAGATGGGGAGGTCAGTCGATGAAAGAGTAGCTCGTTCCATGTATTCGCTGCTAGGTACAAGAAGGAGTGACCTCTGCATCTGCTGTGTCAGATGGGGATAGGATTGGAGAAAGGGACACGGAGCAGAGGTGTCTGGTGAGCTGATGAAAGTTCAGGCCGTGGTTCAAGTAGGCGGGTCTGCAGTTGTGTAGATCCTGTATGCATGGTCAGGATCTTGAACTGGCATCTTTTCTGTACAGGGAACCAGTGGAGTTCCCTGAGGTAGGGGGTGATGTGGGTTAATCTAGGGAGATCCAAGACAAATCTAGTTGCAGTGTTCTATATGGTCTGTAGTGGTCAGAGGAGGTGAGCTACGACCCTTGCGTAGAAAGCGTTGTCGTAGTTTAGTCGACTGGAGATGAGGGCCTGGGTGATGGGGCATCTTGAGCTTTGGGGTATCAAATAGGAGGCAAAATAAAAAACACATTTTTATTGCCTCCACTATAAAGTTTTTTCCACTGCACAGATGTGCAAATGAAATGGAATGTTGTATTTTACCTGGTCACGCTAAGTGAGCTGCAATGTTTGAGCATTTCTGTCCACTGTAAATCAAGTTATAAGCAAATCAGGAAATGTTTTTCAAACTAAAGTTGTCCTGAAATCATATATATATATATATATATATATATATATATATATATATATATATATATATATATATATATTATCTACTGGCGGTCGCCAGTAGATAGTTATAGTTACAACCTATTATCCATAGGAAATCCGCGACATTCTATTTGAAATAACTCTCTTGCCGGTTGACGTATCTTCGCAAAATTTTCAAACTTTGTGGCCCGCTCCGGTCCGCTCCTACCCTGAAAGTCTCGGGGGATTCGTCAAGCGGGGGCCGAGAAAAAGGGGGTCCCAAAACGCGTTTTCCCCATGCAATTTTCCATAGGAAACTTTAGACACGGCTACAGCCCGAACTGCTGAACGGAATTACACCAAATTTGGCAAAGAGGTAGTTCTTGGTTCAGAAAGAACCCTTTTTGTTAAATGGTGTAAATCCGTTCAGTAGTTGCTGAGAAAATCAAAAGAAAAAAGATAGGTATATCTAGGGCCGCGGATCCTCCCGAGCACGAGCTTTATGTTAATTGGCTGTCAACACTCCAAATCAGGAAGTGTATTTTTAAAAATCGGCAGGATGCGCTCAGGGAGCGCGAACCCTGCCGAAAAAAAAATCGAGCGCGGTCTCCGCGCTCGATGCTGACTGGCCCCGGGTGGGCCAAGTCCCGGGGGCATGCTGGGGGGGTTAATTTTATGTGTGGGGGGCCTCTAAGGGCCCCCAAGCCCCGAGGACCACCACCCCCGGGGCTTTATGGATAATGGTGCGGGAGGGCTCTGAGCCTTCCCGCAGCCCCGGGACCACCACCTCCCGGGGCTTCTTTTTATATTTGAAAAACCTGTGTGGGGGCTCCAGCCCCCACATGCCCCGAGGACCACCACCTCCCGGGGCACTAAGAAAAATGAAAATGGGGGTCCGTTTGGACCCCAAGCCCCGAGGACCACCACCTCCCGGGGCTTTCTCGATGTAGGGAGGGGGCCGCGCGGCCCCCTCCTGGATCCCTTGATGGCCCTGGGGACCGCCACCCCCAGGGCCGGCTCCTGCAGTGTCCCGGGGTGCCTACCCCGGGACACTGCTGTTTGCAATGACAGGACGGGAGCCTCGCGGCTCCCGTCCTGTCATTGCAAACTTGCTTTGGATATTGGAAGAGAGAGCAGGAAACCTGCTCTCTCTTCCAATATCCAAAGCCGATTGCTTTCCACATGGGGAGCTGCATCTTAGCAGCTCCCATGTGTGAAGCAATGCCGGCTCCCGTAGGACACGGGGAGCCGGCGGGACTGTGGGGGATTGGGGACCCCCACAGTCCCCAACGAGAGGCCAGGCCCCGGGGATGGGGTCCCCGGGGCCATAAGTGGCCACGCAGCCCCCTCCCCAAAGTAACAAAAAGTTAAAAAAAAAAAAAAGTGCAAGGCCGGCCCCGGGGATGGGGTCCCCGGGGCCTTAAATGGCCTGAGGAGGGGAGCCACGCAGCCCCCCTCCAAATAAAAACAAAAAGAGGCCATGCCCCGGGGATGAGGTCCCCGGGGCCAATACAGGCCCAGGGAAGGGGGCCACGCGGCACCCTTCCGTTTTTTTTTTAATTTTAATTTAAAGAAAGGGTAAGGCCCTGGGGGATGGGGTCCCCAGGGCCTAAAAATAGGAAAAAGGAAGGGGGGCCACACGGCCCCCCTTCAGGGGGGGAAAAAAACAAAAAAAACAAAAAACGATCAGGCCCGCAGGCCCCGCCCCCTTCCTTCACCACTCTGCAAACGCGCCCCCTGGCGCGTTTGCAGAGGGGAACGATTCCCCTTGAATACTGGGGGTCCCTGGGGGCCAACTAGCCCACCAGGAACCTCCAGTATGCGCCAGAGGCTGCCTTGCAGAGAGGTGTACAGAGGCCACGCCCTTTTACACCTCTCTGCAACGCAGCTCTGTGGCGCTTTTGGAGGAACATGGTGGGCTAGTTGGACTCCAGGGACCCTCAGGATTCAAGGGAGTTAATCCCCGACTTAAAACGCACCACGGGCGCGTTTGCACAGTAGTGAAGGGAGGGGGCGGGGCTTCAGGTGACATGTGTGCAAACAGGCCCCGTGGCGCGTTTTAAGATGGGGAATTAAATCCTCTTCAATCCTGAGGGTCCCTGGGGGCCAACTAGCCCAACAGGTACGTCCAGAAAGCGCCACAGAGCTGCGTTGCAGAGAGGTGTAAAAGGGGTGTGGCCTCTGTACATGTCCCTGCAACGCAGCCCCTGGCGCATACTGGAGGTTTCTGGTGGGCTAGTTGGCCCGTAGGGACCCTCATGATTCAAGGGGACTTAATCCCCCAACTTAAAACGCGCCACGGGGCGCGTTTGCACAGATGTCACCTCAGGCCCCGCCCCTCCCTTCACCATTGTGCAAATATTCCTCTAAAATCAGCCGAAATACGAATTCCGATTTACTCACCTGTTATCAGGAGAGACCTCAGTGCTGCATCTTTCAGCCCAGTACTGATCCTCAAAAGTAATTTTAACCGTACTTACCGGTAACTTGAATTTCCTTCATAGGCTAACATTGACTGGTTTCACTTGGAAATTCTTCTAAGTGTGGAGTTTTGTAACTTTAAAATATTCCTCTAAAATCAGCCGAAATACGAATTCCGATTTACTCACCTGTTATCAGGAGAGACCTCAGTGCTGCATCTTTCAGCCCAGTACTGGTCCTGAAAAGTAATTTTAACCGTACTTACCAGTAACTTGAATTTCCTTCCATAGGCTAACATTGACTGGTTTCACTTGGAAATTCTTCTAAGTGTGGAGTTTTGGAACTTTAAAATATTCCTCTAAAATCAGCCGAAATACGAATTCCGATTTACTCACCTGTTATCAGGAGAGACCTCAGTGCTGCATCTTTCAGCCCAGTACTGATCCTCAAAAGTAATTTTAACTGTACTTACCAGTAACTTGAATTTCCTTCCATAGGATATCATTGCCTGCTTTTTGCTGAAAAAGTTTCTAAGTGTTTATTTTTGAAACATACAAATATTCCTCTAAAATCAGCCGAAATCCGAATTCTGATTTACTCACCTGTTATCAGGAGAGACCTCAGTGCTGCATCTTTCAGCCCAGTACTGGTCCTGAAAAGTAATTTTAACCGTACTTACCGGTAACTTGAATTTCCTTCATAGGCTAACATTGACTGGTTTCACTTGGAAATTCTTCTAAGTGTGGAGTTTTGGAACTTTAAAATATTCCTCTAAAATCAGCCGAAATACGAATTCCGATTTACTCACCTGTTATCAGGAGAGACCTCAGTGCTGCATCTTTCAGCCCAGTACTGATCCTCAAAAGTAATTTTAACCGTACTTACCAGTAACTTGAATTTCCTTCCATAGGATATCATTGCCTGCTTTTTGCTGAAAAAGTTTCTAAGTGTTGATTTTTGAAACATACAAATATTCCTCTAAAATCAGCCGAAATCCGAATTCCGATTTACTCACCTGTTATCAGGAGAGACCTCAGTGCTGCATCTTTCAGCCCAGTACTGATCCTCAAAAGTAATTTTAACCGTACTTACCGGTAACTTGAATTTCCTTCATAGGCTAACATTGACTAGTTTCACTTGGAAATTCTTCTAAGTGTGGAGTTTTGGAACTTTAAAATATTCCTCTAAAATCAGCCGAAATACGAATTCCGATTTACTCACCTGTTATCAGGAGAGACCTCAGTGCTGCATCTTTCAGCCCAGTACTGGTCCTGAAAAGTAATTTTAACCGTACTTACCGGTAACTTGAATTTCCTTCATAGGCTAACATTGACTGGTTTCACTTGGAAATTCTTCTAAGTGTGGAGTTTTGGAACTTTAAAATATTCCTCTAAAATCAGCCGAAATACGAATTCCGATTTACTCACCTGTTATCAGGAGAGACCTCAGTGCTGCATCTTTCAGCCCAGTACTGATCCTCAAAAGTAATTTTAACCGTACTTACCGGTAACTTGAATTTCCTTCATAGGCTAACATTGACTGGTTTCACTTGGAAATTCTTCTAAGTGTGGAGTTTTGGAACTTTAAAATATTCCTCTAAAATCAGCCGAAATACGAATTCCGATTTACTCACCTGTTATCAGGAGAGAACCCAGTGCTGCATCTTTTAGCCCAGTACTGATCATCAAAAGTAATTTTAACCGTACTTACCAGTAACTTGAATTTCCTTCCATAGGATATCATTGCCTGCTTTTTGCTGAAAAAGTTTCTAAGTGTTGATTTTTGAAACATACAAATATTCCTCTAAAATCAGCCGAAATCCGAATTCTGATTTACTCACCTGTTATCAGGAGAGACCTCAGTGCTGCATCTTTCAGCCCAGTACTGGTCCTGAAAAGTAATTTTGACCGTACTTACCAGTAACTTGAATTTCCTTCCATAGGCTAACATTGACTGGTTTCACTTGGAAATTCTTCTAAGTGTGGAGTTTTGGAACTTTAAAATAGTCCTCTAAAATCAGCCGAAATACGAATTCCGATTTACTCACCTGTTATCAGGAGAGACCTCAGTGCTGCATCTTTCAGCCCAGTACTGGTCCTGAAAAGTAATTTTAACCGTACTTACCAGTAACTTGAATTTCCTTCCATAGGCTAACATTGACTGGTTTCACTTGGAAATTCTTCTAAGTGTGGAGTTTTGGAACTTTAAAATATTCCTCTAAAATCAGCCGAAATACGAATTCCGATTTACTCACCTGTTATCAGGAGAGACCTCAGTGCTGCATCTTTCAGCCCAGTACTGATCCTCAAAAGTAATTTTAACTGTACTTACCAGTAACTTGAATTTCCTTCCATAGGATATCATTGCCTGCTTTTTGCTGAAAAAGTTTCTAAGTGTTTATTTTTGAAACATACAAATATTCCTCTAAAATCAGCCGAAATCCGAATTCTGATTTACTCACCTGTTATCAGGAGAGACCTCAGTGCTGCATCTTTCAGCCCAGTACTGGTCCTGAAAAGTAATTTTAACCGTACTTACCGGTAACTTGAATTTCCTTCATAGGCTAACATTGACTGGTTTCACTTGGAAATTCTTCTAAGTGTGGAGTTTTGGAACTTTAAAATATTCCTCTAAAATCAGCCGAAATACGAATTCCGATTTACTCACCTGTTATCAGGAGAGACCTCAGTGCTGCATCTTTCAGCCCAGTACTGATCCTCAAAAGTAATTTTAACCGTACTTACCAGTAACTTGAATTTCCTTCCATAGGATATCATTGCCTGCTTTTTGCTGAAAAAGTTTCTAAGTGTTGATTTTTGAAACATACAAATATTCCTCTAAAATCAGCCGAAATCCGAATTCCGATTTACTCACCTGTTATCAGGAGAGACCTCAGTGCTGCATCTTTCAGCCCAGTACTGATCCTCAAAAGTAATTTTAACCGTACTTACCGGTAACTTGAATTTCCTTCATAGGCTAACATTGACTAGTTTCACTTGGAAATTCTTCTAAGTGTGGAGTTTTGGAACTTTAAAATATTCCTCTAAAATCAGCCGAAATACGAATTCCGATTTACTCACCTGTTATCAGGAGAGACCTCAGTGCTGCATCTTTCAGCCCAGTACTGGTCCTGAAAAGTAATTTTAACCGTACTTACCGGTAACTTGAATTTCCTTCATAGGCTAACATTGACTGGTTTCACTTGGAAATTCTTCTAAGTGTGGAGTTTTGGAACTTTAAAATATTCCTCTAAAATCAGCCGAAATACGAATTCCGATTTACTCACCTGTTATCAGGAGAGACCTCAGTGCTGCATCTTTCAGCCCAGTACTGATCCTCAAAAGTAATTTTAACCGTACTTACCGGTAACTTGAATTTCCTTCATAGGCTAACATTGACTGGTTTCACTTGGAAATTCTTCTAAGTGTGGAGTTTTGGAACTTTAAAATATTCCTCTAAAATCAGCCGAAATACGAATTCCGATTTACTCACCTGTTATCAGGAGAGAACCCAGTGCTGCATCTTTTAGCCCAGTACTGATCATCAAAAGTAATTTTAACCGTACTTACCAGTAACTTGAATTTCCTTCCATAGGATATCATTGCCTGCTTTTTGCTGAAAAAGTTTCTAAGTGTTGATTTTTGAAACATACAAATATTCCTCTAAAATCAGCCGAAATCCGAATTCTGATTTACTCACCTGTTATCAGGAGAGACCTCAGTGCTGCATCTTTCAGCCCAGTACTGGTCCTGAAAAGTAATTTTGACCGTACTTACCAGTAACTTGAATTTCCTTCCATAGGCTAACATTGACTGGTTTCACTTGGAAATTCTTCTAAGTGTGGAGTTTTGGAACTTTAAAATAGTCCTCTAAAATCAGCCGAAATACGAATTCCGATTTACTCACCTGTTATCAGGAGAGACCTCAGTGCTGCATCTTTCAGCCCAGTACTGAGCCTCAAAAGTAATTTTAACCGTACTTACCAGTAACTTGAATTTCCTTCCATAGGAATCCATTGTCTGGTTTTCAGCAGAAAAGTTTCAAAGTGTCGATTTTCACAAACTACAAATATTCCTAAAAAATCGCCTGTATGACTTAAACGCATTCTTTCAACTGTTTACAGGAGATGCACCTGTGCTGGATCCAGGATCCAACACTGAGTAAGAAAAAGTAACGATAACAGTTTTTAACTTCTAAGTGAATTTCCTTCCATAGGATAACATTGGTGATTCTATGAGAAAAGTTTCTAAGTGTGAACTTTTAAAGTACAATAATATTCCTTAAAAATCACGACTGTAACCAAAACGCTTTTACTCAACTGTTTACAGGAGATGTCCCAGGACTGAATCTAGGATCCAGTAATGTGGTTAGAAAAGTAATCCATAAAGTAACTAATTGCATTTAACTAGAAATTCACATTGAGCTGAATGTTGCATTGTGTTTGAAAATGTGTTGCCCATTGCAACAACTGTAACTACTGTACTTAAAAGTCTATTGCCTGTGTGCAAAGTAATTAAACTAAAGTAATTCATTCTGAGAAAGTATTTTTTGTAATGTAATGTATAATGTAATTACAATGTAATTTAAAAAATAAAATATGTAAAAAAAAATTGTTTCTAAAAAATTTGGAAATCAGTATGAAAAAAATGTATATAACAATTAATACATTTAAAAATTGTCATTTACAAAACCTTTGAAATTCACTGAAAAAACTGTAGGTTTCAGACATGTTATAGTTACAAATTAGCATTTAAAAAACCTATGAAATTCACTGAAAAAACCATAGGTTTCAGGGACGTTATAGTTACAAATTAGCATTTAAAAAACCTTTGAAATTCACTGAAAAAACCATAGGTTTTAGGGACAGTTATAGTTAGTTGGACATTGCACTCGTACAAAACCCGTGAAATTCCCCGTTATAGTTAGTCCAGCTAACTATAACTCGCGCCCCACAATGCACTGCTGATGACGTCACATATTACATCACTCATGACATGGTCAGTGACATCACTGATGACATCACTGATGACATCTCAAATGACATCACTGATGACATCATCCACGTGATAATCTGATGCACCTCCTCACACTCTAATATAACCTTTGATACACCCACTCTAAATTACAGACTGCCATTCGCAAAACCATAGACACTCCAACACCAATAACTACATGCCCACTCACTGATTCTTAGGTCTACGCACACATCCACTCACTCACCCGTACAGTCACTCATACTTACGGTCACTCAGTACAGGACTATCATATGCACTCATACTCCTATATAGACACTCAAACACCGCCACTCATCCATAGAGGTACTCACACACCTAGTCAGTCATGCAAATAATTAAACACACTACCATTTACTCACCTATACAGTTATACACACACCAGCTCACTTACTCATACAAATAGTAGCACATTCTTACGCTCTTATACAATCACTGATACAAGCACACACTCATCCATACAGCCACTATCACAATCACTCACTCTCGCTTATAGCTATTTATATACTCCAACACACATATATACTGCCTTTCACATATGTAGTTACTCACACATGTACCACTGGGACATACATTCACTCACTAACACACTCTTACACACACTTACCCACCCATACAGTCTATCACAGTTGCACTCTTGAAACCATCCACCCAGTGAATCACCCACTCACACATCTATGCACAGAGTTGCACACACCCCTCCCACACAAACACTCAGGCACCCATACAGATACTCAGACAAGCATTCAATAACTCATATAGACACTCATGTAGCTATTCACAAACACATGCAGCCAGTTACACAGCAACAGACAGACGGATACAGACATTCACCCAGTTTAGTCACTAACCCATGCATTCAGTAAGATACGTTAAATCACTCACTTATAGAGTCAGTCACGCACCTACTAAATCATCCATACAGACACTTACACACCCACTCATTCTTCAATACGTCTTTTCCTATATATATTAAAAATATTTAAACTTTACAGAAACACACAGTCACTGGATGATGTCATCAGTGATGTCATCAGTGATGTCATTTGAGATGTCATCAGTGATGTCATCAGTGATGTCACTGACCATGTCATGAGTGATGTAATATGTGACGTCATCAGCAGTGCATTGCGGGGCGCGAGTTATAGTTAGCTGGACTAACTGTAACGGGGGAATTTCACGGGTTTTGTACGAGTGCAATGTCCAACTAACTATAACTGTCCCTAAAACCTATGGTTTTTTCAGTGAATTTCAAAGGTTTTTAAATGCTAATTTGTAACTATAACGTCCCTGAAACCTATGGTTTTTTCAGTGAATATATATATATATATATATTATCTACTGGCGGTCGCCAGTAGATAGTTCTAGTTAGGACCCAGTTTCCATAGGAAACTCGTTTCTTGTTTTCTCAATATCTTTGGCGCCGGTTGACAACTTTTCGCGAAATTTTCAAAACTCGTAGCCCGCTCCGGTCAGCTCCTGTCTTGAAAGTTTCGGGGTGATTTGGCAGGCGGGGGCTGAGAAAAAAAGGGGGGTCCCAAAACGTGTTTTCTCCATGTTAATTCCCTTAGGAAACTTTAGACACGGCTACACCTTGAACTGCTGAACGGAATTACACCAAATTTGGCAAAAAGGTAGCCCTTGTTTCAGAAAGAGACCTTGTTTTTAAATGGAGTAAATCTGTTCAGTAGTTCCTGAGAAATTAAAACAATAGAGGTTGGAAAATCAATTTCCCATAGGAAACTTTAGACACGGTTACAGCTGAAACTGCTGAACGGAATTACACCAAATTTGGCAAAAAGGTAGCCCTTGGTTCAGAAAGAGACTTTTTTTTAAATGGTGTAAATCCGTTCAGTAGTTGCTGGGAAAATCAAAAAATAAAAGTTTCGATATATAGAGGCGCGGTGGATCCGCGCACCCTCCCGACCATGAGCATTATTCTAATTGGCTGTCAACACTCCAAACCAGGAAGTGTTGGCAGCCATCTTATGCCTCGGTAACCGAGGCACAAGAAAACAGGGAAAGAAAGGTGAAAAAAAAGAAAGGGGGCAGGGTAGAAACCCCTAACCCCTAGGCCTGCTCAGGGGGTCCCACAAGGACCCCCAGGGCCAAAAAAAGCATTTTAAAAAAAAAAAAAGTCGAGATTCGCGTACCCAGTGCGAATTTTGGCCGAAAATTTAACAAAAACGAAGCGCGGGATCCTGCGCTTCGTTGTTATTAGCCCCGGGTGGGCCAAGTCCCGGGGCATTCAATAATGTAATTGCGGGGGCCCAGGGAGGCCCCGTAGCCCGAGGACCGCCACCCCTGGGGCTTTCCATAAACATTTGGGGGGCACATGGCCCCCCCGCAGCCCCGGGGACCACCACCCCCCGGGGCTTTTTATTTTTAATGTGTTAGTGGCCTCCAAGGCCCCCTCAAGCCCGGGGACCGCCAGCCCCCGGGGCTTTTATTAAATCTAAGCATGGGGGCATACGGCCCCCCCGCTGCCCCGGGGACCACCACCCCCCGGGGCTTTTAAAAAAAAAAACATAGACCTGTGTGGGGGGGCTCGAGCCCCCCCCACATGCCCCGGGGACCGCCACCTCCCCGGGGCACTAATATTCAAATTCAGGGGTCCGTAACAGACCCCCGAGCCCCGGGGACCACCACCTCCCCGGGGCTGTGCAATAGGTGGGAGGGGGGCCGCGCAGCCCCCCTCCTGGAACCCTTGATGGCCCTGGGGACTGCCACCCCCCAGGGCCGGCTCCTGCAGTGTCCCGGGGTGCCCACCCCCGGGACACTGCTGTTTGCAATGACAGGGCGGGAGCCGTGCAGCTCCCACCCTGTCATTGCAAACTACTTTGCTTCATTGAAGCGAGAGCAGGGAAACCTGCTCTCGCTTCAATGAAGCAAAGCAGATTGCTTTTCCACACGGGGAGCTGCATGTTAGCAGCTCCCCGTGTGGAAAAGCAATGCCGGCTCCTGCAGGACTCGGGGAGCCGGCGGGACCGTGGGGGCATTGGGGCTCCCCCCACGGTTCCCAACGGATAGGGCCTGCCGTGACTACTAGTTAAAGAAGCATATTTCTGCACCTCTGACTTAGAGGTAGTTTTAATCCCCCTGCCCTATTATGTACTAGGGCCTTACAGAGGAGGTCATGCTAATCACAGTGGTACCCCAACGCATAGTGTTCCCTAGTGTATGTAGGTGTTTTCACTGTATTCTAAGTGTCTTTTAGCATAGCACTGGCTCTAGGCCTGGTTAGTCAGACTCAGTTACCACCAGTACCCGGCTGAAAAAGTTGTGGGCACAGGATGATTTTGCAACAAGGCCTCTTTCTGCTCCTCTGTTGGTTCTTTCTGCACATGTCTTGCTTCTTCCTGCACTTTTGTTTGTCTTTGTGGACTTCTGTTGCTTCTTTCTGCATTTCTTTTGCTTCTTTCTGTGCGTTTTTTCTTCTTTCTTCACATGTCCTACCTCTGTAGGCATAGTTAGAAACTAGCATTTAAAAAACCTTTGAAATTCACTTAAAAAACCATAGGTTTCAGGCACGTTATAGTTAGATATTAGCATTTAAAAAACCTTTGAAATTCACTGAAAAAACCATAGGTTTCAGGCATGTTATAGTTAGAAATTAGCATTTAAAAAACCTTTGAAATTCATTGAAAAAACCATAGGTTTCAGGCACGTTATAGTTAGAAAATAGCATTTAAAAAACCTTAGAAATTCACTGAAAAAATCATAGGTTTCAGGGGCGTTATAGTTCGTTGGACATTTCACTCGTACAAAACCATAGAAATTCTCCCGTTGTAGTTAGTTCAGCTAACTATAACTCGCGCCCCCGCAATGCACTGCTGATGACGTCACATATTACATCACTCATGACATGGTCAGTGACATCACTGATTGCATCTCAAATGACATCACTGATTCTATTTCAGGAGACCCCCACTACTCCCTTGGCCAGGGGGGTGGTATTTCATTGATCTTTGGGTTTGTATTATCTTCTGACTCGTAATTTGCATAATCATTTGCAACTGTAATTTTGTCTCTGAAACTTATGTCTCTTCATCTATCCACTCTGTCATAAGTATTATATTGTTTCGCATTATTTTGCTGAAACTTATGTCTCTTCATCTATCCACTCCGTCATAAGTATTATATTGTTTTGCATTATTTTGCTGAAACTTATGTCTCTCTTTCTATCCACTCCTTCATATGCATATCATTCATGGATGATGAGAATGACACTGTTTGCATTGTGTTAAATTGATTTTCTCTCCTTTTGTGGGATTCATTGTTTGCATTGCAACCTGTATGCGATGAGCATTTATCAATTACATTTATCTGACATAAACTTTATTAATCTTAGTGAGAGTCTGTGATTATTTAGCTGGTTAGACAGTTAGTTCTATTATTACCATCAACTACTCAACTAATTGGTCCGTCGACTGAGCGAAAAGAGAGTGGCTATATAGGTCTAGTTATGTATTTAGAAATATTAAACGGGAATTTGTGAAGGAAATCATTTTTCACGACATTCAAACTTGACCATCCAGCGCAACAGGGATTGGTGAGTTGGGTGAATGTGTATGGGCCATTTGTATGAAATATTAATGAGTATCGATCCCTGATAAAGTGTTGCGTTGGATCATATATATATAGTATTAAGTATCTCTATTGAAGAACCATATTTCATTACATTTTTGAAACATTTTAGGTGTAACGTTTCCTTTTTTAACGTCTTTGCAGTGACATTATTCAGTAAGGCTGACAAAGAAACACTTGTATTTTTTTTGGAGATGTTAGTTCCCCAGTGTAATGTTTACCCTCTAAGTTTGTTTCTGAAATATATAATATTTTTGCACTTTGTGTCATAAGTTGTAAATAATTGCATCATTGGGTCATTCGTTTCTTCTGCAATCTGCAGCAATTGCAGTTTCGTCCTGCTTCCTCCTCCTCTTCATTGCATCTTTTGTTAGACCTCTGCCTGTGAAAACTCATTAGGATGGATGGTATGTGAGTGCTTTGTCTCCAGGAAAGTAATGTCGGCTGTGTCCATGCAGCAGTATGTTATTACCCAAAGGGCAGGTGACTATACTCATGTTAACCCTTTTCTCTCTTTGTAGGTGAGTACCACATTTCTGCATCAGAGACTCCCTAAGAGGATGCTCCAGTCTTCTTGAAGTGATTGGTATTTCAATCACATCTTGTTGCTAGATTGATGGAGAGTTGCGGTGTCTCATCCTCCCACACACCTGAAAATCGCAGTGCTTGCATGGTCCCATGGTTCCGTGGCTCAAAAGATGCTGCGTGGTCAACACCTGCAGACTGTGAGTTTCACTCATCTGGATTGTCTTCCGTTGTGTTTCTGGCCTCCTAGCTGTTGCTCCTTGTTCCTCCAGCTCCAAAATGACAATCACATGTCTGAGAGTTTGAAGCTGCCTTTTAAAGCTGTTCTGCAGCTTGCCCACTTCAGGTTTTCGGTATCTGTTCTGTTCCTTTTCTATCACGGCTGTAGTTCCTTCCTG
The DNA here is from genome assembly GCA_963921515.1 of Calotriton arnoldi. NCBI lineage: Eukaryota > Metazoa > Chordata > Amphibia > Caudata > Salamandridae > Calotriton > Calotriton arnoldi. The sequence continues at coordinate 1,690,121 of CAWUFW010003117.1, forward strand.
ATTTTCACTATCTTTTATGCTTCTTGTCATGTGAACTTTTGATGTCATTTTCTTTTTCTCTTCCTTTTTGTACAAAAGCTTCAATCTAATTTGGGGGAACAAAAAAGTTGTGTTCCTCCACTTGTTTCCACACTCCCCCCACTTGCTGATCCTGACTTTTCGCTCCTGAAGAATTCCACTATAGGATTTCGGATTCCTGATTTTCTTCAATCCTTGGAAGACTTCATCCATCAAAGATGTCTTGTACAACTTTTAGTTTTTCCTCCTGAGATGGTAGCAGCTTCTCAAATGCACTAGTCTACTGCATATTGCAGTTTGTAGTGACATTGTGGCTACCAGAAGAGTAACCAGTACATCTGACAACAGAAGACCGAAACCCCGACTAGGGTAAGCATCCTGATCTGAAGATCGAGGTGCTGAGGCTCTGAACTTATGCCTTGCACCCTAGCTCTGGTGTCTTTGTTAGTGAAACATTTTGCTTCTGGCAGAATGAATGCAGCCATATTCAATATACCCTTCTCTCTGGCGAGCTGGATTTCAAATTGGTGTCTGCAAATTGGTGAAATCATAAAACCTTGAGTCCAGGAACTTTTTTTCTTGAAATTCTGGAAGTTTTATTTTTATTTCTAATCAATCAGATCTGTTTCCTTTTTTTGATACTTACAGATTTGCAGATACATTATAAAACTTGTAACACTTAAAAGACAGGATTTCATGGTTTATGTTAGGATTGCAACACTTGTACATTAAACAATAGTATTACATGCATTTAGATGTTGTTTCTTCTTTTTAAATCCACAATTTTTTATTATAGTTTGAGGAGACACTTCCAGGTGAAGTTTTGTGAGTTTTCCCTTTGATACTATTGTTTTCGATCACTGAGGTGGGATTTGTTGTCTGAGAACTGAGATACCAATAACAAATACCCCACACCCTAAGAATTTGTTAAAAGGGTGAGCTTGTTATGAAAATATATTAAAGTATGCAGTTTGAAAGTATGCATGGGAACGATAAATAAGTGACAGATGTAACATTATATTTTAATTTCAACACTTTTGAAGTCATGTAAGTTTTGCAATTACCAGGCACCAGAATAGAGAACCCATGAAAGACTGGTTCCAACCATGTTTTTCTGGTTTTACAAAGGTTTTGCAAATCTCATACAAAATAAATTGTACTTGCTTTCGTTGTGCTGCTTCTCATTTAAAAGTAGGGCAGAAAAAGTGACACTAAAGATTTTGCTATTCATTATACTTTTGGGAAAAACACTTCTTCTTTGTCTACATTCAGAATGGCTTTAGGATAGGAAGAACAACAGGGTAAAAGGAGGAATCCTGAAGAGGAGGAAGGTTGTGAAGAAGTACTGATATACAGTGAAGTTGGGTATGGTGAAAGTGTAAGGCTTCAAGTTACCACTGTGGTTAATCATGTAGAAGCTTTTCACTATACACCAGAGAACAAAAACGTACTGCAAAATTTGCCACATGCTCCTTGTGTGGCAAGAAGTTGACAAGAGGCACTGGGGAAAATATGGCTTCAGGACAACTTTAAGATTGCTTCAGAAGAGTTGAAACAGAATAGAGACAGAGAGGTAACAAGTACATCAACTACTACATTACAGTATGGGGTCCCTGTTGAAGTAATTAATCCAATTGATATTTTGTAGCAAGAAGGTGAGGCCATTGATCTCTGCTTCAAAACAATTTGCTCACAATGTATATAGTACGCTTCAAAACAGTTTGCTCTCAATGTATGGTATGTGGAAATGTGATAAGCTGTGGGGAATGAATCAGGACTTGACTGAACCTAAAGCTTAACCATCAGGAAAAATGTTTAACAGTATTTCTCCTCGTTTGTTTATTGCAGTTCATTTTCCCCTTTTGATTTACTTTTAACTGCACAAGTGATTTTGAACTAGTTTAGTTTTTCTTTGGATTCCCACAAAAATAAAATACACAAAATTCTATAGCAGTTCCTCATAAAGCCCATTTTCATGGTTTAAAAGAGATACAATTATATGTAGTCTGTTTTGTATATAAGTGCATGTTTTTGACTATGTGTGCATGTGCCAATGCATATTTTGGTTCATGTGTGAGTGTTTTATTGTGTTACAGTCTGCAACAGCCCATCATACTGGCCAATATAGGGCTACTCTAGTGTTATTATTCTGAACTGAAAGTTAGGTCAATTGCTAGGAGCATAACTTTAATGGCTGCAGATATCTGTGATTCTTGGAAGGTTTCACCTTTGCTTCCACAGCTAATGCTCTGCTGTTAACTGTTTAATCCTTTACTTGATTATATTTGCCTGGCATTAACTGGCATGAAGTTAGCTATAAGGTTTTGCAAATGAAGACAATTAATTCTGTGTAGTCCTTCTTTATACATTTAGGATTTGCTGACGATATTTAAGGCCTCATTAAGATTTTGAAGAAGTGGTGGCACTACTGTAAAACGGTGGTGCTCCCAGCCCACTAAACGTAGAGTTCTCTCACTGTACTTAGAGTTGGGAAAATGCTTGATTTACATTTGTACAGTCTCCACAGGGTCTGCTATCTACTGTCTACATTAGATACATTTCTTACATGTATTTACTGTTCCACTAACTTGTTATTTTGTACAATGTTAGACCTGTCAGCTTTACAGTGGTCTTCCCCAAACATTTTGCCTTCTTCCTCCATTTTTGCTGATATCCTTTTTGCTGAACATAGGACTCAATGCACTTTACCACTGCTAATACAGTGCTAAAGTGTGTGGGCTCTCTCGTTAAAGCATGATGACATTGGCTTAGCCCCTATTGGCATATTTAATTTACTTATAAGTCCCTAGTAAAATAGTACTACATGTGCCTAGGGCCTGTAAACTAAATTGTACTAGTGAACCTGCAACACTGATTCTGCCACCCACTCAAGTAGCCCTGTAAACATGTCTCAGGCCTTACATTGCAGCCTGTGTGTGTGCAGTTTAAACTGCCATTTCTACCTGGCAAAGTAACCTTTCGCGAAGCCCAAACTTTCCTTTTTAATACATATAATCCATTCCTAGGATATGCCCTGGACAGCCCAGAGGACAAGGTTCAATGTATTCAAAAAGTAGGACATGTCAATCAATCAATAAATCAGGGGCTTTTTAAAAAGTGCGCTACTAACACGTGAGGGTCTCAAGGTGCTGGAGGGGGGGGCAGCTCTGAGTAAGCTGAAGAGCCAGGTCTTGAGGCTCTTCCTGAAGGTGTGCAGGGTAGGGGAGCGTCTGATGTTGACTGGGAGCTCATTCCATGCCTTAGCCGCGACGTGGGAGAAGGCTCTTCCCCCTACTCTGGTTCTGCGGATGTGTGGTGTTTCTGCTAGGGCGAGGTCGGCGGACCGGAGGTTTCTTTTGGGTATGTGGAAAGATACTCTTTTGTTGAGGTATTTGGGTCTGATGTTGTGGAGGGATTTCTAGGCGTGGGTGAGTAGCTTGAAGATTACTCTCTTTTGACGGGGAGCCAGTGGAGGTCTCGCAGTTGTTGGATCATGTGCTCGTGTCGTGGAGTTCCGAAGATGAGTCGGGCCGCAGTGTTCTGGATGGTCTGGAGTTTGTGAAGGAGGGATTTGTTGATTCCGGCATAGAGGGCATTACCGTAGTCCAGTCTGCTGGTTATGAGTGCATGGGTGACGGTTCTCCTGGCTTTGGGGGGATCCACTTGAATGTCTTGCAGAGGATGCGGAGGGAGTTGAAGCAGGTGGAGGTGATGGCGTTGATCTGGCGGGTCATGGTGAGGGAGGAGTCTTCCGGCATCATCCTAGACAACATGTAGTTTTAAGTTTGACATGTCCTGGTAGTGAAACACTCTTAAATTTGTTTTTTCACTATTGCACAGCCTACCTCTTCCAAGGATAACATGGAAGTTACTGTTTTATATTTTATAAGTATAATTTCCAAATGGGAATAGGTAACCAGTCCAAATTTGATATCTCTGGAATCTTAATTTAAAATCCTAACTTATGGTAAAATCGGATTTTAAATTACAGTTTTGAAAATGGCACTTTTAGAAAGTTGTAATTTAGTGCCTGTAGCCTGTCTCTGGACACATGAATGTGTGTAGCTGACAATTGGGCTTTTTGTATTCCTCCTAGACAGTCACACACAATAGGGAACTTAGGTGTGCCTGGATGGACCATCACTGGCAGGATGGGAGGTAGAAGCTGGGCACAGCCCCAGGTACACCTGAATAGGCTGTGTTCTGCTTACCCCCTGTAATTAGTCTGGAGCCAGGACAGGGGAGGCAGTGTGCCTGGGACTTCAAAGGGAAACCTCTAGAAGCTTCTCCTTCACTTCAAAGGCACAACTGAATATAAATGCTGGACCTCAGAAACCACAACTTCAGTACACTTCTAGGCCAGTGGATACTCTGCCAGGAAGAAGGATTGCTGTGCTGCTACAAGGACTGCCAGTCTGCTGGACTGCTGCTCTGAAGGAACTACTGCCCTGCTGTGCTGACCTGCTGCCCCCTAGCCTGGGTAAGAAGGACTCTGGGTTCTTTTGAACCCAGAACCCAGAGTGACCCCAAGGGCTAGTTGGCTGGCCTCCTGATCTGAAGCTTCAGGGACACAACAGGCTTCCAACCATCTTGTATCTGCACCTGGACTCTGCCATCTGTGACTCTACCCTGCCAAGTGGTGCCACCCCAGTCTTTGGCCCTTGGAAGTGGGCTTAAGAAGCTCTGCCAGCCTCTGTGGATTCAGTGGTACTGGCGCATCTCCTTTGCTGCACGGGGCAGACTTGAGCAGAACAGATGCATCACTGCTGCTGCGTAGATTGCACCTGTTATGAGGCCTGGGCGGTAAATTCCGTTCCGCTCGCGGGATTTGTGAAATTTTGGCAATTCCGCAGAGAACGTGGAATTGCAGAAAATTAAGCGATCCGCGGCGTAGCGGAATTTTTTCCGTGTTCGCGCTTTCAAAATGCGCGTTAGCGACTTACCGGGATCCCTGCGTTCGCCGACAAGTTTTCCTATCCGTTCGCGCGATCCCGCGAGAGTGTGCGATCGCGAACACATCATTCGGACGCGCCATCGGACATCTGCGTTCGGGAACAGGAAACACGCATCGTGAGCGGGCGGGACAAGTGAAACAAGATGGCCGTGCCAATTGGCGACCGCATGGGCAAGTTCGCGAGATATTTCCCCCCGAGCATGCAAACAGCGTCCCCGAACAGGAAAAACGCATCGCGAACGGGCGGAACAAGCAAATCCGTGTGCTTGCGGAATTCTGCGTGCTCGCAGAGATTTTTTACCGTTTCGTGGAATTTTGCGTAACGCAACTACGCAAATTCCGCCCACCCTTACCTGTTACAAAGACCTGCATTGCATTGCAGCTCTTTGGTTCTGCTTCATCGCCCAACTGCGCTACACATCCTTGGCGCAGGCCCTCACATCCCTCGTCAACGGCAGCCTCAACAACGACGATGGACTCCACATTGCAGCCTTGCAGCTCTTTGGAGCTGATGCAGTGCAGCGACTGCACGCCACATCCTCGACACAGGACTTCACATCACAAGCCCCGTCAATTCAGGGCCTTGCAGTGCAGCCTCACCGCAACTCGGAATCGATGCCTCGCTTCGTCTGCATGACGCATCTTCAACATGGATCCTTGCAATGCTCTGCAAACCAGAATTGAAGGTACTTTGTTTAGTGGTGTAACTGGGCACCTACAGCTGTCCCTCGCTCCATACGGCCAGTCTGAACTGAATTTGTCCTGGCCCGGAGCAACCAGATATCCACAGTTGTCGATTTACCCCTAATTCACTCTACTTTCACTAACATCTTAAAAATGTAATATCTGATTGGATTTTTCTCATTTTGGTCTTGTTTTGGTAATAAACAATTGTGGGCTGCACTTGTGGTGTGTTCTCACTATGTTACTGTCTGAAATGTTGCACAAATACTTTACACATTGCCTCTGAGTTAAGCCTGACTGTGTGTGTGCCGAGCTACCAGAGGGTTGAGCACAGGTTAATTTAGGATTTGCTTGTGACTTTAACCTGAGGAGAATTGTGGTTGCTACTTGAGAAAGTTTCAACCCCTTCAACCAGTAACCCAATATTTTACATTAAATTTTTTTTTTCAAAACAAGCTTTATTCGATTTAAACACTAAAATCATATAAGCACAATACATAAAAGAGATAAAATTCATATGTTGCATGTCCATTGGCTGACGGGATTTAAAAATATCAAACACGTTGATAAATTAATATATTCATCACATCAAAATATTTAAGAAACCATACATACACAGGGATTAAAACAAAATCATGTAATAATTAAAACTAGAGAGATAACATTGATTTTCTAGTTCTAATCACCCCCTTCAAGTATTTTGCTAAAGAATCAATAACAATTTCTTCATCTAAAAGCTGCAGTTTAAAAAAGGCAGGACAACATTGTCTCAAACCCATCCTCTTCAATATTGGCAGAATCCATCTTTTACCCAAAAAATCATAAAATTTGCAGAAAAACAAAACATGTATAGTGGACTGGGAGGAAATGTCGTCACAAGGACAAAAGTCTAGAAGTCGGGACCAGTCGTTCATATTGGGAAACGCAATCATTCTATAAAAAGTGCCTAAGCGGAAGCGTGTTAACAACATCCTATTGTAACTCCCCTTCACACTTGCAAGATAGGGTTGAATCCCTGGTTGAATTAATAACAGTTGATTCTCTCTAACAGACTATTTGATTATTTCTCGAGATAGTCTGTTATTCCCCAGGAAATCCATGCAGGTAGTCTTCAAAACTTTCCTTGGAACTATAGCAATGCTAGGGGCATATTAGCAAGACCCACGTTAAAATTATCGCTGTTTTAGCGGCAGGAAACTGCCGCTAAAACGGCGATAATGGGCTTGCTAATATGCGTTATGGAATTCCAATAGAAGCCCAGGTTAGATGTCCTGCACATCTAACCTGGGCTTCTATTGTAATTCTATAACGCATATTAGCAAGCCCATTATCGCCGTTTTAGCGGCAGTTTCCTGCCGCTAAAACGGCGATAATTTTAACGTGGGTCTTGCTAATATGCCCCCTAGTCGGGTTAGAAAAGTATTCTGGGCATCCCAAGTCAGCCACAAACATTTTAACATAAGTAAGCCATGGTATACGTAACTCCCCTTGCAGTTTAAGGCAATCGTTTATCACGTCACGATTAAGGCCAGTGGAGGGACTAGACCAGATCTTGTGCCATAATAAGACCGGCTGTATTTTGATTATATCTGTTAGATACGACATTCCAAGTTCTGCATGGCAGATGTGTGTGGCCGTATTGTTAGGGACCGCCAGAAGATACCTTAAAAATACGTTCTCCACTGTAAAGGTTGTACATCTGCAATGCCCCAAATTCCGGCTCCATATATGGCTGTTGAAATGCATTTAGCATTGTAAATTTTTATCAATTCAACAATAGGTCGTTTTCCCAACTTCCTGGCAAAATTAGCCAAGGCTGACGTAGACTGAGCGAATATTAGTTTCCTCGCCGTTATAGCGTTTACCCATGAACCCCTTTTTTCAAAAACAATTCCCAGGTATGAAAAATAGTTCGGAAATTCCAGCTTTTTGTTATTAATGAAGACATCTCGACACTTTACACTATTCTTCCCGCATTTCATTACATATGTTTTAGTAATGTTAACCTGGAGGTCCAGATTTGACATAAAAGTAGCAAACATAGTGACAACTCTCTGCAGCCCTATTTGTGTGCGGGATAGTAAGACGGCATCGTCCGCATATAATAACGCTGCAATTGGACGATTACCGATTCGAGGGGTATCCTGACATTCCTTAGTTAATACTGTGCCCAAGCCGTTTATATCCTGAGTGAAAAGAAAGGGGGCTAGCACACACCCCTGCCTTACCCCCTTTATAACAGGGAATTTATGACAACACTCCCCTGCACTACCATATCGAACACTGGCCTGCGCATCTTGGTACAGTTGCCTTAAAAAGTTAATAAGTTGGGAGTCCACACCCATACCATCTAGGATGCACCAAAGCTAGGGGTGGCTAACGCAATCGAATGCCGAACCCAAGTCGACAAAAGCCAAGAAAAGATTCCCGCGTTTGGCTTGAATTAACTTGCCCCAGATTAAATTTAAATTCAGGCCTTGTTCAATAGTACCTAGACCTTGTCGGAAATCGTATTGCAGTTCCGTAATTATGTCCGTCTCCTCAGCCCATGTCTGCAATCTATTTAAGATAATTTGGCCAGCCACTTTCACGAATGCATCCAGAAGTAAAATTGGTCTGTAACATACCGGGTCATTGCGATCTCCTTTTTTAAAAATAGGTAAAAGAATTGACTCAGACCAGGTGGGGATAAATCCCTGCTTACAACAGGCTTTTAAAACGGATGTTAAAAGTGTGCCCCATAGGAAGGGATTAGATTTATATTAATCCATAGGAACACTATCAGGTCCGGGAGCTTTCCCTCCCTTGCTTGCATTGATTGTGTCTATAACATCCTCCACCGTGAAATCAATGTCTATGGGAAGGAAATTCAGAGACTGAATTCCCAAATCAAGATGACAGGTATCACTAACACTGTTGGAATATAGCTTGGAAAAATGTGTCAACCATTGGTCCTCACTAATACTTATCTCAATGGAGGGTATATTTTTAGGATCCAAAAATGGGGCATTCACCGCCTTCCAAAAGCCTATATTGTCTTTTTAATTCTGATGCTGATTGAAGGGCTCGCCATGCTTCTATTCTGATGGTCTCCTTGTGGTCTTTAAGAGAGGTTCTATACGCCTTTCTGGCCATCTTGATTTCTGCCTGGTCTCTAACAGTTTTTTGTAAAACTTTTTTCAAAGCTGCGTGGGCTCTAGAACAGTTAGTATCAAACCAACCCGTCTTAGCTATGTGTTTTCTAACTAATAAGTTTTTCTTAATCACCGATGATATGCTTAGAAAAGAATTAAGAATATCAGAGTCAGCAGCAGTCTCGTCTAGACAAACTGCGAATTCTGATTCGCAGTGCATTAAAAGTGTCTTGGTAAACGATAAAGAATCTATTCCAGACCATTTAATAGTGTATCCATTACATTTATCAATAGATGTTTAGTATTAACTTTTCTAATTGACACGTTAGTTGGTAATTCTAGAGTAATGCCAATAGGAAAATGGTCACTAAAAGCAACGTTGTGTGTTATAAAACTACTTAGTCTACTTGAATATCTATTAGACACTAGGACATAATCGACAGTGGAACACAACACCCGTCCATTAAAAGTACGGCTAAACGGTACTGGAGGTGAACATAATTCATTAGTAAAACCCATATCTGCAGAATACTTGATGGTATTTAATTGATCCCCAAATGAAGAATGCGAAAAGTGAGTGACATCAGTCCCATCCTCTGTTATTAGACTACAATGACCTCTTTCCGAATGAGGGCATAATGCTGTGTTAAAGTCCCCTCCCCAGATTATACAGACATCCTTATTACTCTCCATTTGCACATTATGCAATTTCTTCTGTAGCTGTTTTAAAACCACATCTGCCTGTTCTTTTGAGCAGTTATTATACAAATTCAGAAGGACAGTGCAGTGTGTGTGTTGTCAGTGTGCAAATTTAATAACTGGTAGTGGGAGTTTGAGACAGTAAATTCTAGTTTTTTAACAATCAGCCTGTAAGAAACATAGGGGGATATTCACAAGAACGGGCGATAATTATCGCCAACCTAGGATAACGCAATTTTACATAACGCCGTCTATCGCGTGAAACTAACGCCGTGTTAACGGCGTATTCTCAACACGCCGGCAACAGGCGATAGTTTCCTGATAACGCGTCAAATGTCTGAGTTAAAATTACCGGGACGCCGATAAAAAAGGAAACCCGAACGTGAAAAAAGTGGCGATGGGCCCAACAGCGATAAAAATATCAGCGATAAGCAGCGCCAGGCTTGCTATTCCCACGTCAGGCGGGAAAAATCACCATACAAGCTGCAAAAAAACAACAACAAAAAACAAAACCCAAACAACTGAGAAGCACCATGGAGGAAGCCGGAGCAACTACAGAGGCCAACCAGAACCCCACAAACCCCCCGGAGGACTAGCCAGGGTCCTCGGGGAAGGAGAAGGGCAAGGAGAAGAAGAAGAGGAACCCGCGATTCAGTCCGCAGGAAAACAAGATCCTGATTACGGAGGTGATAGAACACCACCAACAACTGTTCATCACCTCCACTGTGTCATTGGCAACTAAAAATGCAATATGGCAGTCCATCTTGGCCAAGGTGAATGCAGTCGGAGTGAAGAGAAGGGAAGTGGATGACTGCAAGAAGCGCTGGAATGATGTGAAGCGCAAAACCAAGCTGAAACTCGCTCACAACCGGAAAGCAGCAATGCAGACTGGAGGTGGGAGTCCAGCGCCACAGCAGGAGCTGGATGAGATGGAGGAATGGTGTCCACAGTCATCAGTGGGGAGACGGTGGCAGGAGTTGGGTGGAAGGTACCAGAGGCCAACAAGTGCAGCACAGCCAGCAGCTTTGTCTGCGGGGGAATGTTGGTTGTCCGCTGTGTTGGTACCATCAGCCTGTGGGCAATGTGGGTCAGGATGCGGAGGATGGTTGTCCTTTTGAGCCTGTAGAGGGCAATGACATCCTCTGGCTGTCTTGTTCTGCGCTGCCTCTGTGGTAGTCCGGGGGGGTGGTCCTGGGGGTGGGGGTGGTCCTGGGGGTGGTGGCGGTGGGTGTTGTGGCCGTCTTGGGTCTCCAAGCTGCATGATTAGTAGCTCCATGGCATCTGTTGGTCTTCAGATGTGGCTCTGGGCTGGGCTCCTTTATGATGCAGATTTTCGTCCTACTTAAGACCAGAAAAAAGCTGGTCTTAAGTCCCTGCTGCTAACGTGCCTTATCGTCTGTTTTTGGACCGCATCGCCGATCTGGCTGGTCGTTGTGAATATCGCGAAGTGGTGTTAGCGTGAGTTTTTGCACAGGAACGCCTACTCTGCATATGATTAGCGTTAGTTGTCGCCGTCAGCCTTGGCGATGTTTTTGGCGGCAGCTATCGCAGGTAAACTGACGATGTCGGCTGTTAGCACAGGCTTGTGAATAGGGCGATAAATCTATCGCCACTATTGTGGCGGAAAAGTGCCACTAAATCGGTGATGAGTCCTTGAGAATATGCCCCATAGATACATAAACCTCCCTTCTTCCGCCCGTGACTGGATGGTACCGCCGGGGTATGGTATGTTTTATAGCCATTGATATGCAACGCGCTATCTACCCAGGTTTCCTGTAAGCATAGTATGTCATACACTTCCACGAAATCAGTCCAAGCAGAATTGGAGAGTTCAGCATGCAGACCTGCCACATTCCAAAATAGGATTGTGCATAAACCTCTACTGCCCTCTCCCTGATTACTATCCCCCTTTCTGATTTTATCCGTGGCTGCACCAGTGTAATAATCATCCGATAGCCTGGGGTTGTGGGGTGGGACAAAAATATTATAATCAGTCCTTCCCTTGAATATTCAGTTTAGTGCTATTGCTATCCAGATCTATACTGTTATTGTGATCAGCTTGTGGCCTAGTATGAGAGTGGGAACAAGGGCTATTTGCATCATTTGTAACATTTGTAATTTCGGTAGGAAGTTCCACCAAGTCACACTGGGTTGGTTTCAGAGCAATGATTGTATTTCCTTCAGTTGCATTTAGATCTGCTCGGCTACCCCAAATAGCGAGTCAATCAATATCTTCTAGTGAGGGGAGTATACCAAATCTGTTGTACGTGGGTATGCCAGGTGGGTACAATGGAGCACCAGGAGAAACCCTCATTTTTGGGTACGTCTGTGTACGATTCAGAGGGGGATAAAAGTAGCCTAAAGGTAAAACATTTATATCCCTGGTCATAACACAGTCGTTACCCAATCTAGAGAGAATCTCATGTATCAATTGTGGTGTCCTAAAGGTCAAAACGATGCAGTCACCTGGGAGTATTTTATCCCTTCTCCCCACCCACCCAACTCTTCTGGCCATTTTAAATTCTCCAAACAGAACCTCTGTTAGCCCGGTTTTGTTACTGAGCCAAAAGAGAGCCTTGTTTCTTAGCGCTTCCCATGTTTCGTATGACTGTGATGAAATTTGAGGAACATTCGCCAAGACAATAGTGTATGGAGTGGCTGCTTAATTAGACGGGGGCGACCAATGGTCGGATTTATTCCGGGATCTGGTTGGGAGATTACCCCTATAGAGTTATGGCTATGGCCAGTCCTTTTACTTTGGTGCTTTGATGAACCTTGATTAACATACGGTTCGGTGTTAGGAACTCTAGTAGTTAAGTGGCCAACCTGGGGGGGCAAAGAATCCTTACTTGAACCTGCTACCAGAATCGGTGAATTTGTCAAAGCATTATCAAGATAATTACTAGTGCCTTTCCTGAAAATGTTTTCAATGGCTGTTACTCTTGTCAACAAATTCTCTAAAGCATCAGCAAATATTTTGTGAAGACCATCTATTTTAAGAGAAAATTTGTCATAATCCTCATTATGATTATTTTTGCAGGTAGTTAAAACTGGTTGCCCTTTCCCCCCCTTATCAGATTTGGCTTGTTATTAGCTTTCTTTAGTTTCTTCCCTGGTACACTTGACCTAATTGTATGTGTATCTTTACCCAGTGTTACTAGTGGTGCCTCGGGATTTCTAGGACGCTTTGAGGGAGGCTGGGTTTCGTGTTCCTGATCGGACACATGGATGTGAGAAAAAGCTGATAAGTAGTAGTGTTTCCTATGAGGGAAGGAACCGCACATCAATAAGGACAACGTGTCTGTAACTAACAATAATGAGCGTGAATTATTTTAGATGCTGAAGTTACAGTGGGGTGCTAGGGTAGCTTAAAACACCTACTACCTAGAGGTGCTGTCAGCACGTTACACAAAAACATGCATGTCAATACACAAGAATATAAGCTGTCACAGCACACCCATCACAATGTTTGTCGATCCAAAAACAGTGTTGGATAAATACTAAGCACAATCTAGAGTCCAATATATTTCTAAACACATAAGGATAATCCAATCAGATAGATGATATGCAGAGCATAAAGACAGTCCAAAAAACGTCAACAGTTGATAGTTCCTTGTCTTTTATTAATTTCTTAAAGATTCCCAGCACACGATTTAGCCGACACGTGTTTCGTCTGTACTCAGACTTTTTCAAGGCTGGAAGAATAAATATTGTACAATAAATGTGCTATATACATACAAAAATATTATAGTTTAAAAACACCTAATACAAAAAGGATAAAATATCTCACAACCATTGATTCATCAGATCCACTCTAATAGGTAGAAGTGGATAAAACCTTAGACGACAATACAAAGATGTTTCAGATCCCACAGAATTATATTACAATTCTACTGATATCAGTCGTAAGGAAAAGAGATTAAAAAAAAGACAACCATCAGTGTTACCATCCTCGAAAGAAAACCAAGAAAGAAAGTGCAACTAGGAAACCAGTATCATGGACATACATAAGGTGATGAAAAGAATAGAATAGAGCCAAGTGATGTGCTCTCGAAAGGAAAATTTCCAAGTATACCTAAAATTGTGTTGTATACCCAGACACCGTAAACCCAAGTGAATACACCCTTCATCTAAAAACTCAAAAAATAAACCCACCAATATGGGAATAACGAAGCAGTATGATCCAATGTAGAAATGTCCAAGAAATGCGTCCGGTTGCGTGTAACGAAGCCCAAAAAGGTCATGTGGTGTACCCGATTTTCTAGTTATACAAAATAAAGAAAATAAATGAATGCATCCTGAAAACATACAAATGAAATTTGAAGCGGACTCAACGGAAAAAAGAAACATGTTGATCACATAGGACATAAATTAACAGTGAGCTTGTAAAATATGTGCCCGACCTATTTCTAATATATCAATTAGCGACCTGATCACAAGTAGTTGGAGGAAATATATGTGCATCCAACCAGGAGAGAATAATGAATAGTAACTATAGGGCAGAAGGGTCCGCAAGGTAACTTGGCAACTAACTGAGTACAGTTATTGGACGAGGGCAAATAGATCCATGCGCTCGCTTTATTCCTGGACCTCAATAATGACCATCTCGAGAAAACAAGTATATGTGGTAAATGAAAAACTGACTGCCGATACAACCTATGTACTAGAGTACATGAAAAAATCTACAAGTGTCATGAATCTCTGTAAGAAACACTCACCCAAAAGTGACACCTATGAAACGACACACATGGCAATAATGTGTCCTGAGTTTCCAAATTGCAAGCTGTGCGCTGCTGAAGTATCGTCCTAAATCCATAAGAAAATAATCTTTTAGGGCAATGTCACGAGTACCATAAAGCAATTCTCAATCTCAAAAGGTTACTCACCCGTGAGTACTGTGGTATAAACTTCAAAAACAATGAAGATTCTTATATGTATAGACCGTATGTGGCATTGATTGTAGTGCACAGCATCGTCATGATAAACAGAAATGGCGGGGCAAACCCTGGTAAGTTAGCGTCCTGTTGATAAAACGATACCCCAATAAATAATTATGTAACACGTGGAAAGGTAAATCAACGTGTGACCAGCAAAAACGCTTGAGTGGACTCACCCTATACGTGAATGTATCTCCACAGCAAGTATGTCCGCTCGCAATGTGTAAAGGCGAATGCCTGTGGCCATCTTGTGTTATAAGGTCTATCTAAAATGTCACATGATCAGGAAGCACGTGATGATTACGTGACCTGTAACAAAGATTCTGAGTGTCACTACGTAAAATCGGCCGCCATCTTTGAGTGTACGAATTAATGAAATACCAAATCCAATATGTGTGGAAACAGGACGAAGGACTTGACTGTGATGTCTAGTAGAGCGGTACCTAAGTGGATTAAACCTATAATAGGATGCTTCAATAAAGACAAAAGATGATACATTGCGCCACTCACAATATACGTGAAATATATCAGTGGCCATCTTATATTAACCGCTCTTGAACATGGGTCACGTGACCCAGAAACGTGTATCGTGCGCGTTGAGTATAATTGTTATATATAACAAAATTAGGCGAATGTAGTCGCTATCTGTTCATGTTATGCCATATGTAGATGGATAATGACCTTACATGTACACACAAGAATACAGGACTGATATCTCAATACCTGTGATACTGTTGAACAGAATTACAAGTTGCATTGTATTGTAGTGGCAACACAGCTCAGTACTGAACAAAATAATCATGTATGAATCGAGAGGTCCCTCGATCTCAGAATAAAGTATATGTCTCCAGAGGAGTAGTGTGACACGAGATGTGACTGGCCATAGATTGCTAGAAGTCTCTAGGTAAGGATTTGTAGAAATCGGATGATAAGAGCCAAAAGAATAGGTAGGAGGGAGTTGCATCAGTGATGATGTATCTTGACAACAACTGTGCATATATGAAACTATGCATAAAGTAGTCAATTGAACTACCCATATCAAAAAGAGCGCGCAAACTTAAGTGTATCTATTAAAACACAGGGAGGGTTTGTCTATTGTAGCACCCCATCACCATTGTGAATTATTAATAATTAGAATTAGAATTAGAATTAGACCAGTAAGAGGGAGAAACCCAGATAATCACAGTCAAAACGAAGTAATCACAATGGCATAAGTCAAGACAATAAATTCATGTTCAAACTTTCAATAAAAGGAAAAGAAAGAGAAAAAGAAAGAGAAGATATCAATGATACTTTGCACACATAATATAGCATCATAACGCATTACAAAACGCATTGGGTCAATTGAAACAGTATTGAACCAAAAACATCCTTTGAAGTTGCATTGTATATCACAGAGTGTGGTCTAATATGTGGAAGGATATTACTTCTTTACATCACAGTAGTATCCTACCTCTAATAATGCAATGTTCATGAGACCCTGTATTATGCGAGACATCACAACAGTGTTCATATATATGGTTATTGTCAGTCTCTTAAAAATACGTGCAATTCTCTATCAATATTGAGCCCTTGGTCAACGGTCCTCAATTTGATACGCCACTTGGATTCAAGTTTTCTAAGTGCTGCAGTTTTGTCTCCTCTGTGGGGATCGTCTTCTACTACGGCAATCCCATGAAATCTAATCCGTAATACTTCTGAGGTTGTATGTGAAGTATTGTAATGAACTGCAAGTGGATAATTGGTATTGCCATTGCAAATGGCTCTAATGTGTTCCTGTATCCGCTCTTTCAGCGGTCTGATGGTACTCCCCACATAGATTAAATTACACTGACAAATAATACAATACACTGTGTATTTGGTATTACAATTCATGAAATGGTGTATCTTATGTGTCTGCCCGGTGTTGTAGCTAAAACTGGTGATCTTATTATCAGCAAATTGGCATACACTACACCTAGAGCATTTGTAAAAGCCCTTAGGTGTCGCTGGTAGCCATGTTCATTTTTGTTCCATACCTCTATTGCCAATGATTGATGGACTGAGTAAATTCCTTAAGGTTCTACCCCTTTTGTATGTAATCTGGGGTTTGTTGGCTATGTATGGATCCAGATCATGATCTAACTTCAACAGATGCCAGTGTTTACGAATTGTCTTGAACACATCGCTACTATGCGAGTTGAAATGTGTAAGATTTTTATGTATCTTGGACACATGGATGTAATCAGACACGTCCTGTGCACACTCATTAACATGAACTAATGAATTTGTTTTTATTATATCATTAGTGGGTGACTAAACACTCTGAATGTGTGGCCCTATAACTCTCTCTCCTACCTTGATGCCTTGATTTAACGTTTCTTCTACTGTGTGTATTTGTTTTTCTATTGCTCCCATGGCTCCCGATAAATACTTCATTAGGGAATTATATGTCCCTCCTGCCGCCTTTGACATGCTTTCAGCTTTTCTTTTGCCCATTGTTTCTTTATTCCTCCTTAATCTTACTTGAGCAAATCTGCGCTTAAATTCTTCCAAAGTAGGGTATATGGGTTTAAATCCCCCCCAGATTTAATCTGGCAGGAACAGGCAGCCTAGTACGTTCAAACTGAAAGGCGACCACCCACATTTTTTTTTACAAACAACTACCTTTTAAAAAAAAAAAAACACTTTATGTTGAATTACAAAGATCCCGGAACTGCACAGTATACACAGTATGCAGCAAGTTGATGCGGAGTCTGAACAGGCTATTTTAAAATGATATTACCCGTTCTTCTATAGCTTGTAAGGAGTCCCGCAATAATATAGTTAAACAGCAAGCTGGATAGCGTCCTGAACAATGCTACAATATTTATGTGGACTCACGCTCAAGTGAATTAATCCTTTGCAAAGATGTCAATAATATGGCCCAGCCTGGCCTCATCCGGTCTAGGACGGGCTAAGACGGGCCCGTCTTGGCCCGGTCTTGGCCCGGGCCGAGCCCGGGCACACCCCATGCGTCCCGCACTGCGGGACCGCCACATTGTTCTTGTAGCGTCGGATGGCCTCTCCTCCGGTTCCTCCAGGATTCTATACCAAAGTGCAAGGTGCAGGATTCCTGAGTCCAACAGGGTCTGTAGTCAAAGTGCCAAGTGCTAGTTTCCCACGCTGCGGGACCGCCGCATTGTTCTTGTAGCGTCGGATAGCCCCTCCTCCAGTTCCTCCAGGGGTCTATACCAAAGTGCAAGGTGCAGGATTCCTGAGACCAACAGGGTCCGTAGTCAAAAGTGCCAAGTGCTAGTTTCCCGCACGGCGGGACTGCCGCGTTGTTCTTGTAGCGTCGGATGGCCCCTCCTCCGGTTCCTCCAGGGGTCTATACCAAAGTGCAAGGTGCAGGATTCCTGAGACCAACAGGGTCCGAAGTCAAAGTGCCAAGTGCTAGTCTCCCGCGCTGCAGGACCGCCGCGTTGTTCTTGTAGCTTCGGATGGCCCCTCCTCCGGTTCCTCCAGGGGTCTATACCAAAGTGCAAGGTGCAGGACTCCTGAAACCAACAGGGTCCGTAGTCAAAGTGTCAAATGCTAGTTTCCCATGCTGCGGGACCGCCGCATTATTCTTGTAGCGTTGGATGGCCCCTCCTCCGGTTCCTCCAGTGGTCTATACCAAATTGCAAGGTGCAGGATTCCTGAGACCAACAGGGTCCGTAGTCAAAGTGCCAAGTGCTAGTTTATATTTTACATTCGAGTTGAAGGGTTTTTTGTTTCTTTTGTTTCTTGAGCTGTTTTGCAAGCACATTTTGACCTGATTTACAAGCCTTTCTTCCTTTCTCACCATTTTTTATATGCATAATGGGGCCCAGGACTTCTTGCCCAACAGAGGCTGTTGCACCATTGGCAATACTCTTCTGCTCATTTTATTGCCTGCGGCCTGTAAACATTAGAGAAATGGTCTCATCTTATCCCACTGCCTCATTTATCAACCCCTTAACCCTTCTTTCAGTGTCTCTGATGCTGAAGTCCTCTGACTTTTATATATACTTGATCCATAATTTACCTAAGACTTCTGCTGATCCCAAATCAACAGCACCCCACCTGATCCAACACCCCTACATTCATTCCAATTTTTACACATTCGCCAATATATCTGACATGTGACATGGCTTTTATATGTGTCTTGTTGAATGTTAACATGGGCTCTGTTTGTACATTGAATGAATTAATGTGAAAGATGAAAACACAGGCATCAGAAAACAGGCCTGCTCATTTCTATCAAGACCCATTTAAATTGTGCAACTAATAAAATGTGTGCTTGATTGTCATGTTTTCCAAGTTCACATTCACAGGTCTGAGAATGGTACAATTCACATTTTCTGAAGCTCTTTAATAAACTTACTGGCACATGCATCAAGGAAGGCTTTTGCGATTCCTTAATTGCGATTATTAAGGAACCGCAATTAAAGAATCGCAAAAGCCTATGCATGTAGGAATCGCTATAAAAATAGCGATTCCTAAAGATTCCTTAATTGCGACTCGCAAATTGCGAGTCGCAATTAAGGAATGGCTTCCCATTCATTCCTATGGGCCTAGAGGCCCATAGGAATGAATGGCAATTGCATTCGCAATTTGCGAGTACCCAATAGGTACTCGCAAATTGCTCATGCAATTTCAAGGGTGCAAGGGTGTCAAAAAGACACCCTGTTGCACCCCTGAAATCTGCATATGAGTACATCTTGCACACACACATGCCCCAAGGGCGTGTGTGTGTGTAAAATGGAACTTTGAGAAATGCACTTTAGTGCATTTTTCAAGGTTTTTGCAAATTACCATCAAGTACAAATTGATGGTAATTTGCGACTCCTATTAGCGAAATCGCTAATTTTTTTACTTTAATGCATTGCATTTAAGGAATCTCAATTTGCGATTCCTTAAATGCAATCGCAATTTAAGTAATCGCAATTTAGAGATTACTTAAATTGCGATTTTTGCATTTGGGATGATGCATCCCAAATGCAAATATACCCGTTTGCGACCGGTTTTTCTTTTGATGCATGTGCCTGATAGTAGCTGCAATGTGGCTATGGGTAGAGATGGCCTTACAATATCTTTCTTGGAGGAAGAAGAGGAGATATAGTAGCAGTAGGTTCTCTTGTACTTCCTGTAATTTTGAACAAGAGCATTGTTCACTGTTCTGTGCAGCACAGCTGGAGCGAGTGCGAGCTGACCCCACCTCACTACATAGAGCAACATGCATAAGAAAGGTATATGAAATAAAGGTGATTGGGGTTAGGTTAGATATAAGGACCAGTCACTGGAAAGATGCTGAGTTTTAGAATTTCAACTTTGGGGCTGATGGTACACTAAGGAATGTGGGACACTCTAAATGACTTTTAATTTACATAAAATTAACAACAGTTTGTTGCTAAATTTCTGGCAATAACTTTGGTATAGATTTCACTAGTTAATTAAAGGTGTGGATAGAAAATGCGGCATATCAAACCTTTACCCTAATGTATATACTACTTGATGATATTTGCAATCATTCTTATTTGCACTATGTGTAGATGATTATTAAATAAAGATATAGTGGAAAAGTATCAATACTTGTGCTTGTGTGTGTGTTGGTTTGGGCAATAGGGTGGGGCTCTGCTATATCCTTGTAGATAACAGACTCCCTGACCATTTTCTCTTACTTTTGAGACTTGTCCCAATTGTATTATATTGAATTGTAAGTTTATATGTATAGCACCTACTACCCTGATGAGAAGATGGAGTGTTGTATTCTATTCTGAAACTCAGATTATTGTTGTCTATTTGTTATTTATTGGATTAGTCTTATGCTCTGAGGACTCTGAAGGCTATCCTCCACTTTCTATTGTTGAAATACTAGGAGGTAGATGTACCTTTTAGAGTGAGTTTGTGCAAGTAGAAAAATGGTATAAGTAAATAGGGTACAGGAGGTTAGATGTTGTGAGACTGCCAGGATAGGTTACACTGAAAGCGAAATTGTGATGTCTGGGAGTGGGATGAGTAGATAGGTTAGAAAAGATTTGGTATTGCAGGATTGGTTACTCAGAATAAGAGTTTAAGATTTCTACTGATGGGTATGGTTAGTTTACTGAAGCATAGTGCAGAACAAGGTGACAAACATGTGATAGCATAGGGTACAGAGAGAGGCAAGAATTGTGGCCGAGGGTATGTAGAGTATCATTCAAATAGAATGGTGGTAGAGACAATAATCCGTAATTATAAATAAGGTTCATTTTCATGCAGGTTTTTTGACTGTTGAAATAGGATGCACTCTGGGTGGGTGTAAAATGTAGAAAAGAAGGGTTGAACGTTTATCACCTCTGGACAGTTGATATAAGTTGTTGCATATTAGGTTGTTCCTTTGGGTTGCTGAGGATGTTGATACAGTCTGTCTATTTTTACAACAATAGGGGTTACTGAGTCATGTGGCATGTCCGGATAGCTGACCATAAGGGTTGTCTGGGGAGATTTTGAGATACGGACAATCTCTGTGGTTTACAATGATCATTCCATTATGAATTTCTTTGTAACAGATGCATGGGTAGTAAGTTTGTAGGTTTGTTGCTCGGATATGAGATGAGTTTACCTTAAATAAATGAAAAGGCAAGAGACGTTTGGCAAAACAGGAACAAGTTGGTTTAATTAAATGCTGCAGCTGGGAGAGCCTCAACAGATTGCGTCTGCTCAAAGTCTCTCGGTGTACACAGTTTTGCCCGCTGTTTTATACAGTTCATGAGGTACAGTAAAGCACTTTTTTACATTCCAAAAAAAGCATCTCAGTCATTAATCAGCAAATGCGGGCTCTCAACCTTGGGTAGAGCTAGTGTGGACCAGTGTGTATGTGTCCAGATGTCCAGCATGAAGAGCACGTGATCGCTACGTGTGGTGTGCATGTCGTGTCCTGATTGGTTGAGTGTTTCTATCTCCATGTGGTATCTAGTTTTTTGGGTATTTTGGGGAACATGAGCTCTTGGCCAAAGTGTTTTATTGGGGTAATTACCTCAGGCCTGTTTGTGGTGCAACTCTCTATCTGTGGGACTAATTAGGGTTTTCCCTGGGCGCGCCTTTGTCTTTAGATTAAGAGAGACCCCACCTGAGTCCTGAATTTGATAGGCAAGGGTGTGCGCTGTAGAATTTTTCCAAGCTCGTATCTCTTACTCGAGGTTGATGGGGAGATCACCTTGGTTGAATACGACAGCAATCATGCGAGTTCATTTGAACTCCTGAAAATAATATGGAAGTCACTGGTATAATTTGTATTGACATCCTTAGCATTGTGCATACGGTTGTCACAGCATACATTGACATTGTTTCTACTGGTATTGACACAGTTAAGTTTTGCTTAAGCCTTAACGTACATCGGAATCGTTCTTACTAGTAACAGTGTCGTCATTTGGGCATGAATTATGACATACATTGATCTTGTCATTGCTGGTGTCAGTGCTACTGTGCAGGTACAGGTTATGACATACATTAACATTGCATTGAGGGGTACTAGCATGGTCATGCACGCACAAGTTATGGCATATGTTGATATTGCATTTATTGGTATTGCCGTTGTCTGGCCAGCATACGTCACATCAGATTCACCCATTCGAACATTCGGCCCTCTAGTTAATTCGGCAATTACAATATCCTCCTCACATGTCTCAACAGTTATGTTAGTAGAAAGTGTGTGTGTGTATCTGTTACTTTTTCCCTAGCTATGTGCATACTGCCTAATTTGAGGACTGCTTTTTTACAGCAGGAAACACCCACTTGTAGGAAACAACATAACAGAAGTACAGCAAGGAGAATTGGCATCAATGATGTAAATAGTTTGGATAGCCAACAGGGATCTACAAAAAGATACTCTGCAACCAGTCCTTCTCCTGGACACCTCTCTCCTTCTTCATGTTGTCTTGCAGACGATGCAGTTCTTGGATAGCATGGGCTAATGTCTCATTGTCCAGGTAATTTCAGGGAATAAAAGTACACATATAGCGGCCATCAAGTCCAACACGTACCGATGTTGTATCACCATGAGGGGGATGGCTCTCAATTCCTCCTTGATAGCAATCTGGCCAAGCTCTGATCATCTTCATCATCTCCCATCGGGTTATTTGTAACCAGCGGATGTTTGCTTTTGTTTTCCTGGTGAAAAAGGGTATTGAACCTCCGGCATTTACTTGAGCCTCAATGAGCAATCTGAATTCTTCTGGAATGTCCTTTTACTGAGCCCAACCAAAGTACTCAGCTGTTCTTTTCCTTTGATCCTTATGCAACAGTGTTGTTTTCTTCTGTAACGGATGTTGAGACAACATGGACAGATCTTCTCCAGGTATAACAAAGGTGGGGGTGTGAATGGTCATGAGGGTGCAGAGGCCACACCATCCAGGGACAAGGTAGCTGTAGGCAAGGTCCCCACATTGCCAGAAATAATCCATCAATGTGGAGGTGCCCTATTGTAAGTCCGGTTTGTGCATTACCATGCCGCAATTCTAATTGCTGCCCAACGGTATGGTTCCTTTGCTTCTGAAACATAAAGAGTACAACGTAAGTTTCCACACAATTAGAGGTTGCCCCTTCCCCTCCAACCATGTGTACCTATTGAACGCGCTCCAAGATTTCCTGGCACAGGGTGTCTATGCTGGCATTTGACCCCCTCCCATGGGACTCAGTCAGTCATAATTACTTTATTCGATTAATTAAAACCATAAAAGCATACTACAAAAATTCATTTTAAAACAGCAATAAAACATGAGCAATAAACAGTATCTGATAAACATAAAAAAGAAATCTGAATCAAGATCTTCACATAATTAATAATTTGGACAATCTCTTAGACACAATAAACAACTAGTTCAATATACAGTTCATTATAATTATAACAGGTTTTTACATAAAGTCACTACCCTCCCGCAAAGCACCCCAGCGCGCCCACTGCTTTATAACTTAGGCAGAAAAGCACTGGCTGACATAGCGAGATTGCTCCCTATATTATATTGGCGAAGAATTTGGTGTACCCCAGAAGGGCCAACTTATGCTGCAGGCCTAAAAGATTGAATTAGTGCAGATTGCTTTCATAAAATTAAATGGCTAAGGGAGGTTAGAGCCTCCCTAGTAACCATGGGCATGGCTACATTGTGGGAAAATCCTTCGCGTGTCACCTTCCCTTCTAAGGAGATTTTAAAAGAAAAATATTGGGAGCTGGTGACCCGAAATACTCATAGAAACTGTGACACGTCTTCACTTACAGGAAAATTCTTAGAAGTCAAACCATCCCCAAGCTTGGAGCAGTACTGGGACACAATAACTAAACCGCACGATCGGAAGTTATACTTCCAGTTTAGGATAGGCTCATTACCTATAAGATCCTTTACTGCAAGAT
The DNA here is from genome assembly GCA_963921515.1 of Calotriton arnoldi. NCBI lineage: Eukaryota > Metazoa > Chordata > Amphibia > Caudata > Salamandridae > Calotriton > Calotriton arnoldi. The sequence goes on from CAWUFW010003117.1 coordinate 1,713,917, forward strand.
GGGCTACTACGGGCGAGACAGTTTGTCCCGCCTGTAAGGCACAACTGGAGGCTTTGGCCCATCTGTTATTTATCTGCCCTGCATATGACGCCCCTCGTCGACGGTGGTTGACGCCAATCTGTAGGTCACTGGGTGCCATAAGGAGTGCTGAATCACAAAGAAAACTGTGCATCCCCCATTGTCATTGCAGTAGCGAAATATTTGGGATGGTCTTGGGCTATTAGATCACAGACACTCCATGTACATTGATGGTTTTTATCAGTCCATTTTACATTGAACTGGTACGTATGAAACAAGTAAATACGTACTAAAATGCTCATGATTTAATCTTTGTAGCCCAGTATCAATTAACATAATGAATTGCAATTTTTTATTGGTTTTACCATCTTTTTCTTAGCTGTTTTTAATTGTTTTATTCTGTATCGTTATTCCTGATCCAAGATCTGAAGTGTCCAAGCATGGTTTTTAAACTAATTGTTTGCATTGTGTTTTATGGAATATGTATTGTATATATTGTGCTTTTATGACACACAAGTCGAATAAAGCTTGTTGGATTGGATTAGAATTGTAAAATAATTAATTAATATGTTCCAGATCATAAGGTCCTTCTCTTTCTTTTCCTTATTCTAACCGCTGCAATTAAAAAACTAGCTGTATTAAAAATGTCCCAGACATTATTTAGCATCAGCAAATATATAAGAGCTGGCCTTGCCTGTAAAAAGCCTTTGCCCTTTAAAATTGGGAGTATAAAGCGTTTTCGAATATGCAAAAGATGCTCGCAGAACAGGACAAAGTGGAACGTGTCCAGGGTGGAAAAATTATCGCATGTGCAGGGACCCAAATCCTCTACCTTTCTCCACCCCTGGGGTTCAGCAAGTAAAAAGTGCAAATGATTAAATCTAAATCTAAATCTTACTAACAGGAAACGGTGGTGATGGTTAGTTACTACATTTAGATAGGGTTCTATTGCACAATTAGTTTTTAATAGTTGATGGGCTCATACCGTTGGTTTCAACAACTCTCTGGCCTCTCTTTCGGTATGTATCATGTATAGATAAGATTTCTTGACCCACGACAGATCTTCCTTCAATAGTTTATCTGGAGAGTTAAACAACTCAGGGCATCCTAATTGCGTTACTGTCCTTTTCACATAACTCAACCATGGGATACTACTTGCTCTATCTAATGCTAGGCAATCACGCATGACTTCGCGGTTCATTTCTAGTTCAGGATATCTCCAAATCGCTATCCATTTAAGTAAGGGTGCCATTCCAATCAAATCCGGCACAAAACCTATGCCAGTTTCTTGGTGGATGATATAGGAAGGTGTTGTTTGTGGCACTGATAGCAGGTTTCTTAATAATTTATTTTCCACTATTTGAATATCCTTAACTTCTCTATATCCCCACATTTCAGAGCCATAGTTTGAAATAGCAATGCATTTTGCTCTATATATATTTAACATCGCTTGTGCTGGCTTTGCCCTTAACTTACGTGCAAGTAGATCCTGCAATGGCATTTCTTTTGGCTTTCCTTTGCGGCACCCACGTGCCCCTATCATCAAATAGAACACCTAAATACGAAAATGTGGTTACCCTGGCTATTTCGTTACCTTCACAATAGTATGTTTTGGGTCTTCTAGGTTTAGTGCCCATAATCATTGTGTGAGATTTAGAAAAGTTTACATTTAAATCCAACGATCTCATAAAATCAGCAAAGGTATTTAAAAGACACTGTAGGCCAACCGCTGTTCGGGCTAATAAGGCGGCATCATCTGCATATAGGAGAGCTGGTATCAGCCGTTCCCACACACACGGAATATCCTTACTAGCTCCACCTAGGACTGAATCCAAATTGTTAATATATAAAGTAAACAATAGGGGAGCTAAGATGCATCCCTGTCTAACAACTTTTATAAGCGTATTCCCTGCGTGTGGTTGCCCCTTTGGTCAATTCTCACTGTGGCTGTTAGGTCCCTGTGCAGATCAGCCAGGAAGTTTACAATGTTCTTATCCATGCCCAGTTTTAATAATAATGCCCATAGTTTGAAAGTGTCCCTTTCTTGGCAATGGTGTACTTCCCTGCTAACAGATGCATGTTAAGGCACTGGTCCGTAGTACCCCTCCCTTTCCTGAACCCGTATTGCAGGTTTGAAAGTATATTGCACTCATTAAGCCAATCTGTAAGTTTACTAAGGATCACTCTTCCTAACACTTTAACTGCTGAATCTATCAGCGATATTGGTCTATAGCATCGAGGGTCTCCTCTCTGCCCTTTTTTATGGGACTCATTTCCACCCTGCGTGATTGAGATGAGCGGCCCTGCACTAGAATTCCATGTCGGGGGTCCATTTGTCGTAACAGAAGGTGGCCCCAAAGATGTTAAGTGCCGCCTTGGGACTGCAGACAGAGGTGGGAAGGGACGTGTTTGTGCATTGGTGTGGCGGTCTTGCTACCTCCATGAATCTCTATTTCTCCAAAGCCTGGAGGCCAAACAGTGTCCTCCCCTATGGTGCCCTTTATGCGCATCCTGTCTAGCTTGGATTGGATTTCACTTGGCTTGGTGAAGAGATATAGTGCAGTGGGGTTGGTTTCATACCGCACACATGCACACACAGTCCTACGGGGTTCTACTCAATTGGGTTGAATTTTTGCCCTGATCCTACATAGGTACAGATGGATGAGGCACTTTGCTTTTTCAGGGGCTACCGCCTGTCATAAGTAAAGCATGTCTACGCCTAAGGTGTGAGGTATCAGTGAACAGATGTAACATGACTTGCTCATAGTTTGTGTGCCTACGTCGGTCATGTGCTGATACCAGGTGTTGTGTAGGAGTGCGCTGTGTAGTGCGTGAGGAATACTAGCGTTTGGTTCAGTCTAGATGTATGTGAGGTGAGAGAGCTCATGACATTGGGCATACTTTTTGCTCCGGAGGAGCTCGAGAGCACCCCAGCTAGAGAAAGCGTGTACAAAAATAGAAAAATTCGTAAATTAGGAAACATTTTGGAGGCTAGTAGGTTCGTCTTCAATGGAGATGTCAGTCATCTGGGCCTGTCGTCTGTTGTTTGTCATCTGTTGTTTGTTGTCTGATGTCTGGGCAGAAAAATTTCTTTTAAGACAAGGCTACAAAAGTCAGTTCTGTATTTTTGTTAGTTGAGTGATTGGCCTTGTCAAACAGTCTTTGAAAGTTTGGTCGAGGAAATGGCAGACTGTGTCCATGGTGATGCACTTCTAGTTTCGATCACAGACCTGTAGGATAAGAGCTGTGGGTTGTAGGTTAGTTTAGAAATAACACTTTATTAGGCAGTTTTGGAACATTCCTTTATTTATTTGTAAATAGTATGCTCTATGATTTTACTAGGGGCAATTTTTTTCTCAAACAGGATGGAGGTGATTGAATTTTAATTGAATTGGTTGGGTTTTAACTTAATTTTATTAGGTGCTTGAATTTTGGGGAGGATGGTGACTTTTAAACTTTTTTAAGACTATTCGTATTATGGGGTTTTTGCCCCCCTCTTCTTGCTACGGCGGGGACAGTACTCCTCCCTTGGGCTTCTTCGCTTAAAGGTATCATGTTTTAACCGGTGTGGTGGTGTACTTTTGACCTGTATGAGCAGCGTGCAATTGTGAGGAGAGGCAGATGTTGACTTTTAAGCTAATGGTTCCGTTGACACGTGCGCATCCCTTGGGTCTCTGCACATGGCATGGAATGAGGTTTCTTTATAATTGGGCTGAGTTACTGGGTAACACCTTTCTTCTGGAAGGGTTAAGAATCTTTGGGCTGTTGTCAGGCTGTTTTGTGCGAGTCCCAGGAGGCATTTATCTGTGGTTTTGGGTGTTGCTACCTTTAACAAGGTATACTGGAGGTTGTGTTTGGACCTCCGTTGGAACCTTCAGGAGAAAATGGCTGGCATTATTTTAGTTCGCTGTGTTTTCTCTGCAAGAGTCAGGGGTCTCTTTGGGACTTTTATGTGCTTGGCTGGATGGAGGTGGTGCTACTGACTTCGATGGCTTTTCTCAACGGGATACTGTAGTTGTTGTGGCCATCACTGAACTATGGTCTCTATGACTTGGATTTGGCCACGGCTGGGGTCGTTTGATCATGATGTCCAGTGAATGTCATTTCAACCAGCTGGGCTTACCCTGCACACCGGTTGCAGGCTACGAAAGTCATTTGTGGAGACCCTTTCCCTCCCATCGCTCCTCTCTCCCTTGGACCTAGGATGTTCTAGTTTTGCCACATTTGGTGGAAAACAGAGGCTTTCTACCTGGCCTATCCAGTGGGCAGAACCTGGGGGCCTCATTTATGAGATTTTGACGTAGGCCAGCTCCACAAGGAATCTTGTTGCACTGCCTATGTTAAAACAAAAGTGCATTAATGCACCATAACTATGTGATACTGTGAATTCCTGTCCTTTTCCCCTGTGCCGATGCACAATAGGCTGCAATGCACCAATGCAGGCACCCTTGCACTATGGCCTGTGTTGTGGGGCTGATTAATTTTGTGCAGGCATGGACACCTTCCTGCAGAAAATCAATCAATTCAGGCGATTTCCTTTTTCTATGTGCACTGCAGAATGCAGCACACATAGAAAAAGTAAAGTACGAGAAGAAATTAAAACATTTCCCTTTGTTGCGCCTAACTAACGCCATCCCTGGGGTGGCGTTAGGTTCTGACGCATTCCCAGGTTTTCGAATTCTCGTAAATCTGGGAATGGGTCAGGTTCCATGGGTGTAGCATGGGAACACCCACAGCAGCAAACATGAAGCTCCCCTTTCAGGCAGTTTTCTGCATGAAAGGGGCAAATATTTATAAGGTTGTACGTGGCCTTGTAAATATGCAGTGGCACATTGCGCCACCAGAACGTCAGAAAAGTGACATTCTGGCGGCGCAAAAGTGCCGGCGGCACTGGATGTTTGGAAACTTTTAGGGGAGAGGAGGAGGCTGAATGTTCTGCCCATGATGGGAATCAGATCGACAGCCAGGGCTTGTCATGCTGTGAGTAAGTGAACCGAATCGGCTACTCACCTGGGTGGATTTTCCCACTGACTTGGTGCCAGATCTGTTCAAGGCTGACAGAGTTCTCTGGTCTTCTCAAAAACTCTTTCCCCAAATGTCGGGGAAGCCTGGCTTCCACCACTGGAGCAGTTGCCTCGTTTTGGAACTATGTGAGGGCCTTCGTTTGGTGGTAATTCCTGTGGGGGGTGAGACTTACATAGCCCACCCAAAGTTGGACTTGGGTGCGTGTTCCTGGGTGCCTGTTTATAATCACCAGTGGGGGCCCGACCTGCTCCCTCATTAGACTGTCCTCCCCCGGGGCATAGTCAGCCAACCCTTCCCTTAAGGACCATGAGCAGGGGGAATCCTGGGCATCCTGCGGGCACCCATATGGCAAACTCGATCATGGATTCCTGGTCAACATAGTATTTTGCCACCTACACAAATGACAGACCCACTAAGAGACTCATGCATCCACTCACAGACCCACTTAGACACTCACACACCCACTAAGAGACTCATGCACCCACTCACACACCCACTCAGACACTATTGCACCTAATCTCAGGCCCCCATCAGAGACTGAGACACCCTTTGACACACCCATTCAGACACTGAAACATCCACTGACAGACCCATTGAGCGACAGACACCCACTGAGAGACCCATTCAGAGACTGATGCATGCACTCACATATTCTTACAGAGACTGAGACACCCACTCACAAATGCATGCAGAAACTGATGCACTCAGACAGTGACAAACACACTCACAGATCCATTCTGAGACACCCACTTATAATAGCATGCAGACACTATTGCACCCAGTTAGAGACCCACTGACACACTTAAACACCCTGTCACGGTTGGCACTCAAACCATTGTGTACGCTGTGACAGGCACATTTAGAGAATTATGCATGTTTTTTTAGACTTATTTAGATAGTAATGTATGTAGTGTAATGGTTAAAATCAATTTTGTACGTACACATTTTGAATGTGCTGTGGCTGTTGAATATCTGCTTTTGTTTTGCGCTTTTGTGACGTATTCACGATCATCGCAATGTCATCATGAACATTGCCAAAAATTGGGAAAAAAGTTATATATAAAGAAAATTAACAATATTGAGAGAGTGTACATGTTTTTTAGAGTTACTTAGATAGTAGCGTATGTAGTGTGATTGTTGGAATCATTTTTTTCCTTATAAATTTTGAATTTGCTGTTGGCTATTGAATGTCTGCTTTTGTTTTATGATTTCGCAACATATTTGCGATCATCATGTCATTGTTGTGAATATTTTAAAATGTGAAAAAACATATTTATACAGAAAATAAACAATATGTTAAGCATTAGGGTGGCTCTGACAAGATCCTTTGTGTTGATTGTGTGTATATGACAGCTACACATAAGACCAGATGCAGAGTTTCAGGCTGCTTAGAAACACCCTGTTGCTTTTGTCTGTGAAGTGAGCTCCATCACTTCATCAAATTCCATGCATGTCAAAACACAGGTTGTTATATATAGAGTAGATGTTATGGTCTCTGAGGAATGCAGAAACAGTTGTATTAACATGTTTCCTGGATGGATTAGACCACTTCCATTTCTGCCTTTATCATATGTTGGAGTATACCAAGACAATGTGAGGGAAAGAGTCATACATTCTGCAAAGGTATCTTTCATTAGGATTATCAGTCCTACCTTAGTCAGTGTGCCTAGGTCATCATTGCCACCACAATGCACAATCATGAGATTAGGCGGTTAAGAATCCACAATGTTTTTAACCAAAGGCAGCTACTGATGACACTTTTACCCTCTCTGGCCAATCCGTTTAATGTCCACATTAGTCAAACCCAAGCCTCTATCAATACCACTCTTTCTAGCAGGTTCTCTAGCCCAGAAGACATAGCTGTGGCCCACAATCCACACTCTAACCATTTTGAAATGAAGCAGCAGTAGCAGACAGGAGAAGGCTGGAGCTGAATGAGGCCATTTCCAAATAAAAGGCAGTTACAATTGAGGAGCTCCCTTAGTTTAAAAAAACACATTTGATTTGATGCTGTGAAGATGTAGGTTAATAAAATTAGGTAGTGTGTTCAGAGGATAAGTAACTAGATCTGTGATTGGGTCTGGTAAAAAAAGGCAAAACTGATATTGGTATGTTTTCTAATTTGTACAGTAAACCACACCTGCTGCAGCTCATTTTGTAACAAGTATGGTCCTTCTAGAATGTGGTGTGAACGTGTGCCTACTAGCTCTACTCAGTTGGTATGCAGACTGTGCCAAGAGTGTATTGGGGAAAGGGTGTTAAAGACACAGGATACAGTTTTTTTATTTTTAAATGTGAGGTGCTTAGACTCCTAGACTCCTAGACTCCTAGGTGTTTCCTAGTTAGGGCTTCCTAAAAAAGTGTACTGTACTGTTAAAGTTATAAAAGTATGAAGGTAAATATGTTTTTGGACTCCTGTTTTTTTCGCCAATTCACCACGATGATCATGATTAAGTCTAGATTATACATAAATTGACATCCATTTTGGTGGTTTATGTAAGAGTGAGTGAAAGGGTTAACACATACTAACCATTGAGAAATGCAATCACAGCAGTAAAATATGAAAGGAATGTTTTAATTTGCAGTTGTCTGCAGTATCAGGCAACGCAAAGTTGAAAAGGTTGCCATTTATGGTTGCTTTGCGTGAGACTGGTGTGCCATTCTTATGCTTAGTTTTTACAAACCCCGAGACTATTGCATCTATCTAATAAGAGCAGAAAAAGCTATTTGATCAATGAAATCAATCTTTTGGCATGTGAATTGTGTTTTTTTTAGCAGAAATATCGATTAAGAATGTATGTGTGTGTGAGATTATAAAAAAGATTCTGCAATTTATATAAAAGTATTTAAAGTACGAGATGTTTTATGACTGGTAGTATGAGTGCTTTCATATCTTTATTAATAGTAGTCTAAGACACAATTTGTGTGAGGTGCAGAGTAGGTGTCTATGAACTTAGTTTTAAGTCTGGGCGGTGAAGTTTACTCCGCTCGTGGAGTTTGAGAAGTTTTCCGCACTCCGCGTTACGCGGAGCTCGCAGAGTTTTTTTCCTCGCTCACACTCATCAACATCAAGTTGGCGAGCGAGGAAAATCCACCTCCCGGCAAGATTTTTCCTCATTCGCGATCGTCAATGTCAAGTTAGCAAGCGCGAGCATGGAAAATCAACCTCCTGGCGAGATTTCTCAACGCGGGCGGTCAGATTTCTCATTGCGAGTGGTCGCGTATGCTCGCAACCGCTCGTGTTGAGAAACCGTCTGTTCACATTGAGAAAGCTGCCGCTCGAGTAAAAAATCTATTTGAGTGGCAGAAAGAAAGCAGCGCCCGCTTGCGCTGTGCATGCTGCCATTGGCGATGATTGCACAGTGCGGACAAACACCCGGCGCTGAAAATCACCGTGAACATCATTTATCTAATGCACTCCACCACTTGCAGAGCTCTGCGTAGCGCTGCAGAGTTTTTTTGCACTTCGCGGAGTTTCGTGCTGCTTTACTCCATTCTCTAAATGATAGAAAATATGCTGTACTCTAATGATTAAAGTTATATGTAATTGTAATTGCATTTATATAGCTCTTCCTACCCCTGACGAGGCATCAAAGTTCTTTTTCGGCAAGTATCATGCTACTCCGGAACCCAAAAAGGATTAGTGGTGAATTAGTATAGTGAAATATAAAATTCATTTGAGCGATAGACATGTTAGTCTGTTATTTGGATTCAAAAGGATAGTGGAAGGATAGAAGAGGAAAGGGTTTGTATTTATATATAACTTGCTACCCTTGATGAGGTGTTAAAGCGCTTTTTTGCGAGTAGCACACTACCCCGGAACCCAAAAAGGATTAGTGATGAATTATTTTAGGGAAATATGAAATTAATATGAGCTGTGGACATGTTAGTTTGTTAGAGTGAAAAAAGGATAGTAGAGGTATAGAAGAGCAAGGGTTTCCATTTATATAGCGCTTGCTACCCCTCATGAGATGTTGAAGTGCTCCGTAACTCAAACAGGATTAGAGGGAAATTAGTATAGGGAAATATGAAATTAATTTGAGAGGTAGACAGGTCAGTCTATTATTTGGATTGAAATGAATAGTGGAGGGATAGAAGAGGGAAGGGTCCAGAAAGTTTTTTGTTTTGGAGTTCATAGCAGTAGGATGAGGTTTGGGATGAGTAAAGGGGAGGTGAAGGGAAGAGTCAGAGGGAAGGGTTTAGAAAGGCTTGTTTGGGAGATCTGAATAGTAAAAGAGGTATGAGATGATTCAAGAAGGCGTAGAGGAGGGAAGAGTTTAGAAAGGGTTATTTTGGGGATCATAGTAGTGGAATGGAGTTTGGGATGAGTGAGAGAGTGGAAGTAGAGGATATATATTTAGAGAGGTAAATCATCCCTCTGTGTATCCAGCAAGCAGTTGTATAAAAAAACAATCCGAGCCTTGCGTCTGATGGCCTCAACCAAAGGGTTCAGCTCTATCACCCTCTGCCTTTTACATAGAAAATCACAGATTTGTAGAAACTTAAAAACTTCTGTTTTAGGCAGGTGATATTTATCAGCCAATATTGCAAAAGAAAAAAAAAAACATCAAAAATCACCTATTTGTGAGATCCCTTTACATCTCCATCTATCTACTATCCTATCCCAGAAGATAGCAGGTAATAAAGTTGATGTGGTTGTAGGTGTGTGGTGCGAGACCCCTCAATCTGGAGATATCTCCGTATGGCCTTCCAGACCTTAAAAGCCATTACTAAAACCTTAAAGCGTGCCTTTTTGTAATAGCTAGGTTTCAGCATCTTAAATAAACAGTTCTTGGCCTCCGCACCCAGCAGCATTTGATAGATGGATGGGGTCTCAGCAATATTTCCGACCTCCTCTCCTGTTAACAAAATCTGCATATTTTGCAATATGCAGGCATAGTAATACAATGTAAATCGTGGACTGCCCAGCCGCCTTTCTCCAGTAGTAGCGTCATGAAAAAGCATTGCTCTATGCGGTTTCCATTGAGCCCATAAAAATCTAGCACATAATGACTGAAGCTGCTGTAGCTGTCCCCGTGTAAGCTCCAGTGGAACTGATATAAAATAATATAATACTTTAGGTAAAATTATAATTTTAAGGACATTACACCTTCCCACCAGTGACAAGTGCAGACACTCAAATTTCTCTAATTGCTGTTTGACACTGGTGAGAATAGAGCCCCAGTTGACCTCAACCAATTCCTTTAGACATGTCCTGATTCTAATACCCAGATATGTCACCTCGTTGGTCATCCTGGGATCACTGCTACAGACTTGATTTATACAGCTAATCTGCGGTTTAGATGCATTAAGTTTGTAGTCTGATACAGAACCAAACCTGTGCGTGAGTTGCTCTGTCTCGGGCATAGCTATAGCAGGGTCAGATGTCACAATAGCTATGTCATCCGCGTAGGCAAATACTCAAAATTGTTCTTGTCTACTGACTACAGGTTTGATCATAGGGCTCCCCTCCAACATGGTTAAAAAAGGGTTAATGTATAACGCAAATAATAATGGGGAGCATGGACATCCCTGCCTAGTACCTCTAGAAATACGTACCGGTTCAGACTCTAGGCCCATTATACAGATTTTAGCATTGGGGGTCCTATACATGGCCTGAATAGACATGATAAAACTGGGACCAAACCCCAAACATCGCAAAATAGCCCATAAAAAGTCCCAGGAAACACGGTCAAACCCTTTTTCGGCATCTAGTAATACCAGGCCGAGCGTGGTATTTTGAGAATTACCTGCATCAAACAGGGTCACCACCAAGTTGATGTGATTGACCGTGCCCCTAGCCGGTAGAGACCCATGTTGTCGTGTTGAAACAAATGAGGTGATAACCTTAGCCAAACGGGACGCCAACATTTTGCCATAGATTTTCTGTATATAATCCCCCCAAAAAGGAATGAAAAACACTTAAGATCTCGAGAGGAGTGTCTACTGACTTACCCTGTGCATCATTCATAGCCTTAATTCTTTACACCGCTTCCTTAGAGTGAAGCCTTTGCGCAAGGCACCGCCCAGTAGCCTCCCCATACTCATATCTCTCTTTGTTATAGAGCTTATATTTAAGGGTGATTTCCTTGCTCCAATATAAGTTAACTTTGGCCTTATATTGGGCAACTTAAGTTTGGAGCGAGGTGGTGTCGACACCTGCTTGTATTCCCAGTATAAGATTCTCTTCGGCTACTTTAAGCTTTGCATATAACTCTTGGACCACCAATTTCAGTTGCCTTTGTTTATGTAATCCAAAGGTGAGAACCTCCCCCCTAAGTCCACCCTTTAAGGCGTCCCATAGATAACCACATGAAGTCGATTTACGGTTAATTTCTAAAAACTGCTTAATCCAATTATTCATATGGTTGACGAATGCTACGTCCAGCAAGAGTTTTCTGTCAAAGAAAAAGATTTCGAAAAAGAGAGTTTGCTAATTGCTGGAATATCAATCACCAGTGGGCCATAATCCGCAGAAATCCTAGGAAAAACCTGAATTTTAGCCCTTGCAAGTAGTGCTGTTGAGATAAAAAAAATAGTCTAACCTCACTAACTTATTATATGGGTGGGAATAAAACATAAAGCCAGGGTCTGGATCCCGTGAAGCAGCCCATGCGTCGGTAAGGCCATGATCAACCAAAAGCTACTGTAGTGCCTTAATAACGTTGGGTTTCCTGCCTTTATAGTACTTTATACCTGACTGTAGATTCCGACAACCCAAGTGTATATTAAAATGACCACATAAGATCAAAGGGGTGGGCCATGATGCAAATTCTAAATTAAGCCCCTCCAGTACTGATACCTCGTCCAAATTAGACCCATAAATTGAACACAAGTCAAACTTAACAGCCCCCAATATGCATTCAATGATGACCCAACAACCTTGCTTATCCACCAGTTTTCTTCCCGACCCCTGGTTCCCATGTTTAGCTAAGACAGCTACCCCCCGGTTCATCGTAGACTGTTGTGTACATGCCAGCACCGAATAGCCTACTTTGGCTAAAATCTTCCGTTTACCCACGGGATGTGGGTTTCCTGTAAGCAAACCAAGTCGGTTTGCATCACACGTAATTCAGCAGCCACTAGTTGCCTTTTCCCATTAATATTTAGCCCACAAACATTAAAAGAACCGATATGCAATTCTGAAGGAATCATCCTATCCCCATCAAATGCTGACATCTCCCTTCAGTTCCTGACCTTGCTGAATAGCTTCACACGCCTGTGTTCTTCTATCTTCCACATGTTATGGATTGCTTTTACTTTTTCCCTCTCCCCAGCTCCCACCCGTCCTGCCAACCCCAATGCTCCCCTACCCCTCCCTTATGCCCCCTGCACACACCTTCTCACTCTCCCCCCATCATGGGACTTCTGACGAAGCCCCGCTTCCCCCCCTCACCCTGCAGTGAGGCATTAGGACCAATGGTCCCTGAGATGAAAAGCTCCAGTTATCCGGAGTGTCCCCCCCTCGCACACATTCATATATATATTCTAACACAGCAGGCCCCATCGCCTGAACTAGAGAAAAAGAGAAAAGGGCAAAAAAGAGAGAAATATAAAACAGAGAGACTGCCTAGAGCCTCAAACCCTGTCTAAATAGATTGCAGATACTCTTTGGCCTGCACTTCTGAGGTGAAAAACCGAGCATGCTCATTATGTATGACCTTTAATTTGGCTGGGTTGAGTAGGAAGGCTTGAGCCCTCTTGCCTTGAAATAGGGTGATGAGCTGTCACAGCTGCCATCGTTTTTCCACCATCTGGTGGCAAACATCTGGTCTAACAAAAAATTTGGACCACTTTCCAGCCCTCTTTCTGTCTGGGTGTGCCAGTTCATACACTGCTTGGCGAGCCCAAAAATTATTAATTGAAATTAGGATTTCTCTGGGTCTAGGGGTAGTTTGTCCTGGTCTTGTGCATTGTGTAAACGGGAATTGATGCACTCTTTTGATCTCCTGATTCCAGTCCTATTGCGAGAGTTGGGGAGGGCCTCAGGGAAAAGGTCAACAATGAAATTACGAGCATCCTGTCCCTCCGCACACTCCGAAATCTCCAAAACTCTCAGTTTGTTTTGCTGTAGGCGATTTTCAAGATCTGTTAACTTCCACTGTGTGTCCTCTTTCAATGAGCGCATTGAATTTGTTACCGCCTTCTGAGCTGCCAGCTCATCTTCCAGACTAGAAATCCGGGCTTCTGCTTCATTAAACCTTTCTGTGAAGTCAGAACAAGATTTCGCAATATGTCGAACAGAGTTCTGGAGTTTGTGAGTTTCCGTTGACTCTCCATGCGTGTCTCCTCTCTATGGGCCATTATGCTCTGGTAAATGGGGTTTGGGATGAGTGAGAGAGTGGAAGTAGAGGATATGTATTTAGAGAGGTGCAGGATAAGAAATAGGGCAGTGCATTGGAAAGAGTAGTAGAATGAGGTTTGAGAAGAGTCAGAGAGTTGAGGTAGAGGATATATTGAGAGAGGTATAGGTTGAGCAATAGGGTAGTGCATTGGAGAGAGTAATAGAATAAGGTTTGAGATGAGTTGAGGTAGAGGATATATTGCAAGAGGTTTATGGTGAAATATAGGGTAGTGCATTGGAGATTCTGCATTAGAAGCAACGTAATAAATATAAAGATACATAAGTGCTTAAAAGGTATATATGTATAAGGAAGGTAGTATATGTAGATTTAAGTTGTGTTTAATAAACTCAGACTTTCAAGTGTTGTTGTAAAGTTACAGTTTTTTTTAATTGTTTCATTTTTTTTGTAATTCAATCGTGAAGCAATTGTAGATAAATAGTTATGATAAAACATTTACTTATTTATGCTGTCACCTATATACAGGTTAAACATAGAATAATATAACTATAAGTAATATATACATTTGTTAAGCAGAACTAATGAATATCTATATAGTTAAAAATATAATTACTACACAGGTTTATACAAAGCAATACACATATGTAGGTACACATCTATAGTCCAAATAAATGCTTATATACAGCGGTATATGCTGTATATTATGTTTGAGTATGATGGTTATGTGGGGAAGAGCCAACTCTTGAGTAGTCGTCTGAAGATAAGATAGTGCACCAAAACATAACATAATATAGTGTACCAAAACATAATATAATGTACCAAACTATAACATATGATAACATAATGTATCATAGCGTAATGTCCCATATCGTAACACAAGACAACACAGTAGACAAGTAGAAAATCAGAGCATTCCCAAGGGTAAAAAAAAAGCTCTGCAAAAAGAAAAGTTGGATGAAATTCCCTATAAGTAATTATATCATATACATAGTTTTAGTAAAATCAAAAGCCAAAACTAAAAATTAGGAAATGGACATAAGGGGCAATAGGGAACAATACCAGATTGATTCACAGTTTCCAATCGAGACAGTTTCAGGCACTGCATCAAGCAAGTACTATAATATGCAATAGTGAGTATGAAGATGTGAAAGTTTTATGTGTATACATGATGTGCATTTACAAAAAAAAAAATGTGTTGCATTCTGGGACTTGCAGTGCTATTTGTTCCAGCACACATGGAAAAAGCATAATGCCATGGTTTGCTAATGTACAGGAAGGTGTCCCTTCCTGTACATTATCAAACTTTTTAAAAAAATGCCATTTTGTAACTTTCATGTGTGCTGCATGAAGCAGCACACATGAAAGTGATGCAGCACACATGAAAGTGACAGAATGGCATTTTAGGATTGTTTATGTGCAGGAAGGGACACCTTCCTACACATAAACAATCCTCCCCTGCAAGCAGACACCCTTGCACTATGGTGCAAGGGTGCCTGCGTTGGCGCTAAGGTGCTAAACTTAGCGCCATCACAGGGGGAAATGCAAGGCTTCACCACATTCTTGTAAATATGGTGCAACCTTGCATTTCAGAAGTGGCGGAGCACATTCACTAAGATAACCCAATACTCACTAACACACCCAGAAAGTAATCAGTGCAGCTTCTTACACATACATTTAGAGAAGTATAGGTGCCACTAAGAGAGGTACTCATATATGAACAAAGTTAGATAAAAAAAAACAAGCATACTCCCTCATAAGGACTGATACACTTATTTCCATATTTTCTAAAGAACTTTCAAGTTCACCATCCAGAGACGTAGCCCTTGCATCATGTATGGGGTGTGATACTCTTGAGTGTGTGCATGCACTTTTACTCCTATTCCTAATTGGTATTTAAAACCCCTTACAAGCCTTAACCTGCTGTTCTATCACATATCACTCACCTCTAATGTAGGATACAGCCAGGCCGTAGGGTACGTTCCTATATGCGTAAAAGCTAACACATGTAGTTAGAAGTTTCAGTGAGGTATGTGCGCACTTACAGACCCAAATGCTCACTTTTACATCATTCTAAAACAAAGACATAAATATAAAAGTTAATAAAGTAATGTTAGCAATATTGCAATATTAGAACACTTTATGTAGCTACTTCACCATGTAAGACTACATATATAAGCTAAATGTTCTTTTTTCTTTTCAGACATTGATTTCTTGTTTACTACAGAGAGTTGCAATGTCAACAAAAAGTCAAAGAAGAAAGAAACAGAGACACAGAAACTATGGGCCTGATTACGATGGCGGTCGGAATTTCGTCCAACCGCCATCCTGTCGGGAATAGGACAGCCCAACTAGCTGTCAGTGGTCCTGCTACAGGAATTACCATGCGACCGCCTTCAAGGTGGCCGCATGGTGTATATTTTGTACTGCGGCGTGTGCTGCAGGCTGCAGCACATGCCACAATATAAAAAAATACACATTTCGCGTATCCCTGCACTATGTGGCAGGCACCATGCGGTGCCAGCCACATGGTGCAGGGATATGTAGGGGGGCACCATAGGTGTCCCCCAGGGCCCATATCAGAGGGCCGGGGGGGCTCTCTATGGGCCCCCAAGTCACTTTCCGCCTGCCTTTTCATGGCGGGTTAACCACCATGAAATGGCTGGCGGAAAGGGACATAGTAATGCCTACGGCATGCCTGAGGAGGCACCGCCACTGTTGTAGGGATTGCAGTCCCTCTGATGCTCCGACGGGCTCCTTGCAGGTCTCTCCGCCCGCCTTCCATCCGCCCAGCATCACAATGCGGTGGGTGGTGAAGCAGGGTCTGATGGCGGTGGGACCGCCACCGATGGCCTGGAGGTGGCGGTCCCACCGCCATCATAATCAGACCCCAAGTCCTTACAACTGAGAAACAAAATGGGCAAAATGCAGAAAAAGTGGTAAGAGGATAAATACATTTCTTAACATTGTATTAGTCAGCTTTCAAAAGTGGAAAATCAAGTAAATAAAAAACAAAGGTTAAGATGAACTAAGAAAGGAGAAAAAGTCTGTGATATAAAGAGTAAAAAAACCTGCAAAAAAGGAAAGAGTTTACCCAGAAGGCAGAGGCAGTTTAAGGAAATCAGAGTTCCATAGTAAAGTAATTCAGAATGTATTAGAAGAAGAGAAGCAGTTAGACAAAAGGAACGTGTTGAAGATGTAGTTGATAAGGCCTTTGCTCTTAAGATGAAGCTATTTATTTTGATTCTAAACAGAATGAAGGCACTAGACAAAATAATGTTGTCTATGAGGAGACAAAGCCAAAAGAAAAGGCTTTTTTTTCTTTTTTCTTTTTTTTATTGAGATCCATATAAATTTACAAATTCATCCAAATATCACAGTGTCAATCTCAACTAATGTACTTCTGATCAATAAATACAGCATACATATTCAGAAGTAAAGAAGATTACACAATCAGAATAAAATCCAGAGTAACTTTGGACTAAAAATCATAAGAGACCCGATACAATACCAAGTCTCATTTTAAAAGCAACAAAAGTGTCTATGATGCATTAAAGTGCAAATCGGAATAGAGTATACAGATATATCAGCAAATGGAGCTTGTGATAGTATTTCATCATAAAAGACCAAATACAGTACCGCCTTTCTTTTTAACCCCTTCGCTGCTAGGCCTTTTCCCCCCCTTTGCTAAGCCTTTTTTTGGCTATTTGGGGTAGTGCGCGCTTAGGCCCCTGTAACTTTTTGACCACATAAGGTATCCACGCCAAATTTGCCTCCTTTTTTTCTAACATCATGGGGATTGTAAAGGTACCCAGGGTTTGTGGATTCCCCTGGAGGGGACCCAGAAATTAGCCAAAATACAGCAACATTTTGTTTTTTTGGGGAAAAATGCGAAAAAAGGGCTACAGATGAAAGCGTCTTGTTTTTTCCCTGCAAATGGCATCAAAAAAGGGGTTGTGGTGCTGAAATCACCATCTTCCCAGCTTTCAGGGACAAGCAGACTTTTGTCAGAAAACCAACTTTTTTTACACAGTTTTGGCATTTTTCTGGGACATAGCCTATTTTTGCTATTTTTTGTGCTTTCAATCTCCTTCCAGTTAATGGTAGAAATGGGTATGAAACCAATAATGGATCCTGGAAAGCCATACATTTCTGAAAAGTAGACAAAATTCTGAATTCAGAAAGGGGTCATTTGTGTAGATCCTTAAAGTTTTCCTTATAGAAACTAACAGTTAAATAAAGGAAAAGTTGAAAATTAGTTGAAAAAAACAGCCATTTGTGTCAACGTTTT
Organism: Calotriton arnoldi; assembly: GCA_963921515.1. NCBI lineage: Eukaryota > Metazoa > Chordata > Amphibia > Caudata > Salamandridae > Calotriton > Calotriton arnoldi. Next base: position 1,731,551 of record CAWUFW010003117.1, read on the forward strand.
CACCTGTAACTTCTTCTAATTATGACAGCTATTTGAAAGCAATATACCGTTATATCCGCTGGACCTTTCTGGTTGTGGGGATATATAGGACTTGTAGGTTCACCAAGAACCCGACGAACCCAGAGCCAATAACTGAGCAGCATCTTGCAATGATTTTTTATTATGTACTGGGTATATAGCAATTATTTTGGGAAAATGTATACATGGAAAAATTGTTATGAAAGACACCTATGTATTTATGAAATGGGAACAAAATGTAGATTTTAGAAACAGTAGATATTTGCACATTTCCGAAATTGGGAGTACCCATACTAGCATGAGAATTATTTTTTACACATTGTCTTTCATTTGGAAGGCAGAAATGCATCAAAAGTCAATAGGTAATAACAGTTGCTCTACAATTCTGTGTTACCCTAAGTCTCCCGATAAAAATGGTACCTCAGTTGTGTGGGTAGGCCTAGTGCCCGTGACAGGAAGTAGCGCAAAACGCAACGTGGACGCACCACATTTTCACAGTGAAAAATGACCCTTTTTTGCAAAGTGCCTAGCTGTAGTTTTTGAACCCTAGCTCTGCCGGCACTTAGGGAAACCTAGCAAACCTATACATTTTTGAAAAGTAGACACCCAGGGGAATCCAGGATGGGGTGACTTGACTGGCTCTCACCAGGTTCTGTTACCCAGAATCCATTGCAAACCTAAACAATTGGCAAAAAAACCACATTTTCCTCACTTTTCTGTGGTGGAAAGTTTTGGAATCTGCGTGGATCCACAAAATTCCACCCACCCCGCGTTCCCCAAGGTCTTCCGAAAAAAATGGTACCTCACTTGTGTGGGTAGGCCTAGTGCCCGTGACAGGAAGCAGCACAAAACGCAACGTGGACGCACCACATTTTCACAGTGAAAAATGACGCTTTTTTTGCAAAGTGCCTAGCTGTAGGTTTTGAACCCTAGCTCTGCCGGCACTTAGGGAAACCTAGCAAACCTATACATTTTTGAAAAGTAGACACCCAGGGGAATCAAGGATGGGGGGACTTGACTGGCTCTCACCAGGTTCTGTTACCCAGAATCCCTTGCAAACCTAAAAAATTGGCAAAAAACACATTTTCCTCACTTTTCTGTGGTGGAAAGTTCTGGAATCTGTGTGGATCCACAAAATTCCACCCACCCCGCGTTCCCCAATGTCTTCCGAAAAAAATGGTACATCACTTGTGTGGGTAGGCCTAGTGCCCGCGACAGGAAGTAGCGCAAAACGCAACGTGGACGCACCACATTTTCACAGTGAAAAATGACCCTTTTTTGCAAAGTGCCTAGCTGTAGTTTTTGAACCCTAGCTCTGCCGGAACTTAGGGAAACCTAGCAAACCTATACATTTTTGAAAAGTAGACACCCAGGGGGAATCCAGGATGGGGTGACTTGACTGGCTCTCACCAGGTTCTGTTACCCAGAATCCCTTGCAAACCTAAAAAATTGGCAAACAAAACACATTTTCCTCACTTTTCTGTGGTGGAAAGTTCTGGAATCTGTGTGGATCCACAAAATTCTACCCACCCCGCGTTCCCCAAGGTCTTCCGAAAAAAATGGTACCTCACTTGTGTGGGTAGGCCTAGTGCCCACAACAGGAAGCAGCGCAAAACGCAACGTGGACGCACCACATTTTCACAGTGAAAAATGACCCTTTTTTTGCAAAGTGCCTAGCTGTAGTTTTTTAACCCTAGCTCTGCCGGCACTTAGGGAAACCTAGCAAATCTATACATTTTTGAAAAGTTGACATCCAGGGGAATCCAGGATGGGGTGACTTGACTGGCTCTCACCAGGTTCTGTTACCCAGAATACCTTGCAAACCTAAAAATTGGCAAAAAAACTCATTTTCCTCACTTTTCTGTGGTGGAAAGTTCTGGAATCTGTGTGGATCCACAAAATTCCACCCACCCCGCGTTCCCCAAGGTCTTCTGAAAAAATGGTACCTCACTTGTGTGGGTAGGCCTAGTGCCCGCGACAGGAAGCAGCGCAAAACGCAACGTGGACGCACCACATTTTCACAGTGAAAAATGACCCTTTTTTGCAAAGTGCCTAGCTGTAGTTTTTGAACCCTAGCTCTGCCGGCACTTAGGGAAACCTAGAAAACCTATACATTTTTGAAAATTAGACACCCAGGGGAATCCAGGATGGGGTGACTTGACTGGCTTTCACCAGGTTCTGTTACCCAGAATCCCTTCCAAACCTAAAAATTGGCAAAAAAAACATATTTTCCTCAATTTTCTGTGGTGTAAAGTTGTGGAATCTGTGTGGATCCACAAAATTCCACCCACCCCGCGTTCCCCAAGGTCTTCCGAAAAAAATGGTACCTCACTTGTGTGGGTAGGCCTAGTGCCCGCGACAGGAAGCAGCGCAAAACGCAACGTGGACGCACCACATTTTCACAGTGAAAAATGACCCTTTTTTTGCAAAGTGCCTAGCTGTAGTTTTTGAACCCTAGCTCTGCCGGCACTTCGGGAAACCTAGCAAACCTATACATTTTTGAAAAGTAGACACCCAGGGGAATCCAGGATGGGGTGACTTGACTGGCTCTCACCAGGTTCTGTTACCCAGAATCCCTTGCAAACCTGACATTTTGCTGAAAAAATCCCTTTTTTCACACATTTTTGTGTGGTAAAGTTGTGGCATCATGGGGTTGACACAAATTTCCTACCACCCAGCGTTCCCCCAGGTCTCCCGATAAAAATGGTGCCTCACTCGGGTGGGAGGCCTAAGTACCCGCGACAGGCAAGGGCCCACAACGTATTGAGGCGACATCAAAATTGCCTATCACAAAATGTTTTGGGCCCTTGCCTGTCGCGGGTACTTGGGCCTCCCACCCGAGTGAGGCACCATTTTTATCGGGAGACCTGGGGGAACGCTGGGTGGTAGGAAATTTGTGTCAGCCCCGTGATGCCACAACTTTACCACACAAAAATGTGTGAAAAAAGTGATTTGTTCAGCCAAATTTCAGATTTGCAGGGGATTCTGAGTAAGAAAACGTTGGGGGATCCACGCAAGCCATACCTCCCTGGAATCCCCCGGGTGTCTACTTTTCAGAAATGTGTGGGTTTGGTAGGTTTCCCTAGGTGGCCGCCGAGCCCCGGGCCAAAACGTCATGGGACCCCCCTTGCAAAACCAGGTCGTTTTGTGATAGGCCATTTTGAGGTCGCCTCAATACGTTGTGGGCCCTTGCCTGTCGCGGGTACTTGGGCCTCCCACCCAAGTGAGGCACCATTTTTATCAGGAGACCTGGGGGAACGCTGGGTGGTAGGAAATTTGTGTCAGCCCCGTGATGCCACAACTTTACCACACAAAAATGTGTGAAAAAAGTGATTTTTTCAGCCAAATTTCAGGTTTGCAGGGGATTCTGGGTAAGAAAACGTTGGGGGATCCACGCAAGCCATACCTCCCTGGAATCCCCCGGGTGTCTACTTTTCAGAAATGTGTGGGTTTGGTAGGTTTCCCTAGGTGGCCGCCGAGCCCCGGGCCAAAACGTCATGGGACCCCCTTGCAAAACCAGGTCGTTTTGTGATAGGCCATTTTGAGGTCGCCTCAATACGTTGTGGGCCCTTGCCTGTCGCGGGTACTTGGGCCTCCCACCCAAGTGAGGCACCATTTTTATCGGGAGACCTGGGGGAACGCTGGGTGGTAGGAAATTTGTGTCAGCCCCGTGATGCCACAACTTTACCACACAAAAATGTGTGAAAAAAAGTGATTTTTTCAGCCAAATTTCAGGTTTGCAGGGGATTCTGGGTAAGAAACCGTTGGGGGATCCACGCAAGCCATACCTCCCTGGAATCCCCTGGTTGTCTACTTTTCAGAAATGTGTGGGTTTGGTAGGTTTCCCTAGGTGGCCGCCGAGCCCCGGGCTAAAACGTCATGGGACCCCCCTTGCAAAACCAGGTCGTTTTGTGATAGGCCATTTTGAGGTCGCCTCAATATGTTGTGGGCCCTTGCCTGTCGCGGGTACTTGGGCCTTCCACCCGAGTGAGGCACCATTTTTATCGGGAGACCTGGGGGAACGCTGGGTGGTAGGAAATTTGTGTCAGCCCCGTGATGCCACAACTTTACCACACAAAAATGTGTGAAAAAAGTGATTTTTTCAGCCAAATTTTAGGTTTGCAGGGGATTCTGGGTAAGAAAACGTTGGGGGATCCACGCAAGCCATACCTCCCTGGAATCCCCCGGGTGTCTACTTTTCAGAAATGTGTGGGTTTGGTAGGTTTCCCTAGGTGGCCGCCGAGCGCCAGGATAAAACGTCATGGGACCCCCCTTGCAAAACCAGGTCGTTTTGTGATAGGCCATTTTGAGGTCGCCTCAATACGTTGTGGGCCCTTGCCTGTCGCGGGTACTTGGGCCTCCCACCCGAGTGAGGCACCATTTTTATCGGAAGACCTGGGGGAACGCTGGGTGGTAGGAAATTTGTTTCAGCCCCGTGATGCCACAACTTTACCACACACAAATGTGTGAAAAAAGTGATTTTTTCAGCCAAATTTCAGGTTTGCAGGGGATTCTGGGTTAAAAAACGTTGGTGGATCCACGCAAGCCATACCTCCCTGGAATCCCCTGGGTGTCTGCTTTTCAGAAATGTGTGGGTTTGGTAGGTTTCCCTATGTGGCCGCCGAGCCCCGGGCCAAAAAGTCATGGGACCCCCATTGCAAAACCAGGTCGTTTTGTGATAGGCAATTTTGATGTCGCCTCAATATGTTTTGGGCCCTTGCCTTTCACGCGTACTTGGACCTCCCACCCGAGTGATGCACCATTTTTAGCAGGAGACCTGGGGGAACGCTGGGTGGTAGGAAATTTGTGTCAGCCCGGTGATGCCACAACTTTCCCACACAAAAATGTGTGAAAAAAGTGAATTTTTTCAGCAAAATTTCAGGTTTGCAAGGGATTCTGGGTAGGAAAACGTTGGGGGACCCACGCAAGCCATACCTCGCTGGACTCCCCCGAGTGTCTAGTTTTCAGAAATGTGTGGGTTTGGTAGGTTTCCTAAGATGGCCGCCGAGCCCAGGGCCAGAAACCTCACTGGTGTGGGTGGTTCAAGTACCCGCAACAGGCAAGGGCCCAAAACGTATTGAGGAGACATCAAAATGATCTATCACAAAACAAGCTGGTTTTGCAAGGGGAGTCACCTGGGTTTTTGGCCCCGGGCTCGGCGGCCATCTTAGGAAACCTACCAAACCCACACATTTCTGAAAACTAGACACCCGGGGGAGTCCAGCGAGGTATGGCTTGCGTGGATTCCCCAACGTTTTTCTACCCAGAATGCCCTGCAAACCTCAAATTTAGCTGGAAAAATCACTTTTTCTCACATTTCTGTGTGGAAAAGTTCTGGAATCTACGTGGATCCACAAATTTCCTACCACACAGTGTTCCCCATGTCTCCCGATAAAAATGATACCTCACTCGCGTGGGTGGGTCAAGTACCCGCGACAGGAAAGGGCCCAAAACCTATTGAGGCTACATCAAAATTACCTATCACAAAACAACCTGGTTTTGCAAGGGGGTCCCATGAGTTTTGGCCCTGGGCTCGGTGGCCATCTAGGGAAACCTACCAAACCCACACATTTATGAAAACTAGACACCCGGGGAGTCCAGCGAGGTATGGCTTGCGTGGGTCCCCTAACGTTTTCCTACCCAGAATCCCCTGCAAACCTCAAATTTAGCTGAAAAAATCACTTTTTCTCAAATTTCTGTGTGGGAAAGTTCTGGAATCTACGTGGATCAACAAATTTCCTCCCACCCAGCGTTCCCCGTGTCTCCTGATAAAAATGATACCTCACTCGCGTGGGTGGGTCAAGTACCCGTGACAGAAAAGGGCCCAAAACCTATTGAGGCGACATCAAAATTACCTATCACAAAACAACCTGGTTTTGCAAGAGGGGTCACCTGGGTTTTTGTCCCCGGGCTCGGCGGCCATCTTGGGAAACTACCAAACCCAAACATTTCTGAAAGCTAGACACCCGGGGGAGTCCAGCGAGGTATGGCTTGCGTGGGTCCCACAACGTTTTCCTACCCAGAATCCCCTGCAAACCTCAAATGTAGCTGAAAAAAATCACTTTTCCATACATTTTTGCATGGGATCACCATGCCGGCACAAATGTCCTACCACCCAGCGTTCCCCTTGTTCTCCCGAGTAAAATGATACCTCACTTGTGTGGGTGGGCCAAAGGCCTGTGACTGGGAAGAGCCCAAAACATAGGGATTTAGGGTATAGCACCGAGAATTCTAAGCGCTACATTTTTTAAAAATACGTTTTTAGCCAGTTCTGCTTTGGACACCCACACACGTGAGGTATCATTTTACTCGGGGGAACAAGGGAAACGCTGGGTGGTAGGATATTTGTGCCAGCACGGTGATTCCACGCAAAAATATGTGGAAAATATGTTTTTTTCAGCTAAATTTGAGGGTTGCAGGGGATTCTGGGTAGGGAAACGTTGGGGGATCCACGCAAGCCATACCTCATTGGACTCCCCAGGGTGTCTAGTTTTCAGAAACGTGTGGGATTGGTAGGTTTCCCTAGATAGCGGCGAGCCCGGGGCCAAAAAACCAGGTGCCCCCCCCAAACCAGTTAGTTTCGTTATAGGTAATTTTGAAGTCTCCACAATACGATTTGGGCCATTTCCTGTTTCAGCCACTATGCCTACCCACACAAGTGAGGTACCATTTTTATCGGGAGCCCTGGGGAAACGAAGTGTGGTAGGAAATGTGTGGATCCACGCAGATTCCAGAACTTTCCCACACAGAAATTTGAGTAAAAAGTGATTTGTTCAGCTAAATTTGAGGTTTGCAGGGCATTCTGGGTAGGAAAACGTTTGGGGACCCATGCAAGCTATACCTCGCTGGACTCCCCGGGTGTCTAGTTTTCAGAAATGTGTGGGTTTGGTAGGTTCCCAAGATGGCCGCTGAGCCCGGGGCCAAAAACCCAGGTGACCCCCTTGCAAAACCAGGTTGTTTTGTGATAGGTAATTTTGATGTCTCCTCAATACGTTTTGGGCCCTTGCCTGTCGCGGGTACTTGACCCACCCACGCGAGTGAGGTATCATTCTTATCGGGAGACCTGGGGGACAGCTGGGTGGTAGGAAATTTGTGGATCCACGTAGATTCCAGAACTTTCCCACACAGAAATTTGAGAAAAACGTGATTTTTTTCAGCTAAATTTGAGGTTTGCAGGGGATTCTGGGCAAGAAAATGTTGGAGAACCCACGCAAGCAATACCTCGCTGGACTCCTCCGGGTGTCTAGTTTTCAGAAATGTGTGGGTTGGGTAGGTTTCCCTAGATGGCCGTCGAGCCCGGGGCCAAAAACTCATGGGACCCCCCCTTGCAAAACCAGGTTGGTTTGTGAGAGGTAATTTTGATGTCGCCTCAATAGGTTTTGGGCCCTTGCCTGTCGCGGGTACTTGACCCATCCACACAAGTGAGGTACCATTTTTCACGGAAGACTTTGGGGGACGCGGGGTGGGTGGAATTTTGTACATCCACGCAGATTCCAGAACTTTCCACCACAGAAATGTGAGGAAAATATGTTTTTTTGGACATATTTTTAGGTTTGCAAGAGATTCTGGGTAACAGATCCTGGTGAGAGCCAGTCAAGTCACCCCATCCTGGATTCCCCTGGGTGTCTAGTTTTCAAAAATGTATAGGTTTGCTAGGTTTCCCTAGGTGCTGGCAGTGTTAGGGTTCAAAATCTACAGCTAGGCACTTTGCAAAAAAAGGGTCAGTTTTCACTGTGAAAATGTGGTGTGTCCACGTTGCGTTTGGGCCGTTTCCTGTCGCTGGCACTAGGCCTACCCACACATGTGAGGTGCCATTTTTCTCTGAAGACTTTGGGGAACGCGGGATGGGTGGAAATGTGTGGATCCACGCAGATTCCAGAACTTTCCACCACAGAAATGTGAGGAAAATGTGTTTTTTTTGACAAATGTTTCGGTTTGCAAGGGATTCTGGGTAACAGAACCTGGTGAGAGCCAGTCAAGTCACCCCATCCTGGATTCCCCTGGGTATCTAGGTTTCAAAAATATATAGGTTTGCTAGGTTTCCCTAGGTGCCGGCAGAGTTAGGGTTCAAAATCTACAGCTAGGCACTTTGCAAAAAAAGGGTCCGTTTTCACTGTGAAAATGTGGTGTGTCCATGTTGCGTTTTGGGCCGTTTCCTGTCACGGCCACTAGTCCTACCCACACAAGTGAGGTACCATTTTTCTCGGAAGACTTTGGGGAACGCGGGGTGGGTAGAATTTTGTGGATCCACGCAGATTCCAGAACTTTCTGCCACAGAAATGTGAGGAAAATGTGTTTTTTGGGACAAATTTTTAGGTTTGCAAGGGATTCTGGGTAACAGAACCTGGTGAGAGCCAGTCAAGTCAGCCCATCCTGAATTCCCCTGGGTGTCTAGTTTAAAAAAATGTATAGGTTTGCTAGGTTTCCCTAGGTGCCGGCAGAGCTAGGAACCAAATTCAACAGGTAGGCACATTCCGAAAAAAAGTCAGTGCCTAGTGGCTTCCTGCTGCCCTGGGGAGGGGGGAAATCTTGGGCTATTGCCCTGATATGCCCCCGAGGGGGGCAGAAAGACTGTGGCTATTCCTTTGGGGGGTCGGGGGCATTGGGATGCCCATTCTGGTCAGCCCCCACCCCTGAGTATAAAAAAGCCAGCATAATCACTGGCACATAGTGGGCTTTCTGCCCCCCCGGGGGGCAGATCAGGGGCTTCTGCCCCCATCTGCCTCCTGGGAGGGGCAGAAAGACAGTGGCATCTTTTTTGGGGTGGGTGGGGGCATTGGCATGTCCATTCTTGGCAGCCCCCACCCCGAACTTTGTAAAAAAAAAATCCCTGGTGGCTAGTGGGCTTTCTGCCCCCCCGGGGGGTGCAGATAAGGTGCTATTGCCCCATCTGCCTCCCGGGGGGGGGCAGAAAGACTGTAGCATTTTTTTTGGGGTGGGGGCATTGACATGCCCATTTTGGGCAGCCCCCATCCCTACCTATATAAAAAAAAAATCCCTGGCGCTTAGTGGGCTTTCTGCCCCCTCCCGGGGGGGGGGGCAGATCAGGGGCTATTGCCACCATCTGCCTCCTGGGGGGGCAGAAAGTCTTTTTTTTTCTTTGGGGGGTAGGGTGGGGGCATTTGTATGCCCATTCTGGGCAGCCCCCACCCCGGGCCTATAAAAAAATAATCCCTGGCATCTAGGGTGTTTCTGCACCCGCCGGGGGGCAGAAAGACTGGAATTTTGTGGGGGGAGGGGTGGGGGCATTGGCATGCCCATCTTGGGCAACCCCCACCCCTAAATTTATCGAGGGGAAAAAAACCCTGGTGTCTAGTGGGCTTTCTGCCCCCCGGGGGGGCAGATTGGGGGCTACTGCTCCCATCTGCCCCCCAGGAGGGGCAGAAAGACTGTACCTTTGTGTCGGGGGTGGGGGCATTGGCATGCCCATATTGGGCAGCCCCTACCCCAAATTATAATAATAAAAAAAATCCCTGGTATCTAGTGGGCTTTCTGCCCCCCCGGGGGGGCAGATTGGGGGATACTGCCCCCATCTGCCCCCCAGGAGGGGCAGAAAGACTACCTTTGTGGCGGGGAGAGGGTGGGGGCATTGGCATGCCAATATTGGGCAGCCCCCACCCCTAACTATAATTTAAAAAAAATCCCTGGTTTCTAGTGGGCTTTCTGCCCCCCGGGGGGCAGATTGGGGGCTACTGCCCCATCTGCCCCCCAGGGGGGCAGAAAGACTAATTTTGTGGCCGGGGGTGGGGGCATCGGCATGCCCGTTTTGGGCAGCCCCCACCCCTAATAAATATCCCATAAAAATCCCTGGTGTCTAGTGGGCTTTCTGCCCCCGGGGGGCAGAAAGACTAATCATGCCAACATTTTTATGGGGGGAGCAAAGGCCCTTGCCCAAGGGTCCGCTCCCCCCTCCCTGGTGCCTAGTGGGTGGATCCCTGCTTGGGGATCGCCCTCCTGGGGCGATCCCCAATCCGGGATCCACTAGGGAGGGGTACCATTGGAAAGGGGAGATTCTCCCTTTTCCAACGATACCTCTCCTGAGTTTCTACGTGCTCAGGGGGCTGAGATAGCCCCCTGAGCACGTAGAAACTGAAACTGAAATGAGCCTCTTGGCTCATTTCAGTTTCAGTTTCACTGAAATGACATCAGCTCGATGTGCGCGCCGATCGTCATTTCAGGGAAACCAGGGGGGGGGCCTCGGGAGCTGGGGACGCTCTTCCCCAGCTCCCGAGGCTTTAGGGGAGAAAAGGGAATCCCTCTGGTGCCCGCACCAGAGGGATTTCCGATGCTGAGTGTCATGACGAGCTGGACTCGTCATGAGCACACGACCACTGTGTGCCATGACGAGTCCAGCTCGTCATGAGCATGGAAGGGGTTAAGAGTAACTGAAGTGTCTGTAGTGCATTAAAGTACAATAAAGTATACAAATATATCAACATATGAAGCTTCTGATAGTATTTCATCATATTAACAGTACGTTAAAATTTTGAGCTCTATTTAGTATTTAGTCGAAATATGATTACCATACTTTTTAAAATTTCCTAATCCCCCGCTTCATATTGCAAACAATCGTTCACTATTTCTGACCTGCTTCATTTCCCGAACCCACTCACACTTTGTTGGTACCTGACATGATCGCCATCTTTGAAGCAGCAGCGACCTGGCGACCGCCATTACGATATATATTCATTTAACTGATCTATCAGATAGACGAAGGGAAGGATCGTAACCCAAAACTTTCAGCTAACTGTTAGAGTCCAGTTTAATTAGACATTTGGCCTCCAAATGTCGGAAAATATCATTCCATAACCCCTAAATTAAAGGGCACTGTGCAATAATATGCGTCCAGTTGGCTGTCGACTGATTTGAACAGCGAAAACACTGACTAGATTGATTAGGACAAACCTGGGATAGAAACTGTGTGGGTTCTATAAAGCAGCCATTTCCTAAAAAATAGCATCCGGCGCCAATTAGCTCCCCGTAACGTAATACAATTAAGTTTATTCACTTCGGCCCACCTTCTCGCTGTTACCTCCAGCCCTTCATGTTTTTCCCATTTTATTATTGCTTGCTGAGCGAGATCCGGACCAATGATAGGGGACAAAGGGGCATATTAACAACGGCCAGCGATAATTATCGCTGGCCGTGCTTAGCGTGAGGAATCCTATCGCCGGCTATCGCTGGAAATTATCGCCATGCTAGCGCTGTATTAACAACGCTTAGCGCAAAGGCGATAATTTTCCAGTGATAGCGATGTTTTCCATGGAACATCGCTGGTTTTCCAGCGATGTCCCATGGAAAACGGCGATATACTTGGCGATAGGGCCTGTGGTCTTAGCCACACAATCCACCCCCCATGTTAGGTATGCCTTAGTCAGGAATTTAGCAGACGTTAAATTCCTGCGTTAAGGCATACTTAACGCAATTTAAAATATCGCTAACCCACGTTGCTAATATGGCGATACCTGGGTTAGCGATATTTCCCCCTGTTGTATTCACAGGCACGCCCCTTTGCATCTCATTAGCGATGCGATGGGAGGCGTGCAGAAAACGGACGCTAGGTCAGGAATCACGCGCTAGCGTGTCCTTGTTAATTCGGCGATAAAATTATCGCCGCTTTTCGTCCGAAAACGGACGCTAAAGCGGCGATAATTCATTAACGCCGCCTTGTTAATATGCCCCAAAGTTTTTTTCCACTCCCCGGGTTTCCTATCTACGCCTTCTTCAAATATCGCGAGCACCAGATTATTACACTCATTTATCCACGTCAGATCCAAATTACTAAGAAACCTGTAAAGCATTCTGTAGGACCCAAGAAGAAGAAAATCATTTTGAATTAAATCATGCATTTCAGAAATATTTAACCACCTATCAATCGCAAAGAAATCTGAAAATTCCCAAATCCGGCCTTGGCCCATTTTTTTATAATTTCAGATGATTCTCTAATCCCAATACCAGAGTGAGTTCAGATAAGGGGTTGGAGTATTGATAACTGGGATTGTATATCTTCTATAAAAATCCTGACGTTTGCGAAAGAACCACTGCATGCACTTTTAGCGCACTAGTTTTGGTGATTTCGTAATTTTTAATGGACTACGTATCTGGTGCTCTACACAGATTAAGCTCATGAAATAATTCACGAATCTTCCTGTATGCGATTCTGACTTGAACCTGGACATATATTGTGCGAAATATGCAAAATAATAATCCCTAAGATTAGGGAGCTCTAACCCACCCTTCTCCAAATCCTCATATAAAGTGCTTAGATCAATTTGGGGGCTTTTTTCCCCCAAAGGAAGGACGTAAACATGGACTCCAGCTTACCGAAGAAAGGTGCTGTTAAAACACACGGAATAGCAGAGAATAAGAAATTGAACAGCGGGAGAACAGACATCTTAATCAGCGAAACCCTCCCCATAATAGTTAACGGGAGAGAGTTCCAGCGGAGTAATAAATCCTGTACTTTTAAAAGCAGCGGAGATAAATTTAAATCATACAAGTCAGCAATTTGTGGCAAAAAATTAATTCCCAAGTATTTTTTGGGTTGAGAATTGACGCATGAGATGATATCAGTATGAATTATTTTGGTTTTCTTTTTGTTAATTTTATACCCACCGAGAGATTCAAACTGTGCAAAGGCCTTTGATTGAACCCCCTTATCACAGTCGAGAATAAGCATAATATCGTCGGCGTATAATGTTAGTTTCCCCATAGTTGGTAGAGGGAGCGAATATCTGTGTTATCTCGAATGGCAATAGCCAGAGGATCAATAAAAAAAGCGAATAAAACAGGAGACAGCAGACAACCTTGTCTGGACCCTCGTTTAACGCTAACTTGTCCTACCTCAGAGGTACTAACAATAATGCTGGCTTCTGCATTGTGATACATTCTCTGAATCAACCCCGTGATCTGGGGGGGTATACCGAACCTGGACAAGATACGGAATAGAGTCTCCCAGACCACGAGGTCGAACACCTTCTCTGCATCCAACAGGAGGACCAGGGCCGGTATTTTCTTGGTCTCAAAGTAATCTAATGCTTCAGCTAGGTAATGCGTGTTTGTCCCAAGCTGTCTCCCTGCAATAATACCATTTTGATCAGAGTCGATCAGATTTGATGCTATTATATTGAATCTATTGGCTAAAAGTTTTGTAATTATTTTGTAGTCAGAGTTCAAAAGTGTGATTGGGCAATATGAGTTGGGATCTTTGCCATCCTTCCCCTTTTTTTATTTCAAAATCTTTTTAGTGAATTTTATAGCAACTCAAAAATAAAATAACATGACAGTTACATCCAATGCTTTATACAGGTCAAGTGTTACAGATTGCTTCCAAGTGAACACAGCTTGTGCACAAGGACTCGACCTCAGAAGTACCTGTGCTTCTATGTCCCATCTTAAACCTTCCGCACCTCAATGCAATCTCATTGTGTACCAACCCTGTTGTAGGGACTCTGCGCTAGTCTACGGATGTGTTCTGTCCGAACTGTGCGCCCCTTCTGAGGCCTAGTATGAAGACCAGAAAGAAGCAAACAGCAAAACAAGAAAAAAAATGTATTGCAAAACTGGAGAAAGATAGAGAAAAAAAATCATAAAGAGAGATTAACAGGTGTATCATGGTGGGAATGTTCCAGAGTGGCAAGCTTTGTGGAGTGGCTGGGCGGGCGGGAGTCAGGTATCCCCCCGCTAGAAAACCCTGGGGGCCTCTCTGCTTGGTTAGATGTGGAAGAGGTGTAGGGCCCTCAGTCTGGGGCTGCATGCAAATAAGGGTAGACCTTCTGACAGGTATTCCACCAGCAGAGACCAGATATAATCAAAACCCTTCCTTGTGTCCTCTGTAATGTCCGTCAGGCGCTCCAACGCTAATGCATGCCAGAATCTCGCATGCCACTGCGTTATGGACGGGGCCACCACCTTTTTCCAGGCTGCTGCGACCGCCATCTTGGCCGCCCCTAGACACAACCACATGATGGCTCGATCACTATTTGTTTGCCTTTTCAGTATCGGAATTCTAAGCCCCAGGAGGGTCTTCGAAATGGGGTAACCTAAAATCAGTTTTATCTGTGACAGGATTTCTTTCCAAAATGGCTTGATAGAGGGACAGTCCCACCAAATATGTCTGAAGTCTTCCTGCAAACCGCAGCCTCGCCAGCAACTATCTGAGGTGTTAGGGAACATTTTATGTAGTTTCTGGGGGTGTAAGTACCAATCGTACATTATTTTGTAGTGTGCCTCACGGAGATACATAGAGTGGTTATGTTTGGATATGTCCTTGTATAAACGGCTCTGTTGCTTTTCCTCCACTGGACTAGAAAGAGTAGAGTCCCAGAAAGCCCTGTGTCTCGGACGCTCCTGAGGACTCAGTGACCGAATGAGGGAGTAAAGAAAGGAAATAGTGCCTTTGGTGGATGCCCCCGACTGTGCAAATTTCGCTATTGGGAGCAGGTCCCTGGTAGCGGCCAGCTGCTCCTGTGGTTGCTGCACCCAGTGTTTGAGTAGCGTGAGGTGGAAGCCCTCGGAAGGCTCTAGATGGAATGCTTTAACGCATTCCGCAAAATACATGAGTTCCCCTTTCCTATATAGGAGGGAGATGATTAGGCAGCCCCCCCATTTCCACTGTATAAATGGCCCCTCCCTCAACGCCTGGGGGAACTCATGGTTAAAATGTATGAGGTTGTAGGGCGAGGGGAAGGGGAAGGGGAAGGTCGACAGGGAGAGCGTTTTAGTGAGCAGGTCCCACACTCATAGGGTAGTGGCCGTGGGGGTGCTGATGTACGTGTTTGGCGGCCTATGTTGCTTTTTTAACCATAAGAGGTCTCAAATGGTCCTACCCGTTATCTGGCGATCCATGTGAAGCCAATGCTTTTCGGACTCCCTAAGAGACCACTCCGTGAGGACCCAAAGCTGGGCCGCTCGGTAATAGCTTCTGAAGTCTGGGAGAGCTAAGCCTCCCTCTGATCGAGGCCTGGTCAGGACCCGTTGCGAGAGACGGGCTCTTTGTCCCTGCCAAATGAATTTGGTGACCGCCTTTTGGAGATCAGTGAATAATTCCCTGTCCACTGGGATTGAGAGGCCCTGAAATAGGTATAGGAGTCTAGGGAGGATATTCATCTTCACTCCATTTATTCTCCCTATCCAGGAGGTGTAGGTCGTTTTCCACCGATTCAGGTCCGTGTTAATCTGTCTCAACAAAGGCGGAAAATTGGCCTTGTAGAGCCCTGAGATTTTTGAAGTGAGCTTGACCCCGAGATAAGTAATGTCTTTGCTTGGGCAACAGAAGGGGGAAGTCACTTTTATTCGCTCCCACTCCTCTACCGATAGGGTGAGGTTGAGCAAGAATGACTTTGCGCTATTCACCTTAAAACCCGACACTTGTTCAAAACGCTCGAGCTCATCTAAAAGTGCCGGTAACGAGTTCTGCGGGTCGGTGATAGGAAGGAGCACGTCGTCCGCAAAGATGGAGATCTTGTGGGTGTCGGTGCCAAAGGTTACCCCCTTAATGTCCTGATTCGCCCTTATCCTCTCTGCTAGGGGCTCAATACTGAGAGCAAACAGCATGGGGGACAGAGGGCATCCCTGCCTTGTCCCCCACGCAAGTGTGAAGGCGTCGGATGCCGCCCCATTTACAAGGACTCTCAAAGTGGGGAAGTGGTAGTTGGCCTGCACCATGCCAATGAACGTGTCGTTAAACCCAAATCGTTTCAGAGTTCGAACTAGGAAGGCCCAATCTACCCGATCAAAGGCCTTCTCCGCGTCGAACGAGAGGAGGGCCACGGGGATGCCTTTCTTCTGTACTTTTTCAGTTATGTGCACTATTCTGCATAAATTATCATGGGTCTGCCGGCCCTTAATAAACCCCGACTGATCGGGGTCGATCAGTGCCAGGAGGAGGTTTTCTAGGCGAGTGGCCAGGATTTTAGAGTACAATTTGGCATCTAAGTTCAAGAGGGCGATAGGCCTATAAGAGGTGCATGCTTTCGGGTCTTTTCCCGGTTTGGGTATGACTGTAACCAGCGCTTCCCCCATAGTATCTGTTACCCTGTGGGCATTCGCTATTTCGTTAAACAGGGGCACCAGATGGGGTGTCGGTTCGGGAGCGAACGTACGGTAGAAGTGGGCATTAAGCCCATCAGGGCCCGTGCTTTCTGCAGCTTCAGGGCATCTATCGCTTTTTGTACCTCCTCCCTAGTGAAGGTCCTGCTCAATTCCTCGTTGGTGTGGGCCGAAACCTGGTGTAAAGACATGGGCGACAGGTATCGATCTTGCGCTTGGGTATCGACTGGATCTGTGGAGTATAGGTCTCTGTAGAACTGACCAAAGGCATTCGCTTTACCCTCCTCATTCCAATGGGAGACGCCCACGTCATCCACTATCTGTTTAATATATTCTTTTTCCTGTTTTGCCCTTAGTTGCCACGCTAATAATGTGCCTACCTTATTACCGCTATAATAACCTCTCGCTTGTAGCCTCAATATTGTGTGCTCTGCCCTATTAGTATATATGGCTTTCAATTTACCCTTCAGGGAGGTGACTGTACGAAGCGTTTGGCTCGATGGGGCCTCTTGGTGGCTTTTTTCCGCTAATTGTAATTTCTTTTCCAGTAGGAGCCTCTCTCCCCTCTGTTGGTTTCTAAGAGTAGTGGCCAACTCTATACATTGGCCCCTAATAACCGCCTTGAATGCGTCCCAGTTGTTGGCAAAAGAGGTAAGGGCCGGGTCATTATTCTTAAAATATTCCGTAATTGCCGAACATATGTCATCCCTAAGGAGTCTATCCCTGCTGAGAATGTTGGGGAAAAACCATCTCCTATGTTTTGGCCGTGGCGCCGGCCAGTTGAGTAATATCTCCAGCGGGGCGTGATCTGAAAGGCAGATCGGGTGAAACCGAACATCCGCCACCGCGCAGAGCAGAGAGTGACTGAGTAAAGCATGGTCTATTCTGGAGTGGGTTCTATGGGAATGGGAAAAAAAGGAGTAGTCCCTCCCACTGGGGTGAGTTTCCCTCCAAGCATCCACTAAACCCAAACGCTGAAGAGCCGCTTTGAGAGCTTTACTGAATGTCCCTCCCGCCGCCCGCTGGGGGTGGGTTGTGTCCAGTGTGGGATCCCAAATCAGGTTAAAGTCCCCCAGTAGCAGGATATCTCCTGCAGCAAACCCTTCCAGAATGGTTAGAAAGGAGTCTAAGAAGTCCAGTTGCCCCGTGTTAGGTACATAAACTGTAGCAATGGTGCACGCTCTCCCTCTGATCTCACCCCGAACCATTACAAAGCGCCCTGACGTGTCGGATTTAGTAGCTTAGTGGTTAAAGGGGATCGAAGAATGAAAGAGGAGACCCACTCCATTTTGCTTTGTGGCAGCCGATGAACGGAAGATCTGGGGATAGCGCTTGTGCTTCAGCCTAGCCTCCTCACATTTCTTCAGGTGTGTTTCCTGTAATGCGGCTATCAGAATCTGGTGGTCCGTTAAATATTTCCATAGGGAGTGTCTTTTATTGGGGGAGTTAAGCCCCCTTACATTCCATGAAAGGCAATTAACTGCCATATTTCAGGATATGACCTTCCCTCCCCCGAGTAGTCTTGCTTGTGGCCTCTCGCCTCTCCGCCCCCCCCTCTTCCCCCATCTTGCCCGCCAGAGCAAAGATAAAAATCACCATGATACACAACAAATATAACATATAAGAACTAAAACTGTGAGTTGTGGGGACCTCCATCCCAGAGGAGGGCCTCCTTTCATTCAACTCTAGGAGCAAGCCCATTTCTGCTCCCAGAAACCCCTACTAGCATGTTGCTAGGGTGCTAACGCCATCACTTCTGTATTTATATCATATATCCCCTCCCTTACTCCTTCTCAGTAACCCAGGGTGCATGGTGATCGGCAGTCCGAATGTCTCAGTTCATGGAATGTCTTAAGGGGAACACCAACTCCTCATACCCCCTCCCTTGGCCCCCGTTACCTTGCGTTCAGAGCTGGGTCATCTGGGACCTACTGGGATTGCGCCCGAGATGCCAGATTAACCCTCCCTCAGTATGGTGTTTTCTTGCTCCCCCATCCAGCCACCTTCCAAGGGCCTGCGCCTCTCCGTTCCTTCCTCTGGGCCCCTTCACCGTTCTTTGACTTGGTCTCTCTTGATGAAGGAGGAGGTCTGATTCCCAGGAGTTCTGCCGCTTCCTCCAACTCCGTATAGTGGAACTGCTTGTTGTCCATGTGGAAGACTATACCGAAGGGGTAGGTCCAACGATACTTTATGTGTCTCTCTCGTAAGGCTTCTGTAATCGGGCGAAACTGCTGCAGTCTTGGCAGGGTGGCTTGAGCCACATCTTGGAACAGCGAACACGTGGCGTTTTGGAAGGAAACTTTCTCTGATCCTCTCGCTTTTTGAAGCACCAGCTCTTTTGTTTTGAAGGAGCTAAACTTCGCTAGGATGTCCCGTGGCCTTTTGTTAGTTCCGGACAGCTTCGGTCTCACTCTGCGAGCCCGCTCGAGTCTCACCTCTGGACCGCCTTCCCCGATGACAGTGGAGAAGAGGCCCACTAGGAACGCCTCCAGGTCGGGCCCTCACAGCCTTCTTCCAGGCCTCTGACCCTTATGTTGTCTCATCGAGAGCGGTTCGCAAGATCCTCACACTTGAGGGCGGAGGCCCTTAACTGCTCGCAGAGTTCCATCGTGCCTTTCTCCAGTGGCCCCAGTCGATCTTCCAGCTCTTGGCATTTCGCTCCCACATCTAATGTGCGCGTTCCCACCGAGTCCACGTCCGCTTGCAGGGCCACCATCTTCCCTCTCATCTCTGCTCTAAAGGATTCAAAGGAGGCGTCCATGTCTGCTTTGATGTCCTCTCTTAACTCCTTTTTGAAGTCCCTAAGGGATGCCAAGAAATCGTCGCGAGTGAGAGCCATGCTGTCCCCTTGCTGCGTGTCTCCTTCCTTGGCTGAGCCTGTGCCTGTCTGGGCAAAGTAGTTAGAGACTTTATTGGCCGCAACTTTTTTGGGTGGCATATGGGGGCTGAAGGATCGGCCTCCCTGGGCCTTCCCCGTTAGTGGGCACTCCGATGGACCAGAACTGACCTCCCTTGGAACGACTCTTCCGGGCCCACGTGTTCGCTAGGACCAGTGGCCCCACCTGCCCTCAGGAATGACTGCTGGACCGCAGGGCCCTTTAAGGTTCCACTTCCTGCTTGCTGTACCTCTTGTTTTGGGGGCCCCCGGTGGAGAGACCACGCGTGCTGCTACTGGGGATCACTGTAGACGCGGGCCGGAAACCTGAAGCATTGTGCAGCCGACTTGTAGCTCACTGCAGGGAGACGGTGCCATTTTGAAGTCAGGCCACCCCCCACCGGGGGTCAGGCCTCCAACCGGGAGCCCTGCGCCGCTTGTCTCTTTCCTGGGGAGTCCCGCTCTTATATCAGGGAAGGGCTGACTCCCGCCATACCCCCGCCATGGTCCGGGCTCCCTCTCACCTGAGCGGTGTTGTCTTGCCGCTCTGGGCTTGGCGCCGTCTCGTGGCGCCGAGGAGAGATGCTTCTCCTGGGGGGTGTCCCTGTTGCACACCCCCACCGCTGTCTCCTGAGCCTGGGGCCAGTTCTTCTGCGGCACTTCAGTGACTCCTCTGCAGCCGTTGATTCCGTCAGCGCCCCGCTGCCATTTTGCGAGGCGCCGCGGCGAGACGAGTCCGCTGCTCTCACCGCTCAATCGAAGGTGGGCTTCAAATATCTGAGAGTCCCCGCAGCATGTCGGGACCTCCCTCCTCTCTTACGTAGCCTTGGCCAGGTTCAGCGGCGCGATTAGCACCCTGTTAATACCGTATTTTACGGGGCCTGAGACGGAGCCGCTCAGATTCACATCCGAGCGGCCATGATGGCTGGCCACGCCCCCTTCCCCTATTTTAAAAAGCTGACTACATTTACTTTTTGAAATGATGCTGGTATCGGGCCTCCCTCTAGCATTATATTGGCAACCAATAAAAAATAGTCCCAAAAAAACCCAGAGAGTGCTTTAAAAAATTCCGCCAGTAGACCATCCAGTCCACAGGCTTTACCATTTGGGAGGTTCCTTATAACTTCTCCCAATTCTTCTTTAGAGAAGGGGCGCATCATATTAACTTTTTCGGTCTCGGAGAGTACCGGGATGTTCTGTTCCCGAAGGAACATCTCCATGGATTAATTATTGATTGATTGTTTTTGATCATAGATGCACCTATAATGTTCCAGCATTATATCCCCTATGTTAGACGGATCCTCACTTCGGATACCGGTAACAGGGCATTTCAAAGTGCTTATCCCATCACTTGCGGCCTGCTCCCTAGCCTGCCATGCAAGAAACCTCCCTGTAAAATTACTTTCTTCGTATACCTTTTGCATATAGTTACGGTTCGAGGTTTCACATTTTAAATAATATACCTCGCTTAGTGCACGTTTAGCTTGATCGAGCTTTCGTTAATTGGGAGCCGAAGGACTTCTAAGTAAGGTATCATAGCACCGCTGAACATTCTGCTCTAAGATTTGCTTTTGTTCTTTATCTTGTTTGAAACTTTCCGCATCCTTACCTATAGCCAGCCCACGAAAATATGCATTAAGGGAATCCCAGACAATGTGAGGAGAAGCTGTCCCATGGTTTCTTGCAAGAAATTCCTTTATCTCTGATTTACAGAGTAGCACCCAGCTTTCTTCCAGTAAATACTGTCTATTAAGAATCCATCTCTTGGGGTGTACTAAAATTTTACCTAACTCAACCTCTAAAATAATCATTGTATGATCTGAAAATCCATTAGGCAAGATTCTCTGATTACTAAAATTCAGGGTCTTGGATTTAAGAAAAAAATCTATATGTGAAGAAGTGCGGAATCTGCCCGAAAAACAGGTATACACGATTTTAGTAGTAAACACTTCCCTCCAGGGATCAATTAACTTTAGAGTTTTACTACAATTTTGAATAATTTTAAAGGTTTTAGGTTTTAATTGCCTTTTGGATGTGACTGAGGAATCAAACTTTGGGTTTGGTAAAAAATTGAAGTCACCACCTATGATTATTTCACTAGGAATTTGTATTAGTGATTGACACAATTCTTTGTATGGCTCAGCATTATCTTCCACTGGGGCTTAAATACTAACGAAGTTGAAATATCTGCCCCCCAGCTTGCAAGTCGCCCAGCATCACCTTTCATTCTTATCGCTTATGGAGTTCACCACCTCTGCTTAAAATTTTTTACCCAAAAAGATCACAGTACCCCGATGTGTTGCCTGGGAAGAGGAGAAGTCCCGATATGCTGCTCAAGATCTAAACATAGAAAATTCCGCTACCTTACACGCCGGTATATGAGTTTCTTGAATTAAAATTACAGATGGATTTTCCGTCTTAATCCAGGATTCAATGGGCCGCATTTTCTTTTTGTTATTGAGGCTGTTAACATTGAGGGAGACCACCTTCAGGATTTCCCTTTTATCCATTAACACAATATACTATTTAGCCATTGAGGGTCTCAACTATAAAGTGAAACTTTAGGACAAGTAAGTCCTCCAATATACCTGGCGAGCCCCAAAGGTCTGTTATTTGACGAAGCACTGACTCTCAAAAAGATGCACATTTACCAATGAAGTTCGGATAGCACAATTTAAGTTTGACTTTGAATTTTAGAAATGGATCTCTTTTTCCCCACTTATTTCCCATTCCCGCATACAACCACCACCCTGCCACATCCATATCCCACCCACTCCCCTGAGACACCGTGGTGAGCGGTCCACCGTCTCCGCTCACACCTGACAGGCTTACCCCATTCTCCAAGACTGGCACCTTGACCTTGTGCCAGAAGCTATCGGCCTACTCACCCCATCTCTCCTCCCTCCAGAACGTGAAAAAAAACCAACAAAAAAGACAAACCCGTATGATGCCTGAGGAAAATTAGGACAAAAGGGAGAAGAAAGGGAAAGAGAGGGAAAGGGGAAAGAAAAAAGAGAAAAGACAAGGAGATATACAGACAATCATAGAATCCATTTAAGAGCCCTGAGCTTAGAAATTAGTCTTGTTAGAAATTTGCTGGAGTAGCTCCTGGGCTTTGGGAACATTATAAAATACATGAAATCTTCCTTTTACAAGCACTTTTAGTTTACTTTGCTGTGCATTCATTACCTGTGCCCCCTGTTCCTTGAACAGATGCAGCATTTTGACAAATTCTTTCCGTCTATTGGCTGCGGAGGCGGACATATCTGGGAAGATATGACATAATGAGACTTCCGGTGAGGTGAACTGTCGCTGCTTAACCGCCTTGGATAGAAT
The DNA here is from genome assembly GCA_963921515.1 of Calotriton arnoldi. Lineage (NCBI taxonomy): Eukaryota > Metazoa > Chordata > Amphibia > Caudata > Salamandridae > Calotriton > Calotriton arnoldi. The sequence goes on from CAWUFW010003117.1 coordinate 1,753,830, forward strand.
TTGTTCTTTCACCCGGTAATCTCCAAAATTGACCAGAATCATCCGAGGAAATTTGGCGTTGGGAGGGAGATATGCCAGCAAGCGGTAGGCCCTCGTGAGAGTCAGATCCCCATTGTTTTCCAGGAGGACGTTTTTTTTAATAAAAGAGTCAGCCCATTGGAGTGTATGTTGACCCTCAAGACCATCCAGAATACTGAGGATACGAAGATTAGAGCATCTAGAGTGATTCTCCAATTCCTCCAATTTATATTCCATTGCACATTTTTGGTTTTGGAAAGCAGCTACCTTATCTTTCATGATGACAACCTGATCCTCCAGCTGCGATATTCTTGCTTCTGCCTAATTAAATTAAGTTGCGCCGGGGTCCGGGCCATAGTAGCTTCGATTTTTGTAAGCCGGGTGTGTATAGCAGCAATCGCCACTGTTTGAGAGGCTTTAAGTTCCCTAATCTCCTCCAAAATTAGATTGAGCAGGCTCTTGGCAACCCATTGCAAAGTAAAGGGAGTATCAACCTGAGAAGGGCCCTCCTGAATTAATTCAGACCCGGATTTGATTTGTGCTGCTAGTGCTTCAGCATTTCCGATTACTGCCTGCCCTGTGATTTCCGACCCGACTGTTCCCAATGGCCTCTGTGAGAGAGACAGCAGAGATTGTGATGAAAGTTGTGATGAAGCATTACTGTCGCCCCTGGGAGACATGCCCTCCATTGAGCCAGCGGACTGTGCTGCAACTGACGGAACGCTCTCCAACACATCTATGCCAGGTGTTGAGCCGGATTTAGCCTTAAAAATAAGGGGCATTTTTTAAGTTCCTTGGATTTTCCAGCCTCGGCATCACACATTGAATTAGCATCATCTGATTTTTCTGCAGGTATTTGTGCAGCTGGGGGCCCCCTCCCTGCGGAATCACTAAGAGCGGAACTAAAGCTCATATCCAAGTCAGCTGAGGGACCCCCCTGACAGTTTTTCTGAGAGAGCTCTGAGGCTGCCAACCTGCACTCCGGGTCTTCTGTGGGCATTACCAGGTCTTTCCGCAAGGATGCGGCATGATTTGCCCAGGCTGCTGCTTGCCCTACTCGCTTTTTGACCCTCTGAACCAGGACCACAGAATCGAGATGGGTTGCGGCAGTATCTTTAGTGAAATTTCGCATGCTGAAAGTTTTTACCTTCGCTCTCTCAATTCTTCCTCACCTCTACTCCTCCTCCCATACAACTAACAACTAAAGGATTAATCGTTGATCAAAGTCACTGCTAAAATTGTAAACTGCTTGCTGCGCTTGCAGAGATTGCAGGAGTTCGAGAAGCAAAAACTTAGATATTGTTGCACATAGAACCCCCCCCCCCAGCGACCCACTGCCAGGTAGCGCCGAAGCCCTTTGCCAGAACCAGCAGCAGAGCGCATGCACTTACCAACTGGCGAGAAACTTGGTGGTCTATGAAGGTAAAGAGACACAACCCGTATGTAGCTGACCGGCTATGGTTCTGGGAGGTTCACTGCCAGTTCAGGAATCTCTCAGCATTCACTTGAATCACTGCAAAAACATCATTTGAGGAAGACTCTCCCAGCTGCTGGAAAGCCCAGTCACTGAGCAAGTAGGGCAGCCCAGCCAGCAGAGCCGAGAACTGGGGACTCAATGAGCCCTTACGGCTGACCGCCTGCTTCATCAGCTCCCAAGCAGCACACCTGTTTTTTCTCACCTTTCAGCTGTGGGACGATGCGGTCCAATTTCCCAGAGCAAAAATTCCTTAACCCAGTCTAGCACCCCCGGTGAGGAAGGCATTGTAGTCCCTCAGGCTTCGGCTCCTCAATCTTCGACCACGGCCATTGCCGGCTGCGTATGCGTCGTCCTGACGTGGGGGGGAGTGGCTTACGGCGTACTCAGCCGACAGCCTGCATTAGAGAAAATAAAGAAAGCAAAATTATATCTGGTTCAAGACATAACACATATGGAGGGTGACACATCATCATCAAAAGGTCAGATTGAAAAAGTGGATTGATCATGATTAGAAGAGATTTATGAATACTACTGTATCCACCGTCTGTATTCTTAAGTGATTGTTAGTGATACTATTGAGCTCTTTCAAACGAAAGAAGCAAAAGGAGCTCCCTTGAGTGTGTGAGAGAAAACTTTAGAAGCTCATTGTTTTCTGCATCTTTTCCCCACAGGAGTGGGTGCTAGGTATGATGACCAGCCTGTACAGATACCAGCGGCTGAGTGCAGATCAACTAGACTATACTCAGAGGATCCTAGATTTCATCAGTGTATTCCCTATTGATTTCATCTTTTATTTGAGAGCGACTTGTCAGGCCTATCATATGCAGTAAACCACATTCTCAAGACAGAAGTGAATCTGCAAAATATGACAGCAAGGGAATTTGTTGACGAAGTTCAAGGAAAAGATGAAAACCTGGAATAAAACTTGATTAATTTGATGGCGTGCCAGGGTGGCACCAATGCATATTGGTATTGTTATCATGGTGAGCTGAAAGGCATGTTGAGAAACTTAGGAGCACTGACTTGGTTTCTAACACACAGTTGTACTGAGTATTCATGGGATGATCTGCTTGAATTCCTGCGAGAAGCAAACTCAAACATAAAAACAACAATCTAAAGACACCAGGAGAGATTTGTTTGGTTGACCCTGCAAATGTTTGCATATATTTTAACCACAGGTTTCAATCGATGATGGGTTTCATTTGCAACAAAAGTAATCATCCTCTTGGTGAAGTAACTGATTTATTTTGGCACAAAGAGTACTGAGCTAGAGGTGCCCCACATATTCACATTCTCCTGTGGGTAAACGATTCCCCAAAATTTGGAACAGACGCTGATGAGTCTGAATTGTCTTTCATACAACAGTATGTGACATGCGCCAGCCCAAAAGATACTGCTGATAAGGGTTGGAGACAACACGTTTTACAATTTCAAAAGTACAGGTGTGGGAAATACTGTCTTCAAAAATACAAATACAAAGGAAAATTTTACATGAGATGTCATTTTGGATTCACACAACCAGGTATTTTAGAAGGAAGTGGGAACAGCTTTTTGTCTGCAGTCAGAGACACCCTCACACAGAAATCACTGGAAAATACATACAACCTAAGAAGCACAGAGGCTTCAAAATATATCAATGACTACAATCCTGTCATTCTGAAGATGTGGAATCACATATGGATTTACAATTTGTTTCAGACAGCTCCATCACTGTTGCTCGCTAAGTGACTTCATATATAACAAAGTCAGAGAAGAAAGAGATGTGGGAAGAGATTTCTGCAGAAAATAGTCTTACCATGAAATTGTGCAGTTTTAGCTTGAAAATGCTTTCCGACAGAGAAATAGGTTCATGTGAATGCTGGGATAGATTAAGCTCGGCTAGTTTGTTCTCAAAGTCAAGAGGAACTGGGTGGGTAAGCCTACGCCTTTCATGTAGTCATAATAGAGTATTAAAGTCTTTACCAAAAATTCAATACCTTGCAGAATTTGAACCGGAGAGTACAGACATTCTGAAGACTAACATGCTGAATACATACTACCCAATAAGGAGTCCTCATCTTGAAAACATGTGTCTCTATGAAGTACTTCAGCACTATGCATAGAGAAGTAATACAACTGAAAATATAGAACAAGGAAGATATGCAGTCCTTGGATATGATAGTTGTTTAGTGAGACACAACAAAGGACATCTAATTAACCACAGCAAACTTAGTAGAAAAAAGAGAGTTTTTCTACTTGGCACTTTTGGAGTTGTTCAAGCCATGGCATTCAAAATCACAATTACTTGGACACTATGACTGTTACAAAGACTGTTTCAGTGCTGTGAAAGACACTATGAGTGCTCAGTGTTTCCAACCTACCTGCAAATGTTGAGATGAGATTGAACAGGAAGAAAAGATTGCTGCTGAGATAGCTAGGGAGAGTTCTCACAGCAGCCAAAGTTCTGCACCAGGAAGTCAGGATCCTCTTGGAGAGCAAATAATTCAAAATGCAGCGGCAATAGCTATGAATGAGGTGGAGAATGCAATGCAGCAAGCAAGGCAGGAAACTGTTAGCACAACAACTATATATCTAAAAGAAAGAAACTTTTAACTAAGATAAAATAGAGCATGGATTCCTGCATGAGAAGAGACAATGTGAATGTTCTTCATTTAAAGCAATTCTACTATACATAAGTGGTCAAGCCGGCACTGGTAAAAGCTTTTTAATTAAAGTACTCACCAGTTATCTACGGAAGAATACAGATTCAAATTTACCATGTGTAGTTACTGTACCAACAGGATTAGCAGCACATAACCTTAAAGGAATTACTCCTCATCGACTATTAATGCTACCTGTGGAACATAACAACAAACTAGAATCCCAGAAATTATCTTTTAATGCTTGTCATGAGGTAGCAAGAGCATTGAAAAAAACTGAAGCTTCCAATTATTGATAATTGAGTATGGTTTCAAACCTAATGATTGCCTTCATACATTTAAGAATGCAGCAGATACTGAGAACAAAATAATGATGTAATGTTTGGTGGGGAACAAGTAATTGTCATTGGTGACCTACTAGAGCTAACACTTGTATTTTCAAAACACTTAATAATAATAATAATAATAATAATAATAACAACAACAACAATAATAATGATAATAACAATAATAATAATACTACTACTACTACTAATAATAATAATAATATGTATATAATTAGTATTTTAATATAATCAATAATTTACATAATGAAACAAGAAATTCACTAGGAATGTGAATATTTGGCAAAACTTTGACTACATAGAATTAGTTAAAATATGCGACAAACATCAGATTTGGAATATAGAGATATACTGAAGGACATTAGAGTAGGAGTTCTTACAAAAGAAGGGAGACTTGCTTTGGAAATTCCCCTTATCAAGAAATTATTTCCATCTAATATTACAGCAGCAGAACTAATGTATAATCTCATTAAAGCAAAAGAAACAATTGATGGACGGAATGCTGGACAATGCAAACATTCACCCCCAGTCACAAAGATCTGGGTTAAATCCATCATTTTTTTGCTCATCACACCACCCCAGTTTGGATCCAGCCATATGCAAATCAGTCATGACCCTGTTCCTTGTGGGAACAGTCCAGCCCGAACTGCCAAGCCAGGTCCCCCCTGGACCGGAAACAAGCGTCCTGGGACCAGTTTCAGGGTATCACCCTTCATCAGCCAGGCTAGCTTGAATCCTGTGGTGTAGTGAGCACGGGACCCACGTCTGGGCATACCCTTCCCACTAAGGGCGACAAATGCAAAAGAAACTCGAATGGCATGGTGAGCAAAAGAACGATGGTATGACATTGTTCTGCATTCTGTCCATCAATTGTTCTTTTTGCATTTGTCACCCCGAGTGGGACGGGTATGCCCAGACGTGGGCCCCGTGCTCTCCATGCCACTGGAGTCAAGCTATCCTGGCTGTTGAGGGCTGAAAGCCCGAAACTGGTCCTAGGATGCTTGTTTCCAGTCCAGGGAGGACCTGGCCTGGCAGTTCGGGCTGGACTGTTCCCATTGGGTGCAGGGTCAAGACTGATTTGCATATGGCTGGGTCCAAACTGGAATGGCATGGTGAGCAAAAAAACGATGGATTTAGGCCCAGATCTCTGTACTGGGGTGAATGTATGACATTGTTCTGCATTCTGTCCATCAATTGTTCTTTTTGTAATCTCATTAAAGAACAGAATTCTATAGTTTGTTTAATGCCAACCCTTCAAGAGTGCTTGAAATTCAATGAAGTATAACTACAACTGGAGCAAGAAGATATTTTTAAGTTAAATCTACTGATAAAATGGAACATCAAGGAGTCACAATACTACCCACAGAAAAGGTATAAACAAAATTGGATTATTTAGAGAAGTCTGTACCAAAACCTGCAGGGTTAGAGAAGTGGTTACGTGTCTGCAAAAAATGTTGTATCATTTTGTGTAGGAATTTAAATGTTGAAGAAGGATTAGTAAATGGTGCAATGGGTAAAGTTAGGAATTTCATTAATTACTCAAACAGAGATGAGGTGAAATACTTGGTCAAAAAATTTGATGAGGTTGATGATATCAAGCAGATTGGTTGATGTGTTGTATGTCATTTATTAGTGAAGACTTATACGTTCAGCGAAAGCAGTTCCCAATATCGCTAGCGTATTCTGTAACCATCCACAAATCACAGGGTTTAAGTGTAGATGCAGCTTTTGTTAATATTGGAACTACTGTATTCAAAGAAGGAATGTCATATGTAGTGTTGTCCTGAATTAGAACATTGTCCGGTTTGTTTTTGATTGACTTTGATGAGAAGAAAGTTAGTGCTGATGTAAGCTGTGTAAGGGAATGCAATCGGTTAAGAAGTCTACAGCTCCTCATTTAGGCCAGTACCCTGTTTATGGAAAATGGGTAATCTGTCCAAAGCCAAAGTTTACAAACAGTGTATGGATGCTAAAGAAAATGAAGAACAGAAGGAGAATCCCCAATGATCAAAGAAGAGAAAACTGCTAAATGATGGAGAAGTTGTAGCTTCCCAGTTTGAAAACAATTCAGGGATCAACTGCTATGCAAATGTTGTTCTGAATGTACTGTTCCATTTGCCATATGTAGTAAACCAAATTGAACCAAAAAAAGAAAAGAGAATCTGTTATGCACTATATAGTTAACTTCAATGTTTACTGAGTGACAGAAGTGTAATACATTCTGTTTCAGAAATCTGAGATCTTATAGATATATCTACTGGATCAGTAGTGTTTTCTCTAAATATTCAACAAGCTGCACAAAATTTATTATGGTGATGCTAGGAGTGTTAGAGCAAGAAGAAGTAAAAATTAATGAGTTATTTGGAACGAGTTACAAATGGAACCATGACTGCGAAGATTGTGGATTCACCTCCACCACTGAAATTATTTCTGAATGATTCCTCTACTTGACATTACCAGATTTTAAAACTGTGCCTTTTGAGAAGTTTTCGAGAAAGGCCAACCAAAATATGACCTGTCCAAATTGCAGATCAGATGTCATGTCTGCGTTGTTTCTAGAAACAACTGGAAAATACCCTTTAGTAATGCTACTACAATGCAGAGCGGATGGTTCAAAATTGGAAACTGAAATGTTACTACTTTTGCTATCATCTTTCATGAAGGAGTTCTGGACACTACACTGTCTATTTAAGATGCCAATCTGGATAGACAGAATGTATTGACATTATTATAAAATCCAAACCAAGACTACCTAGGAGATTGCCAAACTCATATCTCTTCTTTCTTCAACCAAAGTTTTTAGGATAGTTTGTGGATAAAAAAGTGGTGTACGGTGGTTTTTCATTATGTGGTTTATCTGTTTTTTGGACATTATTTGGCCTATTGGGGGTAATGTCTTCAAGAGGTTTTTCCTAATAGCAAGAGTCCACTCATCTTCAACAAGGGAGCTTATATAACATTACATTCTCTAATTACAGTTAAAAAGTGAATGAATATACTCCAATTACAGTAGACTTCAGCTGGAACTAAATCTGCCTTCAAAACTAAAAAAAGACCCCTTTTGTTTCTCAACAACTTCTACATACTACTGTGTTGGAATATTCGGCCAATGGAGGATAGTTTTTTCAAAAAGAACTTCACAAATCAAGAGTCCTTTTATGTTGGAGAAAGAAGTTAACATATCTACTAAACACATTACTCTAATTAAAGTCTGAAAGTGGGTGGACATACTCCAATAACAGCAGCCTTAAGATGAAACCAAACACTGCCTTCAAAAGTACAAAATGGACCCCTTTTGTTTCTCCAACCAAACATTTATGTCCTATTTGTGGTAAAAAAAAAAGTACTGTATGTGAATTTGTCTACATGGATCATAAGTAGTTGCAAATCATGTGGCCTACCAGGGGTGATTTTTTCAAAAGTATCTCCAGGATTGAAGACTACTTTACATTTATGTGTGATATTGTATCATAGATAATAATCTGAGAAATATTTTTAACATAAATTTCCTCGGATTAGTGTAGTAAGTCTAGAAAAAGTCACTAAATAATTAACTGTAGTGAGTGTAATGCATAGTATGACTTATTTGTAGTGATCTACTGTGCAGCTTTGTTTTTTTTTTTTACAATCCATTGATTGTTTTTTCCCACTGTTCGAAGATGATGCATCATACAACCCATCATTTACGGTGAATAAGTATGAAAGCTGAGAACAGTAAAAAGGGAAAATTGTATTTTTACTATATTGTAATATAGTCTTAAAGTATTAGCAATTTTTATTGTTATGTTTGTGTAATTTTGAAGATTAAATACTAACATATCTTTATCTTGATTTACTTTTTAATCGTGGCTGTACCCATAACCAACTGACGCACCAGTGGTCCGACATCCTGGACCGGGAGCAGGACCTGCTGGACCTGCTAGGTGTTGAGGTCCCCGGGCTTGGTGAGTAGCTAATTATATTACTATTGTGTTCTGTTCTGTGTTATTGCGAATATTATTTTTTTCCCAAATAGCAAGAATGCTGCTGCTGCTTACATGCAGGTAAGTTACGTTTAAAAATCTTATATTATGTGATTGTTATTCTTCTAGACAGGTGCTTGGCGCTGCTAATCGTGCTTGATTGCAACTTTGCACATGCTTGGGCTGGTTATGTAAGAAAGGTTGGAGAACTTAAGTTAGGTAATGCAGACTAGAAAGACTCCTTTCCTTTGACCTGTCAGGCTGTCCTGTCACTATGATAGAGGTAGTTAGTTAGTTAATTACTTAGTATTATTTGGTAATTTAGCGGCCTGCGTGACAAGTCCTCTCACGTGACTTCAGTCCTAGTAGAACCTTTTGTAGTTCGTATAGTGAGTGAATAGCAACCAACCAATTTGGTGTATGCAATATGCATGCGTCCATTTATGCATTTAAGAAGACTAAATACAGACTTAGTGAATTGGCCCATCAAAGGGGGTTGAGAGATGATTGCGAATGATATCGGAACTTAGAAGCAAATATCATTTTTTTGCAATTCATTCCAAAGTCTTTGGAATAGGCAGGCTCTGTAGGTTTAGGATTCAGGATTCGGAATGGAACTGTGAAATGATAACGATAGGACGGTCCGTGACCGCGATACTAGTCTACTACTAGCCGATCTGATTTACGATAGGTCAATGTTATTGTAATTGCCGTTTCCTGTCGAAAAATCTTTTTGGAGCGTTTATTTAATATTTATTTGTTTAACACCAATCATTTTTGTCTCTTTAATTATGTCTTACATGATCAGCATCCAGGGGCAAGAAGAAGACTGGGGCTGCTGAGGCGGGTGCAGGAGGAGTCTCCCAGGGGCAGGAAGCGGCCTCAGATGGCTCTGCTGGCCCCAGTAAGTCCTCCTGTTGTTAATATTAATATATATTTCCCTAACTTTTACCTCTCTGTTATTTCCGTTTCCTAATTTTATTTTTTCCCAAATCCTCTTCGATCTATCTGTTTCTAAATTCTTGTTATTGCTCCATTACCTACTAACACTGTTAGTTATATTTCTAGTGTCTGGGTTTTTTTTTAACATCAATTCAAACTGCCTCTGACTCTGTATTAGTCTGTCTGTAGCTTGCTTTCTTCTGGTTTTCCACTCAGCTTTCCCTCTCCCCTTATATATTTTGTGGATTGCCTAGTGGTGGTACTGTAAGACTCAGAGAACCCATTGGTCCTACTACTAGTACTAGTGGTAGTAAGGACTCCTTACTACTACTAGTAGTAGTAGTACTAATCTGCTGTGCAGATTGCATGCCCAAGGAAGGTATTCTACGCATGTTTGTTGAGATGAGAAGGCTTTCTTTCACTATCTCATGTTCAATCAGTAAATGATGGTCACTCACGTTGGACACCCCAAAGTGGTGTATTTTACTTTTTCTCGTCTAGGCCTAGTCCTTTTTTTATTAGCAGCAATTGATGGTAAACACTGAACAACTGATTACCATGCACCGTGGCTGGAAGGAAGTATGAGAAGGAGGAAGGCACCATTTATTTAACAGCCAAGGGAGACCTCATGGCCGATTGTCCACCCACTTGGCCACTCTTTTTCTTCTTTACAAAGAATCAGATGCACCAATAGCTCCAGCCACTGAGTCCAGTCTTTTGGGTTGTCCTCTTCTTGAGAGGCTTTTCAAAAATTGCCACCAACAAAATGCCCAACCGGATATTTTGTTATTTTTGATAGGACGTACTGTCTACTCTACTCTAGTACCCGAATTGTAGTGATGTGTGAGGTGTATTTACTGTATTTTCACTCTTGCTTATGACAAAAATAAATAGGAGAGGCGGATATGGCATCTAAAAAATTTGAAATGTTTTTTCCAGGCCTACCGACCACCAGTGCCGGGGCCAGCAGCGAAGGCGACGCCACTCCGGAGGGAGCGGATGCCACAGCTGCAGGGAGTGAGTCAGCAGCAGTGGCGCGCGGTGGTAAGTCATATTCCTTACTTATTGACAATGATGAATACACTCGCTGCAAGAGTGTACAGTACACTGTACTGCTGCTGAGACTAAGTTGTTGTGAACAGTTGAAGAAGACACCCATAACTTAACATTAGCATTAGCTGGAGTTGATTAACTAATGGCCTCGTCTATTCTATCTTCAACTCAGCAGAGAAAGTTTTATGAAAAAGACAAAGAGCCAGACGACATGTAATATATGACTGGCACAGAAGGATGCGTGGGTGAAGGAAAGGGCTCCGGGATGCATATAGGTGGCTGATAGGATGCATGGGTGGTTGAAGGATGGGTGAAAGGTGAAAAAAAGAATGCCTGCCTGGGTCGGTGAAACTGTATGGGTGAAAGGAATCCTCCAGGGGGTTTGATGGGTCAAACTCAAAGGCAAGCAAGGACGCATGGGTGGTGGGTAAATGACAAATGTATGTTGTTGGTGAAAGGTTTGTTGAGATTGAGAATGATAGCCATGTTTTCATGGATGGATGCCTGGATGGTATCATAGGTGAAGAGTCAGACTGGATGAAGAGAATGTAAAAGAAAATTAGACCGTGCCAGAGTAGTAAAGCCAAGGGTGAAGAATAAAATAATGCTAGAAGAGCAATGCAATGATAAATGAAAAAACCCTGGGAAGAATAAACAAGGGCTGTTTTATTTCAAGGTTTTTGAATCAAAGGTTTGAGGTTGTATTTCAGAATACTCCCTTGACTCACAGTAGTTTACAAGCACAAAAATATATTGTGTATGTACCCACCCATCATAAATCACCTCCCTCCAACTCCGAGGCCCACTCCCGCTCCCTACCCATGTCATTTCGACCATGTCAGCCATGGGTGGCCTATCGGCTGCATGGTTAACTTATAATCAAACAATAGTAGTACGTCATGTCATCATCACGTGACGTTGTGCCGTATATCATCATCATTCATATCAGTAAGCATATCATGTGCCTTGTTGTAGTAGTCAGGTTGAAAGTGAAATTAAGCATTTGCCATCGATTTAACAGAGTATGGCCATAATGGAAAAATAGATAATTGTGTAGTACAGCTGTCCCACCTGCAGACAGTAGTAAAGTAACGTGAGTCTGCGACACAAGTATTTCTGTCTAGGGCGCAAGCTGATTGAGCTGGCATGCCTACAAGATTAATTTAGCTAAACAAGAGATAGAAGAAGAATACTTGTCTACTCCATATTGCCTAATGCCTGAAAGTCTAATCATCATCACATCCAAATCTTAGGGGCCGAGGAAGTGAGGATAACACAAATGTTATGTACTGCTAGTGCTAATTTTATAAGTATAATTTTGTGTTACTGTTTGCTAAGAGTGTTGTTTATAATTGTCTTTTTTCTTTCTTGATATAGCTACTCCTTCCCAAACCACCAACAAGCAGGAGTTAGCAGCCAGGACACAGCAACAGAAGCTGGAGGCCATCCGGGCTGAATATCGCCGGCTGGTTGTCCTGGCAGAGGAAGGGGAGGAGGCTGCAGTAGCAGCTTCCTCGAATGCACCGGGCCCCAGCCAGGACACCCGTGCCTCCAGTGTTACGGCACTGTGTTCTGTCAGAAGCCCACCGCAACTCATCCTCATCAACCACTGCTGCCTACCCCTGTTGTTCCTGCAGGAACTTTCGGCCCTGCATACTCCTCCGAATGGCGCGACCAGAAGCCAAGCTGGATGAGGTCCTGGAGCGCACTAGCGGGCATGCCCGCTGCTAAACCTCAGTCTTTTTGACCCTTGCCCCATTTTTAATCTTTTTTTTGGTGGGTGGGATGTGATGGGGAGAGGGTGGGAATGTTGGGAGTTGGGGAAAATGTGGGTGTTGTTCTTTTTTTATGGACATTTGGACATGGACATTTTACTGGACATTGGTTGTGGTTAGGGAGAGGGGTGGGTCAGATGTTGTGGGTTTCTTCTAGTTTATTTGTTAGGGTAATAAATTATTTATAGTTTTACAATACATATGATGTAAATCTTTTCTGGGGGGGTTACTCTTTTACTTCGCCTTGTTTCCTCCTTTGCTGCAGGGCCGCAGCTAGTTTTTCAAATCTGCCGATAGTGTAACACACCAACAGATAGATGCGGTACCCTCACTTGTCCTATCACTGTCAGTCTCTCCTCCTGTCCTATGCAGTCTGCAACTAAAACCCCTATCTACTAGGAAGGATGTGGATGTGTGAATTAATTAATTTCCATGATCTACACATTATTGCCTCCCCCACATTTCTTCTCTTACCTGTGATTGATGTTTAGGCAAAGCGATGGCTGCATGGTGATGGTTTGGTTTCCCAAGGTGCCATGGTGGTGGTGGTAGCAGTAGTAGACAGTAGCATTTGCAAAAAAAGAAAATGAGACAGTCAGTCACCTGAGGGAGACTAGGGAACGAGTAGTAGAAGTACAGTACATAAGAAGAAGATTGCCAAACAAGAAACCATGATGATGATAAGCAATGCTAATGTAAAATAAAACATAATGGTGGCGGGGATAGCCTAGTACAAGTTACAAACTGAAGTTGACTCAATCTATGAACTTATGAAGTGGACAAGCATAACCTTTAGTGCTGGAAAATGATGATGTATCGAATCCGGCAATTAATTATGATGGATTATGTTCGTCTGGAAAACAATTGAATATCAAATACAGTGTATGGGTGGGCAATCTAATATATATGTTGCCAGTGTGGTATATATATATATATATATATATATATATATATATATATATTATCTACTGGCGGTCGCCAGTAGATAGTTATAGTTAAAACCTATTATCCATAGGAAATCCGCGACATTCTATTTGAAATAACGTTGGCGCCGGTTGATGAATCTTCGCGAAAGTTTCCAACTTGTTGGGGCGCTCCGGTCCGCTCCTATCCTGAAAGTCTCTGGGTGATACGTCAAGCGGGGGCCGAGAAAAGGGGGTCCCAAAACGCGTTTTCCCCATTCATTTTTCCATAGGAACCTTTAGTCGCAGCTACAGCCCGAACTGCTGAACGGAATTACACCAAATTTGGCAAAGAGGTAGCCCTTGGTTCAGTGTCGTGCCTTTTGCTTAAATGGTGTAAATCCGTTCAGTAGTTCCTGAGAAAATCAAAAGTAAAGTCACATACATATCTGGGCGGAGCCTAACCACACATGTCATCGTGAGATCTGATTGGCTGTCAGCACTTCATCCTGGAATTGCTGGCAGCCATCTTGGGACCAATATAAATGATAGTACCTCATTGAAATGCATTGTAGTGAATAGAAGATTTTGAGGGTCACCAAAAGGAGAACTATAAAGGGTGATAACAGGCTTTAGTTACATTAGAATTTATTTGTTGATGGTACCATACTAATTTTAGGAATTGTGGTGTATTCTAAGGTGATTTTACCATGTGAAAAACCTTCTGCTGGGATATCATGAATCATGTTTGAGAGAACACTATTTTCTCATGCTTGTCCCATGTAGGTTTGGAAGGTGCTCCAGAAGCTAGAATGAGAGCATATTTTCTGTAAATTCACATTATCTTTCTCACTCATGTGAGAATGAAGTCTGACATTGTCAGTAAAACATGTACATCCAACAAGGGCAGAGACTGTCAGTTGATTCCTTTGTGTTCTACTGCAGCTTCCCAGAGTGTTCTAAAGAACAACTAGAGTGCTAACAGCCTTACTTATGACAAAAGTATGGCACACCTGAAGCCATCTTGATTGGAATAAACTGGTAACACTTAAACAATTTAATTTAAAAAGGAACAAAATGATGGGGTTCATTTTGTCATAGAAATTATGGTTAGTGCTGTAGAAAGAAAAATTAGGACATGTTTCAAGTGTGATCTCAAATATCTTCCTGTTATATTTCAACAGGAGCAGCCTGCCAGTTGATGCCTTTGTGTTCTACTGCAGCTTCCCAGAGTGTTCTAAAGAACAACTAGAGTGCTAACAGCCTTACTTATGACAAAAGTATGGCACACCTGAAGCCATCTTGATTGGAATAAACTGGTAACACTTAAAACATTTAATTTAAAAAGGAACAAAATGATGGGGTTCATTTTGTCATAGAAATTATGGTTAGTGCTGTAGAAAGAAAAATTAGGACATATTTCAAGTGTGATCTCAAATATCTTCCTGTTATATTTCAACAGGAGCAGCCTGCCAGTTGATGCCTTTGTGTTCTACTGCAGCTTCCCAGAGTGTTCTAAAGAACAACTAGAACGCTAACAGCCTTACTTATGACAAAAGTATGGCACACCTGAAGCCATCTTGATTGGAATAAACTGGTAACACTTAAAACATTTAATTTAAAAAGGAACAAAATGAGGGGTTCTTTTTGAAAATAGAAATTATGGTTAGTGCTGCAGAAAGAAAAAATAGGGCATGTTTTAAGTGAGATCTCAAATCCTCTTCTATTTCATTAGAAAATTCTGACATGCAGACTGAAACAATCACTTTCAATACCAGCAGCAGACTACCAGTTAACTCCCTGGTGAGCAGTAGCTTTACTCCAGTGATCTAATGAGCAACTAGAGTGCTAACATTCTGAATTTATGGCAGATGTGAGACACATCTGAATGCCTTCTTGATGGAATCAAAGTAAAAACTGAAAGCATTTCCTACTGAGGAGACTGCAGTAAATGAAGAAATTAGGAAACTTCATAACAAAGAAGTCTTCCAAGATGGCCACCAGTGAAAAAAGAGCCCAAATGTAGCACAAATATTACCCAGATGTAGCCCACATATAGCCCAATGACAAAAGTGTGCAAAACACTTTTTATTTTTAGTTTTTTTGCAGTTTTATGTAGTGCAGACTGGTCAGGTATTGGAGCATTGCATCTTAAAACATGACCCCCTACACTACAAAAACACCACTGCACTACCTTAAACCCTAAAACACTACCCCCAGCACGACCCCCTACACTACCCAAACACCACTGCACTAACCTAAAGCCTAAAACACTACCCCCAGCACGACCCCCTACACTACCCAAACACCACTGCACTACCCTAAAACATGACCCCCTACACTACACAAACACCACTGCACTACCCTAAACCCTAAAACACTACCCCCAGCACGACCCCCTACACTACACAAGCACCACTGCACTACCCTAAACCCTAAAACACTACCCCCAGCACGACCCCCTACACTGCCCGAACACAACTGCACTGCCCTAAACCCTGAAACACCAGCCCCTGAATGACCCCCTACACTGCCCGAACACCACTGCACTGCCCTAAACCCTGAAACACCACCCCTAGCACGACCCCCTACACTGCCCGAACACCACTGCACTGCCCTAAACCCTGAAACACCACCCCCTTCACGACCCCCTACACTGCCCGAACACCACTGCACTGCCCTAAACCCTGAAACACCACCCCCAGCATGACCCCCTACACTGCCCAAACACCACTGCACTGCCCTAAACCCTGAAACACTACCCCCAGCAAGACCCCCTACACTGCCCGAATACCACTGCACTGCCCTAAACCCTGAAACATCACCCCCAGCAAGACCCCCTACACTGCCCGAACACCACTGACCTAAACCCTGAAACACCACCCCCAGCACGACCCCCTACACTGCCCGAACACCACTGCACTGCCCTAAACCCTGAAACACTACCCCCAGCATGACCCCCTACACTGCCCAAACACCACTGCTCTGCCCAAAACCCTGAAACACCAGCCCCAGCACGGCCCCCTACACTGCCCGAACACCACTGCACTACCCTAAACCCTGAAACATCACCCCCAGCACGACCCCCTACACTGCCTGAGCACCAATGCACTGCCCTAAACCCTGAAACACCAGCCCCAGCACGACCCCCTACACTGCCCGAACACCACTGCACTGCCCTAAATCCTGAAACACCAGCCCCAGCACGACCGCCTACACTGCCCGAACACCACTGCACTGCCCTAAACCCTGAAACACCAGCCCCAGCACGACCCCCTACACTGCCCGAACACCACTGCACTGCCCTAAACCGTGAAACACCAGCCTCAGCACGACCCCCTACACTGCCTGAACACCACTGCACCGCCCTGAACCCTGAAACACCAGCCCCAGCACAACACCGTACACTGCCCGAACACCACTGCACTGCCCTAAACCCTGAAACACCATCCCCAGCACGACCCCCTATACTGCTCGAACACTACTGCACTGCCCTAAACCCAGAAACACCATCCCCAGCACGACCCCCTATACTGCACGAACACCACTGCACTGCCCTAAACCCTGAAACACTACCCCCAGCAAGACCCCTACACTGCTCGAACACCACTGCACTGCCCTAAACCCTGAAACATCACCCCCAGCAAGACCCCCTACACTGCCCGAACACCACTGCCCTAAACCCTGAAACACCACCCCCAGAAAGACCCCCTACACTGCCCGAACACCACTGCACTGCCCTAAACCCTGAAACACCAGCCCCAGCACGACCCCCTACACTGCCCGAACACCACTGCTCTGCCCTAAACCCTGAAACACCACCCACTGCACGACCCCTACACTGCCCGAACACCACTGTACTGCCCTAAACCCTGAAACCCCACCCCCAGCATGACCCCCTACACTGCCAGAACACCACTGCACTGCCCTTAACCCTGAAACACCACCCCCTGCACGACCCCTACACTGCCCGAACACTACTGCACTGCCCTAAACCCTGAAACACCACCCCCAGCACGACCCCTACACTGCATGAACACCACTGCACTGCCCTAAACCCTGAAACACTACCCCCAGCAAGACCCCCTACACTGCCCGAACACCACTGCACTGCCCTAAACCCTGAAACATCACCCCAGCAAGACCCCCTACACTGCCCGAACACCACTGCCCTAAACCCTGAAACACCACCCCCAGCAAGACCACCTACACTGCCCGAACACCACTGCACTGCCCTAAACCCTGAAACACCACCCCCAGCAAGACCCCCTACACTGCCCGAACACCACTGCACTGCCCTAAACCCTGAAACACCACCCCCAGCACGACCCCCTACACTGCCCGAACACCACTGCTCTGCCCAAAACCCTGAAACACCAGCCCCAGCACGACCCCCTACACTGCCCGAACACCACTGCACTGCCCTAAACCCTGAAACACCAGCCCCAGCACGACCCCCTACACTGCCCGAACACCACTGCACTGCCCTAAACCCTTAAACACCACCCCCAGCACAACCCCCTACACTGCCCGAACACCACTGCACTGCCCTAAACCCTGAAACACCAGCCCCAGCACAACCCCGTACACTGCCCGCACACCACTGCACTGCCCTAAACCCTGAAACACCAGCCCCAGCACAACCCCGTACACTGCCCGAACACCACTGCACTGCCCTAAACCCTGAAACACCAGCCCCAGCACGACCGCCTACACTGCCCGAAAACTACTGCACTGCCCTAAACCCTGAAACACCACCCCCAGCAAGACTACCTACACTGGCCGAACACCACTGCACTGCCCTAAACCCTGAAACACCACCCCCTGCACGACCCCCTACACTGCCCAAACACTACTGCACTGCCCTAAACCCTGAAACACCACCCTCAGCACGACACCCTACACTGCCCGAACACCACTGCACTGCCCTAAACCCTGAAACACCACCCCAGCATGACCCCCTACACTGCCCGAACACCACTGCACTAAACCCTGAAACACCACCCCCTGCACGACCCCCTACACTGCCGGAACACCACTGCACTGCCCTAAACCCTGAAACACCACCCCCAGCACGACCCCCTACACTGCCCTAACACCACTGCACTGCCCTAAACCCTGAAACATCACCCCCAGCACAACCCCCTACACTGCCTGAGCACCATTGCTCTGCCCTAAACCCTGAAACACTAGCCCCAGCACGACCCCCTACACTGCCCGAACACCACTACACTGCCCTAAACCCTGAAACACCACCCCCAGCACGACACCCTACACTGCCCGAACATGACTGCACTGCCCTAAACCCTGAAACACCAGCCCCAGCAAGACCCCCTACACTGCCCGAACACCACTGCATTGCCCTAGACTCTGAAACACCAGCCCCAGCAAGACCCCCTACACTGCCCGAACACCACTGCACTGCCCTAAACCCTGAAACACCAGCCCCAGCATGACCCCCTACACTGCCCGAACACCACTGCACTGCCCTAAACCCTGAAACACCAGCCCCAGCACGACCCCCTACACTGCCCGAACACCACTGCACTGCCCTAAACCCTGAAACACCAGCCCCAGCACGACCCCCTACATTGCCCGAACACCACTGCACTGCCCTAAACCCTGAAACACCAGCCCCAGCACCACCCCCTACAATGCCCGAACACCACTGTACTGCCCTAAACCCTGAAACACCACCCCCTGCACCGCCCCTACACTGCCCAAACACCACTGCACTGCCCTAAACCCTGAAACACCACCCCCTGCACGACCCCCTACACTGCCCGAACACCACTGCACTGCCCTAAACCCTGAAACACCACCCCCTGCACCACCCCCTACACTGCCCGAACACCACTGCACTGCCCTAAACCCTGAAACACCACCCCCTGCACCGCCCCCTACACTGCCCGAACACCACTGCACTGCCCTAAACCCTGAAACACCACCCCCAGCATGACCCCCTTTACTGCTCGAACACCACTGCACTGCCCCAAACCCTGAAACACCACCCCCAGCATGACACCCTACACTGCCCGAACACCACTGCCCTAAACCCTGAAACACCACCCCTGCATGACCCCCTACACTGCCCGAACACCACCTCACTGCCCTAAACCCTGAAACACCACCCCCTGCATGACCCCCTACACTGCCCGAACACCACTGCACTGCCCTAAACCCTGAAACACCACCCCCAGCACGACCCCCTACACTGCCCGAACACCACTGCACTGCCCTAAACCCTAAAACACCACCCCCAGCACGACCCCATAAACTGCCCGAACACCACTGCACTGCCCTAAACCCTAGAACACTACCCCCAGCATGACCCCCTACACTACCCGAACACCACTGCACTACCCTAAACCTAACTATAACTGTCCCTAAAACCTATGGTTTTTTTCAGTGAATTTCAAAGGTTTTTTAAATGCTAATTTCTAACTATAACTTGTCTGAAACCTATGGTTTTTTCAGTGAATATATATATATATATATATATATATATATATATATATATATATATATATATATATATATATATATATATATATATATACCCTTTCAGGCATAGAGTGATGCATAAATTATGCAAAAAAGAAGCAGAGAACTCTGGGCAGTTCTCAAGTTTAGGTGGAAAGCAGCTCCTGTATAGAGCACTCTCAACACCAGCGACACTCTAGGCCTGCTCACCTCAAATGTCTGCTTTTCTATCATACTTATATAAATATACTTAGAGCAGAAGAAGATCCTCGCCCTGCCTTGAGTTAGTGTTGCTTTCACCACATCCGCCCCAGGAAGTGTGTGATCAATTATTGGTGTAAATTTAATTTAGTCACAGCTCAATATAGATCACACAGCCCGTGGGAAGAGGGTTAGGGTTTGATGAATGGTTGGGAAGGGGAATTTGAGGGAAAGGTTTGACAAACACAAACACTACACATGGACAACACATTCATCTTGGCAGCTCACCATCATAAATCTGTTAAGGGAGAAAAAGGAAATGTATGCATGATGAGGAGTAGTACTAGACTAGTACTTGGCAGTATGTTAATTATGCAATTGCCTGTCTGCCCTCGGAGAGTTACATACATATATTATGTTCTGTTGTACCGGGCTTCCTTTGAAAGATAGCAAATAAAGGTAAAATATCTGTAGGAGTAAAATATAAGCAAACAAACAACACACACAGCCGTAATAAATGAAGAGAAAAAACATAAATGAATCAAATGAAGAAGATACTGTTACTGTATTATATTTTTGCCAAATTTGGAGTTGCATCTCTGCATTCCTCTTGGTCTTTCCTTGAACTGCCCGTCCGTCAATTTTGGGTGCCTGGCGGATGCAATTTGGTAAAGTAAGTGTAAGTTGTTTTTCCCAGTATGGCGCAGGGTAAAGGGCTTGTAGATGGAAAAACAAAAAAGATATTGAAAAATCAAGGAGAAAAGTTAAACTGCATAATTAAGGAGGAGTGCAACAAGAAGACTTTCAGAGGCGGCATGGCTAAATCATGTCTGTTTCCGGCAGTTAGTTACCTCCAGCAACAGGAACAGGCCCCCCACCCAACCTCCATTTAGCTCGGAATTTGAGCTTACTAGACAGCAGTAGCACTGAGCACACACACACACACACACAGCAACATAGCATTTTCCAAATTAAGTAAAAAAATCAATGCACCACTGTCAGTCACACCACCACCACTACTCAGACATGTAGATCTGGTGTTGTTGTTTACATTTAGGCCACTTCCCACCCTGAGTTATTTGTTCCATCAATCATCTCTGATCCTCCTGACTCTGACTATGGTATGGTGTCCAACTCTGTACTAACAGTGTCCCGACTCCCGAGTGAGTCCTCCAAACTCCAGACTCGTCCCGACTCAAAAATGCAATGGAACTGCCTGCAGTAGTACAATTTTGTTATTGAACAACAAGGAGGGAAAGATTGACTTGAGTCACTTTTTTTGTGTGTAGACTCAGAATAGTAGACATCATGCACAACAAACAACAATCCCTCAGCGTGCAATGCATGCCATCATTTACCTGTTCTTCTAGGGCAGTCCCTCTAGGCTCGGAAATGATATATATAGTCAGGGCCCAGGTTTGGACTGGAGGCAGGCACACATTTCACATTTGTTGTATTATCCATCCAATGTCTGGCGTGAGGGAAATGGCTTTAGGGAGAGTCAGTAGTGGACTACTTCTTCACTGACTGCAGTTGCAACTCCAATCCGGCAATAAAAGAGTAAGACGGTCGGAATGGATTTGTGAACCAGAAAGACAGTGACACACACAAATAATAAAGTAAATGACGTTGCTCAGCTAAAAGGTTTTTTTTTTTTTGGGCTTCAAAAAGGAAGAAAGAAAGTTACTCGAGACGACTCGAAAGCCTAGTTGTCAGGGAAGCAGAGCTTGCCCTCAAACTCTGGTGGTTCGCCCAGAAGTAGGTCACCTAACACACTACTTCCATGACCTGAGTCACCGTCATTATCTTCCTGCTGTGCTACTTCAGGTATGGTGTAATCCGGTGGTATAAAGTGCTGATTCATTTTGATCATGGTTAACCTCTCCACGTTTTGGGGCGAGAGACTGGTCCTTCTCACTGTTAGAACAGCACCAGCAGAACTGAAAACATGCTCAGAAGAGACACTTGCAACAGGGAAAGCCAGATAGTTTATTGCTAGCCTGCTGAGCACTGGCCATTGGTGCCTTTTCCCATACCAATACAGCAATGGGTTTTGATCTAAGTAGACCTCTGTTGGGCTATTCAGATAGGCCTGGACCATCCGCTCAATGCTCATGGGTGCTCCGCTTTGCTCAGCCTCTTTTGCCTTTGCCTCAGCACTGGACTTAAGCCCTTGCTGTAGAAACCATTCCTGTGCTGATTTTGGGGTGGATGCTCCTGTTCTTGTTGTTGATGTTGTTCTTGGTGTTGTTGGTGATTTTGGCTGCTGTGAGCCAACCGCACTGCCCCCAGGCTCTGAAGTTGAACTTGAAGCCGGCTGCCCTGCAGTACTTTTTGTGCCCTGGAGGAGCAGGCCTCTAATTCCCGGCCGTTCTTTTTATAGCTGACTGGCTTCCACAGCTATCCAAGTTTTGTAGTTAGCAACATCCCCGTCTGAAAAAGGAATGAAAGTGAGCAGTAATGATTTGTACTGTGGATCCAGAATTGTGGCACAAATGTAATGGTTGGATGACACAATGCCTCTTTGCACCCTTGTATTTTCAGATAAGCGAAGGGTTAAGCTCTCCACCAACCCATATGTTTATTTTTTTTCCTCCACACCTGTGTACATTGCAGACACCCCCTCCAGCTGTTCCTGTAGCATGTGCAACAATGGGATAGCTTGGCCCATAGTACAGTCCTCCTTGCTGACTTCATGTGTGAAGACCTCAAAAGGAAGTAGCATCTCTGTCAGGCATTTAACTAGGCCCCATTGGTCCATCTCAATGATCATGCGTTTCACAGTAGCATCCCCTCTTTGCATGACACAGTCATTGATTGGTCTGTACTGCTCAAAAAGACGTTCAAGCATGTAATGAGTTGAGTTCCAAAGTGTTGGCACTTCCTGAATGAGTGCTTTAACTGGCATTCTATTATCTCGTTGAATGATCCTTAGCTGCTTCTGGGCTTTAAAATAATGGCAGGAATGTGTGCAGATTCTTCTGCAGGTGGTCAGTAAGTTGCTGACTCGGTCTTCTTTTTCAGAAAGTCTTGAACAATGATGTTAATGCAGTGCGTCAAACACAGGAACCTGAAATAGCCATCATCAGCCTTAACTATATTACTGCCATTGTCCATGGCAACAAAACCAATATTAAGCCCTGTTGGTCGCAGCCATTCAAAGACCTTGCTGTCAAAGTCTTCCAAAATGTTTGCAGCAGTATGAGATTTCTCCATGGCAAACATGGCTACAGTTGCATGTTTCCGAGTGGCATTAAGAATCTCAGCAGTGTCAACACCTGCAGATATCTTTTCTCTAACCCCCACAAAAGAGATCCAGTGTGCAGTGATGCACATGTAATCAGTGGCTTGGCAACTGGTCCAAATGTCTGTTGTCAGGTGGATAGAGTGAACAGCACTCTGCTGCAAAGCTTGTCCAAACAATTCCAGCACGTTGTGATGTAGTGCTGGAACAGAAACTCTGGCGAAATAGGACCGGCTGGGAACCTTCCATTTCGGGCAGTTGGGTGCCACAAATTCAAGAAAACCCACCCCTTCCACAAAAGAAAAAGGGAGGAGGTCCAGCGCCAACATTTTAGCCAGCTTCGCACTGTACAAACGTGCCGTTGGGTGGTTGTGTTCTTACTTCCCCTCCGACCTAAACATGTTGATAATTGTAGCCTGGATGCAGGTGACCTCTTGAGGCCAGATGTTTGGCTCAATGCACGTTTTTTTGTTGCAGTACTCTCTTGCCTTGGACCCCTTGGTGTCTCAGCATGACTCTTGTGCCATTGTGATGTTGCTGATGAGGATGTGGGTGGTACCACTGCACTGCTGGGGCCAGGGCTGCTTTGTGTACCAGAGAAAATGTCTCCCTCTTGTTCACCTTCCACCGTGATCGGATTTTCTACTTCTTCATCCCCTCCAACAACAATGGGTGCAGTTTTTTGGCCACTAAGGTGCGCCTCCCACTGGATCAAGTGTTGTTTTCTCAGATGGGTTGTTTGGCCTACGGTACCATAGTTTGTACCAATCTTACCCCGACTAACACCTTGTCCACAAATGGAGCATATAGCAATGTTCACCTCCTTCTTGCTAACCAAAAAATAGTCCCAAAATGGGGAGGTCAATTTTCTGGTGCTGCTGGTGCCACTTGCAATGTCAGTTGAACTGGGAGGTGGGCGTGACATTTGACTCTCTTCAGTACCTACTTCTCCTGAGGTGGTTGTTTTGGATGTAAGTCACTGCCGGCCAAATATGGAAGCTGGAGGTGGTGTTGGTGGTATCATCTGTGTTGGTGGTATCCGTGCCACATCCCTCACAGCAATTTGGGATGGGGTAATGTCGGTCTCCACTGGGGCTGGACTAATGTCCATAATGACTGGCTCATCATCATCCGCCTCTTCTACATCTACCTCAATAACTCTAAGGCTTTCTGGAACCTTCGTTTTCCCTAGCCTTGTCTCATGGTGTGTCTCACTCTCAGACTGAGGTGGCTTCCAAGTGGCATCTAGATCATAAGAAGGATGGACTAATCCTGCTTTTCAATGCTGGGGATCTGGAAGACAATAGATCTTCTGAAAGAGTGGCTTGCTCTTCTTTTTCCTCTGCAGGAAGCTTGATCTCCTGAACTGCCCTAACTTCGGGAGGAACAACTCCCCTTGGGGGTGGTTGCAGCTGTTGCCCACGTATCTGAGTTTCCTGCATTGATTTGGTACTACTTTGTGATAACGATAAGTCAATTTCAACATCACTGCTCATCGGCGTTGGACTCGTGATTAGACTGGCTGCCTTTGCGACAGACATGGGCTTGGGCCTAGGTTGGTGGGTGGGTCCACTGATGTGGGAGTGATGCTCCCAGCTTTCTCCCTGGACCCTGCTGCTGCAGGCGCAATTTTTGGTTTCCCAAAAAAGGTCTTGGGCGACACAGCGGTCTTGATAAGTCGCAGTGCCTACTTCTCACTGGCAACTTTCTTGGAACTGGACCTGGTACCTTTCGTTGGGGCCATCTTGAAGATGTCAGCAGCACACAGTGGCACAAGTTGAAGAGATGTCTGTGGTCACACGTCATGTGACGTCGTGCACAGCAGGACTTCTGTCTGGCAGTAAAATGGGTGATGCCGTCTCCTCCTGTTTTATGTACCTAAAAGCAAAGAAGCAAGAAGAACATCAGTGAAACGTGGCATTCATTATTGTGGTTCAATGACTACTAGTACAAAGAAACAAATATAATATATAACTTAGTGTGTGGTCATACTTGTTAGTGTTATTAATATTATTAAATTAATTACCTCAGTTAATAAAAACACATAACAATACAGTATAACCATTTGTGAGACTTTAACAACAACAAGGGCTTTCATGGTTGGTGTACTGTACAGTACACTCAAGAAGGATAGGAAAGAAGAAGAACAACAACAAAAATACAATTGTAACGGACCCGGTTTGGCATTGTGCATCACGTGGGATGCAGCATTCAGGGAGCTGCAGCTGAAAATGGATGGAAGCAATAAGCCAAGAGGAACAAAGGAAAGACATGCAGGCCTATGGCAAAAGAACACTAACTACCACCACAAAATGGCCACCAGCCACATGGTCACCCACAACAAGCAGGAGGCCTGGAAAACAATGATTTCAAGCAGGCCTATATGGACATAGACTTTACAAAATGGCCCCTGGCCAAATGGGGAGGCTCAGCCAAGGCAATTGCTGGTCCACTATTACAAACACACTCACACACTGGCCAGACAAAGGAGGCATGCTAAACCATATAGCTTTAATGCAACAATGCCAAAAACGAAAATCCACAGGGCTAAAAAAGGTTTGCAAGTTACAATCACACACATCCAACAAAGGCATTTATTTAACACACATGAAAATAAGTGAAATACCAAAAAAAAACACATTTTGTATTTCAATCCAATACCATCCATGCCCTAGATGTTGTTTAAATTCAACAGACACCACAGAAACAGTTGTTTCATGTACCCATGAGTAGCTCTGGGCCTATTTGTTGGAAACTCCATTGGCAGACTAGGCCACATAGTGAATCAATTCAAATCAATAATATTGCAAATTTATTTTTATTTTTATTTTTATTTTTATTTTTGCAGGCTAACAGAAGAAAAAATTGCATGCAAAACAACAACCAGCAAGAAGGCATGGCCACAACAAAGAAGGCTTGCAGGACTAATGCAGAAGTACACTTGCTGCCCCTTCACAAAATGGCCACCAGCCACATTGCCAGGCCACAACAACAAGAAAGGGAAGACAGACAATGCAGGCCTATGGCAAAAGCACACTGGCTGCCTTTCCAAAATGGCTGCCAGCCACATGGCCAGGCCACAACAACAAGAAAGGTAAGAGAGACAATGAAGGCCTCTGGCAAAAGCACACTGGCTGCCTTCACAAAATGGCCGACAGCCACATGGCCAGGCCACAACAACAAGAAAGGGAAGACAGACAATGCAGCCCTATGGCAAAATAACACTGGCTAACCTTGACAAAATGGCCGACAGCAACATGGCCAGGCCATAACAACAAGAAAGGGAAGACAGACAATGCAGCCCTATGGCAAAAGCACACAGCCTGCCTTCACAAAATGTCCACCAGCCACATGGCCAGTCTACCACAACAAGAGGCAATAAGCCAAGAGCAACAAAGGAAAGAAGGCATGTAGGCCTATGGCAAAAGCACACTAACTGCCACCACAAAATAGCTACAAGCCACAAGTCACTCACAACAACAACACGCAGAAGGCCTTGAAACCAATGAACTCAAGCAGGCCTATATAGACACAGACTTTACAAAATGGCTCCTGGCCACATGGGGAGGCTCAGCCAAGGCAAATGCTGGCCTACTATTACAAACACACTCACACACTGGCCAGACAAAGGAGGCATGCTAAACAACACAGCTTTAATGCAACAATGCCAAAAACGAAAATCCAAAGGGCTAAAAAAGAAAAACAACCACACACATTGAAGAAAGGCATTTATTTAACACACATGGAAAAAAGTGAAATACCCAAAAACCACATTTTGCATTTCAATCCAATGCCATCCATGCCCTAAATGATGTTTAAATTCAATAGACACCACAGAAACAGTTGTTTCATGCATCCATGAGTAGCTCTGGGCCTACTGGCTGAAACGCCTATTGGCAGACTACTGGGCTAGTGAATTAAATAAATATTGCAAATTGATTTCAAAAGTTGGAGAAAATGTAGTGAACTGTGCAACATGTTTCCTTTATAAATGAAGAAAAATTACTTACAAAGAAACAACTAGGCCCCTACTGAAACTACAGGCCACCCACCACAATACATTTTTTTAAAATGATAAAAAGTACAAAACAATTTAGGTGCAATGCCCCAATCAAACAAACAACACCAATTTTCAAACTTACTTGTGAAATCTCAAACTCAAAATCCTCAAATCCAATGATATATGATGCAGCAGACACAAAGAGTGATCCTTCCAGCTCCAAATCTAAATGAATAGTGAACAGGAGATGGACAAAGCACTGGGAGGAGCCTGCTGGAAAGGAACAGGAAGTTGGAGACTCTGGGGCACTTCCTTCCTCTTCAAAAAAAAAATTTAAAAAGAAAAAGGATTCCTTGCACAAAAAAGTACTGCCAAATGTCAGTCTGAGGAGTTTTTTAAATCCAATTCGTCATTTCAAGAAGGTTTTGATGCAGCTCGGGAGAGAACTTTCTCCAGATTGCAGATCCTGCATGCTCGGGATCGCGTTCTTCACAAAACTCCTGCCGGAAGTCCGATGGCGCGCCCGTACGACGTGTTCGCGATCGCAAACTCTCGTGGGACCGTGCGGCCTGCTAGCAAATCTCATGGCACTCGTAAACAGATGGGAAATCTTGTCGGCGATCGCAGGCACCCGGTAAGTCGCTCCCATGCACGTGAAATTGCATTTTGGGTGCATGAACACAAAAAAAACTCGGCTCTGTTGCGGAGTACAGAGGTTTCCAGCAACTCGGCATTCTACGCGGAATGCGGAGTTGCCAAAAATGTGCAAACTCCACGAGCGGAGCAGAGTTTTACACCCAGGGTTAATTCTAACATCCATGAAACAATTATGCACTCATTCAATCACACATGCACCACTCATTCAATTATCTATCCACTATTCATGCACTCATTCACTCATCCATCCACCACTCATGCACTTATTCATTCACCCAAGTAATACTCATGCACTCATTTAATCATCCATGCACCCGCTCATGCAATTGCCCAGGCATCACTCATGCACACGTTCAATCATCAATGTACCACTCATTCAATCATCCATGCACCACTCATGCATTCATTCAATCATCCATGCATAACTCATGCACTCATGCAATTACCAATGCATCACTCATGCATGCATTCAAACATTCATGCACCACTCCTGCACTCATTCAATTATTGATTTACCACTCATGCACTCCCACAATCAGTCATGCACCACTCATGCATTTATTCAATCACCCATGCACCACTCATGCACTCGATATATCATCCATGCACCACTCAAGCATTCATTTAATCATCCATGTAGCACTCATATACTCATTCAATCATCCATGTGTAATCTCATGTGCTCACTCATCCATGCACCACTGATGCACTTAATCAATCACACATGTACCACTCATACACTCATTCAATCGCCCACACACCACTCATGCACTCATTCAATCATCCATGCACTACGCATGCACTCATTCAATCATCTGTGCAGCACTGATGAACTTATTCTAACATCTTTTCACCACTCATTCAATCATAAATGCACCACTTATGCATTGATTAAATCATCCATGCACCACTCATGCACTCATTTAATCAGCATTGCATCACTAATGCACTCTTTAAATCATCCATGCACCAATAAGGTGTTTGTTCTAACATCCATGCAACACTCATGCACTCATTCAATCATCCATCGACCACTCATGCACTTATTCAATCACAAAGCAATACTCATGTAATCATTCAATTACCCATGTAAATGTAAATCCATATTTGTAGAGCGCGAACTACTTACCCTTACAGGTCTCAAGGCGCTGGAGGCCGTCGTGGAAATTAAGTGAGCTATTGCCCAGAGTCACATGGGGCTGAGCTGAGCTGCCGCCGGAGCCGGGGATCGAACCGTGAGCCCTGTGCTCCGAAGTCAGCTGCCCTGGCCACTGCACCACACCTCTCCACTCATGCTCTCATTCAATTGCCCATGCACCAATCATAAACACCTTCAATCATTCATGTACAACTCATGCACTCATTCAATATTCCATGCACCACTCATGCATTCTTTCAGTCATCCATGCACCACTCATGCACTCATTTAATCAGCAATGCATCACTCATGACCTCACTAAATCATCCATGCACCAATAAGGTACTTATTCTAACATCCATGAAACACTCATGCACTCATTCAATCATCTATGCACCACTCATTCAATTATCTATCTACCACTCATGCACTCATTCAATCACCCAATCAATACTCATGCACTCATTCAATCATCCATGTACCCATGAATGTTCTCATTCAATTGGCCATGCACTACTCATGCACTCATTGTAACATCTCTGCACCACTCATGCATTTCTTCAATCATTCGTGCACTACACATACACTCATTCAATGATCCATGCACCACTCATGCACTCATTCAATCATTCATGTACCACTCTTGCGTTCATTCAATCATCCAAGCACAAATCATGCACTCATTCAATTATCCATGAATAAATCATGCACTCATTCTAACATCTATGCAGCACTCATGCACTCATTCAAGCATCCATGCAACACGCATGCACTCATTCAATAATCTATGCACCAATCATGCAATTATTCTAACATCTATCCACCACTCATAAATACACTACTCATGCACACATTAAATCATCCATGCACCAATAAGGTACTTATTCTTACATACATGCAACACTTATGCACTCATTCAATCATCTATGCACCACTCATTCAATTATCTATCCACCATTCATGCACTTATTCAATCACCCAATCAATACTCATGCATTCATTCAATCATCCATGCACCCACTCATGTTCCCATTCAATTGGCCATGCACCACTCATGCACTCATTGTAACATCTCTGTACCACTTATGCATTTCTTTAATCATTCATGCACTACTCATGCACTCATTTAATCATTCATGTACCACTCTTCCATTCACTCGATTATCCATGCACAACTCATGCACTCATTCAATGATCCATGTACCACTCATGCACTCATTCAATCATCCATGCACCAATCATGCACTCATTCAATTATCCATGCACACATCATGCACTCATTTTATTATCTATGCAGCACTCATGCACTTATTCAAGCATCCATGCAACATGCTTGCATTCATTCAATCATCCATGCACCACTCATGCACTCCTTCTAATATCAATGGGCCACTCTTTTTTTTAAAATAATTTTTTATTTTAACGGAGGGTACATCACATTCAGAAAATGAAGGAAAAAAAGGCACAGCAAAAAAAGAGAAAAAAATAATAATTTTTTGTCATACTAGACATATAAATAAACAAAAATACCTATACATATGAGTACGTCCAGAGAACATCCAAATACATTCTAAATAGCATCCTAGTTCTTGTAGTATTTCCATATTCGTCCAAATCTTTGCAGTGAGCGAATAGATCTAGTTTTAGCCAGTGCACGTTCTCTTTCGTAAATATCATGCATGAGGGCCAGCCACTCTAATAAAGTAGGAGGATTAGGCGTAATCCACTCTCTCGCAATACAAAGACGGGCAGTTACTAATACAATAGACAAAAAGCTCCTGATAGCAGGATTGTCACACACCTTAAGCCCCAACATAATCTCTTTAGCAGTAAAAGACAGATCAAGTCGCAAGCGTTGACCAGCATATTGCGTAACATTCTCCCAAAAATCCGATAACATAGGACAGATATAAAACATATGGAGAATATCAGCTGCCCTTTGGCCGCACTTAGGACAGCATGTTCTATCCCCACCCACTCGAGCAGATACTTGC
This sequence comes from Calotriton arnoldi, assembly GCA_963921515.1. Taxonomy (NCBI): domain Eukaryota; kingdom Metazoa; phylum Chordata; class Amphibia; order Caudata; family Salamandridae; genus Calotriton; species Calotriton arnoldi. Next base: position 1,784,659 of record CAWUFW010003117.1, read on the forward strand.
AGTGGTTGTTGCCATCTGCTAATTTTCTCCGGAGTATAATATAACATACAGATAGTACGAAATTGTTGCAACTTTAAGTTGATAGAATGTATAGAGTTATCTAGTCTATCCAATGCCGATGTAATTTCAGATACATCCATAGCCGTATCAAGTGTCAGACTCCATTTATTAGCTAAGTGACTAATATCAGCACGTCTCAGATGGCAAAGCTGTAAGTACATTGAACTAATTCTGGCTTTAAGTGCAAGATTTAAAAAATATGTAAGTAGTGAATGAGAATGTGGAAGTTGCAACAATTGCCTTTTAAAAAAGTAATCTCTAAGTTGTAAGTATTTAAAAAATGACTGATGTGGAAGATCAAAAGATCGTTGCAGATGTGAAAAAGTAGAAAAACCACAGTGATCATACAGCTGACCCAATCTTTCAATTCCACATCTTGCCCAACTGCAAGCTATAGAGTCATGAAATATACTCGGGAGAGATGGATTATTCCATAATTTAAGATGTTCATGATTGATAAGATCCTTAAAAGTAAGTGAAGAATAGTTGAGGATTTCGTTCCATATGCAAACCATATCCCTAATAGTCTTAAACCGCACCCTTTTATAATAATTGGGATCGTTAACCCTGTACAAGAACATTCGACTATCTGTGCCGAGCGCTAAAACGAGCCCAAAGTATGGCTGTTTATCGGTTAATAAGCTTTGTAAGCGCCCGGTGAATGCTGCCCAGAAATAAAGTTTAAAGTCAGGAAGTTGTAAGCCTCCAGACTTATAAGAAAACTTAAGAGAATGTAACTCCTGACGTGCTTGCTTATAGCTCCAAATAAAGCTACTGATTGCACCCTCTAATTTTTGAAAAAAATAATTGGGGACCCGTATAGGGATGGCTCGAAATAAGTATAAAAACTTTGGCAGAATTGTCATTTTGATTATGTTGATCCTACCTATAATGGTTATGGGAAGTTTATTCCAGCTCTTGAATTTCTTTATGACTAATTGTAGTAGTGTTTCATAGTTAATTCTCCAAATTTGGTCTATATTGGCAGTAATCCGGACCCCCAGATACGTTATGACAGTGGAAGCCCTGATTTTAGGTGTTATAGATTCTAAATTATGCAGAACTTGAGTTTTGTGTACATTTAATTTATATCCTGAAAAGCCGCCAAAAGTTTCCGCTTCTTCCTGTACGATGCTCAAGGCTGTTGCTGGGTCAGATGTAAAAACCGCAATATCATCCGCGTACGCGATGGCCTTAAGTTGATACATGCCATGACTAAATGGAGTAATATTAGTATTCCGATTTAGCGCTTGGATAAATGGCTCTATATATAGAGCAAAGAGCAAGGGGGAGAGTGGACACCCCTGTCTTGTGCCGCGCTTTATCGGAAATGTAGCGGAATACAGATTGGCATATATAAGTTTAGCCTGTGGATTGATATATAATGCCCGGATCCAGTTCATAAATCGGCCTGGTAAGCCGTTGTTAATCAGTATCTTCCATAATGCATCCCATACCACCCGGTCAAATGCTTTTTCTGCATCTAAAAGAATCATCCCCAAATTGCTAGATGTTTTGTTGGCAATATCAAAAGCAGTTATAGCTGTGTTAACATGCGCAGTAGTATCCCTACCAATTATAAATCCATGTTGTTGTTTGGATAAAAGACCAGGCATATAAGACGCCAAGCGATAAGCCAACACTTTGGCAAATATTTTAGCGTCTGCATTAATAAGAGATATTGGGTGATAAGACCCACAGTCATCCGCCACCTTCCCTTTTTAAGAAAAAAGACGATGTTTGTCATGTCCCAAGACTTAGGAGCATCCATATATTCCCCAATCTGATGCATAACCACCCCAAGCAGCGGAAGAATAGAACTTTTAAACGTTTTATAAAATTCTATTGGTAAAGCGTCATCCCCAGCAGCCTTGCCTGATAGTAGCGCAGCTATTGCAGATATGATTTCTTCTTCAGTTATATCTTGTTGGAGATATTCAGCTGCCTCCGAGTTAAGAGGATCCACAAGTTGTAGATATTCTTCCGCCAAAGTTACATTCACATGATCGGGCAAAGTATACAGCTCGAGATAAAATTTAAAAAATTGTTCTAAAATTGAATTAGTAGAGTTATGTAGCTGGCTGTCTCTACCCATAATTGAATCAATCCGAGTTCTAGGTTTTTTATCTGCGATCTGGTAAGCCAATATCCTCCCGACCTGATCCCCATACTCATATTGATTCGACCGGTTTTTATTATAGGCAGCAGCAACCTTCTCTTTAAACTTCTGAGCCAAGAGCGCCCTTGTGTTTATTAAAGAAGAATATATTACCTCGCTATTTAGCCCATTGGACATGAGCTCCTCAGCGTGCGCTAGCTCTAATTTTTTTAAGGTATCACTGACCTCATTCAATCTCTTTTGAACAGTCTTATTTAAATGATAGATATAATGCTGAGTAGAGCCACGTATAAAAGCTTTCATTGTGTCCCATACGATAAAAGGAGAAGCAGTATCCATATTAGATTGTACAAATTCTGTAAGAACCCCTTGAATATGTATGATATATTGTGGATCAGACAACAAGTACCTTGGAAATGAGAAAGGCCGGCTGCTCTTACCCTCGGTTAAAAGCTGGAAGCAAGTCAAGAGCGGATTATGGTCTGATGTTATCCGTGGGCAGACCTCTATTTGTGACGTTCCTAAAAAGCGATTACTCACAAAGATTAGGTCTATTCTTGAGTAGTGTCGATGTGGCCTAGAGTAATACGAAAAACCTGGCAAAGTAGGATGTAGTGTGCGCCATAAATCTGACAGCCCATGAAGCCAAGCTAGTTCATGAATTGACTTCCTGACCCTATTCATTCTCGGGGAGGCAGACCGATTTGTTGAGTCAATAGCATAATTTAAGGTACAATTAAAATCCCCCATAATGACTATTTCTCCCTGCCAGTCAAGCAGCTCCAACATTAGCTTATTAAATAAAGTAGGATCATCCTGATTTGACCCGTACAATGCGCAAAAAACTAGCTTTCTATTGTAAATTTCAAGCTGTAATATGACCCATCTGCCACCTGGGTCAGAAGTTTTTTAAGTTTCTTACAGGCTAAGTGCTTATCCTTAAGGATTGCTACCCCTCTAATTGCTGCCCCCTGTGAGGTACACTCTAACATCTCTAAGCCAAGCTGTTTAAACAGACCCCTATCCTTATATGCCAAATGTGTCTCTACCAAAACTACCAAATGTGGTTTATATATCTTGAGCTCTTCTCTAACTAGCTGTCGCTTAGTGGATGAGTTTAACCCAGCCACATTCCAGCTAATGCATCTAATTGTCCCCATTATAAAGCACATAGTAATTCGGATTTGCCCCTAGTTTTTGCCTACGCTGAACGTTACTCCTCAAAGAGTTTAGAAAGAATTTAAAAAACAAAGGACTTTTAAACACATTCGTATAAGAAATATACTTACTACGCTTACACATGTGAGTTTTGTAATTTGTCCCCTTTCTCGCTTTTAGTTTAATCTGCACCCCCGCCTTTTACACCCCCAATACCAGTACATTTCGGTGCGCCACCCATCAATCAACTGATGGTCACCCCTCCCCCCTGAACTGAAAGCAGTTCCCCACCCATCCACCCCGTGTCCTGGAAAAGGAATCACTCCCACTAACCTGCTGTCAATCAAGGACAGCATAAAGAAGCAGTGCCCTCCGAGAGTCTCCCAACCTTGATTAGTAAGACATTAATTGTATAAACCAATTAAAGAAGCTAAGAAGTGTAGATAAAGACAGCACCCCAAATGTCACAATTCAAAAACCATACATCAAGTGTCCCAGCAAGAACTGTTTAGTGTTTTCAGATCGTATTACTATTTGGAGCTCTGTTGCAGTTTAGTAAGCACCAATTTTGCCTCCTGGTCCGTGTAGTAAATCTGCGAGCTACCATCCCTGATGACCTTTAATCGGGCAGGCTCTTGTAGGTAAACCAAGGTGCCAAGAGCCTTCCAAGAGTCAATGAGTTGCCTCATCCTCCACCTCTTATCCATCGTGATTTTGCATAGATCGGATCTTGTGACGATGGAGAATGATTTGACTGAGACTGATGTAGTAGGTCGGGCTTTAATAACGATAGCCTGGCGCAATAGAAAGTTACCTACATTAATAAGTATTGGTTGTGGTCGGCGCAAATTAGACTGATCTGTTTGATTCAGAAAGATTGGTAACCTATGAGCTCGTTGTATTTGGGAGTCCCAATCCCAATCTGCTAAATCAGGGAAGGCCTTCTGGAATATTTGAACAATGAATGCTCGTGGATCCAACCCTTCTCTGCCTTCCGGGATCCCAAATATTTGCAAATTATTCCGGCGCTGCCGGTTCTCAAGGTCTTCAACCTTTCCCTGTAGAGCATTAAGTTGAATATCATGCTCCTGGAGTAACTTAGTAGAATGTGACAAAGCATCCTCGTTATCAGACAGTCTTTGCTGCAATGTTGTCAGTTCAGTTGTAAGCTCCGCCACCTTACCAGTTACTGCCACCAGTGATTGCTGAATAATAGCATTGTCCGCCCTGAGCTGTGTATAGTATTCCTGCACTTCAGACATTTGTGCTGATAATGCCTGCATGATTGAGGCTAATGAGGGTTCTGATATTGATACCTCTCTTGATGTATTTGCAGCAGCTGAAACATTCAATGGCACAGGAGCATCCTTTGAGAAGTGTGCTGAATCAAAGGGATCAGCAGCGTAAGGACCCTTAATAGCGCTAACGTCTTTTGATAGATAATCGGTTGTAGAATAAGAAGGGGGGATAATCTGGCTGCTGACAGCTGTGGAATTTTGCCCCGATCCAGATAGCCTCGAGAAAATCGCTTTAACTTCCCCCTTCGAAGTCACCCACTTGCGAAGAGGACTGTCTTGGGCTTTTGCTTTTGAGCATACTGTAATCGTAGCGTTGCCTTGCTGTTGAAACATGTTAACGTTGCTATTAGATTCAGTAGCTTTCCGACCAGCTCTTACTTGTTTGGGAGGTTTAAAATTACGCTTTTTCTTTTAAACAGACTGAGGATCAGTAATCCCCTCAAACGAATAGCCAGATGAATCATCAATGTCCATTGATGGCGGAGAAGAGGATATCACATCAACAGTAGCAACTTGTAGTTGAACATATCCGCTATTCTGTTCAATAGTTCTCGATGTAGGTGATTCTACTATTTCCGCTGTAGATCGAGGGGATTCAAGCAAATCTGTATCCCCTAGCCGGGTAAGTTCCAGTTCAGGATTTACCAAACCAGCTAACACCCCATTTGTAAGCTAACAATGGACCACTCATGCACTCATCCAATCAACCTTACACCACTCATGCTCTTATTCAATCACTCATGCACTCTTTCAATCATTCATTTGCCACTTTTACACTCATTCAAGTGCCCATGCACCACTCATACACACACTCAATTATCCATGCACCACTCATGTATTCATTCAATCACCCATCTACCACTCAGTCAGTCAGTAAAACTTTATTTGATCTAGTTAAATGACATAGATCATAAAAGCATACAAATTTAAAAAGACAATTTGGGCGTCCTTTGTAAAATTGATACAGACTAGTTAACAAGACAAACCGTGACAATTCCATTCAGGTAGACATCAAAATCTAATGGGTACATTACTAGGTCATACAGTAGTCCTTACCCAGCCCTCCACCAGTTGGTTACTAAAAACATGAACAGCCGATTAAGAGAAGTATCGTACCTAGAAATATACATTTAAAAATGACAATAATTTTGACTGTGTTATTAAGGTCCATAATCTGAATATGATAAATAATTTTTCAATTAACAATGGAAGCTCTAAAAATTGGGATAATTTAAGAACTAGCTCACTTCTTCCTTACAAGAGACGTCTTCTACGCATACAGGCCCACAGAAAAGATGCTACACAAAAATAAACATAGGGGTCGCATAGCTTCTTCATAAAAAATAATAATACAATTCGACATTGGTTAAAATTATGCCGCCTTAAAAGGGGAAGAATATATCTGGATCTCTGGTCCTTATTTATTTATTTATTTATTTATTTATTTATATAGCGCTACATTCATCCCAACGGGATATCACGGCGCTAAGGAGGTGGGGTCTGATACTGAAAAGAAGGGCAGGAGGAAGTAAAAGTCTGCTTAGGTGGGGAATAAATGTGTTTTTAGTTTTTCCTGAAGGTATTATAATCATTGATAAGTCGAAGCTCGACTGGCAGCCCATTCCAATGTAAGGCCGCGAGGTGCGAAAAGGTGCGTCCCCCGGTCTTAACCTTTTTGATCCTTTTTGATTCTGCAAGCGCAAGATGCTGTGACCGTAAGCATCTGGAAGGGATGTAGAATCGGATTTTATCTTGGAGAATTTTAGGGCCAATGCGGTGTAGTGCCTTAAAGGTATGCCCCAAGAGCTTAAATCGTGCTCTTTGGCGCACCGGCAACCAATGAAGTTGCTTCAGGCATTCAGTAGCTGAGCTTAGTCTGCCCTTATTGCAGACCAATTTAGCTGCAGCGTTTTGTACCACCTGGAGACGTTTGAACAGGTAGTCCGGCATGCCCACAAACAGGGCATTACCGTAGTCCAATCTGCTAACAAGCAGTGCCTGAGTAACTGTCCTCCTGTCGTCCAAAGGGATCCAAGGAAAGAGCCTTTTTAGGAGTTTTAGCAAAGCAAAACCTTTCCCACAGAGGGTCCGTACGTGATCCTGCATGGATAGTTTGTCATCCATAAGGACACCCAAATTCTTAGCACACCTCTTGGGCTCTGGAGCTTGTCCTAAAGAATGGGGCCACCATGAAGCGTCCCAAATGTGGTGGGCTCCACCGAAAAGCAGGATCTCAGATTTGTCTGCATTGAGCTTGAGACAGTGATCGGACATCCAGGCTGCCATTTCAGTAAGGCAGTCATTAAGCTTAGTCCTTGTGCTCACGTGGTCATTGCCAATGGCTATTGTTAATTGCGTATCATCCGCATATGAGCAAATATCAAAGCCCCATTTAGAGCCAATTTTTGCCAGTGGTGAAACATAAGCATTGAAAAGGGTGGGCTAAGAGAAGCTCCCTGTGGGACACCACAGCTCAAAGTTTTTGGTTTAGAAGAATAAGCACCCAGTTGTACTGTTTGTTTCCTATTGCTGAGGAATGAATTGAGCCATTGGAGTGCTTTGGCGTGTATTCCTTTTCCATAGAGGTTGCGAATTAAAAGCTGATGGGAGACTGTGTCGAATGCTGCCGATAGGTCCAATAGGATCAGGGCTACAACCTTGCCCTGATCCAGAAGTGCTCTTATATTGTCAAACACGGCCAACAGGGTTGTCTCCGTGCTATTTGTGGCCCTGAAGCCTGTTTGAGATGGGTCCAGTAGGCCATTAGATTCCAGATAGACAGACAGCTGTCTGTTGATCACTTTCTCCATTACTTTAGAGAGAAATGGAAGTAGAGATATTGGCCTATAGTTTGCTGGATTTGTCACATCTACACCTGCTTTTTTAAGCAGGGGAGTGACTATTGCATGTTTCCAGGCCTCCGGGAATACTGCTGTCTCAAGTGATCTATTGAAGAGTTCCGTAACATAGGGGCAGAGGGTAGGAATAATTTGTGAAAAGAGTATAGTATTTACAGAAGAAAAAGAGATGAAGGTCAGATTGCAGTGGCAAATTGTCACAGGGACACTGTGCCAAGTCACTGAAAGAGTACTTTCTGGCTGGAAAGCCCAGCATCAAGGGTATTAAATTGGTGCGGAATCTTAAAAGAATAAATCTGTGCTGTAAATTTTTTTATACCCTCCAGATACACAAATTCACCTTCAGTTATGGGAGGTAGCTGATGGTAGAGTTTTGCTACTGTTTTTGCTTGATGAGTTTCCTTCCTTACATAATCAGCCTTGGCCAGAAATAGGGACTTAAGCTTCTTTTTTGGGAATTTAGAGTAGGAGCTCGGGTTGGTATACAATTCTGGGACACCTAAGGAGTATAACGTGGTCTTAACATACTCCAACCAAGCAATTTTGTAGGCATTGTCTAATGTCAAACAATTTCTTATTGCAAAACCAAAGGGGATGATGGACGGAGTGTTGAACATTGCAAGCACTCACCCCCAGTCAACTGATCTGGGTTTAATCCATCATCATTCTTTAGCTCACTCCGCCACCACTGTTCCCAATAAGGCGCGCGGCCGCGCGCCCGCGCACTTGTCTACCCCCGAGCGCGCAGTGCCATGTGTGGAGCGCGCACAGAGGGCACATCCCACGACAGTATTCGCGCCGGCGCGCGGCGCGAAAAACGGGCATTTCCAGATTGCTGAGGACGGCGGCGAAAGGAGCGGAGGTAAGTGTTTTGATGTGGCCACTTGCGTGTGCTTTTTGTATTGCCCTGAAGCGCACGCACTGTTTGTTTGCTGTATTGTTCTTTTAGTAAAGCGAGGCTGCGGGGAGATTGTGTGCTTTTATTTAAGTATTCATGTTAATTGCAGCCCCTTCACGAGCTGCGATTAACATGAATACTTAAATAAAAGCACACAATCTCCCCCGCAGCCTCACTTTACTAACAAAACAATACAGAAAGTTTAAAAACACGGCGTGTGTTTTTTAGGCTAATCTGCCTTGTTTGCAGACTTGCTGTATTGGTTTGGTAGTAACGCGAGGCTGCGGGACAGATTGAGTGCTTTTGTTTAAGTATCCATGTTAATCGCCGCTCGTGAAGGGGCTGCAATTAACATGGATACTTAAATAAAAGCACACAATCTCCCCGAAGCCTCGCTTTACTACCAAAACAATACAGCAAGTCTGCAAACAAGGCAGATTAACCTAGAAATACACGCAGTGTTTTTAAACTTGCTGTATTGTTTTGTTAGTAAAGCTCAGGAAGCAGCTTGCACCAGGCCATGTCCCCTGTTAGCGCCGCCTAAAACAGAATCGAGTACTAACTGAAAAGTACCAGCAAGGACCAAATGTTTGTCCTGTTTATTTCTAGATCTCATATTGTTGGTCATTAGCTCCAAAGGTGGTTCAGCACCAGAATTTGTAGCACTTACCCTCCTCACTCTAACAGAAGACCCTGGAGTCACCGATGTGTGCACAAGAGTCTCTGGTGCAGTTTAAGGCTCCATGCTCCTGTTTCGTCACTACTTAGCCAGCCGTTATCCTCCGCACTCCTTTGCTTCAGTGTTTCCTTCTGGCTACCCTCTGTGGATTGCATGCCTACAGGTCTCAAACATATGACTTATTAGATCAGTAGCAGCTTGTTCTTTAATCTGCCAGCCAGCAGTTCTCATTGCAAGCTTGTCCTGTGCCATCATACTGGTTCCCCTCTTCGTTGCAGTCTTTTTGTGTGTTGAATTCAAATTATTATCTTCTATTTCCACATATTGTATAATCTTAGAATAATCACTGTCGCCTCTGCTCTTCAGTGCTTATGTGGTAATTTACAAGTACCTAGAATAGACTAATAGTTGGTGAAGAAAAGTGCATCCACATGAAGCTGTTAAAATGGACTGTTTAATTTTTTTGAAAGATAGACACTTTAGCGAGCATTGCACTCTTAGCAAATGCACTGCACTGGTTTTGTAACGGATGTCAAACTCTTACCAAGTCAACACACATTCTACCAAAATAATGCAAATCCACATTTTCATGTTAAACATTCAAATACTTTTGAATTACATTTTTCAAAACCACTGATAAAGACCACCGAAAAGGTTTGTCGAAATGCTGGTGGGAAGTCCTGCCTTTGTCATTGCCTGTTTTATTATATCTAGTTAAGAAAGGTTCTGAGAGAGGAGGCAGAAGTTTGCCTTTCAGCGAGGGGTAGGTTTAGGTCCAATAGCTGCTTAGATAGCTCTTTAAAGCTTAGTTGTCGAGTGTAATTTGCTCATCTATTAATCTTAGTCCGTTCTATTTCCCCCTGGACCGAAAGAGTTCTTTGCTTTGAGAAGGTGTCGGGATGGGGGGAGTATTGAATAAAGTGAACACACATAAAGCTTTATTTAAATACATGAGCATTCTACTAAACCTGACTTTATCCCCGTCATCACCCACTCAATTTCTGAAAATGACACAAGACACCCAACAGAATCACAAATCTCAAAGTGAACACGTTTAAAACTGCTGGTGAATAGCTTTTGCTGTATTAAATTTGCCCCCTTTTGATGTCAACATATTTTGTGGTATCTTTTTGGGATGCGCTGAACAATTCTCCATAGAATAGTATTCTTATTGCCACTTTTCTTGTGGCCTTGACTTGCCCCGGATTCCCTAAATAAAGGCATTGAAGAAAGCGACTTTGTGTTCTTTTGTTTAAGTATCCATGTTAATCGCAGCTCGTGAAAGGGCTGCAATTACCATGGATACTTAAATAAAAGCACACAATCTCCCCCGCAGCCTCCCTTTACTAATAAAACAATACAGAAAGACCAGGGCCGGCTTTAGCGCTGGTGGCGCCCAGTGCAACAATGTTAGTTGGCCCCCCCCCAATGACCACCTCCACCATGGATTCTCTCACTAGCACCCTTTAACAGTGACCAAGTCCCATAAACCACTCTCTCTCAGATACATTGAATTAGTTGTATCGCGCCACTCATACCATTAAAGGATGTCAGAGGCACTTTGCATCACACACACATTACACATAGACAATCAAACATACGTGTGTAAATCAGTTTATAGGAAATGCTACATAAGCCAAAGGACTAAAAGTGTAGGAGTCACATGTCATCCATACTGGTAGGCCGTATAGTTTAGGAGTGCTTGGTGTGGAGAAGCACAAACTCAGAGTCGATAAAAAAGAAACAGCATAGTTGGGAGTTTGGTTTAATAATAAGAATCGATTTCTATCCAAATTAACCCTTTTTGCAACATTAATCTATGCTCTAATGTATACTTTGCAGTGTGTATGCAGTTCTATGATGAAAGTTAATGCCTCACTATTCTATATTACGACTTTAGGTTATAAATTGCAAGTAACAAAAGGATGTCTCTTTTAAAAGCAGTAACCTGCTGATCTATTTACATTATATGCACTCTGTAATCTACATGGTACACATTCTTTGCAGCAGGCATATTAACCCTCTGCACTACCTTCACATAAGTCAAAACATCAACTATACAAAACTCCAATCTCTCTCCTGGAAGAACATTAATCACAGGAGTTAACTTGACATTTTTGTGCGGCCTGGTAATTGCTGGAGGAAAGTAACATGGCAGCAGGTGCTTTAAAGAACATAATAAACTTGCAAATACGGCGCCCCCAGGAAGCCAGCACCCGGTGGTAACATGAATTGCTTTAAGGTAGCCTGAGTGCTCAGTGCTAACTATGGGCCCTTCCCAGCCACTTTCACTGCTGTTGTTGTTCTCTACCCCAGCAAGTTTTTTTCTTCCCTGCCCCCCTTCACCAAGGTTTTCCATTTCTGCCACCTCCTGATCTGTTACTGCACTACTTCCCTACCCCCTACCCACTTGTAGCAATGTTGCCCGTTCCTGTCATCCCCTGGTCTGTCACTGAACTTCGTCCCTGCCTACCTGCAGCAATGTGTCGTTTTCCGGCCAGCTTTCATTTTTAGCTGAAAGCCTTACGCTGTCTGGTTTGCTAAAGACATTTTGGAGACATTCAGAAAGCTCTCAACATTTCCCCACCCAATGAACAGTGCTCCAGTTAAGAATATTTAGTAAAATCTTATGATGGTACCACCGTTGGAGTCTTGTGCTTTTCTAAACCTGAAGTGTACTTGCCTGTGTAACCAATTCATGTCATGGCGTGTTTATCCAATTTGCAAACCGGCCTTAAGACCCTTAACGTGGCGCTGTATGTGTGAAAATGCACCATCTTTTCACTTTTTTAAGTAAACGTTAGGAGTGACATTTGGCGCTGCACACGCGCGCAGTCTGGTTCCTGGCGCACATAGCCATGGTTGCAGCGCACAGAGACCCTCCACTGCCGCACACAGAGGGAAAAAATTAGAGGGAACATTGTCCGCCACCCCAGTTCAGACATGGCCATATGCAATAATGATGGATTTAGGCCCAGATCTCTGTACTGGGGTGAATGTATGACATTGTTCTGCATTCTGTCCATCAACTGTTGTTTTTGCAACAATTTCTTATTATCACCTGGTTGATATCCACAGTATTTCTTCTCCATATTGAATGCCACAGCATAATCGGAGGAAGTCTTACTGTGTCCGTTATGTAAGGTAGGCCCAGTTCTAGATGACAAATATAGTTATTAAACGAGGCGGGAAGATTTGCGACCCTTTTTAAGAAGCCATCCTCTATCTTCTGCAGGGAGTCTACTGGTACCATTCCCCACAGCCCAGCCCCGTATGTTGTTGCGGAAATTGTTTTTGCATTGTAGATCTTTTTTATCATCCCTATGGGTTTAGATCCCAGTTTTTTTTTACAAAAACAGGCCATTGCAACCAGAGTTCTTTCCATTTTGAGTGCCCTGCACTTTACCATATGCCCCCAAGTTTGTTTGTTAACAAATGAAACTCCCAAATATGAGAAAGTCTCCACTATTTCAAATTTCCTTGTCCCTATATAAAAGGATGGTAACCTATTCGAAAGTGGAGCACCTGACACCATAAGAAATGTTTTGGACTCATTTACCTTTAAGTCCAGTGATGACATGTACCCTGAGTATGCGTTTATTTGGCGTTGAAGCGCAACTCCCGTCCTGGCTATTAGTACTGCGTCGTCCGCATATGCCAGGATCGGTACTAAAACTGGGGGGAAGGTTGGGATGTCTGCTGTAGATCCTATTAATGCAGCTTCCACCCCGTTTGTATATAACGAGAAGAGGAATGGGGCAAGTACACAGCCTTGCCTTACTCCTTTCAAAATCTCAAAGGATCTTGTGCATTCCCCTTTTTTTCTGTACCGTACGCTTGCAGTCGTCTGCAAGTACATTTCCCTAATTATATTAATCAGGTGAAGGTCATTGCCCATCTCCAGCATTACGGACCATAGCTTCACATGGCTTACGCAGTTGAAAGCTGCTGATAAATCCATGAAAGCCATGTATATACGCCCTCCCTTGGCTGCGGTATACTTTGCAATGGTCATGCTAAGATTTAGGCATTGATCAATCGTTCCTCGTCCCTTCTGAAAGCCATATGAGCTGGCATTAGAATATCTTTTTCCCTCGCCCATTCTTCCAGCCTGTTCAATAAGACACGACCTAGCAATTTTCCTGTGCAGTCCAGGAGGGAAATCGGGCGATAGTTCTGAGGGTTTGATTTATCATCCTTCTTGTGTATTGGGACTATGACTCTTCTATTACACGAAGGAGGTGGTCCCTTCTTCGTGATTTCGTTAAATATGATGGTTAGCAATGGGGCCCACAGCTCTTGATGATCCAGAAAAAAGTCAATGGGGACCCCATCCGGGCCGGGCGCTTTGGCACGGGTACACTTAAGCAGTGCTATTTTTACCTCTTTCAAATTAAACAACAGAGACTCACTTGGGGATACCATAGAGTCAAGGGGATCCTCCCTCATCATGTTCTTGCTCCCAAATATGTCTTCAAAATACAGCACCCAGGCATCTTCGGCTACATGACTGTCCAGAGTTTTATCTGAGCTATTCTTGAAGTAGGGAGCGTTCACCACATTCCAGAAGTCCCTACTGTTATTACAAGAGGCTGCTTTTACTGAGTCCTCCCATGCCTTATCTTTCAACTCCACTTCCCTGTTCTTCCTTAATTTCTTGTATTTCAGACATAAATCCTTAATCAGGGATTGATCTTTGGGAGATGCCTTAAGGGCCTTATGAAGATCTCACAGGGCCTGGGAACAAGAATCATCAAACCAACCGGATTCCCGCCTTTTTTATTTACATTAGGCCGGGTTAAGGAGGATTTAATTTCCTTAAGTAGTTCTAGGAAATTAGGAATTAAGGTGTCGGATTCAGCATTCAGGTCTAGGCACTTCAGATCTAGTTTATTAATTACAACTTGCTTAATGGTTTGCTCTTTATCTATTCTGTACCATTTCAGCTGGAACCCATTCTGTCTGGCTATGATTGGTTTAGGGACCTTATCTTTCTGCCTTTGGTAGACACCTACACCAGTAACCTCAAACAGCAATATTGCATGGTCACTAAAATTGGAGAATGTCATAATAGTGTGAGCGATGTTGCCGTGGGCATTGGCAGAGGCGACTATGAAGTAGATTGTCGACCCATAGTTGCCACGAAAAAAAGTATTATCTAGACCACCTCCAGCTGGTACTCTTTTGTTGCATATTTCAAAATTCCAAGTAGTGAGCAGCCTATTTAAACTGTTTCCATGTTCATTGTGCAAAAAAATGCGCCAATGGGTCCCCCTGCGTATCTTCTAACCCGCAAACCGATTCAGAAGAATAAGAGCATGTTTGAGCGTTAAAATCTCCTACCCAGACAATATTGATATCCTTAGTTGGCAAAGCCCTTATGAACTTATTCAATTCACTCTCCAGGGAATCTACAGTTGCCGCCATGCTACCCCCAGAGTTATTATTGTAATAATTTACCATTAGCCATTCTTGTGGGCAATCTGCTCTTAGAGCTAGGAAGTGAAAGTTGGGTGATGGGTATTTGACCTTAATAACCTTAACGTTTAAAATATTTGAGACTATGTGAGCAAACCTCCTTTTGCTCTACCTGCCAGTGATGGAACAGCGTTCGTTTGAAAAGATCGATAACCATTAATTAAAATGGGATCTGTTGCCCAAGTTTCCTGGAAACAGATGATGTCTCTATCCTGCCATATCGATGCCCACTCTGGTAAGAGCTGCTTGGTAGCAATACCCGCCACATTCCATGTGGCTATTTGCACCACGTGCTTCTGGAGTCCCGTTGTTTCCACAGGAGACGGTGTATCTGTGATGCTAGTTTGTTCGATATCACTTATTACCTGGTCAGTTGGCCCTCCCACTATTGGTCTGGATCATAAGGGCCAGTGCCTCTGGAATATTAACTAACTCCTTGTGGCTATTAGTAATTCCTAATGTGCCATCCTTAGGTAGTCAATCACAGGACTCTAATTCAGCCAGGGGCGTGAATCTATTTGACAGCTCATACATTCCCTCAGATCTATATTGGCTTATGTTGTCCTGTGTTGCTGAGACTGGGGGGCCTAAAGGCTGGTATGGCGCTCGTCAGTTGTTGGTTTGTTGGTGTTTCCGAAGTGCGAATTGAGGAATGGGTCTGTAAAAATTTGCTAGCGCGGAAACAGTAATTTTTGAGTTAGGGAAGGGAAAGTTGTTACAGACTATCAGGAGGTTCCTTACCACTTGCTGTATATTACAGTTCATGACCACACAATCTCCACTTGTTGCTTTGGGGTGTGGCCCCACCCAGTGTACCCTCCTGGCCATGATAATGTGTGCATCTAATCTAGTTCCCCATAAGCCAAACCCTTTCATATGAGAGCTAAGCCAGTGAAGAGCTTTAGCCATTAGCTAGGTAGTGGATTCCCTCTGGGACCTATTCAGCAGGGGCACACCAACCAAAACCAGAACATAAGGGATGGCAGCCGGGGGGAGGTCTAAAGTGTGGAACTTTATCGGACCTGTTAGCAGGGGCTTTTGGCTATAAACTGACCCACCCACTGGTCTATCACTTAGACCGATCGGATTTTGGGTAGCCTGGGGTCCCAGTTCCCCCACTGTGTGAGTATTATTTATGCCCTGAGTGTTACTAATTGTGTGCACTTTCCCCAGAGTAGATGGAATCTGTGAAGGGCTAGAGATGCGGTGAGGGATATTTTGTGGGGTTGGCGGGTTTGGGAGAGTAGTATGAATTCACCTATTTAACTCCTCCGGATCCCCCCCTGCAAAATCTGTCAGTGCCCCTAAGGTTAGGCCAGGTGACGGAGAATGATCGATCCTCCCAGTGCTGTTACCTTTTGGGTACCTTTTAGTGAGGAGGTTAAACTTCTCCTCTATCCTTCCCAATCTGCTATTTTATGGCTCCTACAAACTTAGAACCACTTTTTCCAACTTTAAGAAAGTATCCTCTGCAATGCCTGCCCCAGAAACCTCTCCTATATTTAGTGGCGCCATAGTCCCAGTCCCAAGTTCATTTGCCAGTTTGTTAGATCTTGGTGCTCTCTGCGATCAGGGGATGCAGAAACAGCCGACTGGGGCAGACTGTTGGGGGAAGCAAGCACAGACTCCAAATGATTAGGGATAACACATAGATCATCACCCTCAAGTTCAGTTGTCTGAGGAAGTTGGGGGGGTTGCAGCATGGGGCCAGATCGCCTTCCTCCCTCCAGTGAAAGACGTCGCTCAGTAACCTCAATTTCTTTTGATAGCACGTTCGCAGCTCTCGCCAGGAAGCATTCTAGGGTATTTACAATCTCCCCCCTGTCGCTTGCGCTGCGGCTTTGAGCTTACCCATTGTGTTGTCGACCTCCGGCCCTGGGGTAGTTTAATCCTTCAGGAACTTTATGGCTATAATTAACTCAACAGGGCTTAGAGGGGGGGCCCAGCCCAGCCACTTCCGGGCTCCGACGGGCTTGGATGGGCCTGCCCTTGGCCTGGGCTTTGCCTGGGCGCGGGCCGGCGTATCCTTTTTATGAAAGCGTCCCGCGCGCTGTGCACCTCGGGATATGGAGTCCCCAGCGAGGTAATGTGGTGTGTATCTGGCGAGTGCTGGGTTCAGGAATCGATGAGGAAGCGGCTACAATGCGCCGTGGGCGGGCGTCTCCTTTTTGTGCGTGTCCCATGTGCTGTGCACCTCGGGATATGGAGTCCCCAGCGAGGTAATGCAGTGTGTGCCTGGCGTGTGCTGGGCTCAGGAATCGATGAGGAAGCAGCTAATCACTCATTATATCATCCATGCACCACACAATCACTCATTTAATCATCCATGTAGCACTCCTCCAATCACTCATGTGACACTCAAGCGCTCAATCACCCATACAACACTCATGCATTTATTTGATCACCCATGCACCACTCATGCACTCATTCAATCGCCCAAGCATCACTCATGCACTCATTCTAAAATCCATGAACCACTCATGCCCTCATTCAATCATCCATACACCACTCATGCACTCACTCAATCATATATGCAACACTCATGCACTCATTCAATCACCCATGCACCACTCATTCACTTATTTAGTCTTTAATGCACCACTCATGCACTCATTATATCATCCATGCACCACTCAAACACTCAAACACTCATTTAATCATCCATGTAGGACTCATGCACTCATTAAATCAACCATATGACACTTATGCGCTAAATCATCCATACACCACTGATGCACTCATTCAACCACCCATGCACGACTCATGTACTCATTCAATCACCCATGCACCACTCATTCAATCACCTATGCACCACTCATTCACTTTTTCAAATAGCCATGCAACACTCATGTGCTCAATCATCCATGCACCACTCATTCATTCAACCATCCACCATGCATGTACTCATTCAACAATCCATATACCACTCATGCAATTATTCATGTATCACTCATGCACCTATTCAATCACCAATGCAACACGTATGCATTCATCCAATCATCCATGCACCACTCATGCACTCATTCAATGATCCATGCTTCACTCATGCACTTATTCAGTCATTCATGCACCACTCTTGGATTCATTCAATTATCAATATACCACTCATGCACTCATTCAATCATATATGCATCACTCATGCACTTATTCAATCATCCATATACCACTCATGCACTAATTGTAACACTCATGCACTGATTCAAGAGTCCATGTACCACTCATGCACTCTTTCAAGTATCCATGTACAACTGATTCACACATTAATTCTCTCATGCACCACTCAGGCACTCATTCAATTATCTATGCACACATCATGCACTCATTCTAACATCCATGCACCACTCATGCACTCATTCAAGCATCCATGAAATACACATGCACTCATTCAATCATCTGTGCACCACTCATGTACTTATTTTAACATCTATCCATCACTCATTAATCATAAATACACCACTCATGCACTGAATCAATCATCCATGCACCACTCTTGCATTCATTTATTCAGTAATGCTTCACTCATGCACTCATTCAATCATCCATGTATAACTCGTGTACTTATTCTAACATCCATATAACACTCACGCACTCATTCACTCATCCATGCACAACTCATTTCATTATCTATCTACTACTCGTGCACTCATTCATTCATCCATCCACCACTCATGTACTTATGAAGTCACCCAAGCACTACTCAAGCATACCTTCAATCATCTATTTACCACTCATGCACTCATTCAATAACCCATGCACCACTCATACACTCCTTGAATCACCCATGAATCACTCATGCACTCATGCAATCACCCATGTACCACTCTTGCACTCATGCAATCACCCCTGCACCACTCATGCATTCATTCAATTATTTATGCACCACTCATGCACCCATTCCATCAACCTTGCAACACTCATACACTCATTCAATCACCCATGCACCAGTCATGCACTCATTCAATCATTCATGCACCACTCATGCACTCATTCAATCACCCATGCATCACTCACACACTCATTCAATCAACCATGCACCACTCTTGCACTCATGCAGTCACCCATACACTGCTCATGCATTCATTCAATCATCCATGTACCACTCATGCACTCATTTTAATATCAATGAACCACATGTGCACTCATTCCATCCATCTTGCACTACTCTTGCACTCATGCAATCACCCACGCAACACTCATGCACTTATTCAATCATTCATGCACCACCCTTGCACTTATTCCATTGCGCATGCACCACTCGTGCACTCACTCAATTATCCATGCACCACTCATACATTCATTTATTTGGGTTATTTCTTTTAAATTAAGTTTTAAAAATGTTACCCCTCTGCAGACAAGTGAGAGTGAGATTCCTCCCAGCCAAGTTGTTACTGCTTGCCTGCAGGTATGGATTTTCAATACTGTAAAATTTGTTTTCAACAGATTTTTCCTTTCTGGTCCAAACTTTGGGCACACACAGAGAATATGCGCTAAAGACTCTTTCTTATATTCACACAGCTGACATTCTTGATTTTGAAACTGATATTTCTAATTGGGAGCGAGATCTTTGATTTCCCACATGCCAAAACAGAATTGCATGAACTGTTGTTTTATGTTCAGTGGGAAATGAGCTGAAAGGTATTCCTGTGGCTGCCACTTTTTATAGGAATTGATCACTGTCCAGGCGTGGTGTCTTCGTGTGAGGATATTCTTTTCAGTTGTATGGGACAAAATGGCTTTATTTGCCTGATAAAAGGCTGCTTTTCCTATACTCGCCGTCCAAACTTTGTGCACGTCTAATTCCTCAATTACCTGCATTAGGTAAGATCCCCAGGATCCTTTTTTATTGATCAGTTTTTGTTCTTCTTTTTCCTGCCAGGACAGGTTATCAATAGTGTCTCTTTCAGATGAGCGCACTCTCCAGCATAATTTAACAATAGCTGTTTTACTTTGAAATGTTTGATTTATCAATCCGAACTCAAGACGGAATTGGGCCGGAGAAGTCGATTTAGATATATTAAAAACTGATTTGTATACTCTCATTTGAATTTTGTTTAAGAAGGTTGCTTCACGACCCTTCATCATTTCTGTGCCATATGTAACTGTTGGCATTAACTGGGCACTTATTATGGATAGCAGGTGGGCAAAGGACTGGCAGCTCAATTTCCTTTTTAATTGCTTAAAGCCATAAGTTAGCGATTGGACTTTTGCCATCATTGCTGCAGAGTGCTGTTTGTATTTCATTTGATGTTCAATATTGAATCCTAGATATTTATATGTTTCAGCTACCTCAACTTTTTTCCTTCCAGGAACCAGGAGTAGGATTTGTATTTGCAGTCTACCAGTCAAACCACTTTTGTTTTTTGCAGATTTAATTCTAATCTTTGTTCATCCATATACATTTTTAGAGCCGTCATGCTGCGTTGTAGTCCTATTGGCGTTTGGCTTAATAGGACGATGTCGTATGCATACCGAAGACATCTTATTTCCTTGTTCTCCAGGGAAGGCGGGTGGCAGTTATCTTTCTGAAGTGCTTCTGCAAGGTCGGCAAGATATAAATTAAGCAAGCTTGGGGCTAACACACACCCCTGTTTTAATCTGTCCCTTTTCATTATTTTTGTTTGTCGCTCGTCTGCCATCTCCAATTTTGACCTGCACCCAGGTTCCTGTGTGTAACTCAATAATAGACCTCAGCAAACTGCTGTTAATGGCCCATTTAGCCAATTTTCGCCATAAGAGCCCGCGAGGCACTCGATTGAATGCCGCCTTAAGGTCTACAAAACAGGTAAAGAGCCGGGTCTTATTTTTTGCCTTTTCAGCTAAGAATGTTAATGCTGTTAGATTTGTTGATGTTCCCATCACGGCCCTAAATCCTGTTTGGAACCACAGTATAAGCTTATTATCCTCTGTCCATGATTTGAGGTGCTCCAATAGGCAAGAGGCGTAGAGCTTCGCTTCTACGTCTATTAAGGCTATAATCCTATAATTTTTTGGTGATGACGGATTTCCACTTTTAAAAATCGTTTTAAAGATGTTACCTTTCCATGAGTCCGGGATTCGATTTGTGTGGTACAGCTCATTAAACAGAGGAAAAAAGTAGTGAGCCCAATATGTCACGTCTCCTTTAAATAGTGCGATGGGGATTCCATTCAGTCCTGCCGCACCTTCTGGCTTTATTTTCTTTATGATTCTTATCAATTGATCTATGTCTGATATTAACAATGTATTTGTGTTATGATGTATATTGTTCGCATTTTTCTTTTCGTGAACCATATTGTCTATCTGGGATTCTTGGGATAAACCTTCTCGCATTTTGGGGTCTACATCTGAGCTGCCTTTGTTAACTTTAGGCTCGGGATCATCATACATTTCTTGGACATGGGCATTTATCCCCGCATTTTGTTGTCTATTCTTTCCAAGAGACAATCCGTTTATTAACTGCCAACATTTTTTTCTGTTTGAGTGTTTCCTTACCATCAAGAGTTTATTCCACAAGTCAACTTTTGATCTTATTTTTGATTTCCAGCAATTTTTCCTATATTGAGTTCCTAAATTTTGCAATCTTTTTTTATCCTGTTGAATACCTTGTCTAAGCTGCTTCCTGATTTTCCTAATTTCATGTAATATTAACTTTTTTTGGTTACGTAATTCCCTGCTATACCAGACTTGGGGTCCAATTCTATAATTTTGTTTTGTACTGAAATTATTCTTACTTAGTGGGTTTTTTGTTTGAAATGTTTCCAATAATATGTTCTTTAAAATTTCCCATGCCTTTTGCCATTCACCTTCTTCTAGATACATATTTTCTTGTGGATTTAAATTGTTTTTTATTACATCTATGGGACCTGCACAGGAGTAAACCTCTGTCATCAGTGTTTCTGGCCTCGTGCCTCTCCATTTCAGGTTCTTTAGATTATGTACTTGAGAGCCCAAACTTATTTCTTTAATTGATGGTATCAAATCCGTTGCAGAATATAGTTTCTCTCCGTATAGGGAGTTATTTTAAATTTGCATGATGTATCTAAATTACTTGAAAGGTAAGAGTACATAATACAATATTCATGATAAACTGCAGAAATGTTTAAAATGTATTTATATGTTATTTGTTTTTAACATAAATAATCTACAAGTTTTAGACTATTTGAAAAGTATCATCCTATTCCTGAGGAGCAGTATCACACTTACTTTCTGAAAAAGTGCTATAACAATAGTTGGCCTTTTATTTTGAGTTACCTTTTCCTCATTATACAGGGCAGGTGGGTATTGAACACTCTATTCGGGGACTTCTGTGACGTATACATAGGTAACAGATGTCTGTTTCTGTGACTGAATGCTCTAGTAGAACTGATAAGATTTGTGCACCCGTATGATAAGCTACATAGTTTTTAAGGTAGAGTCATCAGATGCACAACACGTGTCAGAATACATGTAGAAGTAGACATATACCTCATTCATGGTAGCACATAGATATTCAAACTTAACAGAGTGCACTTTCCATTTAAAGCAGACACCTAAATTAATGCAGCCTTCTTTAAGTGTACCTTTCCAGACACTCATATGAACTAACATAAACACTAATCCATCTGCCATCATTTTTTAAACCTCACTTGTCTCTTGCAGCTTCATCATTCACTAACAGCTGACAAAGTTAGACCTAGGGAAAAATGAAACTCCAACTCTTCTCATGTCACTATTGTAAGTCTTATCATGTTTCTGAAAACCTCAATGTCTGTATCTGTGCCTCTTTGTGGTGACACGGTACATCAAATGACGCCTACACATACCAAAATACATCGGTTTCACACCACATGTTCTCTAAATTTGTGTTCAAGAAGGTGCATGTATTAGTTTCTCCTCCTTATACAGTACAGGTGCGTATTGAAAGTGTTTTTTATTATATTTGAAAATCTGACAGTTGTGAAGTTTGATGTATCTTCTCATTTGAACAAGTATTTTAACATATATCATAGAGCTAATAGGCCTAAGTTTTAAATGATAGAATCTACTGTGTATGGCACAACCCATGCACTCATACATTCATCCACACACTACATGTACACTTATGAATCACATAGCGACTAGCTTTGCACTCATCCATTTACTCAGGCAGTACCTATGCACTCATTCATTGACTCAAGCACTATCCATGCACTCACGCATTCACCGAAGGAGTACCTTTGAAATCATCTCAACAATCATACACTAATAATTGCAATTATCTATTTGTTCATGCATTACCCATGCACCCATCCATTCACTCAGGCACTACTCATGCACTCATCCAATCACCGAGGCACTACCCATACACTCATCCAATCACCCAGACACTACTCATGCACTCATCCAATCACCCAAACACTACCCATGCACTCATCCAATCACTGAGGCACTATCCTTGCACTCAACCATTCACTGAGGCACTACCCATGCACTTATCCAATCATGCAGGCACTATCCTTGCACTCAACCATTCACTGAGGCACTACCCATGCACTCATCCATTCACTCTGGCACTACTCATGCACTCATCCAATCACCCAGGCACTACCCATGCACTCATCCAATTACCCAGACACTACTCATACACTCATCCAATCACCCAGGCGCTACCCATGCACTCATCCAATCACCCAGGCACTACCCATGCACTCTTCTATTCACCCAGCCACTATCTATGCACTCATGGAATAACCCTGGAACTACCCATGCACTCATGCAACCAACCAGACACTATCCATGTACTCATCCAATCACCCAGGCACTACCCATGCACTCATCCATTCACCCAGCCACTATCCATGCTCTCATGAAATCACACAGGCACTGCTCTTGCACTCACCCATTCATCCTGGCACTACCCATGCACTCATCCATTCACTCAGGTACTGCCCATGGTGTCATGCAATCATCCAGGCACTGCCCGTGCACCCATCCATTCACCAACGCACTACCCATGCACTCTTCCAATTACCCAGGCACTACCCATGCACTCATCCAATCACCCAGGCACTACCCATACACTCCTCTCTTCACCCATCCACTATCTATGCACTCATGGAATCACCCAGGGACTACCCATGCACTCATGCAACCAAGCAGGCACTATTGATGCACTCATCTAATTACCCAGGCACTACCCATGCACTCATCCATTCACCCAGCCACTATCCATGCACTCATGGAATCACACAGGCACTGCTCTTGCACTCACCCATTCATCCTGGCACTACCCATGCACTCATCCAATCACCCAGGCACTACCCATTCACTCCTCTATACAACCAGCCACTACCTATGCACTCATGGAAACACCCAGGGACAACCCAAGCACTCATGGAACCAAGCAGGCACTATCCGTGCACTCACCCAATCACCTAGGCACTGTCCATGCACTCATCCATTCACCCAGACACTATCCATGTACTCAATGAATCACACAGGCACCACTCTTGCTCTCACCTATTCATCCTGGCACTACCCATGCACTCATCCATTCACTCAGGTACTGCCTATGTAGTCATGCAATCATGCAGACACTGCACTTGCACTCATCCAATCACCCAGGCACTACCCATGCACTAATCCAATCACCTAGGCACTACTTGTGCACCCATCCATTCACCCAGGCACTACCCATGCACTCATCCAATCACCCAAGCACTACCCATGCACTCCTCTATACAACCAGCCACTACCTATGCACTCATGGTATCACCCAGGGACTACCCATGCACTCATGCAACCAACCAGGCACTATCAATGCACTCATCTAATCACCCAGGCACTACCCATGCACTCATCCATTCACCCAGCCACTATTTATGCACTCATGGAATCACACAGGCACTGCTCTTGCACTCACCCATTCATCCTGGCAATACCCATGCACTCATCCATTCACTCAGGTAATGCCCGTGTAGTCATGCAATCATCCAGGCACTGCACTTGCACTCATCCAATCACCAAGGCACTACCCATGCACTAATCCAATCACCTAGGCACTACTTGTGCACCCATCCATTCACCCAGGCACTACCCATGCACTCAACCAATCACCCAGGCACTACCCATGCACTCCTCTATACAACCAGCCACTACCTATGCACTCATGGAATCACCCAGGCACTACCCATGAACTCATCCATTCACCCAGACACTATCCATGTACTCATGGAATCACACAGGCACTGCTCTTGCACTCACCTATTCATCCTGGCACTACCCATGACTCATTCATTCACTCAGATACTGCCCATGTAGTCATGCAATCATGCAGGCACTGCACTTGCACTCATCCAATCAACCAGGCACTACCCATGCACTAATCCAATCACCAAGGCACTACTTGTGCACTCATCCATTCACCCAGGCACTACCCATGCACTCTTCCAATCACCCAGGCACTACTCATGCAGTCATCCAATCACCCAGGCACTGCCCATGCACTCCACTATTCACCCAGCCACTACCTATGCGCTCATGTAATTTCCAAGGGTCTACCCATGCACTTATGCATTCAACCAGGCATTAGCCATGCACTCATCCAATCACCCAGGCACTACCAATACAGTCATTCAATCACCCAGCCATTATTCATGCACTCATGGAATCACCCAGGTACTGCACTTGCACTCATCCATTCATTCAGGCACTACTCTTGCACTCATCCAATTACCCAGGCACTACCCATGCACTCATCCAATCATTCAGACACTACTCTTATACTCAATCATTCACTCAGGCATGATGAATACACTCATCCATTCTCTCAGGCACTACCCTTGAATTCATGCAATGACACAGGCACTACTCTTGTAGTCATCCATTCACTCAGGCACTACTCTTGCACTCAACCATTCACTCAGGCACTACCCATGCACTCATCCAATAACTCAGGCACTACCCTTGCACTCATCCATTCACTCAGAGACTACCCATGCACTCATCCAATCACCCAGGCACTACCCATGCACTCATCCAATCATTCAGGCACTATTCTTGCACTCAGCCATTCAATCAGGCACTATGCATATACTCCTACATTCTCTCAGGTACTACCCATGCACTCATCCAATGACCAAGGCACTGCCCATGCCCTCATCTAATCATCCAGGCACTACCGATGCACTCATCGAATCACTCAGTCACTACTCTTGCACTCAACCATTCACTCAGGCACTACCAATGCACTCATTCATTCACTCAGCCACTACTGATGCACTCATGCAATGACCCAGGCACTACGAATACACTCATCCATTCACTCAAACTCTACCCATGCACTCATACAATCACTCAAATAGTACTCATGCACTCATTTAATTACTTATGCACTAGATATCAACTCATGCATTCTCTTAAGCACTACCCATGCAGTCATTCAATGACCCAGGCAGTACCATTGCACTCATCCATTCACTCAGACACTACCATGCACTCATCCAATCACCCAGGCATTACCCATGCGCCCATCCAATCACACATTCACTATCCTTGCACGCATCCATTCACTCAGGCACTACCCATACACTCATCCAATCACTCAGGTACTATTTTTGCACTCAATTATTCATTTAAGCACTACTCAGGCAGTACCCTTGCACTCATCCAGTCACCCAGGCACTACCCTTGCACTAATCCATTTACTCAAGCACTACCCATTAACTCATGCAATTACTCAGTCACTACGTATGTACTCATTCAATCACACAGACACTACCCATTAACTCATCTATTCACACAACAGATACTTTTTCTTTTTTCAAACCAGAATAGGTGGTTCTGTAAGAACCATTTTTTTTTTTTACTATTTTATGTTTTTTTATTTTTTCATAACTATTTTGTGTTTTTTTGGGTGTTTTTTAGATTTTAAAAATGAAAATTTAAACAAGAAAACAAGCACATAACAACATGCATAATTGGGGGAAAAAACAGAAATTAACAGTGATGGTTGTTAATGGTGTCCAACATGGTTTGGACAACCTGTTCCCCCACACTGAAACCAGTCATACATTTTAGGCAGAAAAGTCCAGCTTTTGCAAAATCAGGCAGAGTTGATGGAATGGTCTGCAGTCTGTCACCAGCTCTTGATGTAGAAGGCTGCGCATCTTGGTCACCTTCACTTGCATTAGGTCTTGCAAGTTCTGCTCTTGCAGGACGGTTTTGATGCATCATCTTCAGGTGCTTGTACATAGAAGACATCCTGCAAGAATATTTTTTGTTGGATCCCCAAGACAGCACCTTTTTGCATATGTTGCAGGTCACCTTTTGCACGTTTACTTTCTTGTGGCCCTCTGGAATGGTAAAAAATTCCCACACCACACTCTCCCTCTTCTTGCGCGATGGCTCCTCTTCCTCCTCCAAAAGTTTCTGCTCCTCCTCCTCATGCAAGTCTTGGAATGTTGCCATTTAAAATTTTCAAAATCCCAATCCAAAAAACACCAAAACACCTGCAAAATAGGTTCTTCTGGATTGAGTTTGACTGTTGCCAACCACACCCAAAATTAAAAGAAAGAGGTTGGAATCTAGCAAACTTAAGGTTGGCAGGATGTTTAATCAATCAAATCTCTTTTTTTTGTGTCACATGGGGTCCACAACTCCTACGCGGTGCCACCGCGTACCGGACTCGATTTCGCAACTTCTTTTATATTTACATATAAACAATATTTGGTTATATCTTATAAAATGTAATTTACATATAACTGTACCTGTTTATTCAAAATGAAGTAAATGAATCTATATTTATATATAATATTGTTTTTAAAAAAGTTAGATATGCGTACCGTACGTGACTCCGGAAGTTGGATCTACGCGGACGTACCGAAATTCCTGAAATTATTATTAAAAAAGTTTTAATAACGTTCTTTTATTAATATACAAGTTTATTTACTATCTTAGCAAAACTGTAACCTTGAACTTAAGATTATTATTGTCTATATATATGTATTAATATTACAAATAAAAAACAAAGAGTTGCGTCTGGGTCGCGATTCCGCATTTACATTTTCGAAAGAAACAAGGAGATTTAATATAATTTAAACCAAAATAGTAAAGTAATGATCAATTGTATATTTTGCATTATGTGAAATCTAACTTAAAAATCATGCTGGATCTGCGATTCATACGCAGATCCGAAAGTAAGGCCCAGTAGTGTGCACGATGGTATCACAAACCCGCGAAATACATCAATTTGATGTTTAATTAGCGTTTAGCATAACTACATATTCATTATATTACTCTACAACTAAACTACTACCCCTAAAGTAAACATAAAGTATTAATTTCACTATATTTTACTTTTTCAAGTATATAAATGGGTTCGCACACAAAACGCGAAGAACCGCGTCCAGTATACGACTCCATTTTTATATTTAAAAAAAAGGTTTTGAAACACATATATATATATATATATATATATATATACAGATATATATATGAAACCCATTACAACAGGATTCTCCGTTCCTGTTTACAGAGCCCGCCCTGCAGGGTCGGGGGCCTTTGGTAAATTGGAGGACGTTTAAAACATTTGATGAAAAAGGCATGACCCGCTTTTACGACCACCCCAGCCAGAAGGATTTCCGTGGCTATTTGGTGAGTGGCGTCGAGAAAGGGAGATGAGAGAGGTGATGCCCTCCCTCTGGTAACTCTGCAATCCATATCAATTTACAGTGCGCAGCATAAGGAGGCACTTTGCATCATGAATGAATTTTAACAATGTGCACCCCAAGAAATGACATTACTTTTTGTGACATTGCAGAAACACGCTATTAAGTATAATGAAATTAAGCAGAATGTCACGTTGTGAAAATATGTAAATATGGTGCATTCTGGGGCGTGTAGTGGATACTATGGGCCATGTGACCACTGGGAGTATACTAAGCCACTCACATGTGAACAAGGCTCTGATAATGCTGAAACATGTAAGGAAGCGAAGAGTGGTTTAAATGCTGCAGCGCAGATAAATAAAGGTCGAGTTTGGATTTAAGTCGGAGTTGGGCTCTGAACTTTCTTTCCTGGTGAAACCCATTACAACAGGATTCTCCGTTCCTGTTTACAGAGCTCACCCTGCAGGGTCAGGGGCCTTTGGTAAAATGGAGGACGTTTAAAACATTTGATGGAAAAGACATGACCCAATTTTACGACCACCCCAGCCAGAAGGATTTCCGTGGCTATTTGGTGAGTGGCGTCGAGAAAGGGAGATGAGAGAGGTGATGCACTCCCTCTGGTAACTCTGTAATCCATATCAATTTACAGCGCGCAGCATAAGGAGTCACTTTGCATCATGAATGAATTTTAACATGGTGCACCCCAAGAAATGACATTACTTTTCGTGACATTGCAGAAACACGCTATTAAGTATAATGAAATTAAGCAGAATGTCACGTTGTGAAAATATGTATATATGGTGCATTCTGGGGGTGTAGTGGATACTATGGGCCATGTGACCACTGGGAGTATACTAAGCCACTCACCTGTGAACAAGGCTGTGATAATGCTGAAACATGTAAGGAAGCGAAGAGTGGTTTAAATGCTGCAGCGCAGATAAATAAAGGTCGAGTTTGGATTTAAGTCGGAGTTGGGCTCTGAACTTTCTTTCCTGGTGAAACCCATTACAACAGGATTCTCCGTTCCTGTTTACAGAGCTCACCCTGCAGGGTCAGGGGCCTTTGGTAAAATGGAGGACGTTTAAAACATTTGATGGAAAAGACATGACCCAATTTTACGACCACCCCAGCCAGAAGGATTTCCGTGGCTATTTGGTGAGTGGCGTCGAGAAAGGGAGATGAGAGAGGTGATGCCCTCCCTCTGGTAACTCTGTAATCCATATCAATTTACAGCGCGCAGCATAAGGAGTCACTTTGCATCATGAATGAATTTTAACATGGTGCACCCCAAGAAATGACATTACTTTTCGTGACATTGCAGAAACACGCTATTAAGTATAATGAAATTAAGCAGAATGTCACGTTGTGAAAATATGTATATATGGTGCATTCTGGGGGGTGTAGTGGATACTATGGGCCATGTGACCACTGGGAGTATACTAAGCCACTCACCTGTGAACAAGGCTGTGATAATGCTGAAACATGTAAGGAAGCGAAGAGTGGTTTAAATGCTGCAGCGCAGACAAATAAAGGTCGAGTTTGGATTTAAGTCGGAGTTGGGCTCTGAACTTTCTTTCCTGGTGAAACCCATTACAACAGGATTCTCCGTTCCTGTTTACAGAGCCCGCCCTGCAGGGTCGGGGGCCTTTGGTAAAATGGAGGACGTTTAAAACAGTTGATGGAAAAGGCATGACCCGCTTTTACGACCACCCCAGCCAGAAGGATTTCCGTGGCTATTTGGTGAGTGGCGTCGAGAAAGGGAGATGAGAGAGTTGATGCCCTCCCTCTGGTAACTCTGCAATCCATATCAATTTACAGCGCGCAGCATAAGGAGGCACTTTGCATCATGAATGAATTTTAACAGTGTGCACCCCAAGAAATGACATTACTTTTCGTGACATTGAAGAAACACGCTATTAAGTATAATGAAATTAAGCAGAATGTCATGTTGTGAAAATATGTAAATATGGTGCATTCTGGGGCGTGTAGTGGATACTATGGGCCATGTGACCACTGAGAGTATACTAAGCCACTAACCTGTGAACAAGGCTGTGATAATGCTGAAACATGTAAGGAAGTGAAGAGTGGTTTAAATGCTGCAGCGCAGACAAATAAAGGTCGAGTTTGGATTTAAGTCGGAGTTGGGCTCTGAACTTTCTTTCCTGGTGAAACCCATTACAACAGGATTCTCCGTTCCTGTTTACAGAGCCCGCCCTGCAGGGTCGGGGGCCTTTGGTAAAATGGAGGACGTTTAAAACATATATATATATTTTTTTATTTTTTATTTAAATATATAAAAAATATTAAATAAAAAAATATTTAAATATATATAAATTATATATGTATATGTATAAATAAATATATTTACTGAAAAAAGGTTTCAGGGATGTTCTAGTTAGGAATTAGCATTTAAATATCTTAGAACTTCACTGACAAAAACCCACAGGTTTCAGGGACGTTATAGTTAGGAATAAGCATTTAAAAAACCTTAGAAATTCACTGACAAAACCAAAGGTTGCAGGGTCGTTATTGTTAGGCTGACATTCCACTCGTACAAAACCAGAGATATTCAGCTGTTATAGTTAGCTAAGCTAACTATAACTCGTGCCCCCGCAATGCACTGCTTATGACCTTACATATTACGTCACTCATGACATGGTCAGTGACATCACTAATGTTGACATCACTGATGACATCTCAAATGACATCACTGATGACTGACTGATATATATCCTGCTGGCGCACCAGTAGGTAGTTTTATGTAGGGCCATGTTCCCATAGGAGAATCATTTTTTGACTTGCCTATGTCTTTGGTGCCGCTTAACGAATCTTCACAAAATGTTCCAAAACAAGTGCCCCGGTGAATCTTGTTGTGCATGGAAAGTTTCAGAGCAATCTGTTAAGTGGGGGCTGAGAAAAGGGGGGGTTAAAAAAAGTATGTTTCCCATGTTAATTCTCATAGGACCTTTAGTCGAACCTGCAGCCCGAAGCACTGAATGAATTACACCAAATTTGACAGAAAGGTAGATTTGGTTACGCAGATCACGCTTTCAGTTATTGCATGTAAATCTGTTCAGTATGTTAGGTTTCAAATTCCCATCCCTGCAACGCACTCATCTCACGTTATATTAGGTTAGCAATGTGTGGCTAAATAGATGTCATTTGTATTCACGTTATGCAACCCACTGAGTTATCCCCGTAATGCGCAGGCCTCATTACTCGTATTGCTTGCTTCAGCAGAACACTGTATTTCGTTATTATTTTTCCTTCTGTTCAAGGCTGTTTCACGACTTACTAATGAATAGGCTGTTCTGCCCTCGCATACCTATCCGAATGTGTAGTTTCTGCTTCAACGTTAGGAGATGCTGAGACCCAGCACTGTGGCCTTGGATTCCTGATAAAATGTACCCATCTGGCAGGTGTTAGCTCATCCTACTGTGCCTCTTTGTTCATGATCGGCTCAGGCCGGTAGTTTTCCATTGTGGGCGTGGTTGGGGGCTTCTCAAGAGGATGATTACTTAGTGTGGGCTGTTGGGGGGTCAGTCCCTCGGCAGACATCTTAGGGTGCAGGTCATGATGGACTCCTCTGCAGAGCATTGCTAATAAATTTTACTGTCTGACTGACTCTTCATTCTTGGGAAGGCATAGCAGGTGGTTGTAAGAAAATCCGAGTGGCCCTAGAGGGCCACTTCCTTCAGTTGGCACCCAAACAGGGACCCCACAAGGTGATCCAACTCACACGTAATCGGGTTGTAGGGTCTGGGGTGCGTTTGGTTGGTGAGGCGGATCGGGGTACCCCACACAAGACCGAGCTTGGTTCTCGCTGCTGCCCCGCCTGGCTGATTGGGCACCCCCTCGTCTAGTTGTCACCGGCTGGGGTCCTGAGAAGGCGAAACCTTGGAGTTGGCCTTTTGGTCTGAAGAGTCGGTAGTGGAGAATAACTTGACTCGACCTGTGTGCACCAGGTGAGTGATTTGACTCTTGGAAAAATGGCGCCATTCTTGGACGGCGCGAGTCTGCGGGCAGTGTCTTGATACAGTCTCCGGACTGTCTTGTCTGCAGTTTTCAAACTGCTTTGCTTGAACGACACGAGTCGACGGCCTGTGTCTTGGTACGGTCTCCGAACTGTCTTGTCTTGAACTTGGTGGGTTTGCGGACCCTTGAAAAAGGCACAGAGTGTTTGCGAGCAGTTCACCGGACTGCCTGGAAATTTGGCCCGCGCTTGAAAAGGTCCGGGACTGTCCGCGAACAATCTGCCACACCAACTGGTAATTTGGCTAATACTTGAAAAGGTCTGGGGCTGGAGCCTGTCTTCTTGAATTTGATACAGTCCCCGGACAATAGGGAGTGGTCCCTGGACCGTTTGGTTTGGTTCTTGAATAATATTTGTTATTTTATCTTGTCTTTATTTGCCGATTGTTGATGTTATACTTGTCCGTAAGGGAAAGTGCATGTGTCTTGTTTAAGCAAATTGGGGTGTTTTGGATGTCGATGTTGTTCTACTGATGCTCGATTGGAAGAGAGCCAGCCTGCGCCTCCAGAGGGTTCTCCAAATGTTGACGTATACGTTAAACATGGTATTGGCCCTGTTATGTTTTGCACATTGTGGCATAAATATACGAGGGACAATGCTGAGTTACAGTGGCCGCTTACTGGCTCATTTGATGAACAGAAATTGAATTTCTTGCAGGACAAGTTGTTCGCTAGGAGGAGCAGACAGTCGATGTTTGATTCTCTAAGAGTATGGCAGAAAGAAGCAAAGCAGCGACGACTGAGAGCAGAGAAAGAGGCCCGGAAGAGGCAGACGCAAACTATAACACAGAAAGCAGTAGCCTATGAAAGAGGAAAGATAGAGAAGGGTATAGAATGCGCATCTAGAAAGTTTCTGTTACAGACAGATAGATGTTATGTTACTAGAGAGGACGGTGACAATTTCGTCGAAGAGCTATTGGATTCTCGCCCTTCTCCTCTTTATGCCCCTGAACGGATATACCCGACAGTCCCGACATCTCAGTCCTTGGCCTCTAGTGCCACCCCTTCTAGCGTTCCTGTTTCTAGCGCTACCGCTTCAGCCCCAGCCCCTCTTGCTCCTCTTCTACTTACACCAGTCACCGGGGCGGGTGCTGTTAGCTCCCCCGCCCAGTCTATTAGTTCTGTATCGACTGCTACCCCCCTTTCACCCCTACCACCCTGTCACCCTACATGATGGTACCTGTCTCTGCGTCTGCTCTTTCCCCCGTGAGTGTGACACCCCAGGCACAGTTGAATGTCCAAACTCCTGCGCGTGGAGTACATGAGGTGAACTGGGCAGCAGCGCGAGATCGAATGGATAGAGTGTTGGTGCGTTCTGCAATGGGTGATGAGGAAAAGCAAATGGTGGCGAATCAAGCAGCTCAGTGGGCTCGGAATCCGATCTATAGTGTAGAGGATGTGTGGAGTGTGATAAAAGATTACGAGCTGTTTATACAGCAGCATGCCCTTAAGCACATGTCAGCAATGCTGATAGGGTTGTGGGAACAGTATTTTCAAGGTGTTGCACCGCAAATAATATATGACATACAGGATAGGGTATATGCTGCAGGTATGGCTCCCAATGAGGTTTTTAGCAATATAACGACACTAGTGGGTTACCGAGGCAGATTGCTCCAGAAGGTTCCGACGATGGGGACACAGCATCCCATGAGGGAAGTTCATCCCATTTACCACCCTGAAATTCCAGAACTGCGCGATTCCACCGATGCTGTGATTAGACCACGGGTCGGCGCTTGGTTTCAAGAACAGTGGATCTATACTCCTTGGAAGAGGAGTGAGGTCCTATCCTTAAAGAGCCAGCTGCCGGACCCCCTGGAAAACCCTACTGCATGTTATAAAGAATTGACGGAGGCGGCCTCCTCCACAGTAATGACGCTAGCTGATATAGAGTTGTTTTTTGGTCTGTTGGTGCCGGTGGATATATGGAGGCAGGTTCATACGCAGGATCATGCGCTAGAGTTGGGGGGCATGTGGGATGAGATCAGGGCTTGGGATAAGGAGCGTAAGCCCAGCGACAAGCCGAAAGCGGAGCTCCTCGCTTTGCCGGGGCGTATTATAACATACATGCACTCACTTATCCCGCCAAAGAGAGTGGACTGGGATAAGTTGACTGCGCGTCGCCAGAAGAAGGACGAAAGTGTGTTGGATTTCTGTACCAGATTTGAAGGGGTGTTTTTAGATTTTAGTGGTCAGGACCTGTCACAGGAGGGTGGTGTTCGTTTATTTGTCAACAGATTTGTCACCAACTTGCTTCCCGAGATTGCAACACGGTTGCAGGCTTCAGAAAGTACTTGGACGACCTCATCCCCATCAGTGATATTGAGTATGGCACAGTATTATGAACATAGAGAGAATGAGGACAAGGAAAGGGTAGAGAAAAAGTCAAAGGATTTGAAGACGAGGGTATTGATACAGCAGGTTGCGAGGGGAAACGGACGAGGAAGAGGTTCGGGTTCGGCCCAACGGCTACCCTGGTCTGGCAGGGGGGTGTTTCAAACACGCCCCTCGGGCTCAATCAATGTGCGTACTGCAAGCAGGAGGGACATTGGCAGAACGAGTGTCCAGAGTTGAAACAGAAAGGTGAGGCCCCAAGAGGTCGGGGTTTTCAAGGACGAGTAACAGGAGGTAGAGGGGGGATGCAGTCAAGGATACATCACACAATAGACAGAGCGGGAAATATTTTGACGACCCCTGGGGGCAACAGTACTATCATGACGACTGTGACATGGACAAAGTGACAGTGTTGTCTCACAGCTAGGACAGCCGAGGACAGGGCGAGGGACCAGTTCCTGTGCCTATAGATCAGCATGGACATTACATCACTGCTGATTTACAGGGTACTACTGGAAATTTCTTAGTTGATACAGGGGCTATGAATAGCTCTGTTTCCCATTCACTGGTCCTGGGGGCAGCTCTGTCTAGCCAAAACAATGTGTCGGTGGGTTTTTCAGGCGTGCCGGTCATTAGCCCCATTTCCAAGCCTCTTGATTTGACTATTGGCCCCTTACGGTCGATTCACCATTTTTACTGACGTCAAATTGTGGGGAAAATTTGTTAGGACTTGACTTGTTAAAAAGGTTGCATGTGACAATTTTTTGTTCTCCAGACAGTGTTTACATGACTGTTGGACCTCAGGTAGCTCGTTCCAAACAGTGCTTCCCAAAGGATGCCCCCCTTCCCGCTGAGTTCAGAGATGTGCCACGTACGTTATGGGAAACAGGAGACACGGATGTGGGGTTACTCCAGATCCCACCAGTATCTATACAGATCAGAGACAATGCTAAATTGCCACATATTCCCCAGTACAAGATATCCCAGGCAGGTGAAAAGGCCCTATTGCAAATAATACAGGATTTGATTAAGTCTGGCGTGGTTGAAGAGACTGTGGCAGCTGTGTGTAATAGCCCTATTATTCCTATTCTTAAAAAGACAACCTTGGATTCTTCTGATGCCCACCCTGACGTTTACCGTTTTGTGATAGACCTCAGAGAGGTAAATAAGATTGTAGTTCCCCAGTACCCTGTGGTCCCGGACATTACAATGATCTTGACAATGATTCCCCCGTCTGCAACATTCTTTTCTGTAACTGACTCAAAGAATGCTTTCTTCAGCATACCAATCCATACAGATAGCAGATATCTGTTTGGATTTGCAATAGCCGGTCGGAGCTTTAGATTCTGTCGTGCTCCACAAGGCTATACTGAAAGTCCTAGTATTTATAGCCAAGCCTTGAAAGCTCAATCGGATTCTTTGGAGCTTCCCCCTGGTAATGTGCTGTTGCAGTATGTTGACGACCTCCTTGTGGCCTCGGACAATGAGGATGGCTGCAAAGAAGCCACAGTTAAGCTATTGTTGCATCTGGCGCATCATGGACACAAGGTGTCGCTTTCCAAATTTCAAAATTGTAGACAGGAGGTCACCTATTTAGGTCACCTACTGTCGAAGGAGGGTCGCAGACTAACACCTGAGCGCATAGCTGCTATTACTAATATGTCTGATCCTAAGACCCAACTCGATGTACGCACATTCATTGGGATAACATCGTATTGTCACATTGGATCCCTAACTATTCCCTACTAACAAAACCCCTTCTTTACCTGACCACCAAAGATGTGCATGAACCCCTGCCTTGGACACCTGCATGCCAGCAAGCTTTTGAACAATTAAAGGTTGTGCTTTGCTCTGCTCCTGTGCTTGGTACTCCTGATTACCAGAAGCCTTTTGTGCTCTACTTGCATGAGGTGGACGGTTGCGCGCTTTCTGTTCTAACACAGGGTTTCGGTGGTAAGCAGAGACCCTGGCCCTACTTCTCTGCCATGCTTGATAATGTCGCCAGAGCGCTCCCGAGCTGTCTGACATCTGCCGCAACGGTGACAGTTTTTATAAGAGAATCGGCAGGGCTCGTCTTTGATACTGATCTCACAGTAATGGTACCTCATGCTGTGGATATGCTACTGAATAAGACAAAGACGCAGCACCTTACTAGTGCACGTCTAACTGGCTATGAATTGACTCTGTTTGCTCTGCACATTACCATCAAACGATGTGCTACTCTGAACCCAGCCACGTTACTACCCCTCCTGTCGGAAGAAAAGGACAATTATGTCCATGATTGTTTATTTCGGACTGAGGAAGAAACAAAGGGACTGGTAGACCTGACTGACGTTCCCTTATCTGACCCCCAAGGGGAACTATATGTCGATGGCTCTTGTTTCAAATGACCAGATGGCACCACCACTGCAGCCTATGCAATCACAACGTTACACACTTTAGTTGAGACGTCTTGTATCCCACACCAATCGGCCCAAGCTGCAGAGTTGGTTGCCCTCCTCAGGGCTTGTGAGTTGAGTGAGGGACTGGCTGTTAATATCTACACCAACAGACAGTACGCCTTTGGGGTGGCATATAATTTTGGGCGCCTCTGGGTGGAGAGAGGGTTCTTGACTTCGCACGGACTGCGGATACAGAACGGGCCATTGATACATAGATTGCTGTCCGCATTGACACTTCCCAATAAGTTAGCAATAGTGAAATGTAGCGCTCATAAAGCCATTACAGATGATGTTGGGAGGGGAAATGCTTTCGCAGACCAGACAGCTAAGGAGACAGCTCGATCAAAGATGAAAAAGATGTTGGTGGCAGGTCCCGCTAGGTGGGTCCCAGACAACGGAATGTTCGAGCACACATTGGAAAATGTCAGGGACATCCAGGGTGAGGCGACTCTAGATGAATTGGCAATGTGGGAGGAGAGAACAGGTCGCTTGGATGAGGATGGGTGTTGGACTGACTTGTCTGGGAAGCAGCGATGGTTGCTGCCTAATTCATATGTGCTCCCTGTTGTTACAATGGCCCATGGCCCAGCGCATATTAGTGCCAAAGGAATATGCAAGTTACTGGACCCAGTATGGCAGAATGATAATATCGCTAAGGTAGCCATGCACCTAGTGAAGCATTGCATCATTTGTCTGAAACATAACCCTGGGAAAGGTACTCCTACACCCGCTGGTAACTTTGCACCACCTTCCTTCCCTTTCGAGGTATTCCAGATGGATTTCATCAAAATGGAACGAGTTAATAACCTAAAGTATGTGCTAGTAGTGATCTGCGTATTCAGTAAATGGATTGAGGCTTACCCCACTAAAGAGAATACAGCTATGGCGACGGCGAAGGCACTTCTAAAAGAGTACTTCCCGTGCTATGTTATCATTTGGAGTGATAACAGAAGTCACTTCAATTCAAAAGTCATTGAATTGGTGTGCACAGGTTTGCATATTAAGCAGAAGTTTCATGCAGCGAATCACCCCCAGTCAGCAGGTCTGGTTGAGAAGTACAATGGTACTCTCAAACTGAAGCTAGCAAAGATTCAAGAAAGCACAGGACTGCGATGGCCAGATGCGTTACCCTTGGCTTTATTATCTACCAGAGCGACAGCGCATTCTAGAACAGGTTTGTCCCCGTATGAGGTGGTCTTCAGATGCCCTGCTAATGTCTGGGATGTCCCAAGACCCAAGCGCTTTTCCGAGATAGAGTACCCCCTGCTTGTAGACTATCTGTATGAATTGTCTAAAGATCTTCGTTCTCTTCACCAACAGATACAAGCCACGCTGCAGCCAGTACCAGAGGGGCCCGGGCATTAGATACAGCCCGGCGATTTTGTACTCATTCGAAATTTTCAACGGAAAAGCTGTTTGGAGCCGCGGTGGAAAGGGCCTCTCCTCGTTCTTCTTGCCACCCATACAGCGGTGAAAGTAGATGGCAGAAAACACTTGATCCATGGTTCACATGTTAAACGGATACCTCTACCGCTCCCGTATGACCGTTGGGTCAGCAAAGGCATCGCTGATCAGGAATGTGAGAGGCTGCCACGCTTCGTTCCCTTCTCTGACGCCCGTTTGAGGTGGGCGCAGACGGACGAAGAAAGTGATGCAGTCCTGTCCAAGGCGATCCCACCAGAGATAAGGGCCGCCCCGGATAACACCGTCTCTAATACACTGGAATCTGAGTCTCGATGCCCATAGTGATCCTGAGTTTCTGCCCTTTTTTGTTGATGAAACAGTGCCTGGAATAACAAAATATAATCTGATGCCCCGAAAGAAGGATGGTGCACCAGCCGAACAGTCTAGGAGTTAGGGAAGAACTTGAGCTTAAGGTGCAGGTGCTGTGCCTAAGGTGCCTGTATTAGACTAGGGTGAACTACACTGGTGCACTGCCCTGGACACTGGACAGGATAGTTGAGGGTATTTGCCCAGGAGGGAGGGTGCCCTATCCTGAAAGAAGAAGGCTTTGTTTTTCTGCAAGGGCTGTGATTGCGCAGCTCCTCCGTGGGAGTGCTTCATAGCACCATCGTTGATGAACAATAGGAGCCTGCCAGCGAGGCTCTAGACGGACGCTGGGTGATTTGTGCCCTCTGGTACTGTTGTTGCAATAGTGGCTCTAGCCCGTGAATTTTTCTTTCCCTTGTGAACCTTATAAGTTGCCCTTGAAGTTTTCGAAATGTATCCCTTTGGTCGTCCTATCCCTGATGAGGAGCAGCCCTTTGAGGCTCCGCGCCCCACTTCAGATGGTCCTGTTTGGTCCTCTTGGTCCACTAAGAGTAAAATAGTGTTTGTTGTAATAATTTTGCTTTCCCTGATTGTCGTATTTGGGGTGGTCTAGTACTTAGAGGTACAACATCCCGTGCACACCTTGATAGGGACCACCCCGGTTCCATCTGAGCACTCGTTTATCACATTGGCCCCACATAAAGAAAGACATAGACAAACTTATGCCCAAAATGCTTTTGTTCAGATGCTTCATCAGGTACACAGTACTACTAATGCCACGCATTGCTGGGTGTGTGGGCTACTTCCCTCAGTTTTGCACAAAAATGATTTGCTAGTGTCATTGCCCCTGTCATATTTGAGTAGCTGTGAAGGCTGGTTTCAACTGCTCTCTATGGTATACATGCACTATTATGCTGACGCTATGAAAATGGTACAGGCTGATTACAAAGCAGTATTGGAGTATATAGTGGTACACCAGGGATATACACCTGGCAAGGAGGGTACCCTGCACCCAGATGCTTGCATGAACGTTTTTGAGGATAACTAAAATGTCACCTGGTTACGAAATGAAATGCTAGATTTCCAAGGATTTAATGTTACTGAATACTTTAAATGTTTCCAGGAATGCAATATCACTGAAGACAAAGCCATGCCTGTCCCTGTGATCAACGCAACAGCTAGTTTCTGTGTTGAAGGATCAGGGAACATTTCGGTAGGACAGAGCCATTGTAACTACACATACCGATTGAACACTACTAGCAGCCCACCTTTGCTTACACCTCCGAATGTATACTTCATTTGTGGGGAACAGGCTTATACATGGCTTCCGAGGGGGTGGTCTGGCCGGTGTTATGTTTCCTTTCTCTTGCCTCCCATTTACATTGCACTGTCCAATTACCATAAGGATCATAAGCTACAACGTAGGGATCTCCAGGTACATCGAGTTAAGAGAGTTGTCAACCCAGACGATATTGATCAAACAGATACCTCCCTACAGCAATTTACTGACATAATGAAGGGCATTCTGCCATTCTGGGGTCCCATGTTCAATAGTCGTAATATTCGTCGCCTCGTTAGAGTAGTTGAGGGAGTTATTAATACTACTGCCGGTATACTGACTAATATTACAGTAGAGCTTCAGGCTACGAGGCTCGTTTCTCTTCAAAATCAGATGATTTTAGACCTCATTCTGGCTGATAGGGGTGGAGCCTGTCGTGTCATCGGCACCAGCTGTTGTGTGTACATCCCTGATAGTGCTCCTAATGTGTACTCCCTAATACAGAAATTACACAGACTTGCCTCAGATATCCATCAGGATAATGGTTCATGGTCCCTCACAGGGTGGCTCTGGTGTCTGATGACATTGTGGGGTTGGAAGATATTACTTATCCTAATAGCCATCGCAGGAGTCATCTTTACCTGTTGCTTATGCATTAATTTCCTTCCAGCCTGTTGCACCTATTGTGTGAGTAAACTTACCCCTACCCCTACATTGCCAAGACGTGATAACAAGATTTCTGTTATGATGATGCAGGAAATTCAGGATATGATGCTCATAGATGAGGGCATCTTTGAGTATTAGGTGATTTCGATGCTCATGTGTTGCTTGTTTTTCCTTGTAACATGAGTGACTATGCAATTTCTTTCTCCTCCTTAGAATGGTAAAGACCCTACCGGATAGCGAATAAAGCATTTAACCACCCATGCTAAAAGGAGGGTCTGTTAGGTATCAAATTCCCATCCCTGCAACGCACTCAACTCACGTTATATTAGGTTAGCAATGTGTGGCTAAATAGATGCCATTTGTATTCACGTTATGCAACCCACTGAGTTATCCCCGTAATGCGCAGGCTTCAGTTAGCGAGTGTGACTCCATTTTGCATTTTGTAATCCTTATTAGGCTGTTTAGACTGTGCCTGAGTTAGGCCTCATTACTCGTATTGCTTGCTTCAGCAGAACACTGTATTTCGTTATTATTTTTCCTTCTGTTCAAGGCGGTTTCTCGACTTACTAATGAATAGGATGTTCTGCCCTCGCATACCTATCTGAATGTGTAGTTTCTGCTCCCACGTTAGGAGATGCTGAGACCCAGCACTGTGGCCTTGGATTCCTGATAAAATGTACCCATCTGGCAGGTGTTGGCTCATCCTACTGTGCCTCTTTGTTCATGATTGGCCCAGGCCGGCAGTTTTCCATTGTGGGCGCGGTTGGGGGCTTCTCGAGAGGAATGATTACTCAGTGTGGGCTGTTGGGGGGTCAGTCCCTCGGCAGACATCTTAGTGTGCAGGTCATGATGGACTCCTCTGCAGAGCATTGCTAATAAAATGTAAGTTTGCATTCTCTACTGTCTGACCGACTCTTCATTCTTGGGAAGGCATAGCAGGTGGTTGTAAGAAAACCCGAGTGGCCCTAGAGGGCCACTTCCTTCAAGTAGTTGTTGAGAAATGTAAGAAAATAAAGATATCTGTGGCTGCTTTCCTTCGTGAATATTTCGCGAGCCAACAGGGATGCCGTGATTGGCTGGCCGTAACCTGAGCAGAAAATTGGGGCCACCATCTTATGAAACGGTGCATGATTCCGGGGCTGAAAATTCACCACACAAATGGTGTAAGGGGTCAGGGTAGAGTTACCCTGACTTCATGGTTGACATATAGAGGTTTTAATGAGACAAGCTCTGTATCAAAAATTGATTTATTTTTCGACACGCGATATTCGCAAAGTCATCATGACCGTCAGCGCCGCCCCCCTGTATAATATTGTGACAACTCCATTAATTTAGGCTAACAAATTTAAAAGAAAATACATTTATAGACTTATTCAGACACTAATGTATTCACTCATAGATGCACTCAGAGACTCATGCAGCCATTCACAGTCCCACTCAGAGGCTTATACACTCACTCACAGTCTCACTGAGACATCCATGCACCCACTCACAGACCCACTCAGAGTCTCATGAAGACACTCACAGACTATC
Source organism: Calotriton arnoldi (assembly GCA_963921515.1). Lineage (NCBI taxonomy): Eukaryota > Metazoa > Chordata > Amphibia > Caudata > Salamandridae > Calotriton > Calotriton arnoldi. The sequence continues at coordinate 1,826,863 of CAWUFW010003117.1, forward strand.
TCATGTTCATATACACCCAATTAGTAACTCATACACCCACTCAGAGACTCATGCACCCAGTCACAGACTCATTCAGAGGCTCATGTACCCACTTACAGGTCCACTCAGACTCATGCAGCCTTTCACAGACCCACTCGGACTTACGTACCTACTCACATGTGTAGTCAGAGACTCATGCACCCACTCACAGACCCACTCAGACACTCATGCAGCCACTCACAGACTCAGTCATATTCATAAACATCAACCCACAGACCCACTCAGAGACCCATGCACCCACTCAGAGACTCATAAACCCCCTCACAAACTCACACAAACTTAAGCATGTACTACCAAGCCTATTCAGAGACTCATGTCCCACTCACAGATCCTCATGCCACACTTACAGACTCTCTCACACACTCATGCAGCCACTCACAGTCTCATTCATATTCTCATACACCCACTCACAGACCCACTTAGAGAGTCATACACCCACTCACAGACTCACACAGATATTCACATATGCTCTCATAGATGGAGTCAAAATCTCGCACAACCTCTGAATGAGGTTAGGAGGCAGTAATGCACACACTGACAGACCTAATCAAACTGTCATAGACACATTCACAGATACAGTCAGAAAGTCATACTTGTGTTTGTAGGGTTATTTAGAAAGTGATGTAGCTAGTGTGAGGTCCAGAATTCTTGTATGTAGTTATAAATTTGCAATGTGCTTGTGACTAATGAATGTCTCCTTTTGTTTTGCGTTTCTGCGATGTATTCGCAAATATCGTTGTGAACATTACACAAAATTGAAAAAAAAGTTATTTATAAAGAAAATTCATTAACATTTTGGGCAATAGAGTGCTCTGACAAGAGCCTTTGTGTTCATTGTGAGCATGTGACAGCTACACATAAAAGCAGATGCAGATTTCAGGTTGCTCAGAAACCCCCTGTTGCCTTCGTCTGTAAAGTCCATCACTTCTATAAATTCCATGCATATTGAAAGCAGGTTGTTGTAGTTAGAGCCCATGCTATGGTCTCTGAGGAATGCAGAAACAGCTTTATTAACATGTTTCCTGGCTTTGTCTATTTTTGGGCAGAACTGATTTAACCACTTCCATTTCTGGCTTTGGCATATGTTAAAGTACACCAAGTCATTGTAAGGGAAAAGTTGCATTATTTGAGCAAAGATATCCTTCACTCAGAGACTCATGCACTCACTTACAGACCTACTCAGACTCATATACCCTGTCACACACCCACTCAGAGACTCATATACTCACTCACTGACTCACTCACAGACTCACACACCTACTTACAGACCCACTCAGACACTCATGCACTCACTCACAGACTGACTCACACACTCAGGCACCCACTCACAGATATACTCAGACTCACACACCCACTCACAGACCTACTCAGAGACTCATGCACCCACTCACACACCCACTGAAACACTTATGCAGCCACTCCCATATCCACTTTTATACTCATCCACTCACTGGCAGACCCATTGAGACACTCACATACTCACTCACACACCCACTGAGACACTCATGCACTCACTCACACAGTCACTCTCAAAGCTTACAGTTAGAAAATAAAATCTAAACAAACGTAGAAATATACTGAAATAACCAAAGGTTACAGGAACGTTATAGATAGGCTTATATTTCACGCATAGAAAACCAGAGAAATTCAGCAGTTATAGTTACCTGAGCTAACTATAACTTATGCCCACCCAATGCATTGCTTATGACCTCACATATTACATCATGCATAACCTGATCTGGGACATCACTGATGAACTCACTAATGACATCTCAAATGACATCACCGATGACATCATCCATTGATTGTGAGTGTTTTCTAAATGTTTTTGTGTATTAAACATACATACTAAGGTACCACAAAAGTTGAATTAGTATACTTGTGTTCTACTAATGAGTGGTTCCTTTTTCAACGTTGTCTATGTGAGTCGCTGTGTGGCTGTGTGTATCAGTGTGTGAGTTGGTGTCTGATGGACTGTACAGGTGTGTGAGTGGGTGTGGAAGGCTGTATGGGTATATAAGTGGGTCTGCTAGGTAAGTTATGGTCTTGGGTATGTTTGCCCAGTTCTTCAGAATGCCTGTTTGTGTACAGATATATATGTACGGGTAAATCCTTCAACAGGAGCTTAGAAAAGGTCCATCCCAATATGTGTACATACGTGGTATGAGCCAAAGTGATACTAAAGGGTAATTTTCAAACAATATCCAGTGTGCCAATTGGAGAAGAATCAAGACTATTATGGTTGCATCCCTTTTGAAAGTGGCACAGGGGGAAAAGTGATGGACTAGAATGCAACCCAGTACCATTTCCAGTGGCTGAACATTTTGCAAGCATTCCTCCCATTGAGGTTTTTTTTGTTAGCAGATGTCCTCAGCCATTATTAAATAAATGTAATCAATCCATGACATATGGCAGCCAAAGGCATATGGTGAAGCACAATCACATTATGTTATGTAGACTGCGGACCACAGTTACCATCTGTGAGAGCGTAGCTTATGAGTTGGGGTGAATCGAGATTCACTACAAGCAACAAAGACACTATTCTGATAGGTCCAGTGAAAGGTTTCAGTAATTTAAACCTGAGCTCAACCCTTGGTAGCTATGGCAGAGAGCAGACAGGTGCAACTTTGAGAAAATGAGTAATGCATTTAATAACACCAAAACAGTCACAAAGACAAAAACACACCGCAATAAAAATCACACTCCAGTTTATAGAAATATAAAATGATTTAGTGAGCAACACAATATCAATACTACACAAATTCAATAAAGAGAACTAGTGATATGATTTTATTTTATTATTTAGGTAAAAATAGCACCAAAACGTTCATGATGCATGGCTTTGAATGGCTTCAAAAATGTGGTGTAAGGCAACGCAGTGCAAATCACTGTGTTGCCTTAGTCTGAACAAGGGAGGCGTTATATCGCCATTGCAGTATTTGTTCCTGCCAGACTGGGGTCAGGGTATCCAGGTCTTTGGATCTTAAGAGTTCTTCAACCATGGAAAGGGTCTGATCCTGGGGGATGCAGGTGTAAAGTGACTTCACGTCAAAGGACACCAGGGAGTCTGTTTCATGTGGCTCGTGTGGAGTATGTGCTTAGACGTCGCATTCCACACATATATTTATATTGGTGCTACCAGACCATGGGAGCAGCAGTACTCCATGAATTGCAATAGTGAGTGGGTGATTGATCTGAATTCCTGTCGCTGTGGCTTGAAGTATGGTGGGATGACCACACATAAGGTCAAGACCTAAATAATGGAGCACAAAATCACCATTAGGTGTAACAAACAGGCTACCAAACTGACCGCACATTTCATACAAAAGGGTCACTAGGCCGATGATCTTGCATGGACTGTACTAGACAAGCCCATTATTCCTCAATCTGTCCCTAACATCTCCCAATACCTGTTTAGGATGGAACAGAAATTGGTCTTCAGAATAGGCAGTGACAAATGGGGATTAAACAATGATATTCACTGGACCTCACTCTCTTAGCTAAATATGACATGGGTCTTTTTCTATATCCACACATACAGGATTCTCTTTTGACTTATGACACGGTACACCGAAAAAGACACCTCATCAATAGCATCTTTCCTGCCTTTGTTTACTGAAAGCCCACCTGACGTACCCTTCTTCCAGACTGACATATTTATCCTTATCAATACGTCATGGGGTTTGAATACAACTGTACCCCCACACACCAAATACAACTGTACCCCCAGCAGCCTGATGTGATGTATACATTTTATATATATACAGTCTTTTTACTAAGCCTAAAACACTGTATCAAAAGGGGCAGATTGTAATCTCCTGTCTTCTTATAAGTAGTCACGTAGATGATAATTCCACATGTACCACTTTTTCTGTGCTGCTAGGGGCAGGAGTTGTAAAACTACAATTCTCATCTAGTTATAGTTCTCATCACGTCGAGTGACATCACATGGCTTACGCACTATCAACAGATTGCACCCTTAGCACGCTAACAGTTTACTGTGGTCTGCCTTAAACATGTAGATTAAAAAACCCTGTTCCTTCTATTGTAAAATAGGTGCGATACTGTAACTCCTAGGTTCTTAGTCCTGTCACATAGCTAGGGCATACAGAACTACAACTCCCATCTTCTTGTAGTCATGTTGATACGCACAGTCCGGATGTCCCGTGACATCATGCGCTTTACGCACCATCCCATAGGATCTATTTCTTCCGGCTCACTCTGGAACCGGGGATTAATCCTTACCGCGGTGCACAGTATGCCGCTTGATATCAGGTCCTAAAGGTATGTGTGCTCCTGTTTTTTGGAGGTGTGATGGGGGTTTTAGAAAGGTATTAGAAATGATAGAATCGTGCTGGTCAATTGACACGGGGACACATGGTCAATAGTTCCCACCCTCTGGTTTAGTTTAACCGCAGAGGTATTCAATGCAGACCACATGAATGGCACTATTTAACTTCTCCATCAGTATGATGGGGAGACACCGGTGTACCGGCTTCAGGCCCAGTAGCCTCAATTAAAGAAAGTTTGGTGATCAGTAACGCTGTTTTCTGAAGAGGTTTTTGAAGAGTTTTTTGGAGATCTCTCTTTGAATATATTGTCACATTTCTCAGATACATTATCAGTGATGAAGAAGATAAAGACATCTACATGTGTATGCCGCCAGCACTGATGATGTTAAAGGGCTGCTGCAGACAACGTCACATCAGTGACCTTCAGCAATTAGCTGATACCCATTTATCGGTACCACCAGTCCAAAGACATTTGCCTCATTTTGGATGCACATACCCATCTAGACTACCACTACATTAGTGTAGCCATACCATATTACACTCAGGACATAACGATTTGCATGTAACCCTACTACACCCCATTTAGTAATTTTAATGTAAATGTCACCAAATTTCTTTTTACTCTTCAATGAATCAACTGTTTCAATAGTAAATCTCCCCTTTCTTTTTGAAATTATAGGATTTGGTGTTCCTTTGAGCTTTGTGTCAAGGTTTAGACGGGGTTAGTTGCCAGACTACTGCAGGTAAGCTAATACATCGGTGTTTGATCACACCTCACTGTTTTTTTGATGTATTGGTCCCCTTAAGTTCTGTTACTCATAAATGGTCCCAGGAATCCCCTGTGCAGAGAACCGCCCTTTTTGGAATGAATGCTTTGCTATGCTGTGTTTTAACATATTCTCTGTTTGACTACTGTTATATATTTCATGTAGGCAGTGCCGACCACTGGATCCCTGACTGAGTGGTACACCAGTCCAACCACTGGTTTTGTATATGACTATTCGTTTACTTTTTCTTTGTGACATTTGTTACCTACATTTACAGTAACATTCACGAGGTCCTGAAGCGGGCCACCACACCTCCAATGAGGGTATTAGTCTGAAACATGTCAACCTATGAACACCTATGCACACTATGAATGATTTAATTCCCTTCTGTCATAGTTTATTTTTAAACCTGGTCGGGGGACGCTCAATTAAACAAAGTACGTACCTCTGAACAAGTTTTAATTTACATGTCTCTTATCCTCCCTTTTTTTTGTCCCCTTAACCACACTGATTTTACATACGGTATTTAGTATACCTCTTCCAAACAAATAAAACATCCTTGAGCTCCTCCCTCTCAGTGATGGGGTTGTAGCCCGCAGTATGACTAGCTTCATAGTGGAAGGAGGTTACCCTATGATGAAGCATTCCACCTTCGATTGGGTGAGAGAAACCTTCCTATAAAAGGGACACTCCATCAGCATTAGCTTTCTTCCTTTCTTGTAGACCATGGGTTCCTGTTGTGCTTTGATTTTATTTTGGGGATACAATCCATGCTTGTCTTTAAACCCCCTCTGGCCCTTTCTTTATGCTTTGTTGACTTGCTGCACTGGTCAGCACCACAAAACTCGTACATATGTCCATCACTCTTTTTCTGGATGTCAAAATCATTCAGTGGTGCAAAGCAGCAGGCTGTATCTGAGCAGGGCTCCATTACATTGGACAGGCGTTGGACAAGGTTGCAGTGAAGCTGCCAGTTTTGATTGAAAAATATCAGAGTGGGAAAATTCAAATTTCACTCCCAGGAAAATCCTCTTGCTGGATGGATATTTTTGGTAGCTTCGCCTGGTCCAAACTTTTATGTTTGGACTTAGTCTTTTTTCCAGAGCTCGCAATCCTCCAGCGGGGGAAGGCTGTGTGTTAGACCTGGCAGCTTTTGGCGTGTTTCCCCTGTCATTTTGCTTTCTGGCCTTGTATTTTTAATGGTATGTTGGACTTTGTTTTGCTGGTTTAGTGCCTCTGCACACTTTCTCACTGCTGTTCAGTGTTACAGTGCACGTGCTCCTACTGTAAATTGTGTTTATAGATTGGTGTTTCCATGTTTGGCTTATTTCATTTACTACTAAGTCCCTAGTATAGTGCAGTGTGTGCCCAGGGCCTGTAAATAAAATGCTGCTAGTGGGCCTGCAACACTGATTGTGCCACCCACACCAGCAGCCTCTGAAAGGTGTCTCAGACTTGCCACTGCAGTGTCTGTGTGCAGTTTTTACTTTCCCCCCTCATGCCAGGTCCTAACCTTCCCTTTTTTTACCTGTAAGGAACCCCGCAGGCAGACCCAAGTTACCCCCCTGGGCAGGGTGCAGTGTATGTGAAAGGTAGGAAATGTCCTGGTGTGTGTGTGACATGTCCTGATAGTGAAATACTGCCAATTTTGTTTTTTCACTATTGACAGGCTATCTGTTCCATAGGCTAACATGGGAGTTGATTTGTAACATCTAACAAGCCTAACTTTCCATTGGGACAAGATAGGCAAATAGAATTTAGTATGCTTGAACTCAGGATTTAAAAATACATCTTTTAGTAAAAATTATTTTTATATTATGTGTTTGAAAATACCACTTTTAAAAAGTGGTTATTTTCTTGCCTTACCATTCTGTATGCCCCTGCTGGTTTGTGTATTGACTGACTGGTTTTGGAGTGATGGCGGCTGGGGATGTGCATTCACTTTAGACAGTCATAAGGGGGGTTGAGGTGTGTCTTGCCTTTCCTGGGTGACTCATAATTGGGCTGAATAGCCTGGTATGCATTTAGTGTGGTGGGATTTTTCCCTAGCACCTGAATAGGCAGTGTCTCCTCTGCACAATTCTGTCTCCACCTCCTGTATTAAAGTTGGGCCAGAGAGGGTAGAACTGGTTTGGACTGGGCTCAAAGACCCTTACCACAAAGAGAACAAAGAGTTAATGTGGTATACATATTGGGGCTCTGACCCCAGGACTTTAGAACTCTTTTGGATCAAGGAACCTGCCAAGACGAGGAGCTGGAGAAGCTGTGAGGAGGAACTACCACTTTGCTGTGTGCTTTGCTGTCTTGGCCATGGGCGGACCTGCTTGGTGGGTTTGGCTTGGAGTCAAAACATTTTCTAAGTCCAACGTTTCAGAGGTGATAGGAGAGGTCCAGTTAGACACAGACAAGGGTACCAAGACTTCAGGAACAGTACTTGGGTGTCACAAATTACTCCAGCAGAGGCCACAAGCAAGGTCCAGGTCAGGTCTAGTTGGTACTGGTCAATTGGATATTTCACAAAAAAGGTCTCTGCAGGTCGTTGTGACTCTCTAGCCAACCTGGAGGCCAATCAACCGGCTCTTGGAGTCCACTACCTTGTCCTGGGTACAAGTGGGAGAAGGCCCATCGCTTCAGGTCTCCTCACAGGTCTCTAATAGCAGTTTCAGTCCTCTTTCAGTACTTTCACAGCTCTAGACTGTTCTGAAGAAGGCGTCTTGAGGTGACACATTTATGCCTAGCATTAGCCTATGGGTGGGTGGTGACTCCTGCCCCTCCCAACCCAATTGAGTAAAAGTTCCCAGGGGTAATCCTATCCACTATTGCAGCAGCTCCAATGTGCCCTACTGCAAATAATCCCACAGTGTCCCTAATTTACTAAATCCAAAATGGAGGAATCCTTCTACCCTTGTGCAGAGCCTGTGTGCCCCCCAGAAGTGTGGTAGGTTTAATGAGCAGCCCCTCCTCTGTGGTCACTCCAAACCACTTCTGAGGGCAGCTTTCCACCCACTGGGTTTGTGCCTGTCTAACTGGGGATACAAAGGAAGGGACCCATTCAGGTGTAATCTGACATATGCTTGTGACAGGGGAGTCCCCTTTTAAGTAAATACAATTCCTGGGCTCAGCCCCACTGTTCTTCAAGCAAGATGAATAAAAACACCTCACTAAACACCCAGGCTATTGCCTCCTCTCTTGGAGTAGTTTTCACAACTTGGCAGAGCTGTTATCAGCTGGGTGACAGTTGGAGGGCAAATGCAAATTAGTCCCCAGGAGCTTTAGGCAATGAAAAGTTAATTTTCTAAAAAATCATATTTCCTTAATATATATTAAAAATGAGACATTATTTTTAAGTTGGGCTTTCATTAAGTGTTGAAAGTAGTCATGTAATAATTTTCCCAGCTGGTCCCTAGCCTGAGACAACAGAATTAATTTGTAATATTGGTTCCCAGTGCTTTTCTATGGGCCAGCGAGCTTCCTACAGTGAAAATAGCTTTTGGGTGCCAGTCACTGTCAGGAAATGTTAAATTTCAATTTCTGCATGTCCGAATTAAATACCATGTGTCCAGTCTTGTGGGCTACAAGACCTACCTAGGATGACTTATTCATAGTTAAAAGGACGGTTTTTACCTGTCAAAAAGAGTAATTTGATAGATTAGGCTGCAGGTTTAAAACCATAGGAGCCAAACTACAGTGGTGGATCTGGAGTCATGTTTGGCTCATCACACTAGTGGAGGGCACTGTAGTACTTTAGTCCATAGGGGATATGTAACTTTAAAGGTTATGGATGTCCTTTAGGCACCATATACTATGGCCTTATTGTAAAGTTAAATATGCCATTAGCCAATTTCAACATGTTTTTGAGGTGAAAGTGCATACACTGGGTACTGGACAGCAGTGTCCTAGTGTGCAGAGTTTAGAAACCAGCAATACAATTCTGCAAAAAAATGGGATTGACCATGTTAAAAGCGAAATTTTGACACAGTAATGCTTTGCGCTGAGTTTGAGTCACAAAAATGACAGTAATCTGGAGCAAAGTGTTGAGGTGGGATTTACTATCCAGCGCAAACTAACATTTGCATTGAAAGTACTCTAAAGTAATGCAAAGTTGCACTACTTGGTAGTATTTTGTGTCAAGAGGGTGATCCAAGGGTGGTATATGGGCATTCCAATGCAACCACCCATGGGTTTTGACTCAAATCCCTATCTACTAACATTCATAGACAGGGATTTGAGCCAAAACCTTACACTACTCAAGGCAGGCATATCAATATCAAGATTTATTTTTAAAAAAATCCAATTTTGCATATGTGCTGCATTGTACAGCACACAAAGTGGGAAAAGTCTTAAAGAACAGGTTTTTGTACTGGAAGGGTCCCTTCCCTATCCACCAATTTATTGATACTCGGTTTACTCACCTCAGAAGGAAGGAATGCTGAGCAGGTTTTACCAGCAATACAACTCGCAAATCAGAGATTAATCCACATAACAGTGGCGAGTGTGTAGCTCCCTGAACCATCTTGTACAATAACCTAATGCTCATTATTTCCTGCTTCTTTCTGGCTCTGGGACTGTTTCTGATATTTTATCTTTGTGCAAATACCAAAATCTGTACATTTTAATATGCCAGGTCTCTAGAATGCTTCTGATGCTCTCTGTAAGAAAATACTTTCTGAAGGAATGCTATAATTTAATTTATACAAATAACGTGACCTGCACATTTTAATATGTCATGTCTCTAGAATGCATGAGTTGCTCTCTACGTTCTGAAAGAATGCCATAGTTTATCTTTATACAAATAGCCTGATCTGTACCTTTTAATATATCAAGGTTCTCGAACGCTTACGATGCTCTCTGTAAGAAAACAATTTGTGATAGAATGCCCATTCTACAGATATGCACACGAAAACATATTTGACTTCGGAAATGTATGCTTTAAACTCTTTAAAAGTGGAAGAGAAGCAACAATGTTTAATTCGCTGTTTTCCATAATATGCTGAGGAGACACTTTTAAACAGTTTTGCTGACTCAAGTCTTGAAGCATAAAAACAAGCATTTTTTTTATTTTCTTTACATTCAGGAATACATCTCTGAATAATAAGATGCTTTATTTGAGAGACTGCATGTTCTATTTCTGGTACAGTTTCAAAGGAGGAATTGGAAAGTGGTGCTGTGCTCTGCTTTTGAACTGATGCAGTCTGTGTGCAAACAGTCTATCAGTCGAGTCGGTGACACTTATAGGGGCATATTCTCAAGAACGTGTGATAACTACCGCAAAATTAGTTTAACGCAACTCTTCACATTGCAGTCTATCACGGGAAAACAACTCCGTGTTAACGTGGAATTCACAACACGGCGGCCCCATGTGATAGTCCAATGATAATGCGTCAAATGAACGTGTTAAAACTAACGCAACGCAGAAAAAACGTGAAACACGAACGCGAAAATAGTAGCGATGAGGCCAATCGCGATACAAAAATCAGCAATACCCAGTGAGAGGCCTGCAATTCCCACGCGTCATGTGGGAAAATGCACAATAAAAGCAGAGTAAAAAAACGGTGAGATGACAATGTACGAGCATAACCCCACATCCGTGACGTAGAACAAATGAGCATCGTCCCGCATCAAACAGGCATCTCCCCACAGTCACAATGTACATTGACATGCAGTCTGCATGTAAACTGAACAAATGCTGAAACATGCATGTAACACACAGTGAAACCGCATCTCCCCCTCACATTGGAGAGGGACAAGCAACCCCTCCTGCACACAGACGTGTCACAACCATGATCAATCAATTATGAAAGCGTGGACGAATGAAGGGGCAGTGACTCCCGCTTACGTACATGTTGCCCATGTTGTGGGACCTGAGCCACTGGGGGCATCCCTGCATCATGGTGGTACATATCTGACCCCAAAAGGAGCCCTGTTGTCACCTGCAGGACACAAATGGCAGCCAAAATGGAATGAATCTGGACACATGTGAAACGCCGAAGAGTGGGATTCCCTAACTGCGACACACAGAACTGGCAGTTCGAATACGTGACACCCTAAACAGCCTCTCTGCACAGAGGTGACACACCCACCATACATGAACAGATCACAAAATTGTCAGCAATACATGTCGCACTCACACCTGTCTGAGTGATGTGCCTGTACAGATGAGAGACATGCACTCGGGGATAGTGTTCTTCGAAAGCATTTATTTGCACATGCTGTGCCTGTGGTCATTTTGTACTGTCCCATTACTGCCAAGGACTGTCGCAATGTGAGGTGCTCATGTGAAGAAATTGTCAATGATGGTGTTCCTACGGGCTATTCCTGCTGCGGCTGCAGTGGGGTGTGGTCCACCTGCTCCATCTCCATCATCATCGTCCGGTGCATCTGGCACTTGTATCCATGGTGCCTTGCTGCGCACACATATGTTGTGCAACACACAACATGCAACGATCATCTTGCACACAATGTCTGGGCTGTACAGGAGCCTTCCATCTGTGACGTCCAGGCACCTGAAACGTGACTTCAACACGCCAAATGTGCGTTCCACGATGCCCCTGGTGCGTTTGTGGGCAGCATTGTACTGCCTCTGGGCCTGTGTGTTCGGGGCTCGGAGGGGTGTCATCATCCAAGTGCAGAGTGCATATCCTTGGTCACCTGTGACAGTGCAGAGAGACATGAGTCAATAGTTGGTTCGGCATGATGTGTTGGCAGGCTCACTGGTTCATTGGTGTGTGATATGTGTGACTTTGTGATTCCTGCATGACATGTCCTGCTTGTTGCAAATGAGTGGCATCAATGTGTATTACATAGCCACAATGCCGCTCCTCCCTCCCCCGAGCATGTTCACTAGAGTGCGCAGCGCGGTTGCATCACTTGCACCCCTACGGCACACTATTGTCATGCCTGTCTGCGCAAGTCCACAAGCCTGACAACGACACAGTGATGTCGTGCGCTGAAGGTGGACGGACATGTGTGTTTAGGCCAATAGTAAGGACAGGGCAGACACAGATGTAGAGTTCATGCCTGGCTGAACTCGCCATGCGGTTGAGGGTAGACCTTTGGCTTATGCTGCAGAAATAGCGACACGTACAACAGTTGGCATGTCTGATCCCTGACCCCGAGCAGGCCTGCGCACCATCATTTACCCCTCGGCCGAGCCCGTACTCCGGGTGCATGCTACATGGCAACATTGAATATTGCTTGACGCGTGGCGCCGACACTACACCTGAGACACACGCATTAGTCACTTCCCTGGCAAGGCCTAAACTTAACCACGCCCAGAGCCATGTGTTGAATGACCACACCCCTACGCCGTACTGCAGTACGCAGGTCCACTCCCTCACGCTCACAGGGGGGTCCGACACAGCTACATGTCCCAGGTCTACCCCACTGCCTAAGGTGACAAGGTTGCGCCTGCTGTATACAGCACAACATAATGTGGTATGGCCTGGGGCCCTCATGCATACCTAATGACCACACGGACACACTGAGATTATCTGTGGAACTGGCTACGGGCACGTGCGCCCAGCACCTTTTATTGCCAGGGTCACACGTCCAGTGACGCCTGTGCTGGATGGGTGTTGGGTAGTGTAAGCCACCCCTCAGGGGTTGGTTGGTGCTGGCAACAACTACAACAGTGATCAGACAATCAGAAGTTCAAAGTACAAACAGCAAGGTTCCATGACTTGAGCTGCACAGAGTTGGTGGCCCCGGATGCACAGCGGCCGGCACAGGCACACCGCCACGGGACGGTGACTTGCGATGCACTGAGGTAGGGCCACGAGAGCTGAGCAGGCCCACGTTGATGTCCAAGGAGAGTGTCGCAGAGTGTGCGGGGGACAGTGGAAGGTGTCCATCCAGGGCATGATACAGAGGGCAGAAGCCAGCAGAAACAGGCAATATGGAGGAGTTGAATGCTACAGTCTCCTATTTCCCACGATGTCAGTATCAGCTACATGATGATGAAGACAACCCCCAGGCCATAGACTCAGACGCCACCAGAGTTCAACCAGAGAGTGTCCATGACTCCCGTGGCACAGAGTCAGTGGCACCAGAGCCGGAAGGGGATGCAGTCTGCGATGAGGCCTGTACAATGATATGAAGTCTGCAATGAACAAATCAAGACTCAGTTCCAATTGTGTGTCCTACTCGACCGCAGTGGGTGCCGGAGGAAGCGATCAGCGCAGGGCAACCGCTGTGCAGCCAGCTCCTCCTGGATCTCTAACACACAGCATTGAAATGGCATGTGGAGAAGATTCCTGGTTGACGGAGGTGGAGGCACCAGAGCTGAGCGGGTGTTTAGCCAGCGACAATGCCGTGTCCTGCCTGTTACGGACTGTATTGGATTGGTGTGAGGCCTGCTGGACCGCAGTGTAGGCCGGAGGCAGCGGTCAGCAAGGGCCCACAGACACGTGTGGTCGGAATGCTATGCACAGAGTTGGTGGCACCACATTGAAGGGAGTATACTGATTTAAACTCTGCATTAACATGTGTACTCTGCCATTGTGTGACCTACTTGTCCACTGTGTATGCCGGTGGAGTACGTCAATGACAAAGGAGTACTGCAAGCCTTGCCCGCGGAGGCTGTGATGGTCTGAGGAGGCTGCCAAGGTTGTGGGCCCCTTTGGAGACACGCCGGTGTCGGCAAGTGAGCAGTGAGGCCTGGATGTGCAGGGGCAGACGGGACTGGTTCGGGGACCAGCGGCCCATGGTACGGCAGGTGCATAGGATCGCGGCCACACCGCTTACGGCGACGGCGTCGGCCTCGTGGCGGGGTGGGAGGTGCCGGCATGGCAGACACGTTGGGCATTCCGGAAGAGAACCACGGCCAGAGCTACGTGCTTTTTATTCACATCCCTACGCTGGCCTGGCGTATGCCGGGCCAGCCCACTCCGCACATGCTTACAGGGGGGACGCCACAAGCTACATTTCCGAGACCTTCCCCACTGGCTGAGGTGACATGGTTGCGTCCACTGTCCACAACACTACCACCACCACCACCAGCAGTATATGTCGACATGAATATGTCTGTGGTCTGCATACTGCAGTCTGTCCAGCACTTCCACGCCACACTTGGCATTGTGTGCATTCTCATTCATGGGTCACTTGACTCCTTCGCACATGCCTGGTTCCTACCTCTCCCCACATACTGCTATTGTGTGGCTGAGGTGCCATGACGTTGATGGCTCATGTACATGGCTAGCCCAGGTTTCCGCAGTACGTTGTGCTGTCGTGTATGGTGGGTGGGCATGTTGTATGTGTGTTTGTAATGTGTGCATTCCCAGGGTTGTGAGTTGAATGATTGTGGAGTGTTGAGGTGTGTGGTGTGTTCATTTGGTACTTACCAACGAGCACTGCATTTCCGTAGGTGCCATCCTGGAAGCGCCGGTTGATGATGGACTGTCGGAAGATGTATGAATCATGCACACTGCCTGGGTAGTTGGCGACGACATTGGTGAAGAGTCCCCGGTGGTCCACTATTGTCTGCACATTGATGGAATGCGTGTGCTTTCTATTGCGGTAATTGTGTGCAGTGTCGGCAGGGGGCACAAGTAGGACATGTGTACAGTCAATTGCCCCCAACACGTGCGGGAAGCCTGCTATGGCGTAGAAGCCTTGCTTGGTGTCCAGCTGTTCCTGTGCAGTGTGGGGGAAGTATAGGTACTGGGGTACCAAGCTGATGATGGCATCCAGGACAGGTTTGAGGAACTTGGATAGGGCTGGCTGTGAGACTCCTCCGACTCTGGCAGTTGTTGGTTGGAAAGTCCCAGAGGCCAACAGGTGCAGCACGGCCAGCAGCTTTGTCTGAGGTGGGATGTTGGTTGTCCGCTGTGTTAGTACCGTCGATACAAAAGGGGATGATGGACGGAACGCTTGAGCCAATCAAACACTCACCCCCAGTCAACTGATCTGGGTTTAATCCATCATCATTCTTTAGCTCACTCCACCACCCCAGTTCAGACATGGCCATATGCAAATCAGTCTGACCCTGTGCCTCATGGGAACAGTCCAGCCCGAACTGCCAAGCCATGTCTTCCCTGGACCGGAAACAAGCATCCTAGGACCGGTTTCTGGCATTCCAGCCGTCATCAGCCAGGCTTGCTTGAATCCAGTGGCAAAGTGAGCAAGGGACCCACGTCTGGGCATACCCCGCCAACTTAGGGCGAACAAAGCGATACAAAAGGGGATGATGGACGGAACGCTTGAGCCAATCAAACACTCACCCCCAGTCAACTGATCTGGGTTTAATCCATCATCATTCTTTAGCTCACTCCACCACCCCAGTTCAGACATGGCCATATGCAAATCAGTCTGACCCTGTGCCTCATGGGAACAGTCCAGCCTGAACTGCCAAGCCATGTCTTCCCTGGACCGGAAACAAGCATCCTAGGACCGGTTTCTGGCATTCCAGCCGTCATCAGCCAGGCTTGCTTGAATCCAGTGGCAAAGTGAGCAAGGGACCCACGTCTGGGCATACCCCCGCCAACTTAGGGCGAACAAAGCGATACAAAAGGGGATGATGGACGGAACGCTTGAGCCAATCAAACACTCACCCCCAGTCAACTGATCTGGGTTTAATCCATCATCATTCTTTAGCTCACTCCACCACCCCAGTTCAGACATGGCCATATGCAAATCAGTCTGACCCTGTGCCTCATGGGAACAGTCCAGCCCGAACTGCCAAGCCATGTCTTCCCTGGACCGGAAACAAGCATCCTAGGACCGGTTTCTGGCATTCCAGCCGTCATCAGCCAGGCTTGCTTGAATCCAGTGGCAAAGTGAGCAAGGGACCCACGTCTGGGCATACCCCCGCCAACTTAGGGCGAACAAAGCGATACAAAAGGGGATGATGGACGGAACGCTTGAGCCAATCAAACACTCACCCCCAGTCAACTGATCTGGGTTTAATCCATCATCATTCTTTAGCTCACTCCACCACCCCAGTTCAGACATGGCCATATGCAAATCAGTCTGACCCTGTGCCTCATGGGAACAGTCCAGCCCGAACTGCCAAACCATGTCTTCCCTGGAGCGGAAACAAGCATCCTAGGACCGGTTTCTGGCATTCCAGCCGTCATCAGCCAGGCTTGCTTGAATCCAGTGGCAAAGTGAGCAAGGGACCCACGTCTGGGCATACCCCCGCCAACTTAGGGCGAACAAAGCGATACAAAAGGGGATGATGGACGGAACGCTTGAGCCAATCAAGCACTCACCCCCAGTCAACTGATCTGGGTTTAATCCATCATCATTCTTTAGCTCACTCCACCACCCCAGTTCAGACATGGCCATATGCAAATCAGTCTGACCCTGTGCCTCATGGGAACAGTCCAGCCCGAACTGCCAAGCCATGTCTTCCCTGGAACGGAAACAAGCATCCTAGGACCGGTTTCTGGCATTCCAGCCGTCATCAGCCAGGCTTGCTTGAATCCAGTGGCAAAGTGAGCAAGGGACCCACGTCTGGGCATACCCCCGCCAACTTAGGGCGAACAAAGCGATACAAAAGGGGATGATGGACGGAACGCTTGAGCCAATCAAACACTCACCCCCAGTCAACTGATCTGGGTTTAATCCATCATCATTCTTTAGCTCACTCCACCACCCCAGTTCAGACATGGCCATATGCAAATCAGTCTGACCCTGTGCCTCATGGGAACAGTCCAGCCCGAACTGCCAAGCCATGTCTTCCCTGGACCGGAAACAAGCATCCTAGGACCGGTTTCTGGCATTCCAGCCGTCATCAGCCAGTCTTGCTTGAATCCAGTGGCAAAGTGAGCAAGGGACCCACGTCTGGGCATACCCCCGCCAACTTAGGGCGAACAAAGCGATACAAAAGGGGATGATGGACGGAACGCTTGAGCCAATCAAACACTCACCCCCAGTCAACTGATCTGGGTTTAATCCATCATCATTCTTTAGCTCACTCCACCACCCCAGTTCAGACATGGCCATATGCAAATCAGTCTGACCCTGTGCCTCATGGGAACAGTCCAGCCCGAACTGCCAAGCCATGTCTTCCCTGGACCGGAAACAAGCATCCTAGGACCGGTTTCTGGCATTCCAGCCGTCATCAGCCAGGCTTGCTTGAATCCAGTGGCAAAGTGAGCAAGGGACCCACGTCTGGGCATACCCCTGCCAACTTAGGGCGAACAAAGCGATACAAAGGGGATGATGGACGGAGCAGCTTGAGCCAATCAAACACTCACCCCCAGTCAACTGATCTGGGTTTAATCCATCATCATTCTTTAGCTCACTCCACCACCCCAGTTCAGACATGGCCATATGCAAATCAGTCTGACCCTGTGCCTCATGGGAACAGTCCAGCCCGAACTGCCAAGCCATGTCTTCCCTGGACGGGAAACAAGCATCCTAGGACCGGTTTCTGGCATTCCAGCCGTCATCAGCAAGGCTTGCTTGAATCCAGTGGCAAAGTGAGCAAGGGACCCACGTCTGGGCATACCCCCGCCAACTTAGGGCGAACAATGCGATACAAAAGGGGATGATGGACGAGGCAGCTGAGCCAATCAAACACTCACCCCCAGTCAACTGATCTGGGTTTAGTCCATCATCATTCTTTAGCTCACTCCACCACCCCAGTTCAGACATGCCCATATGCAAATCAGTCTGACCCTGTGCCTCATGGGGTCTGGGTCCCTTGCTCACTTTGCCACTGGATTCAAGCAAGCCTGGCTGATGACGGCTGGAATGCCAGAAACCGGTCCTAGGATGCTTGTTTCCGGTCCAGGGAAGACATGGCTTGGCAGTTCGGGCTGGACTGTTCCCATGAGGCACAGGGTCAGACTGATTTGCATATGGCCATGTCTGAACTGGGGTGGTGGAGTGAGCTAAAGAATGATGATGGATTAAACCCAGATCAGTTGACTGGGGGTGAGTGTTTGATTGGCTCAAACGTTCCGTCCATCATCCCCTTTTGTATCGCTTTGTTCAGCCCTAAGTTGGCGGTATGCCCAGACGTGGGTCCCTTGCTCACTTTGCCACTGGATTCAAGCAAGCCTGGCTGATGACGGCTGGAATGCCAGAAACCGGTCCTAGGATGCTTGTTTCCGGTCCAGGGAAGACATGGCTTGGCAGTTTGGGCTGGACTGTTCCCATGAGGCACAGAGTCAGACTGATTTGCATATGGCCATGTCTGAACTGGGGTGGTGGAGTGAGCTAAAGAATGATGATGGATTAAACCCAGATCAGTTGACTGGGGTGAGTGTTTGATTGGCTCAAACGTTCCGTCCATCATCCCCTTTGTATCAGCTTGTTCGCCCTAAGTTGGCGGGTATGCCCAGACGTGGGTCCCTGCTCACTTTGCCACTGGATTCAAGCAAGCCTGGCTGATGACGGCTAGAATGCCAGAAACCGGTCCGAGGATGCTTGTTTCCGGTCCAGGAAGACATGGCTTGGCAGTTCGGGCTGGACTGTTCCCATGAGGCACAGGGTCAGACTGATTTGCATATGGCCATGTCTGAACTGGGGTGGTGGAGTGAGCTAAAGAATGATGATGGATTAAACCCAGATCAGTTGACTGGGGGTGAGTGTTTGATTGGCTCAAACGTTCCGTCCATCATCCCCTTTTGTATCGCTGTGTTAGTACCATCAGCCTGTGGGCAATGATGGTCAGGAGGCGGAGGATGGTTGACCTTTTGAGTCTGTGGTGGGCAATGACATTCTCTGGTGTCAAGTCTGTGCGGCTGGTGCATTTCCTGAAGGTCTGCTGTCTTTGTCTGCGCTGCCTCTGTGGTGGTCTGGGGGGGGGCAGAGGGTCCGGGGGTGTGGCGGACCTGGGTGTGGTGGCGGTGGGTGTTGTGGCCCTGTTGGGGCTCCAGGTTGCATGATGAGTAGCTCCATGGCATCTGTTGCTCTTCAGGTGTGGCTGCGGGCTGGGCTCCCTTTTCTGGTGCAGGTTGTCGTCCAACTTTGCACCAGGTCAGAGCAGGTGTTAATTTCCTGCTGCTAAAGCGCCGTATTGCCTGCTTTGTGTTCTCATCGCCGATCTGGCTGGTCATTGGGAATGTTGCGTTGTGGTGTTGTCGCAGATTTTTGCTAGGGAACGCCTACTCTGCATCTCATTAGCGATAGTTGCCGGGCTCATCTGTGGCGATGTTTTTTGCGGCTGCTATCGCAGGTAAACTGGTGATATCGGCTGTTTGCACCAGCTTGTGAATGGGGCGATAATTTTATCACGACTTTGGCTGCGATAATGTGCCATTAACTCGGCAATAGATCCTTGAGAATATGCCCCATATAATTTAGTAATTACGTATAAACTTAAAACAATATCAACATTAGGGTTCCCAGTCTTGACTTATTTCTTTTTTACAATTCCATCTATAGTTATCAATTTTATTATTAGTTTGATTATATTTATGCATGTTTTGGGGTTTTGTTAAAAAAGAAACTGCATCTAATACAGTTCCACATTGAGTTAAGTTAAAAAATATTATGCACTTGGCTGATTTTAGCACTATATGTAGCAATGTATGATCAAGACACACATATACAACATTACCATTGTAGTACAAACATATGGACATCTTCAAGCGTCCTAAGATCCATCAGGAAACCTCTTTCCTTTAATGACTCCCCTTCTTGTCAATCTGTACCACTACTGGCCTAATAATGTAGGAAGCTTTCTCTGTGTATATTATACCAAAATTACGTATAGTGTGCACAGAGTCCAGTGGAACCCCAAAGGTAGGCAGAGGTAAAGTTAGATAGCACCTCACTCTCTATTTGTGGTAGTGTTGTCGAGCAGTAAGGCAGTATCAGAGGACAGTGTTAAGCATTTGTTGTACACACTCAGTCAGAAAATGTATTCACACACTCAAAGACTGGACTTCAGACCAATTGTTTTTGTATGAAAATATTCTTTTAGCTATTTTATTTTGTAGAACCAAGCAAGCCTGGCACAGGTAAGCAATAACTACTTTACAGTAGTAATGCAGTTTTTTTTTTTAACTGTGTTTATTAGTTTTCAAAGAGAAAATACAGCAATGAAGGAGTTCAGCAACCATACAGACACAGGTGCACATAGCTAGAGATTGACATGGTACAGGCATAGATCTTGAATAGCATAGGGTGGAAACAACAGTTGAAGCAGTCCTGACGCGCTGTATCAATACAGAGGTTCAAGAAGTGCTGGAGGACAAACAATGCAAGACAGTAGCATTAAGTATATGCTTGTGTTTGTGCAATACCGCACAACAGTAAATATCCACAAGAAATCAGCAAAACATAAGCAGTGCACAGTGAAATGGATACAGTGACATAGAAAAGCCTTAGTCAAAAAAATATAATGTACCTAACGTGAGCCTTATGGGGCAGTCTGAGGAGAAGATCCTGTAGCGGCTATATCTCCGGAGGAGTCTAGGGGAGATGTCAACAGATAATTTTTTAAGGGGTCCCAAATGTCTCTGGGTCATGACTTCAGAGGAAGTTGTTCACCATAATTATGTAGCTGTTCTTGGCAGTATATTAAATCAGTGAGCAAATCTTTGAATTTGGGTGCCCTCCCCCTGCCCCATCTACAGGCCACACGCCTCTTAGCCATTAGTAAAGCTGTTGTGAGATAGCGACGGTGTGGTTTATCCAGTAATTCAGTGTAGCTCAGTAGGGCTAATAGGGGAGTGGGGACTAAAGTAGTTGCTGTCATTGCGGCCAGAGCTTCGAAGACCTGCCTCCAGAATTCGTGTACCCCTGGACAGTCCCATGCTAAGTGGAGAAAGTCAGCCCCAGTCATGCCGCATCTATCACATCTGTCTGAATCCTTCAATTTGTATTTGTGCAATTTAACTGGCGTGTAATACAAGCGATGTAGAAATTCAAAATGCGAGATGCGGAGCCTACTGCTTGCTGAAATTTGTTCCATTTGCTGGCAACAATACGCCCACTGTTTATCCGTGAGTTCGTAACCTAACTCTGCTTCCCAATGTGCATGTGCGGCGCACGCGGTAACTTCCTGCTGAGTATGTATGGTGCGATAGAGTAGGGAACCCATGTGTCCTGGCGAAGTAGCGTGAAGCAGGAGGTGTAGAGGGGTCAGTGTCGGGGGCTCTAACGGGAAAGCCGGAGTGGTATGTCATATACCCTGGCGGAGTCGAACATATAGAAATACGTCCAGTGAAGATGGGGGAGCTTCATGGAACATCTGTCCCTGTGAGAGAAAATTCCCGTCGCGATATAGATCGCCCCAAGTTGAGATAGTAGTCCGTTCTGCTACCCTACGAAATACTGCTTCTTGAAGTAGCTGCATGTGGGGATGATAGAGTAACGGAAGTAGAGGGGAATAAAGCATTGGGGCTTTTAACAGGGACATAATGCATCTCCATGCCGCAACTGTGCATGCGGTGGATGTGGAATCTTTGTCTCTGGGTTGGGGAATGTAAGGAAAAAAAAGAATCCAATAGCCACTGTGAAGAATCCCTAAAGACTCTGGATAAACCCACAAAGTCATTAAGCTATCGACCCTCCCTTCAGCATGGTGTAAAAGAGCTTATGGGCTTAGATTTCCTTCACGAATCCACAAGCCGCTGCGACTCAACACAGCTATGTGAAATCAAGAAAGAGGGCTATAACATAAGAAAACCCACGGAGGAGATAGCCATAAAAGTTAATCTTATAGACGGGCCCGGAAAGAAACGAAACGAGAAGGCACTGAACTCCCTCGAAACAGTGGACCAGAGGCGGGAGCCCCCCCAAGGGAGTATAAAAGAGGAAGTAGTACCCCATGAGGTCAGTCCGCACTGTTCTAACGTGAACAAACCAGAATGTTTAAATCAACGCCTTAAAATTGAGATGCCCAAAGTTGACTTAGTAATAAGACTCTCACCTCAGAAGAATAAAGCTGCATTGAACAATGTTGAAAAAATTAACGCTGTATCCAGAGTATGTATCCCAAGGGAAATGGGACATCCTCAATAGAGGAAATCTCCTAAACCTGTGGTCGCACCTTCCAGGACTAGAAAACATAAAAACAACAGATATTGAAAGTGTGGCTTTTATCGCCCCAGAACAGGGCCAAATAAATGAGACCACAGTAGTAACCCTCTACAGCAAAGATATGGCCTCTGCCCTACTGAAGAATAAAGATCGTTTGGGCGATTGGGGCATTCAGATTAGTCTTGTGACCAAAGTTAAGTACCCGGCTTTTTTAAAGGACAGAGCTCCTAATGCCTCAAAGGATCCCAACATTCCAACTTTGTTTAACAGTGATATAACCAGGCAGTTGCCCACTTCAATTCTGTGTGGTTCCCTGGCGGGTACCCAAACAATGCCCTGTAAAAAGAACCCGCTACAAATAACAACATCCAGAGCAGGAGGTTCCCGCCAGTGTGCTCTTAAACGACAGAACTCTCAAGATTGGTCTTGGCTCTCTCAGGCCTTAGGGTGAAGCACATAACATCTCGACTGGATATAAAACCAGTAAAGATGCTGCTTACCACCTTAGAATCTGCTCCTGGAACATCCGAGGACTAACCAAGGAAAAAGCTGAAAGATTAACGATTTCTTCTGTGAAAAACTATGACATTATTGCTTTGCAAGAAACTTGGTCCTTGCAAACTATCGCCTGGGAGGACTATACTGTCTATGAATCTTGTGCAATAGCATCTCAAGTAGGCGGCCATGCGTCAGGAGGAGTATTAATCGCTCTGAAGAACAACCTGGCCCTAAAGGTCACCCCACTCTGTAAAGGGCAAGGCGATTATATTTTTATCAACATCCAGTCACAACCTCTGGGAAAAAATAATTTGAAACAACAAACTATTATCCTTGGCTGTATCTATCTACATCCCACTAAAACCAAGCGAGAGTCAACCTTGAATAAAATTCTCCCTATCATGAGAGATCTTCTCGTACACTTTCCAAACGATACGTGGCTAGTAATGGGAGACTTTAATGCTAACCTAATGGAGACAGGTCTGGATTCTTCTCTCCTATCCTCATTGGACAACCAAATGTGGGCCATCCCGGATATAAGGTACCAGTACCAACGGAAGGATAATCAAGGGACAAAGGTGGCAGTGTGCTTAAACCAACTAGGGCTCCGCATTTTAAACGGAAGACTTGATTCAGACTCGCCCGCTGCTTATACCCATGTATCCCCCTTCAGAAATTAATGGCTACCTTGGACTACATATGGATCTCGGTCGCCCACTTTCATCTTGCTCAGAATTTTGTGGTAACCCCCTCATTGGAAAGTGATCATGCCGTTCTAACGTGCAAAGTTCTGTCCTGGCAGAGCTCCCGCCCAAAAAATTACTTGATTGGGAAAGAATCTATATTGGAGCCTATTAGAAAACTACGGTGGACCCTGGACCAACAAGAAACAATTGAAGAGAAGGTGGATGACTTTTAGAAAACCTGAACCATGAGTTTGGCGACCAGCTGACGGCACTATCGTGGGAACAGGTAGTGGAGGATCTAAAAAAAATCTATCTATAAAGATACTTAAAAGTTCAAATAATTCCTCCTCAACTATACCCCACTTTAGTGAACACAAGCAAACTATGTTGAGCATTAAACACAAATTAAATAACTTATTGCGCAAATGCACATACACCAACACAGACTACAAATCCTTACGAGAGAAGTTATCAATTACTCGCAAAGAGTATAGGAAGGCAAGGTTCACCTACCAGAGGACAAAAGAAGAACAGCACTGTACAATTGCCCATGAAATCATAAAATCAAAGGATCAAAAGAGATTTTGGAGCTGGGTAAATAAAGCTGTTAGACCGGATCAACCATCTACCGTAACAAATATCTCTTCCACTGATTGGGAGGCTCATATTGAAGCACTTTACGTTGAGCCTGCTAGAAACAACTTGCCTAGTTATCACAGCTCTACTCTCCTCAATCCCCATACTGGAACGCTACCCACTATTAAGATCGCCCGTAAACAAGTTGCACTTATTATAAAGCAAATGCGCCCAGGAGTGGCCCCGGGCCCAAATGGTTTACCAACAAAGATATATAAAGCTTCTACTCATAAGTGGGCAGCACTCTTGGCCCCCCTATTTGAGGCATGCAGTATGGACGGGCCTATTCCTGATTCTTGGCGAGGTTCTCTCCTCGTCCCAATCCACAAATAAGGTCAGCGATCTAATCCCGATAACTATCGGATGATTGCCCTCCTTGACGTCAATGGGAAGGCCTATGCAAGCGTCCTATTACAAGAATTGACCAGCTGGGCAGAAGACCGTAAATTAATACCTTTTACGCAAACCGGTTTCCTTGCAGGCATAATTTGTACAATCCCAACCCAGAGATATATTTATTTGCGCAATTAATTAAAATCATTGCAATTCATACAAAGAGAACATAAAAAGCACTTTCCACTCTCAATTAAAAAGTTGATGTAAGCGCAAAAAGAACATAAAAAACACTTTCCACTCTCAATTAAAAAGTTCATGTTTTTTTTTTTTTTTAAAAGAAAGAAAAAAGAAGAAGTTCGTAGCTAACACAGCGGAAGTTCATGGGGGACATCTACTGGTAAAATTGAGTTTATCTTGATCATGAATTTTACAAAACAGGCGGCCATCTGAGCTGAGTCCCCCTTCATACACTCCTCTAGGGCTTCTTGGCATGTCTGCACATTGAGAGTTCTCCAGATAGGGCGCAACCAAAAAATTCGAAAGGGGAGTAAGATTCTACAGATGCACAAAACATGTAATACATTTTCTTCCCCATTGCTGCAAAATCGACACTGAGAGGGCGTATCTGCCTTAAACTTCCGTCCATACTTATACGCCATCAGGGGGATTAGGCCAAAACGTAGTCTCATTAGCTGGTGTTTCACCGATGGCTTCATAGAGGATGACAGATAATGCGGTAAGGTATTAAGATCATAAAGTTTTGACGCCCAACTGCCATGGGATAAGTTTTTCACGGCTGATGCATCGTGTTCCACTGAGAGGATCTTTGCTTGTTTAGTCAAAACTTTAGCAACCACCCCTATGGGCAGCGAGCTTGCCCATAATTCATGAGCTTCTAGAGCGTCCAAGCAGAATATTAAAAATGTATTCCAGGAAGTGCTGGGGTTGTTTAACAGTGACCATATGCAGCTCTTTAATGTGGAATCATGAGCCATTTTAGTTTTTGCACAATAGGCAATGAATCTTGCTTTCATGATCCAATGCTGGGAAGACAGGCAGAACTCCATACGGATTTGGGCATGAGAGGTCGAGTTGGGTAGGTGAAACACTCTGCGAAAACAAGCTGATTGCACTCTATCCAACCAGGTGAACATTTTGGGGCATATTAGCAAGAACCTGCGAAAATTATCGCAAAGCTTGCTTAGCGCGCGTTTTTCTATCGCCGGCTATCGCTGGATATTACCGCGGAGATAACATGCTATTAGCAAGGTTTATCTCCAATGCGATAAAATATCCAGCGATAGCGGCGAAACCCAGCAATAACGCGAGAAATCCAGCGATAGAATCCCCGCGCTAATGCTGGGGACTTAACCTTACAATCCACCTCCCATTGACTAATATTGTTAAGTCATGTTTTTACCAGTACTAAAAAACCAGCGCTAATCGCGGTTAGCGTGCGTTTTTTTATCGCTTTGCGGTTATTGCTAATAGGCGATAGCGATGTTAGCAACTGCTTTCAGTCACTGTTAGGTTGGGAACGCCTCCTTTGCATGTCATTAGCGATAAATATCGCTGACATGCAAAGCGGCACCCAAACCAGTCGCTATCGCCTAAAAGCTGTCGCTAACACCTGTTAGCGACAGCTTGCTGATAGGGCGATAGAAATATCGCCGCTTTAGCGGCAAAAAGTGCAGCTAAAGCGGCGATAGAGCCCTTGATAATATGCCCCTTTATCTTTAAAAGTAATGGCGCCAAAAGCTATAATGGGTAGTAATTTGGCACCTATCACTCTGATTAATGGGGTGAAGTCTGGAGAGTGGAGAGCTTTCTTAGTTCTTAGGAAGGCCCCCTCCAGGCTGCGAGCCACACCTTGCATTGCCGCGATTTGCGGACCTGGGCTCGCTCTGTGGACTATCCAGACTCCAAGATATTTATATATGGCAACTACTTCTATGGGTTTTCCAGCGATGTACCAGGGACGCTGTCTTGCTCGACGCCTCGAGACTATCATCACCTTAGTTTTAGAAATATTAATCTCCAAAGCATTTGTTTCAAAATACGATGCAAGGGAATCAAAAAGTCGTTGAAGGCCCACCTGAGTTTGATCAAGGAGAATCGTGTCATCTGCGTATTGCATTGACTGGATTTTAACAGATGCGATTCTTGGTGGAAAAGCTCGAGAACGGGCCAGCCACTCAGGCAAGTCTGCAAGGTACAAGTTGAAGAGTAAAGGAGCCAAGATGCATCTCTGCTTTAGGCCTCTGTTGGTCATGATTTTATTAGTTGTAGACCAACCAGAGGAAACTTTTATTTTTACCCAGGTATTGGAATAGAGAGCGATAAGGGCATTCAATAGAGACTGCGGGATGCCCAATTTGGACAGTTTTTCCCAAAGCCTGGGATGAACTTCCGCTGTGTTAGCTATGAACTTTTTCTTTTTTCTTTCTTTAAAAAAAAAAAAACATGAACTTTTTAATTGAGTGGAAAGTGGTTTTTATGTTCTTTTTGCGCTTACATCAACTTTTTAATTGAGAGTGGAAAGTGCTTTTTATGTTCTCTTTGTATGAATTGCAATGATTTTAATTAATTGTGCAAATAAATATATCTCTGGGTTGGGAATTGTACAAATTACGCCTGCAAGGGGGACAGGGTCAGCCAGCCACTGCTCCACTGCGATTTGCGGCATATATGCGGGTGGGTGGAACCAATAATAGGCATAATGTGCTTGGGCACACGTATAGTATAATTCAAAGTTAGGTACGTCAAACCCTCCTAGCGAATACGGTCTGGTGAGTATATTCCATTGTAGACGCGCTTGCTTTCCCCCCCAGATTAAACGGATCAACTCTGAACGCAACGCTTTGAAGAAGTGTCCCCCCGGGTGGTATGGGATATTTAGGAATAAGTACAGAAGTTGTGGAAGAATCACCATTTTGATGAGTGAGGCACGCCCTGCAATGGAAAGAGGTAGTGCGATCCAGCGGGTGACGCAACCCGAGATATGATCTAGGGCCCTGCCGTAATTAAGGCGCAGCAGCTCCTCCCAGTCTCTGGAAATGCAGATACCCAGATACTTCATATCAGATTGGCACCAGTCTAGGGGGTAGTCCAGTGGGAATTGCGTGGCTGCAGGCGTGAGGGGGAATATTTGCGATTCCCCCCAATTTATCTGGATTCCGGAAAGTTTTCCAAAAACAATAAATTCTCACAGCAAGGAGTTTAGGTTGTGTTGTGGGTCCCTAATATACAGAGTAATGTCATCCGCGTAAAGGGAAATAAGTATCTGACGCATTTTGCAGTGCAGCGATTTATCCTGGTGGTGTTGTCTCAGTCGAGCTGCCAAGTGCTCGACTGCAAGGGGAAAAAGCAAGGGGGAAAGAGGGCATCCCTGCCGAGTGCCTCTGGTGATAGGGAAGGCCGGAGACATTTGCCCATTAATCAGGACTCGGGCTGTGGGGAGCCGATATAAGAGACTTATCCAGGAAAGGAACAGCGGGGGGAAGCCCATACGTTGTAGAACCCCTAGGAGATAGTCCCATTCAAGGGAATCGAACGCATTGGTGGAGTCTAAAAAACTGCCGCCAATGCTAGGTCGGGATCCACATTATGCAAAATGGAAAAAAAGGTACGTAAGTTATGCGTGGTTGCGCGGCCCGGGATAAAACCAGCTTGATCTGGGAGGACAAGTTTTTCCATTGGTAAATTTAATCTATTGGCTAGGATCTTGGCAAGTACTTTAGCATCAGCGTTGATGAGAGATAATGGCCTATAAGAATCACATTGATTCGCTGGTTTTGCGAACTTCAGGAGGGAGGTAATAACTGCTTCTCTCATGGAGGAGGGGAGCACTCCAGTCTCTAGGGAATCTTCAAACACTTCTTTAAGGATGGGGGCCAGCTGGCTAATGTACGCTTTGTAGAAGTCGATGGGGAGGCCATCTAGGCCTGGGGCCTTACCGGACTTCATATGCATGATTGCTTCTCGTATCTCATCCAGCTCGAAGGGAGCACACAGGAACTCTCTTTGTGAGTCTCCTAGCCATCCCAACACCACATCCTCCATATAGGCAGCGAGATCAAGAGAATCTCGCCTGCCGGAAGAATATAATGCGGAGTAATGAGTGGCAAAGGCGTCTAATATGTCAGTAGTATCTCTGTGTACCTCGCCGTCAGGACCTTTGATCTCAAGGACATAGTTAGCAAAGCGGGGCTTTTGAATGGTCTCCGCCAGCGCTCTGCCAGGGCGTTCACCCTCCCCATATCTGCAGGCTACCCAGTATTTCCCTCTAAATTTGATCTCATGATCTGCAGTTGCTGTGTAGTCTGAGAGCTTTTCGCGGAATTCACATTGTATCTTCCCATCTGCGCCTGCAGAAAGCAAAACCTCAAGACTCTTAAGTTCCTTTTCCAATTTAGTTAACATTCCCTGGATGTCGCGCAAGACTCTGGAACCTTTCGAGATACAAAACCCCCGGATCGTAACTTTAAAAGCTTCCCACACTGTTTCAACATGTTCTACGGAGCCCTTGTTCCGATGAAAGAAGTCTGTGATTTCCTGTCCTAATTCAGTGTGGAACACATCATCAAGTAACGTAAGGGGCGATAATCTCCAAGCGGCACAAGGGGCCCCATACCCCGGAGGAGTGAGCGTCAGCTTGACCGGTGAATGATCTGAGTATGTCCGCGCTAAGTGTGTGACTGCTAGGATGGATGGTCCGAGGCCACACGACACTAAGCAATAATCCAATCGGGCCCAAGATGCATGTAAGGCTGTGTAGTGTGTACCTTCCGTGTGCTGAGGGTGCACATGGCGCCATGTATCTAGAAAATCATTAGTGGACACTATATCGCGAAGCAATCTGTGTGATCTAGTGTAGTAGTGCGGTGCGGGGTGAGATCTGTCCATGGCAGGGTTGAGAGTGGTGTTGAAATCTCCGCCCCATATAATGTGAGTAGAGCCTATCTCCACAATTTTCCCCCAAAGCGTGGAAAATAATTCTGGGGTATCTGTGTTAGGGCCATAATTACATACCAAGGTGACCGAATCTGTGCCAAGCCTGCCCCATGCCAGGCAATAACGCCCGTATTGATCCTGTATTGAACCAGAGAGAACGAAAGGAGTGCGGTTTTTAATAAGTATGGCCGTACCTCTGGAATAGGAGGAGTCGGATGAGAATATCCTATGGCTCGCCCATTTATGTGCAAAGGTGCCCTCATGTTTGGGGGTTAAGTGTGTCTCCTGGAGCATTGCAATGTGGACTTGGTGTCTGTCAAGATACGCCAGAATTTGCCGTCGTTTCCGAGGATCATTTAACCCCCTGACATTCCATGTGAGGATATGTAAGCTATGCCGAGATGTGGAACCTGCCATGTAGTAAAGTAGACAGCAAGATATAGAGCAGTATGTGCACTGTGTATGTGAAATAGGCAATAGAGTTGCGTCGTTGTTGCCTCTTGAGCTTACCTGTACATGCCGTGAAACATTCTAAGAACAATCCCTGTCCCACCCCCACCCACTGTAGCACCCCCAACATGCCAGAATGAACATTCCCTCCCTCCACCCAAGGCCTCAACAGAACGAAAACAATTTGCATTCCAGTCAATAATAAAGAAGTAGGGGGAGCACCCTCAGGGGGAACTCCTAGGTGCAGGCACGCTTAAACCCCTCTCACAGAGCTGCCAGTTGTTAAAATGGCCAAACTTTGCGAGGGTGGGGGTGCTCGATACCAGATATTGCACAGCACTAGGAAGTCACTTAACTGATGTGCAGTGGTAGATCTCTCTCTCTGTCAGTTCTGCGTCATATTGTGCATGTATCGAGGCAGGATCAGTGGTGCCCAACAGTTCAGCAGTAAGTCGTTGTTGCTCGTGAAGTTTCAGTTATGTACCATCCGGGGAAGGCGGTCGTGAGGATGATTCACGTGATGAACGAGAGCTGGTGTGGCGCTTAACGCGCTTCAGAAAGTCCTCAACCTGTTGTGGGTTCATGAAGAAGTGTTGTTTGCCTTGATGGGTCACTCGGAGACGGGCTGGATACATGAGAGCGTAATCAGTTTGTGCCTGACGTAGTTTTTGTTTCACTGGTAGAAACTTGCGCCGTTCCTCTTGGACAGTGGCAGTGAAATCGGGAAAAAGGGTGAACGCGTTCCCTTCAAATGTGAGGCGCCGCTTCTCTCGTGCTGCTTTGAGGGCCACATCCCGGTCGCGGTAATTGAGCAGCCTCGCAATGATGGGTCATGGCGTACTGCCCGGCGGAGACCGAGGACCAAGAGAACGGTGGGCTCGCTCAACGATGAATTGAGAGGAGAAGGATTCCACGCTGATTGTGTCACGTGATAGTCGCTCAACAAACTCTTCCATCCGACCTGTGTTGGTGCTTTCTGGAATTCCTATGACGCGGATATTGTTCCTCCTACTGCGCGCCTCGAGGTCTTCGTTTTTGTCAGCAATCAATTTGAGGAGTTTATCCATATGTGACACTTGTGTCTGAATATGAGACGTGATATCTTCCGCGTCCGAGATGGGACGCTCTGTTTCCTTGATGTGCTCATCGTGGCCATCCAGCTTATGTACAATAGCGTCCATCCGCGTGTTCATGGCATCCATTTTCTCTGCGATTGATGTAAGACTCTGACGCATTTCAAGGAGGAGGGTTTTCATGTCATCGTCATGTGTCGGTTCTGTTCCTTGTTCCTGCTGTTCAGGCGGTGGCCAGGGTCTTCACGCTGCGCGCGATCTACCTTTCTAGCTTTAAATGTTAACCGAGTTTGCTTGGCGTCTGCCTTCCCCATTTTGTGGTTATGCGACTGAGGGGGTTACAAGGGATGTGTTCCCGGGGACCTGGCGCATAGACCCCCATGGAGGAAGAGGCTAGGGAGGTCAAGCTGAGCGTGTAGATTCTGTTTCCAACAGTCTATGTGGCGCTGATGTCTCAACTACTAGGGCAGGGATGAGCAGATAGCGCTGTTGTAGTGCCTCTGTTAAGGGATGCTCTGCGACTGGTGAATACAAACGAACTACCAGGGCGTGGTAGTAGCAGCAGAGCGTCCAAGGAGAGGATGGTTAGTGCAGCACAGTCAACTATTCCCCAAGCAGGCGTTATTATACATATGCCTCAGAGCCAGACTGTCACGCAGCGCTAGTGAGCATGAGCACAGCGAGCCCAGCCAGGGCCCAGCGGCGTCTTCAAATCCCAGGGATGGGGAAGGAGGGCAGGACAGTGGGCATGGGTCAACGCAGGATTTCCTCTGCGATGTGCGCCCTGATGCCTCAAAAGCAGCTGCAGGGGTTAACAGCCCGGGTCCTATATGCACTGCCGTAACGCCCTCACAATGCTCCGCGGCTCGAGCAGCAAGGAAGGCCACGATGAGTAGCTCCTGAGGTGGGCGTGGGTGCAAGCCACTGCCTCTTATCATCTTGTAGATGAGCCGACCGGGTGCAGCATGGCGGGGAGGCTACACACCCATCGCGCTCTGCGTGTGGTTCCCAAAAAAAGTGCGCATCGGTCTCCAGCCCTCATGCAAGGACAAGTCGCGGGTGGCCCTTCCTCAGACGGATGTGCACCCACTCAGGGCAGGATAATGAGGCCCGTTTTGCAGCTGATTCCACAAGCACACGAGTCAGGTAGGGGCCGAGCAGCAGCACAGGGAACGAAGGGGCCAGCCACCCGTAGTATCACGGGAACCTGTGTGGTAATGCAGATTCTGTGGCGGAGGGTGGGCACGGCGCGACCAGGTCCGTTGAAGTGGCAAGGTCATGCTGCCATATCGACCGTGTCAGTCACAGGAAGCAGCAGCAGTAGAATAAGGCTTCCAGAGGTGATCGTCGCAGCAGGGAGCAGTGTTATTTAAGGAGCGGTGACGCTGGGGGCGACTCGCGTGGGTAGTGTTAGCGAGGCTGGGCACTCATCCTACAGCGGCAACACAGGGCTCCGGCAGGTAGAAGCATGGCCCGTACACCACGTGGCCGCCGCGGTGCTCGCGTACCAGGCGCACCAGGGAGGGCTCCAGGGATAGCAGGCCAGCACGCCGCCCAAGTCAGCAGGAGCGCAAATATCTCAGAAGGAGCGTTCGGAGCAGCTTCTTACTGTCACCGCTCAGGCTCTGTAGGGTCTGGAACTGCTGGGCATATCAGGATGGATCCTAGGACCTCCTAGGCAGGATCTTTGGGTGGATGAGTGGATCGAGCTGCAGGAGCCTCACGCTTGTGCGGCCATTTTGCTTGTGCGCCACCTAGCGCCCCCAGTAATGCAGTTTGTAAACAGTTTGAATTGAAATTGTCTATGCACTTTGTTTTGACTTACAGTATGGTTGCAGAGAAATGCAATACTTTGTAAATACAGTACATACACTTGAATGGGCTTTCCAGTAAAATTACAGGTAAGTTACTTTTGAGATTACTTTTCTTACTCAGAGTAGTATACTTGGATACTACTCTGGGACATTTCCTGTAAATAGGTGAGTAAAAATCGTTTTTGTTAGTTAGTGCAATTTTAAAGAATTTCTTTAGGTTTTCAAACTCCACACTTCAAAACTTTTCCAAGAAAATAGTGTTATCGGTTTTGAGGTAAGTATTTGGTAGTGGGAGTTGAGGTTCTGGGGGTAGACTCAGGGGTTCCCCAGGGTCAAGGAGGCACTCTAGTTGCACCCTCAGCGGCACTAGGGCGGCTGGGTGCAGAGTGCTGAGGCCCAATGTTATCCTATTGGGGTTAGGGGGCCTCCGGTTGGTGGCTGCTGACGAGCAGGCCACTTGGTTGTGGGAGCAAAGGTCCTGGACTTTAGCTCAGGGCAATTAGGGAAACAAAGTAGCACCAAATGTGCACCCTCAGTGGCACTAGGGCGGCCGGGTGCAGGGTGCTGTTTCGACGTCGGGCGCGCTGTTGTTTGCAAACGGGAACCTCCGGTTTGCAAAGGCACTGCAGGCTTGGGGACGAATGTCTTCTGGGTGCAACCACCACTTCGAGAGGTAAGTTGGGATGTTAGGGGTTGGTTAGGCACCATCGGTTTGGCCACCCAATGCCATGGGGCGTCGGGTGCAGGGGTGCCTTTTGGGGTTGAATCTTCTTACCAGCTCCGGGCCGCGGTGGGGGGGACGTTCTGGATTTAGGCTGCAGGCATCGGCTGGAGGCTTGAGGCAGGTCAGGGGTCACTGGATCTTGGGTCAGGATTGCCGGGGTGACCTCCTCGTGGTGTGGGCCCACTTGAGCTCGGGCCGTGGACGGCAGGTGCAGAGTGGGGCAGACCCGCGGTGTCCGGCCGGAACCAGAGGTTGCAGATGAACAAATCTGGTGTTCACGGGAGACACAGTCTTTGGGGGTGAAGGCAGGCAGATCCTACGGGGTTTTCGAGGTTGCTGGCTGCAGGACACACCAGGATCTCACAGGAGCAGGTTCGAGGTGGAGACAGGCCGGTAGGGCTGGGGCCAAGTCAGTGGACATCTTCCCCTTGTTAGGTGCTGCACAGCTGTTCGGTCCTTCTTCTTCTGCTCCTTGTAGTTTCTTCTTGTCTGAGGAAGCAAGGTTCAGGGGGTGCCCCTAAATACTAGATTTAGGGGTGTTACAGGTAGGTAAAAGGCAGGGACCAATGGGTCCCTTCCCTGGGGTGGGTACAGCCCCTATTATGCCACCCTCCAGTGGGAGGGGGGCTTGAGCCTGTCCCTGGTTGGCTAAGTCCCCCCATCTGCAAGATGGTGGGGACTGAGAGTTGTGCTTCACCTCGCCTCCCCCACTGAGGGGTGGAGTTGGCAGAGGTGGGCACACCTCTCTTCCTCACTTGTTTTTCCCGCTGGTTCTCCCGCCCAAAGTGGGGGTCAGAACCAGTGGGGACCAGTTGCTGAAAGCAGCAAGTGGCGTGGGGAAGCTCACAAAGGCGGCAAGCCTTTGAAGCTTTCCCTTCGTGAACCCTGCCCATCGTGGGGGAGGAGGCTTGGCACCTCGTCCCAGGATGTGCATTGTTTCAGGCCCCAGAGAGCAGCAGGCTCTTGACCCAGGGGTCCAGAAACATGTCTTGTGGTGGCAGTTGAAAGCAGGCTCTCAGCCTGGACACTAGTGGTAGGTTAGTTTTCAGGGGGAATCTCTAAGATGCCCTCTGTGTGCATTTTTCATTAAATCCCACACTGGCATCAGTGTGGGTTTAATGTGCTGAGAAGTTTGATACCAAACTTCTCAGATTTCAGTGTAGCCATTATGGTGCTGTGGAGTTCGTAATGACAAACTCCCAGCCCCATATACTCTTAATGGCAGCACTGCACTTACAACGTCTAAGAATGGCCTTAGACACTGTAGAGGTACAGGACTCATGCACCTGTACCCTCACCACTGGTATAGTGCACCCAGCTAGATGGGTGACTGATCTATGCCAGGGCAGTGGGTTGTAGGCATGGCACACAGAGATGTGTGCCATGTTGACTCTTCACTTTGTTCTGCACCAAAACACGCAGCCTGCAAAGGCAGTGTGTGAGTATAATGGTTCTGGACCTCTAAGGGTGTCACAATAAGTGCTGCAGCCCTTAGAGGCCTTCTCTGGTCACAGTGCCCTGGGTACCTGTGGTACCATTTACCAGGGGCTGACCTGTGGCCAGAGATGCCAATTGGGTTTGGGATTCAATGCAGTTTTAGGGAAAGAACATAGGCCCTGGGTACCTGATTAGCAGGAGCCCAGGGCACACTCAGTCAAAGCACATCAGCAATTCAGCAAAAAGTGGGGGCAACCATGCAGTAAGAGGGCACTTTCTCACAAATAACAATGGTGGTTAGCATGGCAAGCCCCTCAAAAGAAGGCCGAATATGCACTTTTCTCTGTGATTATAAATAAAGACATGAAAATAGACGGTTTTCACTCTGTATTTATCTGTAAAAACCAGTACTCATAATCTGTGGATGGTGTCACATTAAACGCATCTTTGTCAGACTGACCCATAAATCCTGCAGTGCAACACTCCCCACCCTTATTTAGCATTGTCTTAATTGAAGAAATGTGCACTGACCTGATAGCCACACATTTCTGCCACTAATTTGAATTTTGAGCGATGAGGCACAATGCATCCCTTTATTTCACAGACATTCTGTGACAGGTTTCAGTAATTATGGGCTTTAGTAGAACATGTGGAAATGCGAAATAATGTTGTTTATAACTTAAAGTTACTTGTTTACTTTCACATGAATGCAAAGACTGAGTGGTAATGCTATGGTGTAATGATTTTATCACATCTTCAATGTACCCCTAAATCTAGTGAATGAATTCAGTGCGGACCCAACATACATTCTACTCTGCATGGAGCTTTCTGTGTCTCTTATAAAATATCCCCCTTTTATCAGTTGTGAATCAATGCAAAGAATTCTTATCTAAAATACCAACAAGGCAGACCAGTACTTCAGAAAAGTATTAATTTGATTCCTTCTCCTGACACCTCCATGTCATCTATGTAGTGTCACACTTAAAAAAGAAAGAAGGTATTCAAAGAATATAGGCTTGCCTAGACAGGTAATGAGACATGCTTATTTCATTGTTTTCTTCTGTTACAGAAAGGGAAGACACAGGTGTTGAAGCCTTCAGATAGAGGCAGCCAAGTCTGCAATTGTGTGTTTTCTCTAGTGCCTCTATCTTTCCTCCCAACATAGTTTGGCAGTTCAAACCAGAAGTGTTCTATGTAAAGTTTAGATTTTGAATCTATCTAGGATCTGTAGCAAGTTGTTAATGCTGTAAAAAGCAAGAATGCAATTTAAATCAACAAGGTCAAGGGCAAAGGATTCTTCATCACAGAGGTGAGTTGTTTGAACAAGAGGTTTTTTTTTACCAAACATTCACTATTTGGAAGAATGGATTATCCAATACAGAACTTTGTAGTAGTCTCACATTATCAGAAAAAGAATTGTTTTTGGATTGCTAAAATAGGCTAGGATCTTCAAGGCGCGACATTTTTATCAAAAGAGATCAGGAAATAGTTCAAATAGAAGAATGTTGGGAGAAATAGTAAATGAGTAATGTAAGTAAGTGGATTAATATATGGGGTGGGTGGCCACCCACCTCAAGGAATAATAAAACAAACTTGTCAGAGTGAACCCTAAAGTCACTAAATTAACCTGCGCTCAACCCCCTAGCAGCAACGGCACAGAGCAGACTGGCTCAATTTAGGGCAAGAAGAATTTAATCAGTACCAAAACAGTAATAAGTCAAAACATCAAACCATATCAGTAAAATAGAGTACATTTTAGTAAAAGAAATGGCTCCAAAATGACAGAAATCCAATAACACGAATCAGCCATATGATTTAAGCAAAAATAGTGACAAAAAGAACTAAGCAGCAATGGTAGTCTATGAAAGAGGTATTTAAATGCTTTTTCAGGCCATTTTAGCTTATGAATTAGATTTTTTTTATGAAGCTCAACCTCCTTCAGAGGGGCACCCTGAGGCAGTATGCAAGGAAGATGCATCAAAATCGGACACCTTTGCTGCAAGCACCCCCTGAGGTTTCGGAGATCTTCAAAGTCCCCACTTTTAAGTGTATCTGTATCAGCTTATCTGGGTCACTTCTAAGGCTTCCAGGGCCTATGGAAGAGCATTTATGGGCCATGACTCATTCCAGCTATGATCACCAAAAAGGTCCAGTCCAGGTCCAGCTTTTTCTAGACAACTTGTCACTTCAGGAAAAAGGACTGTTGCAGCTTGTTGGGTCCCCACAGTCACAAAGGAAGTCAGCCAACTGACCTTTGGAATCCAGTCTTTCTCCTGTGTACAAAAAGGAGCGGTTCCTGTTTTTCAGGGTCCTCTCAAGTCACAGAGAGCTGGCCCAGTCCTCTTCTGATCTTCCGCAGGTCCAGAGGAGGGTGCTTTGGGGTGCCATATATATGATTGACACTAGCTAGTGGGTCAGGATTACTCCAGGGCATACCCTAACAAATGGAGTAAAAGTAGCCTACTTACTTTTTCATTAGTTTTTGTTTGCCTTTCTGCAAACAGGCCCAAATTGCAATGTGTTAGGGCACTTCTAAGATGGCCAAAGTGTTCAGCGACACTAAACTTGGGCTCTAAGAGCTGGGGGTGTGTGGAAGAGTGTGCCATAGAAATTACTAGTGTCATCCCAAATCTAACACTAAAGTCTAGTTTGAAGCAGACCTTGGACCCACAACAAAATATCAGACAGGAGTCTGCTGAGACAAAACAGGGTCCTTCAGTAACCAGACAGGAGATACAAAAGAACTGTGATCTGGTCCTTTTTAATCATTTTCAATGGCAGAAACATTTTACATGTGCCACTGATAGGCCTTTCAGGCACAATTTGCCACTATTTTGCCAACAGAAGGGGGGTACCAGCCCCCACCATGAATGTCTAGCTGAGCTCAGAAGCGTCATTCCATTCATATTCTGGCCAATCTGTGAAACATAGTGGTCTACTATGTGGCTCATGGAAGGAATTTCACACCTCATTAGAGGCTCAGTACAGGGTGGTCATCAGCTGGAGAGCTAATGCAAATGAGCCCTCAGGAGCTTCAGGCATGGCAATGGTAACCTTCTAAAACCTATTTTTCTTTAATACTTATTAAAAAATAGACTTCCCTATTGAATTGGATTTTTATAACTATTAAAAATAGTGCTTTCATTGTTTTTCTAGCTGGTCCCAAACCTGAGGTAGCAATAATAATATTTGAATCTGCACTCTGTTTTTCTGTATAGAATAGCTAAGCCTGCACGGTCAAAATAGCTTTTTAGGGCCTTATCAGTGTAGCAGAATTGTGACATTGATTTTCTACTTGTCCCACTCTTTAATACCATGCTCCCTACCTTGCGGGCTACACGTCCTACATAGGGGAGACCTATTAATATTTACAAAGGAGATCTTTGCCTGTCAAGTGTTGTTTCAACAGGGCGCATTGCAGGTTTTACACTGCAGGCTACTATGGTAGGCCTAAAGTCATGTTTGTTTTTTAGTCCTACTCTATGGATGGGAGTCCACAAGTGCCACTTAACTTCCAGACCTTGTGTACATTTCCTAAACTGTCTACTAGGGACCTATAGGCAAGATACATGTGGCAATTAGGAATAAGCACATTTAACCATGTTCAAATGAGGAATACAGGCACTTTACTCATGGTCAGCAGGAGTAAGGTGCACAGAGTTCTAAAGACAGCAAAAATATGGTTTAAATGAAGGCAAAAAATCTGTGATGACCAAGCAGAAAAGGCAGATTGCCTATCAGAATAAATCTACTAAAAAAACACGGTAATTGGGAAGACTAACCTGTAGTCCAAGGGGATCAAGACTCGCAAGGGTAACATTACTGATCTTGAATATGAAGCTGTGGTGCTAAAAATGACATTTCTTTGGGAGCACTGAAAATGATAATTATGTGGTTAAAATCCTAGACAGGGCTCATGAGGTTTCAATGTTTTAGACTCTCTGCCTATAAGAATCTTACACTGTTAATTACTTAAATACATTTTGTTGGATCAAATGATCCAAGGATGAGGGCTAATATGTAGTGGCATGCCTGTTTCTGTATAACCAGGACCTTTTCCCCAGTCTGCTTTGTGTATAATACACACTGTTGTGAATTTAAATCAGGAGCGAATAAGGGGGTTTCAGGACTGAGGCTTAATGATATCCCGTTTTGATAAGTTTAGTTAAAATCTTCTTACCTATTTTGTGAATTCTTTTTGGTGGCTGTTGGTTACTACATTTCAGTAGTCTGGATGGACCATGACCAGAGAATTTGTACATTTTAGCTGGTGATATGTATGAAGGATTGGGATGAATTTTCAGAGGCGGGAGAGGTAGAAATTAGTATTGTAGAACACTGCACTGAGGAATTAGGTTTATGTTCAAGTCGAAAATGATGCTCAGGTATCTGACCTGTGCAGAAGAGGTGAGTGGGCCTAAATTGAAGGGCAAGTTGAAATGGGGTGAGCAGCATCTATCCTCCTAAGATAAAGATTTCCAACGTTGACCTAATCAAACAGAGATAATGCTCTTTCATCCAAAGACAGAAATAGCGTTTCTGCACTACTCACATTATTCTCCATTTCCTCTTTAATTGAATGTGCATTGGTGATTCTTGAATGACATCTAACGGTTGCTTAGTACTAGAATGAAGGAAAGCATATTGCTATCAAAGTGAAGTGGAAACTATGAATTTGTAGCAGACTATCTTGCACACTGTCAGAAAGGATACATGCAGTAGAAGTGATGGGTCTGATGGAGCAGGGTTTTCACGAAATAAAACCTGCTCGGATTGAACCCTTCTGTGTGTTTAAAATACTAATCAAGAAAAGTGTGACGTGCAAAACTAATAAATAAGACTAAAAGGGGAAAGAATGAAAAATGCACAAGCGTGTGCTGGGATATTAGAGTAGGCCGCAAAGCAGATGCACACAACTAATGTAGAAAATAAGACAAAAGTCGAGAGTTTATTTTTTCACTAATAAATAGAAAATAAATGTGCAGCGCGTAGAGAGAGAGAGAAAATA
The DNA here is from genome assembly GCA_963921515.1 of Calotriton arnoldi. NCBI lineage: Eukaryota > Metazoa > Chordata > Amphibia > Caudata > Salamandridae > Calotriton > Calotriton arnoldi. The sequence goes on from CAWUFW010003117.1 coordinate 1,866,514, forward strand.
AATGAGAATGCCTAAAGTGCGCTTGGAGATAGAGATTTATAAAGTGAAAATTAATGCATGTGTTTGTCTTTCCTAAAAGCATAGTCAGCAGTTTTGCGGAGAAGGCCCGAGAGACATTTTAGAGTTAACATGGGATGTTTAAAAATATATAGAAAGGGAAATTAAACGCTGCAAGCTGATCCTCGCGTGCCACCGGTGATGGTCAAGGTTGTGTGGAGGAAACAATGAATACAGTAAAAGCAGAACTTCCTCCAAGAGCAGGCATGAGGACATTTTCTTCCGCATTTCGATACATTTGCCTGAATGATGATCATGTGCTAGTCACAGACGATAGATATGGAAGTTCTACTACTGAAGGCTGAATGACGTGTATAATTCATAACAAAGAACTGATGAAGTTGAAGTCATGTCAAGAGTGGTGTGATTCTGTCACCCCTTGTTTTAGCCAATAAAATGTTTTTCTCTATGTGGGGTGGATAGAATAGGGGATGGACTTCCGTGAGTTTAGGGTATAATTACTTGAAGAAAGGGGGTGGGTTTGTAGGCGCATTTTCCTTACTTTGCGAGAGGAGAGAGCTGTGACTCTGTTTTCCTATATTCTATGGGCTGGCTACTGTTCTGCTGATCCTGACTCTTTACCTTTGCTCCTTAACTCTACTTAAGGGGCCGTGTTTACTCTCATGGCCAGAGGGTAGCTTTCAGATTTCTTGAAATTTGTCTAGTATGATATTCTGAATTTGCATAACTGATTTGCAAATGACTTATTTCTTCGTCCTTTTGTCTCTACGCCTATCCACTCACTCATAGCGCTGTTATATGAGATGTGTAACTACTAATAATATTTTATTTTGATGATTTGTTCTTGGTGTGGTGACTTATGATTCGAGCTGTATTGTTCTTGATGAGCAATCACATTATGTAGATAAAGCATTATAACTTACAAATGAGTTTGTCTTTATTAGAGTCATTTATTATATACATGAGATGATTATTCTAAGTGATATTTTTGAGATTTCAATATTATTTTGCCAAACCCTGATTGACTTATAAAGATTTCATCACCAAAGAAAGGTATAAACAGTAATGAACCAATTTTTAAGTTCGGTTTAAACTCACCCAGCGTGACACGGACTGTACGGTATTGATTTTGGGTCCAGATGTTTAATTAGTTAATTTCCTGATCAGGTCTCTCAAAGATACATTTTATAATGGGAAATATTCTGTTATATTGGAATAAGAAGCTTATGGAGGGTACATAGCTGAGCAATGTAGATGGTAGATATCTCTCTCTACCACTTCTGTTGAAGAGAATAAAAATGGAGCTGCTCCTCCTAAAGAATTGGCATACACTCTTTGATGTGACCTAAGGGAGGTGAGGAGGTTTGGAGAGGCTTATGATGGTAGTCTGTCTCCCTGATAGAAGGTGAGCCTCTTTTAGCTAGGAGATGTGCATTGAAAGCTACCACCCGTGCACCATAGACAGTCCATAATTTGCGAAAGAATGAGTATCAGTGCTCAAAGATCTGCTCAGAATCCCACGGTTGACGCTATTAAATGTCAGCGCACAGAATACCAAGCTCTGTTGTAATAAATCCATCTCTTGCCTCTTTAACCCACTACCAGACACTCCCTGCCCCTTTATCTCACTCTTGCTGGTTCCTTCTTTCTCCCTTTGTGAAGTTTTTTCCATCTTTAACTTCCAGCCTCGTAGAAGTGACTCTGTGAAATCTACAGATTTCACTGCGCCACTTATAGGATGCCACTGCGTGAAAACCTTACGCCTGCTTGGAGCAGGCATAAGGAGTGACGCAGTGTATTAAGTATAGGCTTCCCCAAGCATTGCTGGAGTTGCGTCGTGCTTGCGACATGACTCCAGCATTGGCTGACTTTTGCGCCGACAGATGCGTTAGAATTTCTGATGCATCTGTCAATCCTTGCGCCATGGTGCGCCGTATTGTATATACGACGCATCCATGGTGGCGCAATGGTTTCGCAGGCTGGTGCAGGGAAACTGATGCATCTATGCCAATGTGTCAGTTTCTTGTAAATAAGCCCCACAGTGCGTCTGGTATTTCTACCTATTTTTTGCAATACATTGGCGCACCTGTGGTACAATGGGGACCACAGACGATTGCGTTACTGCCTCTGTAATATGATCGACAGGTGAACTTTTTGTCTCTATGGACAAGAAGGGGCAATTCAATCATTTGCATCTTGAAATGGCATGAGGTAAATGTAGAAATACCTTTCTGTGTGTCTGCACAATATTACTATTGACAGTTCTGTGTTATACCTAGAATGTGGCAAATAATTAGTGCAGACCCTTCTTCAGCCTTTTGAAGGTGACACCGAGGGTCACAAGGTCCTTGTAGTGTTGCAGAGTCATAGGCCACACCATAGTGTGATCCACGCACAGGGGGATGTTAGTGAAACCCCTGTGCACGTAACATTATTGGTAATGGCTGGTGTATTCCAGCTTGAAGGAATGAATAGCCCAGTGTGTCCGGCGTGGCTCCAGTTTGGGGACCACCACAGTACAAAGGTGTAGGTGCTGTCTTTTGGGAGTTTATGGTGGGCCTGCCTGCAACACCACAGACCTCCTCAGAGACTTTTCCTAGGAAAGCTATACTGTCTGGGCCTGCACCCGTCACCGGGGTGGATTGTCACACCTCCTGTTCCCGCTAGGGTTGAGGTTCTCTTGAAGAGAAACACAGGGAGGTGGTTGAATCCCTGATTCGTGTTTCATTGATGTGCGCCCTCCGGTTCATGCACTAACACGGAAAGATGACTTGTTTTTGCTAATTCTGTGCAGCCCTGATTTGGACATGGTTGAAATTCTTGGAGATGGGCTTCATAATCAGGAGGAAACAACTAGACTATTTTAATATTTTGCTCTGGGACACAGGGCTTTTTGCATAGCTGGGTCCTTTTTAGAAGAGTAACTGTCAGGGGCATATGTACAAGGGAAATGGCGGAGTGAGGCGTTAGCCCTCCTGGCTTAATGCCTCACTCCGCCACTTCAGAAACGCCACTTCAGCAGCCCTGCGTTTTCCCCTGTGCTGGCGCTACACTTAGCAGCCTAGCGCCAGCTTAATGCAGCACACATAGAACTTGCAAAACGGCATTTTAAAAAACGCAGCACACATGAAAACAGCAGAAATGAGGAGAAATGAAACATTTCTCCTTGTTGCGCCAGGGTAAGACCAGGTTTTCCCTGGTCTTAATTCTGGCACTGCCTCCTATTTACGCCTTGTAAATAAGGCGATACAAAAGGGGATGATGGACGGAACGTTTGAGCCAATCAAACACTCACCCCCAGTCAACTGATCTGGGTTTAATCCATCATCATTCTTTAGCTCACTCCACCACCCCAGTTCAGACATGGCCATATGCAAATCAGTCTGACCCTGTGCCTCATGGGAACAGTCCAGCCCGACCTGCCAAGCCATGTCTTCCCTGGACCGGAAACAAGCATCCTAGGACCGGTTTCTGGCATTCCAGCCATCATCAGCCAGGCTTGCTTGAATCCAGTGGCAAAGTGAGCAAGGGACCCACGTCTGGGCATACCCCCGCCAACTTAGGGCGAACAAAGCGATACAAAAGGGGATGATGGACGGAGCGTTTGAGCCAATCAAACACTCACCCCCAGTCAACTGATCTGGGTTTAATCCATCATCATTCTTTAGCTCATTCCACCACCCCAGTTCAGACATGGCCATATGCAAATCAGTCTGACCCTGTGCCTCATGGGAACAGTCCAGCCCGAACTGCCAAGCCATGTCTTCCCTGGACCGGAAACAAGCATCCTAGGACCGGTTTCTGGCATTCCAGCCGTCATCAGCCAGGCTTGCTTGAATCCAGTGGCAAAGTGAGCAAGGGACCCACGTCTGGGAATACCCCCGCCAACTTAGGGCGAACAAAGCGATACAAAGGGGATGATGGATGGAACGTTTGAGCCAATCAAACACTCACCCCCAGTCAACTGATCTGGGTTTAATCCATCATCATTCTTTAGCTCACTCCACCACCCCAGTTCAGACATGGCCATATGCAAATCAGTCTGACCCTGTGCCTCATGGGAACAGTCCAGCCCGAACTGCCAAGCCATGTCTTCCCTGGACCGGAAACAAGTATCCTAGGACCGGTTTCTGGCATTCCAGCCGTCATCAGCCAGGCTTGCTTGAATCCAGTGGCAAAGTGAGCAAGGGACCCACGTCTGGGCATACCCCCGCCAACTTAGGGCGAACAAAGCGATACAAAAGGGGATGATGGACGGAACGTTTGAGCCAATCAAACACTCACCCCCAGTCAACTGATCTGGGTTTAATCCATCATCATTCTTTAGCTCACTCCACCACCCCAGTTCAGACATGGCCATATGCAAATCAGTCTGACCCTGTGCCTCATGGGAACAGTCCAGCCCGAACTGCCAAGCCATGTCTTCCCTGGACCGGAAACAAGCATCCTAGGACCGGTTTCTGGCATTCCAGCCGTCATCAGCCAGGCTTGCTTGAATCCAGTGGCAAAGTGAGCAAGGGACCCACGTCTGGGCATACCCCCGCCAACTTAGGGCGAACAAAGCGATACAAAAGGGGATGATGGACGGAACGTTTGAGCCAATCAAACACTCACCCCCAGTCAACTGATCTGGGTTTAATCCATCATCATTCTTTAGCTCACTCCACCACTCCAGTTCAGACATGGCCATATGCAAATCAGTCTGACCCTGTGCCTCATGGGAACAGTCCAGCCCGAACTGCCAAGCCATGTCTTCCCTGGACCGGAAACAAGCATCCTAGGACCGGTTTCTGGCATTCCAGCCGTCATCAGCCAGGCTTGCTTGAATCCAGTGGCAAAGTGAGCAAGGGACCCACGTCTGGGCATACCCCCGCCAACTTAGGGCGAACAAAGCGATACAAAAGGGGATGATGGACGGAACGTTTGAGCCAATCAAACACTCACCCCCAGTCAACTGATCTGGGTTTAATCCATCATCATTCTTTAGCTCACTCCACCACCCCAGTTCAGACATGGCCATATGCAAATCAGTCTGACCCTGTGCCTCATGGGAACAGTCCAGCCCGAACTGCCAAGCCATGTCTTCCCTGGACCGGAAACAAGCATCCTAGGACCGGTTTCTGGCATTCCAGCCGTCATCAGCCAGGCTTGCTTGAATCCAGTGGCAAAGTGAGCAAGGGACCCACATCTGGGCATACCCCGCCAACTTAGGGCGAACAAAGCGATACAAAAGGGGATGATGGACGGAACGTTTGAGCCAATCAAACACTCACCCCCAGTCAACTGATCTGGGTTTAATCCATCATCATTCTTTAGCTCACTCCACCACCCCAGTTCAGACATGGCCATATGCAAATCAGTCTGACCCTGTGCCTCATGGGAACAGTCCAGCCCGAACTGCCAAGCCATGTCTTCTCTGGACCGGAAACAAGCATCCTAGGACCGGTTTCTGGCATTCCAGCCGTCATCAGCCAGGCTTGCTTGAATCCAGTGGCAAAGTGAGCAAGGGACCCACGTCTGGGCATACCCCCGCCAACTTAGGGCGAACAAAGCGATACAAAAGGGGATGATGGACGGAACGTTTGAGCCAATCAAACACTCACCCCCAGTCAACTGATCTGGGTTTAATCCATCATCATTCTTTAGCTCACTCCACCACCCCAGTTCAGACATGGCCATATGCAAATCAGTCTGACCCTGTGCCTCATGGGAACAGTCCAGCCCGAACTGCCAAGCCATGTCTTCCCTGGACCGGAAACAAGCATCCTAGGACCGGTTTCTGGCATTCCAGCCGTCATCAGCCAGGCTTGCTTGAATCCAGTGGCAAAGTGAGCAAGGGACCCACGTCTGGGCATACCCCCGCCAACTTAGGGCGAACAAAGCGATACAAAAGGGGCAGCATCAGAATCAATGGCTGTTGCAGTGGAACGCCCACAGCAACACCCATTGCCCTCCCCTTTCACGCTACGTGGTGATAGGGGCTTGTAAATATGCCCCTCAGTGTCTTAATAGCTACAGTACCAGTACATCATTAATAGTTAACCAACATGTACTTGTCCTCCAATTATATGCTGAATGTCATCATCATAAAAAAAATCAATTAATGAATAAATGTGTCCGTAGCACGTAAGATATGAACAAGTGCAGTCTCACCACATCTGCACACTCATACCTGCCAGTCAATGCATTGCAGAAAGTGCATGGTCAGGCAGAACAAATTTAAATAAAAGATCAATACGTGGGTCAGGCAATCTTCAACGCTATAACATGCGAATTTTAAAAGAAAAAGAAACACAACACATGCAATCGCGTTTGATTGTGTTTCATTACTCTCCAGTCACTTTTGATGTACGATTTTACAAATAAAGTGACAAACCACTTATACAAATTGTAAATTAGAAAAAGCTGTTTGACGAGCTATTGTTGGTTAACCAGGGTTGGACAGATCATCTCCAGGTAAAGGATCTAGTTAGCAAACACTGTGAGACTACAGGAATGTATTAAGTTAAAAACATGGAAGAAACCCCTTCTTTGTCTGACTAGTCCGATGCCATGGTCACACTGATCCTGTTCGAAAAGACGATTTACAAACTCAATGATCCTTTAACAGAATGCGATCTTATGTGGGATCCCTTCCTGTCAGATCTATCATGTACCCCTCCCGCGGAGGATCTGTACGACTTGACTTGAACCAGGGTTTAGATCAATATGGAGTATAGGCTGTAGCCACAGCGGGTATACTTGAAGGCCTTATAACACTCTTGCATTCGTAATTCTGTTTTATTCGCATCATATAATCTGGGACAGGACTCTGTAGTCACTTTCCTAGAAGAGAAACACCTAAAGGCTAGGAGGCATATTTACAAAGAATAGGTGAAGGGCAGCACAGTAAGTCACTTTGCTGCTCAGCCCTGCACCAATTTGAAAGGGGAGGAATGTACTGTATTTATAAGATATTGTGCATTCCTGTCCTTTCTGCCTGCGCTGCCAGGCAAATTGCAGCCGAGCGCCAAAGCAGGCACCCTTGCACCAAGCAAGGGTATCTGTGTTGTTGGCTGAATGCAGCACACATAGAAAGAGTTAAAAACAAGGAGAAATAATATTGTTTCTCCTTGTTGCTCTTTCTATGGGTGCTGCAGAATAAGCATAAAGGGGGAGAAATAAAAGTATTTCTCCTTGTTGCAGCAATGTAATGCCTGCTTTGCACATCCTTGTAAATCTGGGGCTGCGAAAAAAAGTAATTAGTGTTGCGGTAGAATGGCCAAAACAACACCCATTGCATGACCCTTTCATGGAGAAAACTGCGTGAAAGATTACCATAGTTACAAAGAAGCGTTAAGCCATGCAAAGTGGCTTAACGCCGCTTGGTAAATATGGCGCAGTGTATTGCGCCACCAGAACATTGAAAAAATTGACATTCCTTTTGTGCAATCCCCTTGCAAATATGCCCCTAAGTTTCTTGTTATGCTGACTAAAATCAATGACAATATTGAAACAAAATAATTAATAAAGTCTTCCCCCACAGCAGATGCGCTTGAACAACTATGGAAACTAAGGATGTGCAAACCTCTCAACGTTTGCATTTACTGTCTGTTTCTTGACTTTAATTACCACTCTTTGCTATCACCAAAGCCATCTTGTTTCTACTATAATCTCTTTAGCATAAATGCCTTGTGTGTGCTTTCCTTGTGACAACAATGCACATGTGCATTAGTGTTTATTGCAGGGAAAAACAATAAATTGCAATCAGTTTTTCAATAATTTGCAGAAAATTAAGTCACTATCTTTTTTTTCAGTGTAGGAGAGTAGGTTGGTGAGTTGTCTCCTTAGAATGTAGTTATATGCGGATCACTCCAAAGGGTAGGCAGGATTGTGAATGCATGCCTAATCTGGCATACAGCAGAAAGTGTTCTTTGTGTCAGCAGTACAAATTAGTATTCATTTTTCCAGTCTGATTTGACACTGTAAAACAAAAAAAACATATTTAAAGAAAAATCAAATCAAATTCTTTTTATGAAGCACGTTTCTTCACTTTAATTTCCTCCCATTTAAACAAATGGCTGTATTTTTTGTTAGAAAATATGGCACTGTTTCTACAGGCCTCTGGGAGCAAGATGCCTGGTCTTTGTAAATGTGACACCTGGAAATGGGATTACATTTAAATGATGAGTTTTATGGAATCAATATAAACATAAAGTTAGCTCTTCCGTTTAATTTTCTCCCATTTTGAAGTGCCGCATTTACACACAGCAGGTATCTTGCGCCCATTGGCTGGTAGACACGGTGCCATATTTATAACTGAAAAATACAGCCATTATTTTAAATGGTAGAAATTTAAAGTGTAGAATATCAGAATCAGAATATCAGAATTCCATATCCTGAACATTTTTGCAGAACATTTTCTAGACTTTAATTTTCTCCCATTTAAAAAAATGGTTCTATGTTTGTATTATACATGTAACAGTGCCACATATGATAAAAGATATTCCAGTGCCACAAGTAAACACAGTCACTCACACATTTATTCTATTCATACGCACGCATGTTCATACATACCCAAATAACCACATTCTCACTGTCTCCCATGACAGTCCTGTCACAGTGTCCCTTGTCAAAGTATTTTGTTCCAACCATAGTATCTAGTTCTATGGACATTAGGCTTAAAGTCAATGGATCTGGGTGTGAGGGTGGCTGGTAACAATACACAAGTTGCTTAGCCTTCAGTAGCTCACGATGATTGTCACTGATCAGAGCTAGCTCTCAATACAGAATAGGTTGGAGCCCCCCGGAGGGTATTTTTCAAAATGTCTTCTTTCTTACACTCTGGCTTACATTTGGAAGCACAAATGCAGTGAAATCCAATTGGTAATATCAAATGTTTACTATTCTCTTCTCCCACATGTCTTCCAGTACAAATGCCACCTCGTTTGTGTGGGTAGGCCTAGTGCCTGCGACAGGAAATGGCCCAAAATGCAGCTTGGATATATCACATTTTTTAACTCAAAACTGACCCTTTTTTTGCAAAGTGGGTAGCTGTGGATTTTGGGCCCTGGCTCAGCTGGCACGTAGGCAAACCTGACACATTTTTCAAAACTAGACACCTTGCGGAATCCAAGGTGGGGTGACTTGCATGGCTTTTACCAGTTTTTTCTACCTAGAATTTCTTGCAAACCTCACACCTTCACTAAAAACAAATTTCATTACATTTCTGTGATGGAAAGTTCTAGAATCTGCTGGGAGCTACAAACTTCCTTCCACCCAGCATTCCAATAAGTCTCCGGATAAAACTGGGACCTCACTCATGTGATTAGGCCTAGTTCCCACAACAGGAAACCACATAAAACGCAACATGGATGCTTTTTTATTTACGCATTTTACAGGGGGAGAACATGGCAGCTGCTTGCTGAGCTGCCGCTTGCACCCGGAGCATTCGCGTCCCGTTTTGAGATGTTTTTGAGTCTCTGAGAGAGACTCGCCTTACCGTCTGAACGTTGCTGGATTTCGGCTGCAGGCCTGCTTCTTCCCGCGGGGGCTCGGCTGCTTTGGTTGCTTTGGCTGGGGATGTGCCTGGGGGAGACGGTGGTCCTCAGTTCTCTCCACCTGACTCGCTGGTTGGAGGCCGCCCTGGAGCTCAGGAGGGGTCGCAGAGCAGCAGCTCGTGGGCTCCTCTGGGTCAGAGGTGGTAGTGTCAGCACCTGTCGACACCCCAGCGTCCCAGAGAGGAACACTCTGGACTAGGAGACACAGGAGGAGCCGGCTCTAACTAGCAACGCTACCTTGCAGCCATCGTTGCAGTTGCAACAGGAGAAGCAGGTACAGGGGGTACAGGGGTTCCAAGAGGTGCACGCTAGCCCATTACCCCAGGTGAGACCTACTATTGTTCCTTTTGTTAAGGGGACTAAAAAAGGCAAAAAGCATGGGGGGGTGACCTGGGGCCAGTAAAACTAAAATCGGGTGGCAAAATCAGTAAACAGCCCCCGAGGAGGCTGGTAGGGGTCCCCCCAACGTAGATGCGGTTACCAGCAGCTCTGCCTTTCAGTCGTACGAGGTCAAAGGTAGGAGCATTAAGACAGGAAGGGCCAAAAGTAATCCCCTTGATTCCAAAGTTAGGATCACCCCTTCCTTGAGGTCATACTTTAAAGTACAACCAGCGGTACTGGACATTGTTAAGCAGGGGGAGGCTCTCAGAAGGGCAACTAGCCTCAAAATCAGCTCCCGATAGCATGGAGGCCGCTGTTGGCTCCCTGTCCCCGGACGTAACCCCAACTTTTCTTAGTGAGAGCGGTATAATGGGGGGTCCAGATAAAGCGAAAGAGTCCGCTGGGCAGACGGCCTTGGCACCAGTGGTTGGTCACAACGGAGGGGTAGATAAGGGCTCTAAGGACCATGAAGCAAGGGGACCTTCAGTGGCTTCTTTGGAGGTTCTTTTCTCTACACTATCGGAGGACATTAAGAAGGGGTTCTCGGTTTCCGCTGCTAACCAGGGAGAGATTAGGAACTACTGAGAGTCATTGGAGAGGAAAGTGGATCTCTTAAATACAAGAACTGAAACTTTAGAGAACACTGTCGGAGAGCTAAAAGATCATCTTGCGGCCGCTAAAGCAGATATTCAGTTTCTCAAGAGGGAGGAAGTGGCCCTTCGTGACAGGTTGGAGTTGTTGGAGAACAACTCTCGAAGGAACAATCTGCGTATCCTGAATGTTCCGGAGGAGAGCGAAGGGACTGACCTCAAGTCTTATATGGTCTCATTGCTGAAAGAATCCTTGCAGCTTGAAGAATCAGAGGAGGTTCTGAGTAGCGATATTGAGAGAATCCATAGGGACCCTTTTTGCAGAAATCCGAACAGAACAAAGCCGAGGAAAATTCTTATAAACTTTCATACTTATTCTCTAAAGGAGAAGATTCTTAATATGGCCTTAAAGGTGAAATCGTTGAAGGTCAGGGACATTTCTTTTGAAATCCGTTCAGATCTTGCCAGAGTTACTCTTGATAGGCAATGGGAGTTGGGCAGGAAGCTTGATGACTTTAAAAAACTTGGTGCCGTCGCCCAGCTCAAATTTCCAGCAACCCTGAAAATCATGCACAAGAACAAAATGCATAATATAAGATCAGTTCAGGAGGCGGACGAGTTGCTCGAAACCATGGGGAAAGGGGAGTCTTAATGGGCGAATCTACCCCCGAGGCCTGGCATTGACTCGGTTTATTTGCATATCGGCCGTTCAGGCAGCCCACAGCAGTGGATTCCTAAATTCTTGCCCTCTTTTTTGCTCAGATATGATATGACATGATAGTAATAATCATTTAGTTGTTCATCCCTTTGTTTTTTTTCTCTCAGTCTGGCTCATACTCTTTTTTTTGTCTACACATAAAGGGACAGGGTGGGCTGCTCCGGGAGGCAGCATCTGGCCTACATCTGTCCAGGAAAATGGGGGGGGGGTTCTCCGGGGGGGTGTTTTGGAAGAGGGGGTGGGGAGTGTGTGGGGGGGAGCACAGGGGTATAAAACACAAAAATTCCTCACTCACCTTAGTGTCCATTCAGATAGCTGTGGTTAGGGTGCGATTGGTCTGGTGCTGGTTCCTTCCGTGTCTTGACTGTGTTCGAGATCTCGGGTCTAAACCTCCATGAAAACAATTCAGTTCCTGTCCTGGAATGTTAATGGCTTGCGCGTGAGGTCCAGAAGGGCAAAAATGTTGCAATATTTAAAAGACTCCCCCGCGCAGGTCATTATCCTCCAGGAAACTCATCTCCTCAAGGAAGAGATCACCGAGATATTCAAAAATAAAAAATGGGTGGACTCTCTCATTTGTTCAAATCAGACTGCCAACATCAGGGGCATTGCCATACTTTTTAAAAAACAAGCTAATGCACTTGTCTTACACTTTTTGGCTGACCCAGGTGGCAGGTGGGTAATCCTGAAGGTGACTATCAATGGCTTTCTCCTCACCTTGGTCGGCTATTATGGCCCAAACCAAGATGACCCTTCCTCTCTTAAAACCATTTTCTCGCATATCCTGGATTACCCAGACCCGGTTATTATGGCCGGGGACTTTAATATTGTCCTCAATCCTAAACTAGACAAGTCGGCATGTAGCAGAGCCATGGTTCCTTCTAAGTACCGGATGTACCTGCAGTCTATGATGGCGCAAACCGGCCTCTGCGATATTTGGAGAGTAAGATCGGGCCATCAGCTAGGAGTCTCATACTGCAATAGTAAATATCGACACAAGTCGAGAATCGACTATATTCTGGTCAGCCAATGTTTGAGGGGCAAGGTCAAGGACATCGGATACCTGACTCCGCATCTGTCAGATCATTCAGGGATATCGATGGACCTCGATTTGGTGCAGGCTCAGCATCTCAGAGCCTGGACTTTCGATCGAACTTTGCTTCTCGAGGCAGAAGAGATGTCCTACCTATCTAATGAGACTGAATATTTTCTGAAGGTGAATCTATGCTCTGCTACGACTGCTGTGGTTTGGGACTCCCTGAAGGCTTTTTTTTTAAGGGGCCTAATCACGAGTAGGGTGAGCTTTAGGAATAAAAAATACAGAGGGGAGGTGGCACTTAAGGAGGCGGAAATGAAGGCAGTAGAGTTAGATCTGAATAGAGGGGTCGGTTTGGAGGGACAGCAAGAGGATCTGGCTAAACTCAGCAAGTTAAGGGAGCAGTTGGACACTATTCTCCAAACTAGGGTTATGAGTAGATGGGAGGCAAGCAAGCGTGCCCTTTTCGAGTATGGTGAAGGGGCAGGTAAGCTGTTGGCATGGAACGCCAAGTCCGACAGGCTTCGCAACCAGATTAAACAAATTGATGGTGATGATGGGGTAAGTGCTCTCTCTCCGGATGAAGAGATAGGAGATGCAGTTATTGATTTTTTTCCAGGATTTATATCAAGAAGATCGAGTCGTAGATAAGATGGAGGCTAGGGAGTGGTTGGACAGGACCACCCTCACCCCCCTGAGCTCCATACAGCAGGAAGATATAGAGCAGGATATCACGCAGGAAGAGGTGAAAAAAGCTATTTTTGCCTGTAAGAGAGGGAAAGCTGCAGGGCCCGATGGGCTTCCAATAGAGCTCTAGAGATCTCTGGGCAAGGTGATAGTTCCGGCTTTAACACAACTATTTAATGAGATCTTATCTGATGGTTTTAAGCTTCCAGGTTCTTGGGGTGAAGCCACAATCATTCTGATTTTGAAACCCGGTAAGAATCCAGCGAGTTGTGGGTCCTATAGGCCCATCTCGCTGTTGAACGCAGATTATAAAATCTTTGCCGGGATCCTGGCGGCTAGGTTGGGCCTCGTGGCAGGTGACATCCTTCATTCTGATCAGAAGGGGTTTGTTAAAGGCAGGAACTTATCAGACCTTACCTATGATTTCATGGGTGCAATAGACATCGCCTCTACTCACTCACTTCCTCTCCCAGCTATGACACTAGATGCACTAAGGCTTTCAACAGGGTTAATTGGGTTTACCTGTCAGCAGTCATGGAGAAATTTAATTTGGGCAGGAAGTTTTGTCGAGCTATTCAGTTGATTTATCAAGAGCCGTCAGCTAGACTCTTGGTCAATGGCAACCTGACCAGACCTTTTAATATTACCAGGGGAACTAGGCAGGGCTGCCCTCTTTCTCCTCTCCTCTTTGACCTATACATCGAGCCTTTTGCTCAGCGGCTGAGAGAGGAGTCTAGCATTTTGCCTTTTAAGCACGGTGCTTGGGAGAGGAAGGTGGCCCTGTATGCAGATGACATTTTTATTCTCTCTGCCGACCTTGATACGACCTTCCCTGCTGTAATCAAATTGGCACAGGACTTTGGGCAGGTAGCGGGTTACGAGGTCAACTCCGGGAAAACTGAGGTCATGTCATGGAATCTTGAGGGGCCCCAGCATCAGACCAATATGCGGTATCTGGGAGTCAGAATAGTTCAGGACATTGCCAAGATCACACAGATTAATTTTGAGGCTGTCTAAAGGGAGTGCCAGAAACGGATGAAATCTTGGGACCATCTCCCTTTAACCATTCTTGGGAGGGTCAATTTGGTTAAGATGGTAGTACTCCCCAAGATAACCTTCCTTTTTAATTCTATCCCCCTGAATTTTGACAAACCGGCTATTGACAAGTTCCAGCAGGCTATCAATTCTTTTGTTTGGGCATATAGGTCCACTAGAATTGCTTGGAAGAAGCTGAGGCGTAGGAGGGAGAAGGGTGGACTTGCTTTGCCTGATTTGCAATATTATGCATGGGCTTTACAGCTGTCGCATTCTAGGATGCTCTTAAAAACTCCAGCAAGTACAGGGGTGGGGGTTAGGTTCTCTGCAATGCTAAAGGGTGTTAGCCTATCTGAGGAGGGTTTCCTGTTTAAATTTGGAGAACCAAATTTTTTTAAAAAGGTCAAGCTTAAAGTTCTCCTGGCAATGGCCAGATCGTGGGCCAGCCTCATGCGCCTTGCCAGTCTTAACTACATTTCTAGCTTTGCCCCTCTTTGGGACTCACCAGGTACACCAGAGTGCCTAAAGGATTGGTTGGCATTACCTCTTAGAGCAGCTGGTTTAAAGGTGTGGGGGGACTTGGCCCATGAGGGTACGCTTATTTCATGGGCATCACTCAGTGAAAGGGTTGGAGTGGATCTTTCAAGGTTCAAGTACATTCAGCTGCAGAGCTGGGCCCAAACTCTGAAAACCCTCATAGGTAGCGGTAACATCTTGGAACTTCATTTAGTGATAAGACCAGCTGGGAGGAAGGAGGTTTCTTTCTGGTACTGGACCATCGAGGAGGCTGTAGACGGAGAATTCAAACTGGCCGAAGAATTGTGGGGGGATCCTTTACCAAATGAACAGTGGGAGTATTTTTGGCAAACCTCGTTTAAGATCCTATTCGCCATTGTAAAACCAGCCTGGCTTAAGAGGAGCTACTTGTTCACCGCACACAGGGCCTGCTTATCTCCGCTGAGGTTGACTAAAATGTTGAGGGGGGTTCCAGTCAGCTGTAGAAAATGCGCTCTGGCAGGTGCTTCAGATGTACATATGTTCAAGGACTTCCCGGCGATAGCAAATTTCTGGGAAGGGGTAGGAAATTCTGAGATGGATATTTTAGGCCTCCCAATCCAAATAAATCTTGCTTTGATAATTTTTGGTTTATCTAAGGAAATCACAGGTTATGCTAGATCCTTCCTATTTTACGCTATACTATTAGCTAGAAGACAAATATGTAAAAGATGAATAGATCCCACACCCCCCTTGCACTCTGACTGGTTGGCCTCGCTCTTTGAGACATCCAAGATGGATCTGAGTAGGACTTTGGGCAGGAAAAAGACAGCTTTCTGAGATTTTTTGTTAAAATGGTCTGGGGGTTAGTCGGGTGAGATTGTTAGGGTGTTAAATAGTCATTTAAGTATCTTCAAAATAATTTGTGGGTCCTATGATTATGCCTCTTTGGCACTCTTCTGACTATGTTGGGCATCTCCAGTTCCCCTGACAGGCCAACGATAATAGTCGTCAGGCTCACTTGGGACGAGTGGAAGAGTGACCTCTCCCCCTTTATTCGGGGGTTAGTGACATTCGATCCTGCTACGGTACCTGTAGGCAGAGCATTCCCCTTGGTCCCAAGTCAACAGCCTACGTCTCTTCCATCATTGGGCTTTGGTACGGACGGCTCGTTTGTTCAGTGAGGTCGGAGGTGAATGAGGACAAAAAAAAAAAACGCAACGTGGATACATTGCATTTTTTCACACAAAACTGACCCTTTTTTTCCAAAGTCAGTAGGTGTGGATTTTGGGCCTTAGCTCAACCGGCACCCAGAGAAAACTTGAGTTCTGCATATTTTTGAAAAATAGTGAACTAGGAGAGTCCGAAAATGTGTGACTTGCATGGCTTTCACAAGGTAATTTTACCCAGAAACCCTTAACAGGTTAAAATTGTATTCTGGAGAAGCTTTCCAAAAGGAACATAACATTTAAAAAAAGCATACATTGTATTACAAGGGGGCTGAGCATGGATCACAGAGGCACAAAGCGAAATAAGATCCAGGTTTCAGACATGCTGCCTGTAAATATAAGGTATTTAAAAATCTGTAAGGAAAATTCTGCGCTGGTTATTAGTGACCCAATTGATATATTGTTCTAAGACTTGTGCGGTATTAATCGATAAATAGTCCACACCATAGTTTTTGAGCATTCAGCTCGTTCTCTATGGCCGTGACGCATGAAATTGAAACTGGCCTTAACAGTATCCTTACAAGAAATACACATAGCACCAGGTTTGCTGTATAGTTTGGACAAATCCAGACAAGAAAAAATGTGATTTAAATAGGCTAGCTACGGGATTTTCACTACCATATGTAATTTCAGTCAATCTGACAAACCCAGACGGTTAATGCTGTTTCCTACTTGGTCCAGATTGGGGTGAACAGCATGAGGGGGTGAGGGGACACATTTTAAGAAAGTCACTAATGAAATCAATACCCATTTCAACGCAACACAAATATGTGGAAATACTAGAAGAAGCTACCAACAACCTCTGCAAAAAGGCGTTCTCAATTAACTGAATTTCTGGAAACATCCTGGATGCCCCAAAGCCCACTTTATATGTTGCAATTGAATAAAATTTGGTCTTGTGAATGGAAGCCAGCTCTTTCAAAGCCATTGTGCCTAATTTCTGTGAAAAATTGAACAGTGTCTCAGTACTCTACTCAAACTCAGCTGAACAAATGCAGCCTGAAAGCTTCCAGATACAAGTTTTGTTTTGTCAAACAGGACCTCCAAAAAAGGAAAAGTGGGGACTGTCCTAATCATAACAGTGTTAACCGCATAGCTCTGGGTTTAGCTCACTTCAGGCAGTATACCATAAAATGGGTTTTAACTTGATGGATAGATCAAGGTTGGCCATTAAACTTGAGAACAGATCTATTAGTCTCTGTAAGCCATTTGGAGTTCTGGACATTAGGATCACATCATAGGCATAAAGCAATGTCAGGCCTGGGTAGCAAACCATCTTGTTGCAGGCCTCCACATAAACAGACCAAAAACTTTTCAAGTTCATTAAAATATAGAGAGTGAAAAGTAACAGGACGAGCACGCAACCCTCCCGAATGCCTCTGTCCAGTTTAAAGGAATATAAAATGTCCCCATTAGCACCATATCTCATGCTACCAGTCGCCTCAGAGTACAACTGCCTCAGGATGCAAATAATATGCTTCTCCGCCCCCAGATCAAACATAATGCCCCACAGTTTAGACCAATTAACATGGTCAAAAGCAGAGCATAAGTGCATAAAGGCCACATATGTTAGTTCCCAAAGTGGCGCCCATAAATCCACTTCTCAAGTTTCCAAATCATCAACCTATCGAAGCACATTAATTTCCAATGACTTCCAAAGCACCTGTCGCTTCTGACTCTTTTAAATCCTTCATCAAACCAGATATATTTCTCCAGGTCCTTACTTTCATCTGGGATATGAGTACAGGATTGCTGAACTTTCAACATCCAATAGACTCTGCCCTCTTTTGTGAGCAAACGGTCCAAACAAAGTGGGTTTTGCAAAACAATAGACCTTATCACAATCATCTCTGTATTTTCAGGTTCTAAGGAGTTTGCGATACTGGCAACCAATGTGTCCACTATTGTAGATAGCTTTAGAATTTTCAAATCATACAGAATTATTCCTACAGACGGCATTATAGCACTAAAAATATCTCCTACTACTTCTGTCACACTTACACCTCATTTAGTTCTGGATTTCTCTTCCCATACAGGATCATTAAAATGTTCTACATAATAAAGCTTCAGGAAAACTATGCCAAGAATGGTTCATTGACAGAATATCGAACCAAAAATATTGTGTGGACAGAATATCGTGTCCAAAATATCGAGGACAAGAATATCGAGTAGGTAAGTGCAAATAGATAGGTATAAATTTACTATTCTTAACTCCAGATCTACGTACCTTGAAGATATATATATCGCCAAAGTACATATATGTGGAGTTATATATAGTAAAACTTTACTTACCCATAAGCAATGACCTTCACGATATTCTTGTCCTCGATATTTTTGACACAATATTGTGTCTGACGATATTTGTGCTTTCGATATTTTGTCCACCCACCGCCAAGAATACAGGTACCATGCCACAGATAGGGCATTTTAAAATATGCATTCTGTCCACAAAAAAAATAGACTCCAGGAATCACAGGATCCTGTCTCTCCAGGAAACGAGAATGTTTCCCTCTCATTCAAAACTGTGTTCACATTCACACTCCCCTAGAAACAACGGATCTGTATAACTCTGATCAACATGTATACGTAACTTTACTTTGTGTTTCCAATCTAAATCTAAGGCGGGTAAATTTCCTTTTTCCTGATGTTCAATTTCTTCACTACTCCACTTGTGATTTTTAAGATGCTGATCAGTTTCAGTTTTAGACTTTAGGTCTCTCCCTCTATCCTCCACCAAATTCAAAAATGTATTTTCCTCATCTGGCATCAAACAAGTCAAATTATGTCTATGTGCAGATGCAGTGTCGAGTGACTTAAGGGATACAAAATATTTGCCTGCAACCTCTGCACCTTTAAAATAAGGATTCTTATTTAAATGTTTGATATGGGGAACTTGTGGGAGAACTACATCATAATTCAAAAAATAATTTTGAAAACTGCTTTCTCCATAAAATATACTAATTAGGTGACTACAAGAAACACCATATGTCAGAGGGAAATGGTGGTATGCAATTCTCTCTGAAGCAGATACGGGTAAATGAGTACAAACATAACAAGTTCTAGCATTCACTGTCTCTATGTACTCATAAAGCAATCAGAAATAAACATTCGAGGTATAATCCACTCTCAATACATTTGTGAGTCATTTTTTAGCGCCCCACAACTGCATGTTACTATCAGATATCAGAAGAATTTGGCCTGGTAGGAGCAACAGTAGACTTAAATTCTACTGAGCTATCTGTAGCTGTATATAACCCTGTAAGCACCATAACTAATACTACAACTGAAGCCATTATTGTGCCTACTATGATGTATCTATGACTACTAGTACTAAGATTGGCTTCCATTACTTCGTTGGAATCTTAACCTTGGGTGGAACTTAGCAGCTGCAGAGATTTCTCTGTTGATTTCTACCTGTGCAAACAGCAAAACAAATTTTCAAATGATATGCAACAAAATATATACAGAAATGTTCATGAGTCTTCCTTAGCCCTACTTCCTGTTCATCTAAAAGACAACCTTAGGATCCTTCGATTCCCTTGAGCTTCTGTTCTCTTCTTTTTTCCCTACAAAGTCTATGAAATTTCTTTAATGATAAACGGTTCTAGTTCAGTCACTATTAAACCCAGTATGAAATGCTTCAGTTCATCAAATAACACACAAAACTTGTTTGCATCCAAAAAGGAAAATTCAGTCACATCTAAAATTAATGTCTAAACCACACTCAGTCTTGTCAACAGAGGAAGTTCAAAAGTAAGATCAAACTGGAGATCAAGTTTCTGAAATTTCAATTGAACTTTCACAGTGATCTCAAAATTCATAGAACTCATTCTCCCTGTCATTTTCCCCAAAATATGTTCATTCAGGGGATGAGTATCTCTATCAGGGCACTCTCACTTGCTTTGATATCTTGAGTGTTGTCTCTTCTCCTCATTCACTCAGGTCTGAATCCTCTATATCGTCTGGGATACCTGGGAGATCACTTTCTCCTTGGGGACCAGACTCCCCCTCTCCTGCCTTTTGGCCAACATTCGCCTGCTGCCCCTCATGGTTCTCTAGCACTAGGCCCTTCATCAGGGCCTGAGACTATCTCTGTTATGACTACTGGATTAGCCTCTCCTTCACCAGTTTCGTCATCCACTCTCTCAGTCCCTCCTCAGGCTGATCAAGTGCTATTTCAGTTTCTGGCCGTTCCCCTACAGCTTGACTAACCTGCTCCGGAGATCTCTCCAACACCACTTCTGGAAGAGGTGCTGTTATTTTATCAAGGGTACATGGAACCCTGCGAGTATGGGCAGCATGGATCAAATTGTGGAGACCTCCACACTTCACAGCTGTTGTAGTCATGAGTATGACTTGATATGTCCCTCACCAGCGAGGCTTTATGCACGGCTTCCATACGTGCTTCATCACTACCACCCAGTCTCCAGGACTTAGGTTGTGGCACTGCTCCTGGTGTGGCAGGGCTGTACCAGCTTCATTCTTTGCAAAAACAACAATTGATGGACAGAATGCAGAACAATGTCATACATTCACCCCAGTACAGCGATCTGGGACTAAATCCATCGTTTTTGCTCACCATGCCATTCCAGTTTGAACCCAGCCATATGCAAATCAGTCTTGACCCTGTGCCTCATGGGAACAGTCCAGCCCGAACTGCCAAGCCAGGTCCTCCCTGGACTGGAAACAAGCATCCTAGGACCGGTTTCGGGGTTTCACCCCTCTTCAGCCAGGATAGCTTGATTCCAGTGGCATGGAGAGCACGGGACCCACGTCTGGGCATACCCGTCCCACTCGGGGTGACAAATGCAAAAACAACAATTGATGGACAGAATGCAGAACAATGTCATACATTCACCCCAGTACAGCGATCTGGGACTAAATCCATCGTTTTTTTGCTCACCATGCCATTCCAGTTTGAACCCAGCCATATGCAAATCAGTCTTGACCCTGTGCCTCATGGGAACAGTCCAGCCCGAACTGCCAAGCCAGGTCCTCCCTGGACTGGAAACAAGCATCCTAGGACCGGTTTCGGGGTTTCACCCCTCTTCAGCCAGGATAGCTTGATTCCAGTGGCATGGAGAGCACGGGACCCACGTCTGGGCATACCCGTCCCACTCGGGGTGACAAATGCAAAAACAACAATTGATGGACAGAATGCAGAACAATGTCATACATTCACCCCAGTACAGCGATCTGGGACTAAATCCATCGTTTTTTGCTCACCATGCCATTCCAGTTTGAACCCAGCCATATGCAAATCAGTCTTGACCCTGTGCCTCATGGGAACAGTCCAGCCCGAACTGCCAAGCCAGGTCCTCCCTGGACTGGAAACAAGCATCCTAGGACCGGTTTCGGGGTTTCACCCCTCTTCAGCCAGGATAGCTTGATTCCAGTGGCATGGAGAGCACGGGACCCACGTCTGGGCATACCCGTCCCACTCGGGGTGACAAATGCAAAAACAACAATTGATGGACAGAATGCAGAACAATGTCATACATTCACCCCAGTACAGCGATCTGGGACTAAATCCATCGTTTTTTGCTCACCATGCCATTCCAGTTTGAACCCAGCCATATGCAAATCAGTCTTGACCCTGTGCCTCATGGGAACAGTCCAGCCCGAACTGCCAAGCCAGGTCCTCCCTGGACTGGAAACAAGCATCCTAGGACCGGTTTCGGGGTTTCACCCCTCTTCAGCCAGGATAGCTTGATTCCAGTGGCATGGAGAGCACGGGACCCACGTCTGGGCATACCCGTCCCACTCGGGGTGACAAATGCAAAAACAACAATTGATGGACAGAATGCAGAACAATGTCATACATTCACCCCAGTACAGCGATCTGGGACTAAATCCATCGTTTTTTGCTCACCATGCCATTCCAGTTTGAACCCAGCCATATGCAAATCAGTCTTGACCCTGTGCCTCATGGGAACAGTCCAGCCCGAACTGCCAAGCCAGGTCCTCCCTGGACTGGAAACAAGCATCCTAGGACCGGTTTCGGGTTTCACCCCTCTTCAGCCAGGATAGCTTGATTCCAGTGGCATGGAGAACACGGGACCCACGTCTGGGCATACCCGTCCCACTCGGGGTGACAAATGCAAAAACAACAATTGATGGACAGAATGCAGAACAATGTCATACATTCACCCCAGTACAGCGATCTGGGACTAAATCCATCGTTTTTTTGCTCACCATGCCATTCCAGTTTGGGTCCCGTGCTCACTACGCCACTGGAGTCAAGCTATCCTGGCTGATGAAGGCTGATAGCCTGTTACCGGTCCTAGGATGCTTGATTCCGGTCCAGGGAAGACATGGCTTGGCAGTTCGGTCTGGACTGTTCCCATGAGGCACAGGGTCAAGACTGATTTGCATATGGCTATGTCTGAACTGGGGTGGCGTGGTGAAGCAAAATAACGATGGATACAACCCAGATCTGTGACTGGGGGTGAATGTTTGCCAATGTGCAGCATTCCGTCCATCATCTTGTGTGTTTTGCATTTCGCCCTAAGTGGGAAGGGTATGCCCAGACGTGGGTCCCGTGCTCACTACGCCACTGGAGTCAAGCTATCCTGGCTGATGAAGGCTGATAGCCTGTTACCGGTCCTAGGATGCTTGATTCCGGTCCAGGGAAGACATGGCTTGGCAGTTCGGTCTGGACTGTTCCCATGAGGCACAGGGTCAAGACTGATTTGCATATGGCTATGTCTGAACTGGGGTGGCGTGGTGAAGCAAAATAACGATGGATTCAACCCAGATCTGTGACTGGGGGTGAATGTTTGCCAATGTGCAGCATTCCGTCCATCATCTTGTGTGTTTTGCATTTCGCCCTAAGTGGGAAGGGTATGCCCAGACGGGGGTCCCGTGCTCACTATGCCACTGGAGTCAAGCTATCCTGGCTGATGAAGGCTGATAGCCTGAAACCGGTCCTAGGATGCTTGATTCCGGTCCAGGGAAGACATGGCTTGGCAGTTCGGCCTGGACTGTTCCCATGAGGCACAGGGTCAAGACTGATTTGCATATGGCTATGTCTGAACTGGGGTGGCGTGGTGAAGCAAAATAACGATGGATTCAACCCAGATCTGTGACTGGGGGTGAATGTTTGCCAATGTGCAGCATTCCGTCCATCATCTTGTGTGTTTTGCATTTCGCCCTAAGTGGGAAGGGTATGCCCAGACGTGGGTCCCGTGCTCACTACGCCACTGGAGTCAAGCTATCCTGGCTGATGAAGGCTGATAGCCTGAAACCGGTCCTAGGATGCTTGATTCCGGTCCAGGGAAGACATGGCTTGGCAGTTCGGTCTGGACTGTTCCCGTGAGGCACAGGGTCAAGACTGATTTGCATATGGCTATGTCTGAACTGGGGTGGCGTGGTGAAGCAAAATAACGATGGATTCAACCCAGATCTGTGACTGGGGGTGAATGTTTGCCAATGTGCAGCATTCCGTCCATCATCTTGTGTGTTTTCCAGCTTCATTCTTTTACACAAGAGAGAGTGAGAGAGAAGCAGGTCAGTTGCAATCTCCCAAGTACAGTCTTATCACATATAAGCAACTGCTGCCATATAAACTCCCATAGGCGAAACCGCGGCCCTCATCCTCCTGGACCTGTCAGCCGCCTTCGACACGGTCTGCCACTGCACCCTACGCACACGCCTCCACAACGCTGGGATCCGAGACAAAGCACTGGACTGGACCACCTCCTTCCTCTCCGGCAGAACCCAGAGCATCCGCCTCCCCCCTTTCCGATCCGAATCCACCGAGATCATCTGCGACGTACCCCAAGGATCATCCCTCAGCCCGACATTGTTCAACATCTACATGGAACCACTCGCTCACGTCGTCTGACTGCACAACCTCAACATCATCTCCTACGCAGACGACACCCAGCTGATCCTCTCCCTCACCAAGGACCCCCTCGCTGCCAAAAACAACCTCCACGAAGGAATGAAAGCCGTCGCCGAGTGGATGAAGATCAGCTGCCTGAAGCTGAACTCAGACAAGACGGAAGTCCTCATCCTCGGCTCCACTCCCTCAGCGTGGGACGACTCCTGGTGGCCGACCGCACTGGGAGCAGCACCAACACCCACCGACCACGCACGCAACCTAGGGTTCATCCTCGACTCAACACTCTCCATGACCAAGCAAGTCAACGCCGTCTCGTCCTCCTGCTTCAACACCCTCCGCATGCTCCGCAAGATCTACAGGTGGATCCCCACTGAAACAAGAAGAACGGTCACCCAGGCCCTCGTCAGCAGCAGACTGGACTACGGTAACGCCCTCTACGCAGGAACCTCGGCCAAACTCCTGAAACGACTACAACGCATACAGAACGCCTCTGCACGCTTGATCATCGACATCCCTTGCCGCAGCCACATCACACCCCTCCTAAAAGACCTGCACTGGCTTCCCGTCAACAAGAGGATCCCCTTCAAGCTCCTCACCCACGCACACAAAGCACTCCACAACACCGGACCGACATACCTCAACAGACGACTCACCTTCTACACCCCGAACCGCCAGCTCCGCTCAGCCGACCTCGCCCTCACCACCGTCCCCCGCATCCGAAGAGCGACCACCGGCAGCAGATCGTTCTCCCACCTCGCCTCCAAAACCTAGAACACCCTCCCCATCCTCCTATGGCAGACCCAGGACCTGCTTACCTTCAGGAAGCTACTCAATACCTGGCTATTCGAGCTGTAGCAGCACCCCTCCCCCCAGCGCCTTGAGACCCTCACGGGTGAGTAGTGCGCTTTACAAAAGTATTGATTGATTGATAGGGAATTTGGGCCTTTTATAGGAACAAAGGTGCGGAAAGAAAAGAAATAGGGTTCTATCCCGATGTGACGGTCTCCCTCCGCTTTGACTTTGTGTTGATGGGATATCCAAAGATATTGGAGTAGACGCCTCACTAATTTATCGTGACATGCTTCATCATAGGCATCTATCCACACCTGGGTAAGATGGTACTGCCCGGGTGGACTCAACCATAGATGTGATGGGAGTTCTTATATAAAGCAAGTGCTGGTCATGCAGGGAACCAGATGAGTGATAGTAAAAATACCTCCAGGTATACCCAAACAATATGTTTTATTCGGAGGGTACCTGGGGTATGAATAAAAATGTGAAAAATCAAGGTTTTCTGAATATAATTGTTCAGTTGTCCCCTTGTAAAGTGCCACCATGTTTCGGCCCTCGCCAGGAGCCCACATGGGTCTGGGGCCTTCGTCACGGCTATATATCTACCGCTTTGTGTCCCTGCTCTTCTATGGTGCACGCACTCCATGCACAGACGTGAGGCCTAATGCACTCACCTGTCTTCAATGTGTCCTCAGTAGATTTTCTAGTGGAGGGAGAGAAAGTGGAGGAAATTAAATTCTTGCTTGAGTATAGAGGCAAGCCTGTTCCATTGTGAAACATTCATCCCTATACACTGGACCGTGCTGTTCTAATCTTTAAACAATATTTGATGCTTTGTGTTCTGTTTGGACACATTCCCTAATAGACTCTGAATATTAAAAATAGTGGTATCCCGCGAATGTTACAAACTATCTACATAAGGTATTCAAATAAGGTGTTATTTTGTGATTGCTGTTGTCAGCCTTTATACCTGGGCCGATTCGTGCAGACTACACTAGGTTCAGATGTCAGATCTAGGTGTTGTGACTTTAGATGTTATCCAAATGTAATGAAATTCTCAATCCAGCTAGATATACAGCAGTTTAGGACAACTTGTGCTTACCTACTGCTTGTTTTAATTATATAACATGCGGATCAGGCGGTTTGGTGCTGCCTTATAGTCCCACATTGAGGGAACAAAAAAAAAAAAAGAATATTACAAATTTCAAGGCTTGTAGTTGTAAGTAATGTGCATTCGTAGTACATGGTGGTGTTGGTTGCGAAATTGCGGTCTTTCCGAACATAGCCCAAAGGTGAATTGGACCGTGAGTTTATTGTGATCCCTATTTCCTTCATGGTCTGTGAGTTCGGATATAAAACCGACACGTTCTATCATCACATTTTATGGTATGCGGTGGCTGTGTTCATACCAATACTTTCTTTCATTCAGTGCTTGCCGTCCCATCGAGTACATATCCCAATAGTGCCCAACGCATATTTAACATAATGGCCGTTGCCGTGGTTTGGTACGTGAATGATTTACCAATATCACGTTGGTATATTACCAAGCCTCGCACTCAGTCTTAGTGATTAAATTCTGCCCCTTTCATTCCGTGCTACTTGTATCCACATACGTTAGTGCCGTGAGTCTTTTCACATATATCCACATTCATACAAACTTACTTCGTCAAAGTGCAAGCACCACTGAGATACCTCTCCAGCCCCCCTGTCCACCGCTGTGTTTCGAGGCTGGCGGGGCGGGTCTGTTTGTACCCGTGATGCGGCTCACATGCCATGCATCATCAACATGTGTGGGTTCCTGTGGACGCATGCATGTTGGGAAAGTTAGTTTCTTGTATGCGTGTGTGTAGTTCAGATTCTGGGTATCAATTATCTTAATTTACTACTGCCTTTTTATTCGACCCCCAATGATTTATTGGTTATTTGTCGATTATTTGATACCACCGATCCCAGTGGTATCATGTCTAATAATTATATCCT
Organism: Calotriton arnoldi; assembly: GCA_963921515.1. Taxonomy (NCBI): domain Eukaryota; kingdom Metazoa; phylum Chordata; class Amphibia; order Caudata; family Salamandridae; genus Calotriton; species Calotriton arnoldi. The sequence goes on from CAWUFW010003117.1 coordinate 1,892,860, forward strand.
GTAGCTCTGTTATCGGCGGTTGTTGTCCGTGTCTCAATAAAGATATCGTTTTTTCAAGGCAGAAGGAGGGAACAGAGAGGTGCGTTCGGGGGCAGACCCTTTGTCTCTTTTAGTTGGGTTGCGGGTCCAATTTAAGGTATTGGCTGACACGATCTCATGCGATCTTCGTGTGTGTTTCATGTGTACCCCGATTAAGTTTGAAATTCTGACAGTGTGAAATTAAGGTGTGTTTTTAAAAAAAAATGTTAAAACCAGATCCTGTCTCTTATTCCACCTTTTCATGGTCTACTTTTGGTATTAGAGTTGTTCTTGGGAAGTTATTAATCCCTTTGGTTTGAGGCAGTCGCAGGTTGTTTATATAGAAGGTTATCAGGAAGGCAACACAGTCAGACTGCTGTGTCTAATGTTCGTACATCTCGCTCTTTTTAGACAACGTCAAGATGAGGAAGACCAGGGTATATCTTCGTTCAACCCATGAATAGAGCTTGTGAGGCAGTAAATCCACCTCTGTTCTAGTTTTAACAATATTTTGTCATTGACTGTTGTCGGTAGTTTTTCTATCACCGTCCAAGTAAAATCATTCTCACTATGGCCAGATGTTTGGAAATGGTGCATCATTTTAGTGATTGTCTTCCCACATCGGAATGTGCTACGATGTTCATTCATCCGCACTTTTATCTTGCGTGTTGTCATCCCAATGTACCTCAGTAGGCATTTACACGTGATGACTTATATCACATTGCTGCTGTTGCAATTTGAATGTTTTTTATGTTCCCATGGGGTTCTCAGGCCCAGATCGATTTCTTTGCTAGCCTTTGTCAGAGGGCAGACATTGCAGCTGCCACATGGGAAATGGCCTACTACCTCTGGAAGGTTCCACAGCGTTTGTATTGTGCGGGTCTCCTCGTTTTTTATTTGTGGACGTGTATGTACACTGAGTCGCTCAAGGATTATCCTCTTTTAAAGGCGAACATGGGTCTTTCTATCCTTAATGCCCCGGAGTTCAGGGTTTGCAATGGCGCAGTATAATTCTCTTTTTTTGCCTTTGATTCCGTGCCGTAGGTGGTTACGCACACCAATATGATATTTTTAGGTTTCACGTATGTCCCGAGTAGTGTCTCCCTGGGATTGTTCCTCGCTCTCTAGGACGTCCTTTTCACCAGTTTCTTTGGGTAGGATTTGTCTTGGAGTTTTCTTGCTAGTATCTCAGCATGTTCCTCATATGTTTTTTTTCTCCGAGCAATTCCTACGAAGTCTCAGGAATTGGCCCACCGGTTAGTTGTCTCTCAGGGCTTTGGGGTGAAAGCTGTCATACCGGAGGAGATTGTTTACATCCGTAGGTTTGTAGAAAACCTCTGTTTTAAGTATCTCATTCTCCGACCAGATATTTAGGTCCAGAAATGTAATGGACTCTCTGCTCATGGTCACTGTGAAGTTGAGGTATTCATCACTGGTGTTTAGCCAGGTTAGGAATTCCATGGCTTCTGTTTCCGACCCTCTCCAGATAAGGAAAATATCATCTATGAACCTTTTCCACACCACCAACTTTGTGTCGAAGGGGTTGTTGTTATCGTAGATGATAATCCATTTCCGTCTAAAAGGGAGTTTAAGGCCGCATACTGGGAGATGGTTAAGAGTAACTACTTTTCTTCCACTACTAGGCCTACTTTAACCAGGGACTTCCTCACGCAAAAACAGGACTTCGTGCTTGAAAAATATTGGGATACCATCTTTAGACCGGTTGATAGGAAATTATATCACCAGTTTAGGGTTGGCTCTTTCCCAATTAATGCCTTTACATGCAAATGGCGTTTGCACGGGTCAGAGCATTGCCCTGCATGTTTAGCTCCGATGGAATCGATATCCCACTTTTTGTTGGTGTGCCCGGCTTATAAGCTTCCCAGGAGTAAATGGCTGAAACCCATCTGCACGAACCTGGGCACTAGATCTGCTATGGAGGCTTTAAGGATCTTGCGATCATCAACTGAGGCTCCTATAGTTGTAGCTATGGCCAAATTTTTGAGTTGGGCCTGGATTATCCGCTGCAAAAAAATTAAGAGCAACCAGTGCCTAGTCATAGCTCCATAGCTGCGGTGTCATTTTTGTGAGTCACTGTTATTTAACCTATAGTAGTGATGATAATTTGGTTTTATATAGTATCATTGTACTTTTATGGTTTTTAATGTGGTCTTTGGCTATTGAGCCATTTTTATAAGATCAATGTCTTGCATTAATTATTGTTACCAGTTTTACTGTTTTTGATTGTTACATACAGTACTGTTTTATTTCAAGTACTTTTAACCTGACATTGTATGTACTGTCTTTTATGATTATTTTAATCGAAATAAAGACATAATGAAAAAAATGTTATTGTAGATGTATTTCATCTCGAAATCATGGATGTAGAGACAGGCAATGCTGGGGGCAAATTTGTACTGCCCATCGAAGTTCCGTGGGCCTGCAAATAATAGTCTCCTTCAATTATTTTTTTTTTTTTGTTAAAGCCATTCTGGCACAGTGCAGTACAAATGTTTTGGGTGTATAGGATTCCCATTCCTCGTTTCTCAATAGGGTTTTGATTACCTGTAGTGATGATTCTTGTGGAATGCTGATATACAGCGCCTCGACATCTAAAGTAATGAAGATGTCTGTAGTTCTATTGAATCTCACGGTTTGGAGTTTTATGAGAATATCTCTTGTGTCCTTCAGATAGGATGGCATCCTTTGTACCATTTGTCTCAGGAAGTGATCTGTGAATTTTGACAAAGGCTCCAATACCGATCCGATCCCCGACACAATCGGCCTGCCAGGTGGGGGGGTTTATGTTCTTATGCACCTTCGGTAGTATATAAAAGTACGATGTACGGGGATTCTCTTCTTTTAGGAAACCAGCTTCCTGTGCTGTGATCCATTCTCTTTCTTTGGCTTTGTTCACCATCATATATATTGACTCCATGATTTCTTTCGTTGGATCCCTGTTAGGTCATCTGTAATTCTGGGGGTCGTCAAGGAGTTTCCTGCACTCATTCCGGTACATTTCTAAGGGCATGACCACTGTGGCCCCACCCTTGTCAGCTGGTTTAATTATGATGTCCTTCATGTTATCAATTTCAGATATGGCTCTGCGTTCAGCTCTCGTCTGATTATTGAACACCCGTCTGTCGTTGTCCTTCAGTTTGTCGACTTCCAGGGCTACTCCTTTTTCAAAGGCCAGTAGTGCTGGTGGCATAGTGTGGTTCGGTGGAGTAAAGTTGGATTTTTTCTTTAGGCCAGTGTTTTTGTCTGCAAAAAAAGACTGCAAAAAAGACTGTCTCAATCTCCGGAAGAATTCCGAAGTTCAATTCTTAGGTCGAATAGATTCGATTTTGTCGTGGGTACAAAGCCCAATCCTCTGTTTAGTATTGCTTCCTGTATTGCAGTGAACGTCTTCTCACTCAGGTTGATTATTCCCGAGATTTTCTGCTGGTGCTCGGTCGTGTTTCCTGCATTATTGGTTCCTCTGGTTGGGCTTGCCATTGTACTCGTGGGCCTCTCCGTTTTCCTCCCCCCTGGTTTTGGCCTCTCCCTAAAAAAGAAGACTGGAAGGGTTCAATCAATGAATCAATCAGGGACTTATAAAGCGCGCTACTCACCCGTGAGGGTCTCAAGGCGCTGGGGGGAGGAAGCAGCTCCGGATCAGTCGAAGAGCCAGGTCTTGAGGCTCTTCCTGAAGGTGTGCAGCGTGGGGGAGCGTCTGATGTTGACTGGGAGCTTGTTCCAGGTCTTTGCTGCGACGTAGGAGAAGGCTCTTCCACCTGCTCTGGTTCTGCGGATACGTGGGGTCTCTGCCATAGCGAGGTCGGCGGAGCGGAGGTTCCTTTTGGGTACGTGGAAGGAGACTCTTTCGTTGTGGTATTTGGGTCCAATGTTGTGGAGGGATTTGTAGGCATGGGTGAGAAGCTTGAAGGTTACTCTCTTCTCAACGGGGAGCCAGTGGAGGTCTCGTAGGTGCTGGGTCCTGTGCTCGTGTCGTGGGGTTCCGAGGAGGAGTCTGGCTGCGGTGTTCTGGATGGTTTAGAACTTGTGTAGCAGGGTCTTGTTTATTCTGGCGTAGAGGGCATTACCGTAGTCCAATCTGCTGGTTATGAGTGCGTGGGTGTCTGTCTTTCTGCATTCGGGGGGATACACTTGAAGGTCTTGCGGAGGATGCGGAGGGTGTTGAAGCAGGTGGAGGCAACAGTGTTGATCTGGCAGGTCAGGGTGAGGGAGGAGTCTAGAATGATGCTGAGGTTCCGTGCGTGGTCCGTCGGGGTGGGTGGGTTTCCGAGGGCAGGGGGCCACCAGGAGCTGTCCCACGCAGTGGGGGAGGGTCCAAGGACGAGGACCGCTGTCTTCTCTGAGTTCAGTTTTAGGCAGCTGTCGCTCATCCAGGCTGCGACGTCTTTCATTCCTTCTTGGAAGCTGAGTCTGGTGTCTTCGGGGTTCTTCGTGAGAGAGAGGATGAGCTGGGTGTCGTTGCCATTGGTACCCGTATTGAGGGGGGTTGGAATGGTGGCTGTACGTAGGGTCCCCAACCGTATGGTTGTTGATGAAAGGGCCCCATTGGTTGGTAATTCCCCCTGTTTCTTAGTGGGTGACCACCTCTCCTCTTCATATTCCATTTTTGCTGTTGTCCCCCTCCCGAGGAGTTACTGGAGTGTCTGCCTGAACCCCTGCTGTCCGTATCAGAGAAATCAGATTTATCTGTTTCGTTCGGCCTGTAATCCTCTTTGGAGTATGGGAAATAACCCTAGGCGGAGTTCGCGTAGTCGCGCTACGCTGAGTACCGCGAAGTGGTAAAAAAACTCCGCGAGCTACGCAGAATTCCGCGAGCTCGCGGAGTTGCTTGTTCCGCCCGTTCGCGATGTGTTTTTCCTGTTCGGGAACGCATATTGCGTGTTCGGGACGCTGTTTGCGTGCTCGGGGGGAAATATCTTGCGAACTTGCCCATGCGGTCGCCAATGGGCGTGGCCATCTTGTTTTTCACTTGTCCCGCCCGTTCGCGATGCGTATTTCCTGTTCCGGAATGCGTATTGCGTGTTAAAGCCCGTTCGTGATACGTATTTCCTGTTTGGGAATGCGTATTGCGTGTTCGTGACGCTTTTTGCATGCTCGGGGGGGGGGGGAACATCGAAAAAACTTGCCCATGTGGTCGCAACGGGCGCGGCCATCTTTTTTTTTCACTTTTTTGCTATGGTTCTGGGCCTGCTTTTCTATCCTCCCTCTATCTTTTCAATCCTTTGTTTCTGGAATCTTTTTTTTGATCTTTTTTATTTATTATCTATCTCTCTATTTTCCTGATAATATATTTTGAGGTTTTTTTCTACTTTTTGTGTGTTTTTCACTACTTTTTCACTCTTTTTCTATTACTTGCTTTTTTAATTTCTTTTACTTACTTTTTTAATTCCTACCTTTTCTTTTCCGCCCCCCCCGAGTACCAGAACCATGGCAAAGGGCAAGGCTCATAGCCGCAGCCAGAGCCGCGACCGCCTTCGTGCGGAAGGCGGCACCCAAAAGGGGTGCAGGCACGGTCCTTATTTGGAGAGGCGGAGGTGGCTGCACTTGTTTTTTTTTGTGCAGCGCCACCTCCCCTTAACCCTGGCAGCAGGCGGCAGGCCTGGGTACGGTCTCCGGGAGCGTCCCCAGCGGTGGGGAAGGGTGCGCCGGGCAGTGTTTCACTGCTCTGGGGTCTGGCGCACCCATAACCAGCTTATGCACCGGTGGTCCGATATCCTGGACCGGGAGCAGGACGTGCTGGACCTGCTAGGATTTGAGGTCCCGGGGCTTGGTGAGTAGCTATTTAATATTACTACTTTGTGTTCTTCTGCTCTGTGTTATATATTGCGAATATAATTTTTTTCCGAATAGCAAGAATGCTGCTGCTTACATTGAAGGTAAATTACGTTTAAAAATCTTCTGTGATTGTTATGCCACAGGTGCTCGGCGCTACTAATCTTACTTGTTTGCAACTTTGCGCTCGCTTGGGCTGATTATGTAAGAGTTTACTTTAGAGAACTTAAGTTAGGTAATGCTAGAGAGACTCTAGTCCTTCCTTTGTCCTCCTGTCACTAAGAGATAGTGGTCGATTGATAGGTTTAGTTACTTATTAGTATTAGTTGGTAATTTTTTAGCGCCCTGCGTGACGCATCCTCTGTTACGTCATGTGCTGCTGAGTGCTGCTTACCCCAGTCCTTAGTAGAACCTTTTGTAGTTTGTTTAGTGAGTGGTAATAGGCTTAGCACTAGCAGAACATCAGCAGCAACCAACCAACAATTTGGTGTATGCAAAAATGTATTCATGTGTCCTCCATCTATGCATTTTTGAGGACTAAAATAAATGGAAATGCAGACTTGGTGAACAATTGGCCCATCTGGAATAGGTGGGCTAGGTCAGGTGGTACTTAGGCTTAATTAGTATTCTGGAATCGGAATGGAACACTGGATTAGTGTTCATAAATAATAACTAGACGGTCCGCGAATCCCGCGATAATACTACTAGTCGACCAGATTAGATAGGTCAATTTTATTGCAATTGTTGTTTCCATAAATGTTTTTTTGAGCGTTTTATAAAATATTTTATTTGTTTCACACCAATCATCAATGTTTGTCTCTTTCTTTCTTATATCTTTCATGATCAGCATCCAGGGGCAAGAAGACGGGGTTGTTGGAGTCGGCGGGAGCAGCTGCAGAAGATGCCGGCCAGGACCGCTCCTCTACCGAGGGCTCTGCTGCTGGCCCCAGTAAGTCCTCCTGTTGTTAATATGAATAATTATACTTCCCTAACTTTTACTGCACCTTATTTTTTCCGAACTATTATTTCCGTTTCCTAATTCTATTTTTACCAATTCTTCTTCGATCTAGAATATCTGTTTCTAAATTCTTGTTATCCCTGCCTCTAACTGCCTCTGCTATGACTCTCTGTACTACTACTATTAGTCTGTCTGTAGCTAAGCTTGCCCAGTTGGCCACTCTTTATTTAAAAGGTTTTAAAACTCAGATTCACCAATAGCTCTAGCCACTGAGTCCAGTCCTTTGGGTTGTCCTCTTCTAGTCTTCTTAATCTTGAGGCTTTTCGACAATTCCCACCAACAAAATTCCCAACCAGATATTTTACTATTTTTGATAGGATAGGACATACTACTACTGTCTACTCTACTTCTCTAGTACCCGATTTGTACTAGTGATGTATGTTGTATATGTATGTATTAACTTTTTTTTCAATCTTGCTAGTGAAAAAGAATAAATAGGGGGAGGTGTATATGGCATCTAAAAAATGTGTAATGTTTTTTTCTAGGCGTACCGACCACCAGTGCCGGGGCCAGCGGCGAAGGCAACGCGCCCAGTAAGGAGGGAGCAGAAGATGCAGCAGCTGCAGGGGGGGGAGCCATCAGCAGTGGCGGGCGGTGGTAAGTTATATTCCTTACTTATTGACATTACACTCGCAGCAAGGGTGTACACTGTACTGTTGAGAGACTAAGTTGTTGTGAACAACGGTTGAAGAAGACACCGTTTACTTAGCATTAGCAATAGCATTAGTGGCAAGAGTTTAGTAACTAATAGCCTCGTCTATCTGACTTCAACTCAGCTGTGAAAGTTTTATGGAGAAGACTAAGAGTCAGATCAGATGACCTTGATGGATGGGTTGAACGAACAGGGAAAGAAGGGTGGAAGTAGGAAGGACGGGCGAAATGTAATATTTATGACTGGCAGAGAAGGATACGCGGGATGCATGCATAGGTGGCTGATAGGAAGGAATCAGATGCATGGGTGGTTGAAGGATGAAATGAAATGAAAATGAAATTTGTACTTGTAAAGCGCACTTATACCCCCAAAGGGGTGTCCTGGCGCTGTACGCATACCGCTGTGGAACCCTTCCTGGCTTTTCCCTGTGAAATGTCCACTCCTGGGCACCCCCAAGGTGAAGCCAGGCATCCCAGCGCTGTTGTGGCCGTTGTGGAGATTAAGCAAGCTATTGCCCAGAGTTGCAGAGTGGGCCCCATGATTAGAATAGGCACCGAGGCGAGAATTATCAGGTCCGAGGAAATTGAGCCCAAGACCCGCCGAGGCAGGAATTGAACCCTGGTCCCGGCCAGATCTCTGCATCAGGGTCTGCCGCTCTAACCATTGAGCCACACTTCTCCAGGGTACCTTCCAAAGGAAGGTGAAAGAAAAGATGCCTACCTGGGTGGGTGAAACTGTATGGGTGGATAGCAAGAATCCTCCGGGGTGTTTCATGGGTCAAACTCAAAGCCAAGGCAAGCAAGGAAGGAAGGACGCATGGGTGGTGGTTTAAAAAAAAAAGAATAAGTGTTTCTTATTGGTGAAACAAACTAAGGTTTGTTGAGAGATTAAGAAGAATGATAGACATGTTTACTTTGAATGGATGGATGCCTGGATGGTATTCATCATAGATAGCATAGGTGGAGACTGTCACTGGATGAAGAGTCTTAGTTTGAAGAGAATGTAAAAGAAACCGCGCCAGAGTAGCAAAGCCAAGGAGAATAGAAGTTGTATTTTCAGAATACACCCTTGACTCACAGTAGTTTGCAAGCACAGCATATATATTGTGTGTGTATGTTGTTATCAAGCGCCTCCCTCTGACTCCGAGGCCCACTCCCTACCTATGTTAATTTATTTTTGACTGTGTCAGCCTGCCATGGGTGGCCTATCGGCTGCATGTTTATTGTTTACACAATCAATCAAAACAAAGTACCTCATCTCGTCCCTTATATAAGCAATGATCATTTGGATCAGATATCATCTGCCTTTTTGTAGTGAAATTGAGCAGTTGCCCTTGATGTAACAGAGTATGGCCAGTGCCACCCGTAATAGAAAAATACAATGATTGTGTAGTCAGCTTCCCCACCTGCAGACAGTAGTAAATAAAACTAACGTGAGTCTGCGTCACAAGTATGTTTGTCTTGGGCGCAAGCTGACTGAGCTGGCATGCCGGCTACAACAAGGTTACGTAATTTCGCTAAATAAGAGAGAAGAAGAAGACTGGTATACTGTGTACTCGAGTCCATAGTGCTAGTATAATGCCTGAAACTCCCACAAATGTTAGAGGCCGAGGAAGTGGGAGGACTCAGGATAGATACATACCACAAATGTTACGTACTGTGCTTGCTAGTGCTACTGTGCCACTATGTGTAGAATTAATTTGTCTTACTGTTTTGCTAAGAGTATATTGTTACAATAGTCTTTTTTGTTCTTCTTGATATAGCTAATCCTTCCAAAGGAAAATCTAAACCGGACAAGAAGGAGTTGGCAGCCAAGGCCCGGCGCCGGAAGCTGGAGGCCATCCAAACCGAATACCGGCGACTGGTGGTTCTGGCAGAGGAGGAGGCGGCAGCAGCTGCAGCCCCAATGCCCCGGGACCCAGCCAGGCCCAGGCCCCTCCAGTGGTACGGCGCCGTGGTCAGGCAGCCACCCGCCACCACACTACTTCATCCAACACTACTGCTCCCCGTGTGGATGCAATTGTAGGACATTCAAGTGCCGCATGCTCCTCCGAATGGCACACCTAGAGGAGCACCTAGAGGAGCGGGTGAAGGTCCTTGTGGACAAGAGTTTCAGAGCCCGCCGATAAGAAAGACCCTGTTGGATTGCCCCTTTTTTATTCCTTTTTTTGGTGGGTGGGAATTGGGCGTTGGGGTTTTATTCACCGGACATTGGTTGGACTTTTTCTAGTTGGACATTGGTTGGGGTTAGGGAGAGGGGTGGGTCAGGTGTTGTGGGATTTTTTACATAGTTTATTTTTGTTAGGGGATTAAATTATATTTATACTTAAACTTTACATACGATGTTAATGTTTATGTGGGGGTTACTGTTTTACGTCACACGGTTTCCTTGCTGCTGCAGGGCCGCAGCCAGTGTTTGATTTAAATAATCTGCCAATTTTGTAACACACAAACAGATAGATGCGGTACCCCTCACTGAGTGACTTGTCCCACTAGTACTATCAGTCTCTCCTCCTAGTCTATGCATTCTGCAACAGGAGGACTCAAGGGGTGTGTGAATTAATAAATTAATTTCCATTATTAATTATACCTCCCCCAAACTTCTTCTCTTACCTGTGATTGATGTTTAACTTAGGCACAGCGATGGCTGCATGGCGATGAGGGTTTGGTTTCCCAAGATGCCATGGTTGTGGTGGTAGTAGTAGACACTGGCAGTAGCATTTGCAAAAAAAGAAAATGAGACAGTCTGTCGCCTGAGAGAGACTCTGGGAGGAATAGTAGAACGAAGTACAGTGCAGTACACAAGAAGACTGCCAAACAATAATAATAATGCTGATTAGCAATGCTAAAGTAAAATTAAAAACATAATGGTGGCGGGGATAGCCTAGTACAACAAGTTACAAACTGTAGTTGTGTCGAGTCACTCGACACAAGCGTAACCTTTAGTGCTGTGTAGGAGGATGATGAATCCAATCGATGCCGGCAATTAATTATGATGGATTCGGTTCCTTTGGAAAAAAAATTGACTTGCAAATATACTGAGCATGGGTGGGCACGCAGAAGAAGATCCTCGCCCTGCCTTGAAATTGAATTAGTGTTGCTTTCACCACATCCGCCCCAGCAAGTGTGTGATCAATTATTGGTGTACATTTAATTTAGTCACACCTCAGTATAAATCACACAGCCCGGGGGAAGAGGGTTAGGGTTTGATGAATGGTTGGGAAGGGGGGTTTGGGGAAAGGTTTGACAAAGAAAAACACTACACATGGACAAACAACAAAAAAACACAATCTTGGCAGACGACCATCACATCCATAAATCTGTTAAGGGATAAAAAGGAAATGCATGCATGATTATGATGATGGCTTGATGGTTAATGATAAATAGTACTTACTAACTAGACTAGTAGACAGTACAGGGCAGCAGTATATTATTAATTATTATGCAATTTGCCATGCCTGTCTGCCCTCAGAGAGACCCAAATTACATACATTGTTACTTCTGTTGTACTGGGCTTACTTTTTAAAGCTAGCAAAGAAAATTAAAAAATAGCTGTAGGGCTCAATTATAAGCAGAGAGCAAACAACAACAACACACAGTCGTAATGATTGAAGAGAAAAAATGAATCAAATTATTTAAAAGATGATGAATGTTGATACTAAAGTGTTACTGTATGTTATCCTGGTCAAATTGGGGAGTTGCCTCTCGGCATTCCTCTTGGTCCTCCCTTCCATGGACGCTGCGTCCGTCGATCTTGGGTGCCACTGCCTGCCTGGCGGATGCGGATTGGTAGGTGAGTGTGAGTTGTTTTTCTCTGTTTAGCACAGGGTAAAGGCCGGCCTGTAAGTGTATATGGAAAAACAAAAGGGATATTTAAAAATAAAGGAGAAAAAAAAAGCATAACTTACGGAGGAGTGCAAACACTTTCAGAGCGGCATGTCTAAATCATGTCTACTCTGTTGTCTGTTTCCAGCATTAACCTACAACAGCAACAGGACAGAGCAGGCCCACTGCGCCCACCCAACCTCCACTTAGCTTAGATTTTGACTGAGCCAAACAGAGTTCACATGTCACATATACAGCAACATAGCATTTTCTGAAGTAAGTAACTAAAGCAATGGCATGCACAGCTGTCAGTCATACCACCACTACTACACTCGTGACTCGACTCCACCACTACACAGACATGCAGGTCTGCTGTGGTTGACTTGTTTACCTTTTATGCCACTCATGAAACACCGTGAGTTATTCCATCAATCATCTCCGATCCTACTGACTGACTGCGAAGATATTATGTCACTGTGGTCATCATCATGGTGTTGTCCAACTCAGTCTGCAGTGTACCGAGTGAGTCCAGAGATTCCATATTCAAAAATGCAATGGATCGGCCTGCAGTAGAAGTACAATTTTGTTATTAAATAACTAGTAGGGAAACATTGACTTGAGTCACTTTTAGTGTGTAGATTAAATAATAGTACACAATGAATTCACTTCATGCACAACAAACAACAACACAAACACCAATCACTCAGAGTCAGCGTCCAATGCATGCCATCATTACCTGTTCCTTGTTCTCATCTTAAGTTAAGGGGCAGTCTCTCTCGGCTCGGAAAGGAGGATAGCTATAATAGTCATCATGTTCCACTTCTTTTGGAGGGACTCGACGAGGCAACATTTCTTGTACTATTCTCCATCCAATCATCATCTGGCTTGAGGGAAATGGATTTAGGGCGAGTCAGGAGGATGGAGCAGGACTCAGAGGAGTGGACTTAAGTTAGATGCACACAGCTGCAACTCCAATATGGCAATAAAAAAACTAGAAGACGGTGGTGATGGATTTGTTGTGATTCGAAGTTTTGAACCATAAAGACAGAGACACACACAAATAAAAGTAAATAAGGAAGAAAGAAAGTAAGAAGTTCAATGCCTAGTTTTCAGGGAAGTATAGCTCATCCTCAAACTCTGGTGGTTCAACCAGAAGTAGGTAATCATCTAACACACTACTTCCGTCACCTAAGTCGCTGTCCTCATCTTCCTGCTTTGATTCACGTATTTTGTAATTCGGTGGTATAAAGTGCTGATTCATTTTGATCATGGTTAACCTCTCTACGTTTTTGGGTGAGAGACTGGTCCTTTTCACTGTTACAATGGCACCAGCAGCACTGAAAACACGCTCAGAAGTGACACTTGCGACAGGGCAAGCCAGATAGTTTATCGCCAGCCTGCTGAGCACTGGCCATTGGCCCCTTTTCCCATACCAATACAGCAATGGGTTTTGATCAATGTAGACCTCTGTTGGGTCATCCAGATAGGCCTGGACCATCCACTCAATGTTCAGGGGTGCTCCACTTTGCTGGGCCTCTTTTGTCTTTGCATCAGCACCGGACCTAACAAGCCCTTGCTGTAAATACCAATCCTGTGCCGATTTTACTGGGGCTGATGATCCGGTTCTTGCTATTGTCGATAGTGTTGGTGACCGCTGTGAGCCAAATGCACTGCCCTCAGGCTCTGAAGTTGAACTTGACGCGAGATGCCCTGCTGCAGTACTTGTTGTGGGTTTGAGTAGCAGGCCTTTAATTACCAGCCGTTCATTTTCCAAGTCACTGGCTGCCTCAGCTATCCAAGTTTTGTACTGGGCAACATCCACTTTTGAAAAAGGAATTAATGTCTTAGTGTTCAGTGCTGATTTGTACCGTGGATCCAGAATTGTGGCACAAATGTAATGTTTTTCTGAAACAATGCGAGTTTGCACCCTTGTATTTTCAGCTAAGTGACGGGATAAGCTCTCCACCAACTCATATGCTTCATTTTTTCCTCCACACCTGTGCGTTTCAGACACCTCCTTCAGCTGTTGCTCTAGCATGTGCAACAATGGGATAGCTAGGCCCATAGTACAGTCCTCCCTGCTGACTTCACGTGTGAAGAGCTCGAAAGGAAGTAGCATCTCTGTCAGGCATTTAACTAGGCCCCATTGGTCCATCTGTATGGTCATGCCTTTCACAGTCGCATCCCCTCTTTGCATGACATATTCATTGATTGGTCTGTACTGATCAAACAGACGATCAAGCATGTAATAAGTTGAGTTCCAACGTGTTGGCACCTCCTGGATGAGTGCTTTGACTGGCATTCTATGCTCATGTTGAATGATCCTCACCTGCTTCCGGGCTTTAAAATAATGGCTGAAATGTATGCATATTCTTCTGCAGGTGGTCAGTAAGTTGCTGACTCGGTCTTCTTTTTTCAGAAAGTCTTGAACAATAATGTTAATGCAGTGCGCCAAAGACAGGACCCTGAAATAGCCACCATCCTGCATGGCCCTAACTATATTACTGCCATTATCCGTGGCAGCAAAACCAATGCTAAGCCCTCTTGGGCACAGCCATTCAAAGACCTTGCTGTTAAACTCTTCCAAAATGCTTGAGCAGTATGAGATTTCTCCATGGCGAACATGGCTACAGTTGCATGTTTACGAGTAGCATTAAACATCTCAGCAGTGTCAACAACACCTGATTCAGATATCTTTTCTCTAACCCCCACAAAAGAGATCCAGTGTGCAGTGATGCACATGTAATCAGTGGCTTGGCAACTGGTCCACATGTCTGTTGTCAGGTGGATATTGTGAACAGCACTCTGCTGCAAAACTTGTCCAAGCAATTCCAGCACGTCGTGATGTAGTGCTGGAACAGCAACTCTGGCGAAATAGGATCGGCTGGGAACCTTCCATTTTGGGCAGATGGCTGTCACAAATTCAAGGAAACCCACCCCTTCCACAAAAGAAAAAGGGAGAAGGTCCAGCGCTAACATTTTAGCCAGCTTCGGATTGTACAAAGGTGCCGTTGGGTGGTTGCGATAGTACTGCCCCTCCGACCTAAGCATGTTGACAATGGTAGGCTGGACTTTTTTCCTTTCTGGTGCAGCTGATGCAGGTGACTTCTTGAACCCAGTTAGGCTCAACGACGCACTTTTTTTCTTTGCGGTACTCTGTTGCCTTGGTGTCTCAGCCTGACCCTTACTACGGAGTCACTGAGATGTTGCTGAGGATGTGGGCGGTACCACTACACTGCTGGGGACAGGGCTACTTTGTGTACCAGAGAAAATGTCTCCCTCTTGTTCACCTTCCACCCCGATCATATCTTCTTCTACTTCTTCATCCCCACCAACAGCAATGGGTGCAGTTTTACTTTTTTGTGCGCTAAGTAGGTGCGCCTCCCACTGGATCATGTGGTGTTTTTTAGATGGGTTGTTTGGCCTCCGGTACCATAGTTTGTACCAAACTTACCCCGACTAACACCTTGTCGACAAATTGAGCATATAGCAATGTTCTCCTCCTTACTGCTGACCGAAAAGAAGTCCCTAACTGCGGAGGTGTACTTTCTTGTGCTGCTGGAGGTGCCACTTGTTGCAATGCCGGATGAACTGGAGGGTGTGCCTGGAATTTGACTCTGTGCAGTTACAGTACCACTACCTACTGAGGTGGTGGTTGTGCTGGATGTAGGTCCCTGCCGGGCCTTTGCAAATGCAAATTTGGAAGCTGGAGGTCGTGTTGGTGTTACCTGTGTTGGTGGTATCCGTGCCACATCCCTCACGCAATTTGGGATGGGGTAATAATAATGTCGGTCTCCATCTCCACTGGGGAGGGAGTGATCTTCTTGATGACTGGCTCATCATCATCCTCCTCTTCTACATCTTCCTCCATAACTCTAAGGCTTTCTGGAACCTTCCTTTTCCTTAGCCTTGTCGCATGGCGTGCCACACTCTCAGACTGAGCTGGTGGGTTCCAAGTGGTATCTAGATCGTCAGAAGGGGGGCTTGAAGAAGAAGTTGATGGACTAACCCTCCTTTTCCTTGCTGGGGATCTGGAAGACAATGGATCTTCTGTAAGAGTGGCTTGCTCTTCTTCCTCTGCAGGAAGCTCGATTTCCTGAACTGCCCCTACTTCGGGAGGAACAACTACAATTGTGGGCTGTTGTTGCAGCTGTTGTTGCGGCTGTTGTTGCGGAAGGTTGTTGCCCACTTATCTGCTGAGTTTCCGCCTGCTTTGATTGGGTACTACTTTGCGATAATGACATTTCAACATCACTGCTCATTGGCGTTTGCGCAAGTAGACTGGCTACCTCTGCGACACTCATGGGCTTGGGCCTAGGTTGGTGGGGTGGGCCCGCTGATGCAGAGGTGCTGCTCCCAACTTGGTCCCCGGACACCGCTGATGCAGGCGTAATTGTTTGTTTCCCAAAAAACATCTGGGGCGGCACACCAGTCTTGGTAAGTGGCAGTGCCACTTCCTTCTTCTGTTCCTTCTTCTCACTGGCAACTTTCTTGGTACTGGAGGACCTGGTACCTTTCTTTGGGGCCATCTTCATCCGATGTCAGCAGGACGCAGGTGCACAAGTTGCAGAGATGTCTGTGGTCACACGTCACGTATCGTCATGCGCAGCAGGACTTATGTCTGGCAGTACAACGGGTGATGATGACACCTCCTCCTCAGTCTTCTGTGCACCTAAAAGCAAAGAAGCCAGAAGAACATCAGTGAAATGTTGCATTTGTTGTTGTGGTTCAATTACTACTTGTACAAACAAACAAATATCATATATAACTTAGTGTGTGGTGGTCACACTTGTTAGTGTTATATTATTACAATTTATTAACTCAGTTTAAGTTATAAAAAAACATACAAATGTAGCCATTTGTGAGACTTTGACAACAAGGGCTTTCATGGTATACTGTGTACACTCAGGAAGGATAGGAAAGAAGAAGAACAAAAAGAAAAATACAAATGTAATGGAAGTGGTACCTGTTTGGCATTAATTTGTGCATCACGTCATTCAGGGAGCTGCAGCTGGCAAAGGGGATGGAAGCAGTAAGCAAAGAGGAACAAAGGAAAGACATGCAGGCCTATATGGCAAAAGCAGCACACTACTAAACTACCACCACAAAATGGCCACCAGTCACATGGTCACTCACAGTCACAACAAGCAGGAGGCCTGGAAAACAATTAACTCAAGCAGGCCATATGGCCAGACAAAGGAGGCATGCTAAAAAACACAGCTTTAATGCAAAAATGCAAAAACGAAAATCCACTGGGCTAAAAAAGGTTGGAAAGTGACGCAACAACCACACCACACACACACACCCAACAAAGGCATTTATTTAAGACACACCAAAAAAGTGAAATACCCCCCAAAAAAAACACATTTTGCAATTCAATCTAATGCCATCCATGCCCTAAATGATGTTTAAATTCAACGGACCCCACAGAGACAAATGTTTCATGCACCTATGAGTAGCTCTGGGCCTACTGGCTGAAAGGCCTATTGGCAGACTAGGCCACAAGCTTGCAGGCCTATGGCAAAAGCACACTGGCTGGCTCCACAAAATGGCTGCCAGCCACATGGCCAGGCCACCCACAACAACAAGAAAGGGAAGACAGACAGTGCAGGCCTATGGCAAAAGCACACTGCCTGGCTTCAAAATGGCCACCAGCCACATGGCCAGGCCACCCACAACAACAAGAAAGGGAAGACAGACAATGCAGGCCTATGGCAAAAGCACACTGCCTGGCTTCAAAATGGCCGCCAGCCACATGGCCAGGCCCACAACAACAAGAAAGGGAAGACAGACAATGCAGGCCTATGGCAAAAGCACACTGCCTGGCTTCAAAATGGCCGCCAGCCACATGGCCAGGCCCACAAGAAAGGGAAGACAGACAATGCAGGCCTATGGCAAAAGCACACTGCCTGGCTTCAAAATGGCTGCCAGCCACATGGCCAGGCCACACACAACAACAAGAAAGGGAAGACAGACAATGCAGGCCTATGGCAAAAGCACACTGCCTGGCTTCAAAATGGCCACCAGCCACAAGGCCAGGCCCACAACAACAAGAAGCCTAGGCCAAAAGGAACAAAGAACACACATGCAGGCCTATATGGCAAGAGCAGCACACTACTAAACTACCACCACAAAATGGCCACCAGCCACATGGTCACTCACAGTCACAACAAGCAGGAGGCCTGGAAAACAATTAACTGAAACAGGACTATAATGGCCAGCAAAGGAGACATGCTAAACAACACAGCTTTAATGCAATAAAATGCAAAAACAAAAATCCACAGGGCTAAACAAGGTGTGCAAGTTACACAACAACCACACCACACACACACACACACACACACACACACAACAAAGGCATTTATTTAACACACACCAAAAAAGTGAAATACCCCAAAAAATACACATTTTGCAATTCAATCCAATGCCATCCATTCCCTAAATGATGTTTACATTCAACAGACACCACAGAAACAGTTGTTTCATGCACCCATGAGTAGCTCTGGGCCTACTGGCTACCCACAATAAAAAAATATTTAAATGATGAAAAGTACAAAAAATGTAGTTGCAGCAACTGCAATGCCCCAATCAAACAAACAACACCAATTTACTTGTAAAATCTAAAATCCAAAAGTCCTCAAATCCAATGATATATGATGCAGCAGACACAAAGAGTGATCCTTCCAGCTCCAAATCCAAATGAAAAGTGAACAGGACATGGACAAACCACTGGGAGGAGCCTGCTGGACAGGAACAGGAAGTTGGAGACTCTGGGGCACTTCCTTCCTCTCCAAAAAAAATTAAAAAAAGAAAAAGGACTCCTTGCACAACAAAGTACAGCCAAATGTCAATCTGAGGAGTTTTTTTCATCCAAATCATCATTTTCGAGAAGGTTTTATGCTGCGAGAGAGATATTCTTCTCCAGATTGCACATTTTGCGTGTTCAGCAGCGCGAGCTTCACTGACCTTCCACCGGAAGTCAGATGGCGCGTCCGAGTGACGTGTTCGCGATCGCACACTCTCGCGGGACCGTGCGACCGGCTACCAAATCTCGTGGCGCACACGAACGGATAGGAAATCTCGTCGGCGAACGCAGGGATCCTGGTAAGTCACTACCACGCATGCGAAAACGCATTTTGAAAGTGCGAAGAAGAAAAAAACTCCACTACGCTGCGGGGAGCGGAGTTTTCGGTAACTCCGCGTTCTACGCGGAACGCGGAGTTGCCAAAAATCCGCAAACTCCGCGAGTGGAGCGGATTTTACCGCCCATGGTTAATGGGAAAGTACCTTCAAAAGTAAACTGTTTCAGGTCTTTCTGGAATTTATTTATTTTTGCTTGCGTGAGATATTCTTTATGTTCGTTAATGATTTTGTTGTTCTCTTCCAACTTCTTCTTGAAGGTTATTACAATTCGATTGGTAGTAGTGGTTCCCAAATACATGAGAAATGACCGCACAATCAAGGAATGAAACAAAAGTAATATTTGCTAGTGTAATACAGTGTGAGTACAATCATATTTTTGACATCATAATTGATTTCGGGGTGCTACCTTGACTCAATAGCACCTACTACCAAAAAGATGCTAATAGCACAGAGTACAGCCAATGTGCATCCAAACCCAAAAAATGAGCCCTACTGTGCACACCCTTTAGTATTTGTGACCCACTACGGTACTGGGTAAGTAAAACAGATTCCCTGTTTCCAATAACAAATATGAGTATTCTTAGCAAATCATGTCCGTTAAAACCATCAAACCGCATACAAAGTCCACAAATGTCAAATCTTTTCGCTTTGGCGTTTTTATTCTTGCACTTCATATATCCAGCGTGAAGTCTGTCTGCCAACACGTGTTTCGTCTACCCATAGACTTTTTCAAGGCTGGAACAATAGATATTAAAAACAATATTGTTTCCTTGTATATTAAACTTTTCTTATTAATACAAGATAACTAAAGATCCATTTCACACGTACAGTACCGTAGTGGGTCACAAATACTAAAGGGTGTGCACAGTAGGGCTAATTTTTTTGGGTTCTTCTTGAAGGTGGCAATGGTGACTTGCGTTTTCAAACCATTCTCCATGGTTTTAATTTCGACCAGTAGGGCATCGGAGAGTCTTTTAGCTGTTTGTATGATCAAGACCAGCGAGTCTCTCGTGCATTTCCATGCTAAGAGAGACCTGCTGCGTCTGAATTCAGGGTCGTTCAAAAATATACGTGGTGCATTCGAGACGTACCAGCTTCAACCTGATCAGACACAGAACGCCCCATGTCAGCCAATCCTTTGCAGTAATGTAGTATCAAATCATCAGTAATCTTCACAAGTGCATTTGCAGGTACAGCTGGCAATCTCATTGCCTTTCCCATGATGATTTCATGGGGAAACAGTCCTGTCCTACGATCAGGTGTGCTGCGCAAACTCATCAACACCAACGGCAAAGCATGCAGCCATTTCAAAGAGATAAAAGCACACACTTTGGCAAGTCTTGATTTCAGTGTCCCATTGACATGCTCCACCGGACCTGAAGCCTCAAGTTGGTGACTTCAATGCCTCTCTGTTCAACCGGCAAAGCAGCACACAGAATCCTCAGCACTTCGTTATTGAAGTGTGCATCTCAGTCTGATTAAAAAAAGTCGGGAAGCTGAACCTTGGTATCAACTCCCTCAGCAACAGCTTTGCTACTGTGAGACTATCATTCCTTCTGCTGGGATATGCATCACCCCATTGTGAAAAGATTCAAACAACAAACAACACATATCTCAGCCCATTGCACCCATGCATCTCAATAAAGTTGATCTGCATCCTGTTGAAGGGACCACCTGACTTCCCTATGTGGCTTAATGTCACTGCAGTTCTTTTCCCTACACTGTTCTGTTAGTACACAACACATCTGTGACATAACTCTTCCGCCATCAACATGAACCTGGGATTAAACCATGCTTGGCAAAACAATCTAACCATGGCGTCCTTCCCTGCATGAGTCAGACCATGGTAAAGTTTAGCCATTGGAGGCAACAAACTATCTGGCAACACAGGTCTGCCATCTCCTGAACCCATATTTCATCTTCATCTTTTTCAATATAACCTGTGTTTTACACAACTCTGCTGTTCTGCTTCTGACATCTCTTCCTGTAACCTCTTTACTTCCTCCGAAGTAACAGCTGCTGTGAGCAAAATGTTGTAATTGGTCTCATCTGTTCCTTTATTTATGTACTCTCCATTAAATGTACAAGCATTGTCAGCACAATACCTTGTCTTCATCAGCATATCTGTTGCCGACTGTCACATACTCATCTCCCTTGCAATGTGTAGAACATTTCACAACTGCAGCCTGCTCTGGCAATTGCAAAGACACTAACAGTTTTCTCACCTGCCCACAATTACGTATGGTTGATCCTGACGACGTCATAAATTCCCTCTGGGACCATAACAGTACGGAATCATACACTACACCAATCACCGATCAGTAATGTAGCATGCTTTGGTAAGAGCAGTCCATTCAGTCACTTGTACGGAGACTACTCCTTGAATCCAAGCAGCTTCCACTGCTCTTGAAACAGTAGACTGCATAAACAGCTCTCAAATTTCCTTTGCGATCTCGTAAACACGTGCCATCCACATTACATAATCAGATTCAGGTACTGGTTCATCTTGTGTATCTGGTCTCAGCTTGGTGCATAATTCAGGGACATCTGGACAGTTATGCTCCACTTCACCAATGATTATTGTCATTCTCAAGAAGGGGTAGCAAGATGGCAGTATTGAAAACAGAACACCTCTTTAGGGACACATTTTCAGCTGCTAGTATGATTTTTTCATAACAGGTCAGGGGACTGTTAGTGAGGTGCTGCGTCCTCGTTCTAGTTAACAAATGTTCAACAGAATGAGGAATATATACAGTTAAGGGATGACCCATTACCCTACTTTCACAGCTTTCGATGCTGGCACCTATCGCTGACACCACTTCAAGGCAACCAAGCAGCGATGCAGTCACTGCATCTTATGTGGCTGAGAAGAAAGCAACTAGTCTTCGGCAGCTCGATGATTCTGCGCTAACACTGAAAGAGTGCAGCCCTCTCTTTCACTGCAGAAATGCGAAAACGATTTGTTGTAATCAGGCATTCCTAGTGCCGGGGCGAGGCAGAAGCTCAACTCTAGGAAGGCAACCAAACAATCATTGTCCCAAGGCAGCGGATCCGACACATCCTTGTGTGTCAGCGTTTGTAAAAGCGTGGCCACTAGGGAAAAGTTGGGTAGCCACTGACGACAGTAGTACACCCTTCCCAAAAACATTTCTGACTTCTTTATGAGTTGTTGACAGCATGATCGCCAAAATTCTCTCTTGTGACACCCTTCTTGAACCTTTTTCGATATGATGACCAAGAAATAGAACTTCTCTCAAACAGTACTGCAACTTATTCAGGGACACCTTATGTTCATTCTCAGCCTATTTGTTTAGCAACGCAATAGTGTCAGTTCTGCATGCCTCACAAGTATTTGATGTAACCTTCAAGAAATAAATATATTGGACTAAGACAGAGTTACAAGGCATAACCTAAGTCTCCAAATTCTTCTTAAGTATCAGGTTGAAAAGTGCTCTCCATATCAATCAATTGGCCAATCAATCAGGATTTATAAAGCGCAGCAAATAGCCCATGAGGGTCTCAAGGCACTGGAGTTGTTAGCTGCTTTGTGGAGAAAGCAGTGAAAAATGAGGCAAAAGCAGGAGAAAGCACTCAGAAAAACAGAGGGAAAGGACGGTGAAAGCAGGAAAAAATGAGGCAGTAGCAGGGGAAAGGACTCAGAAAAAAAGGGGGAAAGGATGGAGAAAGCAGTAAAAAATGAGGCAAAGCAAGTGAAAGCACTCAGTAAAACAAGGGAGAAGAAGGAGACAGCAGAGAAAAATGAGGCAAAAACAGAAGAAAGCACTCATAAAAACAGGGTAGAGGAAGGAGAAAGCAGTGAAAAATGAGATAAGAGCACTCAGGAAAATGGGGGAAAGGGAGAAGAAAGAAGTGAAAAGGAGGCAAGTACAGGAGAAACAACTCAGAAAGATGAGAGAGAGAAAGGAGAAAGCAGTACAAAATGAGGCAAAAGCAGGAAAAACACTCAGTAAAAAGGGGGAAGGAAGGAAAAAGCAGTGAAAACGAGAGACAGGCAGGAAAATGCTCAGAAACACAAGGGAAAAGGAAGGAGAAAACACTGAAAATAAGGCAAAAATAGGAGAAAGCATTCAGAAAAATGGGGAAGTATTGTGAAAGCAGTGGAAAATAAGGCTAAAGCAGGAGGAAGCACTGAGAAGAATAAGGGTGAGGAAGGAGAAAGCAGTAAAAAATTAGAGAAAAGCAGGAGAAAGCACTCAGAAAAACAGAGACGAAGCAGAGGAGTACAGCAGCACAGGAGAGTTAGGCCTGGGTCCCCTTCAATGGGGTTGCACTGAAGGTCCTGGGAGGAGGGAGGGGTGCTCGGAGGCAGTGGGCTGGGCTGGATCGGAGGCTGGAAAATGGGTGGCAGGCAGGAGAAAAAATCAGAAAAAAATAAGGAGAAGCAGTGAAAAATAAGAGAAAAGCAGGTGAAAGCACTCAGAAAAACAGGGGGAAAGGAAGGAAAGCGATAAAAATGAGGAAAAAGCAGGAGAAAGCAATCAGAAAAATTGGAAGGAAGCAGAGAAGTGCAGCAGCACGGGAGAGCTGGTCCTGGAGTCTGCTCAATGGGGTCGGCTGTGGCTTCAATTAATTAGGTCCAGGGAGGAGGGAGGTGTGCTAGGAGGTGGTGGTAGGGGATAGGCAGGATGCAAGAAAATGGGCATCAGGCAGGAAAGAAAAAGGAGGAAAGAACAAGGAGAAGAAGTGAAAAATTAGGAAAAACAGGAAAAAGCATTCAGAAAAATGGATTCAACCCAGATCTGTGACTGGGGGTGAGTGTCTGAAAAGTTTCAGCGCTCCGCCCATCATCTTGTGTTTGCTCTGCTCGCCCTTAGTTGGCATGGTATGCCCAGACTTGGGTCCCTTGCACACTTTGCCACTGGATTCAAGCTAGCCTGGCTGATGAGGGGTGTTACCCAGAAACCGGTTCCAGGATGCTTGTTTCGGGTCCAGGGAAGACATGGCTTGGCAGTTCGGTCTGGCCTGTTCCCATGGGGCATAGGGTCAAGACTAATTTTCATATGGCTAGGTCTGAACTGGGGTGGGGAAGTGAGCTAAAGAACGATGATGGGGGGCGCTAGAGGGCGCCAGGCAAAATGGCCGCACATTAGTGCTGCTCCGCCCAGCTGATCTTCTATCCGACCAATATCTGCACCAAATCGCCGCATCAATGACCACGCACTGCTCGCCATGCCTGGAGTGACCCCCACGCAACTGGCAAGGACATATTGGTGCGCGGGGGCACGGTGGCGGCCAGAATCTGACGGAGGAGCACCGGCGGACGGGAGATAAGATGGCGGCTGCCCGCGTCTGGAGCTGAGGTGACCTGTCGGCCGTGGGGCTGGGAGCCGTGTGCTGAGGCGGCGCGCGGTTTCCGAGAGAACCCCTGCTGGTATGGATCGCTGAAGCCATCTGGCGGGGGGCCCTGGGGCCGGAGGATGTGCGCCTGACTAATTTCGCCCCCGTTCTGCGCTGCCGCTGGCCCCGGAGCGGAGCGCGGTGGCCTGCGTGTGCCAGCTGCTGGTGGCGGTGTCTGCCCGCGCCGCTGAGTCTGGAGCGGTGAGGCCTGGAGGGCGATCACCATGGAAGGGCACAACTGGCCCGAGCTGCACGGGGCCCTGTGCTGTTCTCCAAGGACTTTGGCTGCAAGGGGGGCTGGCGACCTTGGTATTGCTGCACGCACCGGTGCAGAGCTAGCCCCGGGCAGATAGCGCTGGAGTCCGACGCAGGCGCTTCTCACCGGAGGGTGCGGATAGCGGCTTTGAGCACACCTGCGGCTGGTAGTGATGAGCGTGGGGCGCTCTGGACTGGGCCCGAAATCGAGGTGGTGAGAGTGGGCCGGTTCACTGGGCTGCTCTCTGCTCGATGTTGCCAGTATCGCTGCATGTATTGGTGCAGGTTTCTCCGGCTGCCTGGGCTGAATCACGAGGAGACGTTGCTGCCGACCGGCCCCTGCTGAGGGTGGAATCATCTCAGAGGAACGTGGATGATATTGCGGCAGGCGGTGGTAAGTGGGGCGTGGCCTTGCTTGGGCTTGTAGCTGCGAAGGTGGGTGCGGGCCTGAGCGCTGGGTCGTGTCCTGTGAGCTGCAGCCTGTTGCGTGGAGTGAGGTGGCGGGAGCACCAGTGTGAGGGCCCTGCCGCGGCACTGTCCCTGATTGCTTGGGGGTTGCTCCATGCGCCTGGGCGTACCGGGCCCGTGCTCTACGAACTAACGGCAGGTCCAACACCTCTGTTGAACTCCTGGGCTTCCTGGTCTGGTCACTGCTTGGCTTGACGGCTAATACTTGGAGTGCATAGGGGCATAACTTCATAGGAGTAGCGGGAGGCACTTTTCACTGCTGGCATTAGAGCCTGTTGGACTACTCTTCTATATTTGTGACTTGGATCCTGCGCCTCACGCGCTCTAGAGCATTGGGGCCTGCATTGTGTCATTTTAAGCCTAAGGAAGTGCTGTTGAGGTGTCCGATCTACTGGCCATCACCTGTATACCCGATCATCCATTATGGGGAAGCTAGATAAATCACAACCTCGCCTCACGTTTGAGGCGTGCAAATCTGGTAGGACCCAGCAAAAAGCGGCGTCGGACTCTGAGGTGGATGCTCAGGGGGAGGGCCCGACTAAGCTCGAAACCACGTTACTGGCCATGCAAAAGAGCCTCCAGTCCATCGAGGGTGGCATGTCCACCATTACTAACAGGTTGGACCATATGGCTGCGCAGCTGAAAAAACAGAACGCACGAAGGGGGGAGGTGGAGCAGAGGGTCTCCACCACGGAAGATGGTCTGAGTGAGGTTGCCAACAAGACACTAAATATGGAAAAGGTATTGGCGCTCATTCAGGCCAAGAACGAAGATTCGGAGGCGCGGTCACGAAGAAACAACATTCGGATTACGGGCCTTCCCGAATCCACGAATACTGTCAGGATGGAGTCCTCTGTCGAGGGTCTGATTAAGGAGATATTTGGCCTCGAGAACCTGTCCTCCATGTTTATTATCGAGCGTGCCCATCGTTCCTTGGCAGCGCGCCCGGTGCCGGGCGCTCCACCTCGCCCCATCATTGCTCGGGTATTGAACTACCAGGACCGAGATGCCATTCTGAGGTTGGCCAGGGGTAAGGGCACTATTTGTCATCAGGGCAACACGCTGTCCTTTTTCCCAGATTTTACTGTCGCTGTTCAATCTGCGTGTCGGGAGTTTGGAACAGTAAAAAAAAATTCCTACAGTCTGAAAGCATCCCCTATGCGATGTTGTATCCTGCACGCCTGCGCGTGGGGCCGGAGGGGAACTTCAAGATTTTTACATCCCCTAAGGCGGCGATGGACTATGCCAAACAGTTGAAACGGCGACGACGAGAGGACAGGTCCGGTCCTGATGAGGAGGAGCACTGATGTTAGCAATGGGACAGTTAAAATAAGCTTTTTCTATCGGCCATCACGGTGGTGGCACCTCCTCTGTCAGGGCAGGTCAGCAGCACAAGATAAATAACCCCACTAACCTGTACCTCCACCAGCGGGGACGATGCCGTGTAGAAGAGCCCCCCTACTCCCCTGAGCGCAACCACCTACAGGGCAAGGAAAACCACTATCTGAGGGAGCACTCTGGGGAAAAGGGAAGTGGTTAAAATAATAAATGAGTGCAGGTTGACTCTATGTACCCCTCCGTCTGGTCTGTGGTTCGGGACGTCTATGGGTCCCTCTTCCTGACAATAAGCTGTGTTGAATAAGAGAAAGAAAACGGTGTGAGTGGGAGTCCGAGGATATAAGTCATACAAACGAACAGATAACTCTGGCATTCACACTCACTCTGTGTATTGGAATATTCACGTCCTTGAATCCTAGGAAGACCACCTTTCCAGGTACACCTTCTGGTTAACCTTCATTTCCGGCGGTCTCCAGCAATGAATCGACTTGCATCAACAGCAGGAAAGTAAATAGAACCCTCGAAGCGTGGGTGCTAACAGGAGAGTAATCCAGACCGGATCCTCTCTGAATACCAGAACGGAGTGCCTTTAAAACGCTGTTCAAGTCACAGCGTTGAAACTGAAGGAAGACGCATTCAAAACGCTGTTCAAGGCACAGCGAGTGCGTGGAGTCGATAGAGGGGCTAATTACCTAGGAGTAGGGGAACTTAAACTACAAAGGAAGAAGGATACAAATAGAAGCGTACTTCAAAATTGTCTCGAGTCGGGAGGAGCGCCTCTGCGCTTTCTCCCGATCAGCAGTACCTGAGCAGTTCTCCACGCTGCACCAACGGAATCGGCGTCAAATTCGGATGGGCTCAGACGAGCGTAGAACGATGAACGGGAAGACTGAAATCCGGCGGGGAATACCTTCCGCCCTCGAAAACAAATCCTCTCTGGCCAAATTGTCAAGCACCGCCTCTATGGCAAAGAGGGTTTATATAGAGGCGGAGTTTCCTCTGCTTCGTGATCCAGGTACCTCCTATTTTGCCTAAGGGATTCTGGGAGTTGTAGTGCAGTGGGCGCTTGGTTGATTTATACCTCGTACCATACGTATCGGGGAGGGACGCTGTCTGCATGCATGCACTGCCTGTCTGTCTACTCTGACCTCGCAGCGCGACCGTGACAGAACCCCCTCTCGAGGACCGTCGAATCGGCGGTTGGCCCGGTTTATCCGGGTGTGCGGCGTGGAAGAGTTCCAGCAACTGAGGACATTCAAGATTGTGTGCAGGCTCCCAGGATCTGTCCTCCACCCCAAAACCTTTCCAATCCACTAGGTACTGCACCCGTCCCCTTACTATTCGTGAGTCCAACAGCTCCTGCACTTCGTACTCATCTTGCCCATCTACCTCAAAGGGAGCTGGCCTTACTGGCAATCTCAGGCTAGCGGGACAGGGTCGGAGCAGGGAAACATGAAACACAGGATGAATGTGCCAAGACCTAGGTAAGGATAGCCGCATGGTTACGGGGTTTATCACTTCCTCGATACTATAAGGACCGATGTATCTGGGTTTTAACTTATCCACCCCCTTAAGGTGTAGGTTCCTAGTTGCCAACCATACTTTGTCCCCCCTCTGATACTCTGGTTCTACGGTTCTCTTTTTGTCTGCGAATTGTTTATGAGCTGTTTGCGCCAATGCCAGTTGTCGCTTGGCGTCTATCAGCACTGCTCTGAGATGGGCATGGTGTTCCTGGATGGAGGGGAGTTCGGAGGTTACAGGCCACTCAAAAGGGAGCATATTTGGATGATGACCATAAAGACAAAAAAAAGGAGAACAGCCCAATGTAGAGTGGTCTGCATTGTTATAAGCAAACTCTGCCATCCAGAGCAGGGAGTACCAATCAGTAGTGTTCAGCAGAGAATAACAGCGTAAATATTGTTCTAGAGTCTGGTTCAACCGTTCCGTTTTACCATCCGTCTGGGGATGGTAGCTGGTGGAGAGTCTTGCTTCCACGTCCATGGTCTTACACAAGGCCTTCCAGAATCGGGATGTGAACTGTGTACCTCGATCTGTGATGAGAACGTTTGGAATCCCGTGAGCCCTTACTATGTGTTGTAGGAACACCACGGCCAATTTGGAAGAGGTGGGTAGTTTTTTCATCGGGATAAAATGTCCCATCTTGGTTAGATGATCAACCACCACTAGAATAGTGGTGTATCCTTCACAGGGGGGCATTTCCACTATGAAGTCCATAGACACCATATGCCAAGGCCGAGGAGGAATAGGTATGGGTCGGAGTAACCCTATGGGCTTTGTATGGCTGGCCTTTCCCTGTGCACACACCGCACATGTCTTCACATACTCCTTGACATCTTTCCGTACCGTAGGCCACCAAAAGGAACGTTCGAGGCAAGCAATGGTTTTGTACGTACCCCAATGTCCTCCTATTCTTGAGTCATGAGCCCATATCAACACTTGTTGTTGCAAGGTAAGAGTAGGTACATACAAAGCATGATAGTGATATAACAAGTCCGTATCGGTTGATCGGTGGCCAGGGTCTTCCTGTATCCAGGCTTGTGAATCTACATCCGCCAAGGACACTTTCAGATCCTCAAGAAAATCTTGTGAAGTTATCAGCGCTATGGTATTGCACTGGAAGACCGTTTTAGAAAGGATCAAAGGTGGCTCTGGGTCGTCTCGGTGTAACCCCTCCTTGGGTTCACTGATGCGGGATAAGGCGTCCGCCTTTCCGTTCTGCGGACCTGGTCGATATTTGATGATAAAATCAAAATCCGAAAAGAAAAGAGTCCATCGTAATTGACGTGGCGTGAGGGCTTTGGCGGTCTTCAAAAACAACAAATTACGGTGGTCGGTGTAGATTTCAACGGTGTGATGTGCCCCTAGAAGGTAATGCCTCCATTCTTCGCAGGCCCGTTTAATAGCTAGCAATTCTTTATCTGTGATGGAATAATTCACCTCACAGGGGGTGAGCTTCTTTGAAAAATATGCTACAGGGTGTATTTGTCCTGTCTCCGGGTGTCTCTGGGACAACACTCCCCGATGGCATAGTGGGACGCATCCGTTTCAACGATGAAGGGGAGTAGCGTATCCGGATGCCGCAAAATGGGAGCCTGTGTGAACTTCGTCTTCAACGTTTAAAACGCTAAGTCTGCCTCGTCGCTCCAGAAAAAGGGGTGTTTTTCCGTAACAATCTTGATATGGGATGAATGATTTTTGAGAAGTCCTTAATGAATCGCCGATAATAATTTGCGAAACCCAGGAAACTTTGTACCGACTTCACGTGGTGAGGGGCCTTCCACTGGGTGATTGCATCCACTTTGCCTTGGTCCATTTGAAAACCGTCAGCATTTATCACGTACCCCAGGAAGGTAACCTCTTCGGCATGAAAAAGGCATTTCTCAAGTTTTGCGTACAACGAGTGTTGTTTAAGCCTTTCCAACACCGCCTTCACATGATGAACGTGATCTCGGGGATTAGATGAATAGATCAAAATATCATCTATATAGACCACACAGAAGGTTTCCAGAAACCCCCTTATTACCTCGTCCATGAAATATTGGAAGGCTGCCGGGGCGTCACAGAGCCCGAACGGCATCACTTGATATTCAAAAAGTCCGAACATCGTCCGGAATGCCGTTTTCCACTCATCTCCGCTTTTCACTCGTACCAAGTGGTAGGCACCACGTAAATCCAGCTTTGTGAAACAACAGGCACCCTTAAGCTGATCCAGAAGCACCGGTATAAGGGGTAACGGATAGCGGTTCTTTATAGTAACCCTGTTGATCGCTCGATAATCTATGCATGTCCTAAGTTCGTCACAATCCTTCTTAGGGATGAAAAAAAGTGGGGAGGAATCGGGCGACGAGGCGTGCCGGATGAATCCTGATGCAAGGTTGTCCTCCAAATATTTCTTCAAATACTGCGTCTCAGGTTCGGTGAGGGCGTAGACTCTGCTACATGGTATCTCGGCTCCGGGCACCAGGTCAATACGGCAGTCATAAGCCCGGTGCGGGGGTAATTGGGTAGCACGCTGTTTATCGAACACCGCTCGGTAGCTTGCATAGACGTCTGGTAACACAGTGGTACAGCAATACTGGACATTCTCGCATCCGGCTGCCAAAAGGCCCGCTTGCGATTCTTTGTCTTTTTCTTGGCATATAGCTTGCTTAGTACAATGGTTGTTACAAAACTCAGAATTCAAGAGCACTGTGCGTGCTGCCCACCGTACCACGGGATCATGAAGGGTTAGCCAGGGCATGCCTAGGATGAGACGAAAATGGGGAGCATCAATAAGGTCGAATTGGATCTCCTCAAAGTGATGATCACCAAATTGCATCAGGATGGGAACGGTGTGATACCGTACAAGACCGGAAGTCAGAGATGTTCCGTCTACTGCTTTCACGGTTTCAGGGGTTTCTTTTTTCTCCCTTGGCATCCCGATGTTCTGAGCATAGGTACGGTCGATAAAGTTTCCTGTGGCTCCAGAATCCAATAAGGCCGATATGCACAGGGGAATATCCTTGGTACTCCAGAGAGTGACACTTACGTTTAAATGTGCCACCGTTGACTGTATGGTATTTGCTAATACCTGAGAGACCTCTTCTTGTCTACCACCCGGGCTAGCGATCTCCTCCTGTCCCGGGCTTTCTAGTTTTCCGTCCTCTCCATTCTCTCCTCTCGTTGGTCCAACGCCGCCTGCATTCGGTGAGTGCCAGTTCTGTCCGGTAATCTAGCCCGGGCAGGACATTCCCTGATGAAATGGCCACTTTTGCCGCAGTAAAGACAGAGCTTCAGTTTCCGTCTTTTGTCTCTCTCTTCCCTGGAAAGAGGGCCTCCTATCTGCATTGGTTCGGGTCCTTCTGGGGTTTTGCTCTGCTCCTCGGTTACAACCTTGGGTCGGGGAAACTGAAAACGGTTGTCTCCCCTGTTTCTGTCCCCTCTTCTCTCCAGTAGGCGGTGTTCTAGTTGTACTGTCAGGTTGATCATTTCCTCACAGGTCTGTGGAAGCTGTACCACTTGGGACAAGACGTCCTTCAACTCTCCCCGTAATCCCTGGTAGAAGAGAGTGCTGCGCTTCTCCTGGGGCCAGTTGGTTTCTACTACTAGACGGTTGAACGTGGTTATGTAGGTCAGTAAGTCTTGGGTTCCTTGTCTTAGGGTTATCAGCTCCCGATCTAGTGACATCATATGTGATTTCCTGTCGAACAATTTTCTCATCTCGGTACAGAACTCCAGGAAATTGTGTAGGACTGGGTCGTTTCTTTCCATCAAGGGTATGGTCCAGCTGGCGGCATTACCCCCCAGGTACGACATCACAAAGGCAGTTTTTGCTTCCTCCTCGTGGAAGACCACTGGTTTACACAAGAAATGCAGTCTGCACTGGTTCAGGAATGTCTCGAACTTTCTTGGATCCCCAAAAAAGCGCTCAGGAGGTGCTAAAGGAAACCCGGTGTTCTGTACCACATGGACAGTAGGCACTTGTTCGGAGGGAAGAGAGGTGGACGTTGGAGCTGAAAAGAACCCTGTTCCTTGTGTTGGGGCAGGAGGAGAAGTATGTATGGACGAGGTAGGAGGTGGGAGAGTCCAGTCTTTGATATAGGAACCCGTTCCCTGGCTACCGGGTTTACCCTTCCTGGAGAGGCCCGCTACTTCCCTACGTAATGTTCCTACCTCCTTCTGTAGTGCCTGGTTCTCAACTCGGGAGGTGTGCACCTCCTGTTGTAGAGCAGTAAGGCTCTCCAAGAGTGCGGTTAAAACAGCATTTGTGTCCATCGTCCAGGCTGGGTAGTTATCTTGGGCTTGACAATCTGTCAGGGCAGGTCAGCAGCACAAGATAAATAACCCCACTAACCTGTACCTCCACCAGCGGGGACGATGACGTGTAGAAGAGCCCCCCTACTCCCCTGAGCGCAACCACCTACAGGGCAAGGAAAACCACTATCTGAGGAAGCACTCCGGGGAAAAGGGAAGTGGTTAAAATAATAAATGAGTGCAGGTTGACTCTATGTACCCCTCCGTCTGGTCTGTGGTTCGGGACGTCTATGGGTCCCTCTTCCTGACAATAAGCTGTGTTGAATAAGAGAAAGAAAACGGTGTGAGTGGGAGTCCGAGGATATAAGTCATACAAACGAACAGATAACTCTGGCATTCACACTCACTCTGTGTATTGGAATATTCACGTCCTTGAATCCTAGGAAGACCACCTTTCCAGGTACACCTTCTGGATAACCTTCATTTCCGGCGGTCTCCAGCAATGAATCGACTTGCATCAACAGCAGGAAAGTAAATAGAACCCTCGAAGCGTGGGTGCTAACAGGAGAGTAATCCAGACCGGATCCTCTCTGAATACCAGAACGGAGTGCCTTTAAAACGCTGTTCAAGTCACAGCGTTGAAACTGAAGGAAGACGCATTCAAAACGCTGTTCAAGGCACAGCGAGCGCGTGGAGTCGATAGAGGGGCTAATTACCTAGGAGTAGGGGAACTTAAACTACAAAGGAGGAAGGATACAAATAGAAGCGTACTTCAAAATTGTCTCGAGTCGGGAGGTGCGCCTCTGCGCTTTCTCCCGATCAGCAGTACCTGAGCAGTTCTCCACGCTGCACCAACGGAATCGGCGTCAAATTCGGATGGGCTCAGACGAGCGTAGAACGATGAACGGGAAGACTGAAATCCGGCGGGGAATACCTTCCGCCCTCGAAAACAAATCCTCTCTGGCCAAATTGTCAAGCACCGCCTCTATGGCAAAGAGGGTTTATATAGAGGCGGAGTTTCCTCTGCTTCGTGATCCAGGTACCTCCTATTTTGACTAAGGGATTCTGGGAGTTGTAGTGCAGTGGGCGCTTGGTTGATTTATACCTCGTACCATACGTATCGGGAGGGACGCTGTCTGCATGCATGCACTGCCTGTCTGTCTACTCTGACCTCGCAGCGC